>JBAIAC010000046.1:2658302-3987453 GCA_037349315.1 Chelydra serpentina | reverse complement strand
GGAGGAGAAGGCGCAGGTGGCCGAGAAGCTGGAGAAGAACCGGGCCGCGGCTGCAGCAGGAGCTGGACGACGCCAGCCTGGAGCTGGGCCAGCAGCGCCAGGCCGTGGCCAACCTGGAGCGTCGGCAGAAGAAGTTCGACCAGGTGAGGGCACGGCCCCCATCCCCCGATCCCGCACTGCTCCCCATCCCCCACTGCTCCCCCATCCCCCGCCCCCAGATCCCCCACTGCTCCCCATCCCTCGTTGATCCCCATCCCTCCCTGCTGCTCCCCCCACTGTTCCTCTCTGCCCCACCCCTCGCTGCTCCTCACTGCTGACCCCTGCCACTGCTCCTGACCCCCCCAGTGTCCCCTCCCCCCACTGCTCCCTCCCCCGTACTCCCCACCCTGCTTCCTCCCAGCCTCCTGCAGCTGCTACCCCAACACTGCCCCCCTCCCCCATTCTCCTCTCAACCCCCAACCCCACCCCGAAACCCCCCACAGCTACTGATCCTCCCGAACCCGACTCCCCACGCTCCGGCCCCCCAGCCTGGCCAAGGCCCCACCCCCCACCCCCCAGCCTGGCTAGGGCCCCCCCTCCGGCCGGGCCAAGGCTGTCCCTCTGGAACCCTGCCTGGCCAGGGCCCCCCTGACGCTCTGGCCCCGGCAGATGCTGGCGGAGGAGAAGCTGGTGTCTGGGCGCCACGCGGAGGAGCGGGACCGGGCCGAGGCCGAGGCCCGGGAGAAGGAGACCAAGGTGCTGTCGCTGAGCCGGGCGCTGGAGGAGTCGCTGGAGCTGCGGGAGGAGCTGGACCGGCAGAACAAGCAGCTCCGGGCCGAGCTGGACGACCTGGTCAGCTCCAAGGATGATGTCGGCAAGAACGTAAGGAGCCGCGCCCGGACACCTGGGTTCCGCCCCCACCTCAGCATGTGTGTCGGGGGAGGGAGACTGGGCTGGGAACCAGGAGTCCTGGGTTCTCTCCCTGCTCTGGGAGGGGCGTGGGGTCTAACCCGGCTGTATGTGCCTGGGAGGGCCGTGGAGCGGTGCATGATGGGAGCCCTGGGACACGCCCCAGGAGGGCCATGGTGCAGTGTATGCTGGGAACCCTGGGCTGGGCCCTGGGAGGGACATGGTGTGGTGCATGCTGGGAGCCCTGGGCAGTGCCCCAGGAGGGCCGTGGTGCGGAGCACGGTGGGGATGATGGTGCCGTGCACACTGGGAGCCCTGGTGCGGTGTATGCTGGGAGCCCTGGGCCGGGCCCCGGGAGGACCGTGGCATGGTGCATGCTGGGAGCCCTGGTGCGGTGCACGCTGGGAGCCCTGGGCCGTGCCCCGGGAGAACCGTGGTGCGGTGCACGGTGGGGATGATGGTGCCGTGCACACTGGGAGCCCTGGTGCGGTGCACGCTGGGAGCCCTGGGCCGTGCCCCGGGAGGACCGTGGTGCGGTGCACGGTGGGGATGATGGTGCCATGCACACTGGGAGCCCTGGTGCGGTGTATGCTGGGAGCCCTGGGCCGGGCCCCGGGAGGACCGTGGCATGGTGCATGCTGGGAGCCCTGGTGCGGTGCACGCTGGGAGCCCTGGGCCGTGCCCCGGGAGGACCGTGGTGCGGTGCACGGTGGGGATGATGGTGCCGTGCACACTGGGAGCCCTGGTGCGGTGTATGCTGGGAGCCCTGGGCCGGGCCCCGGGAGGACCGTGGCATGGTGCATGCTGGGAGCCCTGGTGCGGTGCACGCTGGGAGCCCTGGGCCGTGCCCCGGGAGAACCGTGGTGCGGTGCACGGTGGGGATGATGGTGCCATGCACACTGGGAGCCCTGGTGCGGTGCACGCTGGGAGCCCTGGGCCGTGCCCCGGGAGGACCGTGGTGCGGAGCACGGTGGGGATGATGGTGCCGTGCACACTGGGAGCCCTGGTGCGGTGTATGCTGGGAGCCCTGGGCCGGGCCCCGGGAGGACCGTGGCATGGTGCACGCTGGGAGCCCCGGGCCATGCCCTGGCAGAACCGTGGCGCGGTGCACGGTGGGGATGGTGGCGCCGTGCACGCTGGGAACCCTGGGCCGTGCCCTGGCAGAACCGTGGCGCGGTGCACGGTGGGGATGGTGGCGCCCTGCACGCTGGGAACCCTGGTCTGTGCCCTCCCGCAGGTGCACGAGCTGGAGCGGTCGAAGCGGGCGCTGGAGCAGCAGGTGCAGGAGATGCGGGCGCAGCTGGAGGAGCTGGAGGACGAGCTGCAGGCCACGGAGGACGGGAAGCTGCGGCTGGAGGTGACCCTGCAGGCCATGAAGGCGCAGCACGAGCGGGAGCTGCAGAGCCGCGACGACAGCAACGACGACAAGAAGAAGCTGCTCTCCAAGCAGGTGGGAGGGTCGGGGGGGCCAGGGTTGTCGGGGAGGGGGCGGGGCCAGCGGCAGGCCCGTGGGTGACCCCTGCCCCCTCTCCCCGCCAGGTGCGGGACCTGGAGCAGGAGCTGGACGGCGAGCGGAAGCAGCGGGCCCAGGCGGTGGCGGTGCGGAAGAAGCTGGAGCTGGACCTGCAGGAGGTGCTGGGGCAGATCGATGCCGCCAACAAGGGGCGCGAAGAGGCCGTCAAGCAGCTCCGCAAACTGCAGGTGGGGGGTGTGGCTTGGGGCCAGAGGGAGGAGCCTGGGGGTGGGGGAGGAGCCTCGGGCACCCAACTAGGCCACAGGGGAAGCCACAAGGGGAACAGTGCATGTTGGGAGCTGGAGTATCCTGTTCGTCGTCGTCCTCCTGCGTTACGGGACCCCGGCGTCTGGGCGCTCTGGGGTTGTAACTTACCCTGTGTTGGGGGACCCTGGCGTCCGGGCGCCCCAGGAGCTGGGATTACCCTGTGTTACCCGGCGTCCCAACCCATCCCCCACAGGCCCAGATGAAGGAGCTGTGGCGGGAGGTGGAGGAGTCGCGCACGTCCCGCGAGGAGATCTTCATCCAGTCCAGGGAGAACGAGAAGAGGCTGAAAAAACTTGGAGGCGGAGCTACTGCAGCTGCAGGAGGTGAGGGGGTGGGGCTGTTGCAATTGGGGGCGGAGCTACAGCAGCTGCAGGAGGTGAGGGGGCGGGACTATTGCAATTGGGGGCGGAGCTACAGCAGCTGCAGGAGGTGAGGGGGCGGGGCTACTGCAGCGACATGTGGGGAGGGGGTGGAGCTATTGCGGTGGGGGCAGATACACGCTATGGGGGCTGTCAACGCCCCACGAGTACAGCCACGACCCCCCTCCCCCGCCTCTGACCCCTCCCCCACCCGTTCCAGGAGCTGGCGGCGGCCGAGCGAGCCAAGCGGCAGGCGCAGCAGGAGCGCGACGACCTGGCCGACGAGCTGGCCAATGGCGCCAGCGGCAAGTGAGTGCCCCGCCCACTGCCGTAGGCTCCGCCCCTGCTGATGACAAGTGCCCTGAGACCTGCCCACTGCACAAAGCCAGTGGCCTCGCCCCCCCCACTCCCCTGCCACTGGCTGGTTGTGAGCTCCACCCGCTGCTGCCATGGGCCCCGCCCCCTGTGCCTGCCCCCCCACTGCCGCGTCCTCTGTCCCTGCCCTACCCATGCCCCCATGTATGCCATGTCCATGCCCCACCCCATCTTTTCGCTTGCCCCGCCCACTGCCCCATGCCCCGCCCACCCCCTTGCAAATACCGTGCCCCCAGCCGCTGCCATGACCCGTATCCTGGGGGAGCTGCTCGCCCCAGAGCCGCCCCTGACCCGGGCTTCCAGCCCCCCTCAGCCCGGTCCCCCCCCCGCCCGCAGGTCGGCGCTGCTGGATGAGAAGCGGCACCTGGAGGCCCGGATCGGGCAGCTGGAGGAGGAGCTGGACGAGGAGCAGAGCAACGCGGAGCTGCTGAACGACCGGTACCGCAAGCTGAGCCTGCAGGTGTGCGCGGGGGGCGGTGTCGAGAACCCTGCTGAGCCCCCACCCCACAGCCCAGCGCCCCCCACTGAGCCCCTGCCCCGCTCCCCACAGCCCAGCGCCCCCTGATGATCCCCCCACCCTGCTCCCTGCAGCCTGGCACCCTCTGCTGAGCCCCCCACCCTGCTCTCCGTAGCCCAGAGCCCCCACTGAACCCCGCACTCTGCAGCCCAGCGCCCCCCCTGAACCCCCCACCCTGCTCCCCGCAGCCCAGCGCTCCCCCGCTGAGTCCCCCACCCTGCTCTCCGCAGCCCAGCGCCCCCCCTGAACCCCGCACCCTGCAGCCAGCGCCCCCACTGAGCCCCCCACCCTGCTCCCTGCAGCCTGGCACCCTCTGCTGAGCCCCCCACCCTGCTCTCCGTAGCCCAGAGCCCCCACTGAACCCCGCACCCTGCAGCCCAGCGCCCCCCTGAACCCCCCACCCTGCTCCCCGCAGCCCAGCGCTCCCCCGCTGAGCCCCCCACCCTGCTCTCCGCAGCCCAGCGCCCCCCCTGAACCCCGCACCCTGCAGCCCAGCGCCCCCCCTGAGCCCTCCACCCTGCTCCCCGCAGCCCAGCGCCCCCCGCTGAGCCCCCCACCCTGCTCCCCACAGCCCAGCTCCCCCCCGAACCCTGCCCCCTGCAGCCCAGCGCCCCCCTGCTGAGCCCCCCACCCTGCTCCCCGCAGCCCAGCGCCCCCCCGCTGAGCCCCCCATCCTGCTCCCCGCAGCCCAGCGCCCCCCCGAACCCTGCACCCTGCCCCCTGCAGCCCAGCGCCCCCCCGCTGAGCCCCCCACCCTGCCCCCCGCAGCCCAGCGCCCCCCCGCTGAGCCCCCCACCCTGCTCCCTACAGCCCAGCGCCCCCCCGCTGAGCCCCCCCACCCTGCTCCCTGCAGCCCAGCGCCCCCCCTGAACCCCCCACCCTGCTCCCCGCAGCCCAGCGCTCCCCCGCTGAGTCCCCCACCCTGCTCTCCGCAGCCCAGCGCCCCCCTGCACCCCACACCCTGCTCCCCGCAGCCCAGCGCCCCCCCGCTGAGCCCCCCACCCCTGCCCCCTGCAGCCCAGCGCCCCCCCGCTGAGCCCCCCACCCTGCTCCCCGCAGCCCAGCGCCCCCCCGAACCCTGCACCCTGCCCCCTGCAGCCCAGCGCCCCCCCCGCTGAGCCCCCCACCCTGCCCCCCGCAGCCCAGCGCCCCCCCGCTGAGCCCCCACCCTGCTCCCTACAGCCCAGCGCCCCCCCGCTGAGCCCCCCCACCCTGCTCCCTGCAGCCCAGCGCCCCCCCCGAACCCCGCGCCCTACCCCCTGCAGCTCAGCGCCCCCCCTGAGCCCCGCACCCTGCTCCCCGCAGCGCAGCGGCCTCATCCCACTCCCCGCAGCCCAGTGCCCCCTTGTGCCCCCCTCGGGCTTCGGGGCCGGCACTGGCTGCCAGGGGACGTGACCAGCCCCCCCCCCGCAGGTGGAGACGCTGACGACGGAGCTGGGGGCCGAGCGCAGCTTCTCGCAGAAGGCGGAGAACGCCCGGCAGCAGATGGAGCGGCAGAACAAGGAGCTACGCGCCAAGCTGGGCGAGCTGGACTCCTCCGTCAAGGCCAAGTACAAGCTCGCCATCGCCACCCTGGAGGCCAAGGTGGCCCAGCTGGAGGAGCAAATGGAGCAGGAGTCCAGGTGACCGCGGGGGGGCTACCCAGCATGCCCTGGGGCTGGACAGCAGGGTGCGGGTGGAAGGGCAGAGCCTGCGAACCAGCTACCCAGCATGCTCTGGGGCTGTATCCCCCCGGGGTATAACCTGGGCCTGACTACCCAGAATGCCCTGGGGCAAGAGTCACGGCCAGAGGGCGCGAGGGGCTTGGCGTTTTTCTACCCAGAACCCTCTGGGGGTCAGAGAAGGGATGTGGCTGCCCCTGGGGATTCTGGGTATGGTGCACCCCCCCCCCGCCCTCCTCGTGAGCCGGGTGCTGACCCCCCCGCCTCCCCCCTGGCCCAGGGAGCGGATCCTGTCGGGGAAGCTGGTGCGCCGGGCGGAGAAGCGGCTGAAGGAGGTGGTGCTGCAGGTGGAGGAGGAGCGCCGGAGCGCCGACCAGTTCAAGGACCAGGTACGGGCCTGCCCCCCGGCGTCCCCCACGGCCCTGCCCCACGGCGCCCCCTGCCAGCCCCATGGCCTGCTCGGCCCCTCACGGTACGGCGCCCCCCCCCCCCCCCGCCGACACCAATACCCCGCAGAATGGCACCCCCCACTTACCCCCTGCCCCACGGCGGCCCCTGCCAGCCCCATGGCCTGCTCGGCCCCTCACGGTACGGCGCCCCCCCCCCCCCCCCCCCCCGCCGACACCAATACCCCGCAGAATGGCACCCCCCACTTGCCCCATGGCGCCCCCTGCCAGCCCCCTGCATTGCCCTGCTCGGCCCCTCGCGGCACGACGCCCCCCCACCACCGGCCCCCTGTCAAACCTCCCTACGCCGGCACGTGTGGCCCAGCGCCCCGCACTCGCTGCGGCACGGAGCCCCCCACTGGCCCCCTAGCGCTGCCCCCCGCCCTGCCCGCACCGAGCCGCCCGCCCCGTCCCCGGCAGGTGGAGAAGGGCCACATCCGGCTGAAGCAGCTGAAGCGGCAGCTGGAGGAGGCGGAGGAGGAGTGTCGCGGGCGAACTCCAGCCGGCGCCGCATGCAGCGGGAGCTGGACGACGTCACCGAGTCGGCCGAGTCCATGAACCGCGAGGTCACCACGCTGCGCAACCGGCTCAGGTGACCGCGGGGCTGGGAGCACCGGGGCGGGAGGGGGGGACTGGGAGCACCGGGGGGACTGCGGCACCGGGCACCTGGGGGTTGCTGTGGCCTGGAGGACGAGCCCTGGGAGGGCCGTGGGGAGGGAATTGGAACCCGTCTGTTCTAGGGGGCCTGGGTCCTACAGAGCTCCCACCCCCAGGGGCCAGAGATTCAAACCCGGCTCTCCCCGCGGGGCTGGGGTAAGAACTTGGCTCTCCCCGCGGGGCTGGGGGGTGGGGTAAGAACCTGGCTCTCCCCGCGGGGCTGGGGGTGGGGTAAGAACTTGGCTCTCCCCGCGGGGCTGGGGGTTGGGGTAAGAACCTGGCTCTCCCCACGGGGCTGGGGTAAGAACCTGGCTCTCCCCGCGGGGCTGGGGGGTGGGGTAAGAACCTGGCTCTCCCCGCGGGGCTGGGGGGTGGAGTAAGAACCTGGCTCTCCCCGCGGGGCTGGGGGGTGGGGTAAGAACCTGGCTCTCCCCGCGGGGCTGGGGGCTGGGGTAAGAACCTGGCTCTCCCCGCGGGGCTGGGGGGTGGGGTAAGAACCTGGCTCTCCCCGCGGGGCTGGGGGGTGGGGTAAGAACTTGGCTGTCCCCGTGGGGCTGGGGGTTGTAACAATGCTGGTTCTGGCGGGACCCAACTGAGAGCGTCAATTTTACTACCTGAAAGGGGGTTCCAAAGAGGATGGATCTAGACTGTTCTCAGTGGTAGAAGATGACAGAACAAGGAGCAATGGTCTCAAGTTGCAGAGGGGGAGGTTTAGGTTGGATATTAGGAAAAACTTTTTCACTAGTAGGGTGGTGAAGCACTGGAATGGGTTACCTAGGGAGGTGGTGGAATCTCCTTCCTTAGAGGTTTTTAAGGTCAGGCTTGACAAAGCCCTGGCTGGGATGATCTAGTTGGGGTTGGTCCTGCTTTGAGCAGGGGTTGGACTAGATGACCTCCTGAGGTCCCTTCCAACCCTGAGATTCTATGATTCAGGACAAATTGCTTCAAGGAGGACAGTTACAGCCCAAGGCTGGGGGTTTTCCACCTCTAAGGCAAACCAAACCAGCCAGACAGAGGAGACTTTGGTTTTACCCCACTGGCTAACCACAAGTCATACAAGCAATTCCCTTAGACACTCCAGTTTCCCAGTCTCACCACCAGTGCCACTTGTTATGGGGACAAATGGTCATGAAAACCAATGCCCCAGTAAAAGGAAAAAGGTTCTCCCGATCCCAATGGACCAAGCCCCCAGATCCAGGTCAATATACAAATCAGATCTTACCAACAAATCACGCTGTTGCCAATCCTTTAGAATCTAAAATCTCAAGGTTTATTCATAAAAGGAAAAAGATATAGGTGAGAGCTCGAATTGGTTAAATGGAATCAATCACACACAGTAATGGCAAAGCTCTTGGTTCAGGTTTGAAGCAGTGGTAGAATAAGCTGCAGGTTCAAATCAAGTCTCTGGAGAACATCCCCAGCTGGGATGGGTCCTTCAGTCCTTTGTGTAGAGCTTCCCTTTGTAGCAAAGTCCCTCCAGAGGTAAGAAGCAGGAGTGAAGACAAGATGGAGATGAGGCAGCTGCCTTTTATAGTCTTTTCCAGGTGTGAGGACACCTCTTTGTTCTCACTGTGGAAAATTACAGCAAAATGGAGTCTGGCGTCACATGGGCAAGTCCCTGCATACCTTGCTGAGTCACAAGGCGTGTCTGCCTCCTCTCAGTGGGTCAGTTGTATCGCTGATGGTCCTCAATGTGCCATCCAGCAGGCCTGGCAGAGCTGACACCCGCTTGTCTGGGGTCTTCCCCAGAAGCACGGCACAAGTTTGAAATACAGACAGTATAGAGCCAATATTCTTAACTTCAGCTACAAAATGATCCACACACACACAGACAGCAGAATGACAACCAGCAAACCACAACCTTCCCATAGACACCTCACACTACAACCTTTGTACAATATTTGCTGCAAATATATAACCGTGGTTGCAACAATGATCTATACAGTTACAGATTAATCAATAATGTCACAGGGGGTTCAAACCCGGCTCTCCCCGCGGGGCTGGGGGGGTTCAAACCCGGTTCTCCCCGCGGGGCTGGGGGGGTTCAAACCCGGCTCTCCGTGTCTGGCCGCTGGCACCCATCTAATTCCTGCCATACAGCTGAGTCGTGCCCCGCATGTCTGACCCCAGGACTCTTCCCGCCGTGCCCCAGACGCCACCCCCCCGGGGCTGGGGGCAGGGGTCGGTCCGGCTCTCAGGGGCGGGGCGGTGGAGGGGGGCGTGTGCTGATGCTGGGGAAGGGTGTTAGCCAGGTAGCGCCACCTGGATCTATGCGCAGCGCAATAGTTCAGCACAGGAGGGGAAACTGAGGCTTGGGGACTGGGGTGGGCCCTGAAGAAGAGCCATGAAGAGAACCCAGGAATCCGGGCTCCCAGCCCCCCCCTTCCTCCCCTGCTGTGTCCACTGCCCCCCGTCTGGGGCGGTCTCTGTCTCTAGCTCTCACTTTCTCCGTCTCTCCTGTTTCCTTCTCTCTCTTCCGACCCCCCCAGCAAGTTGGAGCGTCTCCAGCGCAAGTACGTGCCCCCCCCCCCCGGCTCCTGCTGCCCCCCGACTTGCCAGCCCTGTGTGCTGTGTGGCAGTGCCCGCACCCGGCGCCCCGCGTGGGGGGGGTGGGGGCTGCTTGTGTGTGTGTGTGGGGCGGGGAAAGGAGCTGATCCATCGACTGGGACAGGGATCCCCCTCCGAGCTCCCTCTGCCCCCTCCTGGGGTCCCCCCCATCCAAACTCCCCTCCCCCCACCAACTGTCCCCTCCTCCAAGCTCCCCCTGCCCCTCCTGGGGTTGCCCCGTTCAAACTCCCCCTCTGCCCTCTGAGCTCAGGAGTGCCCCCCCCCGAGCTGTGGGATCCCCCCCCCCCCCAGTTCTCTTCCCCTCCCCTGCAGCTCAGTCCCAGGCCCCGGCTCCCTGCTGGCGGGGGGCAGTTACCGGCCTCGGGGGTCGCTCGTGTCCCGGCTCCCCAGGCTCTGCCGTGTGACGCTGCTGCTGCGCTCAGCTCTGGGACGCGGGGGGCGGGGGGGGAGCTGCCGGGGGGCATGTGGGCCGAGTGTGTCATTTCTAGCCTTTTCCGGCAAGGGGGGCTGGGGGGGGGCATTGGTTATGGGGCCTCCAAGGAGGGCTGTGGGGAGTGAGGTGGGGTGCTGCTGGTTGTGGGGGGGACTGGGGGCACCATGGGGAGTAAGGTGGGGGTGCTGTCTGTGGGGGGGGCCCTGGGGGTGATGGGGTTGGGGCAGGGGGCGACAGTGCTGGCTGTGGGGGACCCTGTGGGACCAGGGGGGCACTGTTGAGCCTCAGGTGCTGGCTGATGGGGGCCCCCATGAGCTGACATGGGATGGGGGCAGCGTCGGTTGTGGGGGTGCTGTGGGGTCAGGTGGGGTGCTGGCTTGTGGGGGGGGCCCCATGAGCTGACATGGGATGGGGGCGGCGTCGGTTGTGGGGGTGCTGTGGGGGTCAGGTGGGGTGCTGGCTGTGGGGGGGCCCCCATGAGCTGACATGGGATGGGGGCGGCGTCGGTTGTGGGGGTGCTGTGGGGGTCAGGTGGGGTGCTGGCTGTGGGGGGGGGCCCCACGAGCTGACATGGGGCAGGGGGCGGCGTTGGTTGTGGGGGTGCTGTGGGGGTCAGGTGGGGTGCTGGCTGTGGGGGGGGCCCCACGAGCTGACATGGGGCAGGGGGCGGCGTTGGTTGTGGGGGTGCTGTGGGGGTCAGGTGGGGTGCTGGCTGTGGGGGGGCCCCACGAGCTGACATGGGGCGGGGGCGGCGTTGGTTGTGGGGGTGCTGTGGGGGTCAGGTGGGGTGCTGGCTGTGGGGGGGGCCCACGAGCTGACATGGGGCGGGGGTGGCGTTGGTTGTGGGGGTGCTGGCTGTGGGGGGCCCCCACAGGTTGACAGGGGTGGGGCGTTTGCTGTGGGGGTGCTATGGGAGTGGGGGGGCACCATGGGGGTCGGGTGGGGTGTTGTCTGTGGGGGGCCCTAGGGAGGCGACCTAGGGGCCTCGGCAGGGGCGCTGATTTGCGGCCTGTCGTGGGAGCAGGCGGGGGGCACTGTGGGGCGCCCATGGCCCGTACTGACCCCTCTTTCCCCCCCCAGGCGCGCCCCCCTGACGTTCACCACCCGCACGGTGCGTCAGGTCTTCCGGCTGGAGGGCGTCTCAGACGACGAGGCCGACGGGCCCGACGCGGAGACCCCGGCCCCTGACCACCAGCCGCAGCCCCCCCCGGCCGAGCCCCCCGCCCCGTGAGGGGCCCCGGGCCCGGGCCCCCCGGCGCAGCGATGAAGCCAGGCTCAGCACTGGGCCGTGGGCCCCATCCCGGCCCCCACACTGGGGGCTGGTCGCATATCAGCCAGCACTTTAGAGCGGGGGGCCCGGGGTGGGGGTGGGGGGGCTGTAACCTAACTGGGTCCCCTATGAAATAACCCCCCTGTCTCCCACCAGGGTCTTAAATGCCAGGGGGCCACAGTGACGGCTCCCCCACCTGGGATCCCCCCGACACAACACCCCCTAGCTGGGATCCCCCCAACCCAGCACCCCCCAGCCTGGGATCCCCCCTCGACCCCACACTCCCCCCACCTGGGATCTCCTACCCGCCTGACCCAGCACTCCCCCCTTGCCTGGGATCCCCCCCGCCCTACCACCCCCCCGCCTGGGATCCCCCTGACCCAACACCCCCCTAGTCTGGGATCTCCCCCCAACCCAGCACCCCCCAGCCTGGAATCCCCCCTTGACCCAGCACTCCCCACGCCTGGGATCTCCTGCCCCCCTGACCCAACACCCCCCATGGCCTGGGATCCCCCCCCGACCTAGCACCCCTGGCCTGGGATCCCCACCCTTACCCAGCACCCCCCAGCCTGGGATCTCCTGTCCCCCAGACCCAGCACTCCCCCCGACCTGGGATCCCCCCCGACCCAGCTATGCCCCCGGCCCCCTGCCTGTTCATCCCCAGGACCAGAGGGGCAGGCTGGGCACATTTCCCCCCCACCCCCGTCATGCTCCCCTGTGGGGCAGGGCTGGCCGGGGGCGCCCCCCACCCTACACCTGGAAGTAGCAGGCACTGAAGGGTTAATGGGCTCCCTGGGGCTGACCCCCCCTCAGAGCCAGTCTCGGGGCCCACGGTGAGACCCCTCACCCGGCGTGTGTGTGTCACCCCCGGCTGCTGGGTCCTGCCTGGGGCACCCCGTCCTCCGGCCAGGCCCTCGGGCACCCCAGGGTCTCATTGGCTTCAGCCACAGCTGGGGCCCGACTTTGCCCGTCCAGGGGTTTGGGTCTCCGCAGGGCTGAGCCCTCTGCACACAGCTGTCGGGGTCACTCCCTGCCCTCCGGAGCTGCCCCCGCCCTCCCCCCGGGCCCATCTACCCTGGTATCCCGCACCCTCCCTGCCCTCCGGAGCTGCTCCCCCCAGGGCCCATCTACCCTAGTATCCCGCCCCCTCCCTGCCCTCCGGAGCCGCTCCCCCCAGGGCCCATCTACCCTGGTATCCTGCCCCCTCCCTGCCCTCCGGAGCCGCTCCCCCCAGAGCCCATCTACCCTGGTATCCCGCCCCCTCCCTGCCCTCCGGAGCCGCTCCCCCCAGAGCCCATCTACCCTGGTATCCCGCCCCCTCCCTGCCCTCCGGAGCCGCTCCCCCCAGAGCCCATCTACCCTGGTATCCCGCCCCCTCCCTGCCCTCCGGAGCCGCTCCCCCCAGAGCCCATCTACCCTAGTATCCCGCCCCCTCCCTGCCCTCCGGAGCCGCTCCCCCCAGAGCCCATCTACCCTGGTATCCCGCACCCTCCCTGTCCTCGGGAGCGCCCCCCCCCCCCGGCCCATCTACCCTGGTATCCCGCACCCTCCCTGCCCTCCGGAGCCGCTCCCCACAGGGCCCATCTACCCCTGGTATCCCGCCCCCTCCCTGCCCTCCGGAGCTGCTCCCCCCAGGGCCCATCTACCCTAGTATCCCGCCCCCTCCCTGCCCTCCGGAGCTGCTCCCCCAGGGCCCATCTACCCTAGTATCCCGCCCCCTCCCTGCCCTCCGGAGCCGCTCCCCCCAGAGCCCATCTACCCTGGTATCCCGCACCCTCCCTGCCCTCCGGAGCTGCTCCCCCCAGGGCCCATCTACCCTAGTATCCCGCCCCCTCCCTGCCCTCCGGAGCCGCTCCCCCCAGGGCCCATCTACCCTGGTATCCTGCCCCCTCCCTGCCCTCCGGAGCCGCTCCCCCCAGAGCCCATCTACCCTGGTATCCCGCCCCCTCCCTGCCCTCCGGAGCCGCTCCCCCCAGAGCCCATCTACCCTGGTATCCCGCCCCCTCCCTGCCCTCCGGAGCCGCTCCCCCCAGAGCCCATCTACCCTAGTATCCCGCCCCCTCCCTGCCCTCCGGAGCCGCTCCCCCCAGAGCCCATCTACCCTAGTATCCCGCCCCCTCCCTGCCCTCCGGAGCCGCTCCCCCCAGAGCCCATCTACCCTGGTATCCCGCACCCTCCCTGTCCTCCCCCCCCCCCCCCCCGGCCCATCTACCCTGGTATCCCGCACCCTCCCTGCCCTCCGGAGCCGCTCCCCACAGGGCCCATCTACCCTGGTATCCCGCCCCCTCCCTGCCCTCCGGAGCTGCTCCCCCAGGGCCCATCTACCCTAGTATCCCGCCCCCTCCCTGCCCTCCGGAGCTGCTCCCCCCAGGGCCCATCTACCCTAGTATCCCGCCCCCTCCCTGCCCTCCGGAGCCGCTCCCCCCAGAGCCCATCTACCCTGGTATCCCGCACCCTCCCTGTCCTCGGGAGCGCCCCCCCCCCCCCCCCCGGGCCCATCTACCCTGGTATCCCGCACCCTCCCTGCCCTCCGGAGCCGCTCCCCACAGGGCCCATCTACCCTGGTATCCTGCCCCCTCCCTGCCCTCCGGAGCCGCTCCCCCCCAGGGCCAATCTAGCCCAGTATCCCGCCTCCTCCCTGCCCTCGGAGCTGCCCCCGGTCCCCATCCCTTTGAGGGTCAGGACCTCTTGAGTTTTCCCATATCTCAGCAGCTCAGTGTAAGCAGGAGCGGGCCCCCGTGGGGTTACGGCCAGCACATGGCGGCCCCGGCCCCCCCCCCCCCCCCACAGGAGAGATGGAAACTCTTTGCTAAACCCTCACCTCCCCCACCCCCGCTTCAGCAAACGCTGGGTCGCCAAATCCCCCCCCCCACACACACACCCCCGGCCCCTTTTCCTACCGTTTCTTGACCTATGGCTGTGGGGGCCACCACCTCTCCTGGGTTGGCTCCTGCCCTTCCCAATAACACCCCCCCCCCCCCCGGTTATTCTCTGTGCAGTAATTGGGGGGGGGGGGGCTCCTAAGGTGGCTGGGTTTGGAGCTGTTGGCTTGTGGCCTGCATGGGGGGGGGGGGGGGGAATAAACCCTTGGGGACCTTGCGGGGTGTTTTCACGCCCTGGCCGGGCTGGGGCAGGTAAGGACGTGGGGGGTCTGGTGGGTTCTGTTTGCTTTTCGTTTTAACCCCCCCGGTT
The DNA here is from genome assembly GCA_037349315.1 of Chelydra serpentina. Classification (NCBI taxonomy): domain Eukaryota; kingdom Metazoa; phylum Chordata; order Testudines; family Chelydridae; genus Chelydra; species Chelydra serpentina. The sequence goes on along the minus strand of JBAIAC010000046.1, from coordinate 3,973,307 downwards.
TGTGTCTTCTATTAAAGTTCATCTCAGTTTCCCCGCGTGTGGCTGCCTGGCGGGGCCGGACGGGGCGGGCGAGCGAGACACGCATGCAGGAGATGCGGAGAGACGGGGGTGGTTTATTGACACCCCCAGCTCGGAGCATGGGGGGGGGTGGTGGTTTAAAAGCTGGCGTTTCCAGGGGAGCCGAGTTGGGCCGGGACCCCGGCCTGGGCCCCACCGCAGCAGCCGGAGGCAGAGACAAAAGCTACAATCTTAACAGCCGGGAAGAGAACCCAGGAGTCCTGGCTCCCAGTCCCTCCCCCGCTCTAACCACCAGACCCCGCTCCTCTCCCAGAGCCAGGAGAGAACCCAGGAGTCCTGGCTCCCAGCCTCCCGGCTCCATCCTGCTGGCCCCTGTCATTGTAGCCTCCCCCCCCCCAGCCCCGAACCCTTGCTCTGGGGCCTGGCCTTTGCTCTCCGGTGGGGGGCTAGTGCCAGCCACTGCCCGTCGCCTGGCAGACCGGGCACTTTCTCCCCCGGGGCCCAGCGGGGCAAGGCCAAGGGAGAAGCTGCCGGTGCCCGTGGGGCTCGTGCCCAGCTCAGGCCCACAGTGGGGCCGGCACAGAGGGGGGCCTGGGGGGCTCTCTCTTTGCTGACCCAAGGGCTGACGCGGTGCCGGCTTTTGCCACCTCCCTTGTGGGCAGCGTGTCGCTGGAGCTGGGCACAGGGGCCATGACCCCCGGCTGTGATAGTGCCTGGGGGAGGGGGGGTCTGGTTACCTTCCCCGGGCGTAGAAACCCAGCCACTCGCCTCCCCCCCCCCACACGTCCATTTCATACAGGGGTTCCCAAAGGTGCTGCAGGGGGTACAACCCCTCCCAGAGCCGGGGTGAGAACCCAGGAGTCTTGGCTCCCAGCCCCCCTTTCCCTCCCAGCGCAGCCGGCTGCAGAGAACCCAGGAATCCTGGCGCCTTCTTTCTCGCTGGTGCTGTTCCTTGTTCCTCTGGTCCCGGCTGCGAGGGGTCGCTGGAGGCCGATGCATCGTCCTCACTGGGGGGGCTGCAGGGGATGGCGAGGGGGGGGGGGGCGTGTCCAGGGCCAGGCTGCAGGGGTGCCGCTCCTAGGGGTGCAGAGAGAAGGGGGCTCAGGGATTCACTGTGACCCTCAGCCAGCCAGTAAAACAGGTTTATTAGCCCACAGGAACAGGGTACAGAGACCAGGACCCCTCAGTCAGGTCCATCTTGGGGGGCAGGGAGCCCAGCGCCCCCCCTGGGCTGGGCCTCCCTCCATATCCCCAGCCAGCTCCAAACTGACTCTCCAGCCCCTCCTCTGCCTTTGTCTCCTGCCCGGGCCAGGAGGTCACCTGATCCCTTTGTTCTGCAACACGTCAGCTCGCACCTTCGCAGAGAAGGGGCCCAGGCCAGCAGTTGCCAGGAAACAGGGGTGTCACCTGGCCCTCCAGGCCTCTGCAATCACACACCCTTCCCCCACCAGCTGGACACTTAAGAAATGCACGGGGGAAACTGAGGCACCCACGCAGTATTCACAGAAAACATTCAGAACATTCCCACTTCGTCACATCTCCCCCCTTCGAGACCGAACTGAGCAGGGTCACTTTAGCTGGTGACCTGGGCAAGTTCGAACCCATCCACATTCCCAGGGATGCCCCAGCATCTCTCCCTTTCCGTGGGGGGAGTTACCCCAGGCCCTTCCGGTTTCACGCCCTCCCTTAGGTCGGGTGGGCTCTTGGCACTCGCAGGCCGCATGTGGGAAGGTTTATGCGGCCCGGGCCCTTTTGCCACCCAACACCCCTGGGGTTCAAACTGGGATCGGGTCTGGTCCCAGCTCCAGACTGGAGGGCCGTGATTCGGGATCTCTTGGTTGAGAGCCCCCATCTTGACCTTGGCCACCCTCTGACCAGGTGTCTCTCTCACCAGCATCTCGGCCTCAGCCCCGGTAGCAGCCACATTGGGGCAGAGGGGTCAGTAAAGCGCCGCCCAAATAGATCCGGCTGCAGCTTTTTAAGGGGCTGCCCCATGGCCAGGCATTTCTGTCCATGGCCACATAGTTCTGCTCCCAGGGCAGCAGCTTCTTGCTCAGGTACGCGATGGGGTGTCCATATGTGTGAGGGCAATGGGGTGGGGGGTGGGCCCCTCCATGTGCCTCCCCGCCCTGAGCCAAGGTCCAGCTCTGACATATGGCTGCTAAGGGGGGCCAGCGCCCCCTAGAGGGGAAACTCTGTGCCCCATTCCCTGCCACATGGGCCAGCCCATCCCCCTGGTTCAGGGCTGGACAAGAAGTGAGAATTCCATAGCCGTGAGCTTCCCCCAGCAGTGCCCCACGGCACCTTTCCCCAATGCTGCGATCTTCCCCCAGCAGTGCCCCACGGCACCTTTCCCCAATGCTGCGATCTTCTCCCAGCAGTGCCCCACAGAACCTCTCCCCAACACTGCGATCTTCCCCCAGCAGTGCCCCACGGCACCTTTCCCCTATGCTGCAATCTTCCCCTAGCAGTGCCCCATGGCATCTCTCCCAACACTGCGATCTTCCCCAGCAGTGTCCCACGGCACCTCTCCCCAGTGCTGCGATCTTCCCCCAGCAGTGCCCCACGACACCTCTTTCCAGCGCTGCAATCTTCCTCCCAGAAGTGCCCAGCGGCACCTCTCCCCATCGCTGTGAGCTTCCCCTCAGCAGAGCCCCGCGGCACCTCTCCCCTATGCTGTGATCTTCCCCCAGCAGTGTCCCATGGCACCGCTCCTCAGCATTGCGAGCTTCCCTGAGCAGTGCCCTGTGGCACCTCTCCACAGTGCTGCAATCTTCTCCCCAGCAGTGCCCCATGGAACCTCTCCCCAATGCTGTGAGCTTCCCCGAGCAGTGCCCCACAGAACCTCTCCCCAGCGTTGCGAGCTTCCCAGAGCAGTGCTCTCTGGCACCTCTCCCCAGTGCTGCAATCTTCCTCCCAGAAGTGCCCAGCGGCACCTCTCCCCATCGCTGTGAGCTTCCCCTCAGCAGTGCCCCACAGCACCTCTCCCCTATGCTGCGATCTTCCCCCAGCAGTGCCCCATGGTATCTCTCCCAACACTGCGATCTTCCCCAGCAGTGCCCCATGGCACCTTTCCCCTATGCTGCGATCTTCCCCTAGCAGTGCCCCATGGCACCTTTCCCCAATGCTGCGATCTTCCCCCAGCAGTGCCCCATGGTACTGCTTCCCAGTGCTATGATCTTCCCCCAGCAGTGCCCCACAGAACCTCTCCCCAACACTGCGATCTTCCCCCAGCAGTGCCCCACGGCACCTTTCCCCTATGCTGCGATCTTCCCCTAGCAGTGCCCCATGGCACCTTTCCCCAATGCTGCGATCTTCCCCCAGCAGTGCCCCATGGAACCTCTCCCCAATGCTGTGAGCTTCCCCGAGCAGTGCCCCACAGAACCTCTCCCCAGCGTTGCGAGCTTCCCAGAGCAGTGCTCTCTGGCACCTCTCCCCAGTGCTGCAATCTTCCTCCCAGAAGTGCCCAGCGGCACCTCTCCCCATCGCTGTGAGCTTCCCCTCAGCAGTGCCCCACAGCACCTCTCCCCTATGCTGCGATCTTCCCCCAGCAGTGCCCCATGGTATCTCTCCCAACACTGCGATCTTCCCCAGCAGTGCCCCATGGCACCTTTCCCCTATGCTGCGATCTTCCCCTAGCAGTGCCCCATGGCACCTTTCCCCAATGCTGCGATCTTCCCCCAGCAGTGCCCCATGGTACTGCTTCCCAGTGCTATGATCTTCCCCCAGCAGTGCCCCACAGAACCTCTCCCCAACACTGCGATCTTCCCCCAGCAGTGCCCCACGGCACCTTTCCCCTATGCTGCGATCTTCCCCTAGCAGTGCCCCATGGCACCTTTCCCCAATGCTGCGATCTTCCCCCAGCAGTGCCCCATGGTACTGCTTCCCAGTGCTATGATCTTCCCCCAGCAGTGCCCCACGGCACCTTTCCCCTATGCTGCGATCTTCCCCTAGCAGTGCCCCATGGCACCTTTCCCCTATGCTGCGATCTTCCCCCAGCAGTGCCCCATGGTACTGCTTCCCAGTGCTATGATCTTCCCCCAGCAGTGCCCCATGGCACCTCTCCCCAGTGCTGCAGTCTCCCCCAGCAGTGCCCCCTCCCGCACTCCTCCACTCCCCCCTACCTGGGCCCGGCGGAGGTCTGTTTGCTGCTCAGCGCCCTGCGCCCTGTGCCCGCGGCGCCGCCCCGCGCCCGGCCCGGCGCGCCCGCCGGTAGTCGCGGTAGCTGCGGGTGAGCAGCGTGTAGAGGAAGGGGTTGATGCAGCTGTTGCTGTAGGTCAGGCAGGTGAGCAGGTGGTTGATGTAGATCTCGGTGGCCACGGGCAGGCGGGCGGCCGTGCCCGGGCTGTAGAGGGGCACCAGCTGCCAGAGCCAGAAGGGCAGGAAGCAGGCCCAGAAGGCCACAACGATGAGGAAGAGGAGGAGGAAGACCCGCTGCTTCGGCCCCCGCCGGGGGCCCAGCACCCCCCGGCGCTGCGAGAGCCAGTAGGCCCAGGCCAGCCGCCCGTAGAGGTACCCGAGCGCCAGCCCGGGCCCCACCATGCTGGTGCCGAAGAGCACGGTCAGGTAGGCTTTGTACTGGGCCTCCTGCCAGGTGGGCACGCAGAGCCGCCGCACCCGGCCGTCGCCCGCCGCCCGCTCCTCCTGCCGCACCATCAGCATCATGGGCAGCGCCAGGGCGAAGGCGGCGGCCCAGGCGGCCCCGGCCAGGGCCCGGCGGCGGGCGGGGGAGCGGCGGGCGGCCCGGAAGGGGCGCCGCACGGCCCGGCACCGCTCGGTGCTCAGCAGGGTGAGCAGGAAGATGCTGGCGTGCATGGTGAGCAGGTCCAGGCCCAGCAGGGCCCGGCAGCCGGCCTCGCCGAAGCACCAGTCCCGCGCCAGCCCGTTGTGCACGACGAAGGGCACCCCGGCCAGGTACAGCAGGTCGGCCAGCGCCAGGTGGACGATGTGGACGTGGAGTGGGGAGGGGACGGCCCCGGCCCGCGCCACCGCCAGCGTGTAGAGGTTCCCCCGCCGCCCCGGCCGCCCCCAGCAGGCTCAGCCCCGCCGCCCCCGGCAGCCCCCCTGCCAGCGAGCCGTTGGAGGGGGACGACAGGTTGGAGGGGGGGTCCATGGCTGGGGAGGGGCCGGACTCGGGGCTGGATCCAGGGGCTTCCACTGACGGCAGGAGAGGAGATGTCACTCGGCCGGCAGAGTCTGTCTGGCTAGTCGTCTGTCACCAGAGCCCCCCGTCTTTCTGTCTGTCCTTAGAGCCCCCTGTCCAGCTGTCTCCAGAGCCCCCCTGTCTGTCTCTCTGGCCCTAGAGCCCCCCTTGTCTGTCTGTCTGTCCCCAGAGCCCCCTGTCCATCTGTCCCTAGAGCCCCCCTTGTCTGTCTCTCTGTCCCTAGAGCCCCCCTTGTCTCTGTCTGTCCCCAGAGCCCCCTGTCCGTCTGTTCCCAGAGCCCCCTGTCCGTCTGTCTGTCCCTAGAGCCCCCCTTGTCTGTCTGTCTGTCCCCAGAGCCCCCGTCCGTCTGTTCCCAGAGTCCCCTGTCTCTGTCCGTCCCCCAGAGCCCCGTCTGTCTGCCCCTAGAGCCCCCCTTGTCCGTCCGTCCCCCAGAGCCCCCTGTCTGTCTGTCCGTCCCCCAGAGCCCCCTGTCTGTCTGCCTGCCCCTAGAGCCCCCCTTGTCTGTCTGTGTGTCCCCAGAGCCCCCTGTCTCTGTCCCCACACACACCCTGTCTGTCTGTCCCCAGAGCCCCCCGTCTGTCCCCAGAGCCTCCTGTTTGTCTGTCTATCTATCTATCTATCTATCTATCTATCTATCTATCTATCTATCTATCTATCCCGTCTCTCTCTCACTCCATGGCTTTGTCCGGGTCGCTCTCGTCCGACACTCCAAGCCGCGCCGCAAGGGCTGGGGGGTCCGATCGCCCCGTCGCTGGCCTCGTGCTCCCTGCTGGCTGGGGTCCGGCGGGGTCGGCGTCTGGCGGCGCCCTGGCTGGCGCGGGTCCGTGCGCGGCCGGCGGGCGGGTGTGTGCGTCTGGCCTGCGCCGTCTGCTCTGTCCGCATTCCACGCACCCTGCTAGGTCGGTATGTGGGGCTGAGCCGGGGCCGGCCCCCGGCGGGGGGGCGGGGGGGGCACATGCTCCTGGCTCCTGTCTGAGCTGCAGAGAGCGACCTGGGTAGTACAGCCACGGGGCGGGCGGGACGGGCGGCTTGACAGAGGGGTTGGCAAAGAAAGAAAGGAAGGAAGGAAGGATGGAAGGATGGAAGGAGGGAAGGAAGGGGTCTCCCCTGAAACATGCGGGAGGGAGGAAGAAGGAATGATCGAACGAGGAAAAAAGAACCCAAGAGGAAAGGCAAGAAAGCAAGCCAGTGCCAGGCGTCCCAGCGGGGGCGGGCGTACCCCTCCTGGGTTCAGTGGGCCCGTCGCCAGCCGCGGGCGCGAGAAATAAACAGTGCCAGAGACGCAGACGAAGGAAGGAAAACGAGGGGCCAGCGGAGAAACAGCCATTGCTGGGCCAGGGAAAACGTCCCTTTGCGCCCAGGGAACGTTGGCGCCAGGAAATCTCCGGTTGGCTCGGAAAATTGCCACCGTGGGGCATCGGGGCCGGCATTGACTGGCAGGGGAGAGTGCCCCCTGCTGGGCCCCCCTTCAGCCCAGCGCCTCCTGTTGGACCCCCGCCCTGCTCTCTGGAGCACAGTGCCCCTTGGTACCGCCCTCGGGCAGCCGTCTGGGCGCGGGGACATGGCCGGGCCCGGATCCAGGGCGTTTGCCTTGGAAAAACTTCCTGCCGAAATGTCAGCGACTTGCCCGCAGAGACGAACCAAACCGCAGGGAGAGGAGCAAGCCAGAGCCCTCCCCCACCCCTCCTGCCCAGGGCCAGTCGCAGGGAAAATGCCCCTGGCCCCTGCTGCCCCCCCGGGCCCCGCTGCCCCCCCGCAGGGCTTCGTTTGTGCCGGGGCTGAGGCCGGGTGGGTGGCGAGCAGCGGCTGCTGGCCGGGCGCCCAGCTCTGAGGGCCGTCTGTGAGTAAATCCCTCCCCTCAGTGAACCCGATGGGCTTTCCCAGGGAGCAGCCCCCCCGCCCCCCGCTGCAGAGTCGTCTGCATGAAGCAACCGCTCCGGTTTAACAGCGCGTCTACACTGCAGAATGAAGTGGAGCTGGGTCACAGCGGCGCACGGCGAAGCCGGCTGTGCTCGTCAGGAGCGGGGTACGTGCACTAAACGTGGGAGGCCCCCGCACCGCGCCGTTCCCCTGAGGAACCCCCCAGCGCTTGCCCTTGCGGCAAGTAAAAAGTGGGGGCCATGGCCCCCTGGTCCCCCTGTTCCGGGGTCCCAGGCGCATGCCCCGACTGCCCTCCTTGTGGGGAGCTATCCGGCTGGGCGAGTCGCCACCGGCGGGAGCAGGGCATTTTGGGAAGGGCTCGTGGTGCTCCGGGGGGGGGCAGGTAGAGGGATATCTGAGGGGGCGGGTGGTGACAGGGGACAGGGCGTGAACGTCCCCTGAGGCAGTTTGCCCCACGCTGTAATTTTGGCTTTAGCAGGCAGTGGGGACCCCCCCCCCCCGCCAAGGCAAACAGGCCTGTTCCTCCTGGGTTCGTCTAACCCCTGACCTGCCCCCCGCCCCCAGCAGGCGGATTTAAAGCAAGATGGTGCGGGGGACGGGGAACGGAGCAATAGAGAGGAGGGGAGGAGAATGAACAACAGAAATACCAGCCCAACCCGGACTCCTGGGTTCTCTCCCTAGCTCTGGGAGGGGAGTGGGGCCTAGTATTTAGAGCAGGGGGGGCTGGGAGCCAGGACTTCTGGGTTCTCTCCCTGGCTCTGGGAGGGGAGTGGGGTCTAGTGGTTAGAGCAGGGGGGCTGGGAGCCAGGATGCTTGGGTTCTCTTGCTGGCTCTGGGAGGGGAGTGGGGGTCCGGTGGGTGGAGCCGGTTGGCTCGGAGACCCCGGCACGGCTCACCCAGCAGGTTCTGAGCCTGGCTGGGGATGCTGCTTCCGGCTCCTCCCAGCCATGGGGCTGGCTGGGCCCCACCTGGGCACAGAGTCACCTGCTCCAGCCGACTGCCTGCCCTGCCCCATGGCACCCCCCCTCCTTGTCATCCTCCGGTGCCCTGCTGCCCCCTCGCCCCCCTTTCTTCCCCCTCCCCCTTTCTCTGGGTTGCCCTTGAATTCAGCTCCTTTTTGTTCCCTGCATCTGGCCGCCCAGCGCTCGGCTTTTCCTGTGGCCCCCCCAGTTCATTCCCCCCCCCCGACCCGGCCTTGGGGCTGAGGCTCCCTCCCCTTCTCCTCCCCCCCTCGCCTGCCCTGCCAGCCCCTGGCGCGCCGTTCGCCCGGCTGCCGAGGCGTGACGGCCACGGGCCGCGCAATTCCCGGGGCACGGCTCACGTCCGTCTTGGCCGCAGCCTGGGCCAGGGGGACAGCGGGGGTCCCTCCCGGTGCCAGCCCCAGCGCTCCCCCCGCCAGCGCCGGTATGGTTCCGACCTGGTGGAAAAATAAACCACCCAAGACCAGCGAGGGGCCAGACAGACTGACACCCGCCCCCTCCTCGCAGTGCCCCCCGCTCTAACCGCTAGACACCGCTCCCTGCGCAGAGCCAGGAGAAAACCCAGGCGTTCTGGCTCCCAGCCCCCCTGCTCTAACCACTAGACCCTGCTCCCCTCCCAGAGCCAGGAGAGAACCCAGGAGTCCTGGCCTCCTCGCTCAGATGATTTTTGCTGGGCCCTGGTTGCTGCCCTCCCGCCCCCCCCCTCCGCACACACCCCGCAGGGCCCTGCTAACATGAGAGGCGACATTGTTCCCAGCCTGAGTTTATTTTGCTGCCTGCTTGCGAAGGGCAGGGGAGCCAGGGAGGGGGGCGGGTGAGCTTTGATCTCCCCCAGCCAGGAAGGGGGGGCAGTGTTTGCCAAGGCCGGGATGGGGGGGGGCTTGGCGGCGTGGGGGGGGTTGGCTTAGCCAACTGTGGGGAAGCAGATGTGTCTGGGAGGGGGGGGAGAGAGGGGGCTGCCGCCCTCTGCTGGAGGCAAGAGGGGCCTACGGGTCCGAGCTGTGGGGCAGGGAAGGGGCTGGACGCCGGGGTAGATGGGCCCATGGGTCTGAGCCAGGGGGCAGGGAAGGGGCTAGGCCCAGGCGCTGATGCGCGGGGGAGAGGGGGGGTTGGACACTCTCTGACCTCGCACTTAAGTCTCCAATTCCCAGCAATTGCTCTAAGGTGCCGCGTGGCCGGGGGGAGCCGGGGGGGGGGGCCCTTTGTGCAGCCGGATTCCTGCCCCCGCGCACCCCATTGAGCCCGTCTCCACGGAGCCGCTGGCGCGTGGCTCCCCCGGCCCCCGGACGCCCCTAATTGCTGCTAAGTGCCAGGGCCGCATCCCAGGGGAAAGAATGTCCTAATTGGGCAGCTGGTGTGGGGGCAATGGGGGGGGAGCAGAAGGGGGGGGCAGGAGATGATGGGGAGGGTGGGGGGAGGAAGGGAGGGTTTGGGGGGGTCGATGGGGGTCCAGGGAGGGGAAGAGACGGATAAGGGGAGTGGCCCTGTCAAGCCACCCCTGTTATTAGAGTCAAAGGGGGCCCCCCCATCCCCCCAATTATCACAGCAAGGGATTTTGGCTGGGGGGGGAAAGGCCCCCTGCCATACTCCCCGCCCCCCCCCCCAAGCCAGCTACCCACCCCCACCCTGGTGCCGCCTGGGGGCCCCATTCCCGCAGGAGTTGGGGGAGCACCTGGGGGGGGCGGGAGGGAGGGCCTCAGAGGGGTGGGGGGAGCAGGGGGGGCTCAGTCAGTGACTCTCTGAGCATCTTCTTGCTTCTCCCAGTGGCGCTCGACCCCCACCCGAGACGGGAGCCGGCGCCGGGGCTGGCTGGGAAGGTCGGGGCTGGGGGGGCAGGAGGCGAGAATGGGGCAGCCCCCAGGGAGAACCGAGCGGCCCCCTCCCCCCACGCAGCACGGGGGTGTGTGACTGCGGCAGATTCTTCACACGCCTGCACCCCGAACCAAGTAAGTGTCCTGGGGGCCTAGCTGGAGGCGCTGTCCCCTCGCGGCCGGGGCTGACCCCTAGTTGGAGACAGAGACCCCCCAGCCCAGTCCCGGGCTCCCCCCCAGCTCTGCCGGTGACCCTCATTCCCGACCCGCAGCCCCTCCCCCCGGGGTTCTTTGGAGTCTCATTTGCTGGGCTGAGAACCGGTGTCATTTATTCCCGCAGGGCTCTGTTGGGGGCCGGCCTCGCCCAGCCTGGGGGGCTCTGCCTGGCAGCCCCCCCCCTCCAGGAGCTGGGATGCAGCGGGGCGGGCGCCTGTCCCTGAGCTTCCTGCCCCCCCAGCAGGGGGCGCTCTGCGGGGGCGGCCGGGATCTCTTCACCTTCGTCACCGCGGCCTCGTCCCACATGATGCGGACGCTGCAGAGACCCCGCAAGAGCCGCCCCGGCAAGCGGCGGGTGAACCACCGCCGGTTCCTGCACAACCAGATCAGCAGGTGGGAGCCCTCCGGAGCTCGCAGCCCCTCAGGGCACTGCTGGGGGAAGCTCGCAGACCCTTGGGCACTGCTGGGGGGAGCTTCCAGCGCCTCAGGGCACTGCTGGGGAAAGCTCACGGCCCCTAAGGGCACTGCTGGGGGTGAGCTCACAGCCCCTAAGGGTACTGCTGGGGGCGAGCTCACAGCCCCTAAGGGCACTGCTGGGGAAAGCTCACGGCCCCTAAGGGCACTGCTGGGGGAAGCTCACGGCCCCTAAGGGCACTGCTGGGGAAAGCTCACGGCCCCTAAGGGCACTGCTGGGGGGAAGCTCACGGCCCCTAAGGGCACTGCTGGGGAAAGCTCACGGCCCCTAAGGGCACTGCTGGGGGCGAGCTCACAGCCCCTAAGGGTACTGCTGGGGGCGAGCTCACAGCCCCTAAGGGCACTGCTGGGGGAAGCTCACAGCCCCTCAGGGCACTGCTGGGGGCGAGCTCACAGCCCCTCAGGGCACTGCTCGGGGGAAGCTCACGGTCCCTAAGGGCACTGCTGGGGGGAAGCTCACAGCCCCTTGGGCACGGCTGGGGGACACTCACAGCCCCTCAGGGCACTGCTAGGGGGAAGCTCATAGCCTCTCAGGACACTGCTGGGGGAAGCTCACAGCCCCTAAGGGCACTGCTGGGGGAAGCTCACAGCCCTTCTCTTCTCTCCCCAGGCAATTCGCTGACATTGAAGCCTCCACACACCGCCTGGCCTCCTCCATCCTGGCCCAGGAGGCCCCAAGGGACCCTGTGTCCCCCGCAGAACCCAGGCATCCGGGCCCAGAGCCTCCCACCCCAGCTGCCAGCTCCTTTCTGGGCGTGGCCGAGGCCTTCGTGGCCCCGGAACCGGGGCCTGGCTGGGGCCTGAGTGTGGCCTCCCTGACCCCTGACCCCGGCGACCTCTTTGACCCCATCACTGGCCCAGAAGATCTGGGGCTGCCCCACAGCTGGGCCCCAATTACTTACAACCCCCTGGGGCCTAGCCAGTGTCCCCTGCCCTGGGACCCCCTGCCCACCCTGGGTACTGATGGTGTCCCCCTCTGGGACCCAGATCCCCCTGGCTACCTGCCCCCCATCTCCCCGGGGTACCCTGTCGGAGCGGCGCCAGGGGGGTGGTAACCATGGCAACCCTGTTCCCACAGCCGCAAGCCCCTCCCCCATCTCCACCCCTCCCCCTCTGCAGGGAGTGGGGGACCCCCTGATGGGCACCCCTCAAGTGGATGCAGTGAGGAACCCCGGATGGGGCACGCTGGGCGCTGAGCTGACAGCTGGTGGGGGCCATTTGGAGACTGCCAGGATACCCTGATCTGGGGAGGTCCCCTTGAATTTGGGGGTGCCACATTAATCTGGGGTATCCCCTTAAATTTTGAGGGTGTCGCCTGAAATTTTGGGTGTCAGAGGTGGGGTGTCTCCCTGGATTTGGGATTCCCACCATGCACTTGTGGGGGGGGGCCTTCAGAGGTGGACACATCTCAGGGTGCAGTCTGGTTTTGGGGTGTCTCTCCCTGGGGGCGGGCATTGTAGAGCTCTTCAGGTTTTGGGGCTCTCTAAAGTGACAGATTTGAGGGGGTGCCCCATGTCACTCCAATAATTGCAAGGTGAGAGAGGGGTCACCTCTTTTTGACCCGCCCCCCCAACCTCCCAGAAGCTGAGCCACCCTGGTTAGCAGCAGGAAGGATGGGGAGCCCCCCCCCACAATAATTCCCCCTCCCCCGGTCCTGTCTGTGTCTAATAAACAAGAGGACATTGCTGCGAATCAGGGTTTGTGGTGTTTGAATTTCCATCGAGCTCCCGTCCTAGGGGGTGGTGCGCGCGCGTGCGTGTGTTGGGGGTGGGGGGAGAGGGGAGGGCTTGCAGAGAACCCCCCCCTTTTGAGTCAGTGCCCCCCCCCCCCGGCGTGTCTCTGGTAAGGGGCACCAAACTCAGCTAGACCCACGCCCCCAATTATTAGGCTGACCATACGTACCGTTTTAAACGGGACAGTACCGTTTTTTTCATATTTCCCGACCGTCCCGTCATTTTAATATAAATGTCAATTTTGTCCTGTTTTTAATAAACTATATATAGTTTTAATTTTTTTGTAAAAAACTGAACGCTGGCTTGTTGCGGCTGCCCCTCGTCTCCCCGCCGAGCTGCTGAGCGGGGAGACGAGGGGCGGCTTGTTGCGGCTGCCCCTCGTCTCCCCGCCGAGCAGCTGAGCGGGGAGACGAGGGGCGGCTTGTTGGGGCTGCCCCTCATCTCCCCGCCGAGCTGCTGAGCGGGGAGACGAGGGGCGGCTTGTTGCGGCTGCCCCTCGTCTCCCCGCCGAGCAGCTGAGCGGGGAGACGAGGGGCGGCTTGTTGCGGCTGCCCCTCGTCTCCCCGCCGAGCTGCTGAGCGGGGAGACGAGGGGCGGCTTGTTGCGGCTGCCCCTTGTCTCCCCGTCCCGTTTTTGCCATCCCAATGTCCCATTTTTGTCTCAAGGAAATATGGTCGGCCTACCAATTATGCCCCATGTCTGACTGCGTAGGGGCCTCGCCCGACATCTGAGAGCGAGATGACCAATGGTGCAGCGCCGGAGGAGGGGTCCCCATATACCCAGCTCCCTGTGCCCCACTCCAGAGGGGCTACATCTCCCCATAGGGCAGCCCCTGTCACCCCCATCCTTGTGTACAGAGGGGGCGCACCCCAGTCCTTGGGTTATGGCTCTAGCTACCCCCACGCTCTAGGGCCCCCTGCCCCATTCAATGCAACGCAGCTGTGACGTTATTGATTTAATCTGGTGGGGAGGGATAGCTCCGTGGTTTGAGCATTGGCCTGCTAAACCCAGGGTTGTGAGTTCAATCCTTGAGGGGGCCATTTAGGGATCTGGGGCAAAAATGTGGGATTGGTCCTGCTTTGAGCAGGGGGTTGGACTAGATGACCTCCTAAGGTCCCTTCCAACCCTGATATTCTGTGATTAATCTGTAACTGTATAGATCATTGTTGCAACCACGGTTATATATTTGCAGCAAATATTGTACAAAGGTTGTAGTGTGAGGTGTCTATGGGAAGGCTGTGGTTTGCTGGTTGTGATTATGCTGTCTGTGTGTGTGTATCATTTTGTAGTTGAAGTTACGAATATGGGTTCTATACGGTCTTTATTTCAAACTTGTGCCGTGCTTCTGAGTGAAACCCCAGACAGGTTGGTATCAGCTCTGGCAAGCCTTCTCGATGGCCCATTACGGACCATCAGCGATACGATTGACCCATTGAGAGGAGGCAGACACGCCTTGTGACTCAGCAAGGTATGCAGGGACTTGCCCATGTGACTCCAGACTCCATTTTGCTGTAAGAACAGAGGTGTTCTTACACCTGGAAGAGACTGTAAAAGGCTGATGCCTCATCTCCATCTTGTCTTCACTCCTGCTTCATACCTCTGGAGGGACTTTGCTACAAACTGAAGCTCTACACAAAGGACTGAAGGACCCATCCCAGCGGGGGATGTTCTCCAGAGACTTGATTTGAGTCTGCAGTTTATTCTACCACTGCTTCAAACCTGAACCAAGAACTTTGCCACAGAAAAGCTTCAAAAACCGACTCCAACGAAAAGCTGCTGAACTTGAATTAATATGCAAACTACCATTCACTTAGGTTTGAACAGAGACTGGGAGTGGCTCGGTCATTACGTTAATTGAATCTATTTCCCTTAGTTAAGTATCCTCACACCTTTGTGTCAACTGTCCGTAATGGGCCATCTTGATTATCACTTCAAAAGTTTTTTCCCCTGCTGATAATAGTTCCTCTTAATTAATTAGCCTCTTACAGTTGGTATGGGTACTTCCCCCTTTTCATGTTTCTCTGAATGTATAAATATCTTCTTACTGTATGTTCCATTCTATGCATCTGATGAAGCGGACTGTAACCCACAAAAGCTGATGCTGAAATAAATTTGTTAGTCTCTAAGGTGCCAGAAGCACCCCTGGTTTTTTTTGCTGACACACATTAACACGGCTGCTACTCTGAAACCTGTATGTAATTGATTCCTTTTAACCAATTCTAGCTCTCACCTAGACCTTTTTCCTTTCATGAATAAACCTTTAGATTTTAGATTCTAAAGGATTGGCAACAGCGTGATTTGTGGGTGACATCTGATTTGTATATTGACCTGAGGATTGGCAACAGCGTGATTTGTTGGTAAGATCTGATTTGTATATTGACCTGAGTCTGGGGCTTGGTCCATTGGGATCGGGAGGACCTTTTTTCTTTTACTGGGGCACTGGTTTTCATAACCATTTGTCCCCATAACGAGTGGCACTGGGGGTGATACTGGGAAGCTGGAGTGTCTAAGGGAATTGCTTGTGTGACTTGTGGTTAGCCAGTGGGGTAAAACCAAAGTCTCCTCTGTCTGGCTGGTTTGGTTTGCCTTAGAGGTGGAAACCCCCAGCCTTGGGCTGTAACTGTCCTGCTTGAAGCAATGTGTCCTGTATTGACGCTCTCAGTTGGGTCCCGGCAGAATGCGCAGCGTTACACCGGCTGTATTAGCTATGCAGACAGAGAAGCGGCTCTGGGGGGCGGGAGGGGGTAGTAGCTCAGGCGTGGGGTTGGGGGGCTCTTGGTGGGGGGGTGTCCAGAGTTATTACAGCCCCTCCCCCACTCCCCACGTCTCCTTGGCATCGCTGAGCAGCTTGTCGGGAGCTGGGGAACTTCGGGCGTTTTTCCCGGTGCCAAAAAAGCCCCCAAATGGCAGTAGGCTGGAAATGCTGCCGCGTGATTTGCACCAGGCTCTAATCAGCTTCCAGCCCCGCAGTCACCTGCTGGCTGGGGGCTCGGCTCTCCGGGCCGGATCTCTGCCCAGGCGGTCTCCTTGGCACATGTGGCTCCCGCTGCCTGGGGTGCGGCCGGGGAGGGGGTGCCGGGGCCCTGTGATTTCCGCTCAGCTGCTGGGAAGATGCCCTGGGCCTGCTGGACTTGCCATGGGTGGGCAGGGCCCTGGCACGGGCAGGAGAGGGAGCAGCTGGCGGAGCCGAGGGGGTGCCCCCCAGAGACCAATGCCCTGGGGTGGAGCCGTGGCCAAGGGGAAAGCCAGGGAGGGAAGGATGGGGAGGGAGGGGGGCAGACTTGGCCAGAGGGAATCTGACACCACAGCAATTCTTCCCCTTCCCCCGCCCCCATGCTTCTCTGCCCCTCCCCTCCCGGGCACCAGCCCCAGCCCCCAATGTGACCCCCGCCACCTGCCGTCAAAAGAATATAGGCACAAAGGCCGTGTGTGTGGCCGGCCCCCTGCTGGAGGGGCTGGGCCCTGTGTGACGGGCTCCTCCCCAGGGTGCCACCTGGAACTGGGGTACCCCCGATCCCTCTGACCCACCAGCCGCCGCGGCTCCCTCTCTCTCCATGCTGCCGTGACAAGCTGCAGACCCGCTCCCCGTCCCGAAGGCGAAGCCGGAGCCCCCGACCTTTCCCATCCAGCTCCCGAGTCCTAAGCCAGCCCCGCTCTGTCGGCCGGGGGCAGCGGGGAACCTCCCGACCTGCGAATCCTCGGGGCGGGGGCTTGTTGTGGACAGGTGACGAACGCCAGGCCCAAGGCTGCTGCCGTCGCTTTGGCAAAACTGAGACGCGAAACTTGGCAGTACTTTTGCTCTGACGTAGAGTCACAAGGACGTGGCCACCTCCCATCTGCTTTTCCTGCCCTGCTCCGCTTTTCCTGCCCTGCTCAGCTTTCTCTGTGCTGCGTTGGCTTCTCTAACAGGTGAATTGTGAGCAGCCTTGGGGGAGGCAAGATGTGGAGGAAACGTGCGTTTCGGGAGGTAAGACGCCCACGCTTGCTGTTTGACACTGGAGGACGAAGGGGAGGAGGGGTTATTTGGGCTGAAATAGCTTCCAAAGGCAGAAGAAGCTGCTGAAAGACCCGGGCGGGTTTCAAACACCGAGCCCCAGAAGAATGACCGGCAGGAACGACGTTTTCTTGTGGATTTCCTGCTAGGCCCCTCGGAGCAAACAAAAGTCCCTGTGAGACACTCCGAGGCGCTCGGACGCCATGATTCTCGCAGGGCGTGGCAGCTGCCATATCCAGTCTCCTGCAAGAACCACGGCAGCGCCCCAGAAAGAATCACAGGAAAACGGGAGCTCTCACTTCCCCAGGGACCCCTGCTTCCAGGGGACGATTAATGTGCTGAAAACGAAGTGTGTGCTTCCGTACTCTGCTGGCCTGGCGCCTGCTTGCGGCAGAGAGGTGCCGAGTGAAGGAAGCCGAGCGCTGGAGGAATGTACGACATCGACAAAGATTGTCCCCTTTGCCGTGTAGTTAGGTGTGTTCATTGCCATCGGACATAGACACGCGGACACGTTTAACCGCTGGATTCCTCGCGATCCCTTCGCTGTACGGTTTGGCCGTTGGGATGTTTTCGAAGGCGTTTCTTCGGGGAGGTCCTTGCAGGCGTTTTGCGCGGGAAGAGGCAGGGCAGGGGGATGACGCAAGGCACGGGGCGGGTCTGCTTGGCTGCTACCCAGAAGGCCGCGGCATGGAGTGAGAGGCAGGATCCCGCCTAATTCCGGCTTGGGCGCCATGCGGCGGAAAAAACTAACCTACCTTAGAGTCGTTGTTTTATTCCTGTGTGCTGGGCAAGCGGTACCGGACACCCGTAAGTGCTGCCCAGGGAGCTCTGTGCCAGGTTGGGTTCCCCAGAGAGGCTCCGAAAGTGAGAGGCTGGAAGGGAAACCGGGCGGGGAAGGGGGGGATGCGCCGGGAGGCCATTTGGAGAGGGAGGAGCGGGGTGTGGAACACACCGTGGGGTGTGGGTGTGTGGAGACCCGGTCCCTCATTGGGCCGGGCACTCGGTTTAGTGATTTTTGGCTCTGAGTCCGCAAACACTCAGGGGTGTGTCTACACTGCTGAGCTCCCCCCCACCGAAGGGAAACGGGGATGCACCGGGAGGCCATTTGGAGTGGGAGGAGCGGGGTGTATGTGCGGAGACCCGGTCTCTCATTGTGCCGGGCACTGCACAGACCCCGCCCGGGATCTTGGTGTGGTTTAGTGACTTTGGCTTTGATTCTGCAAACACTCAGGGGTGCGTTTACACTGCCGAACCCCCCCCACCAGCACTGAGGCCGGCTCAGCTGACTTGGGCTCGCAGGGGGGTGCTAACGACAGCTGTGTAAACGTTGGGGCTCAGGCAGGACCTCGGGCTCCGAGACCCTCCCCGTTCGCGGGAGCGCAAATCTACCCAGCAATCAGCCCCACGAGCCGGAGTCGGCTGGCACGGAGCACCCACGGGTGTCTGGTTGCTGGGTAGATTCGGCGCGGCCGGGCTCGTTTTGCCATGTAGACGCTCCCTCGAGCAGCGAGCTGAGGGTGACTCGCGTGGGCTGCGCCCACGGTGCAAGGCTTGCTTGAGCATTTGCGGGGTCCGCGCCTTATATCTGAAGCGCTCCCCGTAACGTATCCCTCCCTCCCCCGCCGGATCTGGGTCTGACTTCTTCCAGGCTTCACCAAAGCCGGCCTGAAATGTTGATTTCTTCTCCCAGGCCCCCGCCAATGCCAACAGGACATCCCTCTGTCTGTGCCCGAGGGCGGTGACGTGCAATGCGACCTTAACCTCTCGGAGAGCTTTGCTGATCTGTACTGGTCCCCCGCTTTGGCTGGGCCATGGGAGCTGATAGCCGGCATCCATCGAGGGGAATCAAGCCCTTACAACAGCTCCTTCATCAGGCACATCTCCGTGTCCAGCGGACAGTTCATCGTGACGAACGCCAGCAAAGCCATTGCAGGGCATTTGGAGATTGTGCATGGGATCAGTGAAAGCAAGTGTCTGGTTTCCATCCGTCTGAATGTAACAGGTGAGCGCCGCGGGTCGCAATTTCAGGGGTAACCACACCGTGAATTTCCCCTGGGCCTCCTGGAGGGCACGGATGTCAAGTTTCCAGCTTCCCAGCCGTCCCCTCTCACGGGTGGAGGCCTGCGTCTGTCTCCCTCCAGCCTGGGGGTTTGGTTTGCACGGCCTCTGAACGTCGCTGTGAGTTCCCAGTATGTCGGAGCAGGGTCCAGCCCCCGTGCTTTGCTTTTCTCCGGGGCTGAGACAATGTACACCAGGTACCAAACCGCTGCCGCAGAGCAGATAATGGTTATAAGTGTTAATGCTTATAAGAAGCACACAGGATCTTTTTCAGGGGACAAGGCAATACACTGTGTGTCCAGGGCCAGTGCAAGGGAGTTTTGCACCCTAGGCAAAACTTCCTTGCACCAGCCCTGCACCGCCTCCCGCTCAATGCCGTGCCCCCCCAGCCAGCTCCCCTGCCCGTGGGCGCTCAGCCCCCCCTCCTCCCCCCATGACCCGCGGGCCACGGGAGGTGAGCGGGAAGCCTAGGCCGGGGGGGAGGTTCGCTGCGGCTGCCCCGTGGCTCCCTGCTCAGGCGCTGAGCGGGGGGGGAGCGTGGCAGCTCGCGGCAGCTGCCCCCCAAAGCCTGGCACCTTAGGTGACCACCTAGGGTCGCCTAGTGGGCACGCCGGCCCTGCACGTGTCACGGCGTCCCCGGGCGATGCTCTGGAACTGCTCCATATGGAGCCACTCAGGACTCTGGGGGAGCCTCCTCTCTCTGAGCCGACTGTCTCCAGGGCACGAAGCTCCCCCAGCTTCCATCTTCCTGGGGCTGACCTCGTGCAATGCTTATATGAAGCACACGGGATCTTTTTCAGGGGAAAAGGCAATACGCTGTGTTTATTGAAGATACAACAATTAGTGTATGCATTCATCAAAAAATCTCAGGGTTGGAAGGGACCTTAGGAGGTCATCTAAGTCCAACCCCCTGCTCAAAGCAGGACCAATCCCCAATTTTTGTCCCAGATCCCTAAATAGCCCCCTCAAGGATTGAACTCACAACCCTGGGTTTAGCAGGCCAATGCACTGAGCGCTCTCTCACTCCCCCCCTTGCCGGTTGATGTTATAGGTACCAGTCCAGCGTGGCCAGTGAGGTTGATCACGGGTAGGGAGGAGCCGGGTTCTGTCAGTCGTGGACGTCTTGGCAGGACGAACCCAGAGTTTCATGGCAAGGCCCCCTGGTTCTATAGTGATTTTCCTTCATTGGCACCAATGAGTTTTGCACCGTCATGCTGTAATCAATTGTTTGACGAGTGCTTGGTTTCTTAAGTTGTCCGCCTCATTCTTTATTCTTTGTGCCCATTGATAGGTGCCTGTCTCATCTTTAGAGTCGTCAATCTGCCCTCCCCTGACATTTCAATAGGGGCGTGTTTCAGCCTCCCAGCATCTGTCTCCAGTTCCTCCCTCATACATCGGGCTCAGCGATGGCCTTCACACAGGCAATGATCAAGTGATCTCTCTCCTGCCATCAATCACCCCCCCACCCCCGACAAACAGAGGCAAGGGACACCATTCCTTACCCATCCTGGTTAATAGCCATTAATTGGACTTCATCTCCATGAATTTATCCAGTTCTCTTTTAAACCCTGTTATAGTCCTAGCCTTCACAGCCTCCTCAGGCAAGGAGTTCCACAGATTGACTGTGCGCTGCTTGAAGAAGAACTTCCTTTTATTTATTTTAAACCTGCTGCCCACTAATTTCATTGGGTGGCCCCTAGTTCTTTTATTATGGGAACAAGTAAATAACATTTCCTTATTCACTTCCTCCACACCACTCATAATTTTATATACCTCTGTCATATCCTCCCTTAGTCTCCTCTTTTCCAAGCTAAAAAGTCGTAGCCTCTTTAATCTCTCCTCATATGGGACCTGTTCCAAACCCCTAATCATTTTAGTTGTCCTTCTCTGAACCTTTTCTAATGCCAGTATATCCTTTTTTGAGATGAGGAAACCACATTTGTACGCAGTATTCAAGATGTGGGTGCACCATGGATTTGTATAAGGGCAGTAAGATATTCTCCGTCTTATTCGCTATCACTTTTCTAATGATTCCTAACGTCCCGTTTGCTTTTTTGACTGCCGCTGCACACTGCATGGACGTCTTCAGAGAACTATCCACGATGACTCCAAGATCTTTTTCTTGATTAGTTGTAGCTAAATTAGCCCCCATCATATTGTATGTATAGTTGGGGTTATTTTTTCCAATGTGCCACCTCACTGTTTACCCCTTCTTCCAAATCATTTATGAATAAGGATATGATCAAATCATACATCAATACATTTAATACATTCTACATTATTATCTCAATATTTTTTTATCCTTCATTCTAAATCATACAAACATAAAATCCTACTAATACTCGAATTGATATGCAAACTAGATTGCGTTGCCTCCGGAATAAATCGAGATTTGGAATGGCTTGGCCATTATGTTAATTGAATCTATTTCCCTTAAGTTAACGATCCTCATTCACACCTGTGTGACCATCTTGTTTATCACTTCAAAAGCTTTTTCTTCCCCTGCTGTCATGTTTCCTCTCAACTAATTAGCCTCTTAAGATTGGTCTATACACCTGGACCGTATCATGTTTCTCTGACTGTATAAATGTCTGTCTGCAGTGTGTTTCATTCCATGCATCCGATGAAGTGGGTATTAACCCACGAAAGCTTATGCTGAAATAAAATTGTTAGTCTCTAAGGTGCTACAAGTTTTTCTTTCTTATTTTCGTTTTGCTGACACAGACTAACACGGCTACTACACTTAAACCTACTACTACACAGGCGCTGCCCAGACACAGAGTCACCGAGATCGGGGCCCTGTCGGGCTGGGCGCTGCCCAGTCACAGACTCACCGAGATCAGGGGCCCATCGGGCTGAGCGCTGCCCAGACACAGAGTCACTGGGATCAGGGCCCTGTCGGGCCGGGGCGCTGCCCAGACACAGAGTCACCGAGATCGGGGCCTCGTCGGGCCGGGCGCTGCCCAGACACAGAGTCACCGAGATCGGGGCCCTGTCGGGCTGGGCGCTGCCCAGTCACAGAGTCACCGAGATCGGGGCCCCGTCGGGCCGGGCGCTGCCCAGACACAGAGTCACCGAGATCGGGGCCCTGTCAGGCTGGGCGCTGCCCAGTCACAGAGTCACCGGGATCAGGGGCCCGTCGGGCCAGGCGCTGCCCAGACCCAGAGTCACCGAGATCGGGGCCCCGTCGGGCCGGGCGCTGCCCAGTCCCAGAGTCACCGAGATCGGGGCCCCGTTGGGCCGGGCGCTGCCCAAACACAGAGTCACCGAGATCCGGGCGCTGCCCAGACCCAGAGTCACCGAGATCGGGGCCCTGTCGGGCTGGGCGCTGCCCAGTCACAGAGTCACCGAGATCGGGGCCCCGTTGGGCCGGGCGCTGCCCAAACACAGAGTCACCGAGATCCGGGCGCTGCCCAGACCCAGAGTCACCGAGATCGGGGCCCTGTCGGGCTGGGCGCTGCCCAGTCACAGAGTCACCGAGATCGGGGCCCCGTCAGGCCGGGCGCTGCCCAGACACAGAGTCACCGAGATCGGGGTCCTGTCAGGCTGGGCGCTGCCCAGTCACAGAGTCACCGGGATCAGGGGCCCGTCGGGCCAGGCGCTGCCCAGACCCAGAGTCACCGAGATTGGGGCCCCGTCGGGCCGGGCGCTGCCCAGTCCCAGAGTCACCGAGATCGGGGCCCCGTTGGGCCGGGCGCTGCCCAAACACAGAGTCACCGAGATCCGGGCGCTGCCCAGACCCAGAGTCACCGAGATCGGGGCCCTGTCGGGCTGGGCGCTGCCCAGTCACAGAGTCACCGAGATCGGGGCCCCATCAGGCCGGGCGCTGCCCAGACACAGAGTCACCGAGATCGGGGTCCTGTCAGGCTGGGCGCTGCCCAGTCACAGAGTCACCGGGATCAGGGGCCCGTCGGGCCAGGCGCTGCCCAGACCCAGAGTCACCGAGATCGGGGCCCCGTCGGGCCGGGCGCTGCCCAGTCCCAGAGTCACCGAGATCGGGGCCCCATTGGGCCGGGCGCTGCCCAGACCCAGAGTCACCGAGATCGGGGCCCTGTCGGGCTGGGCGCTGCCCAGTCACAGAGTCACCGAGATCGGGGCCCCGTCGGGCTGGGCGCTGCCCAGACACAGGCTTCTAAGGGAGGTTGGGGAATCCCTGTCATGGGAGGTTTTTAAGAACAGGTTGGACAAACCCCCTGCCAGGGCTGGGGTCCAGGGTAACTGGTCCAGGCTCAGAGCTGGGGGCTGCCCCGGATGCCCTATCGCAGTCCCTCTCAGCCCAACCCTGCTCTGACTCTGTGCAGCAGGATTTGGGGGGCTGATTTGAAGGGGCTGCAGGGGAGGGGGCCCATCTCCTCTGACCTCCTGGGATTCTGCATCCACCACCTCTTCATTGTCTCATTCCAGAGCCCGCGCCAGCTCCGGCCTCCGTGGCCAGGGACGATCGACTCAACGGGACGGCAGCGGGGGGTGAGTGACGGGGCTGGGAACGGGTTGACGAGCTGCTGGGATCGTCAGCCAATTCCGGCTGCTGCCTGGCTCCCCGGCAGATTGCAAGGAGCAGCGCGGTGTCAGCTAGACGCCAAGAAGCAGCCAGGAGGGAGGGTCTCCGTGCGCCCTGGTCCCAGCAGGGCTGGGAGTAGCAGGGTCAGATCTCCATCTCCCGCTGGGAGAGCCTTCCATGGCTTGACATCCCTTCTCCTCGCCCTACTGGCCGACGGAGCAGAGTGGGTGGGGCAGAACCTCCGGGTACTGACTGCTTGGCTCCCAACCCCACGTCTGTGCCCATCTATGACTTGATTTCTTGGGTGACACTTTATATTGAGGTTCCACGTAGAAGTCGTTTAGAAAGGGTTGAATGGTGGCTGCAGGGTTTGTCTACACAGGGCCACTCAGGAAAGTGAATCCGAATCAAGTCAAACATAAGCCACCTTACGTCGCCCCAACTGTGTAAATGTCCACACTGAAAGGCAGC
This sequence comes from Chelydra serpentina, assembly GCA_037349315.1. NCBI lineage: Eukaryota > Metazoa > Chordata > Testudines > Chelydridae > Chelydra > Chelydra serpentina. Next base: position 3,950,006 of record JBAIAC010000046.1, on the reverse strand, counting down.
TCCCACCTGTGGGACTCGCCCGCTGAACCGACGTAATAACCCCACCGGCGCTTGGGTGGATGCAGTTAGATCGATGCAGGGGCGCTCGTCACATTGCCTGTTCCCACGATGCCCCATGCTGGCACAGAGAGGACACGCTCCGCCGACATACGGGGCGTAGTGTGGACGTGCAAAAGGGTTTTCATTACTGCCCTGGCTGTACGTCAATGTAACTTAGGTTGACTTAATTTTGTAGTTGACTTGCCCTGAATTTAAAGTGGATTCGTTAAACGGCAGAGACCCTGCCCCCCCCCCGTGTGGACACTCTTATTTAGAATTGAAGTGGCCTGAATTCGATTCACTTTGGAAGTGAATTAAGCTAAATAGAATTCAGGCTGCCTTAATTTTGAAGGAGAGCGTCCACACAGGGGTTTAAGTTGGTTTAACTAATACATTTTAAAAGCCAATTCAGATCAGTTTTCTTGAGTGGCCCTGTGTAGACAAGCACACATGTTACTTGTGTGTGTAGCATGCTGAGACTGTATATTCACCATATACAAATGCTTTATAAACCAGCTTTCAAGTGAACCTTAATCTAAAGTGTATGGTGCCTAGCAGCCCCAGTCATGGCCCAGCACCCCACAGTGCTAGGCGCTGTACATTATTAATTAGGTGTGTTACGGTAGCGCCTCGGAGCCCCAGGGAAATCGGCAAACTCACGATTAGCCGGGGACTGTGGAGCACCTTGAACGGGAAAATCCCTTTTGCATGCGCCGAGGTGCAACGCTGAGCGCAGTAGAGAGGCTGGAAGTTTTCGGCTGGTTTGACCAACTCTCCCACTAAAGCCACGATTCCTGTCGTTGGTTGCAGAGCCCGGCTCTCAGTCCAGCCGTATTGCGGAGGTGGTGGTGCCGGTGATGGTGGTGCTGGTGCTGATGCTGATGCTGTTGGCACTGGGGCTATGGCGGAGAAAGAAGATTGATCGCTGCAGAGCCTGGTTCCGCAGCCGTCCTGGCTTCCCGGCCGGTGCCGCCCCGTCCCAGCAGGCCGGCGACGCAGGCCCCATGCACGAGATGCAGGAGCTGGCTGAGCTGACGCGGCCGGAGGACGCCAGCGGTGGGGACCGGTCGGCCGTCCTGAATGGGAAACTTCTCGGCAGCGCTGAAGTGCTAAACGCTGGGGGACTGGAGAGTGGGGCGGGATGAACCCCGCCCTCAACATCCACTCAACGTGCAGCGGCAGTGAAAAAAGCGAACAGAAGGTTGGGAATCCATTAGGAAAGGGACAGAGAATAAGACAGAAAATATCATGTTGCCGCTATATAAATCCATGGGCCCCCCACACCTTGAATACTGCGTGCAGATGTGGTCGCCCCGTCTCAAAAAAGATACATTGTAACTGGAAAAGGTTCAGAAAGGGGAAAAAAATGATTAGGGGGATGGAACGGCTGCCGTATGAGGAGAGATTAATAATGTGATGTTATTGACAGGAACTGTCAATTCCACCTGGCATTGGCCACTGTCGGTGGACAGGATACTGGGCTGGATGGCCCTTTGGTCTGACCCAGTATGGCCTTTCTTATGTTCTTATGTTTTTATGTTCTTAACTGTGATCGTATAGATCAGTGGTTCCCAAATTTTAACAACCTGTGAACTCCTTTCACTAAAATGTCAAGTCTCATGAACCCCCTCCTAAAAATGAATATTTCCAGGTGTTTTCTCCTTTACCTGAGTATAAATGATAAAAGCAGTGATCTTGGAAATATAAAATTATATATTGATACACTCTTCCAAGATCTCACTTTCGTAGCTTGTATCACTTTGAATAAGCCTGTTATAAGACAAGGCTTCTAGGTTTCATCAAGGAGTATCATAAGAACATAAGAATGGCCATACTGGGTCAGACCAAAGGTCCATCCAGCCCAGTATCCTGTCTTCTGACAGTGGCCAATGCCAGGTGCCCCGGAGTGAGTGAACCTAACATGTAATGATCAAATGATCTCTCTCCTGCCATCCATCACCCCCCCACCCCTGACAAACAGAGGCTAGGGACACCATTCCTTACCCATCCTGGCTAATAGCCATTAATGGACCTAACCTCCATGAATTTATCCAATTCTCTTTTAAACCCTGTTATAGTCCTAGCCTGCTCTGTGTGAAGAAGAACTTCCTTTTATTTGTTTTAAACCTTCTGCCTATTAATTTCATGCCCCTAGTTCTTATATTATGGGAACAAATAAATAACTTTTCCTTATTCACTTTCTCCACACCACTCATGATTTTATATACCTCTATCATATCCCCCCTTAGTCTCCTCTTTTCCAAGCTGAAAAGTCCTAGCCTCTTTAATCTCTCCTCATATGGGACCTGTTCCAAACCCCTAATCATTTTAGTTGCCCGTCTCTGAACCTTTTCTAATGCCAGTATATTTTTTTGACATGAGAAGACCACATCTGTATGCAGTATTCAAGATGTGGGCATACCATGGATTTATATAAGGGCAGTAAGATATTCTCCGTCTTATTCTCTATCCCGGTGACTTGTTACTGTTAAGTTTATCAATTAATTCCAAAACCTCCTCTAGTGACACTTCAGTCTGTGACAATTCCTCAGATTTGTCACCTACAAAAGACAGCTCAGGTTTGGGAATCTCCCTAATGTCCTCAGCCGTGAAGACTGAAGCAAAGAATTCATTTAGTTTTTCCGCAGTGACTTTATCATCTTTAAGTGCTCCCTTTGTATCTCTATCGTCCTGGGGCCCCACTGGTTGTTTAGCAGCTGGACTCCCTGACACAGGGGTAATAGACACTTGCCACTTCCACCCCCTGCTGAATTTAGTCTCTGCCCGGCTGGCCGGAGCCCTGGCTGTTTAGAGGCGGCTGGATTTCTGTCCTCTGTCCCCAAACAAATGGAGTTTGAAGAACAGCTAGCCAAAACCTCAAAATGTAATCATAAAATGTTTTTTAAATATGCCAGAAGCAGGAAGCCTGTTAAACAACCAGTGGGGCCCCTGGATGATAGCGATACAAACTTAACTGTAACTAGGGTGACCAGACAGCAAATGTGAAAAATCGGGACAGGGGGTGGGGGGTAATAGGAGCCTATATAAGAAAAAGACCCAAAAATCGGGACTGTCCCTATAAAATCAGGACATCTGGTCACCCTAACTGTAACAAGTCACCGGGACCAGATGGCATTCACCCAAGAGTTCTGAAAGAACTCAAATGTGAAATTGCGGAACTATTAACTATGGTTTGTAACCTGTCTTTTAAATTGGCTTCTGTACCCAATGACTGGAAGATACCTAATGTAACGCCAATATTTAAAAAGGGCTCTAGAGGTGATCCTGCCAATTACAGACCGGTAAGTCTAACGTCAGTACCGGGCAAATTAGTTGAAACAATAGTAAAGAATAAAATTGTCAGGCACATAGAAGAACATAAATTGTTGGGCAAAAGTCAACATGGCTTCTGTAAAGGGAAATCATGTCTTACTAATCTATTAGAGTATTTTGAAGGGGTCAAACAACATGTGGACAAGGGGGATCCAGTGGACATAGTGTACTTGGATTTCCAGAAAGCCTTTAACAAGGTCCCTCACCAAAGGTTCTTACGTAAATTAAGTTGCCATGGGATAAGAGGGAAGATCCTTTCATGGATTGAGAACTGGTTAAAAGACAGGGAACAAAGGGTAGGAATAAATGGTAAATTTTCAGAATGGAGAGGGGTAACTAGTGGTGTTCCCCAAGGGTCAGTCCTAGGACCAATCCTATTCAACTTATTCATAAATGATCTGGAGGGAGGGGTAAACAGTGAGGTGGCAAAGTTTGCAGATGATACTAAACTGCTCAAGATAGTTAAGACCAAAGCAGACCGCGAAGAACTTCAAAAAGATCTCACAAAACTAAATGATCGGGCAACAAAATGGCAAATTAAATTTAATGTGGATAAATGTAAAGTAATGCACACTGGAAAAAATAACCCCAACTATACATACAATATGATGGGGGCTAATTTAGCTACAACTAATCAGGAAAAAGAGCTTGGAGTCATCGTGGATAGTTCTCTGAAGACGTCCATGCAGTGTGCAGCGGCAGTCAAAAAAGCAAACGGGAAGTTAGGAATCATTAGAAAAGTGATAGAGAATAAAACTCCCAGCCCCTGCTCCTAACCACTAGACACCACTCCCCTCCCATAGCCAGGGAGAGAACACAATAGTCCTGGATCCCGGCTCCCCTGCTCTAACCACTAGACCCCACTCCCGTCCCAGAGCCGGGGAAAGACTTTTCCCGTTAGAAGCCCCTGTTTTCCAGATGCTGATAACTTTGCCAGATGTTTGCCATTGGGGCTGGAATTGCCCCAGCCTAGGTGGCCACTGTGGGATGAATTTTGCGGGGAGAATTTTAGCCAAATTGGTTCTGCTGGTTCTGAGAACCAAGCCACTGGTTTGTTGGTCGTCAGCTCCCCCAGGTATTAATCACTTACTCTGGGTTTATCAATAAACAAAAGTGATTTTATTAAGTATAAAAAGTAGGATTTAAGTGGTTCCAAGTAATAACAGACAGACCAAAGCAAGTTACCAAGCAAAATAAAACCAAACACACAAGTCTAAGTCTAATACATTAAGAAACTGAATACAGGTAAATCTCACCCTCAGAGATGTTCCAATAAGTTTCTTTCACAGACTGCATGCATCCGACAAAGTGGGTATTCACCCACAAAAGCTTATGCTCCAATACGTCTGTTAGTCTATAAGGTGCCCCAGGACTCTTTGTCGCTTCTACAGATCCACACTAACACGGCTACCCCTCTGATATTTCACAGACTAGACTCCTTCCTAGTCTGGACCCAATCCTTTCCCCTGGTACAGTCCTTGTTAGTTTCAGCAGACATCTTCGATGAAAAGCAGGGGCTCTCTCATGACTGGGACCCACTTTGTTCTGTTCCACCCCCTTTTATAGCTTTGGCACAAGGTGGGAATCTTTTGCCTCTCTGGGTCCCCACCCCTCCTTCTAAATGGAAAAGTACCAGATTTAATATGGATTCCAGTATCATGTGACATGGTCACATGTCCTGTGGGACCCCAGCCTTCAGTCTTCTTGGGCTGGCCTACACATACACAGGAAGATTTGCACGTAAACAGAGACATTTACAACCAATTGTCCTAGTCAACGGGAGCCGTCAAGATTCTAAACCACCATTAATGGCCCACACTTTGCATAATTACAATAGGACCTCAGAGTTATACCTAGTTTCAGATATAAGAATGATACATTCATACAAATAGGATGACCACACAGTAGATTATAGGCTTTGTAATAATACCTTACAATAAGATCTTTTGCATAAAGCATATTCCATTTACAGCATATTCACACTCATTAGCATATTTCCATAAAACATTATGGAGTGCAACGTCACAGGCAATTATCCACTGATCCATCCCCTGTTGTCCAGTCCCAGTTTCTGGCAGTCAGATGTTTAGGGACACCCAGAGCATGGGGTTGCATCCCTGACCAGCTTGGATAATAGCCATTGATGGACCTTTCCTCCAGACCCCATTATACGTTTGGCCTCTACAACATCCTCTGGCAAGGAGTTCCGCAGGTTGACCATGAGGAATGTGAAGAAGGTTTGTTTTAAACCTTAGGTTTGTTTTAAACCTACTGCCTGTCAATTTCATTGGGTGACCCCTGGTTCTTGTGTTACGAGAAGGAGTAAATAACACTTCTTTATTCCCTTTCTCCACACCAGTCAGGATTTCATAGACCTCCATCATATTCCCCTGACCGGTTTGCCGGCTCGGGTTCAACGCTGACCGCTGTGTTGTTGAGACCCTCTAGCACAGTGGTTCCCAAACTGGGGTTTGCGAAATGTTACGGGGGTTCTCAGGAAAAAATTCCCTAATGTCGGACAGAGCTGTCCCTAGGGACCCCAGGCAGCACGGGGCCAGCAGCCCCTGGACTTCCAAGAGCTAACCAGATCAAAGCAAGCATATCTATCACACTGAGGCGATTTAAACTTCAAGACTCCTTATAAGAAATGGAAAGGGCGGTGGATATTTTTTGCTGTTTTTAAAATTAAATGGGCAGCTAGTACTGTTTTTAAAATTATTACGAAGAACAAGTTTAAGCTTTGTTGTAACGTGCGTTGTTTCCCTGGACTGCTCAAGACCTGAATGCTTGTGTAGGAGGAACTTTGAGTTGGCTTCTTAAATCCCTTCCTGCGGTTTCACATCTGATGCTCCTTGATGAAACACAGGAGCCTTGTCTTAGAACAGGCTTATTCAGAGTGATACAAGCGACGAAAGTGAGAGCTTGAAAAGTGTTGCCGTTTTCATAATGGAATAAAAATAGTCATGATAAATAATAATTAATAATAAATAGTGTGTTATAAGCATGTCATAAGAACAAATTTTATATTTCCATGATCACTGCTTTTAGACTTTATACTCAGGTAAAGGAGAAAATCCCTGGAAATGTTCATTTTTAGGAGGGGGTTCGCGAGACTTGACATTTTAGTGAAAGGGGTTCACAGGGGACCCACTGCTCTAGCAGAGGGGTTCTCAAACTGGGGGGCGTGACCCCTCAGGGAGTCACAAGGTGGCTACATGAGGGTCCATGGGGCTGCCAGCCCTGAGCCTTAATTAAATTAAATCCCCCCCCCCTTTTTAATGTATAAGGGGGGGGGTCACACTCAGAGGCTTGCTGTGTGAAAGGGGTCACTGGCACCATCGCACTTCAGAGAATGGATGGCAAAATTCAGGGGGGGTGTGCATTGGCCTAAGATGTTCCAAGCTGAACAGTCCCAGTCTGATTAATCTCTCCTCATACGGCAGCGTTCCAGCCCCCGGATCATTTTTGCTGCCCTTTTCTGAACCTTTTCCAATTCCAATCTCTCTTTTTTGAGATGGGTCAACCGAATCTGCACGCAGTATTCAAGATGTGGGCGTACCAGGGATTTATATAGTGGCATTAGGATATTTTCTGTCTTATTATCCATCCCTTTCCTAATGATTCCCAGCAGTCTGTTGGCTTTTTTGGCGGCCTCCGCACGATAAGTGGATGTTTTCAGAGAACTCTCCACACTGACGCCAAGATCTCTTTCCTGAGCGGTAACAACTAATTTCGACCCGGTCCGTTTGCCTGCAGAGTCGGGATTACGGTTTCCGATGTGCAGTGCTTTGCATTGATCAGCGTTGAATTTCATTGGCCGCTTTGTCGCCCAGTCGCCCGTTTTGCGAGATCCCTTCGTAGCGCTTCGCAGACTGCTTTGGACATCATGGGGCTGCGGGTCGGGAGCGAGGAGCAGCCTCCCCAGCGGGGGAGGTCGTGGTCGAGGGGCACAAGATGCCCCGGTGGGGGGACCCTTCCCCTGCGTCTGGCAGCTCTCTTGGTCCAGGGTCTTCGTCTCTCCCAGCTGCGGCAGGACTTGGCCAGGATCAGCCCCAGGGCCAGCAGGACCCCAGTGCCCACGCCCAGACGGACGATGTTGCCCTGGGTGAAATCCGGGTGCCCGGGTGGGGCCGGAGCTGCTAAAGAGGGGTGGGGTCAGTCTGCAGCCACTTCCTGGGGTTGGGGGGTGTTAAGATCAGACCCCACCCAGCTCCCAATGCAATTGGGGGGTGACTCCAGATTGACCTTGGGGGGGCTGTGATCCGAACTCGGCCCTGGGCCTCTTTCTCACGTCACTTACCCGGCGGAGGGCTGTGGCCGTGCCCCGGGGGAGCTGGGGAGGTGGGGCTGGGGTCTCTGGGGGGTGCGGTGGGGCTGGAATCTGGGCTGGCACCTGTATAAAGAGGGGGGTGGTTAAACGTGGCCCCAGAAACCTCCCAGCCCGGTCCACCTGGCCACTACCCCTGCCGCTGTCTCGGGCGCCATCCCCCGGCCCTGCTAGCGCCTGGGCAGTACAGATCCCCTGGGATGTCCCCGCAGATGGGGGGTGGGAACCCTGGTGTCCTGGCCAGACCCCGGGGCGGGGGGGAGAAGAGGATTCTGTTCAACCTCCCTAAATACCCTCTGTGGGTTCTCTGTTACTTCCTCTCCCAAATTCTTGGGGTGTTTCTCTGTGCTGTTAAATAGCCCCCGTGCCCTACCCCAGAGGGGCCATGTCCCAGCGCCAGGCGAGGGGTCCCCATATACACAGCCCCCGTGCCCCACCCCAGAGGGGCTGCATCCCAGCGCCGGGCGAGGGGTCCCCGTATACCCGGCCCCCGCGTCCCACCCCAGAGGGGCCGCGTCCCAGCGCCGGGCGAGGGGTCCCCATATACACAGCCCCCGCGCCCCACCCCAGAGGGGCCGCGTCCCAGCGCCGGGCGAGGGGCCCCCATATGACCCCACAGCAGTCAGGAGTGACTCCTGCTCGACCCTGGAGGGCTGAGATCCGAACCCAGCCCTGGGCCTCTGTTTCCCACGTCACTTACCCGGCGGAGGGCTGTGGCCGTGTCCCGGGGGTGCCGGGGTGGTGGGGCTGGGGTCTCTGCGGAGGGCGGTGAGGCTGGAATCCGGGCTGGTTCCTGTGCAAAGGGGGGTGGGGGCAGTGTTTAAACCCAGCACCAAAAACCTCCCATCCAGGTCTGTCCGGCCGCTACCCCTGCTGCTCTCTCGGGCGCCATCCCCCGGCCCTGCCAGCGCCTGGGCAGTACAGATCCCCTGGCATGTCCCCCCAGAGTGGGGTGGGAGCCCTGGCGTCCCAGCCAAACCCCAGTGTGCATGGGGGGAGTTCTCAGTTGTTTTTCCCCATTAACTTTTGATGCTGATTTTAAAAATAGCTGTATAGGAAAAACCCACCCAAACCAGACAACCCGGACTTCGGCTTCTCAGCCCATGGGTGGCTGCCCTGCCACAGCGAGACGCCCGACAATTAATTCTCTCCCGTCCGACGGACCCAGTGACTTGTGACGTACAAAGCCCCTCCCTCACGCATGGAAAAATCCAGCGCGCTGGAGGAAAAGGGTGCAAGCAAAGTGAAGAGAAGCAGCGTTCGCTGGTGGGAGCTGGGAAGGGAAGGAAGCGGGTACAGAGGAGGGGCAGTGAAGCGGGGGTTGGGGGGGGATTCATTCGGCTCCTTCCAGGAGATCATCTCTGGATCCCTGTGAATTTTTCTTGCATAATGTGTGTGTGTGTTCGTTCTACACCATTGCCCTAAATGCCCTCTGTACTTTCCACTGGATTCGCCCTCACTTCCTGTCCCAAACGCTTGGGGTGTTGCTTTGTGCTGTTAAACAGCCCCCACGCCCCACCCCAGAGGTGGCTGCATCTCCACTCTGGATGAGAGTCCCTGTATACCCAGCCCCCGCGCCCCACCCCAGAGGTGGCTGCATCTGCTCTGGATGAGGTATTCCCATATAATCAGCCCCCTGCACTCCACCCCAGAGGGGCTATGTCCCTGAGGCAGGTAAGGGCTCTCCATATAACCAGCCTCCACCCCCCACCCCAGAGGTGGCTGCATCTGAACTCTGAGTGAGAGGTCCCTGTATAACCAGCCCCTGCGCCCCACCCCAGAGTCAGCTGCACGTTCAGGACTCACCTCCCACGACCAGCCGGACGGGGTCGCTGCTCTCTGACCACTGGGGCTGCCCATATCGGCCGAGGTACCTGCAGCGGTAGGTGCCGGCGTCGCCCGGGCCGGCGCGGTCGATAGGGAACTCGGCCGCCTGGCCCCGCGCTTCGACGTGCCGCACCGGGACCCGGCCCGTGCCCCTGTAGAGGAAGAGCCGGGTGCAGGGCACCTGGCAGAGGCAGTGCAGGGAAACTCGCCCCCCGGCAGGGACCGCGCCCCCCGCCGGGGTCATCCGGAGCGAGGCCTTGTCTGGGGTGACAGTCGGAGGGGCAATGAGACACAGAACTCCCACACCCTGCACCCCGGGGGGCAGAGACCACTCCCCTCCCCCTTCCCCCAGGGGTAGAGACCTCTCCCCTCCCCCTTCCCCCATCCCCCTGGGGTAGAGACCTCTCCCCGCCCTCTTCTCCCATCCTCCTGGTGGTAGAGACCTCTCCCCTCCCCCTTCCCCCATCCCCCTGGGGTAGAGACCTCTCCCCGCCCTCTTCCCCCAACCCCTGGGGTAGAAACCTCTCCCCTCCCCTTCCCCCAGCGGTAGAAACCTCTCCCCTCCCCCTTCCCTCATCCCCCTGGGGTAGAAACCTCTCCCCTCCCCCTTCCCCCATCCCCTGGGGTAGAAACCTCTCCCCTCCCCCTTCCCCCATCCCCCTGGTGGTAGAGACCTCTCCCCTCCCCCTTCCCTCATCCCCCTGGGGTAGAAACCTCTCCCCTCCCCCTTCCCCCATCCCCCTGGTGGTAGAGACCTCTCCCCTCCCCAGAGTCTGCACCCCCAGCCAGAGCCCTCTCCCCTCCCCCCTCCCACACCGCAACCCCCTACCCCAGTCTGGATCCCCTTCCTGCACCCTGAACTCCTTATTTCTGGCCCTACCCCCGAGCCCTCACCCCCTTTGTGTGAGTAAAAAGTTGGCAATCCTACTGGGGGGCGGGGCATCAGAGATCTCTCCCCCATGGCTTGGCCCCTCCCTGGAGCAGGACGGCCTGGCTCACTAGGATTCCCAGAGGGTTGCATGGGGCGGGGGGGTTTAAGTCCCCAGCCCCCATTGAACAGCAGCGGGATTTGGAGGCCTGACCCCATCCCCCATCCCAGGGTCACTCACGTGCTGCAGCAGCCGGGGGGCGGCAAATCCTCAGGGCACCTGTAACGAGCAAGGGGGGGGGGTGTCAATCTGGGGGGAGGAGGAGCCCTGGAGGGAGGGGCCCTGGAGGGAGGGGCCCTGGGTGGCAAATGGGGGTTCCTGGTGGTAGGGGCTCTAGGGGGGTCTGGGTGGAAGGGACAGGCACCCCCTGGGGCTCCCAGCTCCCTTGGCACCGAGACCACCCCAGAGATGGGCCGGGGTCACACCGATGGCTCCTGTCCAACCAGCCAGACTGGGCCAGAGACACGGCCCCGGGCAGAGCGGGTGGAAGTGGGGGTGGAGGGGGACAGTGGAGGGGCTCAGGAGGTGGGAGGGGAGGTAGCGGGTAGGGAGTCTGTGGGGGCAGCGGAGGGGGTCTGTGGAGGGGTGGAGGGGGCAGGGAGGGAGTCTGGGGGGTGGAGAGGGTCTGAGGACCCCCTCAGAGGGCAGAGGGGAGCAGTGGGGGTCTGCAGGGGTGGCTAAGGGGACAGTAGAGGGGTGTGGGTGGTCTGTGGAGGGGTCTATAGGGGGGTGGAAGGGACAGTGGAGGGGTTTGGAGGGGTGTGGATGGTGGAAGATGGGGTAATGGACGGGCAGTGGAGGGGGTCTGTGAGGGTAGCAGAGGGGTGGTCTGTGGGGGAGTGTCAGAGGGGGGCAGTGGAGGGGTGTGGGGGTCTGTGGGCGATGGCAGCGGGGGGCAGTGCGGGAGAGGAGTGGGCAGTGCAGGTCTGTGGGGGGCAGTGGAGGGGTGGAAGGGGATGTGCAGGGGATCTGTGGGGGTGGCAGAGGAGGGGTCTGTGGAGGGGTGTGGGGGGGCTGTGGGGGGTGGCAGAGGGGGAGCAGTGGAGGGGGTTTGTGGAGGGGGTGGAGGAAGGGACAGTGGAAGGGTATGGGGGTCTGTGGGAGGTGGCAGAGGGGGTCTGTGGGGGGCAGTGGAGGGTAGAAGAGGCAGTGCAGGGGGTCTGTGGGGACTGGCAGAGGGGGAGCAGTAGACGGGTGTGGGGGTCTGTGGGGGTGGCAGAGGGGGTTTGTGGAGGAGGTTTGTGGAGGGAGTGGTGGAAGGGTGTGGCGGTCTGTGGGGGGCAGTGGAGGAGTGGAGGGGCAGTGGAGGGGGTCTGTGGGGAGTGGCAGAGGGGGGTCTGTGCAGAGGGCAGTGGAGTGGGTCTGTGGGGGTGGCAGAGGGGGTTTGTGGAGGGAGTGGTGAAAGGGACAGTAGAGGGGTGTGGGGGTCTGTGGAGGGTGGTGGAGGGGGTCTGTGGGGGGTAGTGGAGGAGTGGAGGGGCAGTGGAGGGGTAGAAGGGGCAGTGCAGGGGGTCTGTGGGGACTGGCAGAGGGGGAACAATGGAGATATGCCAATCTCCTAGGACTGGAAGGACCTTGAAAGGTCATTGAGTCCAGTCCCCTGCCTTCACTAGCAGGACCAAGTACTGACCCCTGACAGATTTTTGCCCCAGATCCCTAAATGGCTCCCTCAAGGATTGAACTCACCACCCTGGGTTTAGCAGGCCAATGCTCAAACCACTGAGCTATCCCTCCCTCCCCGAATGGAGGAATGTGTTACCTGTCAGCTCTGTGTTCTTGGGGTACCAGGGTGCAGTACCCATCCTGGCTGACTCACAAAAGTCCTTCCCCCATACCCCAGCCTCTGCTTCCACCAAAGCGGATCAGAAGGCAGACTTACAAAAAGCAATGGGAAGGCCCTGGGAGACCCACCGAACCCCCTGGGACAAGGGTGACAGGATTAAGGAAACTCCCCTAACTCATTTGCATCGTTGACAAGGAGGCATCTCCATCAGCAGACAGACTGGAGAAGAGCTTCCAAGGCAAGAACCGCAGGGAACTCTGGGACCAGCGAAGCAGGGAAGCAGTGCATGATGGGGGATCTCTGCTCCAGCTGTTAATGAAGGGTGGCAGAGGGGGTTTGTGGAGGGAGTGGTGGAAGGGACAGTAGAGGGGTGTGGGGGTCTGTGGAGGGTGGTGGAGGGGGTCTGTGGGGGGTAGTGGAGGAGTGGAGGGGCAGTGGAGGGGTAGAAGGGGCAGTGCAGGGGGTCTGTGGGGACTGGCAGAGGGGGAACAATGGAGATATGCCAATCTCCTAGGACTGGACCCCAGCTCAGCAGTTATCAGACCAATTCTAGTAACGAATCCTTGATTGGTATCCAAAATAGTGAAGCTCCCCAATTGCATCGTGAGCTCCCTCCAAGGGACACCGTCCATAGCCAGGAATGATCAGCTCCTATTATCTAGCCTGAACAAAACAACACTCGTATCCTCCCTTGTTTACACATAAACAAATCTAGTGTCTCCCTTGAACCATTGTTGTTTGTCTACAAAAACCCCTACAAAAACCCCGACAGATAAGCAAACCTCTAGATGGTGAACCCACAAAACCCCCGCTCAAGAAAGTGTTCTGATGCCTGGATCTAAAATATGCATCAGTTTCATTGAGACGTCATCTTCTCCTGACTGACTGATCGTGCTGGGGGCTCTGCTACTCACCACCACCTGGGATCCCGATCGATTCAAGCTTCACAGAGTGGGGAGACCCCAGCTCTCTCTCTCTAGGTGTAGCCTTCTGACCCTGACTTGTGTGATCAGTTATAGTTTTGTAAACCTGACTTTCATAATCAAGTTGAAGTTAGATTTAATATTATAACTGTTTTGTTTGTTTGGCTCCCCTACGGTTATTACCTGGTGTGACGGAGCAGGGAGTGGGGAGTTTTGACCTGGGAATGTTGCGTGGAAGTTTTACGGGTTTACTGTCTGCATTGGTGCTGGATGGTGGTGTGATATCAGGGGGTGACTTCACTTGAGGGAGGATACCTTAGCATGTAACCTGAGCCGAGGCGGGGGTTAGGGCCGAGTGACACCTTCTGCCCGGGAAACTGGACAAAGGCTGGAGGAGGAGCCAGGGAGTGGGGCTGGAGGGGAGTTTCAGTTTGGAGCATGCTGGGGAAATGGAGGGAGGCCCAGAACCGGGGCTCCCTACCCCCCAAGATGGACCTGACTGAGGAGTCCTCTTCTCTGTACTGACAAGCTCTGTTTTGGGCTGTGTTCCTGTCATCTAATAAACCTTTTGTTTTACTGGCTGGCTGAGAGTCACGGTGAATCGCAGGAAGTGGGGGGTGCAGGGCTCTGACTCCCCCACACTCCATGACAAATGGTGGCAGCGGTGGGATGTACTGCACCCTGTGGATGGCGCTTCCTGCAGTAAGTGACTGAGGAGCAGTAAAACGAAGGGGGGCTAACGAGGACCAGGCGTGCTGAAGACTCAGAGAGGAGTGGTTTCGGGGGGGTGGAGAAGCTACACTTAACCCCTGGGAGTGTGTGACCAGCTAGAAGGATTGTTGCAGTAACTGGGTCCCCCTGGGGACCATGGTGAGCGATTCCAGGGGCGGAGGAGTCCGTGGCTTGACCCTGGGAGAGAGAAGGACTGTTGGAGGAATGGGGTCCCCCTGGTGAGTGGTTCCAGGGGCGGAGGAGTCTGCAGCTCGACCCTGGGAGAGAGGTGGTGACCTGGAGAAGGGCCGGCACACTTGGGGTTCTTCCTGGAAACTGTGGGGCACTGAGAACACACAGGCCTGTGAGTCCACAACAACTTGGGAACAGGGGGAAGATGTATAACCATCGCCATAAGAGGGGTCTGGTAGAGCGGTGCCAGCAGAGGGGGCTGCACATTGGAAAGCTCACTAAAGCATGGCTGATTGCCCAGCTGGAGGAGGAGGATCGCTCAGAGGAGCCGATCCCTGTCCCTGAGGGAAGCAGCCCGGCAGATGCAGCGCTGGCACCGGTGTCTGCCCTAGCTGAGAGGGGCCAGACTGCTGCCATGGGCATCCTGGGACTCCTCCTACCTATGGCTAGGGGAGGGGCTGGAAGGAGCCCAGCGAACACCAAGGGCATCGTGACCCCCGGGCCAGCAGGGGATCCTCACGACCAAGCTCCCCATCGCTGGAGCTGAGGTGGCTGGAATGGGAGAGGGAGATAAAACTGAAAGAGCTGGAGGATCAGGAGAAACAGCGGCAGCATGAACTGGAGTTGGCAAAGCTGAGAAGCAGAGAGGTCCCCTGCTGCGGTGAGTGACGGGGGACCTAGGACTGCAAGGAGCTTTGATAAGCGCATCCTGTCCCACTTTAAGGAAGGGGAGGACATAGATGACTTCCTGATGGCCTTTGAGAACACCTGTGAGCTGCACAGGGTTGACCCTGCAGACAGGCTCCAGTTTCTCACCCCCTTACTGGACCCCAGAGCCATGGGCATGTACAGCCGAATGGAAGGGGTGGAGGCAGGGGACTATGAACTGTTCAAAAAGGCCCTGCTCCGCGAGCTTGGGCTGAGCCCTGAGACGTACCGTAAAAAGTTCCGGAGTCAGCGTAAAACCCCTGAGGACACATATCTGGAACTGATCCGCCGGATGGAGGGATATGCCCACAAGTGGGCAGATGGGGCCCAGACTAAGGAGGACCTAGTTAAACTGATTGTACTGGAGCATCTGTATGAACATTGCCCATCCGACCTGAGGATATGGTTGGGGGACAAAAGCCAGAGGACCTGCAGAGCACAGGGCAGCTGGCCGATGAGTGTGTGGACAGTCGGTCGCGGGGTGGAACGGAGGAGTCCCAAAAGAATAAGCCCGAATGTGGAGAACCCCCTCCCAAGGGGAACATCTGGCATCAGGACCAACCGACCTGCACGAGGAGACCAACGGGACATGAGCTGCTATCACTGTGGCCAGAGAGGCCACATACAGACCCAGTGCCCCAAGCTCAAGGACTGACTGAGCAGACCGAACCCACACAGGGTTAACTGGGTAGGAACCCAGCCGGATGAGGAGCAAGCTTCCCGGGGAGGTGGGGGGGCAGCTTATAAACTGCTCAGGAGGGAGGAGTTTCCCAGACCAGATCCCCTCGGGGCTGGATGCTCCAGACTCTAGGTTCTCAGTTTACAGGGTGGGTGTGGGGCTGTCCCTGCGGAGTGAGTGCCTTGTTCCCCTGGAGGTGGATGGGAGGAAGGTCAATGGATACTGGGATACGGGCGCGGAGGTGGCGCTGGCCTGGCCCGAGGTGGTGGCCCCAGATCGGGTGGTGCCCAACACCTACCTGAACCTGATGGGGGTGGGTGGGACCCCATTCAAGGTGCCCATGGCGAGGGTACATCTGAAATGGGGGGCCAAGGAGAGCCCCAAGACGTGGGGGTGCACCATGATTTGGTGTTGATGGGAGAGGGGGGTGACCTAGAGAACTGGCCAAGGAACCCCCAGAATGTCCGTAACCCGTCGCCAGAGCCGGCGAGGGGCGCTACGCCCTGACATTAGGGAGGGTACCTCACCAGAGGCGCAGGACCCTACCCTGGTGGGGAGGGAGCACCCAGGGACAAGGCTCAGAGACGCTGCGGCTTCAGACCCAACCAGCGAGAGGGAGCAAGTCCCCATCCCTTCCCCAGCCGCTGAGTTCCAGGCCGAGATGCAGAGAGATCCCTCCTTGAGGACCGCAGGGAGGTACAGACCATGTGGAGAGGTTGCCAGAAGAGGTTCCTGTGGGAGAAGGGACTCCTGTACCGAGCATGGGCTCACCCAGGGGAAATGGAGTCATGGGGGGTCAGGAGGCAGCTGGTGGTTCCCCAGAAGTATCGCCGCAAGCTACTGTACCTGGCCCATGACATCCCTCTCACAAGGCACCAGGGAATCCGGCGCACCAGACAGAGGCTGCTACAGAACTTTTTACTGGCCTGGGGTCTTTACTACTGTCCAACGGTACTGTCGATCCTGTGACCCTTGTCAGAGGGTTGGGAAGGCCCGGGACAAGGGGAAAGCGGCTTTGAGACCTTTGCCCATCATAGAGGAGCCTTTCCAGAAGATGGCTGTGGACATAGTGGGGCCTAGAAGCGAGACGACCTGGTCGGGAAAGAAATACATTCTGGTGGTGGTAGATTTCGCCACACGCTACCCCGAGGCAGTACCCTTAGCTTCCATTGAAGCAGACACCGTGGCAGATGCGCTGCTGACCATTTTCAGCCGAGTGGGGTTCCCCAAGGAAGTCTTGACAGACCAGGGATCCAACTTTATGTCGTCCCTGCTCCGGTGCTTGTGGGAGAAATGTGGGCTCTGGCACACCTGGGCCTCGGCATATCACCCCCAGTCCAGTGGGCTGGTGGGGGGAGAGGGTTCAATGGGACACTAAAGATGATGCTGAAAACCTTTATGAACCAGCACCCGCAGGATTGGGACAAATACCTACCGCACCTGCTGTTCGCGTACAGGGAAGTGCCCCAGGAGTCTACCGGGTTCTCGCCTTTCAAACTGTTATATGGCAGGAGGGTACGGGGGCCCCTGGACCTGATGAGAGACGAATGGGAGGGGGAGGCGGCCCCCGAGGGAGAGTCAGTGGTGGAGTATGTCCTGACCTTCCAAGAGAGACTTGCTGAGCTCATGGGCCTGGCCAAGGGAAACCTGGCCAGAGCCCAGAGGAAGCAGAAGGTCTGGTATGACCACACGGCGCGGGCCCGCGCCTACGCCACGGGGGATCAGGTGATGATTCTCATTCCCGTGAGGAAAAACAAGCTGCAGGCCGCCTGGGAAGACCGTTTCAAGGTTGTCAAGCAACTAAATGAAGTAAACTATGCGGTGGAGCTGTCTAACCGGGCACACCACTGCCGGGTGTACCATGTCAATATGATGAAGCCATATTATGACAGGGGGAATGTGGTGCTGGCCGTGTGTGGACATTGGGAGGAGCAGGGAAGTGACCCTTTAGAAGATCTATTCCCTGAGACAGGAGCTGGCTCCTCCCAAGAAACAATCCCTCTCTCTGATCAGCTAACCCCTGCCCAGCAAGGTGAGATCAAAGGGGTGCTGCATCTGCACCGACAGCTGTTTTCCAACCAGCCTGGTCGCACTAATCTGACTGTCCACCGGGTGCAGACAGAATCGCACCAACCTATAAGATGCTCCCCCTTCCGAGTCACAGGGAAAACTGCTCAGGACTTGGAAAGAGAGGTCAGTGACATGCTGGCTTTGGGGGTGATCCAGCCGTCGTCCAGCCCTTTGGCCTCGCCGGTGGTGCTGGTCCCCAAAAAGGACGGGTCGATCCGGTTCTGTGTGGACTATCGGAAGCTCAATGCCATCACTGTGTCCGACACCTACCCCATGCCCCGGCCTGACGAGCTCCTAGACAAGCTGGGATGTGGTTGGTGGGAGGTGGCTGGAAGGGGTTTTAGTTGGCTGGGGGAAAAGCCGAGAACCTGGCTCTGGGCTCCCCACCTCCTATGATGGACCCGATTGAGGGGTCCCGTTGTCTGTACCGACAAGCTCTGTTTTAGACCTTGTTCCTGCCGTCTAATAAACCTTCTGTTTTACTGGCTGGCTGAGAGTCTCGGTGAATTGCAGGAAGTGGGGGGTGCAAGGCCTGACTCCCTCACACTCCGTGACACCTGCCAATAAATAACTTTCATAGTTAAGCTGGTTGCTTCTCTCTCTCTCTCCCTCCCCCCTTCGTGGGTGGTTTTTGGTTTCCTCATTCGCTCTGCAGCAACGCTTCTCATACCTGAGCTAAAAGACCCCGGCAGTGCCCACAAATCCTGTGGGGTTTGCTCAGCAAGCGGGTCACTCCCAGAACAATTGTAACGTGAAAGTGGGGAGAGGGACATGCTGACCCTGGGGCATATGAGGGTGGCAGATCGCAAGTGGTGTGTGTGTGTTTGTGTGTGTAAATACAGAACCGCCCCCGCACCAGAAGAGTAACCCTAATAAATGAGTGAACCCCAAAGTAACGGGCAAAGCTGGTAAGACGTGGAGGGGGTCTGTGGGGAGGGATAGCTCAGTGGTTAGAGCATTGGCCTGCTAAACCCAGGGTTGTGAGTTCAATCCTTGAGGGGGCCATTTAGGGATCTGGGGCAAAAATTGGGGATTGGTCCTGCTTTGAGCAGGGGGTTGGACTAGATGACCTGTTAAGGTCCCTTCCAACCCTGATATTCTATGATTCTATGTGGGGTGGCAGAGGAGGGCAGTGGAGAGGGTCTGTGTGTGTGTGGGGGTGGAGATGGGGCTACCCCTGGCACTGTCCCTCCTCTAAGGATGCACCAAACAGCTGGACTTCAGAGTCCCTAAGCCAGCACATCCCAGCCTCTGGGTGGGGTGGGGGGCTGGATGGGACACTCCAGCCATGGGGTGGGGGGCTGGGTGTGTGTGTGTCACTCTGGCCATAGGGTGGAGGCTCAGGAGGCCCTCCAGCCATGGGGTGGGGGTTGGGTAGGGGGGACACTCGGGATATGGGGTGGGGGCTGTACGGGGGACACTCCAGCCATAGGATGAGGGCTGGGGGGGGCACTCCGGCCATGGGGTAGGGGGTTGGGCGGGAGGCCACTCTGGCCATGGGTGCGGAGGGGAATTCCAGCTGTGGGGGGGCACACACGGGGGGACACTCTGGCCATGGAGTGGGGGTAGCGGGTGGGCAGGGGAAGCTACTTACAGCAGACGAGGAAGAGGACGTGCGCACGGCCCATGGCGTCGGGGTCCATGGTAGCAACTGGGCAGTGACGCTGCAGCCAGCGCTGGGCAGGAAACGTGGGTAGAACAGGAAGCCAGAGACTCGCTCAGCACGGCCCCTGTGTCCCCTTGTGCTGGGCGCTGCCCAGACACAGAGTCACTGAGATTGGGGCCCAGAACCAGAGTCACCGAGATCGGGGCCCCGTCGGGCCGAGCGCTGCCCAGACACAGAGTCACTGAGATCGGGGCCCGTCGGGCCGGGCGCTGCCCAGACACAGAGTCACCGAGATCGGGGCCCCGTCGGGCCGGGCGCTGCCCAGACACAGTCACCGAGATCGGGGCCCCGTCGCGCCAGGCGCTGCCCAGACACAGTCACCGAGATCGGGGCCCCGTCGCGCCAGGCGCTGCCCAGACACAGTCACCGAGATCGGGGCCCCGTCGGGCCGGGCGCCGCCCAGACCCAGAGTCACCGAGATCGGGGCCCTGTCGGGCCGGGCGCCGCCCAAACCCAGAGTCACCGAGATCAGGGCCCTGTCAGTTCGGGCACTGCCCAGACCCAGAGTCACCGAGATCGGGGCCCCGTCGCGCCAGGCGCTGCCCAGACCCAGAGTCACCGAGATCGGGGCCCCGTCGGGCCGGGCGCTGCCCAGACACAGAGTCGCTGAGACTGAGGCCCCATCACATCAGGCACTGTCCAGACACACTCACTGAGATCAGTGGTGTAGCCAGGTTTAGAGCACAAGGGGAACGGAGCTATAAAAAGGCGCCTCCCCGCTCCCCCTGAACTCACCCGGCGGTGCTTTAAAGGGCCAGGGGCTCCAGCCACTGCGGAGCCCCCGGGGCCTTTTAAATCCCCGCCCGAGCCCAACTCCGGCAGGGGGGCTTGGGGGCGCTTTAAAGGGCCAGCGGCTCCCCGCAGCGGCAGGAGCCGCCGGCCTTTGAAAGTGCCCCCCCCACAGCCGGGCTCGGGTGGCGCCTTAGCGCCGCTTCCCCGACCCCCCCCCCCCGGCTACGCTATTGACTGAGATGGGGGCCGCATTGGATCAAGCGCTGTATTATCACAGTCCATTCACCTCATTCAGCTTAACCTCACAGTCAATGAGCCTCTGCTCCGAGTGCCCCACAGATTGGTGCTCACAGGGACAGATAAGCAAACCTCTAGATGGTAAACCCACAAAATAGCCTAGCCTAGCCTAGCCTAGCCTAGCCTGGCCCGGCCCGGCCCGGCCCGGCCCGGCCCGGCCTGGCCTGGCCCGGCCCGGCCCGGCCCGCTCCTGGGCAAATCTCCATCCCCTCCCTCATTTCCAGATCTCGCATCCCCCTCCCTACCCATTTCATTACCCAACCAAGCAACATTGGTTGTGCACTCAGGGTGACCCCTCAGTCAGGCGGCTTCATGCCCCAGCCCCCTACCCCATCTTGAGTTCAGCAAGGATAATAATCTATTGTCACATTTACACACCAAAGCGTGAGCACTTGCCAAGTAGAGCAGCCAAACTCAGAAGGTGGGACTATGGGTAAACAGCATGTAAATCAGGCTGGACAGAGCAGGCTTTGCCTCTTCTCCCCTCTAGAGGGAGCAGAGAGCCCCAGCCCCTAGATGATAATTGGTCATTGGTTTATGGACCACAATCTTGGTGATTTTGTGCCCAGGCCATTCGGCTGGACCCAGAGGCGAACCTCTCCCAGAGTTGCTGTCTTGCCCTGTGGCGCCTACTGCTTAGAGTCCATTACAGAGCAGCTGTGATTCCCCTCTTGGGAGATCGGGCTTTGTCAGCTTCAAACCTGGCTTGTTCCTTAGATCTCTGAGCGCCTGCGAACAGGCCTGGGCCGATGTTCCCTGGTGCTAGCCACCCAGAGCACTGCCTAGATTGTTCTCTTAGCCTTTCGCTTTGACCGGGCCCCCATCTCCTGGCAGCCCTCTGCCAGCTCCCCCATCTCTAGCGCATCCAACATCAGCTGCTTGGCTTCATTTTCAGGGCTCCTGATCGTCTCTCATTCACAACCAGTGCTACTGTAATACACTTAATATATAATGTACAGCACCTAGCGTGGAGATCCTAAGCCATGATGGGGCTCTCAATGCTACCGTAATACACCTAATAGATAATGTACAGAACCTAGCACAGTGGGGCCCTGATCAATGCCTGGGGCTCCCACCACTACCATATTACACCTAATACATAATAATAATTAACCACATTCTGGGCTGGGTTTGCACCAATCTCGAAGGGCATGAGCTGCGCAAATCCAGTGGAGTCCAATGGGATCTGGGAGCTTAACTTCCTTCGGCTCCTTTGTAAACCTCGGTTTCGAGCAGCGGCTGCGGCTCAGCCAGAATTTCTGAGTGAAGCTCATGTGGAAGGCAGTGTGTATGTGTGTGTGTGTGTGTGTGTGCGTGTCCCTCCTGCCCCCTACTGGAGGGGGTGTGCCCTGCACACTCTGTTTGTGTGTGCATGTGTGTGTCCTTTCTGCCCCCTGCTGGAGGGGGTGGGCCCTGCACTGTGTGTGTCCGTCCTGACACCCCCTGGTGGAGGGGCTGGGCCCTGCACTCTGTGTGCGTGTGTGTGTGTCCCTCCTGCCCCCTGCTGGAGGGGCTGGGCCCTGCACTCTGTGTGCGTGTGTGTGTGTCCCTCCTGCCCCCGCTGGAGGGGCTGGGCCCTGCACTCTGTGTGCGTGTGTGTGTGTCCCTCCTGCCCCCTGGTGGAGGGGCTGGGCCCTGCACTGTGTGTGTCCTGACGCCCCCTGCTGGAGGGGCTGGGCCCTGCACTCTGTGTGCATGTGTGTGTCCCTCCTGCCCCCTACTGGAGGGGGTGTGCCCTGCACACTCTGTTTGTGTGTGCATGTGTGTGTCCTTTCTGCCCCCTGCTGGAGGGGGTGGGCCCTGCACTCTGTGTGCGTGTGTGTGTGTCCCTCCTGCCCCCTGCGGGAGGGGCTGGGCCCTGCACTCTGTGTGCATGTGTGTGTGTCCCTCCTGCCCCCACTGGAGGGGCTGGGCCCTGCATTCTGTGTGCGTGTGTGTGTCCCTCCTGCCCCCACTGGAGGGGCTGGGCCCTGCATTCTGTGTGCATGTGTGTGTGTCCCTCCTGCCCCCGCTGGAGGGGCTGGGCCCTGCACTCTGTGTGCGTGTGTGTGTGTCCCTCCTGCCCCCACTGGAGGGGCTGGGCCCTGCATTCTGTGTGCGTGTGTGTGTCCCTCCTGCCCCCACTGGAGGGGCTGGGCCCTGCATTCTGTGTGCATGTGTGTGTGTCCCTCCTGCCCCCGCTGGAGGGGCTGGGCCCTGCACTCTGTGTGCGTGTGTGTGTCCCTCCTGCCCCCACTGGAGGGGCTGGGCCCTGCACTCTGTGTGCGTGTGTGTGTGTCCCTCCTGCCCCCTGCTGGAGGGGCTGGGCCCTGCACTCTGTGTGCGTGTGTGTGTGTCCCTCCTGCCCCCTGCTGGAGGGGCTGGGCCCTGCACTGTGTGTGTCCTGACGCCCCCTGCGGGAGGGGCTGGGCCCTGCACTGTGTGTGTGTCCCTCCTGCCCCCTGGTGGAGGGGCTGGGCCCTGCACTGTGTGTGTGTCCCTCCTGCCCCCTGCTGGAGGGGCTGGGCCCTGCACTGTGTGTGTGTCCCTCCTGCCCCCTGGTGGAGGGGCTGGGCCCTGCTCTCAGTGTATTTCCTTCACCCTCTCTCAACTCCCAAACTTCACATCTGATTTTTACCCAAACATCACCAGACAATTCACCTGCTGGGGGAATTTCTCTCCTGTGCGACCCCACCCCCCCAATCAAATTGGCTAGAAACAAACCTTTGTTGTCACTTGTGGCGACTCACAACCCCGTCTCCGGGGCCTGGCAGCATTTCGGGAGCGTCCCTTTTCTAACCTGGCTCCTGGCCAGGCCGAGAGTGGGGACAGAACCAGGAACCTACAGGGAGAATCTGAAATGAACCGCTGGGAACTTGGGCCAACACCCCACCCTCTGCTGCGGAGCGGCCACTAGAGGGAGTTGAAGCTGCACGGTTCACTAGTGAGCTTTCCACTCACAAGGCCAATTCTCTCCACACAGACAGGGTGACACCAGCACACACCTCAGCCCCAGTGACACCCAACTTGGAGGGTATCAGTCATGCCCGGGGCTGGCTCCTGCCCCTCTGCATTGGGGCGGATGCCACACAGACCCTGGGATTCTCAGGTGCCGGCGAGTTTCAGTTAGAACTGGGTGAATTATGCGGCCTAATCTTGTTTTGGGTGAAATGTACAGATGTGACGACACGGAGACCGTTAGTAAATCTGGGTCAAGGTGGCCGGATTATTTCAGCTGCAGGGGAAAAGAAATTCAGGCACCATCCAAACGTTTGTTTCCACATTTCTGAACACCAACGGTTTGGTTTTACGATGGGAAACAATTGGAAGGTTCCTTTTGTTTTATTCCCACGGCACAGAGCGCTCAGCAGTGAACGGACACAGATGTTTTTATTTTGTTTTGTTTTAGGGTGACCTGATAGCCAGGGTGAAAAATTGGGACAACGGGCACCAGGGTCCATGAGAAGACAGAGCCTTATTGGGACAATCCCAGGGACAATCTCATCACTGTATTTCAGTGGTTCCCAAACTGTGGTGTGTGCCCTCCTAAGGGGGTGTGGAGGATCATCTGGGGGGCATGGAGGGGCCCTGAGAGCCCCCATGGGGGGTGGGGAGGGAGCACCACCTAGCCCTGCTCTTCCCCCCAGCTCCGCTCTGGCCCTGCCCCTCACCCCAGCTGCGGCTCCAGACCCCATTCCAGCTCTGCCCCTAGCTGCAACCCCAGCCCCTGGTTCTGGCCACAGCTCTAGTCCCCAGCCCTGGCCGCAGCTACGGTCCCCAGCCCCTGGACCCTGGTGTGGCTCTGCTCCCGGCCCCTGGCCCTGGCTGCAGCTCAGCTCCCAGTCTGGGGGGTGGGGTGGGGGTGCGGACACATTCCATTACCGTTAAGGGGAGCACGAGAAGAAAAGTTTGGGCACCATCGCCTTATTTTATTTTTACTTTTCCATTCACTGACAAGTTCAAAAACTTTCTTTTCTGGATGGATCCACCTACCATGAATCCCCCCTCTCCTTCTCTGCCTCCCCACTGACTTTTTGGAATTGCCGGAGAACCAAAAATCTTGGCGTCCCCGTGGCTAGTTCTCTGAAAACTCAATCTGCAGCAGTGATCAAACAGGCCAGCTGTATGTTAGGGACCGTCAGGACAGGAATAGGATAAATAAGACAGAAAATACCACAATGCCGCTATCTAAACCCATGGTGCACCCACACCTTGAATACCACGTCCAGTTCTGGTTGCCCCAACTCAGAAAGGATGTCGTTAACTGGAAAAGGTTCAGAGAAGGCCAACAAAGATGACCAAGGTTATGGAACAGCTTCCATATGAGGAAAGACTAAAACTATTGGAAAAGAGATGACTAAGGGGGGATATGATAGAGGTTGGTAACATCACGCTGGTGTGGAGAAAGTGAATAAGGAATTACTTACCACTTCACATAACACAAAAGCCAGGGGTCAGCCAATGAAATCCATAACACAAATGAGAGGAAGTCCTTTCTCACAGCGTGCAATGTTAACCTGTGGAACTCACTGTAAGTGGATGTTGTGGAGGCCAAAAGCATAACTGGGACCAAAAAAGGACTGGATAAGATCCTGGTGGCTAGGTCCATCGATGGCTATTAGCCAAGAGGGTCAGGGACACAACCCTGTGCTTGGGGTGATGCTAAACCTCTGGCTACCAGTAGTGGGGTGCATCACTGCATAATCACCCTGTTCTGTACTCTCCCCATAAGCTCTGGTATGGGCCCCTGTCATAGACAGAATACTGGACAAGATGGACCATGGTCTCACCCAGTAGGGCCGTTCTTAATCTGTGATTTTCCCGGCTCTAATTTTGGTCCCCACCATTGGCTCAGAGAGGCTGAAAATCCTGCAGGTTCCATGGGGCAAGCCCCCACAGGAGACTGTCTGTGATCCAGACGAGGCTCATTAATTGCCACCAGGAATGGAGTGGTCCCAGCGGAGCTGGTCCTCCGCCCCGGGCAATCAGAGAGATCTGTGCCGGGGGAATGTCGCAGGCCCTCCAATGCCCCTCTGGGTCTTAGCCCGTGTCCCTTGCGCTGCAGAGGTTTTCTGGGTCTGATTTAGCGTTTCTTCTGGTGCCGACGGCTTCACTAACAACCGCAGCCGGGTGACGGCTTTGGGTGTGGAAGCGAGGATGTCTCCTTGTGGATTGGATTCAGGAGACGGATGAAAAACGCACTCTCTGGAGGTTGAGGTGGGGATTTTCCCACACCCAGGACTTCAGTTATGTACCAATCTTCAATAAGAGGGTGAGCAAAACAATTTGGCAAGTCCCTATCTAGCAGCCCTCTCTGCTCTGTCTCTCCATGGCTGGTTGACTTGAAGCTCAACTTCTGCATGAGCAGTTAATGCAGCCTATTCTGGCTGATGGAGCCTGACCCCACAGCTCCGTCCATGTCTAAGCCTCTCATCTTTGCCACAGAGCTGCTTTCTATGTGAAGCCCTTGCTGCACTGCAGGTCTGGGAGCTTCTCAGCCTTTCCAGGAATTTGCAAATTCGGCAGAGAAGAATGCGGGCGAGACATTTCTCAATTTGGAGCATAAGCTTTCGTGGGTGAAATTACATTTCCACTGCTTGCATCCGACGAAGTGGGTATTCACCCACGAAAGCTTATGCTCCAATACCTCCAATACGCCTGTTAGTCTATAAGGTGCCACAGGACCCTTTGTTGCTTCTACAGATCCAGACTAACACTGCTACCCCTCTGATACTTGATTTCTCAATTTGTATTCATTTCCCTCTTGCAGAGGTAGGGTTGGCTGTTACAGCGGGTGGAACAGTTTCCAACAGGCATTTCCCTTCTTCCCTTGGAAAATGCCGTTCTGTCTCGGTCAAAATTTTCCGCAGGAACCCATCGCTTTCAATGATATTTTTTTTGCGGGGGGGGGGGGGGGGAAGAGGGAGCAAATTTGTACGGCCACATTTTCAGTTTGTCATTTTGAGACGGCTTTTCCTTTCAACTCGTGTTTGGTTTCCTAGGTGACAAAACAGAATGGAAGGTGATTTTTGTTTTAGACGCCGAAAGGGGAACACTTTGTGGTTTTACCACAAAACGTTGCGAAAATTTTGTTGCGCGGGAAATTTAGAGATTTGATTTTTCACAATGAAAACCAGTTTCAAAGGGCTGGAATCTCCCAAGACCTAGACGTTCTAGTCCCCGTTCTCCAGTCCATGCTAGATGGGAGATCAGATTAGATGGTCACGACAGGTCTGGTCTGGGGCTTGGATGACCTTGGTTCAACTCGCTGTAAGCCAGGGGTAGTGGGGAGATAATACTGCATTATCCCACGGCATTCTGAGAGGATTCATAGACCTCATGGCCAGAAGGGACCGTTGTGATCCTCTAGTCTGATCCCCTGGATGGCACAGGATGGAGAACAGCCCTGAATTCATTCCTGTTTGAACCAGAGCCGAGCTTTTAGAAAAACAGCCCATCCAACAATACACTGGAGAGGGGTCACAGAAGAGCCATGTGAGTGGTGAAAGGATTTGAGAGCGAGAGACTCCAGGAGCTCAGTCTAGTTAGCTGAACAAAGAGATGCTTCGGGGCGACTTGATCCCAGTCTGTAAGTATCTCCATAGGGAACAAATATTCAGTAACGGGCTCTTCAACCTAGCAGGGGAAGGGCTAACACTGTCCAATGGCTGGAAGTTGAAGCTAGACAGAAGGTGCAAATTTTTAACAGCGAGGGGAACTCACCATCGCAACCAGTTCCCAAGGTTTGGTAGCAGATTCTCCCCCACTGACAATTTTTTAATCGAGACGGGCTCTTCTTCTAAATGATCAGCACTGGGAATTATTTTGCAGGCTGTTCTCCAGTCCGTGCTAGAGGGGAGATCAGATTAGATGGTCACAACGGGTCTGGTCTGGTCTGGCCTTGGAGTCTACGGACGGAGACCGAAAGAGTTTGGTAAAATGCAGGCTGGGAGGGGATGTGATTGCTCCCTATAAATACACCACGGGGGTGAACGGCAGGGAGGGAGAAGAGCTATTGGCCCATGGACAAATGGGGACAAACTGGCCAGGAATAAACAGAGGCTGGAAATGAAAAGGAGGGAGAACCTCCACTAGAGGGAGGTTCTGGGATAGGAGAAGTGGGGGGCCAACAACCAAACTGGTTTGAAGATGGAGCGTGATAAATTCACCAAACAGGACACTAGGACCATCGGCCATCGCAGGGGCTGGGCTCGCCCGAGGAGCTCCTGTCCTACATGAGCCATGGTGCTGAGTCTCCTGTTGTCCGGGGTTTCTCTCAAAAGCCCAGCCACCAGGGTCGGGCAGTCACAGGAGACGCTTGGCTTTCATTTAAATAAAAGAGTGGGTTTTGGACCCTCCTAGTTGAGGAGCGAAGCCGGGAATCGTGGCCCGAGCACAAACCCTGGAGGCAAAGAAATGACTTGCCGGTGGTTACTTTGATAAAAGCGATCTCCTGGGTTGAAAACCGACATGGGGATCGTTCTGAGGTCTGGCTCGCGATTTTTGGCCACCCGGCGCGGGTGAGACCGAGGAGACGCAATAAAAGGTGGGTTCGTAACCTGGGTTATGTAGAAATGCAGCCAGGACACTCGGCTAAACAGGGTGCTTGGTCCTGCATGATGTTTGGTCCTGCCATGAGTGCAGAGGACTGGACTCGAGGTCCCTTCCAGTCCTACAATTCTATGTGTGCATTGTCATTGCAAAAAATGCATGTCCATAGGCTTGAACTCTGGTCATGCCTGCCCTGTCTTCACTAGCATTGCAACCCATGCTAGCCAGATTTGGCTAGCCCACGCAGGCTAACCCATTCTAGGAACACACCCTATTTTTTTTTCAGTGTAGAAGTATCCTAGGGTGGCTGGAATTTGATCAGAGCGGCTAACCTGCCTGTGACAGTGTTCCCCATAAAACTTTATGGGGAGATGCTTATAAATGTATCTATGTAACTAAAATATGTTTTATGCTACATGTGCCATGTAACATATCTCGGTGAAAGTTATGACTTACTGAATTTACTCCTCCTGTTTGTATGCATGTATCATTGTTGTAGTTGGAGTTATGATGATTGGTTTTATATTTGCTGGTTTTGTACATAGCCTTTGTAAGTGCATGGGATCATCTTTGGATCAAAGAATGTGCCTGTTAAGTGCGAGCACTTGACAGACAAAAGACGTTGCAGACCCCAATCCACATTGGGGCCGGGTCTGGAATGCAACTGGTTAGACTGGTTAGGGCGCATGGACAGGTGACTTGCCCATGTGATCCCAAAACTCCAGGGCAACTGGATCCTATGCAGGGAGAGGAAGAAAGGCTATAAAAGCCCTTGCAAGACCCTTCCATTTGGTCTTCAGCTGGCTAAAGGGAGAGGCTCTCCACCCCCCCAAGGACATTCCTGAGGGGAACTGAACAAAGGACAAAGACACTAGGAGGTGTGAGCGGCTGCTGGACCCAGGCTAATTCTACAGCCTGTAAAAAGGAAAATATCCGAATCTGGTGAGGCTTTTATCTGTGTTAACTTTGAATAGACATAGACGTGCATGTTTTATTTTATTTTACTAAGTAACTTGCTTTGTTCTGTCTGTCACTACTTGAACTCACTTAAATCCTATTTTCTGTACTTATTAAAATCACTTTTTACTTATTAAGTTTCCTTGAGTACGAGTCGGTGCCTGGGAAAAGTGAACAGCTGTGCATATCTTTCTATCTTTGAAATAGAAGGCGAACTATTCATGAGTTTACCCTGTATAAGCTTTATACAGGGTAAAACGGATTTATTAAGGGTTTGAACCTCCTTGGAGTTGAGCAGCTGGGTGTCAAAGGCAAGAGTGCTTCCAGGGGCCTTACAGTGGTGAGTGGACTTGGTTCGGACCTGGGTCTGTGTTTGCAGCAGATCAGTGGAATCTGACTCAAAACAGACAGGATTCGGGAGTCCCAAGCTGGAAAAGGCCTGGAAGCAGGGGCAGAAGTAGCCTTGGCACACCAGGTGGGAGCACCAAGCAGGTCTCTGTGGCCCCAACCCGTCACAGTGCCTTAAAAGCCAAGCGACTGCATCTTCATTGCTATTTTAACCTGGGTTAGCTAACCTGAGTAATGTTTGCAGGGCAGAAACTCATCGAGCTCTGGTTTGGTTTCTTGCCTTCACTTCCTCCTCTTGCGAGGCTGCTCCCCATAACCTGCCTGCTGACAGGGAGAAACCTGCTTCTGGTTTCCAGCCTCACGTGGCTCCCGGCCACCATGTCCCCATTTGCCCTTGGGCCACATCGTCCTTCACAGATTCATAGATTCCAAGGCCAGAAGGGACCAATGTGATCATCTAGTCTGACCCCCTGTATAACCCAGGCCAGAGAACGGCCCCCAAAGCATTCATAGCGCAAATCTTTCAGGGAAACATCCAGTTTGAAAATTGCTAGTGATGGAGAATCCACCACGCCCTTGGTGAGTTGTTCCGATGGTTAATTACTCTCCCCATTCCAAATGGACGCCTTGTTTCCAGTCTGAATTTGTCTAGCTTCAACTTCCAGCCATTGGACGGTGTTAGACCGTTGTCTGCTGGATTGAAGAGCCCGTTATGAAATATTTGTTCCCCGTGTAGACACTTATAGACTGGGATCAAGTCCCCCCTGGACCTTCTCTTTGTTATGATAAATAGATTGAGTTCCTGAAGTTTATCACTGTCAGGCAGGTTTTCTAATCCTTCAATCATTCTCCTGGCTCTTCTCTGACACATCTCTGATATAGCAGCATCCTTCTTGAACAGTGGGCACCAGAACTGGCCACCGGATCCCAGCAGTGGTTACCCCAGGGCCAGATCCAGGGCTAAAATAACCTCTCTGCGCCTACCTGAGATTGCTCTTTGCATACCCCGGGATTGCATTGCCTCCTCTGGCCATACTGGGAGCTTGTGTTTAGCTGATTAGGCACCACGACCCCCCAAATCTTTGTCAGAGTCCCTGCTCCCCAGGAGAGAGTCCCCCACCCTGTGCGTACAATACAGCCCCGTTTCTTTGTTCCTGGATGTCTGCATTGACGTTTAGCCGCATGAAAAATTCTGCTTCAGTAGCTCGTCCCCCTCCGGGTGTTTACCTCGTGGCTGGATTGATAGAATAATCGGCGCCCCTCTCAGCCCAGTTCCAGCCTAAATAGGCCCTGTTCTGCCAGTCCCTTCTCGGGAGATTAGGGCACTGTCTCCTGCTCATCCCAGCTCCTGTCCGGTTGGAATCCTCCTTCTGGAATGTGGGGGACTTGGACACAGTATTACAGATGAGACCTTACTGGTGTCTTGTCCAATCGTTGGAGGCTTCTGAACATCTCGTCCTCAGCTTCTGCGCAGGGCTCCATGCCCAGCAAATTGCTCTGGGCGGGCAGGGGACGTGGGATCTGGGATGGGGCACAGGGGCTGGTTATACAGGGACCCCTCCGCTGGCGCTGAGCTGTGGCCACCTCTGGAGTGGCGCACAAGGGCTCTTTAACAGCATAAAGCAACACTACTGCAAGAGTTTGGGACAGGAAGTGATGGAGAAACCAACCGAGAGCGCAGAGGGTTTGGCCAGGAATCTGGGCTGTGTGTGGGAGTGGGGGGTGGGGTGGGGGAAAGGGACGTTCCAGGGGATCTTTAACGACCAGGAAGTTTCAAGATTTGACAAACATATTTTGCAAGTGCAGCATAAGGGAGGAGGGTGGGGGGAGAGAGAGACTTGCTAATAGCCCAGTGAGTAGGGCATTCTCCTGGGAGGGGGGCACCCCAGGTACAGATCCCTGCTTGGCCTCACCCCTGACTGCAATGGGGTCAGGGCTGGATTCTGATCTCAGTCCCCCTGTGGTCAATCCGGAGTCACTCCTGAAATTCAGATTGACCCCTGGGGGCTGAGATCAGAACACGGCCCTGCTCCCATTGCAGTCAGGTGTGACTCCGGATTGATCCCGGCGTAGCCCAGCCCGTTGAGTCTGCCTCACAGCCCCGCTCTCTCTCCCTGCAGGCGGACAGAGGCGATGGGGGGTGAGAACCGCACCTCGGTCTCTGAGTTCATCCTGGTGGGTCTCTCCGGCCGGCCGCGGACGCAGCGCCTCCTCTTCGCGGCCATCCTGGCCACCTACCTGGCCACCCTGGTGGGCAACCTGCTGATCGTGGGCCTGGTGCGGGCCGACTCGCGCCTCCACACCCCCATGTACTTTTTCCTCAGCCACCTCTCCTTCCTGGAGATCTGCTACACCAGCTGCACCATCCCCCAGGCGCTGGCCCACCTCCTGACCCGCAGGAAATCCATCCCCTTCGCTCGCTGCGCCGGCCAGATGTACCTCACCCTCTCACTTGGCAGCACCGAGGCCATCCTGCTGGCCGCCATGGCCTACGACCGCTTCATCGCCGTGTGCCGGCCGCTGCGCTACGCCACTCTCATGGGGCGGGGCCATTGCTGGGCGCTGGCCTTGTGCTCCTGGGCTGCTGGGTTCCTCCTCTCAGTGGTCAACGCAGCCTGCACCCTGCGGCTGCCCTTCTGCGGGCCCAACCGGGTCAACCACTTCTTCTGCGAGCTGCCAGTGGTGCTGGAGCTGGCCTGCGCCGACACGCGCCTCACCGAGGCCGTGGTCTTCGGGGCGGCTGTGCTCATCCTGCTGCTCCCGCTGGCCATCATCCTGGCCTCCTACGGCCTCATCCTGGCCTCCGTGCTGTGGGGGCAGGCGGCCGCCGGGCGACGCAAAGCGTTCTCCACCTGCACCTCCCACCTGGCCGTGGTGGCCATCTTCTACGGCACCGTCATATCCATGTACATGAGGCCCCGCTCCGGTGCCGCCCCCGACCGGGACAAGCACATTGCTGTCTTCTATATCGTGGTCACGCCGGCCCTCAACCCACTCATCTACACCCTGAGGAACAAGGAGGTCAAGGGGGCCATGGCCAAGCTGATGCACAGGGCCAGATTGGCCAAGAAATCCTAAGTGTGGCTAATAGGCCAGGTTATCTGAATGTGGACCTAAATTAAGGGGGCACTTGGGACATGTCATGGGGTGAGAGCTGGTTGGGAAACAAGGGGGTTTCCCCAGAACATTTTTGTCTTAATTTTCCAAAGCAGAAAAAAAAATTATTAGAATTTTTTTTTTGCCTACATTTTCCACAGAAAATGTCAACAGAACTGAATTTTTTTGTTTTTGTCTGAAGTTTGCACAGAACATGTTGGCAAGAAGGAAAATTTGTCTTTTTTTCCCTCTAAATTTTCCACAGAACACATAGATGGAACCATAAATATTTATTTTCAGCTACATTTTCCACAGAAAACATCAATGGAAAAGAAATTTTTCATTTTTCTTTTAATTTTCCAGAGACAATAATGTTGGATGTGAAAATTTTCATTTTTGGTTACATGTGCCACAGAAAATATCGATGGAATCGACGTGTTTTGTTTTCAGATAAATTTGTCCACAGAAAGTTACCTTGAAAGTGGATTTTTTTTGTTTTTCTCTGACTTTTCCTACAGAAAATTTCACTTTGGTTTGGTGAAAATTTTAATACTGGAAACTTTGAGCCAAATGGTGAAAAAAGTTTCACCAACAGATGAAAATTTTGGGCTAAAACCTCTAAATATTTTGATTTTGAAATGCCGTCATGTTGCCTCATGTGCCCATTCTCTTCTATAGGTTGGGCTCTCTGGTCAGACTACATCTCCCATGAGGCACTGTAGTCTCTCCTCTTGGAGACAGAGGTAGTGCATCATGGGAATGCTACGCTGTAGTTCATTATGGGAGATGTTAAAGAAGGAGCAAGTTAAAGAAGTATGGGCTGGATGAATGGACGGTAAGGTGGATAGAAAACTGGCTGGATGGTCGCGCTCAATGGGTAGTGATCAATGGCTCCATGTCTAGTTGGCAGCCGGTATCAAGTGGAGTGCCCCAAGGGTCGGTGCTGGGGCCGGTCTTGTTCAATATCTTCATCAACGATCTGGAGGATGGTGTGGACTGCACCCTTAGCAAGTTTGCAGATGACACTAAACTGGGAGGAGTGGTTGATACGCTGGAGGGTAGGGACAGGATACAGAGGGACCTAGACAAATTAGAGGATTGGGCCAAAAGAAATCTGATGAGGTTCAACAAGGACAAGTGCAGAGTCCTGCACTTAGGACGGAAGAATCCCATGCACTGCTACAGACTAGGGACCGAATGGCTGGGCAGCAGTTCTGCAGAAAAGGACCTAGGGGTTACAGTGGACGAAAAGCTGAATATGAGTCAACAGTGTGCCCTTGTTGCCAAGGCTAACGGCATTTTGGGCTGTATAAGTAGGGGCATTTCCAGCAGATCGAGGGACGTGATTATTCCCCTCTATTCGGCACTGGTGAGGCCTCATTTGGAGTACTGTGTCCAGTTTTGGGCCCCACACTACAAGAAGGATGTAGATAAATTGGAAAGAGTCCAACGGAGGGCAACAAAAATGATTAGGGGGCTGGAGCACATGACTTATGAGGAGAGACTGAGGGAACTGGGATTGTTTAGCCTGCAGAAGAGAAGAGTGAGGGGGGATTTGATAGCTGCTTTCAACTACCTAAAAGGGGGTTCCAAAGAGGCTGGATCTAGACTGTTCTCAGTGGTAGAAGATGACAGAACAAGGAGTAATGGTCTCAAGTTGCAGAGGGGGAGGTTTAGGTTGGATATTAGGAAACACTTTTTCACTAGTAGGGTGGTGAAGCACTGGAATGGGTTACCTAGGGAGGTGGTGGAATCTCCTTCCTTAGAGGTTTTTAAGGTCAGGCTTGACAAAGCCCTGGCTGGGATGATCTAGTTGGGGTTGGTCCTGCTTTGAGCAGGGGGTTGGACTAGATGACCTCCTGAGGTCCCTTCCAACCCTGAGATTCTATGATTCTATGAAATACATCTTAAGGATATTTATCCAGAAAGAGTAATGAGAAAAGTACCCACAGAATGCTCATAATTTGGCAAGGTTCAAAATCGTTGTGAGATGCATGTACAGGTGACATTTAAGGGATAATGTTTTGATTTTGACTGTATGCTTTATGGACTTGGAGAAGAAATTAGACCCCAGAGGATAATATCTCGGTGATGGCCAGGGGAGTTGTTCCCCTCCCTCTCCTTAGCCAGTGATGTAATGCAAGACTTAATCGTTTAGCCATGCACAATACTAAGACTTTGAACAGGAAATCATCGGAGGCCACTGCAAACTATCGAATGAAACCACCGGAAGGTTAAAAAAAGGAACATTGCCATGAGGCAGAGGTTTGCCCTGCCAGCGAATAGGATCAAAAGGCTGTTTTCAGCATAACACAGAAGGGAATGCACTCTGGATGCATTCACCGAGGAAATCCCCAGGGGAAGGAGGTGTTCTCCTGAACATTTGGATCCTGGTTCTGGTGAAACCAGCCAGCTCTGCAACATACTGAACTTTTATTTGCCCGGGGTAGGGGAGGGGACTTACTTTATTAGAATCATAGGATCTCAGGGTTGGAAGGGACCTTAGGAGGTCATCTAGTCCAACCCCCTGCTCAGAGCAGGACCAATCCCCAATTTTTGCCCCAGATCCCTAAATGGCCCCCTCAAGGATTGAACTCACAACCCTGGGTTTAGCAGGCCAATAAGGAAAGGAAACTAGTGATCAGACCCTTCGTGCCCTGTGATTTTGCTGTGTTGTGTAACTGTTTGTTTCCACCACGTTCTCGCACTCCTAGCTAAATCTTTACTTCTTCCTAAATAAACCCACCTCCGTTGCATTGTCAGTGCTGTGTGGTTTACAGGAGCGGCAGCTGAAGGCAAAACTGGGGCATGCCTGGGGGGCGGAGGATCTGGGATTTCTGTGAGTAGCCTGTGCCAGGGGCTGGATATCAGAGAGTAAAGGGACTCAGGGAGTGGGGTGCAAGATGAAGTCGGGGCAGGCACTGGCCAGAGAGAGTCCTTGAGTGGCAGAAGGGCTGGTGGGGTCGAGGAGATGACACCCAGCTACCCCCTTTTCTTAGGGTTGGGTCACAGTGCTGGGCACCCCAAGATCCATCACAGATGTGCCCCCTTCAGTGTAGAAAACCCCCAGGGCCAGGACCCCTCGGTTCCGGATCAAAATAGTTCCCAACAATCAGTGACGTGTCACGTGGATGGGACTTCGGGACCTTGAAAAGGACAATTGTCTGACTGAGCCTTCACCAGAGGAGCCCGAGGCCTCGAGCTTGCCGTCCCCTGTTCCCAGCTCGGCTCTGCGTGAACTCTTGGATGCTGGGAAATACGAGCTGGGTCTCTCTGCTCTGTTCGAGTGCTGGCCCAGCCCCTCGATCGCTCCGTGCCTCGCTTTCTCCTCTGATGCTCCCGTCCCACGCCTCTGCCTGGTGCACGTCGACTGGGGGCTCACTGGGGCAGAGACCATCCCTCACATGGCGTCTGTGCAGCTCCGCTAACGCTCCTGCTCATCAAGCGAGGGAAAGGTCGTGGGGTAGCTCCGGGTTCTCAGCTGCTACCGACATCGCTCTGGGTCCGAGGGCCCCCGCCCCGTCCGGCTCTTCAGCCTGGGCTGCCGAGTGATGGTGACCTAAAAGGAGGGTTGGTGACTCCTGCTGGGGTCAATGGGGCCGGATCCCCGGGTGAAGACCCCAACCTTGCTCTGAGACATTGAGGGCTATTTTGGGAGGAACGAGGAGGCTGCTTGGATCTCCCTGCCCCTCCTCCCAGAGAAACCAGGACCCTCCCACCCATCCATGGCCCAGGGAGGGGTGTGTGTCTGGCCTCCCACTGGTTGTGCCCGACCCACACCCCAAACCGGAAAGCGGGGGTTCAGACCTAGGAAAGGTGCCTACTAGGGAGCTCAATTACCTAGGCCAGTCCCAGGCTTGGACCTCTGTCCTAGTACGTTCCTCCTGGTCTTCTACCTCCTCCCTCTCTCATGCTGGGGCGCTCCGGGTGATGCTGTACAGAGCGCAACAGGGAACCAGTGGCTCGGGCAGGGAATCCAGCAGGGCCCCCTCCCCGACCCATTCAAAACTGCTGCGGCTCGTCCCTGCCCCCACCCCCCGTGCCACGGAGAAGGTCCCCGCGGACGGGGCGCTCTTTACTGCGCTCGCTGAGCCCCGCGGGGCGGGGGTGCGACCGGGGCATGTTTTATAGATACACAGAGAACTTGGTGCTTATGACAGTTGATTGAGGCTTGAACTCGTCATTTCGTAATTACCACCCCCAGGATTACTGAAAATCAGGGACGGCTGGTGTAACCCAGCACCGCTCCGTTCACTAGGGTGACTGACACCAGCTGGGGACCAAGCCCCCCCGTACTCCACCTCTTGCTCCCCTTCGCAGCCATGAGGCATGTTTCACGTCCCAGCCGGGAGCTCAGCTGGGTGTTCGCCTGTCAGAGGGCAGGGGACGAGCTGACGGAGGGTGGGGGATGACCAGACAGGCGGCATCACCCCCCACAGCCCCCACCATGCCAACACTCAGTTAATGCAACAGGCCCCTGGCAGCCAGGACGGGGGGGGGGGGGGGGGGTTCAAGTAGCAGAGCCTGGGCAAGCTGAGATTCTGGTCCAGTGACACTAAGAGAAACCCAAAGTCAAGGGGGAATGGACACAGGGCCCAGGGCCACTCACAGCACCCAGCCAGCAGGGGCCTGCCCGCAGCTCCATGCTCGGAAACGGGGAAACTTGGGGGCTGTGAGTCCTACTTCAAACTGACCTTGGAGAAGGAGGGGGAAAATCATAGGCATGGAGCTGAGGTGCTCATGGCCATAGGAACGCTCACACCGGGACAGTGCCCGCCCCGAGACTGACCCCCCAGCTCCCTGCGGGGCAATGGGCACAGTCACACCGGGACAGTGTCCGCCCTGGGAATGACCCGACAGCTTCACCCTGGGGCAATGGGCACGCTCACATCGGGACAGTGCCCACCCTCGGACCGGCACACTCACATCGGGGCAGTGCCCGCCCTGGGACTGGCACGCTCACATCGGGACAGTGCCCGCCCTGGGACTGGCACGCTCACACCGGGGCAATGCCCACCCTGGGACTGAACCCACAGCTCCACCCTGGGGTAATGGGCAGAGTCACACAAGGGGCACTGCCCACCCTGGGACTGACCCCACAGCTCCCCGCGGGGCAATGGGCACACTCACACCGGGACAGTACCCGCCCTGGGGTTACCCTGCGGCTGTCCCCCAGCCACACTCGCACCAGAGGCTGTCCATACTCAGGGACCATCACCCCCATATAAAATAAGGCCTTTATTTACAACCCCCACGAATCCGCCTCCCTGGCACAGAGGCAAAGGTCAGGGCGGGGGTGGGGGGCAGAGAAGTGCTGTCGCCAGGTTTGCGTCTCCAGCCCCGGCATGCCACCTTTCCTGGGCGGGGAGTGAGGTCAGCCCCTGGAGGGACGGCGTGCCCGGGCAGAGGCCCCAGTCCCATGCAGTCCCTCTGGGGTGGAGCGAAGCCCCCCCGCCCCCCACACACACGCCACCTGCGCGCAGTCCTGGGGCTCACTCCAGCTCCCGCAGCAGCTGCAGCTCGAAGACCTGGAGATGCTCCTTGAGCTGGCGCCGCATGTCTGGGGCTGCCCGCCGCTCCCGCTGCAGCTCGCAGATGCGCAGGCGCAGCCGCTGTTCTCGCCGCTTGCAGGCCTGCAGCTGCCGCTGGACCCGGTCCAGGGCCTCCAGGGCGGCCTCCGCGCGCCGCTTCCACAGCAGGGCACTGCCCACCTGGTAGCTGTGCTCGCTCTGGATGTAGGCGCCGGCCGGGGGCGGCAGGCGCAGCATGTAGAAAGACGGGGAGACGGGGCGGGGCGGCTCCGGGGCGGGCGGCGTGGGGGCCGCCGAGGGGGCGTCTGTCTCTGGGAGCGTGGGGGCGTCCGTCTCCGGGAGCGCCGGCGTGGCTGTGGCTGCCTCCTGCCCCGTGGCCACGGCCGGGTACTCCAGGAGGATGTCCGACAGGCTGGCCAGGATGACGTCGTGCTGATCCTCTAGCTCCGCCCCCTTGGGGAGGGGCCCAGGCAGGCTGCGGTGCTCAGTGGTGGGGGCGGCCGCGGGTGTGGCCAGCTCAGACTCCTCCTCCTCCGGGAAGCACGAGATGTCCGCGTTGGCCGGGGCGTCCTGCTCCCCTTGGCCTGGATTGCGTCTGAGGGGACAGAGCCCATCCCACAATGCATTGCAGGGGGCAGGCACAGCAGGGCCCCAGAGCAATACCTCTCTCTCGGGCCTTAGCCCCCCAATCCAAACCTGGGGCAGCCCCAGCCCCTCCCACCTACACCCTGACCCCACCCCCAAGATCCCATCCCATCCTAGCCTGGGGTCAACATACAGGGACAGCCCCAGCCCCTCCCACCTACACCCTGACCCCGCCCCCAAGATAGCCCCATCCCATCCTAGCCTGGGGTCAACATACAGGGACAGCTCCAGCCCCTCCCACCTACACCCTGACCCCGCCCCCAAGATAGCCCCATCCCATCCTAGCCTGGGGTCAACATACAGGGACAGCCCCAGCTCCTTCCACCCCCAGATCCTGACCCTGCCCCTTCAATCTAGTCCAGAAGTTAACAAAGGGCTGCCCTGCCCACTCCAGACCCTGACCCAACTCCCTGCCCCCCCAGATCTGGACTCCAACGCACACAGCCCAGCAGAGCCAGTTCCCGCGCCTCACCCTGACCCATTCCCCTGCCTCGGCTGGGCCCCCATCAGTCTCACAGGGGGCAGACCAGGCCCTTATGAGCTGCAACCTGGCCTGCACAGCACCCTACTCCATGTGCTCTGCCTTAGTACATCCCAGCCCCTCACCCCACCACCCAGCCCAGCAGACCATCTACAAGGCGGGCACTCACCTCCACCTCCTCCAAGCCCTGGCAGCCTTGGGGTCATCACCCTTCTGCCTGGGAGGCCTCACCTTCGCCGCCCGGCGCGCCTTGGAGAAGGACTCGAAGACGGTGGGGACGGCCCCCTCCTTGAGCCGGTGGTAGCCACTGCGGAGAGACATTGGGCCCAGCTGGCTTGGGGAGAACCCCACCGCCTTGCGCTGGAGGCATGGCCCCGGGAGGAAGTTCTCCCGGCACGGGGACTCTTGGAGAGGAACGCTGTTCCACTAGCTTAGCTGGGTGTCTCTTTGCTGGCCTGGGAATATTTTTAAGTGGTTCTTTGCCCCATAGGAACCACTAGGCCAGGATGAGCCCCTGACTTTGGCGCATACGGTTTTCAACGTATCAGTTGGTCTGTCTTAGGCCGGGTCTACATCTGTAATGCTATAGCACCGGAGCGTAGACGCTTCCTGTGTTGATGGAGATGCAGGTAACCCACCTCCCCGAGAGAATTCTTTTGTCGCTCTAGCCCTATCCGCACCGGGGTGTAGGGCGGCTGAACTACGGCGCCCGACGGTGTGAATTTTTCACACTCCTGCGCCATGTAGCTCGGCTGATCTAAATTTTAAGTGTAGACCAGGGCTTAATTTGTGGTCACCTGCACATAGGCTTCGAAATAAGCAGCCGTCTGATTTTTTTTACTCTCGCTCTCTCTCACAAAGCCCTTCGTCTCTGAACCACACCATGTTTTATGCAGGCGCTTAAGGCCCCGATCCCACGATTGGACCCACACAGCCAGCCCTTGGGGTTCCACATCAATAGATTTTTAAGGCCAGAAGATCACCTACTCTGACCTCCCATCTAGCTCCGGCCATAGCATTTCATCCATTCTCCCCTGCCTTGAGCCCCGTGACTTGCGTATATTTATTGTAGAATAGTTACAGTCCTTTACATTCACACCTCACCCAGTTAACTTCCCGGTGCAGATGAGCTCTGTCCTATTACACACCTGCGGGATGACTTTAATTAGGTGGGTAAGTGGTTGCGGGTATGTTTCACCTACCTTACAATAAACCTCCACTAATTTAATGTTCTCAAAAAACTTAACGTAAAACCCCCACGCCATGCAGTCTTTTGCTCGCTAGCAAGACCCCGCATTGAGAGATCTGCTGTAACAAACTGGAACTGTGTTTCAACAGAACTCATTGCAAAATGGGGCCAAGGAACTGTGACGAATGGGCATTAAGAAAACTCTAGGCCTCAGGGGACTCAATCCTCACAGGGAGAGGGAGATGGAATGTGTCTGCATCTGGGTGTGTGTGTGTGCGTGTGTGTGTGTGCAAAATGGACCAGCTCACCTTCACAGGACGAGGGCGGTGTCTAGACTAGGGGAAACCATTCAGATCAGTCCATCCTCATGGGGAGTGTAAGTGCATCTGGACTAGCGGGACCATACAGACCAGTTCACCTTCCTGGTTAGAGGGGCTGTGTCTGGACTGGAAGGTGGGGGAACCGTATGGCCCAGTCCATCCTCACAGGGAGGGGAGGGTGAGTGCATCTGACCTAGGGGGAAC
Organism: Chelydra serpentina; assembly: GCA_037349315.1. Classification (NCBI taxonomy): domain Eukaryota; kingdom Metazoa; phylum Chordata; order Testudines; family Chelydridae; genus Chelydra; species Chelydra serpentina. The sequence continues at coordinate 3,909,489 of JBAIAC010000046.1, read as the reverse complement.
TGTACACACCAGTCTATCTTCACTGGGGGGGACGTCTGAACTAGAGGGAACCATATGGACCAGTCCATCTTTGGGGGGACATGCCAGGACTAGGGGGAACTGTACGGACCAGTCCTTCTTCTGGAGGGGTATGTTTGGTCTAGGGGAACTGTACAGATCAGTCCATCTTCCCAGGGGTAGGAGGAGGTATGTCAGGATTAGGGGAACCGTATGGACCAGTCCGTCCTTCCAGAGGGCAGATGAAGAGGATTCAGGCCTGGGCTCCACATGGTCCAACCCATCCTCCCAGAGGGGAGAGAACCTGAACCAGGCATCTATGTGGCTGGTGGCGCTGTTTTTCTCCACCCAAGCTGGGATGCCAGGGGCAGCTGCTGGCATAGTTATGGAGACCTGGCTAAAAAGCTCATCTCCCACGCTAGCTAGGCTCAGCTTCGCTAGCGCCACCCGGCGTCGGGGCACAGAGCTGGGCATCCCTGGGTGTCGGCTTGGCCTCCTGCACCCACCTGATCCCCACCATCTCGAAGCAGCTCTTCTCGAAGTGCTTGGAGCAGAAGTAGATGTAGTCAGAGGCTGGATTCCAGGGGCCCTGGCCGCTTGGGTCCTTGCGCTGACAGTTCTCCAGCCACGCGCTGCGCCGCGGGTTGTCCTTCTTGGGCAGCCTGCGAGGATAGAGATGGCACCGTTTCAGCTCCTGGGAGAGGCATGGTCCGGGGCAGGGGTTCAACTATCACAAGGAGGGACTCCATGGGGGCAAACAACCTTCCCACAAGAGTTTTCAACCCATAGATGCTAATGTCCTCTAGGTAAGAGAAGAAAAAACAACACCACCCCCAAATGATGCATTAGAGCTGGGACGTAGGACCAACCAGATTGGATCAGACCAAAGACCCTGCTAGCCCGGCATCCTTCTCAGACAGAATCCAGCCGCTTTAGAGGAAGAGGCAAGACACTCCCTAGTGGACAGTTCTGGAATAACCTGCCTACAAGGGAAAATTGGTCCTAACTCCTCAGTGATTCCTTGATCAGACAGGGCTCAGCTGTGGTTTTGGAGCAACAAGCTTTGATGATAACGAATAAGTCCTTGTGGCAGGAAGTTACGCAGGCTGAGCTGGGAACGTATTTCCTTTCTGTTGGTGTCAAACATACCGCTGTTCAGTGTACCCAGATGTCCCCTTGCCCCTTCCCCACAGGGAGGGGAGGGTGGAAGGGCTGGTTGTACGGGGAGGGAGCAGGGCCAGGGTAGTTCTTACCGATGGAAGGAGATGCCTCGATTGCGGGTCTCGCGGGTGTCCCGGGTGCAGCAGCCGGTAGCAGAGCAGTGACGGGGCATCTGTGGGGAGAGAGACAGAGATGGGGAGGCCCTGAGAATCACCCCCTCCCCCCGAGCTACACTTCAGCCAGTGGCTCTGTCTTACCCACCTCACCCCTATAGCCAGGACACTCTCCTGCCCCCATCAATACCTATCCCCTCACTCTCCTATAACTTGGACACCCTCCCCCATCCACATCTACCCCTCAACCCCGCTATAGTCAGGGAACCCTCCACGCCCCCATCAATACCTGCCCCCTCATTCCCCCCCCATAGCCAGGGCACTCGCCCCTCCCCTATTTCCACCACACCCTGGGTCTCTCCCCGCACCGCTATAATCAGGACCCAGCAACAGGGGAAGGGCAGGGAAGGGCAGGGCGGGGCGGGGCGGGCCGGGGGGGGGGGGGGTTCCGAGCCCAACCCCTGTTTGGGCCTCCCCAGCTTTGAACCCCGGGACCCTGCGCACCAGCTGTGGAGGGAGAAGGCAGGGGCGGGGCGGGAAATAACCAGGTGCCCGGGGGGGGCTGATCCCAAGGCGGGGATCCGGGGGTGGGGGCACAAGGAGCCCTGGCCGGGGGGGGGGGGCAGCCTGGAAAACAGGGGGGGAGCTGGGGACCAGGCAAGGGGGAGCCTAGCAACAGAGGGGCTGTTGGCAGGGAACCCCCGTGCGGGGAGGGGTCGTGACGGGGGCGGTGACGTGGGGGAGTCTCCAGCGCGGGGGGGGGTCCGGTGACGCGGCGGGGGAGTCCCCGGGGGTCCCGTGACGTAGCTGTGACGCGGAGGGTCCCGGGGGCGCCCCAGCGGGGGGGGGGGGGTCCCCGGGGCCGTTTCCGGTCTCACCTCCCCGCTCCCATCACTCCACAGACACTGCGGTCCCGGGTCTGGCGCAGGCGCAGCCGGGCCTCTCGCCGTGTTCTCGCGAGAGCTGGAAGGAGCGCAAGCCCCGCCTGTCCCGCGACAACCGCGAGAGCGCGGGCGGGGAGGTGGTGGGTGCCCCGGCGGCCAATCGGATTCCGACCCATGCCCCGCCCCTGCTTCGGAGCCGCGAGACAAGCCCCGCCCATCAAAGAGCCGCCCCTTCCCCACCTCGTAGCCCGCCACAAGCTCCGCCCCTCCCTCAAAGTCTGCTACAGGCCCCGCCCCCTCACCTCAGAGCCCCGCCTCTCCCCCATCACCTGCCACAGGCCCCGCCCCTTCACCTCAGAGCCCCACCCCTTCCCTCATCGCCTGCCACAGGCCCCGCCCCCTCACCTCAGAGCCCCGCCTCTTCCCCCATCACTTGCCACAGGCCCCGCCCCCTCACCTCAGAGCCCCGCCTCTCCCCCATCACCTGCCACAGGCCCCGCCCCTTTACCTCAGAGCCCCACCCCTTCCCTCATCACCTGCCACAGGCCCCGCCCCCTCACCTCAGAGCCCCGCCTCTTCCCCCATCACCTGCCACAGGCCCCGCCCCTCACCTCAGAGCCCCGCCCCTTCCCCTCATCACTTGCCACAGGCCCCGCCTGCTCACCTCAGAGCCCCGCCCCTTCCCTCCTCACTTGCTACAGGCCCCGCCTGCTCACCTCAGAGCCCCGCCCCTTCCCTCCTCACTTGCTACAGGCCCCGCCCGCTCACCTCATAGCCCCGCCCCTTCCCTCATCACTTGCCACAGGCCCCGCCCCACAGAGCCCCGCCCCTTTTCTCACCCCCACCCCACTCCTCCCGCCGGGTGCTACCGACCTCCAAGGGCAGGACCCCAGCGGGGGGGCGGGAGGCACAGGGGAGAAGGCCGCTGGTGCCGGCTGCGGCGCCTACAGCGCGGGCGGAGCTGGCGGCGGCGCAGGCCCAGCTCGGCCGGCACCTCACAGAAGACGCGGTCCGGGACGCCGGGGCCGCAGTAGGGCAGGGTGATGCCCAGCGACAGGCAGACGTAGGTCTGCGTGGCACGGGCCGCGAGGGAGAGGGCCCGGTGGCCCCGGAGCAGGGTCTATAGAAACAAAACTTTTGGATTGAGCCCCACATTTTTTTGTGTGAAAATTTCATTTTGTGGGAAATTTCAAAATGTGATGTTTTGTTCCAGAAACAACACTCAACCCGGACTCTGACTCACAGGCGCCGACTTCCCCTCTGCCCCCGGCCCTGCCCCCACTCCACTCCTTCCATGAGGCCTCGCCCCACCCCTTCCCACCCCAAGCCCTTCCCCAAAGTCCCCGCCCCAACTCCGCCCCCTCCCTGCCCCTATTCCAACTCTTTCCCCAAATCCCCACCCAGGCCCCTCCTCTTCCCCGCCTCCTCCCCTGAGGGCGCCACGTTCCCGCTCTCCCCCCTCCCTCCTGGAGCTGTTTGGCGGCGGCCGGGTGGGAAGCGCTGGGAGGTAGGTGGAGGAGTGGGGACAGGGTGTGCTCAGGGGAGGGGGAGGGGAGGAGGAGCAGGAGGAGGTGGGGCGGGAGGCGAGAAGAGCTTAGCTGCCAGTGGGTGCAGAGCACCCACTAATTTTTCCCCATGGGTGCTCCAGCCCTGGAGTGCCCATGGAGTCAGCGCCTATGCGCTGACTCAAGTTTGAGACCAAGGCCCACTTCTGTCCACGTGCAAACCAGTCTGACTCAGCACAGCATGTTGCAATGTGGACGCAGCTCAAGTCGCAGCCCCGAGGCAGAAGGGCTGTGTAGCGCAGAGTGGGCGTGCTAGCATGGCTGTGAGACCCGGGTCCAGCAACTGTCACAGAGCTGGGCTGAATGCACAGTGTAGACGTACCTGGTGCTTCATTTGTAATGAAAGAGATGCTGGGGCTCAAGTAATTTTTTTACTTTCATAACTGACGCGGCAAGCCTAGAGGTGCCGGGGTTCTGACAAGGAAGTCCCCACACCGATTGCAAAACTGTCTGGGAGAGTTTTGAATGTGTTTACTGAAATGCCAAGGGGTTCAAATTACTCCTGAAGTATCTGGGTTGAGATTTAGAAATCCTAAAAGGGGGGAATACAGGCGTGCAGACCGTCACGTCCACCTACGCTCCGTGTGCTGAGGAGGCTGTCTGTGGTAGGACCGTCCTAGCAAACCAGATGCTTGTCTGAATGTGGCAGGCCCGATCCAAATCCATTGCAGACTTCCTGGGCTTTGGATTAGGGGTCCAGCATGCTTCCGCCTGGGCCTGATACCGATTCACCCCAGCAGGGCTCTTGGCCATTGGGGAAGAGGTACAGTCTTTACCTTTAGCTCCGGATCCGTGCAAATGGAAGTCACACTGGGTCCAGGCGTGCAAAAGATGTGTGTCAGTGTCTGAGAAGACCATCCCATTCCTGGCGCAGACGTCACTGGAGTGCTTTACCAAGGCTGGATGGAGCAGGGGTTCTGGACATCTCTGCCTCTCACAACACCCAGCCCCTGTGTGAGAAGACACAGCTCTCGGCAGGAGAAGGATTTAGTTGCTTTGTAGGGGTGGCCACGTCTCCAAAGCTTTGTCTCCAATTCTGCAGGCACTCGAGGCCCATGACCAGGGCTGGATTAAGGGCTAGTCACTATAGGCCTGGATGTACAGAGGGATTTTACTGTTGCAACGCTGAGCGTTGCAGGACCTGCGCTGTGGGTCCTGGAAGATCACAGGAACACGCTGCGATTCACAAAGCCCGAGCACTGCGCCTAGGGGGCTGCACAATGAATGCAGGGAGAAAGGTGCTGGAGAATAAGAGCGGCCAAAGCCAGCATGCTAGGTGGGGAGCTGCCTAAGATAGCCCTTGGGAGCTGCTGATCAGAGGGGGCGTGTGCTTAGCCCCCACCCTTCTCTCAGAGGGAGGGGCCTGAGTCCAGAGGGCAGGGAGGTACCTGTTCTGCTTGGAATCCAGAACTGGGAGCTTTCTCTGGAGCTCGATTCCTCTGGTGTTTCGGCGAGCAGCGGCCCTCTCAGAGCCTTGAGCCCAGAGGTTGGAGAACCCCCCTGGAAGCCATGGTCCCATCCCCCCCTGCAACCATGTTTTGGTCCCATGAGGCATTGCAAGCCCTTCCCCAAATGCCCTGCGGCTCGTTGCACTGTGGGAGAGCTTTGCGGGAGCTCCTCCTTGCACGAACTTGCCCGAGATCCCCGAGCCAGTGGGCGGCCTTTGCACATGCCCACCGTGTCGGGCCCCACGGCTGTGACTAGCTCTTGGAGACAGGCCTCCTGGTGTGGGGGGCTGCAGAGCGCAGGCCCGGAGGCAGAAACACAGGCACTGAAGGAAACTTTTGCTGCAAAAAATACCTGCTGGAACGTGGTCTCTCACCCCAGCCCTGACCCGTCTGTCACACGGTGCCACCCAACTCCCACACTGACCGGGATATTTGCAGCGTCCCCTGAAAACAAATCATATCACCTTCGCCTCACTCTCAGCCACCCCCCACTTTTTTCCAATTCATTTCATTGTTGTCTGTTTGCTGCCTGCGTCTCCCTTCAACCCCCCCAGGCACGACCGTTATCGATGCCCAGCGAAGCCACTTCACGCTTCCTTTTTAACAAGCCCCGGTGGAATTTGCTTCAGTTACCCGCCGTTAACGAGGCAGCCGAGGCGCACGTCTTCCTCCATGGGGAGGGAGTTGTGGGTTCTGCTTCTAGACTCTACTTCGGGCCTGACGTCAGCGCAGCCAGATGTGGCTTCTGGGTTTGGCTGGTGTTTTGGTGCCCACCTCCAGACATCTCAGCCCTGGTGTTCAGCACCCAGGATGCCAATTCAAGCAAAGAGATCACCCCTCTCCCTCCATTTTGAATCCCTCCACTGGCTGCCCCTTCTCTAGCACATCAGACTTACGTGGTCTTCACTTTCAAGGATCTTCCTGGCGTATTCCCCGCCCCACCCTGGGCCAAGACCACCATGCTGACCACTGAGAATGACTAACAGGTGTGTAAACATGGGAATCTAAACATGGGACCTGTAAACATGGGAATCTCGAGCAGGAGCAGAGCGGTTACGTGCTGTGACGAAGTGGGGGAGTTTCTTGTTTTCCCTTGTTTCCTATGGGAGATTTTCTTGGTTTTCCAATGATTTGCATGCAGAGGGGGTGGGACTCAGTTTCCCTGGGTGTTACGGGTTTAACGAGATGATGGGAGAGGGAGTTTGTTGTTACAGAGGACTGGCAATGAAACTTGGGACCCCAACCACTGGCGTGGAGAATGGAGACCCCAGTGACTGGTGACCTGGTGACCCGGAGGCCAGATCTGGAGTCACAGCCGGTTCTGGCCAGTGGGAGGACAATGGGCTGTGAAGAAAGGACCCCGGTGACCTGACCAGCCTGTTCCAGCCAGAGGGGGCCAGAGGACGGAAGAGGGGAGAGGAGGCCCGGGCGACCCTGTTTACGACCCTGGTTCCCTGGAGGGAAGACAATGGACAGAGGTGGGGCTTGGGGCCGGTGATGTCAGAGGCCCATCTGGGAAGCAGGGGGGCTCTGGGCTGGAGAGGGGGGGCAGGCAGAGCCCACCTGGGTGCAGGGGAGACTGGGATGTGCTGTGCTGAGGGAGGCCAGGCCTGAAGGCCCGGAGAGTTTCCTGTGCTGGGTTCAATGCTCAATAAACCTCCTGTGTTACGCTGGCTGAGAGTCGCTCCGGGCTAGAGAACAGGGTGGCATCGTCCCCTTCAGGGGTGGAGGCCCCGGGGGGTCCCAAGCAAGGGGACTCCCCGAGAGGGGGCCCACAGCAGAGACAGGTGTGCTAAGGCTCAGAGAGGTGCGGCTCCAGGAGGTGGAGGGGCTGAACCCCGAGAGAGAGCTCCATTACTGCAATCAAGTTGGCATCACACCATCATTTAAATACTGACCCACACCCACTGAGGCCAGCTGGAGATCTGGCTCCCTTGCCCCAGCGCAAGCATGGAAACGATCAGTTAAGGCACCTAAAGATTCATGACAGGACCTGAGCCCTGCTGAAAACTCAGACCACGTGCGTTATTGTCACCTTAGAAACAAGAGGTGAAAACTTGACCAGAGCTTTGCCATTGATGTCAATGGAGCCAGGACTTCACCTGACCTTACGAAGAACACAGAGCCATTTCCACTGGCCATTTTGGGTCATTTCCCTCCACCACTTCAACCATGGACATAAAACTGTCCAGGTCAGGACAGAACCAAGATCTGTTTAGTTCAGTATCTCCAGCAATGGAAGCATGACAAGCTTCAGAGAAAGCACTGGAGAAATGTGGGGTAATCTGTCTCCCGTGATGTTCCCTTCCTGACCACTAAGAGTGATCATCTTCAACCCTGAAGCATGAGGATTTATAACCCTTCCAATAAGCCATGCTCATTGGGAAATGCCCAATATGCAGCAGAAGCAAAAGCCATCGCACTGTCATTCTCACCCCAGGGAAATGGACAGGTCATTTATTGCCCTCTGCCAAGACACAGAACTTGCAGACGCCGTGTTTCAGAAGATGCTTTATTTGAATTTACTAAAATCAACTAGAGAAATGAGCACATTTAGATTTGGATTCAAGGCTGATTATGCCCCTGACATCTGTTGATTAGAAGCGATCTTTGTTGAGAGAGCAGAGGTGTCCAGAGTGGGGCTCACACCTTTCATTTAATTTTGCATGTCATCGTTCTGTCTCCTCCCGGCTCTGGGGCTGTCACCTGAAAAGGACAGAAGGACAGATCTTCAGCGCCACTTCATTAGCTAGGCAGCGGGATGGCAGAAAAGGATCTAGGGGTTAGGGTGGATCACAACTTGAATATGAGTTGACAGCATGGTGAGGTTGTGAAAAAGGCAAATATAATTCTGAGATGTATTAACGGGAGCATCGTATGTCAGACATGGGCGGTCATTGTCCTGCTGTAGTTGGGATTGATGAGGACTGTGCTGGAGGACCGTGTCCAGTTTCGGGTACTGCACTTGAAGAAAGATGTGGGCAAATTGGAGAGAATCCAGAGAAGAGCAACTAAAATGATCAGAGGTTTAGAAAACCTGACCTAGGAGGGGAAGTTGAAAAAACTGGGCAGGTTGAGTCTTGAGAAGAGAAGGCTGAGGGGGACCTGATAACAATCCTCAAATATGCCAAAGGTTGCTAGAAAGAGGATGGAGAACAATTGTTCTCCACGGCCACCGAGGGACAGACAAGGAGGAATTGGCTGAGTTTGCAGCTAGGTTAGATACTAGGAAAAACTTGCTAGCTCTACGGATAGTTCGGCTCTGGAGCAGGTTACCTAGGGGAGGTTGTGGCATCCCCGTCATTGGAGGCTTTTAAGAACAAACACCTGTCAGGGATGGTTTAGGTATATTTCATCCTGCCTCAGCATGGGGCGGCGGGGGGGTGGGGTCCCTTCCAGCCTGGGTGGTTGGTTGATGGGGATGGGAATGATTGGATGGGTGACTGTGGATAGGGATGTATGAGTGGGTGGATGGATGCGTATGGGAACAGATGGATGGATGTGTATGGGGATGAATAGATGGACACAGAGTCACAGAGATCGGGATCCCCTTGCACCGGGTGCTGCAGATGATCCCTGCCTGGAAGAGTTCCCAGTGTAAATAGACAAAAGAAGCAGGATCACACACCCCTGGTCCAGATGGGGATGCTATAAACAGAGGCCGTCCCATCGCCCTGTCCTACCTGTCTCAGGCAGGGCAGTAGCTCCACTGATGGTCCCGGTCGTAGTTGTCTGTGCTGGAACACCAGAACTTCCCGCTGGCCTCCGCCAGGTTGGTGCAGGTGTGGAATTTAAACTTCTTGTAGATGAAGGGGAAGACACAGGGCTTGTTGTGGGAGGGGCGGGCGTAGTCTGCAGACCAAACACACCGACAGCGGGTGAGCACTGTGGCCAGAATCATAGGTAACGCATAGCAAATGCAGGCGGCATCAGACCACGAGCAAACACTTTGTTAGATAGTTCCCCACGCAGCTTAGGGCCAGGGGAGAGAGCGCGGCCCCATGACAGGGGCACCAGGCTGAGCAATGAGAGACTTGGGTGCTATGCCTGGCACCGAGATCAGGGTTGTGCCAGGCACTGCCCAGACAGACAGAGACCGACAGTCCCTGTCTCAAAGCGCTGCCAATCTAAACAGCCAAAAGAAGGAGCCCCACCACTCTAGGGCGATTTGGGGGATGGTTTTAAGAACTTGAGCTTGCTCAGCATTTCCTAAGGGGTAGGGAGTGGGGACCAAAAAACCAACCAACCACTTCCTAACTGACTCACCCAAGGAGTCTATGACAGAGCCAGGAATTGAACCAGGCCTCGGTGAGCCAAACACCTTAACTGCAAGGCTCAGCTTCCTCCGTCCCCTGCCTTACCTGGTGTGGAGCAGTAAGTCCACTTCTTGTCCACGTCGTAATTCCTGGTGGTGCTGCACCACAGTTTTTCCGAGCGCTCCCCGTCGCTGATGCAGGTGTAGTGAACTTGTTTGTTATAGACGAAGGGGAACGCACAGCTCTTTCCTGGCGCGTTCCCACCCAGGACTAGGGAAGCAAAGGGAAGTGGTTATAAACACCGCTAACATGTCCACCTGCCTACGGACTAACAGCTCCCGCATCCCAGTATGACTCGGCCACCCATCACCAACAGCCAAGAAATTTAAGCTAGGCTTTCATGGATTCATAGATTCCATGGACAGATGGGTCCACTGGGACCATCTAGTCTGACCTCCTGTGGAACACAGGCCAGTGAATGTCCTCCGGTTCTCTCTGTGTTGAACCCAAAACTTGGGTTTCCTAATGTATCTTCTAGAATGGTGTCCAATCTGGATTTGAAGACACCATCATGGCTAAAGCGTCTTCCAGGAGGGCCAACAGGAACCTGGCTTCCCAAAACCTACTGACTCTATCGGTTCTGGATCTGATTCTATGGCTGCTTCTAGACTCTGGCCTTGAACCTTTCCTGAAGGAATCCTTAGAGGCTCATTCAGCTGCTGGGAGGGGCATGTTGAAAGCCAGGATCCCACCCATTGTCCAACTCCCATTGGCATCCAAGTGTCACAATTTCTCATTGGCTCAGGGGCACAGCAGGGAGGTGATGCAATCTTACAGGTGATCTGGAGGCTCCTGGACAACTCAGGAAATAGAGGTGGGTGAAACTTTTCAGATGAAATGTTTTTGGCAAAAAGTACAGATTCAGTGAAACCAAAATATAGTGTGAATGTGTGTCAGTTGTGTTGGATTGTTTATGTCGAAAAAACGACCAAAAACATTCAGAAAAAGTTGATTCTTCAATCTGAAACAACTTCTGCTTTCAAAATTTCCTTCTATTTTATTAAAACCGAAGTTTAGATAGTTTAAAAATGTTCAAAATTTAAATGAAATGTTCTGTTCAAACCAAAGAGATTTCCCCCCCTAAATTTTCAATTCAATTAAAATTTGTAAAAAAATTAGTTTGGGGATCCCCCAAAATAATTTCGTTTCTAATTTTTTAATTCACCAAAAGTCTTAAAGAAAATTTCAGTTCCAGGATCCATGCAAAATAGCTTTCCCCTCCCGATCTTTCAAATCACAGAAAATTTCCAACATGTTTGTTTCCCGGATCCTCCCAAAACTCATTGTACCCCAATTTTTTTTGGATTAATTGAAAACTGTGAAATATTTAATTTTCTGGACAACCCGAGACAAACGTTTTTGTAAGTTTTTGACTCTGAAAATTTCAGACATTTCGTTATAGGAATCCACTCGAAACCATTTTTTCTGACTTTGCAATGCAATGACAATTTAAAAAAAAAAAGAACTTTCATGATCCACCTGAAATGATTCCCCCCACCCCCCGGGATTTTGATTCACTGACAATTTCAAAAAAAAATTCCATTTTCATGGCAACCTACGACAAGTTTCCCCCTGATTTTTCAGAATCATCAGCAAACCACAAATTAGTTATTTGCCCAGCTGTATAGGTAAAGCCCGAGTCAGATCTACCCCGGAGAGAACATACGAAGCAGACTGGATACATTACTGGTATCAGGGCAGTAGCTCCACAGCTTATCCTGGTCGTAGTTGTAGGTTGTGGCGCACCAGAAATGTCCCATCTTGTCTCCAGCGTTGGTGCAGCTGTGAAATAGCTGTTTTTTGTAGATGAAAGGAAACGTGCAGCGTTGGCCATTGGAGTTCCCCCCGTAGGCTGAAAAGGCAAGGAGCAAAACAGAGTGAACAGCAGGAAATGTTTAATGATTCATTATTACTAATTTAATGTTCAGTGATTTAGATAATGGCATAGAAACAATCAGGAGCCCAGACTCCTTGTTTTTGTGGATACAGACTAAGGGCTAGTCTACACTTACCGGCTGGATCGGAGGCGTCGGATCGATCTTCTGGGTTCGATTTATCGCGTCTTGTCTAGACGCGATAAATCGAACCAGGAAGTGCTCCGCCGTCAACGCTGGTAATCCAGCTCGACGCGAGGAGTAAGCGCCGTCGACGGGGGAGCCTGCGCGCCGCGTGTGGACCACAGGTAAGTTCGAACTAAGAGACTTCGACTTCAGCTACGTTATTAACGTAGCTGAAGTTGCGTATCTTAGTTCAACGGGGGGGTTAGTGTAGACCAGCCCTAACATGGCTACCCCTCTGATACTTGACATAATGGCATAGAGAGGACACTTATAAAGTTTGTGGATGATACCAAGCTGGGAGGGGTTGCAAGTGCTTTGGAGGATAGGATTAAAATTCAGAATGATCTGGACAAAGTGTGGAAATGGTCTGAGGTAAATAGGATGAAATTCAATAAGGACAAATGCAAAGTACTACCCTTAGGAAGGAACGATTGGTTGCACACATACAAACAGGGAAACGACTGCCTAGGAAGGAGTACTGAGGAAAGGGATCTGGGGGTCAGAGTGGATCACAAGCTAAATACGAGTCAACAGTGTAATGCTGTTGCAAAAAAGGCAAACATCATTCTGGGATATATTGGCAGGAGTATTGTAAGCAAGACATGAGAAGTTATTCTTCCACTCTACTCCGTGCTGATTAGGACTCAACTGGAGTATTGTGTCCAGTTCTGGGCGCCACATTTCAGGAAAGATGTGGGCAAATTGGAGAAAGCCCAGAGAAGAGCAACAAAAATGATTAAAGGTCTAGAAAACATGAGCTACGAGGGAAGATTGAAAGAATTGGATTTGTTTAGTCTGGAGAAGAGAAGACTGAGAGGGGACATGATAACAGTTTTCAAGTACATAAAAGGTTGTTACACGGAGGAGGGAGAAAAATTGTTCTTAACCTCTGAGGATAGAACAAGAAGCAACGGGCTTAAATTGCAGCAAAGGCAATTTAGGTTGGACATTAGGAAAAATTTCCTAACTGTCAGAGTGGTTAGGCACTGGAATAAATTGCCCAGGGAGGTTGTGGAATCTCCATCATTGGGGATTTTTAAGAGCAGGTTGGACAAACACCTGTCAGGGATGGTCTGGATGGTGCTTGGTCCTGCCATGAGTGCAGGTGACTAGACTAGATGACCTCTCGAGGTCCTTTCCAGTCCTACGATTCTATGATTCTATGAAAGCCAAAGAGTTTTCTTAGCACAAAAGAAAAGCCGGGGTAGGGGTGTCTCATCTCACTGCTGCAGCGAAAGCCGAAGATAATTTTTAACAGTGGGTGAATGGTGTTGTGCCTAGTAGCACGGGATCATCCTGGGGGGCCCATCTGACGGCTGCATTACAAGGAGGTGCCAGGGAATTTGGCTGCACAGGGGAAGCCATTTGTAGCATGCAGCCCCTCCAGCGAGCTCACTTGGCCCTCAAGACTGGGTGACAGCACTCGCTGTGCTAGAGCTCCACGTACCGGCACGTCCTCCACAAGCCCTTTCCTTCTGTGCCGACACGGAGCGCTCTGGTCACGGCCGGGACTCACCCTCACTCAAGCAGAAGCGCCGGAGCTGGTCCTTGTCGTAGTTGGGAGTGGTAGCGCACCAGGGCCTCCCCATCTGGTCATCGACTGCCGTACAGCTGTGGTAGGTCTTGCCCTTATAGATGAAAGGGAAGATGCAAGGGGAGCTCTCCGAACTCCCCCCCACCGCTGGTGGAGAAAGAGGCAAGGGAGGAAAGGGTTAAAACAGGGCAGAAGGCAGGACGCAGGGTAGGCGATTTGCTGGGAGCACCGGGGGCGAATTTTCTCAACAAAACAATGTTTTTAAGTGGAAAAACTTCCAATTCACGGGAACCAAAAGCGTTTCAACATGTCGGCACATTGTGTGAGATTTGATGCCTTTCCCGACTTGAAAAGATGTTGAGGGAAAAAAGCATGGAAATGTTTAGACACGTTTGAAATTAAAAATAAATAAATTCTGGGTTCCTGGTTGGGAGCGCCTTTTTGTTTTGAAATGTAAACTCATTAGAGAGAAAAAAAAAGTTAAGAAAAAGGAAAAAAAAGGTGGAAATGGAAACAACGTTTCAAAATGATCTAAATAAAGCGTTTCAACTGAGCCAAATTGAAAGAGAGTTTGGGTTTTCAGTTCATGAATATTTTCGAGGTTTCATTTTTGCCCCTCCAATCAAAGACGGGAAAAAAGTTGAACTCCCAAAAATATTTCTAGGGTAGGAAAAAGACTCCCAGATCCAATCTCTCAATCTGCTGCCCAGACCCAGAGTCACCGAGATCGGGGCCCCGTTGGGCCAGGCGCTGCCCAGACACAGAGTCACTGAGATCAGGGCCCCGTCGGGCCGGGCGCCGCCCAGACACAGAGTCACCGAGATCGGGGCCCCGTTGGGCCGGGCGCCGCCCAGACACAGAGTCACCGAGATCGGGGCCCTGTCGCGCCGGGCGCTGCCCATCCCAGCTGCACAGTGCACCCACCCTTTGTGTCTCTCCTGGCCACACGTACCTGCCGTGCCGCAGTACCTCCATTTATGGTCCGCTTCGTAGTTCCTCGTGGTGGCACACCAGGGCCGCTTCCTGTCATCCATGGTGCAAGCCGTGTACTTCCTGCCTTTGTAGCTGAACGGGAACTTACAGGGCTCCTCCGAGTTCCCGCCAAGCACTGGGAGAGATGGGACGTGGGAGACAGAGAGCATGCTGGGTAATGTGGCTCACACTCAAACCAGAATCGCCCCAAGTTGAGCCTGGGTCCAGGTAAATAAAACCCTGAGCCCCCCAGCAGCCTGGCCACTGCCCTCCAACCACTCCGGGGTAGTGCAGGGAATGGGGGTCAGGGTTATGGGGCACCAGCAGAGCTGTGGGGGGAGCTAGGGCTGCCAAATTTCTAATGGAAGAAAACTGAATAACCTTGCCCCGCCCCTTCCCTGAGGCCCAACCCCCACTCACTCCATCCCCCTCCCTCTGTCGCTCGCTCTCCCCAACCCTCGCTCACTCGCTCATTTTCACCGGGCTGGGGTAGGGGGTTGGGGTGCAGGAGGGGTGTGGACTCTGGGGTGGGGCCGGGGATGAGGGGTTTGGGGTGCTGAGGGGGCTCCGGGCTGGGGCAGAAGGTTGGGGTGTGGGAGGGGTGCGGGCTCTGGGGTGGGGCCGGGGATGAGGGGTTTGGGGTGCGGAGGGGGCTCTGGGCTGGGGCAGAAGGTTGGGGTGCAGGAGGGGTGTGGGCTCTGGGGTGGGGATGGGGATGAGGGGTTTGGGGTGCAGAGGGGGCTCCGGGATGGGGCAGAAGTTTGGGGTGCAGGCTCTGGGGTGGGGCTGGAGATGAGGGGTTTTGGGGTGCAGGTTCCGGGTAGTGCTGACTTCAGGCAGCTCCCGGGAAGCGCCGACATGTCCTTCTGGCTCCTAGGCAGAGGGGCAGCTAGGGAGCTCTGCGCACTGCCCCTGCTTGCAGGCGCCATCCCCGCAGCTCTGATTGGCCGCAGCTCCTGGCCAATGGGAGCTGCAGAGTCGGTCCTTGGGGATGTGCCTGCGGGTGGAGGCAGTGTGTGTAGCCCCCCTGGCCTCCTCCTTGCCTAGGAGCCGGTAGGACATGCCGGCCGCTTCCCGGGAGCCGCACAGAGCCTGGCAGGGAGCTTGTCTTAGCCCTTCTGAGCTGCCAACCGGACAGTGCTGACCTGAGCCACCAGGGTCCCTTTTCGACTGGGTGTTCCGGTAAAAAACCGGACACCTGGAAACCCTAGGGGGAGCCCAGGGCCGGACTAGCAGGGGCTGCGGGTCGGGAGTGAGGGGCACCGGCAGAGCTGGGGGGGAGCCCAGGGCTGGGCTGGCAGGGGGCTGCGGGTTGGGATGAGGGTCACTGGCTGAGCTGGGTCCATGGGGGGACCCTGGGCCCGTCCGCGTCCAGGTGCCCGTTTCCCCTGGCCGGGGAGCCCCCGGAGGCACCGTACATGTGTCAGGGCAGTAGCTCCAGCGCTGGTCCGTGTCGTAGTCCGCCGTGGTGGCGCACCAGGGCTGGGCCCCGTGGCTCCGCCCCGTGATGCAGGTGTGGAAGGTGCGGCCCCCGTACACGAAGGGGAAGAAGCAGGGCTGGCCGCCCGAGTTCCCGCCGTAGGCTGGGGGGAGACACAGACAGGGACCGTCACGGGGTGGGACACCCTGGGGGCAGCGCAGATGGGTGCGGACCCCTCAGCCCACCCTGTGCTGGGTTCAGACGCTCAATAAACCTCCTGTTTTACGCTGGCTGAGAGTCGCTCCGGGCTAGAGAACAGGGGACATCGTCCCCTCTGGGAGTGGACCCCGGGGGCCCAGAGCGAGGGGACTCCCTGAGGGGGGCCCACGGCGAGAGACAGGCGTGCTGAGGCTCAGAGAGGTGGAGGGGCTTAACCCCCGAGAGAGAGTGGACCCCCGAGAAGGGCTGTCTCACTGAAGGGGGTTCCCCCCACAGACCGCACGGGGCCAAGAGTGGGCATGACCTGGGAGTCCGTGACAAAGGGTCTGACCCATAGACAGACAGACAAATGGCAGGGGTGTACTGGGCTAGACAGACAAACAGAGAAGGGGCGTATGGGGTTGGAGAGAGAGACAGAGGGGGATGTATGGGGCTAGACAGACAGAGGGGGTGCATGGGGTTAGACAGACGGACCGTGTGGCTCCACCCTGCCCAGCCCTGGAGGCATTGCTGGGGCGGGTGCCAGCAAGACAGTGGCCGAGCGTCTGGACATGGGCCAGACCCGCCAGCTCCAGGCGTGTGGGATCACAAGTGGGGAACACGACGGTCGTCCGTGCTGCCCGGCGCTGCCCTCCGTCCCCATCCTGTCCCCCGGCTTCTTCCCCATCCCTCATCCTGCCCCCCATCCTGTCCCTCAGCTGCCCCCATCCCCTGGCTGCCCCCCCTCCCCTGGTTGCCCCCATCCCTGTCCCACCCTGGGCGCTCACCCTCCTGGGAGCAGAACCTGTAGACCATGTCCCGGTCGTAGCTGGCGGTGGTGGCGCACCACATGCTGGACCAGATGTTGGACCAGATGCTGCCCTCGGTTGTGCAGTCCGTGTAGACCTTGCCCTGGTAGGTGAAGGGGAAGACGCAGGGGGCAGGGTCCGTGCCTGGCTGCGAGCAAGGGGCAGAGATCAGAAAAGGGGGCAACAGCTGCCAGGGGCCCCCTCCAAGCCTAGCAGGGAGAGCCCTGGGCTGGGGGTCAGGACGCCTGGGTTCTATCCCTGGGTCTGGGAAGGGAGGGGTGTCTAGTAGTTGGGGGAAGGGGCTGGGAGCCAGGACTCCTGGGTTCTCTCCCTGGGTCTGGGAAGGGAGGGGTGTCTAGTAGTTGGGGGAAGGGGCTGGGAGCCAGGACTCCTGGGTTCTCTCCCTGGGTCTGGGAAGGGAGGGGTGTCTAGTAGTTGGGGGAAGGGGCTGGGAGCCAGGACTCCTGGGTTCTCTCCCTGGCTCGGGGGCGGGGCGGGGGTGTCTAGTGGTCAGAGCAGAGCGGACTGAGAAACTCCTGCTGTCCATCTCCGACCCCCTGCCAGGCTGGTATGTCACGCACCACTTCACAAAACACACTGTGCTACTCTACACAACGACAGCGTGTCCCACTGCACTACCCACACACACTACACCTCAGCCCCACGCCATGACACTAATCAACAACACGCTGCTCCACAACACACAGTGTTCTACACTCCACAACACAACAAAACAGTCCCCTGAACAGTACCGTACGGCTCCATCGCACAACACAGTCTGTTACACTTCACACCACACAGCTACACAACGACAGACTGCTCCTCCGCACACACTCTCCTACACTGCTCCACAGAACAGACTCTACTCCACAACACAACAGCCTGCTCCAGCTCCACAACATGCACTCTGCTACACAACACAACATGTGCTCCACAACACATTGCTACACAACATGCATTCTACTATGCAACTCAACAGCACACTGTTCCACAACACTCACGCTACTACACAACACAACATGCGCTACACAACACAACACACTGCTACACAACATGCATTCTACTACACACCACAACATGCCCTCCACAACACACTGCTACACAACACAACAGCCTGCTCCACAACATGCACTCTACTCAACTACACACCACACCACTCCCCAACATGCATTCCACTACAACACACTGCTCCACAACACATACTTTACTACACAACACAACACACTGCTCCACAATATGCATTCTACTACACAACACAACAGCCTGCTCCACAACACAACAACAGACTGTTCCACAACATGCACTCTACTCCACAACACAACAGAAACTGCTGCACAACACAAACTTTACTCCACTACACACCACACCACTCCCCAACATGCACGCCACTGCACTACAACACACTGCTCCACAACACATACTTTACTACACAATGCAACAACACACTTCTCCACAACACAACACACTGCTCCACAACACGCACTCCACTACACAACACACCACTCCCCAACATGCACTCAACTGCACTACAACACACTGGTCCACAACACAACTGCACACTGCTCCACAACACCCACTCTGCTACACACCAACAGCCTGCTGCACAGTCACACGCTCTACCACACTACACACCAACACACACCGACCCGAGACAGCCCCTGTCTCCCTTACCCTGGGTCCCCTCGCAGAGCAGTGCCAGGGCCCAGGCTAGGGCGCACGTGGCTGCGGGTGAAGCCATTGTCCTGACCCCACTGTCCCGGCCCCGGAGCCCCAGCCCCATATATACAGCCTCCCTTGGGGGCTCCTCCCCTTGGCCGCCCCCAGGGGATTGCCAGATGGTTTGCCACCTCACCACCCTGCCACACCCATGGCAAAGCATCAGCCCTCTGCTTCCTGAAACCTGAGCCCCCCTGCCACACCTCACTCCTTGGCCAGACTGTCTCTTTGTCCCCCACAAAGCCACCCCCAAAGCCCAGGGGCCCAGATCCACAAAGGGATTCGAAATCATTGGAAATTAGGTGCTTAAATACCCTCCTGGATACCGCAGCCGGGAATTTTTGCCACGATTTTCCAGCTGGAAATACAGGTCCCGTGCAAGGGATCCATTGCTTGTCTTGCAAAAGGAACGTTTGAAATTGTTGAAAGGGGCCGTCCAGAAATTCCAGGACAGCTTTGGAGAATTTTCAAGACCCCCCCACCTTTGCAACGCGGAAACAATCACGCAAAATTAAAGGTCCACCCAGCCCCCTAGTGCATTCTGTAATTTATGGGTAGCCCCAGCTGTCCCGGTTTGGAGATTTTGGAAACAGAAAAGTTCTGGTTTGGAATGGCTTTTTGTTTCGAAATTTCAGTTAATCGGTAAGGGGAGAAAAAAGTAGAAAATAAAAAAATGGGTCAAAACTGAAACAAAACAATTCAAAATTATTGCAATGATTGATTCATACGGAGTTTGTTTTTTATTTTTGGTGCATGAACATTTTTGAGGTTTTGACTTTTTGTGATGGCAAATTGTTGAGATTTCACTTTTCTGTGTCAGAAAAATGCCAAGATTTCCACTTCTTGCGATGAGCAAATTTAAGATTTCAGTAATTCAGGACAGGAATATTTTTGAGATTTTCACTTTTTGTGATAAGAACATAAGAACATAAGAATGGACCTATTGGGTCAGACCTACAAAGGTCCATCTAGCCCAGTATTCCGTCCTCTGACAGTGGCCAGTGCCAGGTGCCCCAGAGGGAATGAACAGAACAGGTAATCATTCAGTGATCCATCCCCTGTCGCCCATTCCCAGCTTCTGGCAAACAGAGACTAGGCACCGCATCCCTGTCCATCCCAGCTAATAGCCATTGATGGACCTATCCTCCATGAATTTACTTAGTTCTTTTTTGAACCCTGTTATGGTCTTGGCCTTCACAACATTCTCTGGCAAGGAGTTCCACAGGTTGACTGTGCGCTGTGTGAAGAAATACTTCCTATTATTTGTTTTAAACCTGCTGCCTATTCATTTCATTTGGTGACCCCTAGTTCTTGTGTTATGAGAAGTAGTAAACAACACTTCCTTATCTACTTTCTCTAAACCAGTCATGACTTTATAGACCTCAATCATATCTCCCCCAGCCATCTCTTTTCCAGGCCGAAAACTCCCAGTCTTATTAATCTCTCCTCATACGGAAGCCGTTCCATACCCCTAATCATTTTTGTTGCCCTTTTCTGAACCTTTTTCAATTCCAATGTATCTTTTTTGAGATGGGGCAACCACATCTGCACACAGTATTCAAGATGTGGGTGTACCATGGATTTATATAGGGGCAACATGATATTTTCTGTCCCAACATCCTGTTTGCTTTTTTGACTGCCGCTGCACATTGAGTGGATGTTTTCAGAGAGCTATCCACAATGACTCCAAGATCTCTCTTGAGTGGTAACAGCTAATTTAGACCCCATCATTTTATGTGTATAGTTGGGATTATGCTTTCCAATGTCCATTACTTTGCATTTATCAACATTGAATTTCATCTGCCATTTTGTTGCCCAGTCACGGCATTGGGCCGTGATGAGAAATAATTAAGATTTTGCCTTTCAGTGTCAGAAAAATTACTTTTTGTGATGGGAAAATCGAGAAATTGACTTGTCGGGTCGGGAAAACCTTCAAGATATTGACTTTTTGTGACAGAATACGTTTTAGATTTGACCTTTCAAGGCGAGAATTTTTTTGAGATTTCGACTTTTTGGAACTGGAAACTTTTCAAGATTTCAGTTTTCTGACATGGCAACTTTGCAGGATGGAGTGTTTTGGAGATTTCAGCTTTTCAGGATTGGAAATTTTGTCAAAATATTGACAATTTTTCCCAGCACAGGAAATCAACTGCTTTCCCACCTCTACTCCTGCACCGCGTGTATATAACAACCACTGATTCTCCCCATCCCAGTCCTCAACAGTTCAATATCGAGCCATGGCCCCCTCCCCAGTTTTGACAGATCCTTTTGTAGCTCTTTGCAGTTTGCCTGGGTCTTAACTATCTTTAGTAATTTTGTATCATCTGCAAATTTTGCCACCTCACTGTTTACCCCTTTTTCCAGATTGTTTATGAATATGTTAAATAGGACTGGGCCCAGTACAGATCCCTGGGGGACATCACTATTTACCTCTCTCCATTCTGAAAACTGACCATTTATATCTACCTTATGTTTCCTATCTTTTAACCAGTTATCAATCCATGAGAGCACCTTCCCTCTTATCCCATGACAGCTTACTTTGCATAGGAGCCTTTGGTGAGGGACCTTGTTAAAGGCTTTCTGAAAATCTAAGTACACTATATCCACTGGATCCCCTTGGTCCACATGCTGGTTGACCCCCTCAAAGAATTCTAGGAGATGGGTGAGGCGTGATTTCCCTTTACTAAAACCATGTTGACTCTTCCTCAACAAATTATGTTCATCTATACATCTGACAATATTGTTCTTTACTATAGTTTCAACCAGTTTGCCCGGTGCTGAAGTCAGGCTTACCGGCCTGTAATTGCCGGGATCACCTCTGGGGCCCTTTTTAAAAATTGGCGTCACATTAGCTATCCGCCAGTCATCTGGTACAGAAGCTGATTTTAATGATAGGTTACAGACAACAGTAAGTAGTTCTGCATTTCCACATTTGAGTTCCTTCAGAACTCTTGGGTGAATACAATCAGGTCCTGGATACTTATTGCTGTTTAATTTACCAATTTGTTCCAAAACCTCCTCTAATTAGGGTGACCAGATGTCCTGTTTTTAAAGAGACATTCCCCTTTTTAGGACTTTTTCTTATATAGGAGCCTATAACCCCCCACCCCCATCTCGTTTTTTCACAGTTGCTATCTGGTAACCCTACCTCTAATGATACCTCAATCTGGGACAGTTCCTTAGATCTGTCACCTAAAAAGAACGGCTCAGGTGAAGAATCCCTCCCATCCTCAGCTGTGAAGACCGATGCAAAGAATTCATTTAGTTTCTCCGCAATGGCCTTATCGTCCTTGAGTGCTCCTTTAGCACCTCGATGGTCCAGTGGCCCCATTGGTTGTTTAGCAGGCTTCCTGCTTCTGATGTACTTTAAAAAAATTGCTATTACTTTTTGAGTCTTTGGCTAACTGTTCCTCAAATTCTTTTTTGGCCTCCCTAATTGTATTTTTACACTTCATTTGCCAGAGTTGATGCTCCTTTCTATTTTCCTCACTAGGATTTAACTTCCACTTTTTAAAGGATGCCTTTTGGCCTCTCACTGCTTCTTTTACTTGGTTGTTTAGCCAGAGTGGGTCTTTTTTCGTTCTCTTACTACGTTTTTTAATTTGGGTATATGTTTAAGTTGAGCCTCTATTATGGCGTCTTTAAAAAGTTTCCATGCCGCTTGCAGAGATTTCCTTTTTGGCGCTGTACCCTTTAATTTCTGTTTAACTCACCTCCTCGTTTTTGTGTAGTTCCCCTTTCTGAAATTAAATGCTGCAGCGTTGGGCCGTGATGGGAAATAATTGAGATTTTGCCTTTCAGTGTCAGAAAAATTACTTTTTGTGATGGGACAATCGAGAAATTGACTTGTCGGGTCGGGAAAATCTTCGAGATATTGACTTTTTGTGACAGAATATGTTTTAGATGTGACCTTTCAAGGCGAGAATTTTTTTGAGATTTTGACTTTTTGGGACTGGAAACTTTTCAAGATTTCAGTTTTCTGACATGGCGACTTTGCAGGATGGAGTGTTTTGGAGATTTTAGCTTTTCAGGATGGGAAATTTTGTCAAAATATTGACAAATTTTCCCAGCACAGGAAATCAATTGCTTTCCCACGTCTACTCCTGCACCTCGTGTATATAACAACCACTGATTCTCCCCGTCCCAGTCCTCAACAGTTTAATATCGAGTCATGGCCCCCTCCCCAGTGAACTATAGAAGCATGGTTAGCTTTCAGCTGTAGTAGGTTGTTACCCTCTCTCCAGCCCTAGAGGGGAAAATGCCACCCGCTGTCCATGCCCCTGCATGAAAGGGGCAGCTCCTCAAAATTAACCAATGCTGCTCTCAGTGTCTCTGGCAATCAGTTTATCCCCAGGAGCCACTCCTTCCTGGATCACATCCCTTTCACAGGCTCCCAGCCAGAATTCGGGTCCCTGGGGCGGTTGGCACCATTCCACGGCAAACGGGGCTTTTCTGAGGAACACGAGCACTGCCTAGGTCTGTTTACATGCCCAGGTGACCGTGACCTGCTAATTTCTGAGTATATTTACTTTCCACCAAGCAAACCTGGTGTGTGGTGGCTGGGACTTAGGAGGAAAGCGTCTGTGACAATGAACTCATCAAAGCGTAGGGTTCCTGCCACCAAGGGCTGGGAAAAGCAGTGGGAGGGGGCTGCGGGTCGGGATTGAGGAGCACTGGTGGAGCTGGGGCAGAGGGAGGGGACCAGGACCAGGTTACCAGGGGGGCTACAGGATAGAACGCGAGACATTGCAATAGCTGGGGGTGGGGGGAGCAGGGCTGGGATAGCAGGGGCTGGAGGTTGAAGAACACTGGTGGTAGAGCTGGGGGGGAGGGAGCTGACCAGACACAGAGTCACTGTGATCGGGGCCCCATCGGGCCGGGCACTGCCCAGACACAGAGTCACCGAGATCGGGGCCCCGTCATGCCGGGCGCTGCCCAGATCCAGAGTTACTGAGATTGGGGCCCTGTTGGGCCGGGCGCTGCCCAGACACAGAGTCACCGAGATCGGGGCCCGTCGGGCCGGGCGCTGCCCAGATCCAGAGTTACTGAGATTGGGGCCCTGTTGGGCCGGGCGCTGCCCAGACACAGAGTCACCGAGATCGGGGCCCGTCGGGCCGGGCGCTGCCCAGACACAGAGTCACCTAGATTGGGGCCCGTCAGGCCGGGCGCTGCCCAGACACAGAGTCACCGAGATCGGGGCCCCGTCAGGCCGGGCGCTGCCCAGACACAGAGTCACCGAGATTGGGGCCCCGTCGCGCCGGGCGCTGCCCAGACACAGAGTCACCGAGATCGGGGCCCTGTCGGGCCGGGCGCTGCCCAGGCACAGAGTCACCGAGATCGGGGCCCCGTCGGGCCGGGCACTGCCCAGACCCAGAGTCACCGAGATCGGGGTCCGTTGGGCCGGGCGCTGCCCAGGCACAGAGTCACCGAGATCGGGGCCTATCGGGCCGGGCGCTGCCCAGACCCAGAGTCACTGAGATCGGGGCCCCGTCGGGCCAGGCACCGCCCAGACCCAGAGTCACCGAGATCGGGGCCCCGTCGGGCCGGGCGCTGCCCAGACACAGAGTCACCGAGATCGGGGCCCCGTCGCGCTGGGCGCTGCCCAGACACAGAGTCACTGAGATCGGGGCCCCGTCGCGCCGGGCGCTGCCCAGACACAGAGTCACTGAGATCGGGGTCCCGTCGCGCCGGGCGCTGCCCAGACACAGAGTCACCGAGATCGGGGCCCCGTCGGGCCGGGCGCTGCCCAGGCACAGAGTCACCGAGATCGGGGCCTATCGGGCCGGGCGCTGCCCAGACCTAGAGTCACTGAGATCGGGGCCCCGTCGGGCCAGGCGCCGCCCAGACCCAGAGTCACCGAGATCGGGGCCCCGTCGGGCCGGGCGCTGCCCAGACACAGAGTCACCGAGATCGGGGCCCCGTCGCGCTGGGCGCTGCCCAGACACAGAGTCACTGAGATTGGGGCCCCGTCGCGCCGGGCGCTGCCCAGACACAGAGTCACTGAGATCGGGGTCCCGTCGCGCCGGGCGCTGCCCAGACACAGAGTCACCGAGATCGGGGCCCCGTCGGGCCGGGCGCTGTCCAGACACAGAGTCACCGAGATCGGGGCCCGTTGGGCCGGGCGCTGCCCAGACACAGAGTCACCGAGATCGGGGCCCGTTGGGCCGGGCGCTGCCCAGACACAGAGTCACCGAGATCGGGGCCCCGTCAGGCCGGGCGCTGCCCAGACAGAGTCACCGAGATCAGGGCCCCGTCGGGCTGGGTGCTGCCCAGACACAGAATAAGAGACAGCCCCTGACCCCAGAAGTTCACAGTTTTAATAGGCAGCACATAGGGTGAAAGGAAAACTCTCCTCCCCCTGCTACAGTTGAAGAAAAGGGGCTATGGGGATGTGGAGGGACTTGTCCAGGCCTGGCGGTGTTGGGAGCTGAGCCCTGATCTTCTACATCACAAACCAAGAAGCCAATTGCTCCTGTGGGGGAATCATAGAATCATAGAATCATAGAATCATAGAATCTCAGGGTTGGAAGGGACCTCAGGAGGTCATCTAGTCCAACCCCCTGCTCAAAGCAGGACCAACCCCAACTAGATCATCCCAGCCAGGGCTTTGTCAAGCCTGACCTTAAAAACCTCTAAGGAAGGAGATTCCACCACCTCCCTAGGTAACCCATTCCAGTGCTTCACCACCCTACTAGTGAAAAAGTTTTTCCTAATATCCAACCTAAACCTCCCCCTCTGCAACTTGAGACCATTACTCCTTGTTCTGTCATCTTCTACCACTGAGAACAGTCTAGATCCATCCTCTTTGGAACCCCCTTTTAGGTAGTTGAAAGCAGCTATCAAATCCCCCCTCACTCTTCTCTTCTGCAGGCTAAACAATCTCAGTTCCCTCAGCCTCTCCTCATAAGTCATGTGCTCCAGCCCCCTAATCATTTTTGTTGCCCTCCGTTGGACTCTTTCCAATTTATCCACATCCTTCTTGTAGTGTGGGGCCCAAAACTGGACACAGTACTCCAAATGAGGCCTCACCAGTGCCGAATAGAGGGGAATAATCACATCCCTCAATCTGCTCGAAATGCCCCTACTTATACAGCCCAAAATGCCGTTAGCCTTCTTGGCAACAAGGGCACACTGTTGACTCATATTCAGCTTTTCGTCCACTGTAACCCCTAGGTCCTTTTCTGCAGAACTGCTGCCCAGCCATTCGGTCCCTAGTCTGTAGCAGTGCATGGGATTCTTCCGTCCTAAGTGCAGGACTCTGCACTTGTCCTTGTTGAACCTCATCAGATTTCTTTTGGCCCAATCCTCTAATTTGTCTAGGTCCCTCTGTATCCTATCCCTACCCTCCAGCGTATCAACCACTCCTCCCAGTTTAGTGTCATCTGCAAACTTGCTAAGGGTGCAGTCCACACCATCCTCCAGGTCGTTGATGAAGATATTGAACAAAACCGGCCCCAGCACCGACCCTTGGGGCACTCCACTTGATACCGGCTGCCAACTAGACATGGAGCCATTGATCACTACCCGTTGAGCACGACCATCCAGCCAGTTTTCTATCCACCTTACCGTCCATTCATCCAGCCCATACTTCTTTAACTTGCTGGCAAGAACGCTGTGCGAGACTGTATCAAAAGCTTTGCTAAAGTCAAGAAATAGCACATCCACTGCTTTCCCCTCATCCACAGAGCCAGTTATCTCATCATAGAAGGCAATTAGGTTAGTCAGGCATGACTTGCCCTTGGTGAATCCATGCTGACTGTTCCTGATCACTTTCCCCTCCTTTAAGTGGTTCAAAATTGATTCCTTGAGGACCTGTTCCATGATTTTTCCAGGGATTGAGGTGAGACTGACTGGCCTGTAGTTCCCCGGATCTTCCTTCTTCCCTTTTTTAAAGATGGGCACTACATTAGCTTTTTTCCAGTCATCCGGGACCTCCCCCGATTGCCATGATTTGTCAAAGATAATGGCCAATGGCTCTGTAATCACATCGGCCAACTCCTTTAGTACCCTCGGATGCAGTGCATCCGGCCCCATGGACTTGTGTTCGTCCAGCTTTTCTAAATAGTCCCGAACTACTTCTTTCTCCACAGAGGGCTGGTCACCTCCTCCCCATACCGTGCTGCGGAGTGCAGCCATCTGGGAGCTGCCCTTGTCTGTGAAGACAGAGGCAAAAAAAGCATTGAGTACACTAGCTTTCTCCGCATCCTCTGTCACAAGGTTCCCTCCCTCATTCAGCAAGGGGCCCACACGTTCCTTGACTTTCTTCTTGTTGCTAACATACCTGAAGAAACCCTTCTTGTTACTCCTAACATCTCCAGCTAGCTGCAACTCCAAGTGTGATTTGGCCTTCCTAATTTCACTCCTGCATGCCTGAACAATATTTTTATACTCCTCCCTGGTCATTTGTCCAATCTTCCACTTCTTGTAAGCTGCTTTTTTGTGTTTAAGACGAGCAAGGATTTCACTGTTAAGCCAAGCTGGTCGCCTGCCATATTTACTTTTCTTTCTACACATCGGGATGGTTTGTTCCTGCAACCTCAATAAGGTTTCTTTAAAATACAGCCAGCTTTCCTCGACTCCTTTCCCCCTCATGTTATTCTCCCAGTGGACCATGCCCATCAGTTCCCTGAGGGAGTCAAAGTCTGCTTTTCTGAAG
Organism: Chelydra serpentina; assembly: GCA_037349315.1. Classification (NCBI taxonomy): domain Eukaryota; kingdom Metazoa; phylum Chordata; order Testudines; family Chelydridae; genus Chelydra; species Chelydra serpentina. The sequence goes on along the minus strand of JBAIAC010000046.1, from coordinate 3,882,640 downwards.
TCCAGGCTCTGTATTCTACTGTTCTCCTTTCTTCCTTGTGTCAGGATCCTGAACTCGACCATCTCATGGTCACTGCCTCCCAGGTTCCCATCCACTATTGCTTCCTCTACTATTTCTTCCCTGTTTGTGAGCAGCAGGTCAAGAAGAGCTTTTCCCCTAGTTGGTTCCTCCAGCACTTGCACCAGGAAATTGTCCCCTACACTTTCCAAAAACTTCCTGGATTGTCTGTGGACCGCTGTATTGCTCTCCCAGCAGATGTCGGGGTGATTAAAGTCACCCATGAGAACCAGGGCCTGTGATCTAGTAACTTCTGTTAGTTGCTGGAAGAAAGCCTCGTCCACCTCATCCGCCTGGTCTGGTGGTCTGTAGCAGACTCCCACCACGACATTACCCTTGTTGCTCACACTTCTCAATTTGATCCAGAGACTCTCAGGTTTTTCTGCAGTTTCATACTGGAGCTCTGAGCAGTCATACTGCTCTCTTACATACAACACAACTCCCCCACCTTTTCTGCCCTGCCTATCCTTCCTGAACAGTTTATATCCATCCATGACAGTACTCCAATCATGTGAGTTATCCCACCAAGTCTCTGTTATTCCAATTACGTCATAATTCCTTGACTGTGCCAGGACTTCCAGTTCTCCCTGCTTGTTCCCCAGGCTTCTTGCATTTGTGTATAGGCATTTAAGATAACTCACCGATCGTCCTGCTGTCCCAGTATGGGGCAGGAGCCCTCCCCTCTTGCACTCACCTACTTGTGATTCCTCCCGGTATCCCACTTCCCCACTTACCTCGGGCTTTGGTCTCCTTCCCCCGGTGAACCTAGTTTAAAGCCCTCCTCACTAGGTTGGCCAGCCTGCTTCCAAAGATGCTCTTCCCTCTCTTCGTCAGGTGGAGCCCGTCTCTGCCTAGCACTCCTTCTTCTTGGAACACCATCCCATGGTCAAAGAATCCAAACCCTTCTCTCCGACACCATCTGCGTAGCCATTCGTTGACTTCCACGATTCGACGGTCTCTACCCCGGCCTTTTCCTGCCACAGGGAGAATGGACGAGAACACCACTTGCGCCTCAAACTCCTTTATCCTTCTTCCCAGAGCCACGTAGTCTGCAGTAATACGCTCAAGGTCATTCTTGGCAGTATCATTGGTGCCCACGTGGAGAAGCAGGAAGGGGTAGCGATCTGAGGGCTTGATGAGTCTCGGCAGTCTCTCCGTCACATCACGAATCCTAGCCCCTGGCAAGCAGCACACCTCTCGGTTTCCCGGTCAGGGCGGCAGATAGATGACTCAGTCCCCCTGAGGAGAGAGTCCCCGACCACCACCACCCTCCTCCTCCTCTTGGGAGTGGTGGTCGTGGAACCCCCATCCCTAGGACTGTGCATCTCATGCCTTCCAATCAGTGGAGTCTCCTTCTGCTCTGTTCCCTCAGATGCATCATTCACTCCACTCTCTGCACTAGTGCCTGTGGAGAGAACATGAAAACGGTTGCTCATCTGAATATGCGTTTCTTGTACATGGACTTGTCTCATACTCTTTCCTCTTCTGGAGGTCATAGAAACTGAGGCATACTGCAGCCTCGATCCTCAAAGGCACTTAGGTATCTAAATCCCATTGGTTTCCATGCAATCCAGGTGCCTAATTCCCTTTGGGGATCTGCAGCCAGGTAAGTTGCTCACGGTCACAACAGAGACTCGCTAGAGGAGTAGACTCAGCACTCTTAAAGCCCACCCACATAGGGGGAGCACTGCCGTGGCTGATGGGATATATGTACCCCCCCCCCCGCCTCCACCTGAAGAACCTGGCAGAGAACCCGGCCGGATCCATGCGGGAGGGACGGGGGTGACGAAGTGCTGATTTTCTGTAATATTTTGTATGAATAGCCTGTCTGCCTCGGTTTCCCCTGTATGTGGCATGAAGTAGGTGGCGGGAAAAGGTTGGTTACTCTCTGCAGAGACCCTGAGACCCAGGTGTGCCGGACGCCCGGATGCCTGGGGCCTGGGCCCTACGGCCATGGACAGTCCACGAAATGAATGATCAGGCCAACAGCCCGGACATTTGGTACCTAGCAACTAAGCACCATGGCAAGCCCATCCCGCTGCAGGAAGCCAGCCGGGTTTGCCCGGGAAGACCAAAGGACCGAGGAGGGGCCAGGTGGGGGGCTGTTGCGTGTGGGGCAGCTGGAAGATGAACTGGGACAAAAGCGGGGGAAGACGGACCAGGCTGTAACTTTCTGGCCCCTGCGTTAACCAAGGACGTTCCACGCTGTGCTGAGAAACCTGACTGTCTTTGCCCTGCTGGCGGAGGGTCACTGCAGCGGCTGGATTTGGGGGTGCACACAGCTCCCTGGGGGGGTACACCTCTCCCCTCAGGTGCCCATCTCAGGGGGACCCGCTGAAGGGACTCAGGGGGTGAAGCAGGGAGGCTGGAGGCTCCAAGGTTCAGTTCAAGGAGGTGGAGAAGCCACACGGCTTCCCCTAGGGACCCAGCGAGGAAGGGGCCTCCCCGATCTCTGGATCTGTGGCTCCGTGACCCAGGACTGTTGGCATTCAAGCCGGGGCATTTTGCTCTTTTCCTGGTAGGTTTTTTCTTGTGTGTTTAACGTGCAGGAACTTTCCCACCACGGACAGCCAAATCTCACTGCCAAAACGCCCTCTCTTACCCTACAAAGGGTTTGGTTCAACTGCGTCTCCTTCTCAGAGGGGTTATTTGCTCATATATCCGGGTGGGTGGGTGGGTGGGTGGAGTCCCAAATCCACTGGCCCCCACAAAAGGGCGCCTGTCAGGGTTTTTCTCATGGAAAGGAATTGCTAAAGCTGATTTCTAGAGCTAATGCTGGAGAGTGGCTGTTTTCCAGATGTGAGCAGTGAATCCATCCATCCGTCCAGCCATCCCCTGCCTCACTCACCACCTTGGGGCTGAAATCTCTGGGAGCAATCAATCAATCAAGCAATCTTTCCCTGCCTCAATAACCTCCTCCCCTCTGTGATCGATGGCTTGTGGGTCAACTATCAATTAATCAATCCCCTCCATCAATAAACGCGTTGGGTCTATAATCTATGGTTTCTGTATGAGCTGCCAATCCATCGATCAAAGAACCAATCCATCCCCCATCCTTCCCCACCGCTCCGGCCCTGTGATCTCACCAGCCCACTCCAGGCTCTGCGGGGAGCCCGACTTCAGCCCTTGAACATCTGATTTCTGTTCCTCCCGTACACACCCCCCCCCGTCCGATGCAGGGGGTGTCGCCCAGCGGCTAGAGCCCCGGCTGTTCATTCCAAGGTCCCCCCAGCGCCTCACAAAGGAGGCTGGGCTGGCGATGCCTATTTGACAGATGGGGGAAACTGAGGCAGGGAGCAGGGCCCTTCCTGGGGGCACTCAGCGGGCGCCCAGCAGAGCTGGGTCCAAGGTGGGTGATCAGGTGACCCTGGAGTATCCTCTAGCCCCGTGGAGAGCGGACAACGGGCCCCTCATGCAGGCAGAAACCAGGAGAGGGACTGAGCGCCCTGGCAAGGGTTGGGCAGTGGGTTGCCCCTCTCTGAGCCACCTTCAGCTGCCATCCAGGGGGCAGCGTGGCCTAGAGGCTAGAGCCCGTTCTCAGGATTCCCTGGGTTCTATTCTCCGCTGTGCCCAGGCCCTTCCACGTTCTCTGCCTCAGTTTCCCTCTCTGCACAATGGGGTGAGCAGCCTACCCCCTCTACCCCTATGCTGGGGGTGCTGTGGACTGGGAGAGCCAGGGGGTGCTGTTCCATATACCCTTGGGGGGAAGGATGGGATGTCCCAGCCCCAGAGGGGGGCTGGTTTTCGGCAGGCTGGAGCTGGGGAAGGCCCCATTCTCTGGGGGGGTGTCAGTCATGGCTGGGTCTTGGACCTGGGGGGCAGACGGTGACAGCAGAATGGGCGGGGGGGAGGTATGGCAAGGAATGGGGGCCAGTAGGAGGTGGTGGTGACAGGGCGCGGGGCAGAGGGCTGGAGGCTCTGAGGTTTGGTCCAAAGAGCCGGAGAAGCCACGCTGGATCTGTGACTCCGTGACCCGGGACTGTTGGCATTCGAGCCGGGATGTTTTGCTTTTTTCATGGTAGGTTTTTCTTGGGTGTTAACGTGCAGGAACTTTCCCGCCGCGGGCGGCCAAATCTCACTGCCAAACCCTCCCCCTTCCCCTGCAAAGGGCCCTGTTGGGTTTGGTTCAACTACACCTCCTTCGCCGTGGGGTTATTTGCTCAAATCCCGGGGGCGGGGTGGGGAGAGTCACAAATCCACTGGCCCCCACACAGGGGCACCTGTCAGGGTTTTTCCCATGGAAAGGTTTCCTCAATTTGATTTCTAGAGCTAGTGTTGGAGAGCAGCTGTTTCCCAGATGTGAGCAGTGAATCCATCCACCCGTCCATCTGTCCGTCCAGCCAGCCCCTGTTTCAGTTACCACCTTGGACCTGAAATCTCTGAGTTCTGTGTGAGCTGCTAATCAATCAATCAATCAGTCAGTCAATCAATCCGTTCCCCATCAATCCCCCACTTGGGCCTGTGATGTCACCAACCCGCTCCAGGCTCTGGGGGGAACCCAACTTTAGCCCTTGAACATCCGATTTCTTTTCCTCCGATCCGACCCCAAGACACAGGGTGGTGTCCCCCAGCGGCTAGAGCCCAGCCCAGGACTCCTGGCTTCTGTCCCTGCAGCGGGCGCTCCCACGGTGCTGCCCTGTTTGTCCCTGAGCTTCCCCGAGTGCTTCACAAAGGAGCCTGGGCTGGCGATGCCCATTTGACGGATGGGGAAACTGAGGCAGGGAGCGGGGTTCTGCCTCAGGGCACGCAGTGGGCGCCCAGCAGAACTAGGGCTAGGGTGGGTGTCCAGCTGGCTCTGGCGTCTCCTTGAGCCCCACGGACGGTGGACAATGGGCCCCTCACACTGGCTGAGACACGGAGACGGACCGAGAGCTCTGGCGGGCACCAGGGCTTCCCATCTCGGAGCCATTTTTTAGCTGCCATCCAGGGGGCAGCATGGCCTAGCGGCTAAAACCTGGTGCTCGGGACTCCTGGGTTTTATTCCCCTCTGTGCCAGGCCTTTCTGCTATCTCTGCCTCAGTTTCCCTCTCTGCACTATGGGGTGAATGGCCCTGAGTTCCCCCTGCTCTGGGGGCACTACAGATGGGGAGAGCCATGGGTGGGGTGCTGTTCCAGATGTGGGTGACACCCTGGGGAGTTCAGGTTAGGGTCCTGGGCAGGAGCTGGGGAAGGCCCTACTCACTGGGGGTGTCAGGTGAGGACGGCCCTGTCTCCTCCCCTACTGCCTTGGCTAGGGGGTGGGCAGGGGGCCCAGCAGAATGGGGGCTGGGGGAAGGACAGGGGGTCAGTATGGCAAGGGCTGGGGGCAGAGAGGAGATGTGGGCTGGGGGATGAGGTGGGGGCGTGAGGGGGCATCAGGGGTTCCAGGGGAATGGAGGACCCGGGGGGGGGGGGAGTAACGGGGAAATGGGGGTGGAGGAAGGGGGCTGGGATGGGGGGCCTGGGACCCCTCCCAGGCGACAGAATCAAAGCAGTGTCCTGATCTACAGGGAAAAGCCAGGTTGCTACCACCCTGTATCCCCCATTCCCCCCCCCCCATCTTCCCTGTGTCACCCTCTGCCCAGCCCCCCCCCCCCCCCCTGCCGCAGACGGGCTGGCTCCGGCCTACCCCGCCCGCCCTGTGGATGCTCCGCACAGCAGCCCTGGGCTAGGGAGGGCTGGAGCCCTGGGGGTGGGGGGTGGCCTTTCTCCTTCCTGCCCCTCCCCCCCGCAAGCACTTTCGCTTTCACTGCTGGGGACGGTGAGTGGGGCCGGGCTGGGGCAATGCTTGGGGATCGGTGGGGAGGGGGCTCCCCTCAACCTGCATCCACAGGCGCCTTCCCCTCCCCTCCCTGTCCCCCCTCCAGGGCTGAGCCCCGGCCCCTCTGGTCTTGGCCAGTCAGTTATGAAAGTAAAAATATTGCTTGAGCTGCGGCAACTCTTCACCACTAATGAAGTGCTGCCCCCGTCCCCTCCCGCCCCCTCTCCTGACCCCCTTCTCTTCCCATCTGTCCCCCTGTTCCTCTCCCATCTCCTTCCCCCTCTGACCTTCCCCTCTCCTCCGTCTTCCTCTCCTGCCCCCTCTTCATTCCCCTTTCCCCCGGACCTCCTCTTCTCCTGTCCCCTTCCCCATCTGACCCTCTTCTCCGCTTTCCCGAGACCGTCTTCCTCTCCACCCCTCCCCTCCTGACCCCCATCTGACCCCCCTCTTCCTCCCCTTCCCCGAGACCGTCTTCCTCTCCACCCCTCCCCTCCTGACTCCCATCTGACCCCCTCTTCCTCCCCTTCCCCGAGACCGTCTTCCTCTCCACCCCTCCCCTCCTGACCCCCATCTGACCCCCCTCTTCCTCCCCTTCCCCGAGACCGTCTTCCTCTCCACCCCTCCCCTCCTGACCCCCATCTGACCCCCCTCTTCCTCCCCTTCCCCGAGACCGTCTTCCTCTCCACCACTCCCCCTTCTGACCCCCCTCTTCCTCCCCTTCCCCGAGACCGTCTTCCTCTCCACCCCTCCCCTCCTGACCCCCATCTGACCCCCCTCTTCCTCCCCTTCCCCGAGACCGTCTTCCTCTCCACCCCTCCCCTCCTGACCCCCATCTGACCCCCCTCTTCCTCCCCTTCCCCGAGACTGTCTTCCTCTCCACCACTCCCCTTCTGACCCCCCTCTTCCTCCCCTTCCCCGAGACCGTCTTCCTCTCCACCCCTCCCCTCCTGACCCCCATCTGACCCCCCTCTTCCTCCCCTTCCCCGAGACCGTCTTCCTCTCCACCACTCCCCTTCTGACCCCCCTCTTCCTCCTCTTCCCCGAGACCGTCTTCCTCTCCACCCCTCCCCTCCTGACCCCCCTCTTCCTCCCCTTCCCCGAGACCGTCTTCCTCTCCACCCCTCCCGACCCCCATCTGACCCCCCCTCTTCCTCCCCTTCCCCGAGACCGTCTTCCTCTCCACCCCTCCCCTCCTGACCCCCATCTGACCCCCCTCTTCCTCCCCTTCCCCGAGACCGTCTTCCTCTCCACCCCTCCCCTCCTGACTCCCATCTGACCCCCCTCTTCCTCCCCTTCCCCGAGACCGTCTTCCTCTCCACCACTCCCCTCCTGACCCCCATCTGACCCCCCTCTTCCTCCCCTTCCCCGAGACCGTCTTCCTCTCCACCACTCCCCTCCTGACCCCCATCTGACCCCCCTCTTCCTCCCCTTCCCCGAGACCGTCTTCCTCTCCACCTCTCCCCTCCTGACCCCCATCTGACCCCCCTCTTCCTCCCCTTCCCCGAGACCGTCTTCCTCTCCACCACTCCCCTCCTGACCCCCATCTGACCCCCCTCTTCCTCCCCTTCCCCAAGACCGTCTTCCTCTCCACCTCTCCCCTCCTGACCCCCATCTGACCCCCCTCTTCCTCCGCTTTCCCGAGACCGTCTCCTCTCCACCACTCCCCTCCTGACCCCCCTCTTCCTCCCCTTCCCCGAGACCGTCTTCCTCTCCACCCCTCCCCTCCTGACTCCCCATCTGACCCCCCTCTTCCTCCCCTTCCCCAAGACTGTCTTCCTCTCCACCCCTCCCCTGCTGACTCCCATCTGACCCCCTCTTCCTCCCCTTCCCCGAGACCGTCTTCCTCTCCACCTCGCCCCTCCTGACCCCCATCTGACCCCCCTCTTCCTCCTTTTCCCCCAAAACCCTCTTCCTCTCCACCCCTCCCTCCTGACCCCATCTCATATCCCCCCCTCTTCTCTGACTCCTACCCCCCCACCCCTCCCTCTGCTGCCTCCCCACCTCACAGCCGCCCCTGGGCTCTGGCACGGAGGGGGTGGGGGGAAGCAGGCAGACAGATACATACTGCCCTCCTAGAGCGGCAGCAGCTGGCCCTGGGAGCTCTCAGCTGCCTTCTGACTTCTCCATCGGGGTGAATCCAATTCTCAGCACCCAAGGGGGCACCGGGCCCTGGTGGTTCAAACTGGGTTCAAGCTCCCTGTGCCCAAAGCAGGGGGTGGGGATTAAACTGAGGGAAAGGACCCGCTCGGTGCAGCTGCAGGGACGCACGACGAGGAGCCCAGATTTGGGGTCCGGTCCCAGTTCTGTCATGGGGTGTGCGTGGTGCGGGGGAGGGGCAGGATATGGAATTGTACCTGTGTCAGGTGCTTAATAACGCCCCGTAGCCCCTGGGTCTTCCTTTCAGCAGCTCTCGAAGTGCTCTGCAAAGGAAATCGGGATCGTGAACCCCATGGCACAGATGGGGAAACTGAGGCATGGCGGGGGGAAGTGACTTGTCCAAAGTCCCCTATCAGCAGAGCTGGGCAGAGGACCCAGGTGTCCTGCATCCCAGTTCGGGTCTCTAGCCATTGTCTGAGCACCTCTGGGGATTTATTGGTCCCCACAACACCTGTGAAGGAGGCAGGGTCCCGGAGCCCCAGCTCCGGCTCGAGCCGGAACGGCTCAGTGGCCATGTTCTAGCCCCACAGTCCGAGCCCCGTGAGCCCGAGGCCGCTGGAACCACTCAGCCGCGGGGGGTTTATTGCAGCCAAGGGACTGATTTGTAAAGGGTTGGAGGTGCCTAAACCCACGGATGGGTGCCTAGTGGAATGGCTGTAGATGCTGGGATGCCCAACTCCCATTGGTTTCCAGGGGGGGTTAGGCACCGTGGGCCATTTGGCCAAAACGTGACCTGGTTTTTAAAATATTCCCCAGCCAAATTTCCAGCCAGCCGTAGCTTAGTTTACAACCAGCAGCCATTTGGTAACCGACCCCCCCGGCTGCATGGCCTAGTGGGTGGAGGTAGGCCTTGGCTAAGGGCCGTCAAGACTCCTGGGTTGTAGGCCTCGCTCAGGGAGGGGCTAGTGGTTAGAGCAGGGGGGCTGGGAGTCAGGACTCCTGGGTTCTATCCTGACCTGAGGTGGACGAGGCTTTCTTCCACCAACTAACAGAAGTTACTAGATCACAGGCCCTGGTTCTCATGGGTGACTTTAATCACCCCGATATCTGCTGGGAGAGCAATACAGCGGTCCACAGACAATCCAGGAAGTTTTTGGAAAGTGTAGGGGACAATTTCCTGGTGCAAGTGCTGGAGGAACCAACTAGGGGAAAAGCTCTTCTTGACCTGCTGCTCACAAACAGGGAAGAAATAGTAGAGGAAGCAATAGTGGATGGGAACCTGGGAGGCAGTGACCATGAGATGGTCGAGTTCAGGATCCTGACACGAGGAAGAAAGGAGAGCAGTAGAATACAGAGCCTGGACTTCAGAAAAGCAGACTTTGACTCCCTCAGGGAACTGATGGGCAAGGTCCCCTGGGAGAATAACATGAGGGGGAAAGGAGTCGAGGAAAGCTGGCTGTATTTTAAAGAAACCTTATTGAGGTTGCAGGAACAAACCATCCCGATGTGTAGAAAGAAAAGTAAATATGGCAGGCGACCAGCTTGGCTTAACAGTGAAATCCTTGCTCGTCTTAAACACAAAAAAGCAGCTTACAAGAAGTGGAAGATTGGACAAATGACCAGGGAGGAGTATAAAAATATTGCTCAGGCATGCAGGAGTGAAATTAGGAAGGCCAAATCACACTTGGAGTTGCAGCTAGCCGGAGATGTTAGGAGTAACAAGAAGGGTTTCTTCAGGTATGTGAGCAACAAGAAGAAGGTCAAGGAAAGTGTGGGCCCCTTGCTGAATGAGGGAGGGAACCTAGTGACAGAGGATGTGGAGAAAGCTAGTGTACTCAATGCTTTTTTTGCCTCTGTCTTCACAGACAAGGTCAGCTCCCAGGCGGCTGCACTCCGCAGCACGGTATGGGGAGGAGGTGACCAGCCCTCTGTGGAGAAAGAAGTAGTTCGGGACTATTTAGAAAAGCTGGACGAGCACAAGTCCATGGGGCCGGATGCACTGCATCCGAGGGTGCTAAAGGAGTTGGCCGATGTGATTGCAGAGCCATTGGCCATTATCTTTAACAAATCATGGAAATCGGGGGAGGTCCTGGATGACTGGAAAAAGGCTAATGTAGTGCCCATCTTTAAAAAAGGGAAGAAGGAAGATCTGGGGAACTACAGGCCAGTCAGTCTCACCTCAGTCCCTGGAAAAATCATGGAACAGGTCCTCAAGGAATCAATTCTGAACCACTTAAAGGAGGGGAAAGTGATCAGGAACAGTCAGCATGGATTCACCAAGGGCAAGTCATGCCTGACTAACCTAATTGCCTTCTATGATGAGATAACTGGCTCTGTGGATGAGGGGAAAGCAGTGGATGTGCTATTTCTTGACTTTCGCAAAGCTTTTGATACAGTCTCCCACAGTGTTCTTGCCAGCAAGTTAAAGAAGTATGGGCTGGATGAATGGACGGTAAGGTGGATAGAAAACTGGCTGGATGGTCGGGCTCAACGGGTAGTGATCAATGGCTCCATGTCTAGTTGGCAGCCGGTATCAAGTGGAGTGCCCCAAGGGTCGGTGCTGGGGCCGGTTTTGTTCAATATCTTCATCAACGATCTGGAGGATGGTGCGGACTGCACCCTTAGCAAGTTTGCAGATGACACTAAACTGGGAGGAGTGGTTGATACGCTGGAGGGTAGGGATAGGATACAGAGGGACCTAGACAAATTAGAGGATTGGGCCAAAAGAAATCTGATGAGGTTCAACAAGGACAAGTGCAGAGTCCTGCACTTAGGACGGAAGAATCCCATGCACTGCTATAGACTAGGGACCGAATGGCTGGGCAGCAGTTCTGCAGAAAAGGACCTAGGGGTTACAGTGGATGAAAAGCTGAATATGAGTCAACAGTGTGCCCTTGTTGCCAAGAAGGCTAACGGCATTTTGGGTTGTATAAGTAGGGGCATTTCCAGCAGATTGAGGGACGTGATTATTCCCCTCTATTCGGCACTGGTGAGGCCTCATTTGGAGTACTGTGTCCAGTTTTGGGCCCCACACTACAAGAAGGATGTGGATAAATTGGAAAGAGTCCAGCGGAGGGCAACAAAAATGATTAGGGGGCTGGAGCACATGACTTATGAGGAGAGGCTGAGGGAACTGGGATTGTTTAGCCTGCAGAAGAGAAGACTGAGGGGGGATTTGATAGCTGCTTTCAACTACCTAAAAGGGGGTTCCAAAGAGGCTGGATCTAGACTGTTCTCAGTGGTAGAAGATGACAGAACAAGGAGTAATGGTCTCAAGTTGCAGAGGGGGAGGTTTAGGTTGGATATTAGGAAAAACTTTTTCACTAGTAGGGTGGTGAAGCACTGGAATGGGTTACCTAGGGAGGTGGTGGAATCTCCTTCCTTAGAGGTTTTTAAGGTCAGGCTTGACAAAGCCCTGGCTGGGATGATCTAGTTGGGGTTGGTCCTGCTTTGAGCAGGGGGTTGGACTAGATGACCTCCTGAGGTCCCTTCCAACCCTGAGATTCTATGATTCTATGACCTTGTGCAAGTCACTTCCCCCTTTCTGTGCCTCAGTTTCCCAATTGATAAAATGGCACTAATAATACTGCCCTCCTTCGTGAATGGTTTTGAGACCGACAGGACAGCAGTAGTTATTTGTATTATCCTCGGCACAGGACACTTTCCCGCTGAGCTCTGGGACGCCAGCCCGGGGTAGAGATGGCAGAGAGCGGGTCCTGCAAGCTCGTCGACTATTTGAACGATCTAGAAGCGCGAGAGTTCAAGATGTTCAAGTTTCACCTGGAGAACTGTCCCCTGGACGATGGCTACAAGCGCATCCCCCGCTCCAAGACGGAGGCGGCCGACGCCATGGACATAGCTCGGGCCATGGTCCAGGCTTACCAGGAGTCCAGGGCTCTGCAGATGGCGGTGAAGATACTGGATGGCATTAGCCGGAAGGATCTGTCGCTAAGGATCCAAAAGGACATGCCGGAGGGTGAGTAGATGGAGGAGATCCCCCCTTCGTTTCCCCCTATGGTCTGACTCATTCCTTGCTGGAGCTTTTTGATGGGGAGGGGAGTCACCCTCTGGCGTGCCTCAGTTTCCCCGAGTCCAACAAGGGTGGCCTAGCGGCTCATGCCCAGAACTGGCACTCAGCGGACTGGGGTTCCATGCCCAGCTCTGCTGCTGGGTGATCCCAGACAAATCGCAGCCCCTCCCCCTCTCTGTGCCTCAGTTTCCCCCGCTGAAAAATGGCCGGATGGGACGCTGGCCTCCCCTCTAAAGTGCTTTGCCTCTACGGATGAAAAGCACTAAGGCATGGAGAGGCTGCAGCTGCATCTCTGCTAGTGAGCCTCATATAGACGCCGTGGCTGCTCTGTCTCACTGCAAGGGCTGCCCCTCTCCCGCTGGGGTATAAATGCCCCCTACATCGGTGGAAAGGGTTTTTCCGTCCTCTCTCCAAGAGGCAGTAGGTCGATGGAGGAATCTGTCAACCCAACCGCGGCGACACGGGGGATGAGGGCGACCCATCTCCAGCGCTCGGGGCGGACATTTTTCGCCGCTCGAAAAATGCGGCGGGGTCGATCTCATTTGCAGCTAGGCCAGAGTCTCTCGGCTCTCAGCACTGGGGGCTTTGCTGGCCTGGCTCTGTCAATCCCGGGGCGGGGCAGTTGTTTTCCTCCCGCAGCTTTAAAAAGAAAAGTAAGAAAAATGCGGCTTGAGACCTTATTAGAGTTTGATTTAAGGGTATTTACTTTGTACATTTTGACATGGACAATTTGGCTATAAAACGTTAACTTTTGGAATCTCAGCATCTCCTGCCATTAAGTAATTACAGTAACTCCTCGCTTAACGTTGTAGTTATGTTCCTGAAAAATGTAATTCTGTACACAGCGATGATGATTGTGAAGCTTGGTTGAGGTGGTGAAGTCAGAGGGTGGAAGAGGGTGGGATATTTCCCAGGGGATGCCTTGCTGCTAAATGATGAACTAGCACTCGGCTGAGCCCTTAAGCGTTAACACGTTGTTGTTAACCTAGCCTCACAATCTACAAGGCAGCACGAATGGAGGGAGGGGAGACAGCATGGCAGACAGAGACAGAGACACACACCCTGTGTGAAAGAGAGAAAGAGAGAGAGAGATGCGCATTGCCCCTTTAAGTACACTGACCGCACTCTAAGTACATTGCCTTTTTAAGTAGATCAGCAAGTTGAGACAGCAGCTGCTGCCAGCAATCTCCCTCGGTCCTGAGCCCTGTCCCCCTCCCCTGCTCTGTGGAGATGGGGTACAGGAGTGGGGGAAGGGGGACACCCTGACATTAGCACCCCTCTTCCTCCCCCCCCCCCCCCCCCCCCGCCCAACAAGGAGGAGACTCCCGGGAGCAGCTCCAAGGCAGAGGACAGGAGCAGCACATGGCAGTGGGGGGAGGGACAGCCGAACTGCCCGGCAATTGACAGCCTGCTGGGTGGCTGCTGCACAGGGAACTTAGGGGAGCTGATGGGGGGCTGCCGGTCCACCCTGGTTCCAAGCCCCCACCAGCTTGCTCCACCGGGCTGCTCTTCCTGCAAGCAGTGGACAAAGCAGGCGGCTGCCAAACGACATTATAAGGGAGCATTGCGCAACTTTAAATGAGCATGTTCTCTCATTGATCAGCAAAATAACAACATTAACCGGGACGACTGTAAGTGAGGAGTTACTGTATTGTCTGACCTCCCTCCCCCCCCCCAAAAAAGGATTTCCTGCAACTCTGAAAAATTCAAAGAGATAAAAATAGAAAAAAGAAAGGCTTGAAACCCGTAATGTGGCAGAAGTGTGAAAATGTCGGTTGATCAAACTAGAACGAAATGCTTAAAACCCGGAATTTCCAGCACCTGTGAAAATTTCATTCGATAAAAATAGAAGAAAAAGCTTCAAAATAAACGGATATTTATCCCTTGAACTTATAAACCCATGGAAATGGAATGCTGCCAATGCGAGCTGTAGGCGTAGTTCATTGTTCACGTATAAAACGAGAGAGGGAGAAGACAATGCAACATTCGGGGGGGTTGATTCCTCCCTCTGTAGAGATTACCTGTCCTCACCAGAGCACCCCCTAGTGGGAAGCGATGTATCTACAATGGGGCTGATCCCGGGAGTTTGTAGACTGAGCTCCCGCCAGCCTGCCTTCGTTTGTCCCTTTTGGAGGCAGTTTCGCCCATGGGTAATTATTTCTCCCATGTGTCTCATAGTTTTCCGTCAGACGCCAGAGCCGGCTGACGCAAGCAAGGACGGCGAAAAGGAGCAGCAGGAGAAGCTGGCCTCGGACCTGTGCGATCGATTTTTCGGAAGCAAGAAGAAAGGTCAGTGACTGTCCAATACCAGCCCAGGGTGTGGTGAGATTTCACAGCGGCCGTTGTGCTGCATGGCCAGATCTCACCCTAACTCTCTGCTTCTCTCTTCCTAGTGGAGGTAAAGCTGGATCCCAACACTGCGTTCCCCACTCTGCGGATCTCCCAAGACCAGAAAAGCATGAGGCTTGGGGACCGCCCCCAGTACCTTCCCAGCAACGCCGAGCGTTTTGATTTCCAGCCCTGCGTGTTGGGCACCCCGGGCATCTCTGGGGGGCAGCTGGATTGGGCTGTGGAGGTGGGTGCCGGGAAAGGCTGGATCGTCGGCGCCGCCCGGGAGTCGGTGGAGAGGAAGGGGTATCTCTACATAACAGCTGAGCAGGGGTTCTGGGGGCTCGAGTTGAACAATGGGGATTACCAGGCGCTCAGCACCCCTAAGACGACGCTTTCCCTACGGGCGCCTCTGCGCAGGATCAAGGTGCATCTAGACTACATCCTTGGACAACTCTCCTTCTACAACAACGACACCATGGAGCACATCTTCACCTTCAACTACCCTTTTTCCGAGAAGATGTTCCCCTTCTTCTTGACCTGGGACACGGACGTCCCACTCCAGCTCTGCCCATGTGACTGAGAGTGCCTCCCCACCGCACGCTTTGCAAGAGCAGGGATGTTAAACTCCGGCGCGCTGGCCAAAATTCCAGCCCCAGGAATGACCTGCTGCCACCCGCCTACGTACTTCCACTCCCACTTTTACTTCCTGTCTGGATCGGGTGCGTACCCTCCTTGACTGTCTCGCATGACTTTGCCAGATGATATTTTGTGTTGTTTCTTGACGTCTCCAGCTCTCGGAGCCATGATTTTTTGTAAGAATCTGCGCTTTCATTAAAAAAAAAAAAGTAACTAGTTTTCTAGTCCTTTGGGTTGCGGAGAAAACCTGTAAAACCTGACCCTAGAAAGGTCAAACCCCAGAAGGCAAATGTAAAAACCAACCAACCAACCAACCAAACAAAACCACCAAGGTTTATTATTTGTAAAATCTTGTTATTTTTTTTCAAGCCAATCTCATGAATTTTGGGGGCTCCCATTCTGCTATTTGAGCAGGCGAGAATTAAAGAGTTCAGTCTGCTTCGAGAAGTTTGAGAGGTGACCTGATTTTGACGTGTAAGTAAGGCTATGCTTTAGTGACAGGTATTTTTAGTAAAAGACATGGACAGGTTACGGGCAGTAAACAAAAATTCACGGCCCATGAATTTTACTATATATCCCTAACTAAAATTTCGGCGCGGGGTAATGAGGGACGGGGGTCTGGGAGTGCTGCGGGTGGTGTGGGGGAGGTGGCCCAGGACCCCCGCTGGTGCTGGGGAGGGGGGCAGCAACGGCTTGCGGCCGGGACTCCTGCTGGTGCTGGGGGGAGGGTGACCCCCGCTGGTGCTGGGGTGGTGGGGGATTGGCGGGCCTCTCAGGCTCCTTACCGGGCTCCGCATGTTCCAGCAGCTCCGTCCAGGGGGGCTCCAATTGCTGTTCCAGCTACAAGTGGTGGTTCCGCAGGCGCAGCTCCCATTGGCCGGGAACTGCAGCCAATGGGAGCTGCGGGGGCGGGGCCTGCGGGCACGGGCAGCTCGTGGAGCCCCCTGGCTTCTATTCTGCCTATGAGAGTGGGAGCTGAGGAGCCCTCCACCCTGAAGTAAGTGCCTCTCCCGCTCCCCCAATCCCCTAGCCCTGAGCCCCCTCTGACATACTCAAACTGCTGCTGCTGGTCCAGGGGCTGCCTGGCTCGGGCAGCCCCTGAGCCAGCACCAGCCGCTGCAGAAGTCATGGAAAGTCACAGAATCTGTGACTTCTGTGACCTCCATGACAGACTCGCAGCCTTATGTATAAGTACCGTCACAAGGAGAAAATACCAGGTACCAAAGGGGTCTTTAAGGTAGCAGGGAAAACCAGGACTGGCTGAAAGTGGAAGCCAGACAAATTGGAATTAGAAATTAGGCACAAATCTTTGAGAGAGATTGGAACAAACTCCTCGGGGGAGTGGTGGATTCTCCGTGTCTTGGTGTCTTTGCACCTTTCTGGACGTTGCTTTCGCCAGAACACAAGTTACTGGGCCCGATTCCGGGGTAACTGGGTAAGATTCTCTGGCCTGTTCTGTATAGAAGGTCAGATTAGAGGACTAATGGTCCCCTCTGGCCTTAAATTATGACTCTATGATTGGAATGAAGGGGGTACTTGCCTATCTCCCCTTAAAGTCCCTGTTGGGGGTCTTCCCTGATGGGATTTTTGGAGGTGTTTGGCCATAGATACCAAATGCTTTAGCCAAGAGTTCGAGATTGGCCAGCCTCTCTGGAGGCTCTTGCAGCTAAACAGCACTTAGTGTGACCTCAAGGCTGCTCTAACTGATACCAGGAGGGTGGGGTGGAGAAAAGGGAGTGGCCTACATATGTCTCTCCTCCCCCTTTTTTTTGCTGAGCGGTGTTGGTGTCAAATGGAAAAGGAGCATTGTTGAATCTTTCAGTAAACCATGCAGAAAAAGACAAGGATTGCGCCAAGCCCAGTGTGTTGTTCCCCCATTGCAATCTCTCCCTGGGTGTAGAGCTGAGCTGCAAAACTTTAACAAGCCTGCACTGAGCATGTGCAAACTCAGTTGGTTCAAAGGCTTTTGTGACATGGTGTACCTCACAATGGCACCCTGTAACCCCCACATTCATAGAATCATAGAACTGGAAGGGACCTCGAGAGGTCATCTAGTCCTAGGGTGACCAGATGTCCCGATTTTATAGGGACAGTCCTGATTTTTGGGTCTTTTTCTTATATAGGTTCCTATTACCCCCCATCCCCGGTCCCGATTTTTCACATTTGCTGTCTGGTCACCCTATCTAGTCCAGTCCCCTGCACTCAAGGCAGGATTAAGTATTATCTAGACCATCCCTGACAGGGGTTTGTCCAACCTGCTCTTAAAAGTCCCCAAAGATGGAGATTCCACAACCTCCCTAGGAAATTTATTCCAGTGCTTAACCACCCTGACAGTTAGGAAGTTTTTCCTAGTGTCCAACCTAAACCACCCTCGCTGCAATTTAAGCCCATTGCTTCTTGTCCTATCCTCAGAGGAAGATTTTTTCTCCCTCCTCCTTGTAACAATCTTTTATGTACTTGAAAGCTGTTATCATGTCCCCTCTCAGTCTTCTTTTCTCCAGACTAAACAAACCCAATCTTCCCTCATAGCTCATGTTTTCTAGACGTTTAATCATTTTTGTTGCTCTTCTCTGGGCTTTCTCCAATTTCTCCACATCTTTCCGGAAATGTGGTGCCTGGAACTGGACACAATACTCCAGCCGAGGCCTAATCAGCGTGGAGTAGAGCGGAAGAATCACTTCTCGTGTCTTGCTTACAACACTCCTGCTAATACGTCCCAGAACGATGTTTGCTTTTTTTGCAACAGCGTTACACTGTTGACTCATATTTAGCTTGTGATCCACTCTGACCCCCAGATCCCTTTCCTCAGTACTCCTTCCTAGGCAGTCGTTTCCCTGTTTGTATGTGTGCAACCGATCGTTCCTTCCTAAGGGTAGTACTTTGCATTTGTCCTTATTGAATTTCATCCTATTTACTTCAGACCATTTCTCTGGTTTGTCCAGATCATTTTGAATTTTAATCCTGTCCCCCAAAGCACTCGCAACCCCTCCCCGCTTGGTATCGTCCGCAAACTTCATCATTCACATATGGTTGTGATATTTTATAACGACACATGCCATGTAAGGTATCACATGAAAGGTCATGATCTGCTGGAACCCGCTGTTCTATCCAAATATGTATATCATTCGTGGGAATACAGGTATGAGGTTTTGCTGTATGGTTGTTACTGAAATATGCTGTAAGTTTGCTAGTGACATACAAAGGACCCTCGCCCAGGAGGATGCTCCTCGACCATTAATCAGTAGGGCAGTTGTAATCAAAGGATTTGCAGTTCTATGATAGTCCACACAATGGGGGTTTACCGGATCACTGTGAAGCAGCAAAGCTCACGGGGACATGACCGGGCAAGC
Source organism: Chelydra serpentina (assembly GCA_037349315.1). Taxonomy (NCBI): domain Eukaryota; kingdom Metazoa; phylum Chordata; order Testudines; family Chelydridae; genus Chelydra; species Chelydra serpentina. Next base: position 3,864,399 of record JBAIAC010000046.1, on the reverse strand, counting down.
GTCTCCCAGACACATGGATTGAGGGTATAAAATAAGGAACGGTTGCTTGCAGCATGTCTTGGCCTTTCTCCTTCCCCACCTATGCTAGAAGCAACTGGAATGCTGAGAAGATGAAGATCATCGGAAGAGACTGGCCCAGGCTTAAGGGGAAACCTGTGTATTAAGAACTGTAACATCGAGTCGGGTGAGAAAATTGCTGATCCAAATACTGCCTAGTGTAAGAAGGTTTAAGATTTAGATTGTGCGTTATTCTCTTTTTTTCTTTGGTAACTTTCTCTGATTTTTCTTATGCCTACCACTTGTAATCGCATAAAACCTATCTTTCTGTAGTTAATAAATCTGTTTTTATGCTTTACTTAAAGCAGGATGTTTTGGTGGAAGTGCTGGGGAAACCGCAGCTCATGTACAAAGGCCGGTGCATGTCCTGTCCACACTGAGGGAGGGGCAGATTGGGTTATAAACTTACACTGGCCAGGCTTCCGACCAGGGCAGGAGGGTACAGCCCTGGGGTCTGAGGCTGGGGAGCTGCGGGGAATTGTCTGGAGCCTCTCGATTGTTATCTCATGAGTGGCTGAGAGAAGCATTCATGTAACTCGACTGGGTGTGTCCCTGCTTGTGGATGTCTGTGTAAATGCAGGACCTGGAGGGGTTTGCAGCTTGTCACAGCATCTCAGGCCAGGTCTACACTGGGTGGGGGGGTCGACCTAAGATGCACAACTAGTGATGCAGAGACTCACCAGCGTGGTGCCTGCTGCTGTCTGTCTGGGAATTAGCTCTTGGCACCAGTCTTGGAGCGCCCTCTGCAGGCCGGTGTCTCACCTGTCGCTGGCCCCCGTGTCCCTCCCGGACCCAGGTGCCCTTTGCCCTGGGGTTCTGCCTCAGAAGGACCCCCACACTCTGGGTCTCCCCTCCCAAGGGAATCCCCAACCCTCTATCCCCACCTTGTCTCAGTCTATAGCTACTGCCAGTCACCATCTAGCCCCGGCTCACTGGGGCAGACGGCAGTCTGATATGGCCACTCATCATTGGCAAGGCGGGGTAGGACCAGCTGCTTCTGCCTAACCCTGGGCTGCACCTTTGCAACCCTAAGTACCTCTGTAGGCCTTGCACAAGGCCCTGCAGCCTGGGGGGTGGCCAGGCTGGAGCTCCCCAGCTCCTCTTGCCCTATTCCCCAGCCGTGCTCTGCCTCAGGTACCCTGTCTCTCCGGCAGCTCTCTAGACGCGATAAATCGACCCCCGAAAGATCGATTACTACCCGCCAATCCAGCGGGTAGTGTAGACGTGGCCACAGTGTGAGAGGGAGCCCGGATGAGAGGGACAGAGGGCTCAGCAGTACCCCAGTTCGGTTTGCACTCTGGGGAACCTGTCCCACTGGGGATCTGGTCCCATTGACTCCAATGGAGCTACGGCTCATTGACACCAGCTGGGGGTCTGGTCCCAGGTAGCTAGAAGAGCAATTTAAATCAGTAAAGGCGATCAGAGGACGGTGTAAGAAAACGTAGGGGAAATTAGCCACCCTACCCCCTGCCCTTCAGCACAAACCCTGGATCTCCTCTATCCCATTGTAGCGATGCGGGACTCGCCCACGCGGCCCCGCCTGCTGGCTGTCTGGGAATTAGCTCTTTCCAGCTCCGGAGCGCCCTCTGCAGGCCGGTGTCTTGCCGTCGCTGGCCTCCGTGTCCCTCCCGGTGCCCCTCTATTTGCTCCTGGGGTGCTGCCCCCTGGCAGTGCCCCCACACTCTGGGTCTCCCCTCCCCGGGGAACCCCCCACCCTCTATTCCCACCTCACCTCAGTGGTTACTGCCAGTCACCACCTAGCCCCTGTTCCCTGGGGCAGACTGCAGTGTAAAAGCCACTCATCATGGGCAAGAGGGGTTTGGACCTGCTGCCTTTGCCTAACCCCCGGACTGCACCTCTGCAGCCCCAGTACCTTTCATAGGCCTTGCACCAGGCCTGCAGCCTGGGGAGTTGCCAGGCGGGAGCTCCCCAGCTCCTCTCGCCTTTCCCCTGCCCTGCTCGGTTGCCTGCACCCTAAGCTCCCAGGCAGCTCGGTCCTTTTCCCTCTAAAGCTGGAGGGAAAGTGTCTGACCCAGCTCCTCCCCGAGCCCTTATAACAGGGCCAGGTGTGGCTGCTTCCCCAATCAGCCTATTCTTACTGGCTCTCAGCCCCAGCCCTCCCCAAGGGCTGGCTTTTAACCCTTTCAGGGCCGGAGCGGGGTGACTGCCCCGCTACACCCCTTAAACAGACTTAAACAGCACCTCCGATTTTGTTCCAGAATATTCAATTCAATTCAAAACGTATTGGGTGTGGGCTAATTGCCTCAGGGGGTCTGAGCACCTGTGAGTGTCTCTGTGGCCGTGTACCCTGCTGGAGGGACTGGGCCCTGATCTGTGTGTGTGTGTGTATGTGTGTCCCCCGGCTGGAGGGGTTGTACCTTGCTCTGTGTGTGTGTGTGTGTCCCTGCTGCCCCCTGCTAGAGGAGCCTGCTCTGTGTGTGTATGTGTGTGTGAATGTTTATGGATATGGGGTGTGTGTGTGTGTGTGTGTGTGTGAATGTTTATGGATATGGTGTGTGTGTGTGTGTGTGTGTGTGAATGTTTATGGATATGGTGTGTGTGTGTGTGTGTCCCTGCTGCCCCCTGCTGGAGGAGCCTGCTCTGTGTGTGTATGTGTGTGTGAATGTTTATGGATATGGGGTGTGTGTGTGTGTGTGTGTCCCTGCTGCCCCCTGCTGGAGGAGCCTGCTCTGTGTGTATGTGTGTGTGAATGTTTATGGATATGGGGTGTGTGTGTGTGTGCGCGCGCATGAGATGCATGCATTAGGGCTGTTGATTATTCGCTGTTAACTCACGCGATTAACAAAAAAAATAATCGCAATTAAAAAAATGAATCGCAGTTTTAATCGCACTGTTAAACAATCGAATACCAATTGAAATGTATTAAATATTTTGGATGTTTTTCTACATTTTCATACATATTGTATTCAGTGTTGTAATTGAAATCAAAGTGTATATTATTTTGATTATAAATATTTGCACTGTAAAAATGATAAAAGAAATAGTATTTTTCACTTCCCCTCAGACAAGTACCGTAGTGCAATCTCTTTGTTGTGTAAGTGCAACTTACAAATGTAGATTTTGTTGTTGTTATGTAACTGCACTCAAAGCTAACCGAAAGAGGTTTTTCTTTCAGTATAGGAATGTCACCGCCTTGAACAACCTTAAATATAGCTGCGTCTACACTGGGTTCACGGCTGTGTCAGATGTGGAGCGTGTTCTTTTCATACCTCTTATTGCTATGCCAGCGAAACTTTGCAGTGTACACCTGGCCATAGAATTTAAGGCCAGATGGGACCCCTAGATCATCTATCTGACCTCCTGCATCTCACAGGCCACTAAGCACCACGCCAGCATCCAGAATTAGACCAAAGCATTACAGCCCTCAGGAGAGCAAACTGTTGTGTGCCACAGGCAGAGAATAGGAGGGTCTGAGGTGCACCAATGCCTGAGGCCCCTGCAATGGCAGGGAATTGATACCCAGGTGATCCTAGCTGGTGGAACTCCTTGCCACTGGATATTACCAAGGAGCTAAGATCTCAGCAGGATAAGGAGAACCGGTGTCCATAGTAAAGTGGAATAATACCCACACTTCTGGGAAGCAGCTTTAAACTCTCATACTTCAGGGTGTAAACAGCCTATTAAGGGCTGTTTCAAGAGGACTTGTGATCAGTTGTTCTCCATGTCCACTGCAGGTAGGACAAGCAATAATGGGCATGAGCTGCGGTGAGGGAGATTTAGGTTCGATAGTAGGAAAAAAATTCTAGCTATGGGGTAGTGAAACTCTGGAATAGGCTTCCGGGGGAGGTTGTGGCATCCCTGTCATTGGTGTTTCTGAAGAGCAGGTTGGACAAACACCTGTCAAGGCTGGTCTAGGTTGACTTGGTCCTGCCTCAGCACCGGGGCTGGACTTGATGACTTCTCAAGGGCCCGTCCAGCCCTTCATGGCTCTGACTCTGTGATCTCAATCTCAGGAAGAAATTTCCACGACGGGTAGTTGAGTTCATAGCAGCCCACTGCAAGCTCTCCCGGGAGTCACTGCTGCTGGGCCGTGCCTGAGGCGAGAGGACCTCGGGGCTGATCCAGGCGATGTGTCTCAGAAGTGGAGTGGATGGCAGAGGGGAGATGGGGCGAGGGCACAGGGGAGCATCAGGTCATACAAATCCATTGTCTGCAAACATTCCAGGTCTTGGGACGCTTTTATCTTCGTCAAACCTTCAGTCAACCAATAAACAATGCGATGGGAAATGCTGTGAGTTGCTTCACTCTTCTTAGCTGGCAGCACAGTGACCAGGTGGGTGACAAGTAGGGCCTTGACTCTATTGTGAAAGGACAGAGGGATTGCCAGACTGGATCAGAAGCTCATGTCCAGAGGCAGGCACCAGCTGCTTCCCAGGTTGGTACAAGCCGCCCTGCAATAGCGGCCATCTCGACTATCTCTTGCTATATCTCGATACAGCTCAGCTTTAGTACGGCTTTTGATATCGTCTCACACGGCCTTGTCATAAACAGCAGCCTAGAGGAGCCTAGTATAAGGTGTGCTCACAATTGGTTGGAAAAGCCTACTCAGAGAGTAGTTATCAGTGGTTCACAGTCCTGCTGGAAGGGCATAACGAGTGGGGTCCTGCAGGGATCAGTTCTGGGTCTGGTTCTGTTCAATATCTTCATCAGTGATTTAGATGACGGCATAGAGAGTACAATTATACAAATATACCAAGCTGGGAGGGGTTGCAAGTGCTTTGTAGGATAGGATGAAAATTCAAAATGATCTGGACAAACTGGAGGAATGGTCTGAAATAACAAGGATGAAATTCAAGAAGGACAAATGCAAAGTACTCCACTTATAAAGGAACAATCAATTGCACACATACAATGGGAAAGGACTGGCTAGGAAGGAGAACTGCAGAAAGGGATCTGGGAGTTAGAACGGATCACAAACTAAATATGAGTCAACAATAATATGAGCCCCTTAACCTCTCTCTGAAATCAAACATTGGAGCTAATAGTTAAGGGAATTTTAAATTCACTCCATCTGAGGAGAGAGGAGGCAAGGGGAGCCAGGGAACCTGAACCAATATAGAAGAAAGGGAAGGGTTTAATTAGTTAATATAGAATCTGAGAGAAAGTGAGAGAGAGAGAGAGAGGGGGGGGGGAATGGTACAATTTTGACATTTTTGAAGATGGCCCAAAGGCCAAAACAGATACTTCAAAACCCCTGACTCAGGCAAATTGCCAGTGAAATGACCTGAGTAAAAACTAGGACTGGTCAAATGGACCAATAATTTTTCAGTTAATATTGACTTGAATAAAAAAATGAATAAAGGAGGGCTGTGCTTTTGTCCATTTCGTGTTCACTTTCATCAGGTATCTAGTGAACTAATTTACTATCAGCAATGTTAGTGGAAATGATAAAGTGTACGCAAAGATGACAGAATATTGGAGGAAAGCAAATTTTGAATGAGTAAATGCAAATATTCACACCAGAAACCTGATGCCAAATGATATGATTGTCTAGGGCACAATTCAGCAAAAACCATTCCTCTTCAGCAAAATGTAAGACTATCCTTAAGTTCCTTAGACTTTAGTGAACCCTCGTGCTTTGCAGAATAGGGATGGTTTGCTGAACCCGGGACACCATCAAGAGGGAATTCTTATCTGTCCAATCAATTCTAACCAGGGCAGCGCAAATATCAAACGTCAGTTACTCACATTGAATAGCTCCCCGCCAAGAATTGTTTTGTTGCAATTATTTGGAAAATAACTCTGAATAGTGAATACGTTTCTGAAAAGTGAGGCATGCTCACAGATAATTCACCAATAGAAAAAGATACAGATATGTTACCTTCTGTGCATAATTTGCTCAGCACTGCTACAGACATTCAACACTGAGCACTATCTTCACAGCGGTGGTTCTACCCCTTCCATGGTTCTGGCCGTTTGTAACCCAGCGGGCCAGTTATTCAGAGGGGAATAGGCTGCACCCCATGTAGGAGTGTAGTTTGGAGTACTAGACCCCTGAGCACCAGGGAGTCTTAGCCCTGGTCTACATTGCGGGGCGGGGGGGTGGGGGGAAATCGACCTAAGATATGCAACTTCAGCTATGAGAATAGTGTAGCCGAAGTCAACGTATCTTAGGTCGATCCTCACGGCGCGGGGTCGACTGCCGCCGCTCCCCCGTCAACTCCGCTTCCGCCTCTCGCCGCGGTGGAGTACAGGAGTCGACGGCAGAGCGATCGGGGATCAATTTATCACGATAGATCAGTCACTACCCGCCAATGTGTAGTGTAGACGTACCCTTAGGAGGCAATCTGCCCCCTTCAGCAGAAAATGACTGTGAAGATGAAAAAAACCAACCATATAATTTCTAGTAACTTTTTTAGCAGAAAACATTTGATTTTTTTGATCAAAATATCAACATTCTGAAAAACGAATATGTCAGCCAAAAGCTGCTGACGGCTGAATATTTTTGGCTGCAAACTGGGAAATCTTTGGGTTTTCAATGAAAATGTTCAGTTTTCACATTTTCAGCATTCTGGTGAAAAATCAGAAATGTTCTAGGAAAGCAGACCTTTTCTGTGAAATGTTTTGTTTTTTCAAAAACTTCGTTTTTTATTAAAAAAAAAAGTTTTGATGGACACATTTTGGTCAGCCCTTCTCCCAGCATTCCCTCTGGAATTTCACAGCCCTGCATATCCCCTGTCTATACATGTTGTGTGCATTGCACAATCAAGACTTGGTGGGAAAGAAGAGACCCTAACCGCCCCTCCTTGCTTAGCAGCAAAATGGAGCTCAGCATCTAGACCTGTATTTGCATTTGGGGAGGAATGCATTAGACTGGGGTTTCCAAAGGGACTTAAGGGATTTAGGCACCCGAATCACTTTGAATTGGGTGCCAAATTTCCATAGGATCCCCATCAAAAGCCCAGCTTTCATGACTGCTCTTTCCTTTCTGTGCCTTAAAATAAAGATTTCCATCTGATACCAATCCTTTCCCAACAAAGTGCGCTAAAAGAAAATACTAGAAAGAACCAAATTTAACTATAGAGGAAACAGTTTCGTCCATTTAATTGGAGTGATTTTAAACAAGGTTGGTTGCTGTATTGGAAGCTCTACCAGGGAGCATGTGCCCCCCGGTCCCCTCACACCCCTGACCTGCCCGTTGCAGGGAATGGACCCCCTGTCTGCCCTCATGTGAGGGGACTGTTATCCCCTTACTAACACTCAGTGGGGGTGTTTTGGTTGGGTAGCTCCCAGTACCAAAAGGGGGAGGGTCGATGGGCAATCAGGACCCTAAGACTGACAGTCCCCAGGAACAATGGGGAGAGGCCAACGTTCCAGGTCAGCCTGATTGACAGGGCAGGCCGGCGAATCAGGGAGTCAGGAGGCCAGGGTGGGTCCCGTCCTCCATGCGAGCTGGAATTGCCTGGGTCAGACAGAGTGGGGCCGAGCTAAGGAGAGAGCAGGGGCCTGAGCTGAGCTGGGCCAGATCCAGAGGGGCCAGGGCAGCAGCCCAGGCAGCTGGAGGCCGAGCAGCAGCAGCAGCCGTGCTGAGGCAGAGGAGCTGGAGCCGAGGCAGAGGGTGGAGCTGGGGCTGGAGCAGTCCGGAGCCGGGTGCGGGGAGCAGCTGGGGAGAGCGAGGGGGACCCTGGGCAGTGGGCCCAGCACAGGGAGAGGCCTCAGCCAAGGGGCCCTGCAGGCCAGACTTGCAGGGGGATCTAAACCCCGACAGGGCGGGGGCGACGCTGGGAAGAAGGGTCCTGCCACCCAGAGCCTGCGAGCATGTGGCCACCGCCAGAGCAAGTGTCCAACCTACAGCGTCCCTGCAGCACAGCCAGGACCTGAGACCTACAAAGAACAGACTGACCTGCCCTGACATTGCAGAGACACTGGTTGTGATGTTCCCTGCCACAGAGCCGGGTGACGTGTTTCCTTTAACCTTCCCCATTTTTCCTTATTCCTTTTAAAATTAATTGTTAATTAAATAATTTGCATTTGCTTTAAATCGTATGCAACGATCAGTGGGTCAGGGAAGCATCCAGTGCAGAGACAGTACCCCGGAGTGGGGACACCCTAGCCCCTGACCTAGGTGACCACAGCAAGGTTGGGGGTCGAGCCCCCCAGGAATCCTGGGCCCAGCCTTGTTGGGGTTACGAGGACTCTGCCAGACAGGAGAGTGCAAGGGGAGCCCTCGAGGGCAGGGAGGCCTCTGGGTAAAGTAAGTGGGAGCGAGGACTCAGATCCTTTTGTTAGCCCATTTCACTGGGGTAGTGCAGAAGCAAGGAAAGTTCCCCACAATAGCAGGACCATTCCCCCGCTTACAATAGGGATACATTCTGCTTAATAGAGACACAAGTACCAAAAATGCTGATGAAGAGGATGCATTCACCCACTGCGGAGAAGAAATGAGTTATTTTACATGTTGTGAAATTTGACATTTTTTCTCTTGAAGAAACAAACGGATAAAATAAAAAAAACCTTAAAATGAATCAGTGTTTCATTTCTTAATAGCTTATTTTGGACAGCTCTTTTCCTATATGGCCCATTGTTAATCTGGACAGCTGGTTATTTAGGGGAATAAATGCTATGTCCATCAGGATGTCTCACTTATAATGGGATTTTATATAAACCTAGGGCTTTAATATATTTGCTTGAAATATTTCCAACTGTCATGTAATCCTATTGCTGACCATCCTGAACCTAAGATAAGCAAAATCGGAACAACAGGTGACTACTTGCCCTCTTTGGGAGTCCGATTCTGCCGTATAATTGATGAGAATCAAGAATCTTGAAGCATTGGCCATTAAATGGTCAACTAAAGATGATGTCCAGCAATACATAACCTTCTCTACCTATACAGCCTCCTTCCCGTAATAGAATTTGATGCCAAGATATTATCTGATTCTGCCACCCTTATTCACAGAACACAGGTGCTTCATGCATAAAACCCTACTTAATAGGCAGCACACTAGTGTCTATATTAGCTGCAGTAATTACAGAATTGTTATTATAAAACATTCTCTACATCATAGTGTCCCACCTGCTAACTGGCAGAGAGGCCAATAGATAGGAAGATGTCACTTGATCACAGTCTTCAAGTACATACATGAGAACAAGATTTCTGATAGTAAACAGCTCCTTAAATTTAGGATTAAAAAATCATGAGATCTATAGCCTGGAATCTGAAGATGGACAAATTCAGACTAGAAATAAGGTGCATGTTTTTAACAGTGAGGGTAGTTAACACTTGGAACAAATTACCCAGGAATGTGATGAATTTTCTATCACTAAAATGAGACCGGATGTCTTTCTCAAAGAGAAGCTACAGCTCAACCAGAAGTTATCAGCTTGATGCAAAAATTGCTGGGAGAGGTCCGCTGGGCTTTCATGCAGATCAGAGTAGATGATCTCAATAGTCCCTTCTGGCCTTGAAATATAGGAATTTGCAGATGTGCATGTACCCTTACCTGAGTAAGGGGATAGCGGGGTCCCTGCTGCGGGACTAGTTTGTCTTGAAGGATTAGGGAACCCTTCACTCCATCTTTTGCTGGATAGTTAGTGACACTTTGACTGCACCCTGGACTTGGAAAGAAAGAGGTGAAGGGGTTCAGGGAAGCAGCCTCAGGGCACTCCTTGGTGTTATTTCCACTCCTAGAGCCCAGGAGCAGCACCAGCTTTTTTGCTGCCCTAGGCGGCGGGAGAGGCTGCCACTGCCCGAAGAAGTGGCTGCTGAGGACTCTGGTGGCCGAAATGCCGCCCCCCAAATCCATGCGCCCTAGGCGACCCTGGTCGCTTAATGGTAGCGCCGGCCCTGCTAGAGCCCTGCGTTGGAGTCTGCTGGAGAAGGAGGGTCCAGGCCACCATACCAGGCAGCTGTGAGCAGCTGGGACATTTCCATGGTTGTAGAGCCAAGACTTAACCACCTCTGAGGGCTCACTCACCCTTATCCTTATATTAAGACAATTCATCATTGTCCTGCACATTGTGTAGTCACGTACCCCTGTGTACAAATCTTGGGGATCTGTGGATTCTGGGAACCAGGAAGGGGTAGGGTGCAACACACACACACACACACACACACCATTTTCATTTTCATTTTCATTCATTCACCTTCAGTCCCCTCCCTCACACGTTTCCTGAGTGCTTGTTCAGACAATTGCCCTTTGCCCACACCTGCTTTTTATAGTCCAACGGATTTTGGCGGGCTTATTTGGTGAGTCTGCTGAGAGAGTTCTGAGGTGAGTACACAAATCTGCTGTGTGTGAATGGAATTTATAATCCAGATAAGTGATTTTTAAAATATGTATTTTATATTTACTGTAGATTTGGGATTTTTAAAAGTTACTTCTTGTGTCTGGAGCAATTGTAATGACTGAGATTGACGTTTAGATGCACTGCAGGGACGTTTTCATAACTGAAGCTATGGAAAAATTGCAATTCATTCATAAAACAGTGACATATAATCAGAAGTTTTGTGCAAATACAGAGTTTGGACTAACATTTATCTGTATTAATTGGATCATGCTGAGTGTGTAGATGAGAGCAATAGATGCTAATCTCCTTGTCACATAATGTGTGATTTAGAGTTGTAATGCTAAGGGAGGTAGGCACTTCACTATTTTATTTTATTTTTTTCAAAAGAGAAAAGTTGTAACCAAAACCACTCTCCTTTTGCTATTGGACCTTTAAGGCAGGAATCTGTTCTGAGGGATCTGTGGGGATGGCAGAACTAGACATGTCGAGCTCTCAAGTACAAAAAGGACTTTCATTCTTAACAATAGATTATCACATCGGAAAGTACATCTTGGTGTAAAATATACTAGGCTACTGCATGTGCATGGGATGGGCAGGCAGTTGGGGAAAAGAAGAAAAAGGGAATAAAAAACGGCTTGTGAATTTTTCTTCTTGCCTTGTGTTTCACTGGAGGTGCTTCAGAGGAGGAGATGTGTATTCCACAGGATGAACAGCATTGCTCTACTGGTAATTGGCAATTGTCTTCGGAGTTTAAAGGGGGAAGAAATTGGGAAAACAAAAACTCCTTACGAGTTATTTGGGGTCAGTTGGATTATAAAGTGTATATAAGAAAGCTTTAAAAGAGACTGAAGATCAGAGCTGGTCAAGCACCACCATTTTTTTCCTATAGGAAATTCTGAACAAATACATTTCATTTGAAATGTTTTGATTTTTTCATGGAAAAAAATCGGAATGAAATAAAATGAATTTGTTCAGTTTGTATAGAACATTGTGTTTCAATCTGGGGTTTCAGGCACCACAATCAGGTTTTGCTTTTTGCTTTTTCCTTTTTTTGAGTTTTGGTTTTCTCCCGCTTTCTGTCCATTTTCTCCTTTTTACATTGTTACATTTCTTTCCTTTTTGTTCTTTCTAACTTCTCCAAAATTGGAGAAGTTTTGCAAAGTTACAGAGCGCAGCAAAAAAAAACCCATGGGGAAAAAAAATAAACAAGCCCTAGACCTCACTCAGTCAATCGATTGCATCCAGTGGCAAAAAAGGAGAAAAGAGAGAGAAAGTGGGAGAGAGAGAAATCCAAATGTTTGATTTTTTAAAGATATTCTGGTTATTAAGAAATGGAAAATTTCAATTTGAAATGAAACAAAACAAAATATATATTTATTATCCTGCATGATTATATCATGGGGATTTTAAAAAACTATTAGCCTTCACAACGTACAAAATTTTTAAGCATAAAAAGGGGAAAGCTAATGTCTAAAATGTATCCCCATGAGTCACCAATAAATCCTGACCGCAAACCGGCTCTGTACTTAGGCACCTGTCTCTTGGAGAGGGTAGGGCTTAGCGCACATCGCTCACCTTGGCCTCTCCCATTGGCTCGTTTAAATGAGGAGCCACCTAGTGCCCGGGCTTTTGGGAATCTCAGTCTAAGGTGCCTCCCTCCCTCCTTTCCTTGTTTGGGGATCATGGGCGCCAAACTCTGACTTTTGGATTACAGTGATGTTCCAGGTGCCTCTCTCTCTCTCTCTCTCTCTCTCACACACACACACACTCTTCTCCCACGAGTGAAGGGAGCACAGTGTTTCCACTGGAAACCCCTCCTCCCTCACACTCTGGTATTATTGCCTTACTACTGCCAATCATGGCTATATTTTGAGATGGTCTTTCCTGCTTGGACCCTCCAATCCATTCAGTGCAGCTGGCTCTGGGGTTAATTCCCCCCCCCCCCCCGATCTCTTTAAGGAGACCTATGCCGCAAATTGTATCTCCCTGCTCGGGGCAAGCCCAGATTTGACTGACTGTGACCATATCTTCAAATTCTATTTCTACTGGCTGGCTTAGGGTTGCTTTTAATCTTCCCCCTCCCATCCCTTCAATCCATATGGTTCGACGGGTGAGGGGGAAATCTTAGCTGGTTATCGATACCGAGGCTCCTGTGTCTATTAACATGCTGCATGGCTGGCCCCCCACTCGTGCGTTAAGAAACATCCTGGGGTCACCTTAGGTCCCAGCCATGGAGGCCGCTGATACCTATTTATTATGTGGGGTTATAAGTGTCAAAGAGAAATGAGAATAATAATATTATTACACCACAAGTTCCATCTAAATGATATTATCCCCGTTTGATGTCTGAATCAATAGAATGCAGTAAGGAAGCATTCTGAGACAGGAGCAGAATTTAGGTAGCTACAAGCTAATTAGCTTAGTGACGGTGCAGGACTCACTCCTGCAGCATCTCCTGCTGGTCTCTCCGGGAATTAGCTCTTCTACCAGCCTGGAGTGCCCTCTGCAGGCTGATGTTCTGCTTGCCGCTAGCCCTCGTGTCCCTCCCGGTCCCTGGTGCCCTGTTCCACTGGGTGCTGCCCCCTGGCAGTATCCCCAACAGTCTCTATGGGTCTCCCCTCTCTGGGAAACCCCCAACCCTCTTATCCCCACCTTGCCTAAGCCTATGGGCTACTGCCAGTCATCCTCAAGGCCCCGTTCACTGGGGCAGACTGCAGTCTGTATTAGCCAGTCATCATAGGCATCAGTCCAGTTCGCATTTTTAATGCCATGTAAAATGAATCTCTTAATTTAGGAGGGAAAAAAAGAGGAATTAAGGGACTGGAAAAGAGATGACTAAGGGGGGATATGATAGAGGTCTATAAAATCATGACTGGTATGGAGAAAGTAAATAAGGAAGCGTTATTTACTTTTTCTCACAACACAAGAACTAGGGGCCACCAAATGAAATTACTAGGCAGCAGGTTTAAAACAAACAAAATGAAGTATTTCTTCACACAACACATAGTCAACCTGTGGAACTCCTTGCCAGAGGATGTTGTGATGGCCAAGACTATAACAGGGTTCAAAAAAAGAACTAGAAAGATTCATGGAGGATAGGTCCATCAATGGCTATTAGCCAGGATGGGCAGGGATGGTGTCCCTAGCCTCTGTTTGCCAGAAGCTGGGAATGAGCGACGGGATGGATCACTTGATGATTACTTGTTCTGTTCATTCCCTCTGGGGCACCTGGCACTGGCCACTGTCGGAAGACAGGATACTGAGCTAGAGGGACCTTCGGTCTGACCCAGTATGGCCGTTCTTTTGTTCTTAGTTCCATTTACTTCTGACCATCTCTCCAGTTTGTCCAGATCATTTTGAATTTTAAGCCTGTCCTCCAAAGGACTTGCAATCCCACCCAGCTTGTTATCGTCTGCAAACTTCATAAGTGTACTTTCTATGCCATTATCTAAATTATTGATTAATATATTGATGAGAACCAGACCCAGAACTGATCCCTGTGGGACCCCACCCAAGATGCCCTTCTGTCATGACTGCGAACCACTGATAACTATTCTCTGGGGTTGGTTTTCGAACCTGTTTTGCACCTATCTTATAGTAGTTCCATCTAGGTTGCATTTCCCTAGTTTGTTTATAAGAAGGTCAGGTGAGGCAGTGGATGTTTTCAGAGACCTATCCACAGTGACTCCAAGGGCTCTTTCTGGGGTGGTAACAGAGAAGTTAGACCCATTATTTTATACATATAGTTGGGATTATGTTTCCCAAGGTGCATTACTCTTGGGTGATACCATCTGGTCCTGGCGACTCTGCTTTCAGTTTCAAACACAGGAGTTAACCTCAAAATGACGGCAGTCTCTTTCTCGTTCAGCCCTTCTGACACCATGGAATGACCTTGGAGTTCATTAAACAACAAACGGGTGAGTATCTGCTGTCCACAGCTATATTGTGTTCTCACCCTCTGTTTTCAGGGCACAGCTCAGAATTCCTACAGTCCTTTACGAGGGAGCCTCTCTAAATAGTAATCTTGCACAAACACATCTCCACACCTGCTGTCCCTGCAGCGGGAGGGAATGGATTAGGTGACATCCACCCAGCTGCCCTAGCAGGTGATCCACGCCCCATGCTTCCTTATCGCAAACTTGTCCCTGTTTTCCATTGAAAAAAGTTTGAACATTTTCACCCAGTTCTGCTAATCTCGTTCAGAGATGTCTTTAAAGCAGTGCATGGGATTTGGGCTGTTATTTCTAAAGGAACCTAAGGGCTGTTTACTTGAGCTTTGCAGAGCAATAAATCCACAGCCCTACCTGCTCCCTTCCCACCCATCCCCCCACTGAGAAAGCTGCTTTCATTTTTCACTCCTCACTTCACAAATAACTTTGGGAAATGACAGCTCCGGCTTCACTAGCTGCAATCACGCAGTGGCAGAGTTTAAAGGCAGCAAACAGCCATAACCAGCCCCACCAGGTACTCAAGGTTACTGGATTTGGATCTCCAGGTAGCATGGGTGGCTGGTATGAAGGCCAGTGGAGGCTAAGCCTCACCTAACCCAGGCCGTGACTCCACCCGCACTTTGCCCCGAGACCCTGCCCTTGCTTCCCCTCTCCCCTGAAGCCGGTGAGGACTCAGCTCCAGCCAGCAACCTGGAGCTCAGGGCTTGGGCCAGGGACGAGGGGAGCCAGAGGTGGCTTAGGCCGGCCAGCGGTCCAGGACAGCTAAGGTTGGGCCTGTGTGACTCGGGTAGGCATGGGGCTCAGGCCAGTTCGGGCTCCTCCAACAATGGGGGTTGGTGCTTGAGGCTCTGGACATGACGTGATATATATTGTGGTATGTTCTTGTGATGGTCAGTGAATGAACCCTGGTGTCTTGGATAACGTACAATTTTGTCAACCAATGCTCGTCTACATAAATTCTCCTGCCACTCCTTATGGGGACAAATGGTTATGAAAACCAGTGCCCCAATAAAAAGAAAAAAGATTCTCCCGATCGCAAAGGACCAAGCCCCAGACCTAGGTCAGTGGAAGGAATTTTCCTCCAGGGTAGATTGGCAGAGGCCCTGGAGGTTTTTTGCCTTCCTCTACAGCATGGGGCATGGGTCACATACTGGAGGATTCTCTGCATCTTGAAGTCTTTAAACCATGATTTGAGGACTTCAATAGCTGAGACATAGGTGAGAGGATTATTCCAGGAGTGGGTGGGTGAGATTCTGTGGCCTGCGTTGTGCAGGAGGTCAGACTAGATGATCATAATGGTCCCTTCTGACCTTAAAGTCTATGAGTCTATGAGTCTATGAATGAAGAGTTAAATTTCTGTTCTAGCAGCGTTGTACTTTGTACTTTGTACAAGGAAGTAATTGATATTTGAGTTCGTTATGTTTGTGAAGCCCTTTGGGAAGAAAAATACTGTAGTAGCTGGACATAAATTGTTACTACATGGCCTGATTCTTCCAGGCTCACTCACGGAGACATTAAAGTCTTCTTCTCCTATGTTGGTCTCTACTTCTTACTTACTACATGGCCTGATTCTTCCAGGCTCACTCATGGAGACATTAAGTACTTACTTCTCCTATGTTGGTCTCTACTTTACAAGGCGTGTGACTGTCATCTGAGTAGCAGTTGAATCAGCATTGCTGGAAAAAGAAATACAGTGAATTTACAAGACAATATATCGTGAGTTTGAATTTGAATTTTTTCTTTTAAATAATGTTTGTGTTAGTGAAAAGTTCTCATTTGAGATCAGCGGAGAATAAATTCCTTCATAACAGCTGCTGCAGAAATAATAATAATAATAATAATAATAATAATTAATAATTAATAATTAATAAAAAAGAAGCATAAATTCCCCCGTCTTGTTCTACAGACCACAATGGTGAATGCCATGTCATGTCTATTCTACACAAGCTCCATCCAGCAAAGGAGGAGATTAGTACTAATTTGTTTGTTCCGTGTGTGTTTTGTTTCACTTTTTAGTGAGAACATTTTGCTATTAGAAACTTGGCTGGAAAAATCAGCACATTTCACATAGCCCAGAATAGAATCACTGAATGGTGCTGAGTTTACATCACCCACAGCTTGGTCTGCATTTTATCCATGCAGCCACTGACAGGTGAAAGTGTCTAGAGTTAACTAAATATCACATGAATTCCCTTGTCTTCCTTCAGTCTACTTCCAAAAAGGATAATTTTTTCTTAGTGTTTTCTTTTGCAGGAAAGTAGAAGTTGCCATGTAAAACGAATGCAGTTTTGTATAGAGCTGGTCAAAATTCAAAATTCCCATTCTGTTATAAATTCTGAATTTTTTAAAGTTTTAATTTTGATTCGGAACAAAAACTAAAGTCTGAAATTTATCACATTAAGGAAATTCTGAAAAAATATTTTTTTTTTAAATCAAATGGTTTTGATTCGGTTTTCCCCAAATGAAATAGAGCAGCTGGCTGCCCCAAGTCCTAGAGACTCCCTTGGCTGTATGGGGAGTCCCCCAAAGTTTGGGGAGTCCTCTGATACAGAAGTCAAGACTCCCATGGCCAGGCGTGCTGTTTGGTTTTGAGGAATAAGCGTTTTCAGATGCAGTCACATTGTAGAAGAATTCGTGACCAGCTCTAGTTGTGTCTATACCTCATGCTACAGTTTGTGATGTTTTCAATTTCCATTGGCAGAGAGTTGGCTGAATTATATTGCGATCACTTCACAATGCACATAGGATTCAAAGTATTGCCCATGTTCAGCGTTCCATTAATTTTTGTCGTGAAATGGCTTTGGGGTAAGAACACCATTTTTTATTAACTACCGATTAGATATAATAAATAGATACATATCCATTGCTGCCTATCTAAATACTGTGTAAGGAAATCATGGTGCAATATAAAGAGGGAAATCCAAACAAATTTGGGAGCTCTAATGGCATTGTGGTGGGAATAACACCATTGTGTTCTGGAGCCTGTCTATCTCCTCAGCTGTTTTTACATGATCTCAGGTGTGTGTAAAGTCTCAGTGACTCTGCTTCATTAACCGGGGGAGGGGGAAGTGACCATACAAGCTTCTTGTCTGAACACAAGTCATTAGTCACCCTCCTCAAGCTGCTGAAAAGTACAGAGGGCCATGTTGCAGGATGAAAACACTGACACTGCTGCTTAGATGGGACATTTACCCTACCAGTGGATATTGTTAGGAGAAGCCAAAAATAACAGAATGATTGTTACTATTCCAAAGTAACAGAAAGATTGGCAATGGCCAGGTACAATTGCTTTTCCTGCATTCAGGGACTACTCTCTCCTACTTCTTCCAGATTCAGGAGCCACCTCAAAGGGCTAGGCAGAAAGCAGGACCATGACTAAGCTTGGAAGGATTAGATTTTTATTGGTATCAGTAAATGCTGATAAATGTCAGTTTCACTGTACGCACACAAACTGAGGAGAAAATATTTCCATTGCTGCTAATCAATATACTCAGAGAGGTAAAGTAACAAAAATGGGGCTTGAGAATTTATTCGTTTGATTTAAGGCTAACATTTCAACATACGCTGCTGACAGTTTCTGTTTTAATGGTTATACGCTTTCACTTTTTGAATCCCAGAATCGACAGTCATTGCAGAGACATAAGCCACCCAAAAGGGTTGGGCAGAAAGCAGGATCATAACTAGGCATGGATTTGTCAATAAAATGTAAATTTCCCTGTACGCGCACAAACTGATGAAAAAAGATTTCCATCGCTGCTAATTAAAATATGCAGAGATGCAAAGTAAGACATTCGTTTGACTTCACCCTAATATGTTTCTATATGCGGTTGACAGTTTGTGTTTTAATGCTTATAGACTTTAATTGTCTGACCTGCCCCCATTGTGGCCCCCCCCCCCCGAATTTCCTGCAACTGTGAACATTTAAACTGATACAAATAAAAATATTCCTAAAACCCGTAAGTCTGCAAAGCTCTGAAAATGTCAATAGATAAAAATGATTAAAAATAAACATTGATATTGGCCACCAACATTATTTTTTTTAAATATTGAATTCGACCAAGCCTAGCCTTAGCTCTGCTGTCCACCTCCCCATGCTGGCCAGCCACTAAGAGGTGAACACACTGTAACATCTTTAATGATGGTCCAGGCCCCTGCTCTGCCTGGAACTTCAGCAGGGACTCTGCATCCTGCACCAACCCCTGAGAAGGTCCGTCTGCACCACCTCATGCTCAGATCGGTGCCTAGCTGAGCTACCAATGAGAATCTCAAACACGCTCTCCATTCTGAAGGGGGTAATTAGATTAGCTGGGGTGGGTTTCTCCCACGAAAGATAGCACTGCTGTTGTGTCTCAGAAATTGCATCTAGTTTTTCTTTTGTTCTTTCTACACCAATGTCAAGCTTCTGAAGAAAGTCAGTGGTCATGATTTATTTCCTTTCTTGCAGGTGATTTTACTGTCAGTGTGCAGGTTGATCCTTCAATTGCCTTGCTTGGACAAGCTGTGATGTTGTCCTGTCGTCTCGAAGGCAAGGTCCCTGCTAACATTCAAGTGCATTGGTACAAATTGGAAAGGAACAAAAATACGACGTTGTATTTTTACAATAGCACCGAAAAAGGGACTGAGCTGGGCCGGGCTGGGGACGGGCACAGGATCAAAGGACGATATGGGAATGGAGTCGTTAGGGTGAAGCTCTTTCCAGTGCAAGTAGAAGACAGTGGTCAGTACGTGTGTGCGGTGACAGGTGATGGTGTCTATCAAGAAGCTCTCGCCCAGGTGACTGTTCCAGGTAAGCATGGAGATGTTGATACAAAAGTGTTGCTGGCCGGGAACAATGCCGCACTGATCACAGTGGGGCTGATTCTTCATTGCTTTGCACTGTGTGTAGCAGATGTATTTCCATTCACTCCTTTCCTTCCAACAGGGAGGATTATCAGCTGGCAGGGGAAGGAGAAACAGCATCTCATAGAATCTCAGAGTTGGAAGGGACCTTAGAAGGTCATCTAGTCCAACCCCCTGCTCAAAGCAGGACCAATCCCCAATTTTTGCCCCAGATCCCTAAACGGCCCCCTCAAGGATTGAACTCACAACCCTGGGTTTAGCAGGCCAATGCTCAAACCACTGAGCTATCCCTCCCCCCTGTTGTAGATGAACACCCACGTGTGTGCAGTGTTATGGGAGGGGGACAGGGGACGTGATGGGCTGGGAAGGAAGCGGAGAGAAGTGCAGGACTGGGAGTCAGAGAAGCTTCAGCAGTTTGGTGTCCATCTTGCGTAGTGTATTCAAATTATACCCGGTGTGTGCACACAACATGGATACCCCGTGTACATTTTCCTCTGGCTTTTTGCTGGTGGCGTGTGCCATCCTCATCCCCCTGCCTTGCGTGTGCTGCTGCTGCACAACAGCAATAAAGCTCAGGGGCAAAGCTGGGCCAGTACCTCCCGTCACACACACACGCACCCAGGCAATACATTGCAGAGTCCTGTGGGGCTGTGAGGTCACGGGCCACCTGTGGTTTGTACAGGCTGCCCCTGATTCTCAGTTGCACGAAGGCCTTTTACATGGAAATGAACCGCTGACATTACCCCTTGTACAGAGAAGGGTCTCCTTGGCCGGTGTAGAGCTGATGTAAGGGCTCTGTAGTGGTCTTGCTTCCGGACGTGGCGTAAGGGGCATGTCAGGGTTGTGGGAGAGAGGGAGCAGGCTACGTGCTGGTAGGGGTGTGGCTGGAGCACACTGTGCTTTGGCTAGGCTCTGTGTGACGGGGTAGGCACTCACCACCGCGGCGCCCCCTGCCGGTCTGTCTGGGAATTAGCTCTCGGCAGTCCTGGAGCGCCCTCCGCCGGTGGTGTCCTGTCCACCTCTCCCTTGCCGGCGTCCGGACCCGCGTTGCTCCCCGCTCAAGGCGTCTTCTTCAGGACACTGCCCTCCGGCAGTGGCCCCTAGTCCACGCTCACCCCCTTCTGGGGGGGGGGGGGGTGTTATTTGCAGTTCCTCTAAGTGCCCCAGCCACAGTGGCTCACCACACCCCAAAGTCTAACCCCTTCTGTCAAGAGTCTGGTGCAGTCTGTTAGCGCCACGTCCCATGGCTGGGCGCTTGTACCAAGGGGAAAGGGGGGGACCCAGGCCCGCCCTCTACTCTGGATCCCGACCCAGGGACCCTCAGACGGCAGCCTTCCTGCCCTCCTTCTCTCCCTTTGTCCGTCTCTCTTCCCTGGGCCACTTCGCCTTCAGCCCCCTCTTGCACCCAGCTAGGCCCTTCCACTCAGGGCCTGCAGCCTGGCAGGCTACGGGCTGGAGCTCTCTTATGCTCCCCTGAGTCTGCCCAGCACTGCGCTGTCCCAAGTGCTGGTCTCCTAAGCAGGAGACAGACCTTCCCCTCTGAAGGCCTGGGAGAGACTCCATGCTCCTCTGCTGAGCAGCCTTTTTATAGGGCTGAGCCCGGCCCTGATTGGCTGTCTCCAATCTGGGCCCCGATTGACTCCCTAACAGGCCCTCCCTGATTGGCTGCAGCCTTGCGCAGTCTCTCTTGCCTGTCCTACCCCACTCATGCAAGGGGGTGGGGCACTTGCCCCACCACACTCTGCTTCCCAGGGCTCATAGGGGACCATGGGAAGCAAAGTGTAAGTTACAATAGCCCTAAGGCTGCTCTGACTTACATTGGGACCTAGTGGGGCCCCTGAATGAGCCCAAAATATGGATAGCCCAAAGGTGGATCTCCCCTTTTCTGAAAATACTGTTTCCTGACTGACCTGCTGCCGTCCCAAAAGTGAAGCTGTCGCATACATACGATGTAGTCATGTCTACATACAGTTTGGGATCAGCTGGTGAAGTGTTTGGTGATCTCTTGAGGTGGAAATCTCTCTGCAAGAATTTAAGATACTTGGACATGCAAAATTATAGTTCGGTGTAGATTCCATAGGACATGGAGACTGTAATGATAGTATCAAAGGGGTAGCCGTGTTAGTCTGGATCTATAGAAGCGACAAAGGGTCCTGTGGCACCTTATAGACTAAGGGCTAGTCTACACTTACCCGCAGCGTCGGAGGCGTCGGATCGATCTTCTGGGTTCGATTTATCGCGTCTTGTCTAGACGCGATAAATCGAACCAGGAAGTGCTCCCCCGTCGACGCCGGTAATCCTGCTCTGCGAACGGAGCAGGCGGAGTCGACGGGGGAGCCTGTGCGCTGCCGTGTGGACCAGGGGTAAGTACTTTAAAGTTCGAAATAAGATACTTTGACTTCAGCTACGTTATTCACGTAGCTGAAGTTGCGTATCTTATTTCGAACTTGTGGGCTAGTGTAGACCAGCCCTAACAGAGTTAGTCTATAAGGACCCTTTGGACCACAGGACCCTTTGTCGCTGTAATGATAGTGGTGATCATTCATCATTAGCTCTCTTTGTTTGGCTTGTTAGCTAGTTCTTCAGCCTGTTGAACATTTTCTGAAATTGGTTTTCACTCTAGGTTTTGGATCTGCACCTCGCCTAACTATAGACCATCAGGTGAATCATTCAGTCACTCTGAGGTGTACGTCCCAAGGGTGGTACCCACAGCCTGAAGTACGCTGGACTGACAGCACAGGACAAAAAATAACTGCTGTGGCTGAAACAAGAATCCAAAAAGATGCGACAGAGCTGTATCAAATCCACAGTACACTCACGGTAGCAGATATTGCTTCTGACACTATCTCCTGCATTATAAGAAACCCCTTGCTGAAGAGGCACCACAAAAAAGTTATTGCAATTTCAGGTAAGAGACGAAGCACTGTCAAAGCAAATACCTGTGTTCCTGCTCTTACTTACAAAAGAGGGCTAAACGCACCTGCCTTGTGGCCAACCATGTCATTCAAGGCTTGCCTACATGGAGCACCAACACGCATTATTGGGATGTAATTTTTAAAGCGCATTAATGGGTTGCACATTAATTAGTCCATGTAGACACCCAGCTGGTGCTCACTAAAGTTTCATAGACTTTAAGGTCAGAAGAGACCATTATGATCATCTAGTCTGACCTCCTGCACAATGCAGGCCACAGAACCCACCCACTCCTGGAATAATCCTCTCATCTATGTCTGAGCTTTTGAAGTCCTCAAATCTTGATTTAAAGACTTCAAGATGCAGAGAATCCTCCAGCAAGTGACCCGTGCCCCACACTGCAGAGGAAGGTGTAAAATCCCCCAGGGCCTCTGCCAATCTGCCCTGGAGGAAAATTCCTTCCCAACCCCAAATATGGCGATCAGCTGAACCCCGAGCATGTGGGCAAGACTCACCCAGCCAGGCACCCAGGAAAGAATTCTCTGTAGTAACTCAGATCCCACCCCATCTAACATACTATCACAAGTCATTGGGGCTATTTACCGCTAATAGTCAAAGATCCATTAATTGCCAAAATCATGTTATCCCATCATACCTCACACCATTCCCCTGGTGTGCATTATGGTATTATTGTTTGAAACAGTAATGCGGTCAAGCACACTAGGAAACTTTTAGTGTGCATCATCAAGGTCTGCACAGACCAATTAATGTTCAACACATTGGTGCACTTTATTAATCAGACTTCAGTAGTGCCCATTACCCCACTGAGTAGACAAGCCTTTGGTGCAGCATAGTGAAGACCTGTACCACTCAGCATTTCTTTTCAAATACTATTCTTGAGATCATCACAGATGTAAAAGATACTAGAGCTCCGATTCTCTTTTCACGTATTTGTGTGTATATTTGGAGTGACTCCCCTGAAGCTAATGAATTTACACTATTGTAAAAACAGCAGAAATAAGAGGAGAATTAGGGCTGTCCTCTTTTTCACTCTC
Source organism: Chelydra serpentina (assembly GCA_037349315.1). Classification (NCBI taxonomy): domain Eukaryota; kingdom Metazoa; phylum Chordata; order Testudines; family Chelydridae; genus Chelydra; species Chelydra serpentina. The sequence continues at coordinate 3,841,334 of JBAIAC010000046.1, read as the reverse complement.
TCTCTTACACATTAATATGAGGCATTATGCGCTGCTGCTGCAAATATACATTGACTCTGAACATTTTTCAGGTTTCTTTGATTTGAAGGCAGAACATGACGTCATTACTGCTGTAACTGGAGAAAATGCCATTCTTCCCTGCCGGCTGATTACGAAACATCTGCCCCCTAGCATGGAGCTGCAATGGAGGAAAGTTGGACCTGGGAAGGCTAAGACAATCTATCTCTACCTCTATGATGAAAGCAGCCCCCTGGTTAATTCTTATCCACAGGATGACAAATGCCCAATGGGTTATTTGTCTCCAAATAGAGTCAACAGCAGAGAATGGCTCAGGAAGGAATATAAAAAAAAGGCAGAAGTTTTTAAAGGAAAGGAGTTTGGAAAAGGAAATATTTCTCTGAAACTGAACAATATTCAGGTGAAAGATGAAGGAAAATATGTATGTTCTGCCACAGCCAACTCATTTCACAGAGAGATCATCATTGAAGTCTTGGTTAGAGGTAAGAAAAACCCAGAATTGGAGAAAGCAGATTTAACAAAACTCTATTATTTTATCTCCCCAGGAGCCAGAACAGGCTTGTCCCTTCTCCACAGTACATTTTATTTTATTATTATTTTATTGTTTTAAAACTCCTAAATGGTGGCATTTCCACTTCTTCCATTGGGTAGCTATTGGATGACTAATGCATGTCACTGTGACATCAGTTTCCTGATTTCAGACTGTCTGCTGTTAGCAGAGATACCAATAATAATCACTCTCCCCTTTATTTGCCTTTAAAATGCCAATTCTTGGAGCTGTATTATTAAATCTATCTTCTAAAAATTAAACTGATGGTAGAGTGTAACTTAAGCTACTTTTTAATAAGCCTTTTTGAAGCATCGTTAATTTAACAACAGAGTTTGTTAGCATCCTAAGAACAGGGAACCTTCAGCCATAACAACATAGAATAAAAGAAATGTAGGGCTGGAAGGAACCGCAAGAACTTTGGGAGAGTTATTATGGCAACAATTTGTTTACAACAGAGAAAAGATGTTTTTTCTTTCCATGCTCAGGTTGAAAAAAAATACATTTTATTCCATGAGATAAAATGATTTAGGGTCTTAAGTCCCATTTTCAAAAGTTACTGAGTTGTTGTCTACACAGAAACACTCTGGAAAATTAATTAGAATTAACTGAAGTTTGAATGTAAAGTGGATTAGTTAAATTTCATTAAGCCCCTGTGTGGACATCCTTATTTAGATTTTATGTTGCCTGAATTCGATATGTGAACTAAGCTAAATCAAATTAAGGCCACTTTAATTCTGAATAAGAATGTCCACATGTGTTTACTGTGGTTTAACTAATCCATTTTAATAGTTGATTCAGATTAACTTTCCTGAGTGTCCCCATGCAGACAAGTCGTTAGATACTTTGGAGACTAAGTCCTATTAACTTTCCTGGAAACTTAGGTTAGGTCTATACTACAGATCTAAGTCAGTATACCTATGTCACAAAGGGGTATGAAAAATCCACACCCCTGAGTGATGTAGTTATACTAATCTAACCCCTAGTGTAGAAAGTCGTATGTGGGTGTTTCTTCATTTTGCTAGGCCCCCACCTGCTGCAGAGACAGCTCTCTGAGGGAAATGCCAACATTGTATTTCATGTAGCCCCCTTCTCCCCTGCCACCACTCCCCATTTGGCTTAAGCCTCCTCCCTGCTGCTTTCTAATTGGAGTGGCTTGTCTTCCTTCCTGGTATGTATTGGGTCCTGGGTTCTTTATTTCAGTGCCTGGTGCCTCCACCCAAGGTGACTCCTGTCTGTGCTTGGGACACGGGTGCTGTCTTTTGGGAAAATGACTAATGCTACTTATCTATTTATGAGAAATATAACCCAGCACATGAACAACACAATACATTAATACAAGACCCAACAAATGAAAAGCCACACTCAAAAATAACAGTATAACACAGGGAACTTTACTGGGGACAGGGAACAAAGGCTCTAGGGAAGCAACATAAGAACAGCCATACAGTGTCGGACCAATAATCCATCCAGCCCAGTATCGTCTTCTGACAGTGGTCAGAGCCTGATGCATCAGAGGGAATGAACAGAACAGGGCAATTTATCTAATGATCCATTCCCTGTCATCCAGTCCCAGCTTCTGATAGAGGTTTACAGACACCCAGGGCACTGGCTTGCATCCCTGAGCATCTCGGCTAATAGCCACTGAAGGAACTATCCTCCATGAACTTATCTCATTCTTTCTTTTTGAACCCCATTATATTTTTGGCCTTCACAACATCTTTTGGCAATGAGTTCCACAGGTTGACTGTGCATTCTGGGAAGCAGTATGTTTTTTTCTTATTATTATCTATCCCATGCCTAATCATTCCTAACATTCTGTTAGCTGTTTTGACTGCCACTGCACTGCACATTGAGTGGATGTTTTCTGAGAACTATCCACAATGACACCAAGATCTCTTTCTTGAGTGGAACCAGCTCATTTAAACCCCACCATTTTGTATGTGTATTTGGGATCATGTTTTCCAATGTTCATTGCTTTTCATTTATCAGCCTTGAATTTCATCTGCTATTTTGTCCCCTAAGCATCCAGCTTTGTCAGATCCCTTTGTAACTGGGCTATTGGGTATTTTGGGACAAGCACCCTCATCCCTCTATTTTGTGCAGACCTGAGCCTATTGGCCAACTCTAATCAAGGTTATGAGATCAGGCCCCCTGGCAGGATAGGCAGGGAGACGCCTAGTTTGTGAATACCACTGTGTGACTGCTGGGGGTTACATGTGAGTGAGGGCTCCGAGCTGCTCATTAGCTGTGTAATGGGATTTAGTTGGCTTTGTTCCTACTGACGGGGTTAGTTGGTAATTGAGATTTGGCTTTGAGAATGTCAGTGATGCCTCAATGCTGGACTTGGGCACCTAAAGAGGCACTGAGATGGCTATGCTCTTCTGTGAATCAGGTATCAAGTGACTGATTCAGAATCCACTGAAGTGAATGAAAGTCTCCCATTGACTTCAGTGAGTTTGGATCTGGCCCTAGGCCTGCACTGATTTGATATCACTGTTGCATGTATGAGGGAGAGGTTTCCTCTGTCTTCCTTGAGGCCTCTCTCATATGGGACAGAATCACATGTGCAAACCCTTGTGCCTGTTTCATAGGACAAAACCAAGGGGAAAACGTGAACTTTACAATCACACATTTGAGGGTGTATCAGATTGTGCTCTTGCCAGAGAATTCTAATTACTTAATCAAGGGTCCAGTGCTTCTCCCAGTGAAATCAATGAGAAGATTTACATGAGAAGGTGCAGGATTAGGATCCTCATCAGATCATACGGTGAATATAATGAAAAGTGTTTGTGTTTTTTTTTTTCCAGATCAACCGAGGGATGACAAACGTAAGTTTTCTCCAGTGGCTGCAGTTTGAAGGGGGAAGGGCCTGGCATTTCTCCAGTGAGGGACGTGGGGTAGGCAGGGTCCCTTCAACTGAGTGGGGGATCAGGACCTTTGCTCTTTTGCAGTGAGGGGAGGAAGGTACATATTTGCCATTGGGACTCGAGAGAGTTTGGACATTTTTCACTGGCAGGTTGTTTCTCTGCTTGGTCGGGGTTAGGGTTTCAGAACAGGACTTCTCAGGGGAAAGATGTGTTTGTTACCCCAATTTGAAGAAAAAGCAAAGACAAGAGGGGTGACACATTGAGAAGTGTCTGCCTTTGCAAAACAATGGCAGGAAGGCAAAGGTGGAGTTGATTTGATTGCAGAGCCATACGCATAGAGTGAGGTTTCATTATGGAAATGTTTAGCAATGAGCTTAAGCTTCCACAACACAACTTTCTATAACAACTGTAGGATAAATACCTTCTTGCTGCCAATGAGAATAATTTCTACTGACGGGCCAGAGCCTCTCCCAGGGGTGTTTCCTTGGTATCCAGGGAGTTCTCACCTCACAAAGCGGAGTGTAAAGCAGCTATACATTTCCACAGAGCCCAAGACTGATGGGAAATGAGGCCTCATGCTCATGAGTCTTGGGCTTTGTATACAAGGACGCTCTTTTCCAGAGCAGTTACCTGGCCTCCCTCGTCTCTGGCAGCCTCATGTTCTTGAGTTCTACAAACAAAACTTCCTTTTCTGTGCCCCTCTCTGCTCCTTCACCACACCCCACTCACGGTGGCTGTCTTTGGTCAGTGAGGACCCAGGGTTCAGAGGTGCATCTGTGTGAGTTCTCCTCCCATCCAGGGAAGAAGGCACCTTGCTTGCGCTGCCATCTGAGCACTTGCTCTGGCTGGCTGCCCCACCAGTCGCTGTTCCTCCCTCCTGCCCTCCCTGCCAGCTGCTGTTCCGCCCCCGCTGGCCACCTCGCCAGACGCTCTTTCCACTCACCGGTCACCTTCTGCCAGTGTATTCACTACCAGAAGAAGGGATTTTCAGAAACTTTCCATGGTAACGTGTATTTTGTTTTTCTTTTGCAGCCCAGCTCAAGAAGGAAAATGGTAAGTTGGCTTCTGCAGTTTGGAAGGGGAAGGGTCAGTGATTTCCCCATTCAGAGAAGTGGAGGTCAGGACCTTTCTCCTTTTGCAGTGAGTGTGAGGTGAGTGAGTTTTGCAATCGTGAGTGAGGAGACTCTGGGTATTTTTTACTGGCAGGTTGTATATCTGGTTGGTTGGGGCTCGGGTATCAGACTGGGGCTGATCAGAGGAAAGAAATGTTCATTCACGCATTGTGAAGCAACAACGAAGATGAGTGCCTCGTATTAAATGAGGATATTCATATAATAGGCATCATAGAAACGTGGTGGAATGAGGATAATCAATGGGACACAGTAATACCAGGTTACAAAATATATCGGAAGGACAGAACAGGTCGTGCTGGTGGGGGAGTGGCGCTATATGTGAAAGAAAGTGTAGACTCAAATGAAGTTAAAATCTTAAATGAACGAAACTGTACCATAGAATCTCTATGGGTAGTAATTCCGCGCTTTAATAATAAGAATATAGCAGTAGGGATATATTACCGACCACCTGACCAGGATGGTGATAGTGACTGTGAAATGCTCAGGGAGATTAGATTCTCCCTGACATACATTTTTACATACATGTAAGACTAGACATACATTTTTAAGACTGAGGGTGATTAAACATTGTAACAATTTACAATGGGTTCTGGTGGATCCTCCATCACTGGAAATTTTTGAAATCAAGATGATATGTTTTTTCTAAAGGATCTGCTGTAATGAAACCATGGTTTAGGAGAAGTTCGCTGGCCCATGTTAGAGAGACCAGAGACAGTGTGATGTTCATTGTGTCACTTGCTCATTCATAGCTATTCTTCAATAAACACAGCTTTTGGTACTTTTCACTAGGAGGGTGGTGAAGCACTGGAATGGGTTCCCTAGGGAGGTGGTGGAATCTCCATACTTAGAGGTATTTAAGACCCAGCTTGAGAAAGTCCTGACTGGGATAATTTAGTTGGTGCCTGCCCTGTTTTGAGCAGGGGTTTGGACTAGATGACCTCCTGAGGTCTCTTCCTACCCTAATCTTCTATGATTCTATGAACTATTAGTTATCTTTGTTCTTGGCCATATTATTACAAAAGGTGATATTGTTATCTTTAAATATATATATTTTTCTTTTTAGGAGACTTGAAAAAGAGAATAAGTAAGTCTGTGTCCTTTCTCTTTCGTGTGCTCTACTGCTGTGTATGAATCATGTAGAATGAAAAGAAAAATCATTGGCTAATTTTGTCAATAACATATTTATTAAAGCAAGAATATAATCTTCTCTATCTACTACGTGGTGGGATAGGAATGGGGCTAGCCCAAGGATTGAATAGCTAGCTCACTACCCATGGCAAATATTTATGCTAATCAACAAAGAAAGGATCTCATTCACCCTTTGCAATTCATAAGTCTATGGACATGCCCTGAACTGTTTTCTTCTCCTCCCCATTTTTCTTTTGCAGAGGAACCCGAGGAGCAAATTGGTGAGTTTGCCGACTTTACTCAGTTCTGACATTCCACTGAGCAAACTTTGTGTGCCCTGTATTGATTCCAAGAAGTTCAGCTGCAGAGGGTGTGCTATCATTGCGTGCCCCGTGCATCTGGGAACTGGAGGGTCTGTGTGGATTACTCTGGAATCGTGGTATGTCATGGAGCTGAGACCTCAGCAGCACTTTGCAAAGAAAGTCAGAGGGGTCGGGGTTTGTAAGCGTGTCGGACTCACTCCGGCAGCGCCTCCTGCTGGTCTTGTCTGGGAATTAACTCGTCCAGCTCCGGAGCACCCTCTTCAGGTCAGTGATCCGCCTGACCGCTGGTCCCGTGCCCCTTCCAGGACCCCGGTGCCTCTTTCTCGGGGGGCTGCCCCCTGGCAGTACCCCCTTAGTTTCTGGGTCTCCCCTCCCTGGGGAGCCCCCAACCACTATCCCCACCTCACCTCAGTATAGGCTACTGCCAGTCACCACCTAGCCCCATGAACTGGGGCAGACTGCAGTGTATTAGCCACTCATCACAGGCAAGGGGGGTTGGACCTGCTGCCCCTGAACCCCAGTACCTCTCTGGGCCCTATGCCAGGCCCTGCAGCCTGGGGCTTCCCAGCCTGGAGCCTCCCTGCTCCCCTGGCCTTTCCCCAGCCCTGCTCCCAACTAGGTACCTGCTTCCCCCTTGCAGCCAGACCCTTCTCCCTCTGAAGGCAGAGAGAGTCTGTCTGCTCCAGGCCCACTGCCCTCTTATAAGAGCCAGCTGGGCCCTGATTAAACTGGCCACAGCTGTGGCTGCTTCTGTCATCAGCCTAGCGTTCCCCGTTGCAGCCCTCTCCCAGGCTGCTTTAAGCCCCTTAGGACAGGAGTGGTGTAGCCACCCCGCTACAGGGTTCAAGGGCAGTCGGGCATGAGAGGAAAAGCATCCATGCGCTACAGGAATTGAACATGTCCAGCGAATGCAAAAGCTCTGGATGGGGAGTGTGGCAGGACAGAGTTGCTAGTTCTGTGCCTGACTTTGTAGTAGCTGAGGCCATGCTATGACATGGGATGGAGGGAGAATTGTCTTCCCCAAAGAGCTTCCCCCAAACTGGGAACCCACATCCTGTGCAGAGCACCCAGTGTCGGCTCTTTGACAATCCCCCTGCAAAAAAGTGCTGATAGTCACACAGGGATGTTTGCTAGAGCGCGAAATAGAATCTAGCTATTCTGTCTTCCGGTCCGGTGTATTCACTATGAGAGCAAGGTGTTGGCAGAAGCTTTCCATGGGAATGTGTCTATTTCAGGGAGGAAAAAAAGCTCTTTGGATGAAAAAAGGATGAAGAAAGATACAAAAGGATCTCTGTAGAATCAAAAGTTTCTATTTCCTCTGTATTAAAAAGGAACATTCAGATTTTTCACTTGAAAATGAAGGTTTGATTCAGTTACCCAATCATGTGGGGGTGGTGTAGGCACAGGCGCCAACTTTTTGATTTCCTTGATAGTGATTGACCACCTCTCTGCCCCAGGATCCGTCCCTATATATCCCTTCTCTCAAGGCCCCACTCCTTGCTCGCCTCTTTCCACTTCCACTCCACCTCTTCCTGCCACATTACACCCCCTCTCCCAAGAGCGCCCCACCCTCGTTCCGCCTCTTCCTGTCCATGCTCCTCCGCCTGAGCGCCTCCTGCCCTCTGCAGAACAGCTGATCAGTGCGGGCAGGACGCATGGCGGAGGAGGAGGAGGGGCTGATTGGCGGGGCCTGCCGGTGAGTGCAATTTCTGTCTCAGCAAAGCTGTTCCCCTTTCACTGGAGCTGACACAAGTCCTTCAATAGGAAATGGTTCGCAGACCCCAGGCCAGAGGGCATAGGGTTGATCTTAATTAGGACTATAGAGGTTATATTAGGTGTTTATTTGTCTCTATTGCTGGAATACTGAGTGCAGTTCTGGTGTCCCCCATGAAGAAAGAAGTTGTCAAAGTGGAGAGGGTTCAGAGAAGATCACCAGAATGATCAAAGGATTAGATAACATGTCATACTGACAGACTCAAAGAGCTCTGTCTCTTTAGTTTAACAAAGGGAAGGGGTGACTTGATTGAACTCTATATGTATGTGCATAGAGAAGAAATATGTGATAATGGGCTTTTTAGTCTAGCAGAGAATGGTCTAGCAAAATCCAGTGGCTGGAAATTGAAATTAGGAAAGTCAGACTAGAAATAAGGCATATATTTTTAAGACTGAGGGTGATTAAACATTGTAACAATTTACAATGGGTTCTGGTGGATCCTCCATCACTGGAAATTTTTGAAATCAAGATGATATGTTTTTTCTAAAGGATCTGCTGTAATGAAAACATGGTTTAGGAGAAGTTCGCTGGCCCATGTTAGAGAAACCAGAGACAGTGTGATGTTCATTGTGTCACTTGCTCATTCATAGCTATTCTTCAATAAACACAGCTTTTGGTATTTTTCACCCGGAGGGTGGTGAAGCACTGGAATGGGTTCCCTAGGGAGGTGGTGGAATCTCCATACTTAGAGGTATTTAAGACCCAGCTTGAGAAAGTCCTGACTGGGATAATTTAGTTGGTGCCTGCCCTGTTTTGAGCAGGGGTTTGGACTAGATGACCTCCTGAGGTCTCTTCCTACCCTAATCTTCTATGATTCTATGAACTATTAGTTATCTTTGTTCTTGGCCATATTATTACAAAAGGTGATATTGTTATCTTTAAATATATATATTTTTCTTTTTAGGAGACTTGAAAAAGAGAATAAGTAAGTCTGTGTCCTTTCTCTTTCGTGTGCTCTACTGCTGTGTATGAATCATGTAGAATGAAAAGAAAAATCATTGGCTAATTTTGTCAATAACATATTTATTAAAGCAAGAATATAATCTTCTCTATCTACTACGTGGTGGGATAGGAATGGGGCTAGCCCAAGGATTGAATAGCTAGCTCACTACCCATGGCAAATATTTATGCTAATCAACAAAGAAAGGATCTCATTCACCCTTTTCAATTCATAAGTCTATGGACATGCCCTGAACTGTTTTCTTCTCCTCCCCATTTTTCTTTTGCAGAGGAACCCGAGGAGCAAATTGGTGAGTTTGCCGACTTTACTCAGTTCTTACATTCCACTGAGCAAACTTTGTGTGCCCTGTATTGATTCCAAGAAGTTCAGCTGCAGAGGGTGTGCTATCATTGCGTGCCCCGTGCATCTGGGAACTGGAGGGTCTGTGTGGATTACTCTGGAATCGTGGTATGTCATGGAGCTGAGACCTCAGCAGCACTTTGCAAAGAAAGTCAGAGGGGTCGGGGTTTGTAAGCGTGTCGGACTCACTCCGGCAGCGCCTCCTGCTGGTCTTGTCTGGGAATTAACTCGTCCAGCTCCGGAGCACCCTCTTCAGGTCGGTGATCCGCCTGACCGCTGGTCCCGTGCCCCTTCCAGGACCCCGGTGCCTCTTTCTCGGGGGGCTGCCCCCTGGCAGTACCCCCTTAGTTTCTGGGTCTCCCCTCCCTGGGGAACCCCCAACCACTATCCCCACCTCACCTCAGTATAGGCTACTGCCAGTCACCACCTAGCCCCATGAACTGGGGCAGACTGCAGTGTATTAGCCACTCATCACAGGCAAGGGGGGTTGGACCTGCTGCCCCTGAACCCCAGTACCTCTCTGGGCCCTATGCCAGGCCCTGCAGCCTGGGGCTTCCCAGCCTGGAGCCTCCCTGCTCCCCTGGCCTTTCCCCAGCCCTGCTCCCAACTAGGTACCTGCTTCCCCCTTGCAGCCAGACCCTTCTCCCTCTGAAGGCAGAGAGAGTCTGTCTGCTCCAGGCCCACTGCCCTCTTATAAGAGCCAGCTGGGCCCTGATTAAACTGGCCACAGCTGTGGCTGCTTCTGTCATCAGCCTAGCGTTCCCCGTTGCAGCCCTCTCCCAGGCTGCTTTAAACCCCTTAGGACTTAAAGCTACAGGGTGCAAGGGCAGTCGGGCATGAGAGGAAAAGCATCCATGCGCTACAGGAATTGAACATGTCCAGCGAATGCAAAAGCTCTGGATGGGGAGTGTGGCAGGACAGAGTTGCTAGTTCTGTGCCTGACTTTGTAGTCGCTGAGGCCATGCTATTACATGGGATGGAGGGAGAATTGTCTTCCCCAAAGAGCTTCCCCCAAACTGGGAACCCACATCCTGTGCAGAGCACCCAGTGTCGGCTCTTTGACAATCCCCCTGCAAAGGAAGTGCTGATAGTCACACAGGGATGTTTGCTAGGGCGCGAAATAGAACCTAGATATTCTGTCTTCCGGTCCGGTGTATTCACTATGAGAGCAAGGTGTTGGCAGAAGCTTTCCATGGGAATGTGTCTATTTCAGGGAGGAAAAAAAGCTCTTTGGATGAAAAAAGGATGAAGAAAGATACAAAAGGATTTCTATAGAATCAAAAGTTTCTATTTCCTCTGTATTAAAAAGGAACATTCAGATTTTTCACTTGAAAATGAAGGTTTGATTCAGTTACCCAATCATGTGGGGGCGGTGTAGGCACAGGCGCCAACTTTTTGATTTCCTTGATAGTGCTTGACCACCTCTCTGCCCCAGGATCCGTCCCTATATATCCCTTCCCTCAAGGCCCCACTCCTTGCTCGCCTCTTTCCACTTCCACTCCACCTCTTCCTGCCACATTACACCCCTTCTTCCAAGAGCGCCCCACCCTCGTTCCGCCTCTTCCTGTCCATGCTCCTCCACCTGAGCGCCTCCTGCCCTCTGCAGAACAGCTGATCGGTGTGGGCAGGATGCATGGCGGAGGAGGAGGAGGGGCTGATTGGCGGGGCCTGCCGGTGAGTGCAATTTCTGTCTCAGCAAAGCTGTTCCCCTTTCACTGGAGCTGATACAAGTCCTTCAATAGGAAATGGTTCGCAGACCCCAGGCCAGAGGGCATAGGGTTAATCTTAAATAGGACTATAGAGGTTATATTAGCTCTATATTTGGCTCTAGTGCTGGAATACTGAGTGCAGTTCTGGTGTCCCCCACGAAGAAAGAAGTTGTCAAAGTGGAGAGTGTTTAGAGAAGAGCACCAGAGTGGTTAAAGGATTAGATAACACTGTTTATGTATGTACATAGAGAACAAATATTTGATAATGGGCTTTTTAGTCTAGCAGAGAATGGTCTAGCACAATCCAGTGGCTGGAAATTGAAATTAGGAAAGTCAGACTAGAAATAAGACATACATTTTTAAGACTGAGGGTGATTAAACATTGTAACGATTTACCATGGTTTCTGGTGGATCCTCCATCACTGGACATTTTTGAAATCAAGGTGATATGTTCTTTGTAAAGCATCTTCTCTAATGCAAACATGAATTGTTTGGTGAAAGTTCTCTGGCTCATGCTATAGAGACCAGAGACAGTGTGATGTTCATTGTGTCACTTGCTCACTCATAGCTATTCTCCAATAAACACAGCTTTTGGTATTTTTCACCCGGAGGGTGGTGAAGCACTGGAATGGGTTCCCTAGAGAGGTGGTGGAACCTCCATCCTTATAGGTATTTAAGGCCCGGCTTGAGAAAGCCCTGGCTGGGATGATTTAGTTGGTGCTGGTCCTGTATTGAGGAGGGGGTTGGACTAGATGATCTCCTGAGGTCTTTTCCAACCCTAATCTTCCATGATTCTATGATTCTATGAATCACCCTCCCTGATTGAGCTGACCTCGTTATCTCTAGCCTGACTCTTCCCTGCACATTTATATCTGCCCCTGGACATTTCCACTGCTTGCATCTGAAGAAGTGGGTATTCACCCATGAAAGCTTATGCTCCAATACCTCTGTCAGTCGATAAGGTGCCACAGGATCCTTTGTCGCTTCTATGAATTATTAATTATCTTTGTTCTTCACCATATTATTACAAACGGTGCTATTGTTATCTTTAAATATAATTTTTTTCTTTTTCAGGTTACTTGGGAAAGATAATAAGTAAGTCTCTGCCCTTTTTCTTTTGTGTACTCTACTGCTCTGCAGGAATCTTCTAGAATGAAAAGAAAAATCATTTGAGTTATTAGTCCTCACCCCACTTTCCTGTTTTTGACAGAGCAGGTTACCTGACTGTTTTGTCAATAATAGATGAGCGCTTGCTGGTTCTGAGCAGTGCTGCTCATACATCGTTGAAATTTACATAGACTCACCCAGTCCTGGTTTGTATTCTCCAAGAACCATACCACTCTTGCAGAGACACAGTACGAAAGGCAATGTACACATTGAAAGGACTCTGCATTGAAACAGTAAATGGAATGTAGCTCATGATGTAAATGGTGTTACTGCTCCTTTCATAGCAGAACCCATATTAGCAGAGGAGCCTAGTGTGTCATATTCCCCTTTTGCTTATTAGTTGTGGCCATGAAGCTCTTTCTTAAATTGATTAAAGCAAGAACATAATCTTCTCTATCTACTACGTGGTGGGATAGGAATGGGGCGAGCCCATGGATTGAATAGCTAGCTCACTGCCCATGGACAATATTTATGCTAATCAACACAGAAAGGATCTCATTCACCCTCTTCAATTCATAAGTCAACTGACATGCCCTGAACTGTTTTCTTCTCCTCCCCATTTTTCTTTTGCAGAGGAACTCTGGGAGCAAATGGGTGAGTTTGCCAACTTTACTCAATACTTACAGTCCACTGACCCAACTTTGTGTGCCCTGTGTTGGTTCCATCAACTTCAGCTGCAGAAGGGATGCTATCATTGCATGCCCCATGGATCTGGGAAGTGGAGGGTCTGTGTAGATTACTCTGGAATTGTGGTATGTCATTGAGCTGTTACCTCACCAGCAGTTTGCAAAGAAAGTCAGAGGGGTGGGGGTTTAAGGGCAGTCGTGCATGTGAGAAAAAACATCCACGCGCTACAGGAACAGAACATATCAAGTGAATGGAAAAGCTCTGGATGGGGAGTGTGGCAGGACCAAGTTGCTAGTGCTGTGCGTGACCCTGTAGTAGCGGAGGCCATGTGGAGACTGCACCCTTTGCCTCTGGGATGGAGGGAGAATTGTCTTCCCCAAAGAGCTTCCCCCAAACTGGAAATCCACATCCTGTGCAGAGCACCCAGAGTTGGCTCTTTGACAATCCCCCTGCAAAGGAAGTGCTGATAGTCACACAGGGATGTTTGTTAGAGCAAGAAATAAAACCTAGATATTCTGTCTTCCGGTCCGGTGTATTCACTATGAGAGCAAGGTGTTGGCAGAAACTTTCCTTGGGAATGTGTCTATTTCAGGGGGGGGGGGAAAGCTCTTTGGATGAAAAAAAGACCAAGAAAGACACAAAAGGATCTCTGTAGAATCAAAAGTTTCTATCTCCTCAGTATTAAAAAGGAACATTCTGCTTTTTCACTTTAAAAATGAAGGAGACATTTTTAAGGTTTGATTCAGTTACCCAATCATGTGGGGACGGTGTAGGCACAGGCGCCAACTTTTTGATTTCCTTGATAGTGCTTGACCACCTCTCTGCCCCAGGATCCGTCCCTATATATCCCTTCCCTCAAGGCCCCACTCCTTGCTCGCCTCTTCCTGCTCCCACCCCGCCTCTTCCTGCCACATTACACCCCCTCTCTCAAGAGTGCCCCACCCTCGTTCCGCCTCTTCCTGTCCATGCTCCTCCGCCTGAGCGCCTCCTGCCCCCTGCAGAACAGCTGATCGGTGCGGGCAGGACGCATGGCGGAGGAGGAGGAGGGGCTGATTGGCGGGGCCTGCCGGTGAGTGCAATTTCTGTCTCAGCAAAGCTGTTCCCCTTTCACTGGAGCTGACACAAGTCCTTCAATAGGAAATGGTTCGCAGACCCCAGGCCAGAGGGCATAGGGTTGATCTTAATTAGGACTATAGAGGTTATATTAGGTGTTTATTTGTCTCTATTGCTGGAATACTGAGTGCAGTTCTGGTGTCCCCCATGAAGAAAGAAGTTGTCAAAGTGGAGAGGGTTCAGAGAAGAGCACCAGAATGATCAAAGGATTAGATAACATGTGTCGTAGTGACAGACTCAAAGAGCTCTGTCTCTTTAGTTTAACAAAGGGAAGGGGTGACTTGATTGAACTCTATATGTATGTGCATAGAGAAGAAATACGTGATAATGGGCTTTTTAGTCTAGCAGAGAATGGTCTAGCACAATCCAGTGGCTGGAAACTGAAATTAGGAAAGTCAGACTAGAAATAAGACATACATTTTTAAGACTGAGGGTGATGAAACATTGTAACATTTCACCATGGTTTCCGGTGGATCCTCCATCACTGGAGATTTTTGAAATCAAGGTGATATGTTCTTTGTAAAGCATCTTCTCTAATGCAAACATGAATTGTTTGGTGAAAGTTCTCTGGCTCATGCTACAGAGACCAGAGACAGTGTGATGTTCATTGTGTCACTTGCTCACTCATAGCTATTCTCCAATAAACACAGCTTTTGGTATTTTTCACCCGGAGGGTGGTGAAGCACTGGAATGGGTTCCCTAGGGAGGTGGTGGAACCTCCATCCTTATAGGTATTTAAGGCCCGGCTTGAGAAAGCCCTGGCTGGGATGATTTAGTTGGTGCTGGTCCTGTATTGAGGAGGGGGTTGGACTAGATGATCTCCTGAGATCTCTTCCAACCCTAATCTTCCATGATTCTATGATTCTATGAATCACCCTCCCTGATTGAGCTGACCTCGTTATCTCTAGCCTGACTCTTCCCTGCACATTTATATCTGCCCCTGGACATTTCCACTGCTTGCATCTGAAGAAGTGGGTATTCACCCATGAAAGCTTATGCTCCAATACCTCTGTTAGTCGATAAGGTGCCACTGGATCCTTTGTCGCTTCTATGAATTATTAATTATCTTTGTTCTTCACCATATTATTACAAACGGTGCTATTGTTATCTTTAAATATAATTTTTTTCTTTTTCAGGTTACTTGGGAAAGATAATAAGTAAGTCTCTGCCCTTTTTCTTTTGTGTACTCTACTGCTCTGCAGGAATCTTCTAGAATGAAAAGAAAAATCATTTGAGTTATTAGTCCTCACCCCACTTTCCTGTTTTGGACAGAGCAGGTTACCTGACTATTTTGTCAATAATATATGAGCGCTTGCTGGTTCTGAGCAGTGCTGCTCATACATTGTTGAAATTTACATAGACTCACCCAGTCCTGGTTTGTATTCTCCAAGAACCATAACACTCTTGCTGAGACACAGTACGAAAGGCAATGTACACATTGGAAGGACTCTGCGTTGAAACAGTAAATGGAATGCAGCTCATGATGTAAATGGTGTTACTGCTCCTTTCATAGCAGAACCCATATTAGCAGAGGAGCCTAGTGTGTCATATTCCCCTTTTGCTTATTAGTTGTGGCCATGAAGCTCTTTCTTACATTGATTAAAGCAAGAACATAATCTTCTCTATCTACTACGTGGTGGGATAGGAATGGGGCGAGCCCATGGATTGAATAGCTACCTCACTGCCCATGGCCAATATTTATGCTAATCAACAAAGAAAGGATCTCATTCACCCTCTTCAATTCATAAGTCAACTGACATGCCCTGAACTGTTTTCTTCTCCTCCCCATTTTTCTTTTGCAGAGGAACTCTGGGAGCAAATGGGTGAGTTTGCCAACTTTACTCAATACTTACAGTCCACTGACCCAACTTTGTGTGCCCTGTGTTGGTTCCAACAACTTCAGCTGCAGAAGGGATGCTATCATTGCATGCCCCATGGATCTGGGAAGTGGAGGGTCTGTGTAGATTACTCTGGAATTGTGGTATGTCATTGAGCTGTTACCTCACCAGCAGTTTGCAAAGAAAGTCAGAGGGGTGGGGGTTTAAGGGCAGTCGTGCATGTGAGAAAAAACATCCACGCGCTACAGGAACAGAACATATCAAGTGAATGGAAAAGCTCTGGATGGGGAGTGTGGCAGGACCAAGTTGCTAGTGCTGTGCGTGAACCTGTAGTAGCGGAGGCCATGTGGAGACTGCACCCTTTGCCTCTGGGATGGAGGGAGAATTGTCTTCCCCAAAGAGCTTCCCCCAAACTGGAAATCCACATCCTGTGCAGAGCACCCAGAGTTGGCTCTTTGACAATCCCCCTGCAAAGGAAGTGCTGATAGTCACACAGGGATGTTTGCTAGAGCAAGAAATAAAACCTAGATATTCTGTCTTCCGGTCTGGTGTATTCACTATGAGAGCAAGGTGTTGGCAGAAACTTTCCTTGGGAATGTGTCTATTTGAGGCGGGGGAAAAGCTCTTTGGATGAAAAAAAGACCAAGAAAGACACAAAAGGATCTCTGTAGAATCAAAAGTTTCTATCTCCTCTGTATTAAAAAGGAACATTCTGCTTTTTCACTTTAAAAATGAAGGAGACATTTTTAAGGTTTGATTCAGTTACCCAATCATGTGGGGGCAGTGTAGGCACAGGTGCCAACTTTTTGATTTCCTTGATAGTGCTTGACCACCTCTCTGCCCCAGGATCCGTCCCTATATATCCCTTCCCTCAAGGACCCACTCCTTGCTCGCCTCTTTCCACTTCCACTCCACCTCTTCCTGCCACATTACACCCCCTCTCCCAAGAGCGCCCCACCCTCGTTCCGCCTCCTCCTGTCCATGCTCCTCCACCTGAGCGCCTCCTGCCCTCTGCAGAACAGCTGATCGGTGTGGGCAGGATGCATGGCAGAGGAGGAGGAGGGGCTGATTGGCGGGGCCTGCCGGTGAGTGCAATTTCTGTCTCAGCAAAGCTGTTCCCCTTTCACTGGAGCTGATACAAGTCCTTCAATAGGAAATGGTTCGCAGACCCCAGGCCAGAGGGCATAGGGTTGATCTTAATTAGGACTATAGAGGTTATATTAGGTGTTTATTTGGCTCTATTGCTGGAATACTGAGTGCAGTTCTGGTGTCCCCCACGAAGAAAGAAGTTGTCAAAGTGGAGAGGGTTTAGAAAAGAGCACCAGAGTGGTTAAAGGATTAGATAACATGTGTCATAGTGATAGACTCAAAGAGCTCAATCTCTTTAGTTTAACAAAGAGAAGGGGTGACTTGATTGCACGGTTTATGTATGTACATAGAGAACAAATATTTGATAATGGGCTTTTTAGTCTAGCAGAGAATGGTCTAGCACAATCCAGTGGCTGGAAATTGAAATTAGGAAAGTCAGACTAGAAATAAGACATACGTTTTTAAGACTGAGGGTGATTAAACATTGTAACTATTTACCATGGTTTCTGGTGGATCCTCCATCACTGGAAATTTTTGAAATCAAGGTGATATGTTCTTTGTAAAGCATCTTCTCTAATGCAAACATGAATTGTTTGGGGAAAGTTCTCTGGCTCATGCTATAGAGACCAGAGACAGTGTGATGTTCATTGTGTCACTTGCTCACTCATAGCTATTCTCCAATAAACACAGCTTTTGGTATTTTTCACCCGGAGGGTGGTGAAGCACTGGAATGGGTTCCCTAGAGAGGTGGTGGAACCTCCATCCTTATAGGTATTTAAGGCCCGGCTTGAGAAAGCCCTGGCTGGAATGATTTAGTTGGTGCTGGTCCTGTATTGAGGAGGGGGTTGGACTAGATGATCTCCTGAGGTCTCTTCCAACCCTAATCTTCCATGATTCTATTATGCTATGAATTATTAGTTTTTTGTTCTTGGCCATATTATTACAAAAGGTGCTATTGTTATCTTTAAATATAATTTTTTTCTTTTTCAGGTTACTTGGGAAAGATAATAAGTAAGTCTCTGCCCTTTTTCTTTTGTGTACTCTACTGCTCTGTAGGAATCTTCTAGAATGAAAAGAAAAATCATTTGAGTTATTAGTCCTCACCCCACTTTCCTGTTTTTGCGGACCTTCCACCCTGTGCCTCTGGGATGGAGGGAGACTTGTGCTCCCCAAATAGCACAGGCGCCAACTTTTTCATTTCCTCGAGGGTGCTTGACAGTCTGTCTGCCCCAGGCCCTGCCCCTACTATACCCCTTCCCTCAAGGCCCCACCCCGTCACACCTCTTCCCGCTCCCACTCCACTTCTCCCAGCCCTATTGCACCCCCTCTCCCAAGAGCGCCCCGACCTCGTTCCGCCTCTTCCTTCCCCCGCACCTCTCCACCAGCACCTCCTGCCCTCTACAGAAGAGCTGATCAGTGGCAGGCAGGAGGTGCTGTGGTGGAGGGGGAGGAGCTGATTGGCAGGACCTGCCGGTGATTGCTGAGCATCCACTCTTTTGTTGTTCATTAACTAAACTTTCTAAAAAAAAAAGACAAATAGGAGATATATGAGCCTGTATCTCACTTTGCAAACAGTGGCAGGACGCAAGAATGAGTTTGCTTTGATTTCTGAGGTAATCACACAGAATGAGATTTTATCAGGGAAATATTTAGCAGGTAGCTCTAGATTGCACCCAGCAAATCATGGTAAGTGTTAAACATCTCTGTGGGGTTCCATACAGTGCCCCGAGGGGGAACTCTTGATACTGAAAGGGCAGAGCATCCCCTTGGATGGGAAACCTCTGCTGGAAACTTCAGGGGCCTTTAATTGCATCCCGCACCAATGAGGGGGGTTCTCCCCTCACACAGCAGAGTGCAGAGCATGGCGGAATAACCACAAATCCCAAGAGTCTGACAGATGCCAGGTCTCATGCTCAGAGGTCTTGTGTCTTTCTGCCAGAAGAGTTTCCTGGATGCCCCTGTCCCTGGCAGCAGAGTGCTGAGGGTGCTGTCCCCCTGCATGCCTGAGATCTCCAGGAAGTGCTGTTAACCCCTTGATCTAGAATCCCACCTACTGTTCCCCATGGTGATATCATTCAAGAACTCACTCACCATTCCTGTCCCATGACTGGGCCAGTCAGACACACATTGTCTATTATCTGAACAGGTGCAATTTCTTTCTCAGCATGGCTGTACCCTTTTCCTTGAACCTCACAAAACCCCTTCAGTAGGAATAGGTTGGGTAGGCAGTGGGCCAGAGGGTATGAGGATGATTTTAAGGTGGACTCTGAAGGTTATATTAGTTCTGTCTTTGGCTCTGCCATTGGAATACTGTGTCCGTTTCTGGTGTCCCCAATGGAAGAAGGAAGTTGATCAATAGGAAAGGGTTCAGAGAAGAACCAGGGAAATGATTAAAAGATTAGAAAACATATTTTGTAGTGATAGACTCCAGGAGTTTAATCTGTTTTGCTAAACAAAGAAAAGGGGTACCTTGATCACACTCTATAATTAAGTACATGAGGAACAAATATTTGACATCAAACTAAATTTTGCCCACTATACCCTCCTCATTCCAATTGAACCATCCGATCCATCTTCCCTAGTTCTTCCCTAAACATCATGGGAGCAAAGAGGACTAAATAGTATATACTCTGGATGTCAGACTCGCACTAGCCTTCTACCTTGAGAGAACCAAGGTAGTCACCAAGACTGCGGATTGTCGCCAAGACTTTTTATTTCATCTTTGGAATGATCTAAACATTTCGCCATTTTCAAGCAGTAACTGTGTCAATGGATTTCTGGATGCATCCACCTTTGCTACAGCAGGAGGATATACAACTCCCACAGTATTCTTGCCAGCAAGTTAAAGAAGTATGGGGTGGATGAATGGACGGTAAGGTGGATAGAAAACTGGCTAGATGGTCGGGCTCAACAGGTAGTGATCAATGGCTCCATGTCTAGTTGGCAGCCGGTATCAAGTGGAGTGCCCCAAGGGTCAGTGCTGGGGCTGGTTTTGTTCAATATCTTCATTAACGATCTGGAGGATGGTGTGGACTGCACCCTTAGCAAGTTTGCAGATGACACTAAACTGGGAGGAGTGGTTGATACGCTGGAGGGTAGGGTTAGGATACAGAGGGACCTAGACAAATTAAAGGACTGGGCCAAAAGAAATCTGATGAGGTTCAACAAGGACAAGTGGAGAGTCCTGCACTTAGGACGGAAGAATCCCATGCACTGCTACAGACTAGGAACCGAATGGCTGGGCAGCAGTTCCGCAGAAAAGGACCTAGGGGTTACAGTGGACGAAAAGCTGAATATGAGTCAACAGTGTGCCCTTGTTGCCAAGAAGGCTAATGGCATTTTGGGTTGTATAAGTAGGGGCATTTCCAGCAGATCGAGGGATGTGATCATTCCCCTCTATTCGGCACTGGTGAGGCCTCATTTGGAGTACTGTGCCCAGTTTTGGGCCCCACACTAGAAGAAGGATGTGGATAAATTGGAAAGAGTCCAACAGAGGGCAACAAAAATGATTAGGGGGCTGGAGCACATGACTTATGAGGAGAGGCTGAGGGAACTGGGATTGTTTAGCCTGCAGAAGAGAAGAGTGAGGGGGGATTTGATAGCTGCTTTCAACTACCTGAAAGGGGGTTCCAAAGAGGATGGACCTAGACTGTTCTCAGTGGTAGAAGATGACAGAACAAGGAGTAATGGTCTGAAGTTGCAGAGGGGGAGGTTTAGGTTGGATATTAGGAAACACTTTTTCACTAGTAGGGTGGTGAAGCACTGGAATGGGTTACCTAGGGAGGTGGTGGAATCTCCTTCCTTAGAGGTTTTTAAGGTCAGGCTTGACAAAGCCCTGGCTGGGATGATTTAGTTGGGGTTGGTCCTGCTTTGAGCAGGGGGTTGGACTAGATGACCTCCTGAGGTCCCTTCCAACCCTGAGATTCTATGATTCTATGATTGGCAGTGTGGTTAGTCAGAGGAAGAGACCTAGACATGCCCCATCTTTGTCTGCATCCAGACCTCCTGAACCTAAAGCAGAACCTTTTGAGGAGCAGGAGGAGAGACTAGAGGAGGAAAATTCACCTCCAAACAATTTCTCATCATCTTCACCGGACGACGCAGTGATGCCAACCCCTACCCCCAACATCCGCTAATGCAATGGACATGGACTTCTTATTTTCACATCCCACACCAAACTCTCCGGTGGTCAATGCGGTGAATGAAAGGGGGAGACAACATCACTCAAAATGGCCCCCAGTGGTAAAGACTGGAAGAGGATAGATCTGTCAATGGCAACTCCATAATTCAGGTTACAGTGTAGTAGCCATGTTAGTCTGTGTCAGCAAAAAGAAAATAAGAAAGAAATAAATACTTGTGGCACCTTAGAGACTAACAAATGTATTTCAGCATAAGCTTTCATGGGTTAGAACCCATGTTTCCTATTATGAGGCTTTGTCAATAGCAACATCACTGGTCATGAGATGGAGTTCATGACTACACCTGTTGGGATTCCTGAAGAAAGTGCAGACCTCAGGAAAGGATCTGCCATTGAAAAGCTCCAAACCATTTGCCAACTGCATTGATGAATCCCTCCATTCCCTAAAAGATTCAAAAGCAACATTGTGATCACTCAGCATTTATACACAGCACAGAAGAAAAGACCGGGTAGATATCGCCCTACCCCAAGATCTTGACCTCTGGCTGTCCTTCTAGCTCAACGACACTATGACCTGCAGTGGAGATAACAGAGACCTCCTTCTAAACGTAGACAGCCCCCATCACAATTGTCTACATGTCACCACCTACCTCAAAACCGCAGTTTTGAGAACTTGGTTGAGTCCGCGAGACACCTCCACCTAGACCATGTGCTGCCACCATCAGAAACTCTCCATCAGTTTGCTGACCATCTGACCACATTCTACCCAACATGGCGGAATATCACCCCAGACAAGTGGGCATTGGAATTCATCAGCAACGGATACCCAACTCCATATCTATCCCTCCTGCCTATCCCTCCGCCCGACCCTCTTCAGGGACCTTTCTCACTGTAGTGAGGCGGTGCGGTTCCCCACAGCCCTGGAGAGAGATGAGTCCCTCCCGACATCAGAGTGGGCAGAACCAGGAAGCTCTGAGCCCGCCCCCCAGAGGGTCAGGCGTTGTCCCGGAAGTATAAAGGTGTGACCTCGGAGCTCACTGAGAGAGCAGCCGACAGGGATTCCAGACGCCTCTGGCCTAGCTCGCGACTGGGAAACCCCAGCAGCCTGCGGTAAACCTGAGGACTGGCCCAGCCTGCCCCGCGCCAGCTACCTGGAGGAGTTGCCGAGCCTGCCCCACACCAGCTATCCAGAGGATTTCCCGAATCTGCCCTTCGTCAGCTATCCCGAGGACCCCCTGGTGCTGGACCCCCCTGAGGACACCACCCCAACCCAGGTACCTCAAGAGGGGGAGTCTGGAAGTAGCCCGGGGGCAGCCAACCCTAGTCTGGCTGCAGAACTACCAGAGAGTATGTCACGTGAATCTATTGAAACCATGGCGGAAGCGGGAGGGCCTATTAATTAACCCTTAACCACCAGAACCAGAGTTGGGTCCCTGCACGCCCCTGACAGAGGACCCCGCAGGCTCCCAGCTTGGCCACACGCTCATGGGGGAGCAGCGAAAGCAGGCCCAATGTCTCCTGCAATGTCTCTCATGCCATCCAGACCGAGCCGGGGAAGGTAATCCGGGAGACAACCAGGCCCCTGTCGCACCAAATGCGTCAGGAGGTTGAGGAGGAAGTACAGTTCATGCTATCCCTAGGAGTCATTGAGCCATTGCAGAGCGAGTGGCGCAGTCCGGTGACCTTGTTACTCAAGCACAGTGGCACATAGCGCTTCTGTATAGCCTTAGAATCATAGAATCATAGAATCTCAGGGTTGGAAGGGACCTTAGGAGGTCATCTAGTCCAACCCCCTGCTCAAAGCAGGACCAACCCCCAATTTTTGCCCCAGATCCCTAAATGGCCCCCTCAAGGATTGAACTCACAACCCTGGGTTTAGCAGGCCAATGCTCAAACCACTGAGCTATCCCTCCCCACGTCCGGCAGATCAACGCCATCCAAAGCTTCGATGCATATCCTATGCCCTGTGTGGATGAACGGCTTGTCCGCCATGGGGAGACCCATTTCACCACCATCCTCCACCTCAGTAAGGGGTACTGGCAGATCCCGCTCGACCCCATCTCTAAGGAGAAGACGGCGTTCGCCACCCCAACGGGACTTTACCAATTTACCCGGATGCCCTTCGGCCTCCATGGGGCCCCGGTGACGTTCCAACAACTAATGGTTCACCTTTTATGGCCCCATCAAGACTATGCAGCGGTGTATTTGTATGATGTCATAGTCTACAGCTGCCAGTGGGAGGACCACCTGCAATGCGTAGCCGTGGTCTTGAGATCCCTGCGAAAGGAAGGACTAACAGCCAATCCAAAAAAGTGTCGCATTGGATGGCAAGAGGCAACATACCTCAGATACACTATAGGGGGAGAACGAGTGAAACCCCTCATGGGGAAGGTTCAAGCACTCCCAGAGGGTCAGGCGTTGCCCCGGAAGTATAAAGGCCCGACCCCAGAGCTCACTGAGAGAGCAGCCGCTGGGGAGGCCAGATGCCTCTGGCTGAGCTCACGATTAGGAAACCCCAGAGGCCACGATTAGGAAACCCCAGAGGCCAGTGGTAAACCCGAGGACTGGCCCGACTTGCCCCTCGCCAGCTACCCGGAGGAGTTGCTGAGCCTGCCCTGCGCCAGCTATCCAGAAGAGGCCCTGGTGCTGGACCCCCATGAGGACACCACCCCGACCCAGGTACCTCAATACGGGGAGTCTGGAAGTAGCCCAGGAGCAGCCAACCCGAGTCAGGCGGCAGCACTGCCAGAGCCTATGTCAGTGTGTTGCGTCCAGGATCCCCACTGACACAGAAGAGGGTCTCCTGCCACTGCTAGGACCCCGGGCTGGGACGTAGTGGAGTGTGTGAGCCTGCATCCCCCCTGCCACCCAACTCACGGGTGGCAGTCTCCCCCTCTCCCAGGCCCTTTGGAACCTAGGGCCTGGGCCTCCTGTTGACATTCTGTTGTTGCTCAGCCCCTGCCTGAGGGCCTGAGCACCTGACTCACCATTGCCCCGACCTGACCTAGGGCCTGGGCCTACTGTGTTTATTTCTGCTCTCACAAGGGCCTCTGAGGAAGACTCCCGCGGCTGAACTAATTCCCCACAAGACATCTTTCTGAGTTTAGTGAGGCAGTCTGGTTCCCTGCCGCCCTGGAGAGAGATGAGCCCTGGCTACACTCACAAACTTTTAGGTCCTCTCTTGGCTCCCTGGTCTGGAGTCTTGGGGAGGTCCCAGCTGGCTGTAGGTAGCTGCCCCAGGGTTGGTTTTCTTCCCCTTGATTGCTGGTCTCTGCAGGGCTGGCACTCCCGTCACACACTAAACCCCACAATAGTTCAAAGTCCCAATTTTGACGGGGAGTGGGAGTTGTGTACAGACTCTTCAGACTGTGCTGCTCCTCTCCTAGCTCCAAGCTCAAACAGAGCAAAAAGTGAAACCACGGGGACTTCAGTCACTGACAGGGTTAGTTGGTAGTTGAGATTTGGGTTGAGAATGTCAGTGATGCTTCAGTGCTGGACTTGGGCACTGAGATGGCTATGCTCTTCTGTGAATCTGGTGTCAAGTGACTGATTCAGAATCCACTGAAGTGAATGAAAGTCTCCCATTGACTTCAGTGAGTTTGGATCTGGCCCTAGGCCTGCACTGATTTGATATCACTGTCACATGTATGAGGGAGAGGTTTCCTCTGTCTTCCTTGAGGCCTCTCTCTTCTGGGACAGAATCACATGTGCAAACCCTCGTGCCTTTTTCATAGGATAAAACCAAGGGGAAAACGTGAACTTTACAATCACACATTTGAGGGTGTATCAGGTTGTGCTCTTGCCAGAGAATTATAATTGCGTACTCAAGGGCCCAGATCGTCTCCCAAAGAAATCAATGAGAAGATTTACATGAGAAGGAGCAGGATTATGCTCCTCATCCATGAATATAATGAAAAGTGTTCCTGTTTTTTTTCTCCAGATCAACTGTGGGAGGACCATGGTAAGTTTTCTCTAATGGCTGCAGTTTGAAGGGGGAAGAGCCTGGCATTTCCCCAGTGAGGGACTGTGGTAGGCAGGGTCCCTTCAACTGAGTATGGGGATCAGGATCTTTGTGCTTTTACAGCAAGGGGAAGGAAGGTACATATTTGCCATAGGGACTCGAGACAGTTTGGACATTTTTCACTGGCAGGTTGTGTCTCTTGTTGGTCAGGGGGAGGGTTTCAGAACAGGACTTCTCAGAGGAAAGGTGTTTGTTAACCCAATTTGAAGAAAAAACAAAGACAAAAGGGGTGACACATTGAGAAGCGTCTGCCTTTGCAAAACAATGGCAGGAAGGCAAAGGTGGAGTTGCTTTGATTGAGAGCCATTCGCATAGAGTGAGGTTTCATTATGGAAATGTTTAGCAGTGAGCTTAAGCTTCTAGAACACAACTTTCTGTAACAACTGTAGGATAGATATCTTCTTTCTGCCAAGGAGAATAATTTCTACTGAAGGGCCAAAGCATCCCCTCTTATGGGAAACCTCTGCTGGGAGCTCCATGGCCTCTCCCAGGGATGTTTCCTTGGTATCCGGAGAGTTCTCACTTCACAAAGCGGGGAGTAAAGCGGTCACAGAGCCCAAGATTGATGGGAAATGAGGCTTCGTGCTCATGAGTCTTGGGCTTTGTATACAAGGATGCTCTTTTCCAGTGCAGTTTCCTGGCCACCTTCGTTTCTGGCAGCTGTGTGCTAACAGTGCTTTGTCCCTCTCCATTCTTGGGATCTCCAGGAGGAACTGTTCATCCCTTAAATCACAATCCCCACTGGAGGTCTCCCCTGGGCAGTGTGGTTCTGCAACTCACTCCCCTTCCCCAGTACCGATCTGGGCCTAACACGCAGAAATGTTCGATAGTGGAAATGGGTGCAATGTCTTCAATAGGTGCAAAGAGCCTTCACCAGCTATTCAGTCTATGAGACTAGTCATATGCCCATCACCCCTGTATAGAAGATTAGAAGAGAGGTTAGAGCCCAGTCTTTTTTGAACAATTTTGGCAAGATCCTTCATAGTCACTATTAAATAGCAAAAAGCTCAATAGGACACAATCCAACTCCTAATATGAGCATCAGGTATTAAAAGTGTGATGATGTTATTTATATAATGAATTCTGATCCATTTTCTGTTTCCATGTGCAGTCCTTTTCAAATGTACATTTTCTTTCATAAAATATTTGTTTTCTGGAGAGTTACATTTCTAGAGGACACTGAACAGCATAGGGGTGTTCATTTAAAAATGCCAGAATAGAAAAGCAACTCTCCTCAGCTCTAGCACATGTTCAGAGATGCTCTTGTGAAGCCAGGAAAAAGGGATCGTGAAAGGCAGGAGAGAGCAGAGAAGTTTAAAAATAAATTCTTCCACTTTCCACTCTACAAGATTTGTGTGTGTTGATCAGACTGTGTATATAAGAGAAATAAGACGCAGACTTACCTATTGTCTTCTCTAAGTTTTCTGAAAATGAAACAAATGTTCAGTGATAATGACTGTAACTTTCATTGTGTAAGGGTCAGGCAGGAAGGTCGCTACCTGTTAAAGGTTAAAGATGTGTGGTATTGTCCCGTCTGTGCAATCAGAGGGGGTAGGAAGGGGAGCAATGTGCATTATCCCCACTTCCCCCACACCAGTCCCTCCAGCATTTGTAGTTGTATGGTCCCAGGACCAGATAAGGGGCTTTGTGATTTCTGGTTGAAGGGCGACAGCACAGTAGTCAGCTGAACCCTCCTCTTCTGTGAGGGAGAAAATGGAGTGTGGAGGGATTTAGTTTGTCTGAGGCTCACTGGAGCATGTAAGAGACACTCAGCAGGAAGAGGAGATCACCAACGTGGCTAATATTGATTCTATTGTAACCCTTCTTCCAGGTGGAGCTGGCAGCAGCCAGGGCTGGGTTCAATATCTAGGGGTTCCTTTTCAACAATACAACACAAAACTGTCTTGAGCCCCCACCAGTAACCTGGGGAAATGACAGCCTAGAGTGCCTATGAGAGGCAAAATTTCCTCATTCGCAAGCACAGAGTCTGAGTGCAGGAAAGAAACTTTTAAGTATTGATAAAGATAAAACTGAACAGGACACCCAACCCAGAGTGTGTGGGGAAGAGACTTCTGCCTCCTGTTCTTGAGTTCTACAACCAAAACTTCCTTTTCTGTGCCCTTCTCTGCTCCTTCACCACACCCCACTCAGTGATTGCCCTTGGTGAGGACCCAGGGTTCAGAGATGCATCTTTGTGAGTTCACCTCCCATCCGGGGAAGAAGGCACCTTGCTTGCGCCGCCATCTGAGCACTGGCTCTGGCTGGCTGCCCCACCAGTCGCTGTTCCTCCCTCCTGCCCTCCCTACTAGCTGCGGTTCTCCCCTGCTGGCCGCCCTACAAGCCGTTATTCCTCCCCCACTTGTTCCACTCACAGGTCGCCATCTGCCTCTCTGCTGTGACCTTTGCACGTCAGTCTCTTGAGAGTCCACCTAACTTTTACTGATTGTCAGCTCTTCACAATTTCGGTTTAAGAACAATCGAACTACTCCCGTAGTGTAGACATACCCTTTTGTGGCTCTTAGCAGGCTGGGCAGAAACGCTGTCCCACCACAGGTGATTTCAGCTCTTATTGAGCACTTAAAATAACAAAAGACTTCTAATGGAGCCTATTTCGCTCGGTCTTTGAATAGTGGGGAGGAACAGGTTAAACCAGACTGGAGACCCTTAGGTAGAGTCCACATCTCCTGGCAGGGACATCTGTTCATACCCCTTCATTGTTCATACCCCATCAAAAGTCCATCCTTGTTTAGGTCCAAAACTGTAACACTTAGAAATATCTCCCTTGTTTGAGGCTACGTGGTTGTGATTGTAACATGTTCTATCTTTCCGTAGGTGTCTTAATCTGTTTCTTGCCATCTATTCCTTTGGTCATCATCATTTTTGTTAGAAAATACAAAGGTAAGTTAACTTAATTTTCTTTTGTTTAATTTGCATAAGGTGTACATTTTTAATAGTGAGGGTGATTAACCATTGGAACAGTTTACCAAGGGTTGCGGGGGTGTCTCCAACCCTGGCAATTTCTAAATCAAGATTGGATAGTTTTAAAAAACAACAACCCTCTGCTCTAGAAATGATTTTTGGTCAGTTCTCTGAATCATAGAATCATAGAATCATAGAATCTCAGCGTTGGAAGGGACCTCAGGAGGTCATTTAGTCCAACCCCCTGCTCAAAGCAGGACCAACCCCAACTAAATCATCCCAGCCAGGGCTTTGTCAAGCCTGACCTTAAAAACCTCTAAGGAAGGAGATTCCACCACCTCCCTAGGGAACCCATTCCAGTGCTTCACCACCCTACTAGTGAAAAAGTTTTTCCTAATATCCAACCTAAACCTCCCCCTCTGCAACTTGAGACCATTATTCCTTGTTCTGTCGTCTTCTACCACTGAGAACAGTCTAGATCCATCCTCTTTGGAACCCCCTTTCAGGTAGTTGAAAGCAGCTATCAAATCCCCCCTCATTCTTCTCTTCTGCAGGCTAAACAATCCCAGTTCCCTCAGCCTCTCCTCATAAGTCATGTGCTCCAGCCCCCTAAGCATTTTTGTTGCCCTCCGCTGGACCCTTTCCAATTTATCCACATCCTTCTTGTAGTGTGGGGCCCCAAACTGGACACAGTACTCCAAATGAGGCCTCACCAGTGCCGAATAGAGGGGAATGATCACGTCCCTCAATCTGCTGGAAATGCCCCTACTTATACAGCCCAAAATGCCGTTAGCCTTCTTGGCAACAAGGGCACATTGTTGACTCATATTCAGCTTTTCATCCACTGTAATCCCTAGGTCCTTTTCTGCAGAACTGCTGCCCAGCCATTCGGTCCCTAGTCTGTAGCAGTGCATGGGATTCTTCCGTCCTAAGTGCAGGACTCTGCACTTGTCCTTGTTGAACCTCATCAGATTTCTTTTGGCCCAATCCTCTAATTTGTCTAGGTCCCTCTGTATCCTGTCCCTACCCTCCAGCGTATCAACCACTCCTCCCAGTTTAGTGTCATCTGCAAACTTGCTAAGGGTGCAGTCCACACCATCCTCCAGATCGTTGATGAAGATATTGAACAAAACCGGCCCCAGCACCGACCCTTGGGGCACTCCACTTGATACCGGCTGCCAACTAGACATGGAGCCATTGATCACTACCTGTTGAGCGCGACCATCCAGCCAGTTTTCTATCCACCTTACCGTCCATTCATCCAGCCCATACTTCTTTAACTTGCTGGCAAGAACACTGTGGGAGACTGTATCAAAAGCTTTGCTAAAGTCAAGAAATAGCACATCCACTGCTTTCCCCTCATCCACAGAGCCAGTTATCTCTGGCCTGTGTTTTAGAGGTGATCAGACTAGATGATTACAATGGTCCCTTTTGGCCTTGGAATCAATGAAAATACTGTCATATTGCACGTGAATGAGGTTAATTTTGCTTGAAAGAAACAATGGAGAAGCTGACTGACAGCAGCAGAGAGAACACAATGCTGATCAAATTTACTGATATCAAAAGCACTGGATCCGAATATTTGTCCACATGAACCTCACTGAAGGGGGCTAATTTATGATGTTCAAGATGTTTAAAATACAATTAGTGAATTTTAATATCCCCTAGAAATGGGTTCCACTGGTTGACTGTGTGTTGTGTGAAAAATATTTCCTTTTGTTTGTTTGTTTTAAAGCTATTAATTTAATCAAGTAACCCCTAGTTCTTGTGTTATGCGAATGGGTAAATAATATTTTCCTTTTCTTCTCCTTCACAGCATTCATGATTTCATAGATCTCTGTCATATTCCCACTTTGTCATCTCTTTTCCAAGCGGAATGGTCCTAGTCTTTTAAATCTCTTCTCATATGGGAGCTGTTCCATACCCTTAATCATTTTTGTTGCCCTTCTCTGTACTTTTCCCAATTCTAACATACATTTTTGTAGATGGGGTATCCAGAAC
The DNA here is from genome assembly GCA_037349315.1 of Chelydra serpentina. Taxonomy (NCBI): domain Eukaryota; kingdom Metazoa; phylum Chordata; order Testudines; family Chelydridae; genus Chelydra; species Chelydra serpentina. The sequence continues at coordinate 3,811,619 of JBAIAC010000046.1, read as the reverse complement.
TGCACACAATATTCAAGGTGTGGGTGTACCATGGATTTATATAGTGGCATTCTGTTATTTTCTGTCTTATTATCTATCTCTTTCCTAATGGTTCCTAACAGTCTGTAAGTGTTTTTGACTGCTGACACACATTGAGTGGATGTTTTCCAAGAACTATCTACGCTTTTGAGAATTTTACCTGAGTTACACCTGAATAAGATTTATGGATTTGGCCAAATATGAATTGAGGATGCTCAGTACCTCACAGAAGTAGGCAGTGACACACAAAGCTATTGACATAAGCTACCTATCTAATCTAACTCTTTCTTTTTTGCAAAAATATTTTTTGCACATCTTTTTCTCCTCGTCTCTTCTTTCTCTGTGGTGTGGCTGGGAAAGCTAGAATTGCTCTGGAATGAGTGAGATCTGAGGCCTTCTTGCCTGTTTCAGAAGCAGCTACTTGGTCTGTTCACAGCCGCTAGGAGCCTCATCTGCTGCTCTCACAAGTTCAACAAGTGTGGTTGACCATTTCATGGTTCCTCTGGGAGCCCTCAAGAGAGATCTTGCTGTAAGGTAGACAAGTGTTTTCTTTCACTTCTTGTTTACATATCAAAAACCTCCTTACAACTGAGCTTCTTTGAGTTTGTTTGCTTCTCCTCCTCTAGGAAAGAAAGAAGAGCATTCTGAAGAATGTAAGATTTCCTATATACCTGTTAATCCATCAGCAAGGGGCACATTTCACCCAGTCACAAAGATAGAGCACACATGAAAATATGATTGGTTATTTCATGCGCCAAGAGCCACTGTAGGGGAGTAATAAGCTTTAAATGTCTTTTGCTCTTCCAAGAGCAGTTAACTGGATAAAGGGTAGGATTGCTTCCATTGATTTCAGTGGGAATTAGATTGGGCTGAATTAGACTATCTTGACTTTCTGTCTGCATTTCTTTCAGTGCTATGAACACTGAGAGCTAGATTAGTTAAGAGGACTGTGTTTCCATATATTTCTAGTGAGTACAGTCATTCACTGATCTTAAAACTATTGTACATCACAGCTCATATGGCCGTCACCTTTCTAGAGAAAGAGGATATGGACTTTCCATTATAAAACTCTACTGTTATCAGTTCCCCATAATTTAATGAAATAACCACTGTTGGAGTTGCAAGTGCTCAGTCACTGCCTTTCCTCAAATGCAATGATTTTGTTTTTCTTCTGGAAAGTTTAAACAAAAACTTTTCTTCCATTTTTGATAAAAGTATGAATAATGGGCGTTTCTTCATTTTGCTAGGGCTCCAAGCTCCCTTAAAAGGGAGTGGTACCTCTGTCTGATTGCAGCCTGGGTTCAGAATCAAACCTGTCTGTCACTGGCAGCAGGGGAATTCCTCCTCCCCTGCAGTCCCTGACTCCCTGCCAATTTTGTTGTGCCTCACAGGTGTCAGAGGCTCCTTCTGCCCTCCCTGCTGCAGAGACAGCTCTCTGAGGGCAATGCCAACATTGTATTTCATGTAGTCCCCTTTCCCCCCCACCCCCCGTGTGGCTTAAGCCTCCTTCCTGCTGCTTGCTAATTGGAGTGGCTTGTCTTCCCTCCTGGTATGCATTGGGTCCTGGCTTCTTTATTTCAGCGCCTGGTGCCTCCACCCAAGGTGACTCCTGCCTGTGCTTGGGAGACAGGGGTGCTGTCTCTTGGGAAAACGACTAATGCTACTTATCTATTTACAAGAAATATAACCCAGCACATGAACAACACAAAACACTAATACAAGACCCAACAAATGAAAGGCCACACTCAAAAATAACAGTATAACACAGGGAACTTTACTGGGGATGGGGAACAAAGGCTCTAGGGAAGCAACATATAACAGCCATACTCTATCAGACCTATAATCCTTCCATCCCAGTATCCTGTCTTCTGACAGTGGCCAGTGCCTGATGCATCAGAGGGAATGAACAGAACAGGGCAATTTATCTAAAGATCCATTCCCTGTCATCCAGTCCCAGCTTCTGATAGTCAGAGGTTTACGGACACCCAGAGCGCTGGCTTGCATCCCTGACCATTTTGGTTAATAACCACTGAAGGAGCTGTCCTCCATGAACTTATCATTCTTTTCTTTGGAACCCCATTATATTTTCGGCCTTCACAGCATCCTTTGGCAACAAGTTGCCCCTACTATACCCATTCCCACAATGCCCCATCCCTGCCCTGCCTCTTCCCATTCCCACTCTGCCAATTCCTGCCCCGTTACACACCCTCTCCTAAGAGCACCCCACCCGCTTTCCACCTTTTTCTTCCCCCACAGCGCCTCCTGCCTTCTGCAGAACAGCTGATCGGGGTGGGCAGAAGGCGCTGGGTTGTAGGGAGAGGAGCTGATTAGTGGGGCCTGCTGGTGAGTGTAATTTATGTCTCAGAAAAACTGTACCCCGTTCACTGGAGCTGACACAAGGCCTTCAGTAGGAAAGTGTTCACTAAGCCCCCGACCAGAGGGCATGGGGATGAGCTTCATTAGGACTATAGGGTTATATTAGCTCTGTATTTGGCTCTATTACTGGAATACTGAGTGCAGTTCTGGTGTCCCCTACTGAAGAAAGAAGTTGTCAACCTGGAGAGGGGTCAGAGACGAGCATGAGTGAAGGATTAGATAACATGTGTTATAGTGATAGACTCAAAGAGCTCAACCTATTTAGCTGACCACAGAGAAGGGTTGAGTTGATTTCACTCTATATGTATGTACATAGAGAACAAATATGTGATAATGGGCTCTTTAGTCTAGCAGAAAATGGTCTAGCAAAATCCAATGGCTGGAAATTGAAACTAGGAAAGTCAGACTAGTAATAAGGCATACATTTTTAAGAGTCAGGGTGATTACCCACTATAACAATTTACCAAGGGTTGTGGTGGAATTTCACTAGAAATTTTTCTAATCAAGATTGTATGTTTTTTTCTAAAGGATCTTGTCTAATGCAAACATGAATTGTTTTGGGGGAAGTTCTCTGGACCATGTTATAGATGATGAAAGTGCTTCCTTCCGGCCTTAGTATGAAGTTCATTGTGTCACTTGCTCCCTCACAGCTATTCTCCAATAAATACAGCTTTTGGTATTTTAACTATTAGTTACCTTTGTTCTTGGCCATATTATTACAAAAATTGCTATTGTTATCTTTAAATATATTTTTTCTTTTTTAGGCGGCTTGGAAAAGAAAATGAGTAAGTCTGTGTCCTTTTTCTGCCATGTGCTTCCATGTGCTCATGTCTTGTAGATGAAAAGAAAAATGATTGATTTATTAGACCTCATCCCACTTCCCTGTTTTTGACAGAGCAGATTACTTGGCTAATTTTGTCAATAACATGTATGAGCTGGTTTGCTGGTTCTGAGCAGTGCTGCTTATACATCGTTGAAATTTACATAGACTCACCCAATCCTGGTTTGTATTCTCCAAGAACCATAACACTCTTGCTGAGACACAGTACGAAAGGCAATGTACACATTGAAAGGACTCTGCATTGATACAGCAAATGGAATGCAGCTCATGATGTAAATGGTGTTACTGCTCCTTTCATAGCAGAACCCATATTAGCAGAGGAGCGAAGTGTGTCATATTCACCTTTTGCTAATTAGTTGCGGCCATGAAGCTGTTTCTTAAATTGATTAAAGCAAGAATATAATCTTCACCATCTACTATGTAGCAGGATAGGAAAGGGGCGAGCCCACGGATTGAATAGCTAGCTCACTACGCATGGCCAATATTTGTGCTAATCAATAAAGAAAGGATCTCATTCCCCCTCTTCAATTCATAAGACAATGGACATACACTGAACTGTTTTCTTCTCCTCCCCATTTTTCCTTTGCAGAGGAACTCCAGGAGGAAAAGGGTGAGTTTGCCGACTTTACTCAATACTTACAGTCCACTGACCAAATGTTGTGTGCCCTGTGTTGGTTCCAACAACCTCAATTGCAGAAGGGACGCTATCATTGCATGCCCCATGGGTATGGGAAGTGGAGGGTCTGTGTAGATTACTCTGGGATCGTGGTCTGTCATCGAGCTGAGACCTCACCAGCACTTTGCAAAGAAAGTCAGAGGGGTCGGAGTTCAAGGGCAGTCGGGCATGTGAGAAAAAATGTCCACGTGCTGCAGGAACAGAACATATCAAGTGAATGGAAAAGCTCTGGATGGGGAGTGTGGCAGGACAGAGTTGCTAGTGCTATGCCTGACCTTGTAGTAGCCGAGGCCATGAGGACACTCTACCCAGTGCCTCAGGGGTGGAGGGAGAATTGTGCTCCCCAAAGAGCTTCCCCCAAACTGGGAACCCACATCCTGTGCAGAGCACCCAGTGTCGGCTCTTTGACAATCCCCCTGCCAAGGAAGTGCTGATAGTCACACAGGGATGTTTGCTAGAGCAGGAAATAGAACCTAGATAGTCTGGTTTCTGGTCTGGTGTATTCAATATGAGATCAAGGTGTTGGCAGAAATTTTCCATGGGAATGTGTGTAATTCAGGCAGAAAAAACCTTTTTGGATGAAAAAAAGAACCAGAAAGACGTAAAAGGATCTCGGTAGAGTCAAAAGTATCTATTTCCTCCGTATTAAAATGGAAGGTTCTGATTTTTCAATTCAAAATTAAGGAGCCAGTGTTAAGGTTCGATTCAGTTATCCAATCATGTGAGGGCAGTGTAGGCACAGACACCAACTTTTTCATTTCTTCGTGGGTGCTTGACCACCTCTGTGCCCCGGGCCCTGTCCCTACTATACCCCTTCCCCCAAAGCCCCACTCCTGCCCCACCTCTTCCCACTCCCACTCCGCTTCTCCCCTCCCAGTTCCACACCCCTCTCCCAAGAGAACCCCACCCTCGTTCTGCCTCTTCCTTCCCCCGCTCCTCCCCCGCAACGCCTCCTACCCTCTGCAGAACAGGGGTGGGCAGGAGGTGGGCAGGAGGTGGGCAGGAGGCGCTGGGTTGGAGGGAGAGGAGCTGATTGGTGGGGCCTGCTGGTGAGTGTAATTTCTGTCTCAGAAAAACTGTACCCCGTTCACTGGAGCTGACACAAGGCCTTCAGTAGGAAAGTGTTCACTAAGCCCCAGACCAGAGGGCATGGGGATGAGCTTCATTAGGACTATAGGGTTATATTAGCTCTGTATGTGGCTCTGTTGCTGGAATACTGTGTGCAGTTCTGGTGTCCCCCACTGAAGAAAGAAGTTGTCAACCTGGAGAGGGGTCAGAGACGAGCATGATTGAAGGATTAGAGAACATGTGTTATAGTGATAGACTCAAAGAGCTCAACCTATTTAGCTGACCACAGAGAAGGGTTGAGTTGATTTCACTCTATATGTATGTACATAGAGAACAAATATGTGATAATGGGCTCTTTAGTCTAGCAGAGAATGGTCTAGCAAAATCCAATGGCTGGAAATTGAAACTAGGAAAGTCAGACTAGTAATAAGGCATACATTTTTAAGAGTCAGGGTGATTACCCACTATAACAATTTACCAAGGGTTGTGGTGGAATTTCACTAGAAATTTTTCTAATCAAGATTGTATGTTTTTTTCTAAAGGATCTTGTCTAATGCAAACATGAATTGTTTTGGGGGAAGTTCTCTGGACCATGTTATAGATGATGAAAGTGCTTCCTTCCGGCCTTAGTATGAAGTTCATTGTGTCACTTGGTCCCTCACAGCTATTCTCCAATAAATACAGCTTTTGGTATTTTAACTATTAGTTACCTTTGTTCTTGGCCATATTATTACAAAAATTGCTATTGTTATCTTTAAATATATTTTTTCTTTTTTAGGAGACTTGGAAAAGAAAATGAGTAAGTCTGTGTCCTTTTTCTGCCATGTGCTTCCATGTGCTCATGTCTTGTAGATGAAAAGAAAAATGATTGATTTATTAGACCTCATCCCACTTCCCTGTTTTTGACAGAGCAGATTACTTGGCTAATTTTGTCAATAACATGTATGAGCACTTGCTGGTTCTGAGCAGTGCTGCTTATACATCGTTGAAATTTAAATAGACTCACCCAATCCTGGTTTGTAGTCTCCAAGAACCATAACACTCTTGCTGAGACACAGTACGAAAGACAATGTACACATTGAAAGATCTCTGCATTGAAACAGCAAATGGAACGCAGCTCATGATGTAAATGGTGTTACTGCTCCTTTCATAGCAGAACCCATCTTAGCAGAGGAGTGTAGTGTGTCATATTCACCTTTTCCTAATTAGTTGTGGCCATGAAGCTTCTTCTTAAACTGATTAAAGCAAGAATATAATCTTCACCATCTACTACATAGCGGGATAGGAATGGGGCTAACCCATGGATTGAAGATAGTTGACCACAGAGAAGGGTTGACTTGATTTCACTCTATATGTATGTACGTATGTACATAGTGTGACAAAGTTCCTCCTCTACCTCAGTGGGTCCTGCGCTTATAGGCGGATTTTGCTTGCCTCAGAGATCTTTCCTTCTGGTAGAACCCACAGTCCAGATCAACTCCTCCTGTGTCGGATTTGATAGCTGCTTTCAACTACATAAAAGGGGGTTCCTAAGAGGATGGATCTAGACTGTTTTCAGTGGTAGAAGATGACAGAAGAAGGAGTAATGGTCTCAAGTTGCAGAGGGGGAGGTTTAGGTTGGATATTAGGAAAAACTTTTTCACTAGTAGGGTGGTGAAGCACTGGAATGGGTTACCTAGGGAGGTGGTGGAATCTCCTTCCTTAGAGGTTTTTAAGGTCAGGCTTGACAAAGCCCTGGCTGGGATGATCTAGTTGGGGTTGGTCCTGCTTTGAGCAGGGGGTTGGACTAGATGACCTCCTGAGGTCCCTTCCAGCCCTGAGATTCTATGATTCTATGATTCTATGATCTGGAGTCAGGAGGTTTGGGGGGAACCTGGGCCTGCCCTCTACTCCGGGTTCCAGCCCAGGGCCCTGTGGACTGCAGCTGTTTAGAGTGCCTCCTGGAACAACTGCACGACAGCTACAACTCCCTGGGCTACTTCCCCATGGACTCCTCCCAACACCTTCTTTATCCTCACCACAGGATCTTCCAGCAGTATTCCTTCTCACTCTCAGCTCCTAGTGCCTCTTGCTCCCAGCTCCTTGCACGCACACCACAAACTGAAGTGAGGTTTTTTTTAAATTCAGGTGCCCTGATTAGCCAGCCTGACCTAATTTATTCTAGCAGGTTCTTCTTAATTGGCTCCAGGTGTCCTAATTAGCCTGCCTGCCTTAAATTGGTTCCAGAAAGTTCCTGCTTGTTCTAGTGCAGCCCCTGCTCTGGTCCCTCAGGGAACAGAAAACTATTCATCCAATGGCCAGTATATTTGCCTTCTACCAGACTTCTGTACCCCACTCGTCTGGGTCTGTCACAAAAAAGAACAAATATGTGATAATGGGCTCTTTAGTCTAGCGGAGAATGGTCTAGCAAAATCCAATGGCTGGAAATTGAAACTAGGAAAGTCAGACTAGAAATAAGGCATATATTTTTAAGAGTGAGGGTGATTAGCCATTGTAACAATTTACCAAGGGTTGTGGTGGAATTTCACTGGAAATTTTTGAAATCAAGATTGTATGTTTTTTTCTAAAGGATCTTATCTAATGCTAACATGAATTGTTTGGGGGAAGTTCTCTGGACCATTTTATAGATGATGAAAATGCTTCCTTCTGGCCTTAGACACTATGATGTTCATTGTGTCACTTGCTCGCTCACAGCTATTCTCCAATAAATACAGCTTCTGATATTTTAACTATTAATTACCCTTGTTCTTGGCCATATTATTACAAAAGGTGCTATTGTTATCTTTAAATATATTTTTTCTTTTTTAGGAGACTTGGAAAAGAAAAGTAAGTAAGTCTGTGTCCTTTTTCTGCCATGTTCTTCCAGGTGCTCATGTTTTGTAGAATGAAAAGAAAAATCATTGATTTATTAGAACTCACCCGACTTTCCTGTTTTTGATAGAGCAGATTAATTGGTTAATTTTGTCAGTAGCATATATGAGTACTTGCTGGTTCTTCTTCGAGTGCTTGCTCATATGTATTCCAGTTAGGTGTGCGCGCGCGGCGTGCACGATCGTCGGAAGATTTTTACCCTAGCATCACTCGGTGGGCCAGCTGGCGCCCCCTGGAGTGGCGCCGTTAGGTGGCCCGATATATACCCCAGCCGGCCCATCGCCCTCTCAGTTCCTTCTTGCCGCCCGTGTCGGTCGTTGGAACAGTGGAGAGCAGCTCGCTGACCTCCACAGCCCTAGCTTCATTAGCACTCGTTATCTTGTAGATAGTTTAAGTACTGCTTAATTAGTTGTTAATAGTTATTGATAGTTCGTTATCTTAGTTAGTGTCAATAGTAGCGGGAGATAAGGGGCTCCTCCCCTATCCCCACCCCGGTACCGGGCCAATGCCTGGCTCTCCGGGATTCAAGCCTTGCTCGGCATGCCAGAAGCCGATGCCCACAGGAGATCCACACGCCTCCTGTCTCAAGTGCCTCGGGGAATCCCACCTTCCGGACAAGTGCCGCATTTGTAAGTCATTCAAGCCGCGGACCAAAAAGGAGCGGGACTTTCGCTTAAAGCAGCTCCTTTTAGAGGCATCGCTCAGCCCGATGTCGGCGCCGCAACGAACCCCGGCACCGACCCCGGCAGCCTCAACGTCTACGGCACCGGAGTGCCCGAGCTCCGGAAAAGAACCCAGGCACCGTCCTTCTCTGCCTGGGACCTCGCAGAGCCGCCCTCTGTCCCCGAGGGCGAAGAAGTCGGGAGGACCGACTAAGGCGCCGCTGCATGCGCAGCCAGCTCCAGATCTGCCTAGGTCTGTTGAGGCGCCCGCACCGCCAACTCCGGTACCGCAAGGACCGTTGAGTTCGGTGCCAGTGGCCTCTGTGCCACTTACTCCGGCCCACCATAGGCCGTTGAGTCCGGCGCCGCCGTCAACACCGGCGCCGGCCCTGCCAACTCCGGTACCCGAGAGGCCGTTGAGTGCAGGTCAGCCTATGCAGGCTCCGGTACCGACGACTCCGGTCCCGTGAGGGCCGTTGAGCTCGGTAGCCGCCAGCTCCCCGGCCCGCACCGTGGTTGAGCTTACGCTGCCGTCCACGCCGGACACCTTCGCAGCGGCAAGGGACCTGATTCAGATGACCGCTCCGGCACCGACCCCGTCTACGGTACCGCCGGTGCGGATCATCACTTCACGCGGCAAACCGGCCATCTTCCACCCGGTGCCGCAGGCGGAGACCAGCCAGCAGCAGCCACCGGCGTCTCCAAGCTACCGCTCGCAGTCCCGGCACCGATCTCAATCCCGGCGCCGCTCGTACTCGCGGTACCGCTCCAGGTCCCCCTCCACGCGGAGGTACTCTGACTCTCGCCGCTCCCGGTCCCGCGGCCGGTCGACGCGCAGATCACCGAGACGTTCAAGGTCCAGATCTGGGTCACGGTACCGAGATCATCGCCGGTACCGCTCCAGGTCTCGTTTCCGATCCGGCTCTCGACACCGGTCTCCATCCCAGCGCCGATCCGGCTCTCGGCGCCGATCCGGCTCTCGGCACCGGACTCCATCCCGGTACCGATCCGACTCCCGGCACCGGACACCATCCCGGTACCGATCCGACTCCCGGCACCGGATACCATCCCGGCACTGGTCCCCACCAAGGAGGCAGACCCTGGCCACGCAGACGTCACTGCATGGCTACTCTGCCCCACCCTGGCCTTCTCGCTCTGGATCCCGCTCTTCCAGAGCTGGCAGCGACCTCTATGTTGAGGACCGCACCATCAGTGACCAGGGCCACCTGCCAGAGACCGGGCAGGGTCAGGAGCGATGGCCATTTTGGACCCCTATGGCCTACTACGAAGCCCAGAGGGTACCAACGAGAGCTCCCACCTCGACCACTTTGGAGCGTAGAGCGCCAGAGGCTACAGTCTCCCGGCCTCCAGAGGCTACAGTCTCCCGGCCTCCGCCAGAGGTAGAGCACACAGACCCGGAGCCCCCAGTCCTGGGCTCTGCAGCGGTACCCGCCGAGGACCCGCTCGCCCAAGGCCTGTCCTCCTCCTCCTCTCCTGATGAGGCAGTGGCAGGAGCATCATCGTCCGGCCCGCCTCCCATTGATCTCAGGGATCATCAAGACCTGCTCCGCAGATTTGCCCTCAACATGGACCTCCAGATAGAGGAGGTTCCTGAACTGGAGGACCCGGTGGTGGACATCCTGACGACCGATGCCCCCACCAGGGTGGCCCTACCATTTGTACGCACCATACTGGCCAACGCCACATCCATCTGGCAGACACCAGCCTCAATACCCCCCACTGCCAGGGGTGTAGAGAGGAAGTACATGGCACCCCCAAGAGATTTTCAATATCTCTACACGCACCCCCCTCCGTGTTCACTGGTGGTCCAATCGGTCAACGAGAGGGAGAGGAATGGCCAACAAGCCCCAGCCCCAAAGTCGAAGGACGCCAAGCGCCTAGACTTGTTTGGCAGGAAGATCTATTCAGGGGGGGGCCTACAGCTTCGTGCGGCGAACCAGCAGGCACTCCTGAGCCGCTACGGCTATAACACCTGGGTCTCTATGGAGAAATTCAAAGAACTTATACCTCCAGAGTCCAGGCAGGAGTACAAGGCTTTTGTAGAGGAGGGCAAGAAGCTGGCCAGGACGTCGTTGCGGGCCTCTCTGGACATCGCCGACTCCGCTGCCAGGACTATCGCCTCGGGAGTCGCCATGCGGCGCATCTCCTGGCTGCAATCCTCCACCCTCCCAGCAGAGGTCCAGCATACGATCCAGGACCTACCCTTTGAAGGACAGGGTCTGTTTTCTGAAAAAACTGACCCGAAGCTGCAGACCCTGAAAGACGGTCGTACCATCATCCGTACGCTGGGGATGCATACCCCTGCGACGCAGCGCAGGCCCTTCCGGCCTTTCGTACGACGCACCTACTTCCCCCCCGCACCATGGCAGGACTTCTACAGGAGGCCGCGTGGTCGAGGGGGTAGGAGACAACAGCCCGGCCGACAGACCGGCCAGAGGCAGGGCCCCCACAAGCCATCGTCGGGGCCCAAACAAAACTTTTGAAGGGGCGCTCGAGGCCGGAGTACCAGTTCCAACCGATCCTGCCCTCCTATCCTGAACCGCCTCTCCCCCTTCTCCTCGGCATGGTCAAATATCACCACGGACCGCTGGGTCTTACATACCGTCCAAAGGGGATACCAATTGCAGTTCGTCTCCCCGCCTTCATCCCACCCTCCCACCCCGTCCCTCTTCAGGGATCCTTCTCACGAGCAACTTCTTATCCAGGAGGTGCACGAACTCCTCACTGTAGGAGCGGTGGAGGAGGTTCCAAGAGATCTCAGAGGCAAGGGATTCTACTCCCGTTATTTCCTAATCCCAAAGGCGAAAGGGGGGCTACGTCCTATCCTGGACTTACGGGGTCTCAACAAATTTATGGTAAAGTTGAAATTCCGTATGCTCTCCCTGGGCACTATTATCCCCTCTATGGATCAGGGAGACTGGTACGCCGCCCTCGACATGAAGGACGCGTATTTCCATATTGCCATCTACCCACCTCACAGACGCTTCCTGCGCTTCGTAGTGGGCCAGAGTCACTTCCAGTTCACGGTCCTGCCATTCGGCCTCTCAACAGCACCGAGGGTCTTTACGAAGTGTATGGCAGTGGTAGCAGCCGCCCTCCGGCGTCAAAGAGTTCAGGTATTCCCCTACCTCGACGACTGGCTTATCCGTGGCAACTCCGCCAACCAGGTCCAGTCTCACATTCGCAAGGCCATGGACATGTTCAAGCGTCTGGGCCTCCTACTGAACGTAGAAAAGTCCACTTTGGTGCCAACACAGAGAATAGACTTCATAGGGGCAATACTGGACTCTACTCTCGCCAGGGCGTTCCTCCCAGAGGCTCGCTTTCAAACGCTTGCAGCCGCCATACGCAGCCTCCAAGCCTTCCCAACCTCTACGGCCCGCTGCTGCCTCAGCCTCATGGGTCATATGGCATCATGCACCTTCGTGACAGCTCACGCCAGGTTACGCCTACGGCCCCTCCAGGCATGGATGGCCTCCGCATACCGGCCACACAGGGACAACCTCGATATGATTCTGACGGTCCCTCCACAAGTCCTAGCCTCCCTCAACTGGTGGCTGGACCCTGCACATGTGATGTCAGGTGTTCCCTTTCATCCACCTCAGCCTTCCCGTGCCTTGACTACGGATGCATCATCCCTCGGCTGGGGGGCTCACCTGCAGAACCTCCAAACGCAGGGCCTGTGGTCAGAACAGGAGCTGACACTACACATCAATGTCAGAGAACTCCGAGCGGTACGTCTTGCCTGCCAAGCCTTCGCTCAACACTTACAGGGCCGTTGTGTCTCCATCCTTACAGACAACACGACGGCCATGTATTACATCAACAGACAGGGAGGGGCACACTCCCTCCCCCTCTGCTGAGAGGCAACTCAGCTCTGGGACATTTGCATAGCCCGCTCCATTCACCTGGTAGCCTCGTTTCTCCCAGGAGCCCAGAACACCCTGGCGGACCGCCTGAGCAGGTCCTTTCAAACTCACGAATGGTCCATCCGACCGGACGTCATCCACTCTGTCTTCCAGAAGTGGGGGTTTCCCCAGATAGATCTCTTCGCGACTCGTGAGAACAGGAAATGCCACGTGTTCTGCTCATTCCAGGGTCGCTCCCCAGGCTCCCTGACGGACGCTTTTCTCCATCCTTGGACGGACCACCTGGCCTATGCCTTCCCGCCAGTTCCACTGGTCCACAGAGTCCTGCTCAAACTACGCAGGGACAAGGCCCGAGTAATCCTGATTGCCCCAGCGTGGCCCAGGCAACACTGGTATACCACGCTCCTGGAACTATCCGTGGCCGACCCGATTACTCTACCACTGTGGCCGGACCTGATCACGCAGCAGCACGGCAGGCTCCATCATCCCGACCTGCACTCCCTTCACCTCACGGCGTGGCTGCTGCATGGCTGAACCCGTCAGAGCTACGTTGTTCCAGCCCGGTCCAGCACGTTCTGTTGAGCAGTAGGAAACCCTCCACCAGGTCCACCTACTCAGCTAAGTGGAAACGTTTTTCCCTTTGGTGTGGCACTCGGGGTCTCAACCCCCTGCAGGTGCCAATTCACACCATCCTGGACTACCTCCTCTCACTAAAGGAGCAGGGTCTGGCTCTCTCGTCGCTAAAAGTCCACCTAGCGGCAATCTCAGCCTTTCACCCCTGGGACGGGGCGGGTTCTGTTTTCTCCAACCCCATGGTTAGCAGGTTCCTTAAGGGGTTAGAACGGCTACACCCCCTGGTGCGCCGCCCGGTCCCTACATGGGACCTCAACCTAGTCATCACCAGGCTCATGGGTGCCCCATTCGAGCCCATGGCCACTTGCTCCATGCTGTATCTCTCATGGAAAACGGCCTTTCTAGTAGCCATTACCTCAGCTAGACGCGTCTCTGAGCTCAGAGCGCTTACTTCGGAACCACCTTATACGGTGTTCCATAAGGATAAAGTACAGCTCAGGCCACACCCGGCCTTCCTGCCCAAGGTAGTGTCGGCCTTCCATATTAACCAAGACATTTTTCTACCTGTCTTTTATCCTAAGCCCCATGCCTCTAGGAAGGAGCAGCAACTCCATTCCTTGGATGTCCGGAAAGCCCTCGCCTTCTACATCGAGAGGACGAAGCCGTTACGGAAATCGACTCAGCTGTTCATCGCCGTGGCGGACCAGATGAAAGGCCTTCCCGTCTCTTCCCAGCGCATCTCGTCATGGATCACCTCGTGCATCCGCACATGTTATGACTTGGCAGGTGTCCCCACCATGCACACTACGGCCCACTCTACCCGAGCTCAGGCCTCGTCGTCTGCCTTCCTGGCACACATACCTATCCAAGAGATTTGTAGGGCCGCGACATGGTCGTCAGTACACACCTTTGCCTCGCACTATGCCATAGTGCAACATTCTAGAGACGCCGCCGCTTTTGGTTCGGCGGTCCTAAACTCTGCTGTATCACAATCCGACCCCGCCTCCTAGGAATGGCTTGGGAGTCACCTAACTGGAATACATATGAGCAAGCACTCGAAGAAGAAAAGATGGTTACTCACCGTAGTAACTGGTGTTCTTCGAGATGTGTTGCTCATATGTATTCCAAACCCGCCCTCCTTCCCCACTGTCGGAATAGCCGGCAAGAAGGAACTGAGAGGGTGATGGGCCGGCTGGGGTATATATCGGGCCACCTAACGGCGCCACTCCAGGGGGCGCCAGCCGGCCCACCGAGTGTTGCTAGGGTAAAAATCTTCCGACGATCGTGCACGCCGCGCGCGCACACCTAACTGGAATACATATGAGCAACACATCTCGAAGAACACCAGTTACTACGGTGAGTAACCGTCTTTTCTGAGCAGTGCCGCGCATACATTGTTGAAATTTTCATAGACTCACCCACTCCTGGTTTGTATTCTCCAAGAACCACTTAGTTGTGGCCATGAAGCTGCTTCTTAAATTTATTAAAGCAAGAATATAATCTTCACCATCTACTACGTAGCGGGATAGGAATGGAGCTAGCCCACGGATTGAAGAGCTAGCTCACTACACATGGCCAATATTTGTGTTAATCAACAAAGAAAGGATCTCATTCACCCTCTTCAATTTATAAGTGAATGGACATACATTGAACTGTTTTCTTCTCCTCCCCATTTTTTTTTTGCAGAGGAACTCAAGGAGGAAAAGGGTGAGTTTGCCGACTTTACTCAATTTTTACAGTCCACTGACCAAAGCAAGCCAACGTTTTGATTTCCTCGGGGGTGCTTGACCACCTGTCTGCCCCAGGCCCTGCCCCTACTATACCCCTTCCCTCAAGGCCCCACCACTGCCCCACCTCTCCCAAGAGTGCCCCTTCTTCATTCCTCCTCTTTCTTCCCCCACCTCCTCCCCAGCACCTTCTGCCCTCTGCAGAAGAGCTGATCAGTGGCAGGCAGGAGGTGCTGGGGTGGAGGGGAAGTAGTTGATTGGCGGGGCCTGCTGGTGAGTGCTGAGCACCAACTCTTTTTTTCCATGGGTGTTCCAGTCCTGGAGGACTGATGAAGTCGGCACCATGGAGGCTGTTGAGAGGAAAGAAATGTTCGTTAATCCAGTTTTCAGAAAAAAAGACAAATAGGGGATATATGAGCCTGTATCTCATTTTGCAAACAGTGGCAGGACGCAAGAATGAGTTTGCTTTGATTTCTGAGGTGATCACACAGAATGGGATTTTATCAGGGAAATATTTAGCAGGTAGCTCTAGATTGCACCCAGCAAATCATGGTAAGTGTTAAACATCTCTGTGGGGTTTCATAGAGTGCCCCGAGGGGGAACTCCTGATACTGAAAGGCCGGAGCATGGGTTGGGTAGGCAGTGGGCCAGAGGGCATGGGCGTTCTCTTAAGTAGGACTCGGAAGGTTATATTAGCTCTGTCTTTGTCTCTGCCATTGGAATAATGTGTCTAGTTCTGGTGTCCCCAATTGAAGAAGGAAGTTGATAAATAGGAGTCGGTTTAGAGAAGAACAAGAGAAATGATTAAAGGATTAGAAAACATAATTTTTAGTGATAGACTCTAGGAGCTCAATCTATTTTCCTAAACAAAGAAAAGGGGTCACTTGATCAGACTCTAAAATTAAGTACATTAGGAACAAATATTTGACATCAAACTAAATTTTTACCCACTATATCTTCCTCTTTTCAATTGAACCAACCAACCCATCTTCCCTCATTATTCCCTTAACCTCATGGGAACAAATAGGACTAAATACTATATACACTGGACATCAGACATGCATTAACGTTTAGCGTACTACCTTGAGAGAACCAAGACTGATAAAGATTAGTTAATAATTGGACTAGTTAAACAGAAATTAAAAGGTACAGTCCCAAAAGTGTTATGGCTGCAAGGTGTAGAATCTTTTCAAGAACACCATAGGCTCAAGTAAAATGTATACCCCAAACAAAAAAAAAATCATATTAAGAGGACCAAGAAAGTTCCACCAAGGCTAAACAACAAAGTAAAAGAAGCAGTTAGAGGCAAAAACGCATCCTTTCAAAATTAGAAGTAAAATCCTACTGAGGAACATAGAAATGAGCATGAACTCTGACAAGTTAAGTGTTAAAGTACAATTAGTCAGGCCAAAAAAATATTTTGAAGAGCAACTAGCCCAAGGATTAAAAACTAAACAAAGAAAACTTAAGTAAATCAAAAGCAGGAAGCAGGCTTGGGAGGAGAATAGTTTTTCCAAAACAGCTTCTCCCCAACTGGGAACCCATGCCCTATGCAGAGCACCCAGAGGAGACATTTGAAAATTCTCCTGCAAGAGAAGTGCTGATAGTCACACAGGAATGTGTATTCAGTGTATTCACTACTAGACCAAGAGCTGTTTAAAAATTTCCATCGGAACGTGTGTGTTTCAAAAAAAGAAAATTGTTTGGGGGAAAATAAAAACGAAGCATTTCAGTAAGGTCAAAACTTTCCCTTTTGACTGGATTGAAATGGAATGTTTTGATGTTTTTCAATTAAAAAAGGAAACAAAATGTTTCAATTTTATCAAAACAGAATGTTTTGGTTGACCTGAACATTTTGGAGGAAATTTCAAAATTCTTTGTTTTTGTTCTTTTTAGAAGAAAAAACTAATTTTACAATAATGGAATTTCCCATGAAATGGAAATTCTGGTTTCTGCCCAGCTCTAACTAAACCACGTTCTCAGCCTCTTTCTTATAGGGCCATTTTTTATATCTGTACCTCAGTGTGTGATGTCTGTTTCCATAACTCTAACTTTCCATTGAAATCAATATGAATTTTAAGTGAACTGTCATTATGAGGCCTCGTGAATGAAATCTGGTCCAACACTTGTTCATTTGTATTAGATGAAACTGGGTCAGAACATTTTTCTACCCACTCTGATTTCTCTATTTATTCTGTGCTCATCTCCATGAGTTCTGAACACACTGTAATTTCTAGTAGTAAACATATCAAAGTTGCTTTGTCTTTCTCCGTCGCTATGATATCTTGCCTTATTTGGTTATTAGTTTTGGTTGGTTGGTTTTGTTTTCCCTTTTTTAACTGAGGAAATGCACAGGTCAGAGCAATGGTTTATATATTTCAGTCTGAAGATGATGAGCTCCAGAGTGGTATTTTCAATAAACCGTCTGGACTTAATCTTGCTCCCACTGAAGTCAAAAGGTGCTTGTCATGAATCATAGAAGATCAGGATTAGAAAAGATCTCAGGAGGTCATCTAGTCCAACCCCCTGCTCAAAGCTTCAGTGCTTGTGGGATTGGGTCCTGGGAAGTCCAGGATCTGGCTCCAGGGCTCTCTGACCAGCTCTAGTCAGGATCTTTCTGCTTTTGCAGTGAGAGGAAGGCGGGTAAGTTTTGCAGTTGAGATTCAGGGCTGTAGAGTATTTTCCACTGGCAGATGGAAATGCCTCTCAAATGTTATAGCATGGAAACTGGTGCCATTTCTTTTGTGCAAAGTTTTCAGACCCTCTCCCTCCCAAGAGTGTTTTATATGGTCTGCTGTTCCAGAACCAAAGTGTGTGGGGTTATGCGGTGTTCTCTGGGCTTCAGCATTGCCCGTCATGTGGGGTCTCTGTCCACATCAGTGACTCCCACACTTGCTATTTGCTCCGCCCAGGAGTAGGTCACATTACAGAGTTTTTGTTCTTTTCAAAAGAGAACACAGATGTCAAGGAAACTTTGTCTGAAGCAGCAGTTGGTGGAGCGAGCCATAAGGCCTGCGTCTGTATCAATACCCTCCACCACCTGTGGATCTAACCACCCTCAGCTGCCTTCCACCCCTGAAGTGGCAGAGAACAGACCCTGGGACTCTGATTCTCCTTCAAAGAGGGTTCTTGGGAACCACCTTGAAAGAGGACCCATGAGACAGATTGGGGAAAGGAAGGATTCATCATCTTCCTCCTCAAAGACAGCCTTGAGATGTCCACATGGTAACCAGGGTTGTACTGGGACAGGAGTTTCCCTGTACCATACTGTTGACTCTGGATCCATCTGGGGCACAGCTGTCAAATCCAGTAGCTATAGACACAGGTGTGGCAGCAATGGACTGGTTTTGTTTGTCATGCCAACCTCAGCACTACCTCAGGATTCAGCAGGACTATCGATACCATTTGCTATTCCAGGCCCTTCAACTTCTTCAGCATTGGGGCCAACATGGATGCCATCAACATCCTGGGTACTGGTGATGAAACAGACAATATCTTCAGCACCGGGATAGGGAGAGGAGAGTGTGTCGTCCCCCACCCTGGTGAAAAATGGCGCACCCATATCCTCTGCAGAGCATATGAGATTCCTCTCTCCCTATGTGGAAGAGAGGAAGGGCTGCAGTCCCTTACCTGGATCTCAAAGCCCCTTGAACTCCCCACTTTTCCCCATTCCACATAAATATCTGTGAGATTAATCATCCAAACCGTAAACCATCATCACAGTCAATTCTTCCAGCTAGCTGGCTCTCAATTTCTCTAGCTCTGTTTTAATTTAACTCATCGTGGATTTTGAACAATGTAATTCATTTACTGGGTAATCTTTGATGCATGGTACCAAGGAAAACATGAACAAGAGTTTAAAAGGCTGTAATAATTATTTTTTTCCAGATGAAATGAAGAAGGAATTAGGTGAGTGAAGACCTAGGTACCCCCTTGCTGGTGTCCCCACTCCCATTGCTTGGATATTTGGAGAGAGGGGCCATTTCTCCTGTCTCTCTTCCATCTCCCTGGCTGCTTCTGATGGAGAAGGGGATCCTCACAGTCCATGTTCTTCTCCATCCGTAGCAGGGACTACAGCAGCTCCAGGCAGACATATTGCAGCTCCCCACAGTGCTCACACATACCAGGCAGCATGGGAATGTGGCCTGATCCCTGTTGTCTGTCTCAGCCTGAGGGGTGGGACAGACCCACTGTCTCCTTGACAGCCACATACGGGGTCCAAAACACCTCAGTAGCCACCGCTGGAGTGTCACTGATTTAAAGTTCATCTGCACAGCTGCTGGGGGGTGTAATTCCCAGCGCAAGTAGACAGACACCTGCCAGCTCTGCTGGAGATAGCACGATAAAAATAACAGTCTCTCTCTGCTTCCCGAGAGGGAGGGACCTGGCTGCTAGACCTAAGAGGGTACCTAGACTGGAGCAGGGCTGGAGGAAGACCAGAGGAGCTGGGGAGCTCCAGCCTGAGAAACCCCCAGGCTGCAAGGCCTAGTCTAAGGCCATACAGGGTACTGCGGTTGCAGGGGGCAGCCCATGGGTAGGCAGAGGCAGCAGGTCCAAGCCTCCGTTGCCTATGATGACCGGCTAATACAGACTGCAGTCTGCCCCAGTGAATGATGATGACTGGCAGTGGCCCATACGCTGAGGCAAGGTGGGGATAGTGGGTGGGGGGTCCCCCTGGGAGGGGAGACCCAAACTAAGGGGGGCAGCACCCCAGACAGAAGGGCATCGCGGTCCGGGAGGAACACGGGGGCCTGGCAACAAGCAGGACACCGGCCTGCAGAGGCTGGTGAGCTGATTCTCCAAAGAGACCAGCAGGAGGCGCCGCAGGGGTCAGTCATCGCCCGTTTACATGCCATGTTTGTCTATATTAACTCTGCAAAAGGAATCACCCCCTAATGCGTCTGGCATCCTCACTTGCCCTCAGTCTGGAACTTCCCTGCTTCCAGAGGGAGGAAATCTACAGTCAATGCCTCTCTTAATTCAATGTCTGTTGTTTTCTTACTTTCATTTCAGAATGGAGAAGGGCTCGGAACAATTCAGGTAACAGGAAAC
Source organism: Chelydra serpentina (assembly GCA_037349315.1). Taxonomy (NCBI): domain Eukaryota; kingdom Metazoa; phylum Chordata; order Testudines; family Chelydridae; genus Chelydra; species Chelydra serpentina. Next base: position 3,791,865 of record JBAIAC010000046.1, on the reverse strand, counting down.
ACAGCACATGGGTAGAGGTGCTAATACTATGGTGATAGATGCAGTGTGAGAACGTCAATACATTAGAATCTATTCCATTATTAAAGCGACAAAGGGTCCTGTGGCACCTTATAGACTAACAGAGGTTAGTCTATAAGGTGCCACAGGACCCTTTGTTGCTTCTACAGATCCAGACTAACACGGCTACCCCTCTGATGCTTGAGTCCATTATTAAAGTTTTATTATGGTTGTATACTATAATCAAAGTAGAAACACAACCTGTTCTTATCAGAGACGCAGCTCCTAAGGTCCTTCCCAGCTCCTAAACTAATTTCAAGGCCTGATTCTGACTTTATTTACATCAGTTTCACACCATTGTCACTCCACTGACTTGCATGGAGTTACTCCTGAATTACAACAGTCAGTTTAGAATCAGCCCCCAGTGAGAGATTTCCCTGAGTGATGACTGAGGGTGTGATTTTCAAAAACATCTCAGTGATTTCAGAGCACAGATCTCATTAAGAACAAAAGAATATAAGAAAGGCCGTACTGGGTCAGACCAAAGGTCCATCCAGCCCAGTATCCTGTCTACCGACAGTGGCCAATGCCAGGTGACCCGGAGTGAGTGGACCTAACAGGTAATGATCAAGTGATCTCTCTCCTGCCATCCATCACCCCCCTCTGACAAACAGAGGCTAAGGACACCATTTCTTACCCATTCTGGCTAATAGCCATTAATGGACTTAACCTCCATGAATTTATCCAGTTCTCTTTTAAACCCTGTTATAGTCCTAGCCTTCACAGCCTCCTCAGGCAAGGAGTTCCACAGGTTGACTGTGCGCTGTGTGAAGAACTTCCTTTTATTTATTTTAAACCTGCTGCCCACTAATTTCATTGGGTGGCCCCTAGTTCTTTTATTATGAGAACAAGGAAATAACTGTTCCTTATTCACTTCCTCCACACCACTCATAATTTTATATACCTCTATCATATCCCCCCTTAGTCTCCTCTTTTCCAAGCTGAAAAGTCCTAGCCTCTTTAATCTCTCCTCATATGGGACCCGTTCCAAACCCCTAATCATTTTAGTTGCCCTTCTTTGAACCTTTTCTAATGCCAGTATATCCTTTTTGAGATGAGGAGACCACAATTGTACACAGTATTCAAGATGTGGGCGCACTATGGATTTGTATAAGGGCAGTAAGATATTCTCCGTCTTATTCTCTATCTCTTTTTTAATGATTCCTAACATCCCGTTTGCTTTTTTGACTGCCGCTGCACACTGCATGGACATCTTTAGAGAACTATCCACGATGACTCCAAGCTCTTTTTCCTGATTAGTTGTAGCTAAATTAGCCCCCATCATATTACATGTATAGTTGGGGTTATTTTTTCCAATGTGCATTACTTTACATTTATCCACATTCAATTTCATTTGCCATTTTATTGCCCAATCATTTAGTTTTGTGAGATCTTTTTGAAGTTCTTCACAGTCTGCTTTGGTCTTAACTATCTTGAGCAGCTTAGTATCATCTGCAAACTTTGCCACCTCACTGTTTACCCCTTCTTCCAAATCATTTATGAAGAAGTTGAATAGGATTGCTCCTAGGACTGATCCTTGGGGAACACCACTAGTTACCCCCCTCCATTGTGAAAATTTACCCTTTATTCCTACCCTTTGTTCCCTGTTTTTTAACCAGTTCTCAATCTATGAAAGGATCTTCCCTCTTATCCCATGGCAACTTAATTTACGCAAGAGCCTTTGGTGAGGGACCTTGTCAAAGGCTTTCTGGAAATCTAAGTACACTATGTCTACTGGATCACCCTTGTCCACATGTTTGTTGACCCCTTCAAAGAACTCTAATAGATTAGTAAGACATGGTTTCCCTTTACAGAAACCATGTTGACTTTTGCCCAACAATTTATGTTCTTCTATGTGCCTGACAATTTTATTCTTTACTATTGTTTCAACTAATTTACCTGGTACGGACGTTAGACATACTGGTCTGTAATTGCCGGGATCACCTCTAGAGCCCTTTTTAAATATTGGCGTTACATTAGCTATCTTCCAGTCATTGGGAACAGAAGCCAATTTAAAGGACAGGTTACAAACCCTAGTTAATAATTCTGCAATTTCACATTTGAGTTCTTTCAGAACTCTTGGGTGAATGACATCTGGTCCCGGTGACTTGTTACAGTTAAGTTTATCAATTAGTTCCAAAACCTCCTCTAGTGACACTTCAATCTGTGACAATTCCTCAGATTTGTCACCTAGAAAAGACGGCTTAGGTTGGGGAATCTCCCTAACGTCCTCAGCCGTGAAGACCGAAGCAAAGCATTCGTTTAGTTTCTCCGCAATGACTTTATCATCTTTAAGTGCTCCTTTTGTATCTCTATCGTCCAGGGGCCCCACTGGTTGTTTAGCAGGCTTCCTGCTTCTGACGTATTTAAAAAACGTTTTGTTATTAGCTTTTGAGTTTTTGGCTAGCTGGTCTTCAAACTCCTTTTTGGCTTTTCTTATTACATTTTTACACTTAATTTGGCAGTGTTTATGCTCTTCTCTAGTTACCTCACTAGGATTTGACTTCCACTTTTTAAAAGATGCCTTTTTATCTTTCACTGCTTCTTTTACATGGTTGTTAAGCCATGGTGGCTCTTTTTTAGTTCTTTGGCTTTGTTTTTTAATTTGGGGTATACATTTAAGTTGGGCCTCTATTATGGTGTCTTTGAAGAGTGTCCACGCAGCTTGCAGGGATTTCACTTTAGTCACTTTACCTTTTAATTTCTGCTTAACTAACCCCCTCATTTTTGCATAGTTGCCCTTTTGGAAGTTAAATGCCACTGTGTTGGGCTGTTGATGTGTTCTTAGCACCACAGGAATGTTAAATGTTATTATATTATGGTCACTATTTCCAAGCGGTCCTGTTATAGTTACCTCTTGGACCAGATCCTGCGCTCCACTCAGGACTAAATCAAGAGTTGACTCTCCCCTTGTGGGTTCCTGTACCAGCTGCTCCAAGAAGCAGTCATTTAAAGTATCGAGGAATTTTGTCTCCGCATTACGTCCTGAGGTGACATGTACCCAGTCAATATGGGGATAATTGAAATCTCCCACTATTATTGAGTTCTTTATTTTGATAGCCTCTCTAATCTCCCTTAGCATTTCATCGTCACTATCACTGTCCTGATCAGGTGGTTGATAATAGATCCCTATTGTTATGTTCTTATTAGAGCATGGAATTACTATCCATAGAGATTCTATGGAACATGAGGATTCATTTAAGATTTTTACTTCATTTGATTCTACATTTTCTTTCACATATAGTGCCACTCCCCCCCCCCCCGACCTGTTCTGTACTTCCGATATATTTTATACCCGGGAATGATTGTGTCCCATTGATTGTCCTCACTCCACCAGGTTTCTGTGATGCCTATTATGTCAATATCCTCCTTTAACACGAGGCACTCTAGTTCACCCATTTTATTATTTATACTTCGGGCATTTGTGTACAAGCACTTTAAAAACTGGTCACTGTTTAATTGTCTGCCTTTTTCAGATGTGTGAGATTCTTTTTTATGTGAAAGTTTCTTGTTTGATCTGGCCCCTCCTTTATCCTTTTCCACCCTCTCCTCCTGATTAAAACCTAGAGAATCTCTATCAGTAGACCCTCCTGTAAGAGAAGTCTCTGTCCGATGCATGTGCTTCTCTGCAGCAATCGGCTTAGTTTAAAAACTGCTCTACAACCTTTTTAATGTTAAGTGCCAGCAGTCTGGTTCCACTTTGGTTTAGGTGGAGCCCATCCTTCCTGTATAGGCTCCCCCCATCCCAAAAGTTTCCCCAGTTCCTAATAAATCTAAACCCCTCCTCTCTACACCATCGTCTCATCCACGCATTAAGACTCTGAAGCTCTGCCTGCTTACCTGGCCCTGCGCGTGGAACTGGAAGCATTTCTGAGAATGCCACCATAGAGGTCCTGGATTTCAGTCTCTTTCCTAGCAGCCTAAATTTGGCCTCCAGGACATCTCTCCTACCCTTCCCTACGTCATCGGTACCTCTACATGCTCCTCCCCAGCACTACTCATAAGTCTATCTAGATGCCTCTAGAGATCCGCAACCTTTGCACCAGGCAGGCAAGTCACCATAAGGTTCTCCTGGTCATCACAAACCCAGCTATCTATGTTTCTAATGATTAAATCTCCCATTACTAACACCTGCCTTTTCCTACTGATTGGAGTTCCCTCCCCCGGAGAGGTGACCTCAGTGCGAGAGGACACCCCAACACTACCAGTAAGGAGGGTCCCAACTATGGGAAGGTTTCCCACTGCTCCCGTTGACTGCTCTCCTTCCCTGGGGCTTTCATCCTCCTCAACAGCACTGGGGCTGTCTGCCTGGAGGTGGGACAAGTCTACAGTGTCCCTGAAAGCCTCATCAACATAACTCTCTGCCTCCCTTAGCTCCTCCAGTTCCACCACCCTGGCCTCCAAAGCCAGTACACGGTCTCTGAGGGCCAGGAGCTCCTTGCACCGAATGCACACATACGCCACCCGCCCACAGGGCAGGTAATCATACATGGTACACTGAGTGTAATAAACTGGATAGCCCCCGCTCTGCTGCGGGGCTTCTGCCTGCATTCTCTTTTACAGCTACCTAGGCTAACAGTAAGGTATTTGTTTAAATCAAGAAGTTCTGGTTATAGTTTGGGTTAAAGATTTTAGGAATGGCAAGTATACCTCGCCCCCTTCCCAACTCCCTCTCAAAACTCCTTGTTAGCAGCCCCTGTTCACAAAGCTCCCTGGTTGCTTGCTCGCTGCTTTATAAAGCCCTGGCCTCCCTGATTAGCCCCGCCCCCTGATTAAGGCTCAGCCACTGAGCAGAGGCTTCTAGGTTTCAAGCCTGGTGTAGAAGCTCACAGCTTCCAACTGCCAGCCACAGCACACGGTCCTGCAAACAAACAGACAGACACAAGCTCAGCACACAGCAAGTACCCCCAAACACACACTACAGACAGCCACTTACCCCAAGGGTCCTGTATTTGCTCCTGCTTTACCTGGAGAAATCCCTCTCAAAACTCCCTGTTAGCAGCCCCTGTTTGCAAAAGAGTGGGGCCTTGTAAATGGGGCCTATATCCGTTAGCACCCCCACTGTGGCAGGATGGAGAGATACACCACCTGACTCCACCCCCCTTATGCCTCCACCCTCAGTTCTGTATTTGTCAAGTTCATTGTCTTGTCCTTAATAGTCTCAGTCCCCTTCAGGATCATGGGGAATTGGAAGTTCCTTGACTCTAGTGGGGCTAGAGAGCCCTAGATCTCCATGTTTTGGAGCCTTTGTCTCCAAATTCCTTGGCTGGAGTAGGCAGGGGAACCTGGGCCCACACACTCCACTGGGTTCCATCTCAGAGTCCTTGTTTGGAACAGCCAGGACCAGTCCTTCTCTGTTGCTCGCGGCTCCCTGAGCTACCTCCTATCACTCCTGCTCTGGAGGGCTTCCCCAGCCTCTTGCTCTGCTTCTCTCTCTTTGGCATGTTGGCTTCTCAAGAAGCTTTTCGCCAGTGTGCTGGAGGGATCCTCTCTCTGCAATCCCTCTGCCTCTCTGGCTCCTGCCTTTCTCCCCGGGAGCTCCCCCTCTCACTGTGGCCCTTAACCTTTTATCAACACCCGGTGCTTCCCCGCGTAATTCCCTTCCCCCAGTTACTCAGTGATGTAACTACTCCCAGGTGAACTTGAGCTTCCTCGTGCCCCCTTGTGGAGCCTGTCAGGGGACGTCTGGGCCCCTGACCCCATTCAGAGGACCAGCTACCCTCTGACAGACCTGCGCTCCCAAGTCATTTCAGCCCAGCTCCTCCAAGGTAATGATCCCAATGGCAGTTAGGCACCTAAATATCTTTGAGGAGCTGGGCCTTAGTATTTACTTGGAGCGGGGTTTTCAAAAGTGCCTCAGGAGGAACTTTGGTGTTTCGGCCACAGTGAAGGCACAGACGATGTGGTGGCAGGAATGGGGACTGTGATGAGAATCATAATGCAGTGGTGGTGGGACCACAAAGGGGACTGCAGTGGTGACAGGCATGGTCAGGAGCAAGTCGATGAGGTTTATGAGGGCACCAAGATGAAGACAGTGGTGGGATCATTGGCTCTGGTGAGAGAAGATTAAAATGATGCTGAGGCCAAGAAGGACACAGTGATGGTGAGCTGACAGTGAAGATAATGCAGATAATAATTTGCATGTTACAGGAGTTTTCTGCTGACCATCTCAGAGCTCTTTACAAACAATTATAAAACACCTAATGAGATTGGCACCATACTGATCTTACTGCAGAGTAAACCAACTATCAGAGAGCTTCTGTAACCTGACCAATGTCACACAGCAGCAGAGCTGGGAACAGAACCTAGGGGTCCTGATTCCAGGTCTAATTATTAGGTAAAACTTTATTTTAATGAATAATTATAATATTTTATTATTTATGTGCATCGTAATAGGGGTATGTTGACATGACCAGTGTTTGTGATCTTAATAATCCAATTCTGTGTTTTATGATGAACTTTTCATATGATGAACTTTATGATAGTTAGCTGTCATAGGAAACATATTTTTGCCATTTGTCCCACACAATACATCTCATAATACTAGGTGGGCCTGATTCAGCTTTCAGTTACGATGGTGATGGTGTACTTTGCTGGCCATTAGCTTAAGTGAAGTTACTCTGGATTCACACTTGTGTAACTGAGCTCAGAATCCGGCCCAATTTGAGTACTAATGTGATAAACAATTCCGGATCACTTTTATTTTTGTGCAAATATCACACAAGTCTCATTTCCGACAGAGTTCAATGCAATTTTGAATTGGCAAGTGTGCAGCACTGGTCAAGTCTTGCAGTCCTTCCTCAGGTAAAACTCCCATTGAAATCAGTGGGAGCTTTGCATGAGGAGGATCTGCAGAAGACGGCCCCATGGTGTATATTTCCCCCGTACTGTAATTTATACTGGCATTATAGAGTCTCAAAACCCAGAAGGCATGCATCTGAAGAAGTGGGTATTCACCCATGAAAGCTTATGCTCCAGTACATCTGTTAGTCTATAAGGTGCCACGGGACTCTTTGTCGCTTCTCAAAACCCAAACTCTCTTCCTGTAGATGACATCACGCTTGATGCAGACACAGCCCACCCCAACCTCTCCATTTCTGGGGATAAGAAGAGTTTTACACATGAAGCCCAGCCTCAAAAAGTTCCACCAAACCCAGAGAGATTCGATTCGACTGTCTGTGTGCTGGGCTCTGAAGGATTCTCCTCTGGAAAGCACTACTGGGAGGTGGAGGTTGCGAGCAGCACTGACTGGGACCTGGGGGTGGCCAGAAAATCCATACAGAGAAAAGGAAAACTTTCCCTGTCCCCTAAAGAGGGATTCTGGGCTCTGGGTTTCAGTGGGAGAGATTATTGGGTAAAAACAGACCCATGGACCCGGGTCATAGTGCAGAAAAAGCCCAAGAAAATTGGAGTTTATCTTATTTACCAAGAGAAGCAGGTGACTATTTTCAATGTAACTGACATGTCTGTGTTGTTCACATTTAATGATTGTTCATTCTTAGGAGAGGTTTATCCATTCTTTAAAAATTCACACAAAGAAACAACAATGAGGATTTGCTCAATTAAAGAAGAATAAATACAATATGACACCGATGCTGATTTTATACTGATGTAACTGAAATCAAGGTTTTCATGAACGTATTTTGATGTAAAAAGCTGTTTTTTTTAAATCTGCGTTGTCATGCTGTCTTTATTACATGTTTTGCAATAAAATGTTTTCATTTCCTATTGGTTTTCTGCTTATGACTTTTGTCCAATACAATATTTGACTAGCCCATTAAAATCACAGTGTTTCTGGGGAATTTGACAGGCAGATGTTAAATACAAGAAAACACCATCCATCCTCTCTCACACTTTCCTTATTGGCAGCTTCACCTCGGAGGCAAAAGAACAAGAATCTCATTGCTAATTTCAGCATTTTCCTCTATACTAGAAGATAGATAACATGGATATTTCACTAATAACCATATTTTGGGATGGTTTTATGCTGTATTATGAAGTTGCAGTGGCTGGAACAAAATTTAGACTGAAGATAGATTTCCACTATAGACACAACTTTTAAACACCCACCTCCCCCATAAAGTTCTCCAATCGTCCTGACACTTCCTACCAAGATAGAATTCTTCTGGGAATTCACTCAACGTGAATTAAGCTAAACTGATTTAACTCTGAGGTCTATGTCTGTCTAACTAAGCCCTGGTCTACACTGTGGGGGGGGGGGGGTGGATCTACCTAAAATATGCAACTTCAGCTATGGGAATAGTGTAGCTGAAGTCGATGTATTTAGGTCGACTTACCTGGGCGACTTCACGGTGCTGAGTCGACTGCTGCCGCTCCCCCGTTGACTCCACCTGCGCTTCTTGTGCCAGTGGAGTACCTGAGTCAAGGGGACAGCGCTCGGGGATCAATTTATCGTGTCTAATCTAAGATGCGATAAATCGCCCCCCGAAAGATCGATCGCTAGCCGCCGATTCGGCGGGTAGTGTAGACCTGCCCTATGTTGCACGGGTGTGAAAATTCCATACCCTGGAGCCATGTAGTTATAATGACCTTAACGTCCCTTTGTAGACAGTGCTATGTCGATGGGAGAGCTTCTCCCACTGACATAGCTCCCACCTGTCAGTGTTTTAAATGTAGACGTACCCTTAACGAGACTGTCCACACAGGGGTTTAATGCAGTTTAGCTAATCCACTTTTAATTCACATCTTTAGGGCATGTCTACATTTTGAAACAGTGCAGCTGCAGGGCTGGAGCGGCTCCACTGTAGTGCTACAGTGTAGACTCTACCTTGCTGACAGGAGGGTTCTCCCCTTGGCATAGCAGATAAAGCTCCTCCCCAAGAGGCGGTAGCTAAGTTGACGGAAGAATTCTTCCACTGACGTAGCTCTGTCTACACTGAGGGTGCTTAGGTCAGTATAGCCACGTCTCCCAGGGGGTGTGGGTTTTGAGAGACACAGCCATGCCAATGTAAATTCCCAGTGTAGACCAGCCCTTCGTGCCTCTTGTACAAACCCATTGGGTTTAATGGGGCTGCACACTTGAAAGAAGCTGGTCTAAGGGAGTGGGTTTCTTTTCACAAGCAAGATACAAAGAAACTAACTTCTTAAAAGAGTCCAACCACAGCTCAGCAATGCAAAGGGCTCCCATAAAACACCTCCCAAAACTAGGGAAAAGCCACATAGCTCAGTGGTTTGAGCATTGGCCTGCTAAACCCAGGGTTGTGAGTTCAATCCTTGAGGGGGCCATTTGGGGATATGGGGCAAAAATTGGGGGTTGGTCCTGCTTTGAGCAGGGGGTTGGACTAGATGACCTCCTAAGGTCCCTTCCAACCCTGATATTCTATGATTCTATGCCACGTTTTTCTGCAGTACCACGGGCCAGATTCATCAGTGCTGTTCGGTTGCTTTGCACCATTCTGTGATGACGAACAGCTGGGCGCCCAGTTAAACTGGCTAGTTCAGTGGTCCCCAACCTTTCCACTGCAGTAGCATCTTCATGTTCCCAGAACAGTGTGGCGGGCGCTGGATGACCAGCCGCCGAAATGCCGCTGAGAAGCGGCATCATCGAGAAGTGTCGCTGCCGAAATGCCGCCGAAAAAGTGGCGGCGACGCTTCTTGGCGTTACTGCTTCTCTGAGGCATTTCGGCAGCTGGTTGTCCGGCGGCTGCGCTCTGCGGCGGCGGGTTGCCCCACGGAAGTGCTCCCTTGTCGGTAGGCGGGTGCACATAAATACCCTGGCGGGCGTCATGACACCCACGGGCACCGCGTTGGGGACCACTGGGCTAGTTAATTACGGCTGCTTTGGGACACTGGTGCAGTGTGAAGCAGCCTGAGTGGACTAGGGATTCTGGCCCAATTTAAAGCAGGATTAAGGCTGTCTTCACTTTTCCCCATTATTTGATCATAGGCTCCTGGGGTTTTCTATGCATTTGCTCCCATTTGCTCCCAGATTCTCCTCTTTTTTCTAGCCTTAATCCCATCTACATGGGGCTGGCGCCCAGATTCACAGGGTGTATTTTTTCCTCCGAAAGGCAGAGTTAGCGGCTGCAGCCTTGGAGCTAATTATGATCTTCCTCATCCTTAAACTCTTCATCACTTGCACAAAAGATGTCCCAGAATCACAGCGCCTGTCTCTGCTGGGTGGGATGCTCCATCCCAGCACCGCCCTGCCTCTGCTTCGTCGTGTCTACCCTTTGCTCGAACAGCGGGAGGATGTTGTCCTAAAGATATCTGATGATTTCTACAAACAAATCAAGGTCAGTGTTGCGTTAACTCCTCTCAGCCTCAGTTTGTGCTAAAATGGATGTTTTAATGACTCATTTTCAGAGAGTTATTATCAGTGTTCCCTCTAAGCTGCACGGCCGCACGGCCACACAAGCGTCAATCAAGTCCCACACAGTTTGATTAGCAGAGCTGCGCACATCCAGCAATTTGTGTCTAGGTTCTCCTCGCCCTGCTGCACTGCTCCTGCCCTCGGCCTTGGAGCCCCTGGCCAGCGGCTCCCAGGACCCTCCTGCTGGCTGTGCAGAGCCGGAGGAGGGGGAAAAAGGGGGCACTGATGTCAGGGTGTCCCCGTCCCCCCGCCTCCATCCCACCATCTCCACAGAGCGGGGGAGGGAGTACAGGGCGCTGGAGTTAGATGGAGCTGCTGGCAGCTGCTGTGGTCTGAAGGAGCCTTCGGACTGGTGAGTGCCACTGTGCTTAGAGACAGCTCATGATCTCTTATGCAGTTCTCCAGCAGCCAGCACACAAACACACTCTGTCATTGTGTCTCTCACACACTGCCTCTGTCTCTCTCACACACGCACACACACACACACAGAGTCTCTCTCTCACACACACTGTGTCTCACTCGCTCTCTCAAACACACACACAGTCTCTCTCTCTCTCATACACACACACACACACACACACACTCCATCTCTCACTATGTCTCTTTCACACTCAAACTGTCTCTTTTACACTCGACAAAGGGTCCTGTGGCACCTTATAGACTAACAGAGGTATTGAAGCATTAGCTTTCGTGGGTGAATCCCCACTTCTTCGGATGCAACACTTTTACACTCACCTCCCAACAGATACTTGTGTTGTTGCTGTTGTTGTTACTTCTAAACCTAACCCTAACCTCGTCCCCGTGCGCGCTGCTTTCCCCCTCCTTCCCAGTGCTTGCCACCGTGAAACAGCTGTTTTGTGGCAGCAGCGAGCGCTGGGAGCTAGGGGGAGAAGCAGGGCCGCAGTGCACTCAGGAAAGGAGGTGGAAGTGAGCTGGGGCGGGGAGCTGCCAGTGGGTGCTCAGCACCCACCAATTTTTTCCCATGGGTGCTCCAGCCCCAGAGTAACCACAGAGTCAGCGCCTATGCCCCAGACCCAGGTCAATATACAAGTCAGATCTTACCCACAAATCACGCCGTTGCCAATCCTTTAGAATCTGAAAACGAAAAGTTTATTCATAAAAGGGAAAAGATAGAGATGAGAGCTAGTATTGGTTAAAAGGAATTAATTACATACAGCAATGGCAAAGTTCCCGGTTCAGGCTTGTAGCAGTGATGGAATAAACTGCGGGCACAAATCAAGTCTCTGGAGTACATCCACGGCTTGGATGGCTTGGATGGGTCATTCAGTCCTTTATTCAGAGCTTCAGTGTAGCAAAGTTCCTACAGAGGTAAGAAGCAGGATTGAAGACCAAATGGAGGGGTTTCCGGGGCCTTTTATATTCTCTGCCATGTGGAAGGACCCCTTTGTTCTTACGGTGGAAAATCACAGTAGCCAGGTGGAGTTTGGAGTCACATGGCTAAGTCACATGTCCATGCATGACTCAGTTCTTTACAGGGAGAGCAGCCATTGCTCACATGCTACCTTGAGTGTCCCCAGGGAGGCTTCTCAGATGTGGATTGGAGTCTCCCAAGGTCCATTGTCAGTTAAGTGTTTCTTGACTGGGCACTTAATCTGCAAATTCCTTTCTCAAGAAGCTGACCAAATGCTTCACTAATGCTACTTAGAATCAGACACAGTGAGATACAAGTACACAGCCAATATTCATAATTTCAACTACAAAAATGACACACACATACAGACGGCATAATCGTAACCAGCAAATTACAATCTTTCCATAGACACCTTCTTGACCTCCTTTGTACAAGATTTGGTGCAACTATAGGACCTTGGTTGCAACAGTGATCTATACGGTCACAGTTCATGTCAATAACATCACACCCACGCTGATCCCAGCCCACCCAAACGCCCTGGGGGCCGCTCAGGGGGGCCAACTCAGACAAGTCCTTCCAGCTCCATCCTGATGATGCGGCATCATGTCACTTGGGGTAACAGTGACCTGCTGCCCTTCCCCCACGCTGGGGCAGCCATGCTGTAGTGGGGAAAATCAGGGGGGGAGGTGTCAGCTCACCTAGCTTCCGCCCCTCCTCCATCCGTGGGCAGCCTCAGCCAGGATCAGCGCCAGAGCCAGCAGGATCCCGGTGCTCAGGGCGAGACGGACGATGTTGCTCTGGATGTAATCTGGGGGTGAAAAAGAGGGAGGGGGCATGAGCAGCTGCTCCAGGGGGTGGGATCAGGGGTCACCATCCAGCCAGATGAACAGGGGGCCCCACCCCCTTTCTGCCCCCCACAGCAGAAAACCACCACAGACCCATATGCCCATCCACCCCGTCTATCTAATCTAATCTATCTGCACCCACCCCCCTCTCTCCTGGGGCACTGGAACAGGGGGGCCATGGTGCTCCCGTCTTTTACCAGCTGTAAGGGCAGGTGGGAGGGGGCAGAGAGGAGTGAGTGGGGGATAGGGTCTTGGTGGGAAGAAGCGGCACAGAAAGGGGTCCTCGGGGGAAGAGGTGATGTGGGGGCGGGATCGTAGGGAAAGGGGTGGCAGAGGGTGGGGCTTCATGAGCGGTGTGACTCTGGTGGGTGGGGCCATGGTTTGGGTACTTGTCCCCCCCGCTTTTAGGTCGCTTCTGCTGCTTCTGCCTGTGTCTATCCATCTATACCCCCCACCCCACACACAGACACCCCTCTTTATCCATCCACCCACAGCGACCGGGGACGGCTCTAGGTGGACACTGGCTCTGATCCAGGCTGATCGGTCCGACGCTCCTCCAGCGTCTGTCTGTCTGTCTAAAACATTTTCAGTCATCGCCCCCCATCCCCAGTACCATGCCACTAGCCAGGCCTGGCCATACCAGCTCTGGGCAATGGGCCCATCTAGCCTGGTATCCTGCCCCCCATGCTGGCTGTTCCTGACTGCTTCGCAAAGAGCTCCAGGGCACCCCCCATGACCACTGATGGCCCCAGATGCCCCCAGATAAGGTTGTCAACTGTCTAATCATGCAAACATCCTTGCGTTTTGAGATCATTGGGAGAACCACGCCCCTCTGAAGCAAGCAGCTGTGGTAGACGTAACGATGCTGTCGTCGCAACAACCACTGTTAGGTTCCAGAGTCAACAATGTGTCACTCTGACTTGGTGGGCTCAAGTCTGAACTGATAGGTTCCAGGGTTAACGCCCTGCTGGGCAGCACCCCTGTGAAGGGGGAGCCCTGCTTCTGAGCCGTTCCCCCAGCCTGTCTGCAGTCGCAGCCAGACAGACCGGATACACGGGACCATGATCCCCGGCTCTCCGTCCCTGTTCTCCCAGGGGGATCCGCACCGAGCTGTGCCCCACATGGGTGGCTTTGTGGTGCCGGGGGGTAGCGCAGCACCCCGGTCTGTGGGGCCCAAGGGGTGGGGCTGCGCATTGACAGGAAGCTCTTCCAAGCCCTGCCCCCACACAGACAATCTGGCAGCTGTCTAGTGACCCCCCTCAGCATATGAAATGAGTCCAGGGGGGTCTCCACCCACATGGGACATTTGCTATGGGGATCTGCACCCTCCCACCCACACAGCCCTTCATGGCTTCCCACGGCAGCGGCCCGTTGGGCAGCACAAACCTGTTTCTGGAGGGATTGATGGCGATTTCCTGCCTCCAGCCCCGGTACTTGGAGTCGCGCTGCCTGGGTGGGTCAGAGCCAGCAGCGCTCCCGGCTGAGTCGGGTCGATTCCCCCTGCGGGAATAGAACCAGCGTCTGTCAGGAGCAGAGGTGGGGGTGGTGAGAAAGCTGGAGCCCTGGTGTCTGGGGTTAGTTATACAGGGAAACTCTCCTCCCGCCAACCGGTGATGGGGGATTTCCCCTGGGCTGAGGGAGAGGACGGGACCCAGAGATTCAGGCTGGCTCAGAGCCCTGGGGATCACAGGAGGGGAGGATCAACCCAGGGAGACCCTCAGCACAGATACAGCCCCTGCCTGGCTCCACAGAAACTGGAACTGCAATCGTTAATGACTTGTATTAATTACCAGGAGCCCCTGTCCTGGGTCCCGTGTGCTCGGTGCTGTACGGACACTGGACACAGAAACGGTCCTGCCCCATTAAGGTGCCATTCACACCTGGAGTCACTGGGGAGCAGCTCTGGGCGCGGCTGTCCCTATTTTGGAAGAGAATGCCCCTGTCTATAGAGCTAAAGGGGAGCTCATCTGCACAGGGGGTGCGAATACCGACAGCCCAGCCTCGCTCTGAGATCACCAGTGGGGGTTGGGAACCACACGGGATTCATCATTTCGGGCCCAGTTTTCATGTAGACAAGGGCTTAGTCCATCTTTCTATTCCTCATCAGACATGCTCCCCTCTGTCCACCGCCCTATGTTCCCACAGACCCACATTCCCACAGACCGGTGGCCATAGGTTCCCATGGATCTCTCCATCATCCTCTGTGTAGAAGATCTGAACCCATCAGTTCTGTCTGTAGGGACCATCCCCCTCCAAACGGCCTGAATGGCCCCGGGGGCATCTGAGCGAGGAGCCCTGTTCCCTGTGGGGCAAACTGTTCCATTCCCCCCCCTCACCTCCCTCCAGCTCCATCGTGGGGGGGATCTGGCTGCCAGGGCCCAGCTGGGTGGGTTCCCTCTGTGGGATTAAAATGAATGTTGGCTGGGATGGGGGAGGGATGGAACCAGCACCCAGGCCTGGGGCGGGAAGGGGCTGAAACGGTGACTCAGCGATCGGGCCGCTCTCCCCATCACCTGGTGTATGTTACGGGTTCAATTGTCTGGGCTGGTGGGGGGTGTATTCAGAGCTGGGGCTCGTGCTGGCTGAGCAGCCCTTGGGCCCCAACTCCTCTGTGCGTCCCCAGAGTGGGGGCGGCTGGGGGAGCATCCCCTGGGAAAGGCCCTGCTGTGTAACTCCCCCTGGGGGCAGGGATCCCCCCTCCCTTGGCCCTGAACCTCCGGCGGCTGCTGCTCCCCCCTGTCTGGGAACCCCCGAGTGACTCCGTCCCCGCTCCCCAGCCAGGCGTCCCCTCTGCTGGGCCCAGAGCTCAGGATAGAGCTGGCTCTGAGCGTCCCACTGGGGCAGACACCCCCGAGGGTCTGGCTGGGTGTGGGGCTGTGACTGAGGACCCACACTGAAGGGAATCCACTCTCCCAAGGACCATCGCAGTGAGAGCATCTAGACAATGGAGACTGCTGGACCCACCTCTAGCAAAAGATCTTCCCAGTAAGCTGGAAGAAGCTATATAGAGGGGAAGTGACAACATCCCTTGGCCTCACTCCCCCCACAACTCAACACCCGGAAACACGTCTGGAGGACAAAGACCTTGAACTGTGGAGGGTGGTCCTGGCCGGAAGGCAGTTCCAGTCTGTACTGACGATCTGTGATCTGTGGGTATCAGCTACCGGGGGAGACGCTGCTTGATTCAAATCCAGTTTAGTTTGTAGAACTCAGACTGACAGTTTAGTTTTGTTTCTTAAGTAACTGACTCCGATCTCTACACTTGCTAGTTATAATCACTTCAACTCCATCTCTCTGGAGTTAATAAATCTGTTTTCTCTTTGACCCCAAACAGTGGGTTTTGGCTGAAGTGCCTGGGAAATCTCAGCTCAGTTTACAAAGGCTGGTGTGTGTCCCCTCCCCATGGAGGGAGGGGCGGATGGGTAATGAACTGACACTGGCCAGGCTTCTAACCAGTGCAGGATGGTACCAGGCTGGGGATCTGGGAGGGACTTGGCTGGCGCGTCCCTATTAATGGTTCGTGAGAGGCTGGGAGATCATTCATGTAACTCCGGTGGGTGTGTCCCTGGCTGTGGATGGCTGGGTAAGTGCAGGACTTGCCAGAGGTTTGTAGCTTGACATCAGCATCACAGTTGCGAGGGACACCCCAGGTTGGTGGGGCAGAGGGTCCAGCGGTTCCATAGACCCACCCCGGGAACCCTGTTACAGAGCGAAAATACTGAGCCGGGCCCCTCACCTGCTACCATCAGCTCCACGGGGTCGCTGGGATGCGACCAGACGGATGGGTCCGATTTGAGGCCATATTGGCAGCTGTAGTTCCCTGTGTCTCTCCGGCTCACGTTGTGGATGGGAAACTCAGCCACGTGACCAGCAGTCTCTGCCCAGCGCCGTACGTCCGGGTTTCCAAGATTATACAAGAGGAACGTCACTTTCTGGCTTCGACACTCACACCGGATGGTCACAGTTCGCCCCAGGGCGACTCCCCCGCTGGGGGTCAGGGAGATGGAGGGTTTGTGGTAGCTCAGCTCTGCAATGAGAAGGAGACAGGCCGTGAGACAGACCCCGGCACAGTCACTGCGCCCCGTCCTCGCCGTACGGTCCCAGACACGGGGCCCCTGGGAGAAAACCCAGCCAGAGGAACCTCCCCGAGATCCCAGAGATTCCTGGGAGCTACGACCAACACAGGCTGAGGATCTAAATCCAGAGCACCCTCTGTACCTGTCTGTCCACTTAATGGTCCCCCCAAGCCTGGGAGCCAGGGCGCCTGGGTTCTATCCCTGGCTCTGGGAAGGGAGGGGCATCTAGTGGTTAGAGCTGGGGGGGCCTGGGAGTCAGAGGTGCTGGGAGCTGCACAGGCACAGTGAGAAAAAGCCCCTGCCCTGAAGCCAACCCTGACTCTCTAACCAGACACAAGGTGCAGGGAGGATGATTCATACAAGGGGAAATGGAGGCACAGGCAAGTAAGTGACACCCCAAGGACCCCCGGGGGCAGGGATCCCCTCCTGCATCAGCCCTGAATCTACAGCAGCTGGGAACCTCCCCCGTGACTCTGTCCCCGCTCCCCGGGCCCCTCACCTGCTACAACAATCCGCCGGTAATCACGGGGATCCGACCAGCTGGGCGGCTCCGATCTGGAGCGAGATCGGCAGTTGTAGAACCCTGCGTCTTCCCGTCTGGCGCTGGGGATGGTGAATTCACCCCCCTCCCCAGCAGTGTCCAGCTCCTGAATTTCGATTCCATCTTTATACAGAAATAACCTCCTGGCCCCGCACCGACACTGACAGCGGATGGTGACGGATCCCCCCGGGGCGATCACCCCGCTGGGAATGACGGAGATGGAGGGTCCGGGCGCAGGGAGCTCTGCGTTCACACACAAACAGGAGTGAGATGGGGAGACACAAACCCTTCCCCGTGTGTCTGTAACCTGCCCTTAGCGCCCAGCCCCAGGGACAGTGCCGGGGCTAAGACACCTCACTGCATCCACAGGGAACCTGTGAGCCGGGTTCTGATCTCAGTCCCCTGGGATCAATCCGGAGTCACCCCCGACTGCACTGGGGACAGGGCTGGGTTGTGATCTTAGCACCCCCAGGGTCGATGTGGAGTCACCCTGACTGAATTGGGGACAGGGATGGATTCTGGTCTCAGCCCCCCAAGTTTGATCCAGAGTCACCCTTGACTGCACTGGGGGCAGGGCTGGATTCTGATCTCAGCGCCCCCAGGGTCAATCTGGAGTCAACCCCGACTGTGTTTTGGGGGAAGGTTCAGATCTCAGCTGCTCTTGTCCCTTCCACCTCCCCTCCCCCATCCTTAACACTTAGCATTGAGCAGCACAGATACTCACCTCCGGACACCTCTCTCCGCCCGACCAGCCAGCAGCCTGGAGAGGAGACGTCTTGTTAGGGACCAGATCCTAGAGCGACTGGATCCTACACTCTGACCTCAGATGCCCCCCATGGACACACGCCCTAGACTCAGATCCCTCCACGCATGGACACACGCCCTGGTCTCAGATCCCCCCCATGGGCCCATGCCCTGGTCTCATATCCCCCCCATGGGCACACGCCCTGGTCTCCGATCCCCCCCATGGGCCCACGCCCTGGTCTCAGATCCCCCCCATGGGCACACACCCTGGTCTCAGATCCCCCCATGGGCACATGCCCTGGTCTCAGATCCCCCCCATGGACACATGCCCTGATCTCAGATCCCGCCCCCCATGGGCCCACACCCTGGTCTCAGATCCCCCCCATGGGCACACACCCTGGTCTCAGATCCCCCCCATGGGCACACACCCTGGTCTCAGATCCCCCCACGGGCACATGCCCTGGTCTCAGATCCTCCCCATGGACACATGCCCTGATCTCAGATCTCCCCCATGGACACATGCCCTGATCTCAGATCCCCCCCATGGACACATGCCCTGATCTCAGATCTCCCCCATGGACACATGCCCTGATCTCAGATCCCCCCCATGGACACATGCCCTGATCTCAGATCCCGCCCCCCATGGGCACACGCCCTGATCTCAGATCCCCCCCATGGGCCCACGCCCTGGTCTCAGATCCCCCCCATGGGCACATGCCCTGATCTCAGATCCCCCCCATGGACACATGCCCTGATCTCAGATCCCGCCCCCCATGGGCACACACCCTGGCTGTCTCCAATACTCACCGAGGAAGAGGACGGTGAGAGCAGATGCCATGATCAGGCAGTGAGGGGTCCCTCAGCACTGCCAGCAACACCCCAATGCCCAGCTCTACCGAGCCACAAATAAGGAACTCAGCTGGTGGCTGCAGCTACAGGAAATTGAGGATGTCTCGTCTCTTCCTGCGTCCATCACACCTTGTCTCTAATCTGCAGGCGAAATCTAACGCAGCCAAAGTAAGCCGCAGTCCCTGCAAAACAGAGGAAACTCATAGACTCATAGACTTATAGACTTTTAGGTCAGAAGGGACCATTATGATCATCTAGTCTGACCTCCTGCACAATGCAGGCCACAGAATCCCACCCACCCACTCCTGGAATAATCCTCTCACCTATGTCTCAGCCATTGAAGTCCTCAAATCATGGTCTAAAGACTTCAAGATGCAGAGAATCCTCCGGTAAGTGACCCGTGCCCCATGCTGCAGAGGAAGGCAAAAAAAACCTCCAGGGCCTCTGCCAATCTACCCTGGAGGAAAATTCCTTCCCGACCCCAAATATGGCGATCAGCTGAACCCCGAGCATGTGGGCAAGACTCACCAGCCAGACACCCAGGAAAAAGTTCTCTGTAGTAACTTCTAACATCCCATCATTGACCATTGGTCCTATTTACCACTGATGGCAATTAATTGACCTTTGACTAAGATCATGTTATCCCATCAAACCATCCCCTCCATAAACGTATCTATCTTAATCTTGAAGCCAGTTAGGTCTTTTGCCCCCACTGCTTCCCTTGGAAGGCTGTTCCAGAACTTCACTCCTCTGATGGTTAGAAACCTTCGTCTAATTTCCAGTCTAAACTTCCTGATGGCCAGTTTATATCCATTTGTTCTTGTGTCCACATTGGTACTGAGCTGAAATAATTCCTCTCCCTCCCTGGTATTTATCCCTCTGATATATTTAAAGAGAGCAATCATGTCTCCCCTCAGCCTTCTTTTGGTTAAGGTAAACAAACCAAGCTCCTTGAGTCTCCTTTCATACGACAGGTTTTCCATTCCCTGAGACCTTCAGCCTGGTCAATCATCATGCAGCTCGCAGCTTATTCGTGTCTCTGTGGGGAGGGGGACAGGTCACCCTCAATGTACCCTGCAGCCTTGGGGAAGGTGCACCGGGCTGGGAACCAGGAGACCACAGGGTCTAGTCTTCAATCTTCGACAGACCACGATTTCCAGACAGATTCCTCCCTCCCATCCTGTCCTTTCTTACATTCTGGAATCAAACCTCACTGGTGACCCATGTAGGTAAAATTAATACGTGATCATGCAATTAAAGGATGGCGTCGTAATGCATGTGCACGAGGGGGTAGAGTTTAGGCTGTTCAGGAAACTGTAACTGTGGCATTTCCTGGTGCTGGAGGGTTTGACTCTGCAGCCTTTCCTCTCAGCCTGCCAGCCTGCCTGCACACAACACCTGCCGTGTGAGGAGCGGGCGCAATGGGGAACACCTGGGTTTGCTGCCCCTTGCGCCATAGCTGAGTGGTGATGATGGGTTCACACTGTAACGCCTGGTTCTAAGGGGCTTATCTCAGCGTGTGCATTAAATAAACCAGGTTCAAAGGAAAACTGGAGCAAGAGAAATTCCATCCTGGGCCCCCCAACCGGGAGAGACCCAGGGACCTTCTCATGCCCCCGCAGAGACCCTGCCCCCCCGAGCTGGGGGAGACACTGTCAGTGGTTATGTGCCCAGGTCCCTAGAGAGGGATGTGACACAGGCTTTGTTTGTACAGCCCTTGGCTAGAGGGCAGGAGGAAGCTGGGGGTCAGGGAGCTCCATTCCCAGCTCCAGGAGGGGAGTGGGGTCTAGTGGTTAGAGCTGGGGGGTAGAGATGGGGCCAGGACTCCTGGTGTCATCATAGAATCATAGAATATCAGGATTGGAAGGGACCTTAGCAAGTCATCTAGTCCAACCCCCTGCTCAAAGCAGGACCAATCCCCAATTTTTGCCCCAGATCCCCAAATGGCCCCCTCAAGGATTGAACTCACAACCCCGGGTTTAGCAGGCCAATGCTCAAACCACTGAGCTATCCCTCCTCCCCCCCCCCCAAAAAAATGTAAATGGCCCCCTCAAGGATTGAACTCAGAACCCTGGGTTTAGCAGGCCAGTGCTCAAACCACTGAGCTATCCCTCACCATCGCAGTGTCACCCCTCCGGGGCTCACACACAGCACTGGGCCGGGCCAGGGCTGTATTAAAGGTGCTTCAGCTTCCCAGCCGACAGGGCCCCATGAGCCTCCTTCAATCAGCCCCCTCATGCCAGGACCCCAACCCCCCTGCTCACCAGCTCCATGGGAGCCTTCGCCCCCCGGCCCCGGAGAAGGAGGGAGACGGGCAGCAGATTCATTGCGAAGCAGGGTCATTCCCCCCACACTCACGGCCTGACCTCCCGCCCCCGGCCTGACACCTCCTCCCCCCAGCCTGACCCCCCCCCGCGAGTCTCCCAGCTTAGCCTGTGTTACCCCACACCCCTCCTCCTCGCATTGTGCCCCCTGGCCCGTGTTCCCTCACAGACCACTGGTCCCTTTCCCCCCGCCCCCCATTTCCCAGCATTTCCGACCTGTCTCCCCTCAGCCCCCCACTAGCCATGGCCGCCATCTCCCTTTGCTCCCTAAGGGAAGGGACCCAATCTGCCCTCAGTTAACATGGCCACCCCGTCACTTGCAGGACGGCCATGCCGCCCCCTGGCTAAGATGGCCGATGCTTCAGCCTGGGCATGGGGAACAATCCTACCCGCTCCCCGGACTGTCTATAGGGGCAGGGAGGGGTGACTGTTGGGTTGGGGGCATTACGGGGCATGGAATGTGGGGCAGGAGGGATGTGGGGTGGGGGAGACTGAGGGGACAGAAAAAATGGGGTACCCTGAAGCTGAGGGGGCTGGAGCTGGGGTGGGGCAGTGAAAGGGGAGGCTGCTGGGGGTAGAAATGGGAGCCTGGGGAAACTTGGGGGCACCAGCTCCCACCTCAACCCCCCCGCAAAATCCTGCCCCCCAGCTCTGACCTTCTGAGGAGGGGAGCCTGGCTGCTCTCAAACTCCATCCCGGCCCTTCTCCCCTCAGTCCCCCTCCCAACACCCCCTGACCTACTTCCCTCAAATTCCTGGCTCCCCCCAT
Source organism: Chelydra serpentina (assembly GCA_037349315.1). Lineage (NCBI taxonomy): Eukaryota > Metazoa > Chordata > Testudines > Chelydridae > Chelydra > Chelydra serpentina. The sequence continues at coordinate 3,769,956 of JBAIAC010000046.1, read as the reverse complement.
CCAGTTCCCCCCAAACATCTGCCACGGTGGGGAGGGGGGGCAGAAGCACCAGGGGCTAAATCACTCTGCGCCCTGTTGTGTTCATGGAGACGCAATAAAGGGCCCAAGGTGCGAACACGCCCGAGCCCCTGCTCCACACTGAACAGGGTTAAACACGGGTTGGGTCCAGAGCCTGCAGCCTGCTCAGCCCCACGGCAAAGCCCCCACTGACCCTTGGGACCGGCTGTTACAGACAGCAGAGCAGGACCCAGGGGAGCTGTGGCAGGTGCCGTATGAAACGAGGGGTTTGTTCCGGCCCTGGCCCCAGCCCCTGCCCCGGCCCCAGCCCCAATCGCTAGAGAGCGTTCAAGAGGGCGTGAAACCATTAAGAGGTGCCCGTGGATGGTGTGAGGCCGGTAGTGGCCCCCGGCGTGCCGGGACGGGGTTTTCTTGGATTCGGGTTGCTTGGGAATGCATCCCAAAGCTGGTGGTAAACTCCATCTAAGGCTAAATCTCTAGCCAGAAAATCCCCTGGGTTTGGGCGTCTCCCCGCTGGCCCCGGAGATGCTAGTGACTGTCCTGGGGGGCAGAGGAGCTGGCGGAGCTGGGCTGGAGCCGGCGTCGCCGCGGCTGCTGTTAAAGTCCGACCCCGTTTCCTCCCGGGTTGGGGGTTCAGCCGGGGGAGGGGCGATGGCGTCAAGGTCCCGCTCTCCAGTCGCTCTGCTCAGGACGCCTCCGCAGAGCAGGGTCCGGACGGCCCGAGGGGCCCAGGGTACAGGTGGTGGCAGCCATGACGGTGAAGTCAATTTCCTTCCCCCGTCTCTTTAAGGACCCAAGTCCTATGCACTGATACTCTTCACTTAGCCACATGAGAAATACACAGATTAAACCTGACACGCATCCCCCTCCCTCCGTTTCCTCACCACTCTGGGGCAGTCTTTGGGCTGGGGATAGAGTCCCCTTGGGTCTGCTCCTATGATGTCCGGGGTTGTCCTGAGCCTTCTTCCCCTAGATCAACTTACTTCTTTTGTCCTTGGCCAGTCCATGCCTTTCCTCACCTAAACTTCCCGTGTGGTTCTCTCTAAGTCCCCCGGTGGGGGAGTCTGTTTATAAACTCCCTTAGCATATTTATTGACCAGTCATTGTGAGGACTCCCAGTTGTCTCTGGTCTGGGAAGGTTGTGTTTTCCAGGCTTGTAAGCCATGACGGATACACAGATCTAGAGGCAATCCACGACACAGCAATGTTCATAGCGACAGCCCTATATCAATCGTGATAAATTGCATAGAGAAAGCCACAAAATCATCACAGAGGGCCAGGCCTACAGGGAAATTTCAGTACAGATCCTATGATGCCACTGATCTGAGCCCAACCTGACTTAGGCGCCCAGATCCTACTGCTGGAGAAGCGGGTGTCCAGGAGACATGGGAAATGGGGTCTTGTTCGGCCTTGTGTTTTAATTTAGCTAAACTGTATTATACAGCTGAGGTGTATCCAGGACATCCCACAGTGCACGGCAAGGCAGCATGCTAAATGAATACATAGGAGGGAGCCAAGGAGAGGAGAACAAGTATGGACTCATCAGAGAACCACATTATGAAATATGAGCCGTGGCTCTTCCAATTTCCGTATCTGTAGGGAGAAAAGATCATCCCCCTTCCTCCCATCTTATGCCCCAACTGGCTAACCATGAACGACCATTGCCCACCCCCAGGTATCATCTTCTCTCCTTTCCCTGGAGGCCCCAGTCCTGTGCTGTGGGCTGGTGTCGGGCAATACAAGATTATGACATCACAATCTCTTTTAAACAGGAGGCATTTATTAAAGAAAATGAACACATGTCTCCACTCAGCTCCAGTCCCAGCTTAGTCTCCCTTGTTTACTAGGAACCACACGCTGCCTGGAATACTATGCACCACACTACTACATCTAGTGGCTGAATACCATAACTGCAAGTAAATATAGACCAGGAAGTAAGGTGGGTTTCCCAGCTGGGAGTGGGTGATTGGGAATGTTGGAGGCGTTTACAGGTAGGGAGGGCAGTCTAGTGGGTATCACACCAGACATAGACTCTTGAGAGCTGAGTTTCATTCCCAGCTCAGATGGAAAACAATTTTTTTTTAATTGAAAATTTTAAAAAAGTCATTTCAAGTTGAATGAAAAAGTTTACTTTCAATTGTGAGCACTGCAAAAAGTTTGTAATTAAAAATAAAAAAAAAATTAAAGGAAAGTTTGAAATGAAACTCCAAAACAAATCAAAATGTTTCGTTTAGAAAATGGACAAACTGGCTGTTTCAGATGTTTGGGTGGGCTTGAGAGCCCGAGCTGCAAGGTCCACATGGCTATTTTTAGCTTGCTAACTCAATCCCTGCTTGCCCAAGTCTGTGTACTTGAGCCGGAAAGCTCACTCAAGTTGCAGTGTAGACATAACCAAGAAGACTGTACTTTGCAAAGACTCGTGAAATAAGACCCCAAGAAAGGGGAATGTAAATTTAAGTACTGGGCTGTGACTGAGTTATTGGGAGACCCAGAAGGGAACTGAGGGCAGGGTATCACAGACAAGAGCTAGGATGATACTTTTGTGACCCAGGCTCTCATGGCACCCTTCACCTCCTTGTTCCTGAGGCTGTATATCATGGGGTTGACCATGGGCGTGATGACGGCATAGAACAGCGAGATCATCTTGTCCTGCTGGGGTGAGTGGGTGGACCGGGGCCTCATGTACATAAAGATGGCTGCCCCATAGAAGAGTGAAACCACGGTCAGGTGGGAGGCGCAGGTGGAGAACGTCTTGCGGCGCCCGGCGGCTGTGCTCATATGCAGGATGGTGGCCAGGATATGGGAGTAGGAGACGAAGACCAGGGAGAGGGGGATGATGAGGACCAGCACGGCCACGGAAAAGATGACCAGCTCGTTGACGTAGGTGTCGGCGCAGGCCAGCTTCAGCACCTGGGGCGCCTCGCAGAAGAAGTGGTCGATGTGGTTGGGCCCACAGAAAGGCACGTGGAAAGTGTAGACCGTCAGCACCACCGAGTGGATGAAGCCACCGACCCACGACCCTGCCGCCAACTTGGCGCAGGCCAAGTGGTTCATCACCAGGGTGTAGTGCAAAGGGTTGCAGATGGCAACGTAGCGGTCGTACGACATGACGGCCAGCAGGAAGCACTCGGTCACCCCGAAGGCAAAGAAGGCGTAGTTTTGGGTGGCGCACGCCAGCATGGAGATGGTGTGGGTGTGGCTCAGGAAGTGCACTAAGAGCTGCGGCACCGTGCTGGAGATGTAGCAGATGTCGATGACCGAGAGATTGCGCAAGAAGTAGTACATGGGCGTGTCCAGGTTGGGGTCCGTGCTGGTGAGCGTGATGATGATCCCGTTGCCGGCCAGGGTGACCATGTAGATGGCCAGGAACAAGGCAAAGAGCAGCCCCTGGCTATTGGGGATGCTGGCGAAGCCTAGCAGGACGAATTCTTTCACCGCCGTCCGGTTCTCACCGGCTGCCGACATCGGTCCCTAGCTGCAGGAAGGAAAAAGGGGGTGGCCATCACTGCTAGAGCTGGCTGGAAAATAAGAACTACAGTTCACCAAAAATGCCCAGCTTTTGGCATTTGTTTTCATTCCACATTGGAACAAAACCAAGGCCTATCCAAAAATGTTATGAAAGAAACTTACAAAAGAGAGACCCACCCCAGAATAGCCAACAGAGTTATGGGACTCACCTGACACAGGAGAGACCCAGGTTCAAGTCTCTGCTGTGCTCTACACACCAACCTACAGAGCCAGCCTCTGGCTTGGTCTTCATGTCTCCCTTTGGAGCTGGTCCACTTTGTATAAATAGCTCAATATTCACTGTGTGTTAGGGAAAGAAGGAGTCCATAGCCCAGGGTTTGGGCACTCGCCTGCTAGGTGGCATGACCGGGGTCAAGTCATTCACACACGGCAGGGCTGGAACTTCAGCTCCCTTACGCCAGGGGGCGCTCTAACATCTGGGTGATTGGCTGTACTTGAATGGTTCCCTCCCCCACTCTGGTTGTGACCAGAGGTCCCATCCCAGACGGACTGGCATTTTCAAACAACAAAATCTTTTGTTGAAAATATCCCAACCAGCTCTAATCAGAGCCCATGAATAAGGATACAGTTCTGTGACAGAGGTCATGGATTCCAAGACTTTCCGGGACCTCTGGGACTACTTCTGGTGTTGGGTGGGAGCAGCTGTCAGCCCCAGGGCCCCCAGAGCAGCGGCGTCTGGGGTGGGGTCAGCACCCCATGGCTGGAGCAGTGCTGGTCAGCCCCTGCCTCCGGAGCAGCAACGGGGCTGGAGCAGCTGCCCGAAACCTGTCCCTGACTTTTACTAAATACCTGTGACAGAATTTTAACCTTACCCATGAGGATGCTTTGCACCTCTGTTTCTATATATGATCCCCCCCACCCCACACACAATTGTCACTGCTCCCCTACTGCAGACAGCAGAATGAGGCTAACTGCAGCACATGGAGATGCACAAAGCTATCATCTGCTCCTTTAAATGATCCCACCCAGGGCCGGTGCAAGGAAATTTCGCGCCCGAGGCAAAAATTCCTTGCACCAGCCCTGCACCCCCACCCCAGATAACACCGCCCTCCAGCCAGCCCCCTCGCCCATGGGAGCTCAGCCCCCCCACCTGCAGACCGCGGCAGCTGAGCATCGAGCCAGGAGGCAGGGGGGCGGCTCGCCGTGGCTGCCTCCCAGCTCTGGGAGACAGGGGGTGGCTCGCTGCGGCTGCCTCCCGGCTCCACACTCAGTGGCTGAGCGTGGAGCAGGGAGGTAGGAGGCAGCCGCCTGCCGCCCCCCAAATCCTGGCGCCCTAGGCGACCGCCTAGGGTCGCCTAGTGATAGCGCCGGCCCTGATCGCACCGTTGTCCCTTTGCTTCTGAGAACAGACCAGGGGGGTATCCAGTCTGAGGAGAAATCCAGGGTGAGCCAGCATTACAATTCCAATTTTCCCCGGCTCCTAGTGGAATAAGTGGGGTTGCAAACACTTGGGAGGAGAGAGCTAAAATTCAAAGGGATCTTGATAAATTGGAGAACTGGCCTTTAGACACCACAATGAAATTCAACAAAGGCAAATGTGAGGTGCTGCACTTAGGGAAGAAAAACCAAATGCACAAATACAGAATGGGGGATAAGGGGCTTGGTAGCAGCACTGCTGAGAAGGATCTGGGAGTTGTGGTGGATCCAACCTCAACATGGAGCCAGCAACGCGATGCTGTTGCGAGAAGAGCAAATGCAATTTTGGGTTGCATTAACAGAGGCATAGCATGCAAGTCCCAGGAGGTGATCGGGGGGAGGGATAGCTCAGTGGTTTGAGCATTGGCCTGCTAAATCCGGGACTGTGAATTCAATCCTTGAGGGGGCCATTTAGGGATCTGGGGCAAAAATTGGGGATTGGTCCTGCTTTGAGCAGGGGGTTGGACTAGATGACCTCCTAAGGTCCCTTCCAACCCTGAGATTCTATGATTCTATACCCCCTCTACTCAGTGCTGGTCAGGCTTCAGCTGGGGTACTGTGTTTAATTTTGGTCACCGCTGTATAGAAAGGATGTAGAAAACTGGAAAGGAGCCAGAGGCAAGCAACAAAGATGCTGAAAGGGATGGAATGCCAGCCATATGAGCAAAGGCTGAAGGGACTGGGTATGTTCAGTTTGGAAAAGAGGAGATTAACGGGGGACATGATAGCGGTCTTCAAATACTTGAATGACTGCCATAAAAAGATGGAGAAAAGTTGTTCTCTCTTGTCATAAAGGACAGGACAAGATGCACTGGGTTCAAACTTGAGCAGAGCAGATTTAAATTAAATCTCAGGAAAAACTTCCTAACTGTAAGAACAGTAGGACAATGGAACAGACGCCTTGGGAGGTCCTGGAAGCTCCTTCCTTGGAGCTTTTCCTGAGGAGGCTGGAGCCATCTGTCTTGGATGGTTTAGACGCAACAAATCCTGCCTCTTGGAAGGGGGTTAGACTAGATGACCCTTGTGGTTCCTTCTCACCCCATGGTTCTCTGATTCTATAAGGGAGAAGATCACAATGCCTGGCAATGCCCAAAGCTCCACACCTCAGCTTCTAGATGCTCTCCTGCCTCTCCATCCTCACTCCCTTGCTACAGAAAGTGGGCTGAGGGTGAACATCGCAGCACACAAAGAGGCTCAATGTTACCTCCCTCTGCTTCTCTAAAACGATTTGCCTTGGCCACCAATCTCCCGCTGCCAAGAGCGGAAAGAAGTGGTGACCACCGCAGCACATGAGATGCTCCAAGCTGAACACTCCAGCTTCTCTCAATAATTCCACACCCTTTCTGCCTTCTCATAGTCCTCCTGCTTCTGAGAGTGCAATGCAGGAGAACATCACAGCACATGGCTACCCACTTCAGATTGCCCCCTTCCCCCTCACTGCTTCCCGGCTGCAGAGAGTGGACTGAGGGTGAACATCAGCCACGGCAAAGGAAGATGCTCCAAGTGACACACTCCTACTATAAAGTTTGTGGACAATACCAAGCTGGGAGGGGTTGCAAGCGCTTTGGACGGCCGCATTAGAATTCAAAATGACCTTGACAAAGTGGAGGAATGGCCTGAAATAAATAGGATGGAATGCAAGAAGGACAAATGCAAAGTAACCCCACTTAGGAAGGAACAATCAGTTGCACACATACAAAAAGGGGAAAGGACTGGCTAGGAAGGAGTACTGCCAAAAAGGATCTGGGGGTTAGAACGGATCACAAACTAAATATGAGTCAACTGTGTAATACTGTTGCCAAAAAAGCAAACATCACTCTGGGATGCATTAGCAGGAGTATTGTGAGCAAGACATGAGAAGTACTTCTCTCACTCTACTCAACACCGAGAAGACCTCACTTGGAGTATTGTGCCCAGTTCTGGGCAGCGCACATCAGCGAAGATGCGGACAAATTGGAGAAAGTCCAAAAGAGAGCAATAAGAATGACTCAAGGTCTAGAAAGCGTGACCTATGAGGAAAGATTGAAAGAATTGGGTTTGCTTATTCTGGAGAAGAGAAGACTGAGGGGGGCACATGATCACAGTCAAAAGTTGTTATAAACAGATGGGTGATTAAATTGTTCTCCTTAAACACTGAGGACAGGACAAGAAGAAATGGACTTACATTGCAGCAAGGAGGTTTAGGTTGGACATTAGGAAAAACTTCCTAACTGTCAGGGTGGTTAAGCACTGGAATAAATTGCCTAGGGAGGTTGTGGAGTCTCCCTCAATGGAGGTTTTTAAGAAGAGGTTGGACAAACACCTGTCAGGGATGGTCTTAATACTTAGTCCTGCCTCAGGGCAGGGGACTGGACTAGATGACCTAACAAGGTCCCTTCCACGCCTACATTTCTATGATTTTATAGATGATTCTGCCACTCTCACAATTTCTTCCCTGCTATCAAGGGTGGAATGAGGAGCAACATCACACACCACATCGTGATTTTCTTCGTACGCCTGATGTGGTTGTAGAGCAACAACTATAATTTTACATTTAGGTGGTTAAGCCAGATCATATGACGATGTTCAAAGCTAAATGGTCCTGCTTCTCTATAAATGATCTGCCCTCCACACACCCTTGCTGCCATTTCTCCCCTGCCGCAGGGAATAGAACGAGGGAGAATACCTCTCAAAGGAAACACTCCGATTTATCCAGCCAAGCTAGCTACCCAGCCACTGTTGTGGTGGGTAGCAGGGGGAGGGATAGCTCAGTGGTTTGAGCATTGGCCTGCTAAACCCAGGGTTGTGAGCTCAATCCTTGAGGGGGCCATTTAGGGATCTGGGGCAAAAATCTGTCAGGGGACAGTACTTGGTCCTGCTAGTGAAGGCAGGGGACTGGACTGGATGACCTTCAAGGTCCTTCCAGCTCTATGAACGAGGCATATCTGTATATATTAAAAGAGGTCTCACTTCCAGGATCTTTAGGGCCTGACTACATGAGGGGACCTCTTCTAGAAAGGGTCGGCTAAGCAGATACAAAATCTGGTCTGAACCGTAGTGTGGAGCCAGGTTTTTAGGTGCCCTGATGTGTTTATACTGAACCAGGCCAAGAATATGGAATAATTGCAGGGGAAACAGAACAGCCACTAGCTTCATTGCATTCAGGGCTAAGTGTAACCCCAGGTTGCCCCACAACTCAACCTTTTCCCCACAGATTCAGTCATGGACACACAACACCCTCATCCTGCGGCTTGGAAGCAGAGAGAAAAAGGGAGAAAATACGGTCATTGGTTTCGTAACGGGAAGGGCTCAGATTAGAGTTAGTCGGAAATTTTTCATCTAAACTTTTTTTTCGGCAAAAAAATGCCTTTTTTGTCACAGTTGAAATGTTTCCAGAAAGTATCAATTTTGATGAAATTTTGTTTAGGAAAAAGCAAAAACCCCTAAATGAAGCATTTTGATAATGATGATATCCTCTTTGGACATTTTCAGAAGGGAACATTGTGTTCTTTTCCTTCCAGAATGACTTTTTTTTTAAAACAAAGTTAATTGTTTTTCCACAGAAAACAAAAACTAAAAAGTTTTGAAAGGTTGAAACTGGAATAAAATGTTACAATTTTATCAGAAAGATTTGATCAACCGGAAACAAATTTATTTCAGAATTCCATCTTGCAGTGGATTTTGAAATTTTGGAACAGAAAACACTCTGGATCTGAGAGTGAGGGGGGGAAAGAGAGAGAGAGATGAGAGAAATGGGTGTATGGGGATAGCTAGCTAGCTAGCTAGATAGATAGAAGGGATGGATGGAGATAGCTAGCTAGCTAGCTAGATAGATAGAAGGGATGGATGGAGATAGCTAGCTAGATGATGGGATGGTTGGGGATAGATAGAGAGATAGATAAATTAGAATTAAAGCACCTCAGTGAATCAGGAAAATGTTCTAACTAAAAGTCCCCGTCGCCTCTGAGATGCTCACACGGAAGGAGCTGTAGCACCGCAGGACAGAATTGTTACCGGAAGAACCAAAACCCCGGGGTGAGATTCCATCTCCAGCAGACCTTCAGCATGTACCTGGCTGGAACAGGTGCCTGGGGGGTCCAGTGCAGGCAGCACACGGCGTCGCTATCTTTTCCACCCTGGGCTTGGAAAGAATCTGCCCATAAGGGAGCAATGAGCTGCAAAGGGAGATGAAGCAGCAGGGACAAGGGGCTTACCCATGTGTGCACATGCCTGTCTCTACTAAGGGACTTAGAAGGGCCCCATCACTGCAGTGTCTGAAAGGTTGACTCACACCCTGGCAGTCTTTACTCACATCCCTCGCCGCCATTGCCCATTTCCCTAATGAGGGGTAGGGCAGTGCTATTATCTCCACTATATCGATGGGGAAACTGAGGCACAGAGAGGCTAAGGGATTGTCTAAGGTCACACAGGAAACCGGTAGCAAAGCAAGGAATTGAACCTGTGTTTGCCGATTAGCAGGCTAGTGCCCTAACCACTCGGCCAGCCTTTCCATATGGGTGTCTCACTCCTCCTTCTGAAGTAGTGGGTACTGGCCACTGTTGGAGAGGGAATCCCAGATTCGATGGGGCCCTGGGCAGATCCAGTCTGGCAATTCCTACGCTCTACAATAAGAGCATGGCTAAGTGTATACTAAGCGGCATCAGCTAACAAACCGAGAAGCCGGTTTCCCCGGGACAGTAGCTACACACACCAGCTCCGGCAGATCTGAAGCCACCAATCAGAAAGTAACTAAGACAAACCTACTGTTGCATCAGCAGCCCGCAATCAATGGAAGATGATGGGATGAGAAACAGATGAATAATAGTGTAGGCAGAAATCCTACACTGGTCAAAAGGGGTCTGTTCCTGGCCTACAGGCTGTCTCCGCCACTCGCGTCTATGAGTCTAGGAAAGATGCTAAAGGATTTTACCTGATGTGCATGAAAAGGAAGGAGCATCAAGTCAGAATCCAAGTATCCCTGGCCCTGAGAGGAGAATGTCGTTTGCGACACACTGCTATTATAAGGAGCGTAGGTTGTGGCATTATCCGCACTCATCACTGCCAGAACTAAGGTGTCCTCGGAGGCTAATGGGACAGATCCGTAGTTGGTGTAACTCATTGTTGCTCCATTGGAGTGGATATTGGTTTACACCCGCTGAGGATCTGGTAACACAAGGGTGAGGATCGAGAAAGTTTCCGGGGCTTTTCCTCTCTCTGTGGCATTGGGCGGATAATGAACCAAGTTATAATGAGGCAATTAATGGGAAATGTCTCTGATGGCCCAGAACACTGAGAGCTCATTAAGCTCCATGATGGTTCAACAGATGTAAAATAACAACAAACTCATTGCATCAAAAAGAACTTCCAACTTGAGATCTGGCCCATTGACCTCAAAGGAGCTACGGCCGATTCATAAACTAGTGAAATACAAAAGAGAAGATGGAGCTACTCTAGAGTGGGTGCATAACTGGTTGGAAAACCGTTCCTAAAGAGAAGTTATCAGGGTTACACAGTCGACCTGGAAGGACAGATCAAGTGGGGTCCCGCAGGGATCAGTTCTGGGTCCGGGTCTGTTCAATATCTTCATCAATGATTTAGATAATGGCATCGAGAGTACATGTATAAAGTTAGCAGGCGATACCAAGCTGGGAGGGGTTGCAAGTGCTTTTGAGGATAGGATTAAAATTCAAAATGATCTGGACAAACTGGAGAAATGGTCTGAAGTAAATAGGATGAAATTCAACAAGGACAAATGCAAAGCACTCCACTTAAGAAGGAATAATCAATTGCACAAATACAACATAGGAATAAATGACTGCCTAGAAAGAAGTATTGCGGGAAAAGATCTAGGGTGTTAGAGTGCATCACAAACTAAATATGAGTCAATGGTGTAACACTGTTGCCAAAAAACCAAACATAATTCCACAATGTATTAGCAGAAGTGTTGTGAGCAAGACATGAGAAGTAATTCTTCCACTCCATTCAGCACTCATAAGGCCTCAACTGGAGTATTGTGATCAGTTCTGGGTGCTACATTTCAGGTAAGATGTGGATAAACTGGAGAAAGTCCAGAGAAGAGCGACAAAAATGATTCAAGGTTTAGAAAACATGACCTATGAGGAAAGATTGGACAAACTGGGTTTGTTTAGTCTGTAGAAGAGAAGACTGAGGGGGAACACGATAACAGTCAAGTACATAAAATGTGTTTTTAAAGAGAAGGGTGATAAACCGTTCTCCGTACTCCTGGGGGAATTCTGCGCCAAAAATGTAAACATTCTGCAACAAAAAAAATAAAAATTCTGTGCACAATATTTTAAAATTCTGCATATTTTATTTGTCAAAATGACACAATATAATCACACCAGTTTCAATTATTTTTGGTCATTATTTCAAAATACCTGTCAGCAAGTATGTCTGTAACAATACAGACAACAAAAAAAGATCCAGGAAATGTTTTTTGACAAATAGATTCCTTCCTAGGCATATTAATACAGAACTCTGAGTAATAATTATTTTAAACTACAGTACAGAACCGTATTTCCCACACCCCTCAGAAGTATCGCAAAGGCTTGTGGGAGTCAGGGGTAATGGAGGAGATGAGGGAAAGGGAAGTAAATTGCTGGGAAGGAGCCTGGGTGTGAACTTGGAGGGTTGTTGGGTGTGGGTGGGAAAAGTATGGAACAGGTTTTTGGGGGGATGTGGAGGGATTATTTCCATGACGACCCTGGCTGACCCCTAGCCTCTCCCATTCAGTCAGGCACATCTGCTCCTCTCCTCATGTTGCTCTGTGCCCCCACCCAGCCATTCCCCTGTTTCCATGTAGCTCTGCACTCCTAGCCCATGACCATGTGGCCCTGCACCCCCATCCCACCTGTGGCCCTGTGCCTTCACTCCCATTCAGCCCCTTCCTCAGTCTGTCCTCCCCACTAGTCCTTATGAGCCCCTGTCTGACCAACCCCCACCCCACGGTGTCTGTCTCTCCATAGCCCCTGTCTCCTGACCTTGCCTGACAGGTGCTGCGAAGAAGGCTGTGCAGGCTCTTTCCTAGCTGGCCCGGAGCTGCTGCTTTGTTCTATCACCACATCTCCCTCTGGTGGGCAAATGGCGGAACTGTAGACATTATTTTCTGCGGGGAGCTGCTGCCGTTCTTGTGCCACAGCACCCTCTGGTGGTCAAAAGGCAGAACTGCAGCAATATTTTGTCAGACTTTTTTTCCATGCAAAACATTAAAAATATAGGACGCAATGCACTGGGAGAAGTTTGCACAAGCCCATGTGGAGCACCGTGGGACAAGCCGCTTGCAGAGTGCCAGGTAAAGTGGCTGCAAAGGCGCCCCCTGGGGACTGTCCCATTCTCACAGCTCCCCAGAACTCCAGTATCCCCGATCCTACCCTTCCCCCAGTGTTTACCAGCTGTCCTGGGTTGGGAATGGGCTTCTTGGGTGTCCTCCCCCTTGGGGCTGGTGCAGCCCACGGCCGGGTGATGAACCCAGGGCACTGAAAGTTCCTCAGGGACTGTGCTGGGGCTCAGAAGGAGACCAGGAAGATTCCTCCTGCCGAGCTGCACTTGCTTTCCTCCCCTGCAGATCTCCACCTCCTGCTCTCACCTGCCTCTCCGCTGGATCTGCCACATGTCACCTGAGCAGGCCAGCGGGCCACTTCCGAGGCACATGGAGACATAGGCAGGCAGGCCAATAGTTCCCATGACCTCCCTTCCTTTTTTCAATCACTCTCCGTTTAACCCCAATGATCATTGTGAACTGCAGGTTGTCTTATCCTAAGGCAGGATTAAGAACTGCACCTGTTCTCCAGCATTGAATGGTTACCAACCTTCACTGGGGAAATTCCAACCGATCATATCTAAACCACTGCACTCTCTGGTCGTTCTTAAAGGATAGTGCAGCCTGGTTTGGGTCTGGCTCATGAGAGAATAAGCACATTGCTGGGTTTCAATGCAGAACTCCGATTTGTTGTTTTGGGGGTTTTTTTTGCACACATTAAAAACCTTGTTTCCCAGGCAGTGGTTGGCTGTGTGCCACCATTCCCCCAGACATTCCCAGGAAGAATAGCCAAACAGCTCGTGATTTCCAAATAACTATATAAGAAAGTGCCACTGTGTTTGGATGTTCTTTCTGGAGTTGACTCCTTCAGGGATTCCACCCCTCGCCTTTCTCCAACCTCCAGGAGACTCTCTGGTTTCTGAGAAGTGTTTCCTATTGGTGAGAAGTCAAATCCATCCGAATGGACCTTCATTGACCTACCACCCCAGTGGGAGAACTTGCTGGAATATTGAGAGAGATACATGCTCTCCTGTTAAGACATCTGTCAAGTGAACAAATACAGCATATTCTCCACACAGCAAAAAACCACTGCACGCTCCGGTCGTTCCGGACGAGGGTGCTGCCTGTTTTGGATGTGGTTTCTTTAGAGAACAAGCACATTGCTGGGTGTTCATGGTGAACCCCTCCTTTGGTTTGCATTGCTTTCTTGTTCTAGAAGAACATTGACCCAGAAGTGCCTGGCTGGCCGCTGAAATTTCCCTGCAAAATTCCCAGGAACAATATCCAAACACAGCTGGCACTCTCTGGAGCGCTAAAGAAGAAAGTGCTGCTTTATCTGGGCATTGTTTGTGCAGGATCTTATCAAATCGATTCTTCAAACCTATGGGAGAGTCCGTTATTTCTGGAACCTTTCCCACTGGTCAGACGAGGAAGCCACAGAACTGCAATGGAGATTGGCTGACTTTGCAATTTACAAGAGTAAGTGCTCCCCTGTTGAGGCATAAATCAAGTGAAAAAACACAGCTTTTTCTCCGCACAGCACAAAACGAGGACTCCCATTCCTGTATTTCATTTCTCTAGTGTGTTTTCTCTCTTTCTTCCCCCTTTCCATCGACTCTATGTTTTAATTCTTGATCGTTGTGAACTGCGGTAGAATCATAGAATCTCAGGGTTGGAAGGGACCTTAGGAGATCATCTAGCCCAACCCCCTGCTCGAAGCAGGACCAATCCCCAATTTTTGCCCCAGATCCCTAAATGGCCCCCTCAAGAATTGAACTCATAACCCTGGGTTTAGCAGGCCAATGCTCAAACCACTGAGCTATCCCTCCCCCGATTTAGGTAATCTTCCCCTAAGGCAGGATAAAGAACTGCACCTGTACTCCAGCCCTGAATGATTAGCAACCTCCGCGGGGAAATTCCAAACGACCTTATCTTAAACCGCTGCACTCTCCGGGCGGTCTCCAGGATAGTGCGGCCTCATTTGGATCTGGCCAGTTCCAACCCAATAAGTAGCTTACGTAGAAAACACACAATACTTATTGCCTACTATGCAGAACCATCATCCGCTCCCGCCCGCTGCCTTGCACACGCAGCCGTAGCCCTGTCATGGATCCTGCGATCTCTGTAGCCTCCCCCCGTTTACTTCCTCACCCATCGCTTGGCTTTCTTTGCTGGCTTCCCAGGACCATGATATCAACCCCCTGTGGAACGCAATTCCAGGGCCTCTGTCTCTGCCCGCTACCACCTCCAGTGCTCTGTGGGGGGCTGTGCCCAGTTCTGCTACATTCTCAGGGAAGGCTGAACACGGTGTGCCCAGCCCTTGGCTCCCAAGTGAGCCCCAACCAGCCCCACAGTGAGCTCGGCGGTGCTACTAGTGGTGCTGGAAGGGGGCACATTTTGCACGGCCAACCACGAACTCCCAGCATATTGGGAAATGTTTGCACAGACACATGCCTGGCACAGCAGTGGCTGCAAAGGTGCCCCATGGGGTCTGCCCCCTTCCCACAGCTCCTCTGGCACTCCAGCCCGCTGGGACTCCGATATCAGCCACTGCTTTACAAGGCAGGAATAGTCTCCTTCCACTCCCCCGCCCCCCGTGCTTACCAACTGCCCCCAGCTGGGAAGGAGCTGCTCCAGGGCACCCTCCCTCTCTGGGCTGCTGCAGCCCAAGGCCGGGTGGTGAACCCAGGGCACTGAAAGTTCCCCAGAGGCACCTGGGGCTGTTGCTGGGGCATGTCACCCGAGCAGCCCAGCGGGCCACTTGCGAGGCAGCGGAGTGCCAGCAGAGGCCAACATGCACATGGCAGACATAGGCGGGCAGGCCAAAAGTCTCCCCCCTGCCCCCCGCCCGTGTCCCTTCCCGAGGCATTCAGCTGGGGGGGGGGGAGGGGCTGGGATGCGAGACCCCCCCGCTCCCCAGTGAGGTCTGTCCCATAACTCTTTGTGCGTTGCAATGGACTGGCTAATCGGTGGCACCTGCATGTTGAAAACACTTCATTGGTATCCATGGTGTTAACATGCGGAGAAGCACAAAGCATACAAAGACTGTATGCAAAATAGGATCTTTTTTTTAAATGTGTTCGTGACCCTTTCATACGTTCTCGTGACCCACGTTTGGGTGCAGGTTCATGGGTTCAGAAAGGCTGGGTTAGAAAATACCCATCAGGGATGGTCAGGGCCATCCCTAGCCATTTGGGTGCCCTACACAGCCCCCCCTCCCCGTGGAAGGGCTGTGTGGGGACCCAGCC
The DNA here is from genome assembly GCA_037349315.1 of Chelydra serpentina. Taxonomy (NCBI): domain Eukaryota; kingdom Metazoa; phylum Chordata; order Testudines; family Chelydridae; genus Chelydra; species Chelydra serpentina. The sequence goes on along the minus strand of JBAIAC010000046.1, from coordinate 3,754,488 downwards.
CCCCCACCCCAGCATCTGGGAGGCAGGAGGTCATAGAATCACAGGGTTGGAAGGGACCTTAGGAGGTCATCTAGTCCAACCCCCTGCTCAAAGCAGGACCAATCCCCAATTTTTGCCCCAGATCCCTAAATGGCCCCCTCAAGGATTGAACTCACAACCCTGGGTTTAGCAGGCCAATGCTCAAACCACTGAGCTATCCCCTCCCCCCTTTTGCAGGCCCCACAGGCCCAGAGTGCTCCAGTGGATTAGCTGGGGGCTGGGAGGAGGCCGCTCTGCTTCCCTTGCCCCGACCGCAGCCATGTGGCTGGGGGGAGGGGGCTGGGGGAAAGGGATCCCCCACCCCGACACTCACTGGCAGCAGTGGGAAGTGGAGAAGCCCGGCCCCAGCCCGCTCTTCTCCGCCAGCTCCCAGCCGTGGTTCTCCGCTTCCCGCTGCCGGTGAGAGCCAGGGGTGGTCCTTTCCCCAACCCGAGCGACATGGCTGGGGCCAGGGCAAGGCAAGCAGAGTGGTTTGGGCCCGGGTTGCTCTGCTTCCTGCTGCTGCCGGTGTGTGCGGGGTCGCTGGAGGAAGAGGTGGAATGGGGGCGGGCCGGGGGCGGAGCAGGGGGGAAGGGTAAGAGGTGCAGTGGAGAGAGTTGTCAGGGGCCCCACACCCCCCTAGGGATGGCCCTGCCCCTTGCAGTTGGCGCAGCCCGCGGTGGGGCTGGCCGAGGGATAGGGCTGGTCGCCAGGAGTGATGCTGCCGCGTATGCAGCACACGCAGCTGCCTAGGGCACCCCAAATTTCATGGTGCCCTATGCAGCTGCGTATGCTGCGTATGCCTAAGGACAGCCCTGGGGATGGTCTACAATTCATTGCACTACAACCCCCTTCCTCACCCTCATAAAGTTGTGCCTTATTCTATAGGTTAGTATATTAATTTTCTCAAACTTATTAACATATATGTAACTTACTTACCATAGCAATTCTGTGGTTAAAGTGTGTGCCCATGGCCCTATCCTAAAATCGTAAATGATCTGGGGGAAAGGGTAAACAGTGAAATGGCAAAATTTGAAGAGGATACAAAACTACTCAAGATAGTTAAGTCCCAAGCAGATGGTGAAGAGCTACAAAAGAATCTCACAAAACTGGGTGACTGGGCAACAAAATGGGCGATGAAATTCAATGTTGATAAATGCAAAGTAAAGAACACTGGAAAACATAATCCCAACTCTATATACAAAATGATGGGGTCTAAATTAGCTGTTATCACACAAGAAGGAGATCTTGGAGTCATTTGGATAGTTCTCTGAAAACATCCACTCAATGTGCAGCGGCAGTCAAAAAGGCGAACAGAATGTTGGGAATCAATAAGAAAGGGATAGAGAATAAGACAGAAAATAACATATTGCCTCTATATAAATCCATGGTATGCCCGCATCTTGCATCTTGCATGCAGATGTGGTTACCCCATCTCAAAAAAGATACACTGGAATTGGAAAAGGTTCAGAAAAGGGCAACAAAAATAATTAGGGGTATGGAACAGCTACCGTAGGAGGAGAGATTAATAAAACTGGGACTTTTCAGCTTAGAAAAGAGATCATAGAATCATTGAATCTCAGGGTTGGAAGGGACCTCAGGAGGTCATCTAGTCCAACCCCATGCTCAAAGCAGGACCAACCTCAACTAAATCATCCCAGCCAGGGCTTTGTCAAGCCTGACCTTAAAAACCTCTAAGGAAGGAGATTCCACCACCTAAAAACCTCTAAGGAAGGAGATGATTAAGGTGGGGGTGGGGATATGACTGAGGTCCATAAAATCATGACAGGTATGGAGAAAGTAAATAAGGAAGTGTTATTTACTTCTTCTCATAACACAAGAACTAGGGGCCACCAAATGAAATGAACAGGCAGCAGGTTTAAAACAAACAAAAGGCAATATTTTTTCACCCAGTGCACAGTCAACCTGTGGAACTCCTTGACAGAGGATGTTGTGAAGGCCAAGACCATAACAGGGTTCAAAAAACCCCAGATAAATTCATGGAGGATCGGTCCATCAGTGGCTATTAGCCAGGATGGGCAGGGAGGGTGTCCCTAGCCTCTGTTTTCCAGAAGCTGGGAATGGGCAACAGGGGATGGATCACTTGTTCTGTTCATTCCTTCTGGCATTGGCCACTCTCAGAAGACAAGCTACTGGGCTAGATGGACATTTGGTTTGACCCTGTATGGCCGTTCTTATGTACTCAAACTGATATCAGCTGCCTTCCTGTGATTACCAGTCAGCATTTTATGCACAATCTGCAAAATTCTGTTATTGAGAAATTATACTGCATGTCATTTTATGAGTTTGGGTAGCTGGTGGTCAATTTATTTCTGCTAATTTAATAGGCCTAATTTATGCTAAATTCTTAAACTAATGTCTTCTAGGTTTGGTCTTCTCGTATTACTGCCTTATCCCTAGATTTTACGAAACACTAAATTAGAGGTTCTCAAACTGGGGGTCAGGACCCCTGAGGGGATTGCAAGGTTATTACATGGGGGATCGTGAGCTGTCAGGCTCCACCCCAAGCCCTGCTTTGCACCAACATTTATAATGGTGTTAAATATATTAAAAAGTGTTTTTAATGTATAAGGGGGGTCGCACTCAGAGGCTTGCTATGTGAAAGGGGTCACCAGTACAAAAGTTTGAGAACTACTGCACTAAATACTTAATACTATATCTGACCCCCTAGGATAAACTGGGTCTGCTGCTTGCTAGATGAGTTCCCCAACTATTGTGCTTTCAGCTATTTTAGGATGGGACAGGTGTTTTCACAAAATACTTTGAAAATGTAGGGAGAGGGTAAATGTACCTGTATGTGGAGCATGTCCCTGTGTGTGTGTGTGTGTGTGTGTGCCCAAAAACTAAACTAAACATTTAATTCAACCCGAACCAAATTTTTTTAACTGATTTTGCTGAACTGCAAACAAAACAAAAAAAATCAGGTATTCACTCAGCTCTTCTCTAGGTTCTATACCATGCAGGTAGTTCAATGTGACTCCATCTATCCCAATCTAAAGAGGGACACAATAGTACCTGCTAAGTGGTGGGGTTCTGAACAAGTTCATTTAAGTTCCTCTATTGAACCCAGAAATACTAGGTATAGCAAGCACAGAGGCCTGGAAAAAGGAATTTCCATCCCAGGGGTATGCCAGCATTTCAAAATTCATTTTCATCACAAATTAGGATGAAGAGTCAAAATTTGGAAATGTTCACGAAATGGAAATTCTGAAAAAAATTTGATTCGGAAACATGGAAATGACCCTATTCAAATGCTTCATGTTGATTGGCCATTATCTTTGACAAATCATGGCAATCGGGGGAGGTCCCGGATGACTGGAAAAAAGCTAATGTAGTGCCCATCTTTAAAAAAGGGAAGAAGGAAGATCCGGGGAACTACAGGCCAGTCAGTCTCACCTCAGTCCCTGGAAAAATCATGGAACAGGTCCTCAAGGAATCAATTCTGAACCACTTAAAGGAGGGGAAAGTGATCAGGAACAGTCAGCATGGATTCACCAAGGGCAAGTCATGCCTGACTAACCTAATTGCCTTCTATGATGAGATAACTGGCTCTGTGGATGAGGGGAAAGCAGTGGATGTGCTATTTCTTGACTTTAGCAAAGCTTTTGATACAGTTTCCCACAGTGTTCTTGCCAGCAAGTTAAAGAAGTATGGGCTGGATGAATGGACGGTAAGGTGGATAGAAAACTGGCTGGATGGTCGTGCTCAATGGGTAGTGATCAATGGCTCCATGTCTAGTTGGCAGCCAGTATCAAGTGGAGTGCCCCAAGGGTCGGTGCTGGGGCCGGTTTTGTTCAATATCTTCATCAACGACCTGGAGGATGGTGTGGACTGCACCCTTAGCAAGTTTGCAGATGACACTAAACTGGGAGGAGTGGTTGATACGCTGGAGGGTAGGGACAGGATACAGAGGGACCTAGATAAATTAGAGGATTGGACCAAAAGAAATCTGATGAGGTTCAACAAGGACAAGTGCAGAGTCCTGCACTTAGGATGGAAGAATCCCATGCACTGCTACCGACTAGGGACCGAATGGCTGGGCAGCAGTTCTGCAGAAAAGGACCTAGGGGTTACAGTGGACGAAAAGCTGAATATGAGTCAACAATGTGCCCTTGTTGCCAAGAAGGCTAACGGCATTTTGGGCTGTATAAGTAGGGGCATTTCCAGCAGATCGAGGGACGTGATTATTCCCCTCTATTCGGCACTGGTGAGGCCTCATTTGGAGTACTGTGTCCAGTTTTGGGCCCCACACTACAAGAAGGATGTGGATACATTGGAAAAAGTCCAACGGAGGGCAACAAAAATGATTAGGGGGCTGGAGCACATGACTTATGAGGAGAGGCTGAGGGAACTGGGATTGTTTAGCCTGCAGAAGAGAAGAGTGAGGGGGGATTTGATAGCTGCTTTCAACTACCTAAAAGGGGGTTCCAAAGAGGATGGATCTAGACTGTTCTCAGTGGTAGAAGATGACAGAAGAAGGAGTAATGGTCTCAAGTTGCAGAGGGGGAGGTTTAGGTTGGATATTAGGAAAAACTTTTTCACTAGTAGGGTGGTGAAGCACTGGAATGGGTTACCCAGGGAGGTGGTGGAATCTCCTTCCTTAGAGGTTTTTAAGGTCAGGCTTGACAAAGCCCTGGCTGGGATGATCTAGTTGAGGTTGGTCCTGCTTTGAGCAGGGGGTTGGACTAGATGACCTCCTGAGGTCCCTTCCAACCCTGAGATTCTATGATTCTATGATTCTATGATAGTGTTGAAAATGTAATGTTGATAATAGAATATAGTATATTAGTATCAGAATGAACATGAAAGTCAGAACACAATGGAAAAGTCAAAATGAAAACAAATGAGAAAGTCAAAGGGAAATCCTCCAGTTCGCTTTAGAATTGTTTCAAACATTTTCTGTCCAAAATATTGTCAAAATCCCAGCAAATATTTCAGTTTCTACAAAGCATCATTTTCCTTTGGAAAACTGTTTCATTGGGGGTTTTTTTGGTGTGGTTTTTTCTGACCAGCTGTAGTGGCAAGAAACTTAATTGAATGCCAAACAACTTAATTGAATGGGATTTGTGATACTTTCAGACACATTGAAATAATGATCAAAATGTGTCTGGCCTCTGGTGCCACAACCAGGGACTCGTGGCACTCTGGGTTCAATCAAAGAACATAATTCTTTTCTCACATTTGTTTTTTGTTTGTGAACATAATGAGCCCTGTGTGATTCAATCCCAATGGTGCCCAGTGCATTTATATCCTTCTCCCTAAGCCATTGCAAGAAGCTGGTGGCTTACAAGAACTTTGATATGTAACAAAATGAGAATCAGTCCCGTGCGGATCTGTTTTCTTTTGCACACTGCAGATTATTTTGTGCAAACTGTCTGGAAATGGGCATTTTGTGAGAGTTACTGGTAAATGTGGATCTATCTATCTATCTATCTATCTATCTATCTATCTATCTATCTATCTATCTATCCCCACATCCTGGCCCCATTCCCTCTCTCCCTATTTTAGGATTTTCTGTAGCACCCATTATGATATTATCTAAACTCCCATAAGCTTGGCTTTTGTGGGTGCCTACCATTGTACATCTGAAAATCAGGCCTCTCGGATCCCAAACCAGCCATTCAAAAACAGGACCCCTCTCAAATTAGTGGGCACTTCAGTCCTTAATTTTTTTAACAAGACAAAGAAAGGAAGAAAGCAATCATCATAAGCCACCTGAAGATTGCATATTGCACTTTGGTAAGTTTCCTTTACTGCTCTGTCTTTATTCAAGATGATTTCAATGTTGTTAAGCTCAAGGGTAAAATCTATATAAGCAAATGAGTGACTTTGGAGACGATAGGTGTTTCCACACTGCAATCACAGGATGCGTGATTGCAGTGTAGAGATACCTTTAGTCCGATTTTACCCACTTGTTAATTACCTGGGTTCCAGTATCGAGGGAAATGGAGGATGAAATTAGAGTTAGGATAATAAAGGGCTGGCTTAAATGGAGGGAGAGATGTGATGTAGTATGTGACAGGAAGACATGAATACAATTAAAAGGGGAAGTTTATAAAAAGGTGCTCCGTCTATTTTTAATGTATGGTGCTGAGTATTGGGCAACAAAGAAGACACGTGAGCAAGTGGTCTGTTCCACAGGAATGCGAATGTAGAGATAGGTGAGTGAGTAGGGTGACCAGATGTCCCGATTTTATAGGGGTACTACTGATTTGGGGTCTTTTTCTTATATAGGCTCCTATTACCCCCCACCCCCTGTCCCGATTTTTCACACTTGCTGTCTGGTCCCCCTATGAGTGAGGAATGATTAAAGTAACACCAATAAATGGAAAAATGAGGGCGTGCAGGCTCAGAGGGTTTGATCATATAAAGTTCCATCCTGGCAACTATGTGGGTAAGAGAGTCCGACAGATGACTCCTGAAGGAGAAAGACAGAGAGGCCGACCCAGTGATGAAGTGGTGGGATGTCACAAAGGAAGACGTCTTAGCATGTGGTGCAGCTTGTGTATCTGGCATTGAGCAGAGCGCTTTGGAGGGAGAGGACTCGTTGAGTGGAATGCCAGGAAGAAGAATAAGAGTGAAATTCTCAAACAAGCCCTTTGGTTCTTTCTCCCAGGCTGCCTTTCACACTCAGGAGGTGCTCCCCAGAAACAGCCACCAAACTAACTCACATTTTAATCTAATGTATAGACTTTAAGGCCAGAAGTCAACTAACTCACTGGTCAATATTGTCTTATTGTTTCCTGGTACTTCCCTGTACAATGTTGATAAATGCAAAGTAACGCACATGGGAAAACATAATTCCAACTATAAATACAAAATGATGGGATCTAAATTAGCTGTTATTAGTCAATTGTGGAGTCACTGTGGAGAGTTCTCTGAAAAGAAGCGGGGGAGGGATAGCTCAGTGGTTTGAGCATTGGCCTGCTAAACCCAGGGTTGTGAGTTCAATCCTTGAGGAGGCAATTTAGGGATCTGGGGCAAAAATTGGGGATTGGTCCTGCTTTGAGCAGTGGGTTGGACTAGATGATCTCCTAAGCTCCCTTCCAACCCTAATATTCTATGATTCTAAGGGGTAGTCTACACTTACCAGCTCTGTCGGACGCGTCGGATTGATCTTCTGGGTTCGATTTATCGCGTCTTGTCTAGACGCGATAAATCGAACCAGGAAGTGCTCCCCCATCGACGCTGGTAATCCTGCTCCACGAACGGAGCAGGCAGAGTCGACGGGGGAGACTGCGCGCCGCGGTGTGGACCAGGGGTGAGTACTTTGAAGTTCGAAATAAGATACTTCGACTTTAGCTACGTTATTTACGTAGCTGAAGTCGTGTATCTTACTTCGAACTTCGGGGCTAGTGTAGACCAGCCCTAAGATCCACTCAATTTGCAGAGCCGTGAAAAAAGCTAACAGAATGTTAGGAACCATTAGAAAAGAGATAGATAATATGACAGAAAATATCATAATGCCACTATATAAATCCATGGTATGCCCACACCTTGAATATTAAATGCAGTTCTGGTTTCCCTATCTTAAACAGGTATATTAGAATTGGAAAAGATACAGAGAAGGGCAACAAAAATGATTGGGGATCTGGAACAGCTTCTATATGAGGAAAGATTAAAAAGACAGGGACTTTTCAGCTTGGAAAAAAGATGCCATGGGGGGAGGGATAGCTTAGCGGTTTGAGCATTGGCCTGCTAAACCCAGGGTTGTGAGTTCAATCCTTGAGGGGGCCATTTGGGGATCTGGGGCAAAAAAAATAAAAAAAATAAAAAAAAATGGGGATTGGTCCTGCTTTGAGCAGGGGGTTGGACTAGATGACCTACTAAGGTCCCTTCCAACCCTGAGATTCTATGATTCTATGATAGAGGTGTATAAAATCAGGAATAGTCTGGAGAAAGTGAATAGGGAAGGTTACTTACCCCCTCACATAACACAAGAACCAAGGGGCACCCAATGAAATTAATAGGTTGCAGGTTTAAAACAAAAGGAAATACTTCTTCACATTGTGCACCAGTCAACAGGTGGAACTCATTGCCAGAGGATGTCGTGAAAGCCAAAAGTATAAATGGGTTCAGAAAAAAATTCGACAAGTTCCTGGTGGATAGCCAGGGATGCAACCTCATGCTCTAGGTCAGGGGTTCTCAAACTTCATTGCACCACGTCCCCCTTCTGACAAAAATATTACTACATGACCCCAGGAGGGTGGACTGAAATCTGAGCCTGCCCAATCCTGCCGCCCTGGGTGGGGGAGCCCAAGCCCCACTGCCCTCGGGGGTGGGGGGCGGAACAAAGCCAAATGGCTACAACGCCAGGCAGGGGCCTGTAATCTCAAGCCCTTTAAAAGGTGTCCCAAAAGTTGGGCACCCAAAGTCACTCCTCACTTTGGGAAGATCTATTTGGTTTCTTGAAGCAATGCACTAAATGAATCATTCATCATTTCCCCTTGCAGATGCAGCCAAGTGGGAGATGGGGAATCAAACAGCCGAGCTGGGTTTCGTGCTTCTGGGCTTCTCGACCTTCCCAGAACCGCACAAATTGGTCTTTGCGGCACTCCTGGCTGTGTACCTCACAGCTCTGGTTGGCAATGGAATGATACTGATCATTGTCCGGCTAGATGCCGGCCTCCAAACCCCCATGTACTATTTCCTCCAGCACTTATCCTTCCTAGACACCTGCTACATCTCTGTCACACTGCCCCAGATGCTGAATAACCTCCTCGAAGAGGAGAAGGCCATTTCCTTCCAGACCTGCTTTACCCAGCTCTACTTCCTCATCGCCTTCGTGGGAGTCGAATGCATCCTCCTAGCCGTCATGGCCTATGACCGCTACCTGGCTATTTGCCACCCGCTGCGCTATGCCGCACTCATGAGCAGAAAGACCTGCCTGCAGCTGGCGGTGGCCTCCTGGACCTGCGGCCTCCTCAACTCTGCCCTGCACACGGGCCTCACCTCTGTCCTTCCCTTCTGTGCCTCCCGCCACATCGCCCATCTGTTCTGCGACGTCCCCCAGCTCCTGAAGCTCTCCTGCTCGGACACCTCCCTCAACAAGGCGGTGCTGCTGTCCGTGACGGTGCTGCTGGGCGTCATCCCCTTCCTCTGCATCGTGGTGTCCTACGTGGCCATCGCCAGGGCTGTCCTGCAGATCCGCTTTGCCCAGGCCCAGCGGAAGGCGTTCTCCACCTGCGCCTCCCACCTGGCCGTGGTCACCTTGTTCTACACCACGTGCATGTTCAATTATAACCGGCCCAGCTCTGGACATCCCTTGTACATAGACACCCTGGCTTCCGTGCTCTACAATGTTGTCACGCCCATGCTGAACCCCCTCATATATTGCCTGAGGAACAAGGAGGTGAAGGCAGCTCTGAAACATGCAATAGGGCTAAAAAGTTCCTCTCTGAAACCATGAAAGTCCTAGGGGACAGGGGAATGTCAACACGGGGCCCATCTAAACCTTGAACCGTGTCCCTTTCCCCGCTTCATCCCCTTCCTTAATAGACCATGTGGAGAAGAGAATTTCCTACATTTCCCTTAACACTTGTATTTGTATCATGATAATGACTAGACTTGCTAGAATTTCAGGGGTGGCCAACCTGTGGCTCCGGATCAGAGGTTAATATGCAGCTCCTTGCACCGGCGCTGACTCTGGGGATGGAGCTACAGGTGCAAACTTTCCAATATGCTGCGGGGTGCTCACTGCTCAACCCCCTGCTCTGCCCCAGGCCCTAGCCCCTGCTCCACCCCTTCCCCCAAGACCCCCACCCCTTCCTCCAAGCCTGCCGTACCCTTGCTCCTCCCTCACACAGCAAAACAGTTGATCCCGGTGGGCGAGAGGCACAGGGAGGGAGGGGGAGGTGCTGATTGGCAGGGCTGCCGGCAGGCGGGAGGCACTGGGGGCTGGTGGCGGGGAGCGCTGGTGAGATGACGTATTACCGTGGCTCTTTGGCAATGTACATTGGTAAATTCTGGTTCCTTCTCAGGCTCAGGCTGGCCACCCCTGGTAGAATTTGATTTTTAATTTGTATAATTTTAATGGATGTTTATTTCTAAGATTTTCTCCCCGCCCCCACAATTATAGATTTAAGTTTTGACAGTGGTGGGAAATTATGGGGGTGGTGAACCAGGGGGCCAGACAATAACGTCCCACAGCTGTTAAAACAGAGATTGTCAACAGCACATGTCAAAATACAGTCAATAGCCTTAAATCAAACTCTAAGATCTCAAGGAGAATTTTTCTCACATTGTTTATCTGTACATTTGGATTATTATTGATGGAAATATTTACCAATGAAAATCCCAGTCTAATAAATACCAATCCAATCTCATGCTTCAGGGTCTCATTTGGGGTCAGAAAGGATTTTTCCCAATCTGAGCAGGTGGGTGTTGGGCTCACCATCCTGCAAAGCATCAGAGATCAGACAGAGCTGGAGACAGGACAGGAGTTGGGGTGGATCGGTGCTCCGGGGTAGGAAGGAGAATCCTCTGTTTTCAGTCATGGGCAGGTGTGTCTTGCTAATGTGCCCAACACTCAGACATGGGGTCAGGAAGGCATTTGCCCCCAGGTCAGATTGACAAGGGACTTGGAGTGCGGGATGCTTGCTAGATTAACTGAGCCTACCCAGCTCATCATTTCTGCACTGTTGAAGGACCTTACTCATTAAGTGGTGCCTCCAAAGTTATCAAACAGTCTGGTAGGGATCTTAAACCTCCTGCTTCAGGACTGAAGCTGATCTCTTTCTAATAGAGACCAAATGGAGACCTAATTGGAGGGAGGGGGGAGGATTATTTCCCATCTGCTACTTGATGGCTCCTACTCTGTCCTCTACACCACCTGGGGCTGGGCCCTGTCATAGACAGGATCCTGGGCTATATGGACTTTGGGTCTGGTCCCATCTGGCAATGCCTATGATTTTATGCCCGTTGGTCTAAAGGGTGTGGGGGTGAGCTGTTTATTATTTAAAGTGATTAGGTGCTTCTGGAACCAGAAATATGATGTTTAATTAGGCTGGTACTAGGAGACTGAACACAAGAACGGGCATCAGGACTCCTGGGTTCTGGCTCTGGAAGGACAGTGGGATCTGTGATGTTATTGACAATAACTGGGACCGTATAGATCATTGTTGCAACCAAGGTCCTGTAGTGGCACCAAATCTTATATAAACGGGGTCAAATAAGGTGTCTAAGACCAGGTTATGCTTTGCTGGTGATGATTATGCTATCTGTATGTGTGTATAATTTTTGTAGTTGAAGTTATGAATATTGGTTCTATACTGTCTGACTAGTTGGTGTCAGCTCTGCGAGCCTGCTTGATGGCCCATTAAGGACCACCAGCGATACGATTGACCCATTGAGAGAAGGCAGACACGCCTTGTGACTCAGCAAGGTATGTAGGGACTTGCCCATGTGACTCCAGACTCCATTTTGCTGTAATTTTCCACAGTAAGGACAAAGCGGTGTCCTTACACCTGAAAGAGACTATAAAAGGCAGCTGCCTCATCTCCATCTTGTCTTCAATCCTGCTTCATACCTCTGGAGGGACTTTGCTACAAACTGAAGCTCTGAACAAAGGACTGAATGACCCATCCCAGCTGTGGATGCACTCCAGACTCTTGATTTGAACCGGCAGCTTATTCAATCACTGAACCAAGAACTTTGCCTATTGCTGTATGTAATTGACTCCATTTAACCAATTCTAGCTCTCACCTATACCTTTTTCCTTTTATGAATAAACTTTTAGATTCTAAAGGATTGGCAACAGCGTGATTTGTCGGTAAGATCTGATTTGTATATTGATCTGGATCTGGGGGCTTGGTCCTTTGGGATCAGGAGGACCTTTTTTCTTTTACGGGGGCATTGGTTTTCATGACCATTTTCCCCCATAATGAGTGGCACTGGTGGTGATACTGGGAAACTGGAGTGTCTAAGGGAATTGCTTGGGGTGACTTATGGTTAGTCAGTGGGGTAAAACCAAAGTCTTCTCTGTCTGGCTGGTTTGGTTTGCCTTAGAGATGGAAAAACCCCAGCCTTGGGCTGTAACTGCCCTGCTTTAAGCAATTTATCCTGAATTGGCACTCTCAGTTGGGTCCCGCCAGAACCAGCATAGTTACAGGGTGTAATAGTTAGGGCTGGGAGTCAGCACTACTGGTTTCTATTGCCCTCTCTGGTGGGGGAGTGGGGCTTAGGGAGTTAGAGACTTGGGGGTTAGGAGCTAGGATTCCTGGGTTTTATTCCTAGCTCTGGGAGGGGAGTACAGTCTAGTGGGTTAGAGCATAAAACAAGGCATTGGGACTTCAGGGTCCTAATTCCAGTTACGCCACTCTTTCTTTATATGACCCTGGGCAAGTTACTTTCCTTCTCTGGGCCACAATTTTCCACCTGGACAATAGAGGGAAAATATAATATGTATAGAGCAGACAACTCATATGGAATTAATAGTCAGGACAGATTTCTGCAAAGTTTAATAATTGGTAATATTTCTGTAGGCTTAGTGGGGTGATGTGCTCAGAGCAAGATTTTATAATATTATTATTTTTAACACGCACGCACAAATTTTACTAGGACAGTTTCATTGCTGAACTTGAATTTAAAATATACAAGGATTTTCAAGTTAAGTTTATGTCATAAACATAACAATCTGTTATAAATACAGGATCTGACACGTGGGATGATATCTGTATTTTTTTTTAAAGTAAAAAGATTGACATTTCTCATTATTTAGAAAAGTAAGTCAGTGAAAACTGCTGGTTAATTGGCATTTAAATTTCATCTGCACAGTTCAAGAAACCTCCCATGCACAGGAAAGACTTTGGCTCAGAGTTGTTCTGTTCAGAGGGGTTGGTCCCTGTGGCATCACATTTTGGAATCTTGATCACTTTTACCCACCCTAGTCTCTAAATTGCAACCAGTTCTAACATGGATTTATGTCTATCCCTCAGGGACTGAAAGAGCTAGCTGAGAGGGAGTTAACACCTCATTGCAGTGAATTAATCAGCAATTCAGTGTCACACTCCTTTGATATGGCTGGATAGAGACAGAGCTATTGTTCCCCTCCAGGCAATGAAGAGCATTTGTCAACTGCGTCTGGTAATTAAAGACCCAGGGAAGTTAGAACAGAGAAGGCTAGTCTGCTCACAGATTTTATACCTGTACAGAGAGGAAGCTGATGTCAGGCTGCCATCCTCACCCCCGAGATCCCCAGGAACTAAATCTAAACAGTCACACACAACCGTGCGCTCAAACACAAAGACACATTTAAGCACACACAGAATCATGCACTCCCACATATAGAAACACCGTAACCCACACACTGACACAGAAACATGCACTTGCTGAGTGGCTAAGCAAGAATACAAATCCTGGGTTGGATGCTGTTCCTGGCGTTGTGTAATTGGGGTGGCATGAGGAGACTAAACATAGGCACATGCATTATGACTCCTGGGTTCTATCCCAGCACTGGGAGGGAAGGGGGTGTCTTGTGTTTATATTGACATGTCTGGGAACCAGGAATCCTGGTTTCTATACCTATCTGTGTGTGGTCTTGTGGTTTAGAGCAGAGGATCCTGGGAGCTAGGGCTTGGGTCCTATCACTAGTTCTGTTTGGTGAATAGGCTTCATTGGCTAGATGGAGGTGAGCTGGGAGCCAGGACATACAAGTTCTAGCCCTGACTTTGGGTGAGGAGTGGTGTTTAATGGGTTATAATGAAAGGGCTAGGAGTTAGGAATCCTGGGTTCTATTCCTGGTTCTGAGAGGAGAGTGGGGTGTAGAGAACAGTACCTGGGATCACACCTGCAAGGTTATAATTTAAAGTATGCTGCTGGTTCTTTTTTGTGTGATCTTGAGCAAATTGCTGTCCATTTCTGTACAGCAGTTTTCCATCTTGACAATAGAGAAATAATAATATGTACAGAGAAACCTCATTTGAGAATTAATAGGTAATATTTCTGCGAAGTTCAATAATCAGTTAATAGTTCTATAGGGATAGTGGTGAGATTGTTATTACTTATTAAACACACATACCTATGTTTGGATTGTTTCATTGCTGATCTTGTATATAAAATCACAACAATTTTCAATGTATGGTTATGTAATGTCCTAAATAAACAATCTGCCTATAAATATAGAACTTCTCATGTAGGATGCTGTCTGTATTGCTCTGTAAAAACAGTGTCATTTATCATTTTTACTAAAGTCAGTGAAAACTGTTAGTTTATAGGAGATATATATGGTTTCACTCAGAGAAACAAATTTACAAGAACCTTTCTACCTGAAACCTTCCCTAGAAAGGAAAGTCTTTGGCTTCAAAATTGTCTTGAGATATGTTTGTATTTGTGGAATCACATTCTAAAGTTTTAACCCTTTATTTCCATACCAGTCTCTAAACTGTATTCAATTCTAACATGGATTTGATTTCATCCTTCAGTGACTGAAGGAGCTGACTGAGTGAGAGTTAACACCCCATTGAGGTGGATTAATCAGTACTTCAGTTTCACACTCCCCTCCAGGCAAAGAAGAGCATTTGGGAACTGCCTCTAGTAATTAAACAGCCAAGGGGAGTTAGAAAAGAGACACTCACTCATTAGGCCTGGTTTACTCACAGATTTTCTACCAGTACAGGCAGGAAGCTGATGTCAGGCTGCCAACCTCACCCCAGAGATCCCCAGGAATTGCACCCAAACAACCACACACCCATGCACTCATACACAAATACACAGTCATATACACAAAGATTTGTCATGCACTCCCACATGTGGAAACACAGAGTGAAACAACTCTCATTGGTTTCAGAGGGGTAGCCATATTAGTCCATATCAGCAAAAACAACAAGGAGTCCTGTGGCACCTAGAGACTAACAAATTTCTCTCACTTATATATGTAAACAGAGAAACACACAGCCCACAATCACAGGCTAACACAATTTATGTCCAAAGAGAACACAGGCTCTCATATTCAAACATACAATGCACTGAGCGGCACCCACACACTCAATATCCAATCAACAGCATCCAAGCACTCAGATACAAACACACAAACATGTACTATCGAGTGTAAAAATAAAAAAGGGCTGCCCTGTTTGCATACTGTTCCTGGAGCAAAATTCAGCCTATGAAAGTAGAATCACAGAATTGTAGGACTTGAACGGATCTCGGGAAGTCGTCTAGTCAAATCCCCCACAGTCAAGGCAGGACCAAGTATTATCTAGACCATCCCTGACAGGTGTTTGCCTAACCTGCTCTTAAAAATCTTCAATGATGGAGATTCTACAACTTCCTTAGGCAATTTATTCCAGTGGTTAACTACCCTGACAGTTAGGAAGATTTTCCTAACGTCCAACCTAAGCTTCCCTTGCTGCAATTTAACAAAATTGAAGGAAAGAACCAACCAAATATGCTCTGTTCATGTGGCACATCACCAAAGCATGATATAAAATAACCTGACCACTCATAAAGTGCATGAAAAGACATAGATAGGAAGATGCATGCACAGGGTCACATTTGTATATTAAGTAACCAATATTCTTTGAATCTGTGCTATACCCCTCACCCATCCCCTACACATGAGTCCAATCATAGAATCATAGAACTGGAAGGGACCTCGAGAGGTCATCAAATCTAGTCCCCTGCACTCATGGTTCTCAATCTTTTGTACTGGTGAACCCTTTCACACAACAAGCCTGTGCATGCAACCATCCCCCTCCCCCCACATCAACTAAAAATACTTTTTAAATATTTAACACTATTATAAATGCTGGAGGTGAAGCAGGGTTTGGGGTGGAGGCTGACAGCCCACAACCCCCCATGTAATGACCTCCCCAGTCTAGACCATCCCTGACAAGTGTTTATAAGTTTGCTTTCTAGGCCATTATCTAAATCATTGATGAAGATATTGAACAGAACTGGACCCAGGGCTGCTTCCTGTGGGATCTAAGCTAGTTTAAAATCTCACCTTTAATTAAATAGCTGGATCATTGTGTATAGGCTGCTGGAATTTCTCTCCAGCCCTTAGCCTCATGGATCCCAAGAACTCAGCTCCTATTCAGACTCATCACTCAGGTTTCTTTACTGGTGTATACTTACACTTACACAGATCTGATCAGACTCATGTGTAGGGGATGGGTGAGGGGTATAGCAGAAATTCAAAGAATATTGGTTGCATAATATACAAATGTGACCCTGTGCATGCATCTTCCTATCTATGTCTTTTCATGCACTTTATGAATGGTCAGGTTATTTTAGAACCAGTTCCTGTTTGTATCATGCTCTGTTGATGTGCCACATGTACAGAGCATATTTGGTAGGTTCCTGTATTTTGTTAGTTTGCTCCCTGTCTGCTAAGTCTCCTTCCACATGAACTTTGCCATAGCTGCCCACCCAATTATTGCTTGAACTTGTTTTCACAAAGCTTATCTCTTGCCTTGTTCCTTGACTACTGGACCCATGAAGAGCAAATGAGGCCTACAAGGTCCAGATCTAATACACACACGTACAGCACACACATACTCTAACGCACAACTATGCAGAAAAGAAGAAAAGCAAATAAACATGCTCACACACTAAACACCATGAACCACACACTGACACTGAAACATGTGCTCGCTGAGTGGCTAAACAAGAAAACACAGCTTAGTTTGGATTCTGTTCCTGGAGCTTTGTAATTGGGGTGGTACCAGGAGACTGAAAATAGGAGCAGGCATTATGACTCCTCGAGTCTATCCCAGCTCTGGGAGAGAAGTGGGGATCTAGTAATTAGACGAACGTGTCTGGGATCCAGGACTTCTGGGTTCTATGTCTATCTCTGTGTGGAGGATGGGGTTAGAACAGAGGGGTCTTGGAGCTAGGGCTTGGGTTCTATCATTGGTTCTGGGAGGGGAATAGGCTTCACTGGTTAGATGGAGAGGGGCTGGTAGCTAGGACTTATAATTTCTAGCCCTGGCTCTGGGTGAGGAGTGGTGTTTAATGACTTAGAACGAAAGGGCTGCCAGAGAGGAATCCTGGGTTCTATTTCTGGTTCTGAGAGGAGTATGGGGTATAATGGACAGGACTTTGGATCATGACTCCAAGGTTATAATTCAAGCTATGCCACTGGTTCTTTGTGTGACCTTGAGAAAGTTATTGTCTGTCTCTGTTCCACAGATCCTCATCTAGAAAATGAGGAATAATACTATGTAAAGCACAACCTCATCTGAGAAATAATAGGTCATATTTCTGCAAGGTTTAATAATCAGCTAATAGTTCTGTAGTGATAGAGGTGAGATTGTTATTACTTTTTAAGCACATACACCTATATTTGGACTGTTTCATTGCTGATCTTGTATATAAAATCACATTGATTTTCAAGTTATGTTTGTGTCCTAAATAAGCAACCTGTCTACAAATACAGGACTGTAGGATGTTGTGTATATTTCTAGTAAAAGTAGTGTCATTTATCATTTTTAGTAAAGTAATTCAGTGAAAACTGCTAGTTTACATGGTATTTGGTATTCATCTTGAGAAACAAATATAAAGGAGGATTTCTACCTGAAACTTTCCCTAGATAGGAAAATCTTTGGCTTCAAAATTGTCTTATTGAGATGTGTTTGTATTTGTGGAATCACATTTTGAAGTCTTAACCCCTCATCTCCATCCCAGTCTCTAACCTGAATCAAATTCAAACATGGATTTGATTCCATCCTCCAAGTGATTGAAGAAGCTGACTGAGTGGGAGTTAACACCCTATTGACATGGATTAATCAGCAATTCAGTTTCACACTCCTTTGATGAGGCTAGATAGAGACAGAACTATTGTTCCCCTACAGGCAAAGAAAAGCATTTGGCAACTGCCTCTGGTGATTAAAGAACCATGGGGAGTTAGAAATGAGACACTCATTAGGCCTGGTTTGCTCACAGATTTTGTGCCACTACAGGCAGGAAGCTGATGTCAGGCTGCCTGAGATCCCCAGGAACTAAATCCAAACAACCACACACAACCTTGCCCTCATACACAAATGCGCAGTCATACACATACAGAATCATGCATTCCCACATGTGGAAACATAGAGTAACACAACTCTCATATATATACACAATCAGAGAAACACAGAGTCCACAAATACAGGCTCACATAATTAATGTCCAAAGAGAAAACAAGTTCTCATATCCAAACACACAATACACAGAGAGGCACTCACACACTCAATATTCAACCAGTAGCATCCAAACACTCAGATACAAACACACAAACATGTACTCTCACGTGTCTAAGAGAGGGCTCCCCTGTTTGCATACTGTTCGTGGAGCAAAATTCAGCCAATGAAAGTAGAATCACAGAATTGTAGGACTGGAAGGGATCTCAGGAAGTTATCTAGTCAAATCCTCCACCTTGTAACTGTCTTTTAAGTACTTGAAAACTGTTATCATGTCCCCTCTCAATCGCCTCTTCTCCAGACTAAACAAACCCAGTTCTTTCAATCTTCACTCACACGTCATGTTTTTTAGACCTTTACTCATTTTTGTTGCTCTTCTCTGGACTTTCTCCAATTTCTTCACATCTTTCCTGAAATGAGGTGCCCAGAATTGGACACAATACTTAGTTGAGGCCTAATCAGTGAGAAGAGCAGAAAAATTACTTCTTGTGTCTTGCTTAAAACAGTCCTGCTGATACATCAGAGAATGATGTTTGCTTTTTTTGCTACAGTGCTGCACTATTTGCTCATATTTAGCTTGTGATCCACTATGACCCCCAGATCCTTTTCCACAGTACGCCTTCCTAGGCAGTCATTTCCCATTTTGTACATGTGCAACTGATTGTTCCTTCCAAAGTGGAGTACTTTGCATTTATCCTTATTGAATTTCATCGTATTTACTTCAGATGATTTCTCAAGTTTGTCGAGATCATTTTGACCTATAATCCTATCCTCCAAATCACTTGCAACCCCTCCCAGCTTGGTATCATCCATAAACTTTATAAGTGTGCTCTTTAGGCCATTATCTAAATCATTGATGAAGATATTGAACAGTACTGGACCCAGAGCTGCTTCCTGTGAGGTCTAAACTAGTTTAAAATCACACCTTTAATTATATAGGTGAATCTTTATGTATAGGCTGCTGGAATTTCTCTCCAGCCCTTAGCCTCATGGATCCAAAGAACTCAGCTCTAATTAAGACTCACAACTCAGGTTTCTTATTGGCATACACTAACACTTTTATAGATCTGATTGGACTAATGTGTATTGGAATGGTTGAGGGGTATAACACAAATTCAAAGAATATTGGTTACTTTATATACAAATGTGACCTGTGTATGAGTCTTCCAATCTACATATTTTCATGCACTTTATGAGTGGTCAGGTTACTGATGAAGTGGGTTTTAGCCCACGAAAGCTTATGCCCAAATAAATTTGTTAGTCTCTAAGGTGCCACAAGTACTCCTCGTCCTTTCAGACTTTACAGGTAGTGGATACAGACTAACACGGCTACCACTCTGAAAGAGGTTAATTTAGAACCAGTTCCTGTTTGTATCATGCTCTGTTGATGTACCACATGTACAGAGCATACTTGGTTTGTTCCCTTCTTGTATTTTGTTAGTTTCCTCCCTCTCTGCTAAGTCTCCTTCCGCATGAACTTTGCCATAGCTGCTGACCCAATTATTGCTTTCACCTGTTTTTACACAGCTTATCTCTTGCATTGTTCTTTACTACTAGCCACACTCAGACGAAGTGAGTGCGCTAGGTCTAAAAGACTCATAGCACTCAGCTACACTTACACATAACCATGCATAAAAGCAGAAAGGCAGAAAAACATGGTCACACACTAAACACCGCGAAACACACTCTGACTCAGAAACATGCACTCGCTGAGTGGCTAAACAAGAAAACACAACTCGGTTTGGATTCTGTTCCTGGAGCTGTATAACTGGGATGCTATGAGGAGACTGAAAATAGGAGAAGGCACTATGACTCCTGGGTTCTATGCCTGTCTCTGAGTGGGAAGAGGGGTCTTGTGGGCTAGTGCAGAGGAGTCTGGGAGCTAACACTTAATGGGTTCTATAGAATCATAGAATATCAGGGTTGGAAGGGACCTTAGTAGGTCATCTAGTCCAACCCCCTGCTCAAAGCAGGACCAATCCCCAATTTTTGCCCCAGATCCCCAAATGGCCCCCTCAAGGATTGAACTCATAACCCTGGGTTTAGCAGGCCAATGCTCAAACCACTGAGCTATCCCTCCCCCCTCACTGGTCCTGGGAGAGGAAGAGCCTCTACTGGTCAGATAGAGGAGTACTGGGAGGCAGGACTCCTGAGTTCTATCCCTGGGTTTGGGTGGGGACTGGTATTTCATGAGTTGGAGTGGAAGGGCTGGGAGTTAGAAATCCTGGGGGGATCTTTTTTTGGGGGGGGGAAATGTGTGGTGTATAAGATAGGACTTGGGGTCATGACTACAAGATTATAATTGAATCCATGATGTTGATTCTTTGTGTGACTTAAGCAAGTTACTATCTGTCTCTGTGCTGCAGTTTTCCATGAGAAAAATATAGGGATATGAATATGTACACAACATATGAGAATTAATAGTCATGTAATATTTCTGCTAGGTTTGATAACTGGTTAATATTTCTGTAGGGATAGTGGTGAGATGTTAACAGGAAGATTTTAAAACATTTTAATTACTTTTTAAACACACACACACACACACACACACATATTTGGATTGTTTCATTGCTGAATTTGTATTTAAAATCACAACCATTTGTTTATATCACAAATAAGCAATCTGTCTGTAAATACAGGACCTGTCATGTAGGATGTTGTCTGCATTTCTTGTTAAGTAAAAATAGTACCATTTATCATTTTTTTAGTACAATAAATTCAGTGAAAACTGTGGTTTATTAGGTGTTTGGCTTTCACCTTGAAAAGCATATATGGAAGAACGTTCCTACCTGAAACCTTCTCTAGACAGGATAGTCTTTGCTTCAAAATTGTGTTATTGTGATGGATTTGTACTTGTGGCATCTCATTTTGGAGTGTTAACCCCTTTCCCCCATCCCACTCTCTAAATTGCATCCAGTTCTAACATGGTTTTGAATCCATCCCCCAGTGATTGAAGAAGCTGACTGATTTGGAGTTAGCACCCCATTGAGGTGAACTAATCAGAAGTTCAGTTTCACACTCCTTTGATAAGGCTGGATAGAGACAGAGCTATTGTTCCCCTCTGAAGAACATTTGGCAACTGCCTCTGGTGATTAAGACTGGAGGGAAGTTAGAACAGAGAAGCTAGACTATTCACAGATTTTCTACCTGTATAGAAGGGAGCTGAATTCAGGCTGCCATCCTCACCCCAGAGATCCCCAGCAGAGACTATGACTAAACAGTCACACACAACTGTGCCCTCAAACACAAATACACACTCACACATAGAATCATACACTCCAACATGTAGAAACACAGAGTAACACAACCATGCTTATATAATCAAAGAAACACACAGCCCACAAACACAGGCTCACACAATTAATGTCCAAAGAGTACACAGGCTCTCATGTCAAAACCCACAACACACAGAAAGGCAATGACACACTCAATATCCAACCAAAAGCATCCAAACACTCAGAAACAAACACATAAAACATATACTGGGGGGGAAGGATAGCTCAGTGGTTTGAGCATTAGCCTTCTAAACCCAGGGTTGTGAGTTCAGTCCTTGAGGGGGTCCATTTAGGGATCTGGGGCAAAAATTGGGGATTGGTCCTGCTTTGAGCAGAGGGTTAGACTAGATGATGTCCTGAGGTCCCTTCCAACCCTGATATTCTATGTGTCTAAATAAGACCCAGGACTCCTGGGTTCTCTGCTTGTCTCTAGGTGGTCTTGTAGGTTAGAGAAGAGGGGTCTGGGAGCTAGCACTTAATGGGTTCTATCACTGGTTCACTGGTTTGGGGAGGGGGATAGGCTCTTCTGGTTAGATGGAGCCGTGCTGGGAGCCAGGACTCCTGAGTTCTATCCCTGGGTCTGGGTGGGGACTGGTGTTTCATGAGTTGGAGTGAAAGGGCTGGGAGTTAGAAATCCTGGGTTTTATTCCTGGCTCTGGGAGGGGCATGTGGTGTAAAAGATAGGACTTGGGATCACAACTCCAAGGTGATAATTGAAGCCATGCCATTCAATCTCTGTGTGACTTGAGCAAGTTGCTATCTTCCACTGCTTGCATCCGAAGAAGTGGGTATTGACCCACAAAAGCTTATGCTTCAATACCTCTGTTAGTCTATAAGGTGCCACAGGACCCTTTGTCAAAGTTGCTATCTGTCTCTGTGCCACTGTTTTCCACTGGAAAATTAGAGAAATATTAATATGTACACAACATATGAGAGTTAATAATCAGGTCATATTTCTGCCAGGTTTGATAACTGGTTAATATTTCTGTAAGGATAGTGATGAGATGTTAACAGGAAGATTTTAAGATATTGTTATTACTTTTTAAACATCTTCCTCCCCCCATATTTAGATTTTTTCATTGCTGAACTTGTGTTTAAAATCACAACCATTTTCAAGTTATGTTTATGTCACAAATAAGCAATCTGTCTATAAATACAGGACCTGTCATGTAGGATGTTGTTTGTATTTCTTTTTAAGTAAAAATAGTGCCATTTATCATTTTTAAATAAAACAAGTCAGTAAAAACTTTATTTTGGCTTTCACCTTGAAAAACGCACATGCAAGTTTCTACTTGAAACCTTCCCTAGAAAGGAAAGTCTTTGGCTTCAAAATTGTCTTGAGATGTGTTAGTATTTGTGGAATCACATTTTGAAGTCTTAACCCTTCATCCCCATACCAGTCTCTAAATTGCATCCAATTCTAACATGGATTTGTTTTCATCCCCCAGTGACTGAAGCTGACTGAGTGGGAGTTAACACCCCATTGAAGTGAACTAATCAGCAGTTCAGTTTCACACTCCTTTGACAAGGCTGGAGGAAGAGAGAGAGCTATTGTTCTCCTCCAGGCAATGAAGAGCATTTGCAACTGCCTCTGGTGATTAAAAACCCCCAGGTGAGTTAGAAAAGAGATACTGATTAGGCCTGGTTTGCTCACAGATTTTGTACCAGTACATGCAGGAATCTGATGCCAGGCTGCCATCCTCACACCAGAGATCCCTAGGAAATATATCCAAACAGCCACACACACCCATGTGCTCATACACAAATACACAGACAAACACACACACAGACTCATGCACTCCCCCATGTAGAAACACTGGCCTGCTTGCTACATAAGGAAATTGTCAGGCAGAACTATAGTGGTCATATAATATTGTAATGGCTAAATGGGGCCCTCGTCCAGAACTACTCCCTATATGTAGAGTGTAGACACACAGAAGCATTTAAATTACTGCAGTGGTGGTATGTGGAAGGAAGTTAGGTGAATGTGATTTTTTTGTCAGCAGGTTTAAAACAAATAAAAGGAAATATTTCTTCACACAATATACAGTCAACCTGTGGAACTCTTTGTCAGAGGATGTTGTGAAGGCCAAGACTATAACAGGGTTCAAACAAGAACTTAATAAATTGATGGAGGATAAGTCCAGGAATGGCTATTAGCCAGGATGGGCAGGGCTACTGTCCCTAGCCTCTGTTAGCCAGAAGCTGGGAATGGGTAAGAGGGGATGGATCACTTGATGATTACCTGTTTTGTTCAATCCCTCTCAGGCACCTGGCATTAGCCACTATCAGAACACAGGATACAGGGCTAGATGGACCTTTGGTCTGACCCAGCATGTTCTTTCTTATGTTCTTATGTAGTGTAGACAGGGCCTCAGGCCCTTTGGGGTGTTTGAAAAGAGCTCTTTTCCCAGCCTGCTGTTTATCCCTTTGATGTATTTCAGAGAAGAATCAGATCCCTTCTCAGCTTTCTGCAAAGATTATACAAATGTATTGCTTTTTAAACACACATATGCATCCTTTCATTGCTGAACTCTCATTTGAAATGCACAATCTAGATGATATTGTTATGTTTCTGTCATGAATAAACATGTCTATAAATACAGGGTCTGTCATTTTTGCATTTGTCTGATTTTCTTTTTAAGTAACATCTTTAATTATAGTTTTTAGAAAACTAGGTCAGTGAAAACTGCAAGTGTCTTGTATTTGGCTTTTATCTTCACACATCAATATGAAATCTACATATGCAGAAAAGACTGTGGCTCAACAGTGTGCTATTGAGATGGGTTTCTCCTTGTGCCATCACGTTTTGGACTCTTCCCCATTGCAGGATCTAAATTGAACTTGCATCCAGGTCGAACATGGATTGGAGTCTAATCCTCAGTCATTGAATGAGCTGGTTGAGAGGGAGTTAGCACCCCATTGAAGGTTAACTAGCACTTCAGTTTCACACCCCTTTTTGACCTGGCTGGCTATGCCAGGCAATGAAGAACATATGGATACTTCCTGTTCTGAATAAAGAAAGACCTAAAGGGAGCGATACAGGACAGGTCTATACACAGATTTTGTACAATAGCAGATCAGAAGGTGATGTCAGTCTGCAGGTGCAAACCCAGAGATTCCCAGGAACTATACCCAAACAACAGCACACGTGCATGCATGCACACGCGCATGCGCGCGCGCACACACACACACATTCATATAATAATTTACATACAAACTCCAGAAACCACACATTACCAGACCCTAACAAGGACTGTCTGAGTGTCTGATTAATACACTTGTGACACTCTGTACCTCAAAGTGGCACCCTGGAACCGCCATATTCATCTTGCACTGTTGAACAAGAATAACCTGTTGTATTGTGTGTACTGTCATTGTATGTCAAGTTATGAAGTATTGCTATATGTGTCACTGAGATATGTTATGAGGTCAGGGATACTCACAACCAGCCTTTCAGTTACAACAAAGTAGTAGCCATCAATGGGCAGATAGGCATAAACTGTGCCTCTCAGCGGTGTGAATTGGTCGCTGTAGCTGATATCTCTTGAGTAACTGGTGTAAACTGGGCCAGCAGAGTAGCTACAATATCATTACAAGCTGCGGCTGCATTAGGAGTGTTTGCCTTTGTAGCTGTACCAGCAAAATTTCCTAGTGCAGACAAGTCCTCAGTCTGTAAAATGCATCCTTTTCAAGTGTGGGGTTCAGTCTAAACCAGCAGGGGGTGGGATAGCTCAGTGGTATGAGCATTGGCCTGCTAAACCCAGGGTTGTGAGTTCAATCCTTGAGGGGGCCACTTAGGGATCTGGGGCAAAAATGGGGGATTAGTCCTGCTTTGAGCAGGGGGTTGGACTTGATGACCTCCTAAGGTCCCTTCCAGCCCTGATATTCTATGAACAACCAGCAGGGATGGAATGGGGGAGCTGATGGGGAGTTCACACCCCAATGAAGTGTTTGGGGTGTTAGAGGGGTCAGTGCTTTTATTGCTGTTGTTTTCTGGTGGAGAGCGTTATTGCAGACACAGAGCAGAGCAGCCCTGTGTTGAAGGCTGGTAGATCTGTAAACGTACAGCAATCTATACACAGAGCGCAAAACATGACCCCAAATTCCTAACCACGTGGCTTCTCTCCCCGCTGACTTTGCTACCAAACTGCTAGCCTCAGCAATATCCCAGAAGCTGAGGCTAATGTCATATAGGCTTAAATCAAATGTAACTCAGTTACTCTTGCACAGAAGTGTGGAACGCCCACACACAAACACGAACACAATCGTGCATGCACAAACAGACAAACAAACGGACCAGAGCACCACCCCAGTCCAGCAGGCAGATACAGTCACCCAAAAATGTGCTCAGGTACACATGACGCTGTAGTATGTAGACTCCCACATGGAATCAAGGACACACTTGCATGAATAGACACTAAAATACCACACAGAGATGTGCATGGCCTTCCGCCATCACGTGTTTGGACTCTCAACCAGCAGTGATGGAATGTAGCTGAACGGTAGCAGGGCCTGGATATGAGTCTACAGCTTAATGGGCAGGCTGGGGGGTGGGGGGAGGCTAAAACCCCAGTGAGCTGGAAGAGCCCCTGTTGGAGTCTGGTTTATGTCAAAAAGTCCAGAAGTGTGTGCCCAGAGTCAGGAACAGGACCCCAAATTCCTATCCATGAGGCTTCTCTTTCTGCGGGCTTTGGAAACCATTTGCCAGCCCCATCACATAAGGTTCCCTGTGGGTGAGGCTTGTGTCCATGCAAAGTGGGGCTTTTCTTGGACGTTTGCAACATCAGCTGATGTAATCAGCAGCTCAGCCTGATGCTCCTTTGATCTGCCTGGCTATTGTTCCCTGCAAGTCCACATGGCGACTCCCTCTGATGATTAAAGGGCGGGGAGGGACTTACTGAGCAGGGGCCCCAGCATATAAGAGAGGCTGGAAAGGCTCAAGGCCAGGAGACACCACAAGCCCTGGGAGAGACCGTGCTGCCTCTGAGGCCCAGCTTTGCCAGAGCCCCTGACAAGAAGATGCTTTGCATGGAGACATCCCAGCCAACCTGGACCTTGGGAGAATGAGACTCACACACTGATGGGTAAGTCCTGCTCTGCTTTGCAGACCTGACACTTGTTTATTTGAACCTTCGCAGCGTTGTTTGGGTAAAAACACTGGTGCTTATCTATTAGACTAGCTGGACCATGCATTTGTTTGTGTCTGGTAATTCCTATTTCTTTGTTCCCCATCTTTGTTCTCAGCATCTCTCTCCTTACATCTCATTCATCTCTTTCTCTGTCTTTGGCTTTCTCTCCATCCAGCCAACTGCCTGTCCCCATTTCACGCTTTCCCTGTTTCTCTGACTAATTTGCTCGATGTGTTTAGCCATAGTTTTTAAATGGAAGGTGCTGCCTAGTTCGGATCTGGTTGATAGAGACCAGTCCCAAAGCACATTGATTGGTTTCCCTGGTGAGTTCCTAGTGCTCCTACTCAAAATTCTCCTGGCAAGTGGCTTTTCTATGTTGGGTAAAAAAGCGACAGGAGGTAACCTTTCCCCAAAGAAGTATGTTTAAGCCAAACTGGAAGTGCATTAGTTTAATACTTGTGTGTCTGTGCATAGAACATTTTGTGTGTGTGTTTCCTTTGAAAATAAACTATATTTTCATTCTCTCTCTCTTTCTCACTCTCTCATTCTTCCCCTCGCCCCGCCTCAGGAGGCTCTCTGGTTTCAGAGAACTTTTCCCATTTATGAGAAGTCAAATACAAAGCATCCAGATGGGCCATCACTGACCTACTGCCCCAATGGGAGCACTTGCTGAAATATTGAAAAGGGTAAGTGCCCCCGGTTGAGGCATAGGTTAAGTGAAAAATACATTGTTTTCTCCACATAGAACAAAACAGTGACTTTCATTCATAGGTTCCTCTCTCTTGAGTGTTTTCTATATCTATTTTCCCTTCCCCATTGAACACAGGATAAAGAACAGACCTGGGCTCCATAGTTGAATGATTAGCATCCTCTATTGGGGAAATTCCAACCAATCATATCTAAACCACTGCACTCTCCGGTCATTCTGTAGGATAGTGCTGTCTGGTTTAGATCTGGTTTCTTGAGAGAACAAGCACATTGCTGGGTTTCAATGCAGAACTCGGGTTTGGGGTTTGGTTTGGTTTGGTTTTTGGCACAGACTAATGCTGCTTTTCCCAGGCACAGGCTGGCTGGCTGTCACCATTTCCCCAGACATTCCCAGGAACTATGGCCAAACACAGGTGGGGCTTTCTGAATACCTAAATAAGAAAGTTCCAATGGGTTTGGATGTTCTTCCTGACTCCTGGAGTTCCACCCCAACCTCCAGGGGAATCTCTGGACTCAGAACTTTTCCTAAATGTCCAAACCAAGCAAATGGACCATCACTGACCTACCACCCTAACAGGAGCACTTGCTGGAACATTAAGACGGGTAAGTGCTCCCCTGTTGAGGCATAGGTCTAGCGAAAAAATCCATTGTCTCCACACACCCCAAATCCACATGGCTTATTAGTATGATGTTCAGGCTCTGTCTTGCTCTCAGTTTCCTCTTCTCATGGATTGTTTAAATGCAATAATCATTGTAAGCTGCAGGCTGTCTCACTCTAAGGGCTTGTGTACATTGGCAAGCTACTGTGCTGAAACTTTCTCGACCAGGGGTGTGAAAACTCACCCCCTCCCCCGAGTGCAGCAAGTGTCAGTGCTGTAAAATGCCACTGTAGAGAGGCTCCAAGCACTGGGAGCAACGCCCTGGCGGGGGTGGTTTACATAGAGCGCTGGGAGAGCTCTCGCCCCCGCGCTTGAGCACAGCTACACCTGGCCTCCAGCACTGAATGCAGAGCAACCTCCAAATAGGAAATTCTAACCCATCCTGTCTTAACCACTAGTCTGGCCGTTCTGTAGGACAGTGCTGCCTGGTTCGGACCTGGTTTCTTGCGAGTCCCGGGTATCTGAGAACAATTCACAATGGTCAGAAGAGGAACCCAAAGAATCCCAATGGAGCTTCACTGACCTTGCACCCCAACAGAAGCACTGGCTGGAATATTGACAAAGGTAAGTGCTCCCCTGTTGAGGCCTAGCTTAAGTGAAAAAAATACAGCATTTTCTCTGCACAGCATAAAATGGAGACTCTCATTCATGTTTTTTCTCTCACTGTTCCATTTTCCAATGACTGTATGTTTAAATTCAGTGACCATTGTGAATGGCAGGTAGTCTTCTCCAAAAGACAAGTTGGAAGAACTGCACCTGAACTCCAGCATTCAATGATCAACCTGCCCTGGGAAATTCCCACCAATCATATCTAAACCACTGCACTGTCTGGTTTTTCTATAGGATAGTGCTGCCTGGTTTAGATCTGGTTTCTTGAGAGAACAAGCACATTCATGGAATCATAGAATCTCAGGGTTGGAAGGGACCTCATTGCTGGGTTTCAAGGCAGAACTCTGATTTGTTGGTTTTTGTTTTGCACAGACTAATGCTCTTTTTTCCTAGAGGAAGGTTTCCCAGGCAGAGGCTGACTGGCGGCCACCATTTCCCCCTTCCCCCCCCCCGCCCCCCGATTCCCAGGAAGAATAGCCAAGCACAGGTGGGGCTTTCTGAGTAACTCTATAAGAAAGTGCCAATGTGTCTGGACATTCTGGAGTTAACTACTTCTGGGATCCCACCTCTCGCGTTGCTCCAACCTACACAAGAACCTCTGGTTTCCGAGAAATATTTGCTATTGGTGAGTAGTCAAATACAAACCATCTGAATGAACCATCACTGCTCTATCACCCCAACAAAAGCACTTGCTGGAATATTGACAAGGGTAAGTGCTCCTCTGTTGAGGTCTTGGTTAAGTGAAAAAAAGCTTTTTCTTTTCACAGCACAAAAAGGTGACTCATATTTCCTCTCTCTAGTGCTGTCTTGCTGTATTCCCTTTTCTATCAACTGTTTAAATCCAATGATCATTGTCTTATCCTAAGACAGGATAAAGAACTACAAGTGTACTCCAGCATTGAATGATTGGCAACCTCCACTGGGGAAATTCCAACCAATCATATCTAAACCACTGCACTCTCCAATCTTTCTGTAGGATAGTACAGCCCAGTTTGGATCTGGTTTCTTTAGCGAACAAGCACTTTGCTTGGTTTCAATGCAGAACTCCTGTTTGTTGGTTTTTTAGGATTCCCCCATAGACTAATGCTTTTTATTCTTAGAGGAAGGTTTCCCAGGCAGAGGCTGACTGGCGGCCACCATTTCCCCAGACATTCCCAGGAACAGCAGCCAAACACAGGTGGGGCTTTCTGAATAACTAAGGAAGTGCCAAGGTCTGGATGTTCTTCATGGAGTTGACTCCTTCCGGGATTCCACTGCTTTCCTTCCTCAAACCAGAGGTAGCACATGTTGGGGGGGGGCATTTGGGGACACTGCTGAAGCTGGCTGCCATCACTCAGTCCCCCCACAATAGGCAGGCCTGGGTTGTCTCTGCCTCAAACCTGAAAGAGACTCCCATTTTAGAGAATTTTCCTATTGGTGACTAGTCAAATCCAAGTCATCCAAATGGACCATCACTGACTTACCCCCCAACGGGAGCATATGCTGGAATATTGAGAAAGGGAAGTGCTCCCCTGTTGAGGCCAAGGTCCAGTGAAAAAAATCCATCATTGTCCCTACAAACCCCAAATCCACAACACTTACTGGGTTCCTCTTCTCCAATCACTGATCGTTTAAATGCACTGCATGCTGTCTCATTCTAACATATGACACAGAACCACACCTGGCCTATAGTGCTGAATGCAGAGCAACCCCCAAATAGGAAATTATAACTAATCCTGTCTTCACCATTTAAATCTGGCCATTCTGTAGAATAGTTCTGCCTGCTTTGGATCTGGTTTCTAGAGAGAAGCAAATTGCTGGGTGTCCCCGGTGAACCCCTCCTTTGGTATGCATTGGTGAATGCTTTTGTTTCCCAGAGTAATGTTTACCTGGACATGGCTGGCTGGCAGTCACCATTCCCCTGCGCCCCCCCCCCCGCCCAAATTCCCAGGAACAATATCCAAACAGAGCTGGCACTCTCTGTCAAGCTAAATAAGAAAGTGCTGCTCTGTCTGGGCATAGTTCCTGCAATGGAGTATCTACGGGATCCTATCAGTCCAATGCTACAAACGATCAAGAGTCGCTGATTTCAGAACATTTCCCCATGATCAGAAGAGGAACCCATAGAATCACAATGGAGATTCGCTGACTTAGCACCTCAACAGGAGCATTGGCTGGAATATTGACATAGGTAAGTGCTCCCCTGTTGAGGACTAGGTTAAGTGAAAAAAAATCCTGTTTTCTCCGCAGAGCACAAAATGATGATACTTAATATTTCCTCTCTCCTGAGTGTTTTCTCGCTGTTTCCCCTGTTTCCATTGACTGTTTAAATTCAATGATCACTGTGAACTACAAGTAGTCCTACCCAAAGGCAGGGTAAAGAAGTGCACCTCTACTCCAGTGTTGACTGAATAGCAACCATCACTGGGGAAATTCCAACCAATCATATCAAACCACTGCCCTCTTTGGTCATTCTGTAGGATAGTGCTACCTGGTTTGGATCTGGTTTCTTGAGAGGACAAGCACATTGCTGGGTTTCAAGGCAGAACTCTACTTGGTTGTTTTGTTTTTTTCACACACATTAATCCTCTTTTTCCCTAGAGGAAGATTTTTCAGGCAGGGGCTGGCCGGCTGACACCATTTGCATAGACATTCCCAGGAACAGCGGCCAAACACAGCTGCACTTTCTGAATACTTAAATAAGTAAGTGGTAATGTGTTTGGACGTTCTTTATGGAGTTGGCACCTTATGGGATTCCACGTGTTGCATTCCTTCACTCTCCAGGATAATCTTTGTTCTCTAAGAACTTTCCTTTTTGTGAGAAGTCAAATTCAAACCATCCAAATGGACTATCACTGACCTACCACCCCAACGGGAGCACTTGCTGGAATATTGAGAAAGGTAAGTTCTCCCCTGTTGAGGCATAGGTCTAGTGTCATTGTCTCCACACATCACAAATCCACAAGGCTTATTGGTATGTTTTCAGGCTCTGTCTCACTCGCCGTTTCCTCTTCTCCAACCACTGATTTTTTTAAATGCAATTATCTTAGTGAATTGCAGGATGTCTCACTGTAAGATATGACAAAGAACTGCACCTGGCCTCCAGTGATGAATATGGAGCAACCTCAGATAGGAAATCCTAACCAATCCTGTCCTAACCGCAGCGCTCTCTGGTCATTCCGTAGGATAGTGCTGCCCGGTTTGGATCTGGTTTCTTGTGAAATGCAAGCATGTTGCTGAGTGTCCATGGAGAGCTCCTCCTTTTGGTTTGCACAGGCTAAAGCTTTCTTTTTCTACAAGAACATTGACTTGGATTGACCATTGACCATTTCCTTGCTCCCCCCGCCCCCCAATTCCCAGGAACAGTATCCAAACACAGCTGGCACTCTCTGGAGAGCTGAATAAGAAAGTGCTGCTCTGTCTGGACATTGTTTCTGCAGTGGAGTCTGTAGGGGATCCTGTCAGTTGCGTGCTTCAAACCTCCCCTGATTTCTGAAAACGTTTCCCAATGGTCGGAAGAGGAACCCACAGAATGATCAACCTGCCCTGGGAAATTCCCACCAATCATATCTAAACCACTGCACTGTCTGGTTTTTCTATAGAATAGTGCTGCCTGGTTTAGATCTGGTTTCTTGAGAGAACAAGCACATTGCTGTTCTCTCAAGGCGGAATTTATGCTCTTTTTCCCTACAGGAAGATTTCCCAGGCAGGGGCTGGCTGGCTCCCACCATTCCCTCCACCCCCCCCCCCCCCCCCCGCCCCCCGAGATTCCCAGGAAGAATAGCCAAGCACAGGTGGGACTTTCTGAGTAACTCTATAAGAAAGTGCCAATGTGTCTGGATGTTCTTTCTGGAGTTGACTCCTTCTGGGATCCCACCCCTTGCGTTGCTCCAATCTACTATCACCCCAACAGAAGCACTTGCTGGAATATTGACAAGGGTAAGTGCTCCCCTGTTGAGGCCTAGGTTAAGTGAAAAAAAATCTTTTTCTTTTCACAGCACAAAAAGGTGACTCTCGTATTTCCTTTCTCTAGTGCTGTCTTGCTGTATTCCCTTTTCCACCAACTCCAATGATCATTGTGAACAGCAGGTCATCTTATCCTAAGACAGGATAAAGAACTACAACTGTACTCCAGCGTTGAATGATTGGCAACCTCCACTGGGGAAATTCCAACCAATCATCTAAACCACTGCACTCTCCAATCTTTCTGTAGGATAGTACAGCCCAGTTTGGATCTGGTTTCTTTAGAGAACAAGCACATTGCTTGGTTTCAATGCAGAACTCCTGTTTGTTGTTTTTTTAGGATTCCGGGCCCCCCCCCCCCCCCCCCCCCCCGATTAATGCTTTTTATTCTTAGAGGAAGGTTTCTCAGGCAGGGGCTGGCCGGCTGACACCATTTCTCCAGACATTCCCAGGAACAGCAGCCAAACACAGCTGCACTTTCTGAATACTTAAATAAGTAAGTGGTAATGTGTTTGGACGTTCTTTATGGAGTTGGCACCTTATGGGATTCCACCTGTTGCATTCCGTCACTCTCCAGGATAATCTTTGGTCTCTAAGAACTTTTCCTTTTTGTGAGAAGCTATATTCAAACCATCCAAATGGAAAGTCACTGACCTACCACCCCAACGGGAGCACTTGCTGGAATATTGAGAAAGGTAAGTGCTCCTCTGTTGAGGCATAGGCCTAGTGAAAAACTACAGCATTGTCTCCACACATCACAAATCCACAAGGCTTATTGGTATGTTTTCAGACTCTTGTCTCATTCGCAGTTTCCTGTTCTCCAACCACTTTTTAATGCAATTATCTTAGTGAACTGCAGGCTGTCTCACTGTAAGATATGACAAAGAACTGCTCCTGACCTCCAGTGCTGTATGTGGAGCAACCTCAATCCTAACCAATCCTGTCCTAACCGCAGCTCTCTCTGGTTATTCTGCAGGATAGTGCTGTCTGGTTTGGATCTGGTTTCTTATGAAATGCAAACATGTTGCTGGGTGTACATGGAGAGCTCCTCCTTTTGGTTTGCACAGGCTAATGCTTTCTTTTTCTACAAGAACATTGACTTGGATTTCCCCCGCTCCAAATTCCCAGGAACACTATCCAAACACAGCTGGCACTCTCTGAAGAGGTAAATAAGAAAGTGCTGCTCTGTCTGGGCATTGTTTCTGCAGTGAAGTCTGTTGGATGCTTCAAAGCTCCAAGCGTCGCTGATTTTGGAGAACGTTTCCCAATGGTCAGAAGAGGAACCCACAGAATCGCAATGGAGCTTCGCTTACCTTGCACCCCAACAGGAGCACTGGCTGGAATATTGACAAGAGAAAGTGCTCCCCTGTTGAGGCCTAGGTTGAGTGAAAAACATGCAGCATTTTCTCCACATAGCACTAAAAGGAGACACATTCATTCGTTTCCTCTCTGGAGTGTTGTCTCGCCGTATTCCCTTTTCCATCAACTGTTAATTCAATGATCATGGTGATCTGGAGGGAGTCTTATCCAATGTTCCCTCTAATTTTTGACAGGCCGTGTGCTCAAAATATTTTGTCTGTGCAAATTGTTGTGCTTCTGTGCAAATGTTTGTGCGCGCGGTGTTTCGCCGTGTGCGTGGGGTTTAGGATCTGTGTGCGCGCGCACACGCGCACAGTTTAGAGGGAACAGTGGTCTTATCCTAAGACAAGATAAAGAGCTGCAACTCTGCCTCAGCATTGAATGATTAGCAACCACCACTGGGGAAATTCCAACCAATCATATCAAACCACTGCCCTCTTTGGTCATTCTGTAGGATAGTGCTGCTGGTTTGGATCTGGTTTCTTGAGAGAACAAGCACATTGCTGGATTTCAAGGCAGAATTCTGCTTGGTTGTTACGTTTTTGTTTTTTCACACACATTAATCCTCTTTTTCCCTGGAGGAAAATTTCTCAGGCAGGGGCTGGCCAGCTGCTACCATTTCCCCAGACATTCCCAGGAACAGCAGTCAAACACAGATGCACTTTCTGAATTCTTAAATGATTAAGTGGTACTGTGTTTGGAAGTTCTTTATGGAGTTGGCACCTTATGGGATTCCACCTGTTGCATTCCTTCACTCTTCAGGATAATCTTTGGTCTCTAGGAACTTTTCCTTTTTGTGAGAAGTCAAATTCAAACCATCCAAATGGACCATCACTGACCTACCACCCCAACGGGAGCACTTGCTGGAATATTGAGAAAGGTAAGTTCTCCCCTGTTGAGGCATAGGTCTAGTGTAATTGTCTCCACACATCACAAATCCACAAGGCTCAGAACAAGCACGTTTCTGGCTTTCAATGCAGAACTCTGGGTTGGTTGTTTTTTTTTTTGGTACATATTAATGCTTTTTTTCCCTTGGAGGAAGATTTCTCAGGCAGAGGCTGGCTGACTCACCATTTCCTGAAACATTCCAGGAACAATAGCCAAACACATCTGCACTTTTTGAATATCTAAATATGAAATTGTTAACGTGTTTGGACATTCTTTCTGGAGTTGGCTCCTTCTGGGATTCCACCTATCGTGTTCCTCCATGCTCCAAGAGAATCTTTGGTCTTTTGACCGGCACTGACCTACTGCCCCAACGGGAGCACTTGCTGGAATATTGAGAAAGGTAAGGGCTCCCCGGTTGAGGCATAGGTCAAGTGGGAAAAAAATCCATCCCTGTGTCCACACACCCCAAATCCAGAACACTTATCTGTATGTTTTCAAGCTCAGTTTCACTCTTGGGTTCCTCTTCTCCAATTACTGATGGTTTAAATGCAATTATCCTTGTGCACTGCAGGCTGTCTCACTGTAAGGTATGACAAAGAACTGCTCCTGGCCTCCAGTGCTGGATGCGGAGCCACCTCAAAATACGAAATTCTAACCAAAGGTGTCTTAACCACAACACTCTCCGTAGGATAGTGCTGTCTGGTTTGGTTGTCGCTTCTTGTGAAATACGAGCATATTTCTGGGTGTCCCTGGAGCACTCCTCCTTTTGGTTTGCACAGGCTAATGCTTTTTTTCTTCGAGAACACTGACCTGGACGTGGCTGGCTGGCAGCCACCATTTTCCCCCACCCCAATTCCCAGGAACACTATCCACACAGCTCGAATGCTCTGAAGAGGTAAATAAGAAAATCCTGCTCTGTATAGGCATTGTTTCTGCACTGGAGTCCATAGGGGATCCTGCCCATTGGATGCTTACAAACTTCCAAGAGAGTCCCTGATTTCTGAGAACATTTCCCAATGGTTGGAAGAGGAACCCACAAAATCACAATGGAGCTTAGAATCATAGAATCTCAGGGTTGGAAGGGACCTCAGGAGGTAGTCCAACCCCCTGCTCAAAGCAGGACCAACCCCAACTACATCATCCCAGACAGGGCTTTGTCAAGCCTGACCTTAAAAACCTCTAAGGAAGGAGATTCCACCACCTCCCTAGGTAACCCATTCCAGTGCTTCACCACCCTACTAGTGAAAACGTTTTTTCCTAATATCCAACCTAAACCTCCCCCTCTGCAACTTGAGACCATTACTCCTTGTTCTGTCATCTTCTACCACTGAGAACAGTCTAGATCCATCCTCTTTGGAACCCCCTTTCAGGTAGTTGAAAGCAGCTCTCAAATCCCCCCTCATTCTTCTCTTCTGCAGGCTAAACAATCCCAGTTCCCTCAGCCTCTCCTCATAAGTCATGTGCTCCAGCCCCCAAATCATTTTTGTTGCCCTCCGCTGGACTCTTTCCAATTTATCCACATCCTTCTTGCAGTGTGGGGCCCAAAACTGGACACAGTACTCCAAATGAGGCCTCACCAGTGCCGAATAGAGGGGAATAATCACGTCCCTCGATCTGCTGGAAATGCCCCTACTTATACAGCCCAAAATGCCGTTAGCCTTCTTGGCAACAAGGGCACACTGTTGACTCATATTCAGCTTTTCGTCCACTGTAACCCCTTGGTCCTTTTCTGCAGAACTGCTGCCCAGCCATTCGGTCCCTAGTCTGTAGCAGTGCATGGGATTCTTCCGTCCTAAGTGCAGGACTCTGCACTTGTCCTTGTTGAACCTCATCAGATTTTTTTTGGCCCAATCCTCTAATTTGTCTAGGTCCCTCTGTATCCTGTCCCTACCCTCCAGCGTATCAACCACTCCTCCCAGTTTAGTGTCCTTCGCTGACCTTGCACCCCAACAGGAGCACTGTCTGGAATATTGACAAGAGAAAAAGTGCTCCCCTGTTGAGGCATAAGTTAAGTGAAAAAATTCAGCTTTTTCTTTTCACAGCACAAAAAGGCGACTCTCGTATTTCCTCTCTTTCTAGTGCTGTCCTGCTGTATTCCCTTTTCCACCGTCTGTTTAAATCCAATGATCATTGTGATTGGCAGGTCATCTTATTCTAAGACAGGATAAAGAACTGCAATTGTACTCCAGGGATGAATGTTTGGCAACCTCCACTGTCCAATTCTAACCAATCATACCTAAACCACTGCATTCTCCGGTCGTTCTGTAGGATAGTGCTGCCTGGTTTGGATCTGGTTTCTTGAGAGACCAAGCACATTGCTGGGTTTCAAGGCAGAACTCCAGTTTGTTATTTATTGGGGTCATTTTGCACAGCCTAATGCTGTTTTTCACTAGAGGAAGTTTTCCCAGGCAGAGGCTGGCTGGCTGCCAGCATTTCCCAAAACATTCCCCAGAACAATGGCCAAGCAGAAGTGGGGATTTTCTGTATAAGAAAGTGCCAATGTATTTGGATGTTCTTCTTGAAGTTGACTCCTTCTGGGATTCCACTGCTCTCCTTCCTCAAACCAGAGAAAGACACATCTGATACTTAAATCTTAAATAGAGATAAATAAAAATGAATAAAATCTGCTTCCTTTCTCTAACAGACACACTCTGTTACTGCCATTATTCAATTGCTTTTCACCCCATAACATGTGATTAAGGTTTTTTCCTTTTTATTAAAAAAGGGAATATATTCTATTATTTTGGCATTTATGTTTACCGAGCACAATCATGCATGTGACTCACATTTGACTCAATCATTGCAATTGGTATCCTAGTTGGAACTGCATTTATTTTCATGCGCGTTTTAAGTTATTTTACAGATATAACTTCAAATACAATTTGAAAATAAACCACCTTCATCTGCCCAGTGTCTGAGGTTATGTGTTTAGCTAATGGTTTTTTAAACGGGCACTGCTAAGGGTTAGTACAAGCTAAAGTTACATTCTAGGAGGACTGTACTACTTTAAATAATGAATGAGAAAGCACAATATGATAATAAAAGTAATAATGATAATTACTCCAGCCAGGACAGGTTACATGAACTACAAGAACTCGCTACTCAAAGAATTAAATGTAAGCATAAGAAAGAAATAAAAGTATGAAAGGCAGCCCAGTCAAAAAACTAAAATGCCAGCCCTTTGAAAGAATAAAATTACCGAGAATATATGTGCATTGCAGGAAGTACCAACAAGTAACAACAAGTTGGTGAGTTCTTGCAAATTATCTCCGCCTAGGATGGTAAAATGGTCCTGGTGGCTCCTTAATCCGGATTCAGCTGTGCAGTTAGCATGGCTCTTGGCAGCCAAGCCTTCACTCTCTTCTCAACCTCCTTTCTTTCTGGTCTCTGCTGAGATGTCAGTGTTCAATGTCCCAGAAATCCCTAAAGTAGATGGCTCCTCCCTGTCTGTGATACTTCTTTCTCTGTTACACCCCAAAAAGCAGTCAAAACCAAGGCTAGGTCTACACTAACCCCCCCGTCGAACTAAGATACGCAACTTCAGCTACGTTAATAACGTAGCTGAAGTCGAAGTCTCTTAGTTCGAACTTACCTGTGGTCCACACGCGGCGCACAGGCTCCCCCGTCGACTCCGCCTGCTCCGTTCGTGGAGCAGGATTACCAGCGTTGACAGGGGAGCACTTCCTGGTTCGATTTATCGCGTCTAGACAAGACGCGATAAATCGAACCCAGAACATCGATCCCGCGCCTCCGACTGGACGCGTAAGTATAGACGTACCCCAAGTGTAAGACTAAACCCTTTGTCTCTGAGTTCTGGCTTCAGACTGATTCCTGCAGTTGCTTCCAGCTTGTTCAATCTCCGCCCTGGACTCTAGACAACCTGCGAATTGGAGTCCTGATCCTCTGCCACCATTACCGCTGTTGTACAGGGTTGAGGCCTGATGCAAATAACAAAATAAAAACGTTTATCCAATAAATGGTTAGCAATGTGAGCACAGTCCAAACCCTTTATTTTTAGGACACTAAAATGAATCAGGTTCTTATAAGAAGAACTTTATTATAAAAAGTAAAAGAATCACACCTGCAAAATCAGGATGGAAGGTAACTTTACAGGGTAATAAAAAGATTTAAAACACAGAGGACTCCTCTCTGGACTCAGCTTCACAGTTACAAAAACAGGAATAAAACTACCTCTTAGCAGAGGGAAAATTCACAAGCTAAAACAAAAGGTAACCTAACACATTTCCTTGCCCTTACTTACAATTTTTGTAAACTTAGATGGATCATTTCAGGTATGTTTTCAGGAGATGTTGTCCCTGCCTGGTCTCCCCGTCCATAGATGGAACAAAACAAAGAGAGCACAAACAAAACCTCTCCACCCCCCGCCACAGATTTGAAAGTATCTTCTTTCCTCATTGGCCCTTCTGGTCAGGTGCCAACTAGGTTATTTGAGCTTCTTAACCCCTTACAGGCAAAGCGATTTAGTACAGCTTCCCAGGGGGGATTTTATGTTGCTCTTATCTCTATGTTTATGACAGTTGTTAATGGCTTATTCATACCTAATCCACTATCCCAGAGAAGGCAGGTATGAATGGAGACCTCTTGACCAATGGGGATTGCCTGACCGCCACGTCGCAGCAAGGGGCTTTTTAGCAGCTGGAAGAAGGTATAAAAGAAGAGACAGTGACACCATCATTTGGCCGCTCTCCTGCCCCCCGCCCTGGGTTTAGCAGGCCAATGCTCAAACCACTGAGCTATCCCTCCCCGCTGACCGCATCATAACCTTAAACCAGCCATCTTTTGTAGCCTGGCTGTTTACAAGTTACACAGAGCTGTTCACGTCACTTAAATTTAATGTTAATTAGCCAGCTGGTGCAAGCTTTGCCTCTGGTCCCTCCATGTATTTTCCCGTCCTTCGTTTAGAAAATTAAATGCCAAACAGTAAGGGGCATGAAGACACTTCCTGTCTGCACTTGGTACAAAGCATGCATGCGCCTTTGCTCCGACAAGTTCTGTTTTCAGAAGTGAAGGAGGAGCATTGTACGTTCCTTGACATCCCAACACCCATAGATAGATAGATTAGATTAGATAAGGTGCACATCACATTAATGCCATGCACATAATCCTGATGAATTAGGGGGTATACGATGCAGACCTCAAAATTGCTCAACATAAACCCTGGACCCCAGCACCCGTGCCCAGGCAGGGAGCTGAAGTCACTTCCCCAGCAAGTCTGTCTCAGGCAGCCGCCAGCACAGGGCTGCAGGGCAGCGTCTGGAAGGGGCTGGTCCTGCCTCTTGCACTCCCAGCATCTGGGCCATGCGTCACCCAGGCCCCACCTCTTCCCCCCCCCCCCACTCCTTCCCTCCCCCGAGGGCCTCTGGCTCACCGACAAAGAGCTGATGGCAGTGGATGGGAGGCACTGGGAGGGGCGGGGACGAGCTGACCGGTGGGGCCTGCCACTGATGGGAGGGGGAGGCACTGGAGGGTGTGTCTTCCTTCTCATAACACAAGAACTAGGGGCCACCAAATACAATTAATAGCAGGTTTAAAAGAAACAAAAGGGAGTGTTTTTTCCACACAACGCACAGGCAACCTGTGGAACTCCTTGCCAGAGGATGTTGTGAAGGCCAAGACTATAACAGGGTTCAAAAAAGAACTAGATAAATTCATGGAGGATTAGCTGTTCTGTTCATTCCCTCTGGGGCATCTGGCATTGGCCACTGTCGAAAGACAGGTTACTGGGCTAGATGGACTTTTGGTGTGACCCAATATGGCTGCTCTTATGTACTCAAACTGATATCAGCTGCCTTCCTGTGATTACCAGTCAGCATTTTATGCACAATCTACAAAATTGTGTTATTGAGAAATTATACTGCACGTGTGTTATGACTCTCCGCACTCTGTGCTTCTCCTCAGAATAGATGAGTCCATCTCAGCCCCAAACAAAGAGCCATTCTTCTCAAGCTCAGCCAGTAGAGCCTCCCAGACTTAGCTTCGAGGGTCCCCTCTTCAGATCTCCCTGTGCCGGCCAAGAGGGCAGCCTGTCACACTCCCAGAATGGAAACAAGTCAATATTTTCTGGAAAATAAGATTCAGTGTTTACCGACAGAACAGTACCCAATTCCTTCCTGGCCTTGTTTCTATTTTAAAATGATCTGTTTTCCATCTCCAATCCAGAGCGAGTTTATTTCCTTCGGGAAAGCCTGTCCACCAGGGAGTAAAAATCCCAGCAACAATTATCGGTTGGTATCTCTGGGGCTGTTTGGAAGAAATTATATTCCTCCTTCCTTGGCAATGTCATTGATTTCTTTTCTAGAGGCTGGAGGGACAAGGAGCCCTGTTTGATGCCAGGTACGTACCGGCAGAGATGGGATCTT
The DNA here is from genome assembly GCA_037349315.1 of Chelydra serpentina. NCBI lineage: Eukaryota > Metazoa > Chordata > Testudines > Chelydridae > Chelydra > Chelydra serpentina. The sequence goes on along the minus strand of JBAIAC010000046.1, from coordinate 3,713,378 downwards.
GGGATCTTTATTCGCGCGGTAGGGGTTTATCTTCCTTTCTATTCAAGCTTCCTTTACTGGGAACGTCGGGTGTGTGTTCACGGCACCCACGGCCGGCCCGTGCCAGCTGACTCAGGCTCATGGGGCTCGAGTTGCGGGGCTGTTTCATCGCTGTGTAGATTTGCAGATTTGGACCGGAGACCGAGCTCTGGAAACCTCCCACCCCACAGGATCCTACATCCCAGACTCCAGCCAGAGCCTGGAAATCTGCACAGCAATGAAACAGCCCCGCAGCCTGAGCCCCGCAAGCGTTGGCTGGCACATGCGAGGTGCAGCTTTCAGACACACCCACAGGGACCACAGGGCTGGAACAGAGCCGGTCCTATGCCCCGATGCATTAGAAGTGGGTGAAAACACAGAACCTTTTGGGGCCTTTCGTGATAGTTTGTTTATGGCCTGAGACTGAGCGTCATTACCATCAACATTTGCATCAAGGACCGGGAAGGGCCCATAAAATCATCACTGAAAAGTTTGCAGATGACACACGACTTGGAGTGGTCAATAACGAAGAGGACGGGTCAGAGCGATCCGGATCGCTTGGTAAACTGGGAGCAAGTCAATGGTGTGTGTTTTAATCCATACATCTAGGAACCCAGAATGCAGGCCATAGGGACAGGATGGGGGACTTCACCCTGGGGAGCAGCGACTCTGGAAAAGATTTGGGGGTTGTGGTCGATAATCAGCTGAACACAAGCTTCCAGTATGACGCTGGGGCCACAACAGCGAATACGATCCTGGGATGCATCAACAGGGGAATATCAAGTAGGAGCAGCTCTGGTGCCCACAATTCAAGGAGGCTGTTGATAAATTGGAGAAGGGTCAGAGCAGAACCAGGTGTTGGAAAACCTGCCTTGTCATAACAGACTTAAAGATCTGGGAGGGATAGCTCAGTGGTTTGAGCATTGGTCTGCTAAATCCAGGCTTGTGAGTTCAATTCTTGAGGGGGCCATTTAGGGATCTGGGGTAAAAATTAGGGATTGGTCCTGCTTTGAGCAGGGGGTTGGACTAGATGACCTTCTAAGGTCCCTTCCAACCCTGAGATTCTATGACCTAAATCTGTTTAGCTAAGCAAAGGTGATTTCATCCTAGTCTATCAGTACCTCCACGGGGAACAAACATTTAATAATGGGCTCTTCAATATAGCGTCTGATGGCTGGAAGTTGAAGCTAGACAAATTCAGACTAGAAATAAGGGGTCCATTTTTAACAGGGAGTAATTAACAATTGGGACAACTTACCAAGGGCTGTGGTGGATTCTCCATCACTGGCCGTTTTAAAATCCAGATGGGATGTTTTTCTGCTCAGGAATTATTGTGGGGGCAGTTCTCTGGCCTGTGTCATATCGGGGGTGAGTCTAGATGATTGCCGTGATCCTTTCTGGCCTTGAAATCGATGAATAACTGCTGGGCATCTGCCTTGCACTTTGTGTGATCATTTACACTTGTGTAAAATCCCCCGCTTTGCACACATGTAAAGACTACACAAGGTGCAGAGCAGGGAAAAAAAAAATCAGTCATAAGAACATAAGAACGGCCATACTGGGTCAGACCAAGGGTCAGTCTAGCCCAGTATCCTGTCTTCTGACAATGGCCAGTGCTAGGTGCTTCAGAGGGAATGAACAGAACAGGTAATCATCAAGTGATCCATCCCCTGTCGCCCATTCCCAGCTTCTGGCAATCAGAGACTAGGGACATCATCCTTCCCCATCCTGGCTAATAGCCATTGATGGACCTATTCTCCATGAACTTATCCAGTTCTTTTTTGAACCCTGTTATAGTCTTGGCCTTCACAACATCCTCTGGCAAGGAGTTCCACAGGTTGACTGTGAGTGGTGTGAAGAAATACTTCCTTTTGTTTGTTTTAAACCTGCTGCCTAGTAATTTCATTTGGTGGCCCCTAGTTCTTGTGTTGTGAGACAAAGTAAATAATGCTTCCTTATTTACTTTCTCCACAACAGTCATGATTTTATACACCTCTATCATATCCCCCCTTAGTTGTCTCTTTTCCAGTCCCTTAATTCCTCTTTTTTCCCCTCCTAAATTAAGGCATGGCATTAAAAATGTGGACTGGACTGATGGTAATAATATGCAGCTCTTTCATTCACGGATCTCAACATGGTTTATCAAGGAGGTGAGTATCATTATGCCCCTTCTACAAATGGGGAAACTGAGGCACAACAAGGGGACGCGACTGCCCCCTGAGCACCAGCCGAGCACTAGAATAGACCCCAGGGCTGCTGAGTCCCACGTCTGGGCACTATCCCACACTGCTTCCCCAGCCACTGACTCGTCTGCATAGTGTATGGCCGTGGGCTGGTCACTTAGGGCTGGATTCACAAAAGGATTTAGGAACCTCGCCACCCATTTGAGGCACCTAACTCCCAGGCTCAGTCCTCAATGCATTTCACAGGTGCTAAAACTTGCCTGGCACCAAAACACTTGCAGTCAAACCTCCCTGTCCCTGCCTTTGAGCCTCTACACGACAGCCCCATGCCAGGTGTCGGCTGCCGGGGCCCCAGAGCGATTCGCAAACGGGGCAGACGGGTGTTCCTCTGCCTAACACATGGGAGGGGCCCAATCCTGCAAGTGTGCGCTGAGCTCACCTGCCGGATCAGGCCCCGGTAGGGGAGCTGACCCAAAATACAGGGGAAGGTTCTGCCTTATAACTTGCAGCCCAACGGTCAGGGCTAGCTCAAGTCCCCGTTCCACCTGCGGGGGGCAGAAACGGTCTGAAAGCAGGGGACTGGACTAGAGGACCGCTCGGGGTCTCTTCGAATCCTACACGTCTATGAGTCTGCAAAATGCCCCTTTATAATACTGTGGCGTCGGCACCAACTCCTGGAGCACCCATAGAAAAAAATTAGTGGGTGCTCAGCACCCACTGGCAGCCAAGCTCTCCCCCCGCCAGCGCCTCCCATCCACCGGCAGCCTCCCCAATCAACTCCCTCCCTCCCAGCACCAATCAGCTGTTCCGTGGAATGCAAGAGGCGCACAGGAGTTGTGGGGGGGGAAGCGGGAGGAGGTGGAACTGGGTAGAAGGGGAGGGCGGGTGTGGGAGCTTGGGGGAAGGGGAGGTTGGGTGGGGGCAGAGTGGGGGGTGGGGGGTTGAGCTCCCACTGGAGGCCCAGAAGAAGCTGGTACCTGTGCACTGTGCTCTAACCTGATGCCAAAAACTTATTTCCACATTGTTTTTTCCCAGTAGCTAGTGCGCGGGACCAGCACACGGGACAACTGGGTCCTACTGAGGAAAAGCGCTAGGTATTGCTATTATTACCTTGCTGTCGTTACAGATCAGCTCAGCGGGGGACATGGAAGCCTCCAACGAGACATGGGAAGTGGAGTTTTTCCTGGTGGGGTTCCCAGATCTCGAGCGCTTTCACCTCCTGCTCTTTAGCCTCCTGCTCTTCACCTACTTACTCATTCTTGGTGGCAATGCTGGCATTCTGATGCTTATCCGGGCCAACCCGCATCTTCACGTCCCCATGTATTATTTTGTGGCCATCCTGTCTTTCTTGGAGGTGTGGTATACCACAGTGACCATCCCCAAGATGCTGGCCAACCTCCTGGACAGCAGGAAGCCCATCTCCTACCGGGGCTGCCTCCTGCAGGTGTATTTCTTCCATGCGTTGGGCATTACGGAGGCCTGTTTGCTCACGGCAATGGCTTATGACCGATACTTGGCCATCTGCAAGCCTTTGCATTACCCATCCGCCATGACCCCCAAGAGTTGCCTCTGGCTAGCGGCGGGGTGCTGGGCATGTGGCTTTACGTGGCCTGTGCCCGAAATCATCCTGCTCTCCACGTTGCCCCTCTGCGGGGCGCGCCGCATAGAGCACCTCTTCTGCGACTTCCCCTCCCTGCTCCGCTTGGCCTGCGCGGATGTGTCCACCAGCAGCACCACAGACTTCACCCTCCACGCCTTCGTCATCCTTGGCCCCACCGCCCTCATCCTCTTCTCTTATGTGAAGATCCTGAGCGTCGTCATCAAGATCCGGGGTTCGGCAGGGCGGCGAAAGGCCTTCTCCACCTGCGCCTCTCACCTGACCGTGGTCCTGGCCTTTTTCGGCACCACTGGTTTTATGTACATCCGCCCAGCACAAAGCCGGCCTTCCTACCACGACAGGGTGGTGGCGGTGATCTATGCGGTTCTAACCCCACTCTTCAACCCACTGATTTACAGCTTGAGGAACAAAGAGATTCAGGAAGCAATTGGCAATCTCATGAAACCCCAGTGGGTTTCCCCCTGTAAGCGAAGCAGAGAAGGGCTTCCGATTGCAAATGCTCTGCCACCGATTTCCAGTGTGACCTCGGGCTAGTCACCTAGCCTGGGATTTTTCAAGAGCCTCTAGGCACCCAAAGTTGAAATAGGGTGGCTAACACCTGCAGGCCTTGTCTAGACTCAAAAGCCTTGGATCTTGATTATGAGGCTCACAAGCCCCCCCACAGTGTGGACATAGTTATATAGGTGCATAGTTATATACAGCGCTTTATACTGGGATGGTTATTCCCATGCAGGAAGGTGAATAAACTACACCAGTATAAGGCACCTTTATCCCAGTATAATGGCACCCACACTAGGGTTTATACCAATATAACTATTGGAGCCCAGGGTCCCTTTATTGCCAGCTGGCAGAGGACCTGGGAAGAGGGGGTGCACAGAATTTTACAAGGATCCCCATGGCCAGATATATGCATCATGAATCACCAAAGGGTGGCATGTGAGGTCTCTATTGAGAGCCAGCGGCCCCCTGGTCACCATAATCATTGTGAAACGTGTGTACGGATAATATTTAAGGCGTCACGTATCTGTACTGAAAATTATGTTCTTAAGGCAAAGCCCGTCACCGTGTCTCGGACCGGTTGCTTTAAGGCGCGGGTAACTAACGCTTCTCTCTCTGTCTGCTCACTGTGTACGGGCCGCTTCCCAGTGGTGTGTTGTTTGCATAATGACCCTGATGCTCATCAAAAGATTGTGACACTTACAAGCAGCGGCGTAGCCGGGTTTAGAGCCCAGGGGGGAGCGGAGCTAAAAAAAAAAGGCGCCGGGAGCAAAAAAAAATGCTCCGCTCCGGCTGCAGCGCAGGAGCAAAAGGTGTTGGAGCACAAAAAAGGCGCCGCTTCTCCTCAGTGCGAGAGTGACCGCTCCCCCTGCTCCCACCGCCCCCCGGCTACGCTACTGCTTACAAGAGGGAGAAGCTACAGGCATAGGCCCTGGCTCAGCATCCACCGGCAGCCCCGCCACTCAGTTCCTGGTCCTACCCCTCTCTCCCAGCACCTACCGACCACTGTAATCAGCTGTTCAGTGGCATTCAGGAGACACTGGGAGAGGAAGGGCAGGAAGAGGCAAGGTAGGGGTGGGGGTTTGGTGGAAGGTGGAGTGGGGATGGAGCCTGGGGCAGAGTGGGGGTCGAGCACCCCCCGGGAACTGGGAAACTCGGCGCCTCTGCCTACAGGAACAAAGCAATTGGCAGGGGGCTGACGACGCTCAAAGAATTAGCCTGGTCTACCAGGTAATGCAAGAAACCGCACAACATCTTCCGTCATGGGGGCACGACTTGTCCCACAAACGGAAGCTCACAGCCACGCGGGGCTGTGAAATGGTGGAGGGACTTCATATGAGGGTTGCTCATCAAAGTATCTTGCTAAATACGTCTAGGCTCTAGAATGCATCTTGTGGTTTTATTGTATAGGTTGCCATCTATTTCCAATACTTGCTACTGGTCTCAGGTATCAGAGGGGTAGCCGTGTTAGTCTGGATCTGTAGAAGCGACAAAGAGTTCTGTGGCACCTTATAGACTAACAGATGTATTGGAGCATAAGCTTTTGTGGGTGAATACCCACTTCTTCAGATGCATCTGAACCTGGGGTATCCCCTGGAAGTGTCATCTGAAGAAGTGGGTATTCACCCACGAAAGCTTATGCTCCAATACATCTGTTAGTCTATAAGGTGCCACAGAACTCTTTGTTGTTGCTACTGGTAGAATCTCCATCCCTTTGTTCAATAAATGTATACTTGGTTTCACTACAAACATGCTGGCGTGCTGTGTGTTAAGCGGCGAGGTGGAACTGGTAAACTGGGGGGCACTGTTCTTTTGGGACCAGCGAGTCTGCGAATACCATGAGCATCCAGGGGAACAGGAGCTGGTCCCTCCAGGGGGATGCTCGGAGGACTCGAGGGTCGGAGTGTGCTGACTGCCAACCTGCAGCAAGATGGCGGGGCCTTGGACAGAGAGGCGAGTGCTTGGACTGCCTGTGAAATTAGGGAGCTGACACCCGGCCAGCATGCACAAACTAAAGGCCGGTGGTTGAAAAGTGCCTCACAACCTGGGGTATCCCCTGGAAGTGTCAATACCGTATCACTAAAATAAATCACATGCCCCTAACCAACATGGTTATACCAGGACAAAATCTGAGTGTAGACCAGGCCTCTGAAAAGCCTGAATCACTTTGTGCCTCATCTGCAAAAGGAAGACAAAGATACTTTATTTCTCCCATTTTTTCTGTCTGTCTCATCAGTGCAGGGGATAATTCTAGGCAGCATCACCGACACCCATCATGAGCCTCAGGCTACTTTCTTAAACCCCCAGCTTCTGGAATCACGTGTGTGACATTTTCTCTCCCAGATCCTTACTCTCACCAATATTTGCAGCAGTTTCACCACGCTCATAGTGTGGGTTAGGTCCTGGGTTCCTTATTCTGGGTGCCTCCACTCAGGGTCACAGACCTAGGAGTGCTGTCCTGTGAGAATCAAGGACAATCCAGCTAGCTGGCAAGGACTGTAAAGCCCTGTATGCAGGGGACAGTAAAATCCATAAAACAAACTCCAGCCAAGGAATAATTCATCAGGAATAACAGCGTAACACTGTGGGAGAGGGGACTTTGTTAAGAACAGGAAAATAGGACCTGGGGAAGTCAGGGGATAAGGTTCATTAATCATTATTGAGAAATAAGCCAGTCCCCTACCATCTAACACGTACAAACCCCTCCCATCCCAGCTCCCTCCCGGGTGCCTTCCTAAGGCAGATGGTATGCTGACGCTGCGTGTCCTGAGATGGTGTGTTGTGGTGCCAGCCGGCTTAAACAAAAGGCTCCTTGTCACGGATACACAGGATTTGGGCTACATCCCAGCTTTTCCAAAGCTCCTTCAGTGGTCCAGCCCCAGGAGGGGTCCTACTCTTCGTTCAGGGGAGGCCCCATGGCCTCCATGCCTCCAAAACTGAGCCCCTGGCTCCTGTCCTCCTGCTCAGCGATTCCTCCTGAGATAGACAGCTGGTTGAGACTTGTTCCTTCTTCAGGGCCTGTTGCACCTCTGTGAGTATTTACAGCGACACCAGGCATGCCACTGCTTCCAGGAGCTGCTTTCTTCTTTCATAGAATCATAGAATCATAGAATCTCAGGGTTGGAAGGGACCTCAGGAGGTCATCTAGTCCAACCCCCTGCTCAAAGCAGGACCAACCCTAACTAGATCATCCCAGCCAGGGCTTTGTCAAGCCTGACCTTAAAAAAACCTCTAAGGAAGGAGATTCCACCACCTCCCTAGGTAACCCATTCCAGTGCTTCACCACCCTACTAGTGAAAAAGTTTTTCCTAATATCCAACTTAAACCTCCCCCTCTGCAACTTGAGACCATTACTCCTTGTTCTGTCATCTTCTACCACTGAGAACAGTCTAGATCCATCCTCTTTGGAACCCCCTTTTAGGTAGTTGAAAGCAGCTATCAAATCCCCCCTCACTCTTCTCTTCTGCAGGCTAAACAATCCCACTTCCCTCAGCCTCTCCTCATAAGTCATGTGCTCCAGCCCCCTAATCATTTTGGTGCCCTCCGTTGGACTCTTTCCAATTTATCCACATCCTTCTTGTAGTGTGGGGCCCAAAACTGGACACAGTACTCCAAATGAGGCCTCACCAGTGCCGAATAGAGGGGAATAATCACGTCCCTCGATCTGCTGGAAATGCCCCTACTTATACAGCCCAAAATGCCGTTAGCCTTCTTGGCAACAAGGGCACACTGTTGACTCATATTCAGCTTTTCGTCCACTGTAACCCCTAGGTCCTTTTCTGCAGAACTGCTGCCCAGCCATTCAGTCCCTAGTCTGTAGCAGTGCATGGGATTCTTCCGTCCTAAGTGCAGGACTCTGCACTTGTCCTTGTTGAACCTCATCAGATTTCTTTTGGCCCAATCCTCTAATTTGTCTAGGTCCCTCTGTATCCTGTCCCTACCCTCCAGCATATCAACCACTCTTCCCAGTTTAGTGTCATCTGCAAACTTGCTAAGGGTGCAGTCCACACCATCCTCCAGATCGTTGATGAAGATATTGAACAAAACCGGCCCCAGCACCGACCCTTGGGGCACTCCACTTGATACCGGCTGCCAACTAGACATGGAGCCATTGATCACTACCCGTTGAGCATCAAACTGGGATACTTCATTTAACTACCAGAAGTCAGTACAGAACCTCAGGTTGCCAGCAGGCTTGGTGACCAAGACGATAGGGATGGACCACTGGCGATTCCTGAATCACCTTGAGCTCCAGCATCTTCCTTACTTCCGCCCTAATTTCTTCTTTTTTTCCCTCTGGTATGCGATATGGTTTTATCGTCAGCCTTGCTCCAGGACAGGTGATGATGTGATGTTGAATCAGCGTTGTTTGGCCTGGTTGTGTGGAAAACATGTCTTGATTCCACTGAATCATCTCAATGCTCCCTGTTCGTTGTCCTGGGGTTAGTTTGGGGGATATCCTTAGCTGCCCTTGTGGGCCATCTGCCTGGGGTGGAGCCAGCAAGATGGCCACACACATTTCCAGATCATGCCAGGGTTTCAGTAAGTTGACATGGTAGATCTGCTCTGGTCTTCGGTGGTCTGGCTGCTCCACCTTATAATTTACCTCACCAACAGGTTCCACCATCTCATATAGACCATGCCAGCTGGCCAGGAGCTTGCTTTCTGTTGTTGGTATCAGCACCATCACTCGATCTCCTGGTTGAAATTTCCATGTTTTCACCTGACGGTTGTAGTACATTTGCTGGGCCTCTTGTGCTTTCTATGGAGGTCACTCGGGCTATTCGTCCTTTCATCTGGGCCACGTCTGGGCGATGACGTTCTTTCCTGGGTTGTGTTGTCTCTCCCATTCCTTCTTCACAATGTCCAATATGCCACATGGGTGGCATCCATACAGTAGCTCAAAGCGGGAGAATCCAGTAGATGCCTGGGGAACGTGTCGTATCGCAAACATCAGGTATGGTAGAAGGGTATCTAAGCCCGGTCTTTTCCATCTTGGGCCACCACCTTTAGGATCATGCTCTTAAGAGTGCGGTTAAATCGCTAAACCAGACCATCTGGTCATGCCAGCCACTTCCAGGAGTGGCACAGGGCCAGGGCAGGCAGGGAGCCTGCTTTAGCCCCCCTGCACCGCGGACTGGGATCCACCTGAGGTAAGTGCCCAAACTCCCTCCCAGAACCCGCACCCTCTCCTGCACCCCAACCCCCTGAGCCAGCCCTCAGACCACTCCCAGATCCTGCACCCCAAACCCCCTCCCATACCCCAATACCCTGCCCTGGCTCTGAGCCCCCTCCTACACCCAACCCCCCTGCCCCAGCCCAGTAAAAGTGAGTGAGGGTGGGGGAGAGCGAGCAATGGAGGGGGGGGTGGATGGAGTGAGTTGGGTGGGGCTTGGGGAAGGGGCGGGGCAGGGAGCAGGGCAAGAGTGTTTGGGTTTGTGTGACTACGTGTCACCTGCCCCATCCCCCTTTCACCCTCAGCCCCCATCCCCCTCCTGTCTCCCGTCCCATCCCAGCTTATTCGTCTTCCCCAAGAAAAGACTTTTCTGGTTTCTCTCAGGTGTTTGGTCTCTAACAAGGGTTTTAGGTGGGAATAAGCTGTTCACAGTGACAGGGCCTCCCAGGCCTGGCCCCACTGACCCCATGGGGAGGGTGCTGGCTCCTGCCAGGCGTGGCCAAGGTCTGGGGTGAGGGGCCCAGCCCCACTGACTCAATGGGAGCAGTGCTGGCTCCTAGCAGGACTGATTTTGGGTGGATCTGTCCTTTATGTAAGGGGACTGTTGGCCCCTTACTAAACTCGGTGCGATTTTTGGTTGAGTAGCTCCCAGTACCAAGCAGAATCATAGAATATCAGGTTTGGAAGGGACCTTAGGAGGTCATCTAGTCCAACCCCCTGCTCAAAGCAGGACCAATCTCCAATTTTTGCCCCAGATCCCCAAATGGCCCCCTCAAGGATTGAACTCACAACCCTGGGTTTAGCAGGCCAATGCTCAAACCACTGAGCTATCCCTCCCCCAGGGATAGGGACGATAGGAAATCAGGACCCTGAGCGTGACAATCCCAGGGGCAATGGGTTGAGGTCAATGCTCCAGGTCAGCCTATTCGACAGGGCAGACAGGCTCATGAGGGAGTCAGGAGGCCGGGGGATCCTGTTCTCCATATGAGCTGGTGGAGCTGCCTGGGCCAGAACAGGGCAGAGCTAGGGAGAGAGCAGGAACCTGGGCTGGGCTGAGCTGGGAGCAGAGCCGCGCCAGCCAGGGAGAACCAGAGAAGCAGGCCTGGGAGCACAGCTGAAGCACTGCTGGGGCTGGAGCAGTCCGGAGCTGGGTGCGGTGAGCAGCTGGGGAGCGTGTGGGGACACGGGGCAGAGGGCCCAGTGCAGGGAGACTCCCCCAGCCAACAGACCTTGCAGGCCGGACTAACACAGCATTATGCCCGAGAACTCTGCCTATGTGCCAAATATTGTTGTAGGTGAGACATGAGGTTTTGTATTAAAACAGTCTTCCTAACTGTTCCTGTGTTGGAGGCTGGGAATAGGAACTCTTGAGTTCTCTAACTAGCAGTGATACTTGATTCACTTTGTGCATCACTGTAAATAATTCACTTGACCTCTGGGTGTTTCCCTATCCCCAGGTGTACAATGTGGGGGGAGAGGGACTCGGGTGGCCAGCTCCACACAGGAGGGAGAGGGGAAGGAGACGGGCTCGGGGGAGCCAGCCTGTGAGAGAGGAAGAGTGGAAGGGGAGGGGCTTGTGGGGGCAGCCCCATGCTGGAGGAAAGGGGGAGGAGCAGGGTTTGGTGGGGCAGCTCCACATGGGAGGGCAGGGGGAATATCCTCACCCTACCACAGAGGAGAAGCAGGGTGGTGGGGCTGGAGTTCTGGCCTGTGGGAGCCCCCAACTGGTCGGGGCCCATGGCCACAAGCTCCTTCAGACTCCACGGGAATCCAGACACATCTGTCTTGCCATGAGTTTAAAATGCACATCAATAAAGCACGTGTTGATTTTTGTTTACTTCTTTTATTTACACCTTTAACCACTTGGGCCTTCTTTTTTCAGCAGGTACATTTCTAGAAGGGAAAGTTAAAAAGTGATGACCGTTGTTTATTGTGCTGCTTATAAATGTAGCCTGCAAAGTAAAAAGTACCTTTTTATCACATAACTTGTTTTGGTTTGGGTTCTACTTCTGCAAGAGAACCGAGTCAGGAAAGTATAAGGGATAAAAATGACACAAAACGAAAGGTGCTACAGTGCCCTGTGACACTACACGCCATATTCTTCATAGTGGTGTGATTACGATATAATTCTGACGTCATTATGATGCATCTTGTACAAGATACGTCTTGTCAGGTGTCTATGGAAAAAGAGATGATTTGCTGAATATGATTATCCTGTTGATATGCATGTATCGATTTTGTTTCTAAAGTTATGAATATTGACGATCGATCTGTATTTCACATGTAGACACATCTGGGTGACACCCACTAGGAAAGATGCTTCTAGTCTAGACAGCTGGCTATGAAGGGCCTATTCAAGGAAACGGTCCATTAAGGGAAACAATAAGCCTTTGAAGAAGCTTATCCCGCACCTTGTGAGCCTTCCTGAAACACTCCAGACAGCCTATGGATAATGGCTGCTGTGACCAGACCACACGACACTAAACTCCATTTTGGTACCTGTATTTTTCCACAAACTGGACTGGGAACTGAGTTTGGAACAAAGGGTTCCTGCCATATGGAAAAATGATAGAAGGCAGGATGTGACATCATCTCAGGGCCTCACTCCTCACACAAGAGAACTCCTGGAAACACCTGAGGAACAAAGACTGAACTAGGGGAAGTGCTGGTCACAGGCTAACGGGATTTCTAGCCTGTGTATGAAAACTTGGAGGACTGCTTGTATCATTAGTCAGGGTGAGAAATTGCCAATTCACATCCTATTCATCAAGTATGTTTTTAAGCTTAATTGGCGTTTTTGTTATTTTTTGCTGGATAATCTGTTTTGATCTGTTTGCTCTCACTTACAATCACTTAAAATCTCTTTTTCTGTAGTTAATAAACTTGTTTTATGTTTTCTCTTGATCAATGTGTTTTGAATGTGTTTTGTCTGGGGAAAATCTCAGCTTGGTTAACACAAGCTTGTGCATAGCTTTCCCACATTGAGGGAACTATAAAGCAAACTCTATTAATATAAAAACAACAAGGAGGACTCCTTGTTGTTTTTGTAGATACAGAGTAACATGGCTACCCCCTGATACTTGACACCATGGAAGGCAGTATATTAATATACTACATTTACAGATCCTTGTTCAATGCAGGACAGTCGAATTCTGGGTCTATACTCCAGGACGGGTACAAGGCTGGGAAGCTTGGCTGTATGTCCTGGAGTGGCTTAGGTAAAGCACTCAGTTAACTCAGTTGGTCTTGTGGCACCACCTGCTGTCGTGTTGGGTGATAACAGGGCCTGGGGAGGCTGAGTATATCTCCAGCAAAGCTCACAGTGGTTCCTGCACCTCCCAGACTGTACCCCAGAGGTGATAACCCATCACAGTGGGGATAGGATGCAGTGAGGGGAGGGGGGATTCTGGATGTGGGATAAATGGGGAGGCATGGGTAGGAGAGGGGTGGTGGGGTCAGGTGGAGTGGGACCTGGTTTGAAGTACTGGGGCTATCAGCAATTTTCCCTCTAATTTTTTCCAGACGTGTGTGGAATGAATTTTGTCATGTGCACTATATTGAGGTAATGCTCAGTAAATGAAAGTGATTAACGCAAACCGAAAAAAAGCAATTAAAAAAATGAATCATGAATAAACTCGTTGTTAAACAATAGAATACCAGTTCAACTTTATTAAATATTTTTGGATGTTTTTCTACATTTTCAAATACATTGATTTCTATTTCAACACAGAAAACAAAGTGTTCAGCGCTCACTTTATATTATTATTTTATCACAAATATTTGCACTGTAAAAATGATAAACAAAGAAATAGGATTTTTCAGTTCACCTCAAACAAGTACTGTAGTGCAATCTCTTTATCGGGAAAGTGTAACTTACAAATGTGGGGGGAGGGTTGTTACAGAACCGCACTTAAAACCAAAACAATGTAAAACTTTAGAGCCTACAAGTCCACTCAGTCCTACTTCTTGTTCAGCCAATCGCTCAGACAGACAAATTTGTTTACATTACGGGAGATACTGCTGCCTGCTTTTTATTTACAATGTCAGCTGAAAGTGAGAACAGGCGTTCGCATGGCACTTTTGTAGCCGGCATTGCAAGGTATTTACATCCAAATATGCTAAACATTCGTGTGTCCCTTCATGCTTCGTCCACCATTCCAGAGGACATGTTTCCATGCTGATGATGCTTATTAAAAAAAAAGTGTTAATTAAATTTGTGACTGAACTTCTTGGAGGAGAATTGTATGTCTCCTGCTCTGTTTTACCCACATTCTGTCATATATTTCATGTTATAGCAGTCTCGGATGATGACCCAGCACATGTTCATTTAAGAACACTTTCACTGAAGATTTGACAAAACGCAGACGGTACCAATGTGAGATTTCTAAAAAATAGCTACAGCCCTAGACCTAAGGTTTAAGAATCTGAAGCGCCTTCCAAAATCTGATCAGGACGGGGTGTGGAGCATGCTTTCAGAAGTCTTTAAAGAGCAACACTCTGATGCGGAAACTACAGAACCCGAACCACCAAAAAAGAAAATCAACCTTCCGCTGGTGGCAGCTGACTCAGGCCTGGTCTACACTAGGACTTTATGTCCAATTTAGCAGCGTTAACTCAATTTAACCCTTCACCCGTCCACATTATGAAGCAGTTTATTTCGACATAAAGGGCTCTTTAATTCGATTTCTGTACTCCTCCCCGACGAGGGGAGTAGCGCCAAATTCGACATGGCCATGTCGAATTCGAGGTACTGTGGACGGAATTCGACGCTAATAGCTCCGGGAGCTATCCCACAGTGCACCACTCAGTGGACGCTCAGGACAGCAATCTGTACTCGGATGCTCTGACCAGCCACACAGGAAAAGCCCCGGGAAAATTTGAATTCCTTTTCCTGTCTGGCCAGTTTGAATCCCATTTCCTGTTTGGACATCGTGGCGAGCTCAGCAGCACTGGCAACGACGCAGAGCTCTCCAGCAGAGGTTACCATGAAATCCCAGAATAGAAAGAGGGCTCCAGCATGGACTGATCGGGAAGTTCTGGATCTGATCGCTGTGTGGGGAGATGAATCCATCCTATCCAAGCTCCGATCCAAAAGACGGAATGCCAAAATTTACGAGAAAATATCCCAGGCAATGACGGAGAGAGGATACAGCCGGGATGCAATGCAGTGCCGCGTGAAAATCAAGGAGCTGCGACAGGCGTACCAGAAGACCAAGGAGTCCAACAGACGCTCCGGATCGTGGCCACACACTTGCCGTTTTTATGAGGCACTGCATGCTATGCTCGGAGGTGCTGCCACCACTACCCCACCAGTGTCCGTTGACTCCGACGACGGGGTCTTATCTACGGCCACGTCGTCGGAGGTTTTCGCGGACGGCAAAGATGAGGAAGGAGAGGAGGAGGATGAGGCAGTCGACAGCGCTTTCAATGCTGATTTCCCCGACAGCCAGGATCTATTCATCACCCTGACTGAGCTCCCCTACGAACCCTCCCAAGGCAGCATCCATGACCAGGAATCAGGCGAAGGATCAGCAGGTCAGTGTTTTAGACATTTATTTGGAATACAATAGGCATGGTGTGTAAGCAATGTGTTAGTATTGCTTAATTGGCCTTATGCGCTTCAGCTGTGAGTCGCTTTCCAGTGCAACTACTCGAAAAGTCTGTCAATATGTATGGGGATAGAGGAGTAATCCCCATCGGAGATCTCCTCGAAGCTCTCCTGGAGGTACAGTGAGAGCTTGTGTATCACGTTCGCTGGGAGAGTGGCCTTATTGTCTCCTCCATGGTAGGATACTTTCCCGCGCCATGCAATCTGCAGGTACTCTGGTATCATTGCCTTGCATAGCATGGCTGCATACGGCCCCGGGGTTTGCTGGCATTGACGCAGCATGCGGTCTTTCTCTGTCTCCGTAATCCTCATCAGAGTGATATCAGTCATGGTGCCCTGGTTTGAATGAGTGGTTTCTTTAGTATAGGGAATGCTTCATTTTCCCTTTAAAGAAAGACACCTGGCGGTTTCCATTAACGCGGGGGGGGGAGGGGGGAGGGAGTTGGGAGCCAAACCATTCGAACTTAGCAGTGCGCGGGCAGGGAGAGTTCCCGGGACCGACCACGCGAAGCGGGGTAAAGGGTACGTGAGCCATTCATACAGAGCAGTTCGCGGGCACTTTCAGTTCCCGGGACCGTCCACGCAGAGGGGTGGGAAGGGTGTTCGAGCCGTTCAAACAGAGCAGTTCACGGGCACTTTCAGTTCCCGGGAGCGGCCACGCGGAGGGGGGGGAAGGGTGTTTGAGCCGTTCAAACAGAGCGGTTTGCGTGCACTTTCAGTTCCCGGGAGCGGCCACGGGGAGGGGGGGAAGGGTAGGCGAGCCATTCAAACACAGCGGTTCGCGGGCCCTTTCAGTACCTGGGAGCGGCCACGCGGAGGGGGGGTAAAGGACTGGCGAGCCGCTGTAGATGAGCGGTTTGGGCAGCAGCAGTTCCTGGCCGCAGCCGGGAACAGTGAAATGAAACATGGGAGTAGAGCACTGCTGTGAAGTAATCTCTCAGCAGTCCAAACTCATCAGCTTACCATGGTCTCCAGAGAGCTGATTTCCAGTGTTCTGCAAGGCTTCTGGGATCTGTACACCGGGACCCCAGACACTCAGGATAAAGACATAATATTTGACCTTGTAGTAAGTGGACATGTGATAGGTACTGTGCTTGGTCCTAGTCACAGGGAAAGAGTATATGCATTGTTCTGGAAAAAGTATCTTTCTTAGGAATTCACTCCCTTTCTCTCATCCCACAGCTGCGAGTGTCTCCCGCCCTACCCGTGGATCACCCTCCCAGAGGCTAGCGCTGATCAGGCGGCGCAAAAAGAGAACCCGGGACGACATGTTCTCCGAATTGATGGTCTGTTCCCGAAGGGAGGCGGCACAGCGGAGAGAGGACGTCTCAAGGTCCGAGCGAGCAGCCAGGGAACGGGAGCAGAGGGCTGAAGCTCGCGAGGACAGGTGGCAGCAGGAAGACCAGCAGGCGACTCAAACGCTGCTGGGACTAATGAGGGAGCAAACGGACACGCTCCGGTGCCTGGTAGACGTTCTCCAGGACAGGAGACAGGAGGAAAGAGCCCCTCTCTATGTAATTTCCAACCACCCTCCCCGCCACAAAGTCCAATCCTCTACTCACCCAAAGTCACTAGGACGAGGGGAGGCAGGGGCCGTGGAAATAATCACTCCACCCCTGCAGACTGCTCCAGTAGCAGAAGGCTCTCATTCCCAAAACTTTAGATGGGTCCTTTCCCTCCCTCCAACCGCACCCCACAACACTTCCCTGCCCAGGTTTCATCTCAAAACTATGCTCACCTTAATAAAAATGGTTGCTTTGTACAGTGCTGTTTCCCTGACTTTCTTTCACAGGACGGTTTGGTTTTGGGGGAGTGGGTAAGGGGGTTTGTAATTAGAGACGACAGGCGCCTGAACCAGGGTACAGACAGGGGGAAAGGATCAACAGAAAGTCACACTCACATTGCATGCACTAGGCACACTTGTCATTCTGGGAGGGGGTTTTCATGTTCTCTGGGGGGGGGGGGGTTAACTTTCTGGTGGGGGAGGGTGGCTGCTGATCTTTTGCGGCCGGTGATAGCCTGCATGACAGATCCATGCAGCAGGGGATCTGTGGCCGCAATCCACGGCCAAAAAGTCACACAGGCCCCACCACAGACAGTTGGGAATAGGAGGGGTTGATGGCTCCCTTGAAACAAGCTGTCCAGCACTTCGGACTGCTCTGGGAGCAGGAGCATGTCATTCCCCAAGCTTGGAAGCGTACTTTCCAACACCCCACCCGCTCCCCAACCGCGGTATGCGTCCCAGGTTAAAACCTTAACCGAGAAACCAGTAATGGAGACGGTTTAAATAAACAATGTTTCCTTTATTGTACGTTTAAGGCGTTGAATGAAGGGGGGGAAGGGGGTTGGTAATTGGAGAGGATAGGCAACCGAAACTGGGAAAAGAAACGGGGGCAGTTTCAGCTTCTGTTTAAGCAAGCGTCACAGTCACTGGTTACCCCGCTCGCTCTGGAAGCGATCTTTCAAAGCTTCCCGGATGCGCAGCGCGTCCCGCTGTGATCTTCTAATCGCCCTGGTGTCCGGCTGTGCGTAATCAGCTGCCAGGCGATTTGCCTCAACCTCCCACCCCGCCATAAACGTCTCCCCCTTGCTCTCGCAGAGATTGTGGAGCACACAGCACGCTGCAATCACAATGGGGATATTTGTTTGGCTGAGATCTGAGCGAGTCAGTAGGCTTCGCCATCTCAATTTGAGACGGCCAAAGGCACACTCCACCACCATTCTGCACTTGTTCAGCCGGTAATTGAAGAGCTCCTTTTCAGTGTCCAGGGCTCCCGTGTATGGCTTCATGAGCCATGGCATTAGCGGGTAGGCAGGGTCCCCAAGGATCACTATAGGCATCTCCACATCCCCAACAGTTATTTTGCGGTCCGGGAAATAAACACCCTGTTGCAGCCGTCTAAACAGACCAGAGTTTTTGAAAACACGAGCATCATGAACCTTGCCCGGCCATCCGACATTGATGTTGCTAAAACGTCCTTTGTGGTCCACTAGTGCTTGCAGCACCATAGAAAAATAGTCCTTTCGGTTAATGTACTGGCTGCCCTGGTGGTCCGGTCCCAGGATAGGGATGTGTGTCCCATCAATAGCCCCGCCGCAGTTTGGGAATCCCATAGCAGAAAAGCAATCTATGATCACCTGCACGTCTCCAAGGGTCACTACCTTTGAGAGCAGCAGGTCAACGATTGCATGGGCTACCTGCATCACAGCAACCCCCACGGTAGACTTGCCCACTCCAAATTGGTTCGCGACTGACCGGTAGCTGTCAGGAGTTGCAAGCTTCCACAGGGCTATGGCCACTTGCTTCTCGATAGTCAGGGCTGCTCGCATCTGGGTGTCCTGGCGCTTCAGGGCAGGGGACAGCAAGTCACAAAGTTCCAGGAAAGTGCCCTTACGCATCCGAAAGTTTCGCAGCCACTGGGATTCATCCCAAACCTGCAGCACTATGCGGTCCCACCAGTCAGTGCTTGTTTCCCTTGCCCAGCATCGCCGTTTCACAGGATCAACATGCCCCATTGCCACCATGATTTCTACGGTCCGGGGTCCCGTGCTTTGTGAGAGGTCTGTGCCCCTCTCAGAGTTCATGTCCTCCCGGAGCTTCCGTTGCCTCCTCGCCCGATTTCTCTGCATCTGATTCTGGAAAAGGTGCACGATAAGGCGCGAGGTGTTGACAACGGACAGAACAGCAGCAATAATCGCGGAGGGCTCCGTGCTCGCTGTCCTGTGGCATCCGAGCTGTCAATCACCGGAAAAGGGCGCGAATTAATTGCCCGCCGGCGCTTTCACGTAGGGAGGGCGGGAGTGTGGGTCGAGTGACGACATTTACCAATAACCACCCTCGACACATTTTTGGCCCCAGAAGGCCCTGGGGGCTACACCCAGAATTCCAGTGGGCAGCGGGGACTGTGGGAACTGTGGGATAGCTACCCACAGTGCACCGCTTGCAATGTCGACGCTTGCCCCGTTACTGTGGACTCACAAATTCGAATTACGGTCCTTGCTGTGGATTCGCACGATCGACCTTGCAATATCGGTTTCACAAGTTCGGTTTAAGAAAAATTGAACTAGTCTCGTAGTGTAGACATACCCTCAGATGATGAAAATGAACATGCGTTGGTCCGCTCTGCTTTGGATCGTTATCAAGCAGAACCCATCATCATCACAGCCAAATGTCCCCTGGAACAGTGGTTGAAGTATGAAGGGACATATGAATCTTTAGCAGATCTGGCAGGTAAATATCTTGCGACACCAGCTAAAGGAGTGTTATGCGAACCCCTGTTCTCACTTTTAGGTGACATTGTAAACAAGAAGTGGGCAGCATTATCTCCCACCAATGTAAATAAGCTTGTTTGTCTGAGCGATTGGCTGAACAAGAAGTAGGACTGAGTGGACTTTAGGCTCGAAAGTTTTACATTTTTTTATTTTTGAATGACGTTATTTTTTGTACATAATTCTACATTTGTAAGTTCAAATGGTACTTGTATGAAGTGAATTGAAAAATACTATTTCCTTTGCTTTTTACAGTGCAAATATTTGTAATAAAAATAAATATAAAGTGAACACTGTATACTTTGTATTCTATGTTGTAATTGAAATCAGTATATGTAGAAAACATCCAAGAATATTTTTTAAAATGGCATTCTATTATTAACTGCACAATTAATCGTGCAATTAATCGTGATTAATTTTTTTTAATCGCACCATTAATTGTGATTAATTTTTTTAATCACTTGACAGCCCTCCTGGCAACCCTAAATTTGTACAGCTTGTTATTTTGGATCTTGCTCCTCAAACCGTGGTCCCTGAGAGCCTGACCCAGAGTCTATCTCTGGTATCCCTCCAGGCTCTGGAAGTGCACTGAATCAGTGACTCCCCAGATAGGCTGGGAGTGCGTGAGACAGGGGACAAGATGCTGGGACCACCTTGATACAGGAAATAGGCAGGTGGCAAGAAGAGACCGGGGAAGGGACTGGCCCAGGGGCCCAGAGCTGCTCAGTGGCAGAACTGAGGAAAGAACCCAGGTATCCTGACCCCCAACCCAGCGTGTTTGGGGGCTAGGCCAGCCCTTGAGACCCCTCCCAGCTCTTGCTATCCCATGCTGTCTCTGTGCTTCTCTGGCTGAGAGGTCCAGGATCTCCCACGTTCCCAAAGCCCGTCATTCAGACACAAGGTGCTCAAGCCTGGAGGACCTTCTCTCCCCGGTGTGGATGGATTTATGGCTCAGGACAGGCAGAACGAACACACTTCCCTGCAGCCCACGTCCCAGAAAACATGCAAAGCAGGGCACGTCCTGGAAGCCCCACCACAGACATGTCTGACAACGACTCCAGCGGGTCAGTCCTGGTTGTGTCTGTCGATGTGGCACATGCCTGTGGGAAGGGGCGTCTGAGTCCTGGCAACGGGCCAGGCCCTGGGCTGACGTTACCTGATCAGCAGTGAGTACAGAGCTGGGATTTTGCTCCCTTTTATCCCACTGAGCTCCCCCTTCGGTGAACCCAAGTTCTGCCATAGTTTAGGACATGCAGCTTCCCTGCTGCTGCCTCGGTCTCCCCAACACGGCCTTCTGGCTTATGGGGGTGTTTGGCCCCCTGTAACGGGGTGGATACCTGCTCCTGCCCTGACGGGCTTAGAATAGCCCAGGAGAGGCTGTGGCTGGGGACAAGAAGCCCAGGCTGATTGGGGAACTAGGCTCAGATGGGGCCACGCCCCAATCAGGGCCCAGCTGGCCTTATAAGTAGGCAGGGCACCAACAGCTAAGACTCTCTCTCTAGCTTCTAAGAGGGACCTGGCTGTAAGGACTGAAGTAGAGTACCTAGAGTGGAGCAGGGCTGGGGGGCTCCGGCCCGGCAAGCCCCAGGCTGCGGCCTAGTGTTAGGCCCAACAGGTATTGGGGTTGCAGGGGACAGCCTAAGGGTAGACCGAGGCAGCAGGTCCAAACCCAACCTTGCCTGTGATGAGTGGCTTATACTGCAGTCTGCCCCAGGGCACGGGGGCTAGATGGGGACTGGCAGTAGCCTATGACTGAGGTGAGGTAGGGATAGGGGGTGGGGGTTCCTTGGGGAGGGGAGACCCTGTAGGTGAGGGGTTACTGCCAGGGGCAGCACCCTGGTGTACAAGGGGCACTGGGTCCTACCCCAGAGCCCGCTCTCCAAACTCTGAACAAGTTCCCTGAACATGTTTCAAAAAGCAAAACGTAACTAGGGGCTCGAATCTGTCTGGGTGAGGTGCAGCGGCAGTGACACCAGAGCGAGGGTTGTGTACAACACATTTGTGTTTGGGCAGTGGCAAGGATAGTGACTATCTTGTGTTGCTCAGTGAGTTCTCATAAAACCTGGGTTGTACGTTTTGGGTGTGGGTGTGTCCGTCCATCCAGAGCTATGGTCTCCTAGAATACCATTTGTAGGTACTTGCGTGTGGTCTTTTTTTTGAATACTTTAAAGTGGTCATGGTAAATGATATGCCTCAGTTTGAAGCTGCCAAATTTCAATTTGATGACAAAAATGGGGTGTGTGTGTGTTTAAAAAAAAAAAAAAAAAAAAAAAAAAAAATGTCCAAGACCCAGGTCTCTAAGATGACAGAAGCCCCTCTGATCTGCTGCTGCCCCTCCCTGTTTTTCAGAGTGACTAACCCAGGTTGGGGGTCTTATATTTCTAACAACTAAGCCACACTCCCCTCCCAGAACCCAGGGCGGGTGGGGGAGGGGAGAATCCAGGATTCCTGGGCACCAATAAGCTGCTGACGACTAGTGAATGCTGGGGTAACCCAGTGAGAAAACATTGCTCACGTCCTGGTCTGGTGGCTGCTTGAGGAAGGGGCTAGTAATTGCTCCTGGAGCTCACAAAACAAGCTGGGGATCTGAGGGATCGAAACCCTGCTGCTGATCTATGTGGGGGCCGAGTGTCTTTTCCTTCTCGGTTTGTACAGCGCCTAGCACGATGGGGCCTGGTCCAGGACTGGGGTCCTAGGCGCTGCCACGCTCTGGTTTAATGTGATTCGCACAGTGAAAAGACCCCTTGAAAACAGGTTTGTGCTTCACAACCATGACGCAGGGTCAGTTACAGTGTGAATCCCTGACACTTCCTTGTAATTTTCCATTAAATAGAATTATTTCTGATTGCTACAATCCCTTTCCTGGGCACTGCCCAGATTTTAAAGCTTTATCACGTTTCTCTTGTGTTTGATTAGAGCCACCTTCACGGAACAGAAACCTGTTTCTTCTCCTCTGAATTGTCTTATGAAGTTCGGGCTTTAGTGACAGGCACCTGACCCTAGCCACGGCCTTTACCACCCACCCGTCCACAGCAGCGGATCCCAGTCTGGTTAACAATCTGGCTTAAGGAGAGAAGCTGGATGAAACTAACAGGCATGCATTTCTGTTCTGTATTCCTGCAGCCCAGAGAACAACAGACAAAGGGAAAGTTTCTTTCCCAATTTTTTAAAAGTTCTAGCCTTCCCATTGGCTCTTTTGGTCAGGTGCCCACTTTTTTTTCTTTACCCGGGGGACTTTTTAACCCTTTACAGATAAAGCAAGTAGAGAACAGCTACCAAGAGGGATTTTACAGCTAACGGGCTGGCTGGGTGTTCATCAAAGGGAGCTTACCACCCCCCACCCCCACACTCTCATTTATCACAGCATGCTCTTCACCTCGTCTTCCGTCTGATCCTGTTCCAGATCAGATGGGTTCTGGCAATAGGTTCTGCTCGGGCTGATGGGGAAGGAGTATTGAGCCTTTGCTTTGCCTTCCCTTAGGTATGGGGCGAAGGGCAGTGAGGGCCCGTGGGGCTCCATGCCACCCTGCCCCCAACCCTCAGTGGCAAACGGCTGCAGCGCAGGACACTTGGGCTGGGTTGCACGTGGCGCCGTCACTGGCCAGTTCCAGGCTCTCAGGGCTCCAGCCTGGGTCAGGGGATGTTTGCGCCCTGGGAGAATAAAATACACTTATGCTGAAATAAACTTGTTAGTCTCTAAGATGCAACATGTACTCCTGTTCTTTTTGCTGACACAGACTAACACAGCTGCTACTCTGACACTTGGAGGGTGGTTCTAAGAAGATCAGAAACTGCCTCAGGGATCATCAGCCCCCCAGGGCTGAGCGTTACCGCTTGAGCTCCAGGAACAAGCCAGAGCTTTTATGCGGAGCCACCCCAAGAGAGGGACGTGACGCACAGTTGGCCCCGGGACACACAGCAATTTGCTGGAGATCTGAAGAATACTGGAGATCGGGGCTCCTCATTTCTCCCCCCAGCTCTAGGAGGGGACTGTGACTGTGGTTAAAGGGAGGCTGACAATGGCACATATATGTGGCACATTCCCTGTGAAAGGCTCTGTGTCTGCAACATTGCAGAGCTGGGTTTAAGTCCCACCTCTGCCTGAAATGGCCTTGTGCAGCAGATTTGGAGAGGGTTGGGGGCTCATAGCTGGCTACCAGCCTGGGGCACAGGGCCCTGCTCCGTAACAAGGACTGTGATGTGCGCTAGACAGCAGACATGGGAGCAGAGCTCCTGGCTCCCAGCCCAGTGCACCTTCACCTTAGCTACGATGTACTGGGAGGGAATCTTGCTCTGCGTGGACACAACATGGGCTTGCGGGATTACAGGGGTCACCTCTGGGGGCAGAGTTATCCCTGCAGACCCTTCATCCTCTAAGATGAGCCCCCACCCTGCTTCAGCCCCCAGCCATTAGAGCAGGGGGTAGGAATGAAGCTGAGGCCCCTCGCCCCTGTTCTGAGGCCGCCCCAGGAGGCAATCACTCACTGTGTGATGTAGTTGATGATGGTGTGGAGGTTTTCTCGTTTGATGTCTCCGAATGCCCCCATCCCCAGGCAGAGCAGGAAGGCAGCCATCCAGAGAGCGCTGTGGGGCAGCCGGCCAGGCACCTGGGGAGAGACGGGGGCATCAGGAGAGCCAGCAATGCCCCTCCACTCCCCAGAGCATGGCTACTGCTGTGGCGTGGGCCCCTCCAGCCGAGGGAGGGGACGGGGAAGAGGCAGGGGAGGCGCCTCTAGGCCTTGGAACTGGATCCATGCACCTGGCCGGATGGGAACGGTCAGTCGTCCATGTTATGTGCCCGGGGCAGGGGAGTGTATGAGACACAACTGCCCCCAGCTGGAGGGGCTGAGCCCCACTCAGTGTGTATGTGAGATGGGGGCAGAGGGCACCTCCCTAGGGCTTCAGGGGGCAGGAAGGAAGTGGGGGGCAGAGGGAGCTGCCCTGGAGCTCCATGAGGCAGGGTGAAGGTGAGGGTGGGGGAAGAGAGGCGGGGGGACTCACTATTGTTTCCATGGGGCAGGAGCAGGGGGTGCCATCACCCACTGACAGATGCTCACACTGGATGCCCAGTGATGAGCTCTCAGCTCCCAGCCCCTCTTCTTATAGCTCCATTCTCTCCCCCACCCCGCGCTGCAGGGGGCGGTGCCCACTCCTCCTGTCCCCGTGCCCAGCCCGGGGGAAGTGGCACCAGGTGGGACTCGGCTGCTTCATTCAATATTGCCTTTAAAGGAAACTCCATGGGGCTGAGCCAGGAGGGGTGGGGCAGACAGGAGATGGGATGGGATGTGGTGATGGGTGGGCAGACGGGGGTGAGGGATGGGATGTGGCAAGGGGTGGGGCAGACAAGGTTAGGGGATGGCAGATGGTGAGAGGTGGAGCAGATGGGGGTGAGGGATGGGGTATGTGGAGGGCCAGGACAGACATGTGGGAGGTGGCAAGGGGTGCAGAAGATGGGGTGTGGGTTCTAGATTTGAGTCAGGCGCACACTCCAGATGGGGCAGAGGTTCTAGGTAGGAGCCACATGCACATGGAGGCTGGGGGTTCCGGATGGGAACCAGGTGCACACTCAGGACGACAGGATTCTGGACTAGCAGCCATTACACACTCAGGAGGGGTGGGGGTTCTAGATTGGAGCCTGGCACATACGTGTGGGTTCCATACCGGAGCTCAGGAGGGGCAGATTTTCCCTCTGGAAAGCACACCGCGCCCTGCAGGGACTGGGCAGAGTCGCAGCACTGCCTTTGCCAAACCTGCCGGTGTTTGTCAGTCGCCAGGATCCAGGACTGAGGAGGGCTTGGGGTGGGTCTGGGACAGGGACACGTAACTGAGAGCCCCAGGCCGGCAGGGTCGCACCCCCTCCCTCCCAGCCTCTTGTGGACATTGGGATGAAGGTTGGTTTGTGTTAGTCCCCTCCGAAGGGGTCGCTCTTTGGTACCTGAAAGTCTGCTTTCCAGGTGAGGGGAAACTGAGGCAGGCCTCACCCATGGTGGCCTTAAGGGGGTGTGGTGGGACGGCCTGCGCTATGACCGAGCTGCTTCTGTCCATCGCTCGGCTGCCCAAGGGAGCTCGGCACGCAGGGATCAGGCCCCAAACAGGCGCCCTGTTGTTCTAAGGCAGGTTTAACAGGGGTGGGATGTAGGTGCCAGGAGGGGTGAGAGCATCGGAAGGGCCGGCCTGGATCAGCTTAATCACGCCCCAGCTCCGTCTCCAGCTGCGGCCGCAGCGAGCGTGGGACTCGGGCAGGGAGAAGGAGCCGCCCTGCCCGGTAGAACCTGCTCAGCGGGTTCCAGAGCAGAGGCCCTGCGCCATGCAGCTGGGAGCGATAGAGACGGCGGCACTGGGGAGGCTGCAGCAGGCTCTGGGGAGGAGCAGCATCGCTGGCTGCAGCAGGCTCTGGGGAGGAGCAGCATCTCTGGCTGCAGCAGGCTCTGGGGAGGAGCAGCATCTCTGGCTGCAGCAGGCTCTGGGGAGGAGCAGCATCTCTGGCTGCAGCAGGCTCTGGGGAGGAGCAGCATCTCTGGCTCCAGCAGGTTCTGGGGAGGAGCAGCATCTCTGGCTGCAGCAGGCTCTGGAGAGGAGCAGCATCTCTGGCTGCAGCAGGCTCTGGGGAGGAGCAGCATCTCTGGCTGCAGCAGGCTCTGGGGAGGAGCAGCATCTCTGGCTGCAGCAGGCTCTGGGGAGGAGCAGCATCTCTGGCTGCAGCAGGCTCTGGGGAGGAGCAGCATCTCTGGCTGCAGCAGGCTCTGGGGAGGAGCAGCATCTCTGGCTCCAGCAGGCTCTGGGGAGGAGCAGCATCGCTGGCTGCAGCAGGCTCTGGGGAGGAGCAGCATCTCTGGCTGCAGCAGGCTCTGGGGAGGAGCAGCATCTCTGGCTGCAGCAGGCTCTGGAGAGGAGCAGCATCTCTGGCTGCAGCAGGCTCTGGGGAGGAGCAGCATCTCTGGCTGCAGCAGGCTCTGGGGAGGAGCAGCATCTCTGGCTGCAGCAGGCTCTGGGGAGGAGCAGCATCTCTGGCTGCAGCAGGCTCCGTGCAGGCTGGGATGTTGCCGTCTGGTTTCAGGCTTCTGGCCTGGGGCTGGCTGCTCCTGCCCGTCTGCGGGGCGCTGGAAGGTGAGACGCAGCATGATGTGGAGCCACCTGGGTGAGGTTGGGGAGGCCAGTACAGGGGGTGGCGGGTGTCCTGCCCTTCATTGCCCATCATGTGCGGGGGGTGGCCACGGGTGTCCAGGGGCCTCCCATGGAGGCAGGGCTGGGAGCAAGCGTGTTTCCCTGGCAGATGGGACCCCAGAGCACGGCGGAGCGGGAGGCGCTGGGGATGGACGCAGCACACGGGTGATGTTGAAACACTGAGAACAACTGCTAGTCGCATCTTCCGCCAGGCACTGACCGAGCCTCCCGTCCTGTCCTCCGAGATCCGCCTGGCACAGCCCAGACCCCCCCTTTGTGCTTTTCCTGGCACAGCCCCCACCGCGTGTTCCCCCCAGCAGAGACCAGCCCCCACCCCGTGTTCCCCCCAGGAGAGACCAGCCCCCACCCCGTGTTCCCCCCAGCAGAGACCAGCTCCCACCCCGTGTTCCCCCCAGCAGAGACCAGCCCCCACCCCGTGTTCCCCCCAGCAGAGACCAGCCTCCACCCCGTGTTCCCCCCAGCATAGACCAGCCCCCATCCCGTGTTCCCCCCAGCAGAGACCAGCTCCCACCCCGTGTTCCCCCCAGCAGAGACCAGCCCCCACCCCGTGTTCCCCCCAGCAGAGACCAGCCCCCACCCCGTGTTCCCCCCAGCAGAGACCAGCCCCCACCCTGTGTTCCCCCCAGCAGAGACCAGCCCCCACCCCGTGTTCCCCCCAGCAGAGACCAGCCCCCATCCCGTGTTCTCCCCAGCAGAGACCAGCCCCCACCCCGTGTTCCCCCCAGCAGAGACCAGTCCCCACCCCGTGTTCCCCCCAGCAGAGACCAGCCCCCACCCCGTGTTCCCCCCAGCAGAGACCAGCCCCCATCCCGTGTTCCCCCCAGCAGAGACCAGCCCCCACCCGTGTTCACCCCAGCAGAGACCAGCCCCCACCCCGTGTTCCCCCCAGCAGAGACCAGCCCCCACCCCGTGTTCCCCCCCGCAGAGACCAGCCCCCCACCCCGTGTTCCCCCCAGCAGAGACCAGCCCCCACCCCGTGTTCCCCCCCGCAGAGACCAGCCCCCACCCCGTGTTCCCCCCAGCAGAGACCAGCCCCCACCCCGTGTTCCCCCCAGCAGAGACCAGCCCCCATCCCGTGTTCCCCCCAGCAGAGACCAGCCCCCACCCCGTGTTCCCCCCAGCAGAGACCAGCCCCCCCCCCAGTGCTCTGTGCTTCCTGTCACTCTGTGTCTGTCTCTGACCCGCTCCCTCTCCCCGTTTCAGACTGCGCCGCCTGTGTCTTCCCCTTCATCTACCAGGGGCGATCGTACCCCACGTGCACCTGGGACGGGAGCTGGGCCAAGTGGACACTGTGGTGCGCCACCACCGCCAACTATGACCAGGACTCCCGCTGGAAGCGCTGCTATGAGACGGGTGAGGGCTGGGGTGTCCCCCCTTCGTCCCAGGGGCAGGGGACACCCTCTGGTTCCCCACGCTCCCTCTGCAGGGCCAGAATCCCAGGGTGTCTGGCCACAGAACTGCCGGGAACCCATCACGCACGTCCCTCACTCCTTTACTGCGTGGTGGGAGGTGATCGCGCAACGAATGGCGCTTCGGGGCCCTTGACAGTCTCCCCACCAGGAGGCCGTGGGCAGACGCTTTGAGCCAGGAATCGGCTCTTCTGTATCTGAATGTTCAGGGCTGAAATCAGGGGGTTCCCAAAGTCTCCCCCATGGGAAATGCCATAGCAGGGGCCATCTCCAGCCAGACACCAAATCCTGTGGCAAAACCCTTCAGCCCCTTGGCACCCTGGAAAAATGCCACATCTTGTGACTGCACAATCGCAGATCCCAGGGGGCTGGACTGAGGGGAACAGGGCTGTTTGCCCCTCTCCCAGCTGTGGTTTCAGGCTCTCTGCAGATTCAGGCAGGGTCGGTTATGCCAGAGGTAGCTCCCTCCTCTCGGGGCGATGGGCTCAGGCTCTCAGCAGATTCAGGCAGCCTTGCCGTGTTGGTCACATTTGGAGCAGCTCTCCTCTCTCACAGCAACAGGCTCAGGCTCTCTGCAGACTCAGGCAGGGTCACTGTGTTGGTCACACTCAGTTCACTATTTTGAGGTTTTCACCACACCCTAGGGGTGGAAGGTGGGATTTTTTGTTGAAATGAAAAGGTGAGACGCAGAGAGAAACAGAGCCAGTGAAGATGTCCCTGGGTGTGACCCATCTCATCCACCCCCCCACCGCTCCCCACTCAGGCTCTAAGCAACAGAAGCCTATTTGCTACAAGGGAATTGTCCCCGCTCCAAAGAACTTTCCAATTTTTTCTAGGGCAATAGTTCACTGTGTGCTGGACTTACCGATCACTCAGTTGCTGTCTGTCTTTCCATGCACAGGAGCATCTATCGTTCTTTCCTCATTCCAAACTCAACAAAAAAAATCCTTTCCGTCCATGCAAACAAACAAAAAAATGTTTGAAATTTCTGGTAAATCAAAAACTTAAAAAAACCCCAATCCTTTCAGGTTGAAAAAATTGTTTCTTTTCATGCATTTTTTAAACTTTTTACTTTAAAAAATATAATGAAAGGAAATTTCAGCTTGGAAAAGAGATGATTAAGGGGGGATATGAATAAGGTCTATAAAATCATGACTGTTGTAGAGAAAGTGAATAAGTGTTATTTACTCCTCATAACACAATAACTAGGGGTCACCAAATGAAATTACTAGGCAGCAGGTTTAAAACAAACAAAGGGAAGTATTTCTTCACCCAACGCACAGTTAACCTGTGGAACTCCTTGCCAGAGGATGTTGTGAAGGCCAAGACCATAAAAGGGTTTAAAATAAGAACTAGATACATTCATGGAGGATAGGTCCATCAATGGCTGTTAGCCAGGATGGGCAGAAATGGTGTCCCTAGCCTCAATTTGCCAGAAGCTGGGAATGGGTGACAGGGGATGAATCACTTGATGATTACCTGTTCTGTTCATTCCCTCTGAGGCACCTGGCATTGGCCACTGTCGGAAGACAGGATACTGGGCCGGATGGCCCTTTGGTCTGACCCAGTATGGCCATTCTTATGTTCTAAAGGGAAATTTTGTAGGGTTTGTTTGCCCAACAGAATCAACCTGCTGTGGTGGACACAAAGTTGTAAAACATTTTGGTCGACCCGAATTAGCATTTTTCACTGAAAAAAAGATTCACTCAAAAATATTTTACCCAGATCCACTTCCACTATGTCTGTGCCACGGCCAGCAGCCCGGGGCCCGATCTCGGCTGGGTCTCTGGACACTACAGCAATACTTGTCTGTAGTAACCATGTGCATTGGTCCCCGGCGCCGTGTGTCCTGCCTGTGCCACATAGCTGAGGGCAGCAGCTCTAGCGAGGTGGGGACATGCTGCAGATACTGGGACGGGCACAGCCCTGCCCGGCCTCAGCCTGTGATGCCCAGAGGCCGGCTGGGCAGGGGGGAATAGAGGGGATGTTGCTTAGGAATCTCAGCAAAGACCTCAGAGAGCGTCCCCAGAGCGCCAGGATCCCCGGGCGATGGGCTGTCCTCAGATCCCGCCAGGGCTAAGATCAGGTGAGATGCAACCACTGTCATGGAGGGGACACGTGGGAGGGATGGGGGTCAGTGGCACAACTAGCCCCCCACGGGGATGCTCCAATCCCTCCAGGTGGGCACTGCTGTGCTAATGGAGGGGAGGGTGGGTTGGGGTGAAAGCCTACTTTCACCTCACCGTGCCTCAGTTTCCCCTCCTGTCTTTTGTTTGCAAGCTCTCTGGGGCAGGGACAGTCTCTGGCTCCCCAGGAGCGTAGCAATGAGAGCAGCCCTGCAGAGCCCCCTACGCCGTGGTGACACCTCTTTGTCCCTGTCTCTCCCCTCCCAGAGTATGGAGGCAACACGGGCGGCCAGCCCTGCGTCTTCCCCTTCGTGTACCGGGGCCAGGCGTTCTATACCTGCACCGACGAGGCCGCCAAGCCACGCAGGTTCTGGTGTGCCACCACCGGGAGCTACGACCGGGACCGGCGCTGGAGCTACTGCCCCGACACCCGTAAGGATGGGCAGCGTGGGGCACGGGGCGGGAAGGGGGGCAGTGCAGGGTGGTTGGGGGCCACTCACCTCACAGCCACCCCGGTGGAATCCCAGCCGGGAACACCACTGCACCCTCCTCCCGGTGCAGGCATGTCCGGTCGCCGGGTGACACTGCTGGGGATATTTCGGCCCGAGATGCTTGAGCAGAGACGCCAGACCCCGTTCCCAGCCCTGGTAGCTCTAGCGGGTTTATCCCGAGTCTCCCCACATTTCTCATTAGGCTTATTATGTATTAGGTGTGCCATGGTAGGGCCTAGAAACCCCACTCATGGCCAGGATCCCAGGATGCTAGGTGCTGTACATTATTTATTAGGTGTATTACGGTAGCACTAGGTGCCCCAGACATAGCTTGGGACAGCACTATGCTAGGCGCTGGGCAAACCCAGAATAGAAAGGCAGTGCCATGTGCTTGTTAAACCTCAGCTCCTGGAGTCCTGTGACTATGGGAGAAACTCGGGCTTTGGTTTAAATGGAGAAAGGAGGTTTCTGCCCCTTGGGGCTGCAGGGAGAAGCTGGGATTGGGAGAATGGTCCGGGAACCAGCCAGGGAATGAGAAGACCCTCCTGCTGTTTGTTAACAACCTCTTGATTTTAGGGGCCTGAGTCCCCATTGCTGAATGTGTGGGGCTGACAATACTGAATCTGCCCATACAGCTTCCTACCCCAAACCGTGCCTGGGAGCTCAGCGGGGTGAGGCAGCCCCGTGTCCTAGGCATGGCGAATAAGGCGGCTCTGGGGTTTTATAAATATAACAGCACAGGGGTCCCTCCCAGGGAAGGATTTGAACTAGACAGTCAGGGGGGCTGGGGTCAGGCTGGTACATCCTCACATACTGCCACTAATGGAGTGTTTGCCTGATAACTTATGGTGAGAAACACCTGACATCAACCCAAGCACCGAGTGGGTCTGTTGTAAAAGTAAGACAAGTTTATGACGTAAAGGACACAGGTTCACGTGACGCAAGACGAAGGAATAAGGACAGAAACGGTCACGAACAAACACCAGCAGAAATACGCTTGTCAGGCTAGAACTGAATGTCAGCCAGTTACAATCTTCGCCCAACCAGGTTTCTCACTTGTGCTCAGTTCCCAGAGACGTCACTGCTTTGGCTGAAGGATCCACTTTTCACAGAGGTCCAGGAGCCCTGGCCTCTTGTATCTGCCCAGTCATGGATAACCTCATGGGTTTCTCTCTCCTTCTTTTTATAGCCCTGCAAACCTTTGCAATGTGTTCTGTGCAAAGTGGGCCCAGCCAAAGTTTCTTTCTTATGCTGGGGTGCAGAGGCCGGGATGTCTTTTCCCACGCTTGGTATCTTGATGACTTTGTTTACCTTAGCTGTAAATGGACCATCATTGTCTCTGCCTGAGGAGCAGGCTGGCCAGAGAAGCAAAAGCCCGTTCCTTACTCTAGGGCTTATTCATTGCTTGCCAAACACATCTGAGGAACATCATTCCAGCCCCTCTTTGTAACTTTTTGTACACACCCCATGCAATGATTTTCGGGACCAGCGTGTTGCCCATTTGTACGTGACGCCGGTTAGCTGCAGATTCTGCCAGGTGTGTGAGGTGTAGTGAGTACGCCAGGCCTGACGGGCACTGCTGACCCACTGCAGTGCCTCCCCGATGGGCCTCTGTGTCACCGGGCCCCGTTGTGCCAGGCGCTGCACTGAACCCAACCGAGGTCAGGGTCCCGTCGCTGCACAGACACATAGTGAGAGCCAGTCCCTGCCGCAAAGAGCTCACAGTCTAACTGGCCTACGGGCAGGAGAGGCGACAGGCACAGAAAGGGGAAGTGACTTGCCCAAGGTCCCCAGCAGGGAACCCAGGAGTCCTGGCTCCAAATGCAGTGACTTAACCACTGCACCACACGGCCCCCTCCCCTCTCTCTGTCTCCCCAGTACTGGCTGGCAATTCCACGACTCTCTGCGCCTTCCCGTTCACCTACCAGAACCGGACCTACCTGGGCTGCACGGCAGACGGGGACGCCAGCGGGAGGCCCTGGTGTTCTCTGACCAGAAACTATGATGTGGACCAGAAACGCACGTACTGTCTGGACTCAGGTAGGTGCCGGGGAGGAGCAGGGCAGAGCTACTTGGCTGCCTGGCTCGGCCTATGGAGACCCAACATCCTCTAGGTCTGGTCAGCCCCCGGCAGCCCCACCATGCTGAGACATGTCCAGAGGGAGAGAGAGGCCAAGCTCTGAGTTCAGTAGAGTTTCTGCACAGAACTGCAGTTGGCATCTTGCATGGACGGGTGGCCCAGTGGTTACATACCTAGCCCAGGACTTGGTCGCTATGAGATGCATTCTCTGCTCTGCCCCAGCCTTCCTGTGTGAGTTTGGATAAGTCACATAGCATTCCCATGCCTCAGTTTCCCCACCCGTGTAATGAGGATAATTGTCCTGCCTCACAGGGAGTTAGGAGGGTAAATACCTCGTGGGCTGTGGCAATGGGGCCAGAGCAATATGGTGAGTAGATAGACTGGAAATTGCAGCCGGGGAGCGTCACATCCCAACTGCAGTTTGGGCGGCTGAGTACTGGGTTGTTAAACACAACAAGCCTGGCCTTGGGGGTGAGGTGGAAAAAACCACAGCTGTTTCCCTGTTGTTCCCATTTTGCAGGGTTAAAATGGGCCGATTTGGGGGATGGCGATTTCCCCCCAAAGCTTTTGCAAAATGTTTTCATCAGAACATTCCTGTGAATGGTTCTCTCGCCATTTACCAAAACCTGGGCTTTCCGGCCCGCAGAAAATGCCCAGTTTCCAATAGCCACAAGATCCCGGGAACGTTTTCTGTTGAAATATTGATGGCAAAAGTCACAGGAGTTTTCGCTGAAAAGGAAACTTTGGACAGTCCCAGGTGTCTTGTGAAAACCGCCATTTTTCTGGGTGGGAAAAGGCCATTTTTGAGGGGGAAATATCCCCGTTTTTTGTACAAATGTCCCCCACCTAGCTCCAGCATCGCCACAGTCCATAAAGTGAGTCTTCCCAGCCCCTGGGATCCCCTAGTGTAGCCAGACCTTTAGACCTAGGTGGGGAATTTACAGACCCCCCTTTGCCATGCCATGGCCCCTTCATTGCAAGGTCTGGGGCAGCAAGACCTGCTTTGGGGCCGCATGAGCGCCCCACTGTGCCCCTTGCTGCTCTGTGGGGAGACGTGTGAACAGGGCTAGGGGAGGTGCAAGGATCCCCAGCCTGCGGGGCTGGGGTGACCTGGGCCAGAGCCCGTGGGGGTGACTGGCCCAGCCCCGCCTGCTTGGCCTCACTGACGTCTGTGCGGGGTCGGGGCCTCCCTGCTTGTGAGCCCAAGGGGTCAGCACATCCCCTGTGTGCTCTCCCCTCACTGTGGGGGTCACATAGGCCCTTGGGTGAGTCCCTTACAGTCTGTCCCTTTCAGCGGGGGGATGAGAGGGGGCGGCCATCTTTGTCGCCATCGCTTACAAGGCCCGATGTCCCCGTCACTGAACCCAGGGGAGGGGAGCAAACCCCAAGGCACTAGGGGAGGCAGCTACAGGTCCAGATGCGGGGGGGAAGAGCCCTCTCAGACCAGCGGACACCCCCCCAGGGTGTGGCCCAGTGGCAGGGCTGGCTGTGGGGGGCTCTGACATGGCCCGGACCCCAGGGCATGTGGGAACTGGGCTGGGTGACCCGCAGTGGGCTGCGTGGCTCTGTGGAGTCCCAGCTATTCTGGGTGGGGGGGTTGGAGAGCCGGGGCCTGAGGGGAGCTTTGGGGGGTGGGTGTGTTGGGGGGGCACAATATGTTCGGGGGGGATGTCTTTGATTAGGAATCCCCTTCCTGGCTCCTTTTGACCCATTGTGACTTTGATCAAATTTCCCCCAAACGATGCAGGATTTTGGGCACCCAACTTCAGACGCCTCAGCGAGGCCGGACTGACAGAAAGCGCCGCCCTGTCCTTGTGACATAGGACACCTGGGTTCTGTTCCCAGCTCTTCCACCTGCCCACACTGGATGGGCAGGGGCGTGTCCCTTCCCGTGTCCCAAGTTTCCCCTCCTGCCCAGTGTCAGTCTGGTCAAGTTGGATTCTGAACTGCTTGGGTCAGGGCCTGTCTGTCATCATGGGTCTGTGCAGTACCTGGCGCTGTGGGTCCCGAATCTCAGTTGGAGCCGCGGACACTGCCGTGTCTCACGTTGGGCTCCCAGGATCCCGAGTCTCAGCCGTAGCCCCTGGTACGGGGCTGTAATTCCCCCCGGGATGGGGCTCCCCGGATAGGCCAAACACCACACTAATGCAGCCTCCCTTCACTCTGGCTCATTACAGATGGGTGCCCACCCGATGCGGCAGAGACCCCAGCCCTGGCCTTGCTCCCCATGCCTTTCTCCAGAGCCGGCAGGCGGGGAGCAGAGCAGGGCCGGTGGGGGAGGAAGAGACGCTGGAGGAGAAGGTCCACGGGCCAGTCAAGATCCAGCCAGTAACACGCGTGATGTGGCTGCTCTGGAGCCCCCCCCCAATCTGCACCCGGAGCCGCGAAAGCCTAGAGAAAAGGGTGTTAAAATCCAGCCCCTAGAGGCCTGCGTTTTGCTGGGCTTTGCTCCTGTCTCTGTCCCCTTGCCTACATCCCACAGGACCCAGTCCTGCTCCCCCCCGGCAGCCACATGCCTCCTGCATCCAGCTCCCGCGCTCACACGGACCATTGGCTCCCCCTGCTCTGTGGACAGCTGGGCCCTGCTGCCTGGGCGTCTGGGGACGTGGCTCTGCCCGGGCAGACCTGAGGGCACTGTGAGGGGCTGGCGTGGACTGAACTGTGAACTCTGCTACTGCACTGGCACTGCCAGGGCGAGGGCCTGGCTGATCATCCCAGCTCCCCCTGGCCCTGGGGCCTGTCCTGGGAATTCACCTGCCCCCGGGTGGGAGGGGGCTGCGTCACACTCTGCTCTGCTTCCCTCGGCCATTCACAGCAAACGTCTCTGGCTCGCGGCGCCTTTGCTCCAGCACCTGCTGGTGTCGGCCCAAATCCCGGCCCAGAGCAATTCCCGCACAGAGATGGAGGCCGGTGGCCGGTTCTTGCCAAGAGACCAGTCGCCAGAGGGGAGAGAGTGAGGAACCGAGACTGGCCTAGACTCAGACTGAGCCCCCTGCGGTGACCATGGGGAGACAGAGGCACCAATAGGTGATGCCTATCCAGTGTTTGGGGGAAACTGATCAGCTCCCCCTGGCTAACAGGGACAGAGGAAAGCAACAATTGCCCTCTGGGATTGTTGTGTAGACAGGCGTAACCCAATGTGGTTTTGTGCTAGTCCGTCTCCACTGCGGCTGTAAGTGTTGCTGCCTTGGGGTGTGGCCAGCCCCCTTTGGGTGCCCATTTACCCCTTAAGAGACCGGCCCTGGGCCGTATTCACCCTGTGGTTTGACTTGATTTAATGCAGGTGTCTCTGCACACTTGTGTCACTGGCTGTGCTTTGCCCTTGGTTTGGGGCTGGGCTGGTCGGACCCTTCGTTAGCTGGGGAGGGTTTGCAGGAGTTTCCCCTCCACATTGTGTCCTTCTGATTTGGTTTCTCCTTGCTCGTTAACTGAATAAAATCTCCAGTGCACACGGCACCACTGGGCCTTCATAAGCAATTCGGGTTGGAACTAGAGAGAATCTTTGGCACGTTGCAGCCAACTTGGGAGCCCAGAAATTTCCCCTGCAGCTCGCCTCCAAATTCACCATTTGATTTTAACTGCTTGTCCGGGCCAGGACGTCCCCTGAACAACACTTATGCCCCAGTGCAGGTGTCCCTCTGGCCTGGGCAGCCCCGTCCCGCACAGAGTTAAGGAAGCGGCACCCGAGACCCAGTTCTATGTTGGCAGCGTCTGTCCAGCGCCCAGTGCCTTGCACCTATTTCAGGAGCAGGATGGTGAGCGACCTGGGGACTGGCCCAGCTCCCGTGAGACGGGGGATCTGGTGTCACGGCTCCGTGCGTTCCCCTCCCCCTCTCCCGCCGTGTTGCTTTGATTTGTTGCATGTGGCCACTAGGGGGCCTCCTGGGCATGGGGGGTTCGCTCCAGGGGAGCGGGGCTGATTGACACCTGCAGGGGCTCTGGCCCTGGCTATGCAATACCTCTGCTTCGCCCCACGCCAAGGGGGTGCGAATCGAACACAGACACAGCCCCGGCCTGCAGGGACCCCAGTCCCCCGCGCTGCCCCTCCCCACATCCCACAGATGCTGTGAGGAGGGGACCTGGCAGCCCATCCTGCAGGAACCACATTTTGCCCCCTGCTGCCCCACAGCTCCAGGCAGGAGCCCTCCACTCCCTGGGCAAAGCCCCAGCGAGCGTGACGGGTTCAGGCTCTGGGCCCCGATCCTGCGCTTGGGGAATCGGCGCAGGTCAGTGGGAGTCACTGGGGCGAGGAACATTGACCCAGCCCGGGATGGGCCCACGGGGAGCGATGGCGAGTGAACAGGGCTCGCTGGGAATGAGACCCCGCCCCTGGGAAAGCAGAAAGTGGGGTCCGTGCTCAGAGGTTCAGGGGGCACCATTCCCTATGGGATCCTATAATGGGGGCACCGTTCGCTACGACAGGGGCTCCCAAACGTTCCCCCCAGCTAATGAAACTGTGTTCAAAAGCCGTGTGAAAAAGCGCAGTTCCCGCTCTCACCACAGGGGTGCAGCCCAGCTCCAGGACCCAGGTCATGCTCGAGAGCGCCGGCTAGGGTGACCAGATGTCCCGATTTTATAGGGACAGTCCCGATTTTTGGGTCTTTTTCTTATATAGGCTCCTATTACCCCCCACCCCCTGTCCCGATTTTTCACATTTGCTGTCTGGTCACCCTAGCGCTGGCAAACTGCCCAGTTCCCGCACCTCTGGCGCCCTGGCTTCAGGCTCCTATTGTGAGCTGGCTTCCTGGGGTGCGGTGGTTTGGAGTGGGAATGGCTGTGAACAACCCTGCCTCCTCCAGCCACCCTGGGAGCAGCCGCCCCTCAAGGCCGGCCTCTTCTCCTCACCCTCTGCCCATCACCTGGCAGCTCTGCCTTGCCCTCTGCCACCCGCTGGGGGCACTGGGCTCCTCCAGCCCTGGCTGGGGGCTGTCGCCAGTCACCACTCTGCCCATGTGTACAGTTTGGGGGGTGTCAATACCCCCCATGTAGCCCCCAACTCTGCTCATGGGGGACCAGCCAGGACTGTGCCGCAGCTCACCTTTGGGCCACGGCCCACAGTTTGGGAACTCCTGCCACATGGGATCCTATAATGGGGGCACAATTCCCTATGGATCCTATAGGGGGCACCATTCTCGGTGGGATCCTATAATGGGGGCACCATACCCTTGGGATCCCACGGGGAGGTCTCCCTTAGAGCCCCTCGCCACCGTGGAACAGGCAGCCGGACGCCGAGTTGGTGCCGGCTGGCTGGAGACCTGGGTGCTGGGTACAAGCCCACGGCTCCTCCAGCTGCCTTTGCCCCCCCAAGGGGTGAGCTCTGGGTACGTTTTCTGTCTCTCCACTCAGGATGGCATCCTGGGCTGCTGCACGGCAGCCGCTGGCCCTAACGCTGCCCCTCATGGTCACAACGGCAGCAGGTGCCAGGCCCAGGGTTGCTACCGAGACGGAGCTGCTGGGGCGCAGAGCTCGCTGGAGGTGCAGGTGTGGGGATTTCGCAGCCAGGAAGCTGCCTGCTGCCGTTTCTTTCCTTGGGGTCAGGGGAACGGGACGTGGCACGATCGCACCGAGAATCTCCCTGATGCATTTCTCCTCCTAACAGAAACACCCTGCAGTGCCCTGGATATCGGTGCCCCGCTCAGGCCAAAGACCAGGCACTCACAGCTCGGCCCGGAGGTTTGTTTCTTCAGACATAATCAGACTCATTTTCTGTTTGGCTCCGGGGCGTCGCTGTGGCTTGAAACCCTGGTGCCCAGAGCGATCCCCTTCCAGACACCATCGGCCTTTGTTACTGAGCACGACTGCCCTGTGCACATGGCCCTGTCTCCCCTGGGCGGAAGGAAGGCAAGGCCTGCCGAGATGGTGAACAGAGGCTGCCCTGGGTAGAAACGAAGCAAAGACACTGCCCGGAAAGACCCTTTATTTTCAAGGGCAGCGAAAAGTGGGAAACGCACCAGGCCGGCCACCCCCAGCCAGAGTGACGCGCTCATCAGACAAAACAGCCCAGGCCAGGTTTCAGGATTTGCAAACCAGCGTCTGGATTTTGGGCACCCACGCTGTGTTGCCTTAAAGGGGCAGCTGCTCAGCACCTTAAACGGAGCCTGATCTTCCACAAGCGCTGAACACTTGCCCTTTGAAGGAGTCTTGAGATGGGCCCCCAAAATCACTCCTCGCTTCTGAGAATCTTGGCCTTGGTTTTTATCCAGGAGCCCCCTCCGTCGAAGTGGTGTCGCGGGACATCGACGGCTCTGGTGTTGCCCGTCCCTTTGGCTCCTCCTTCTCCCTCCTCAGGCGGGACAGAAAACCCACTGGCGGTCCGTGCGGTAGCTGTCAGTGGTGGCACACCAGAACCTCCCGAAGAGATTGTCAAACTTGGTACACGCAGAGAAGCGTTTGCCCTTGTAGGTCAGGGCCGGCTCCAGGCACCAGCTTGCCAAGCTGGTGCTTGGGGCGGCAGGTGAGAAGGGGGCGGCAGTCCGAGTCCCGCGGCGGCAATTCGGCAGCAGGTCCGCTCTTCCCGCCGCCGAATTGCCGCCGCGGGACTCGGACTGCCGCCCCAGTCTCGCCTGCCGCAGCGGCAAAGGGGCGGCAGGTCCGCCGCTGTCCCCTTGCCGCTCTGGAATGGGACTGCCTGCGTCGGGGGCAGACGCAGGCAGACGTGGCGGGGCCCTGCCCCCGACGCAGGCAGACGTGGCGGGGCCCCGCCCCCGACGCAGGCAGGTGGGCGGGGCCCCACTACGTCTGCCTGCGTCGGGGGCGGGGCGCCGCCACCCCTGCTTGGGGCGGCAGAATTGTAAGAGCCGCCCCTGTTGTAGGTGAAAGGGAAAACACGCTTCTCCATTGTCATAATCTGTGAGAGA
Source organism: Chelydra serpentina (assembly GCA_037349315.1). Classification (NCBI taxonomy): domain Eukaryota; kingdom Metazoa; phylum Chordata; order Testudines; family Chelydridae; genus Chelydra; species Chelydra serpentina. The sequence goes on along the minus strand of JBAIAC010000046.1, from coordinate 3,673,860 downwards.
CAGAAACACTGACTGGTACCATGGCCAGGAGAGATTTCAGCTCAGCTAGGAAAGGAATCAGCAGGTTTTTCTGCAAAGGACACATTCATAGAATCATAGAATCTCAGGGTTGGAAGGGACCTCAGGAGGTTCTAGTCCAACCCCCTGCTCAAAGCAGGACCAACCCCAACTAGATCATCCCAGCCAGGGCTTTCTCAAGCCTGACCTTAAAAACCTCTAAGGAAGGAGATTCCACCACCTCCCTAGGTAACCCGTTCCAGTGCTTCACCACCCTTCTGTTCATTGACTGTGAAGGAGCTGTGCTGGGGGAGAGTTTATTTTATCCCCTCCTTCAATTTCAACATGCCATCGTTAGGTTTCAGAGTCATCTACCCTTTAGATGGATGGCGCAGTTCCCCTTCAGAGCCACGGTTCCAGGCTCTCTGCAGACACAGGCAAGCCGCACTGTACTGCTGACATGCGGGTCCCCTTTTTAAATGAGAGCTGAGAATCTGGCACCCAGTTCTCCGGTGGCGGGTTCTTGGAGCCAGGAGGCCCTGCTAATAATTCAGCCACACAATGCAAAGTCACTGGGCTCCACACAGACAGGAGCTGGGGGAAATGGGCTGTGTCCTTCACTGGACTCTTAATGCTTTAGCTCCAGCATCTCAGCACCTTGCACATCGTCACCTACATCCTGCCCCTGGCAAATATCTCCATGCACCGTCGCACTAGATCAGTTTCCCTGGGACACCTTCCCGCATCAGGATCCTGATGTTCCCAGTCTCTGAAGGGTCTCCCCTACCCCGCCCTCCAGCGGGAATTGCTTCAGCAATTTCATCTCCCTCCCCAGCTCCTTCTCCCGCACTCACTGGTCTCGCTTCTAAAATGAAGTCATTGTAGTCGGTCTCCAGGGAGGCTGAAGCCATTGGGTCTAAGGAAGGTTTCACGGGCAGAGATAGGAAGGATTGGACCAGCTTAGGGTGGGAGATTCAAAAGTGCCCCCATGACTGAGCTGCAAAATCCCAGGGAAAATCAACTACCCCAGTCAGTACAAACTCTCGGAAACGTTCATAAATACGCCCCACCAAATGCGCAGTTCCTAAATGCCACACAGTACTGGGGTAGCGGTTCTGTCAGCATGAATTTGGGGTGAAAAACACCTTTCCCTTTCTGGAATAATAATAAATTTTAGGTGTACTATAGGAGTGCCTTGTAACCTCGGTAATGATCCAGAACTCCATTATGCTAGGTGCTGTACATTACTAATTAGGGGTATTACAGTAGCACTCGGAGCCCCACTCATGGGCCAGCGTAACACCAACAAACCTTGGTTGTCAGCAGGTGGGATTGAACCTGGGACTTCTGGCTCTTAGCTAAGGCTGTAGAGCAGCCTCATTTCCCCTCTCTCTCTAATTCAGCTCGGTGCCACTCAATGGAACAGAACACCACCCCCAGGAGGTGTGTGGGTTACACCAGGACCCCATTGTCCCAGGCGTTCTACATTATTGATTAGGTTAGCACTAGCAGCCCTGCTTATGGGCCAAGACCTTATTGTTCTATTGTGACAAACTAGGACTGTTGTTAATGTTTTCCCTGAGTACTGTGTGGGTGCCTCGGTTTCCCCTATGCAGTGCTTGAGTTTCTAGGTGGTGGAACAAGGATGCATGAGTGTTACAGAGGGGCCTGGACACAGAGAATGGCTGACTCTGTATCCTAGCAACCGATGGCCCCGGGCCCTCCCCTGCAAAGGTGAGAGCTGAAGGTGTTCGAACAAAGGGATCAGGTGACCTCCTGGCCCGGGAAGGAGAAAGGGGGAGGAGGGGCTGGATAGTTTCAGTTGGGAGCTGGCCGGAGAAGAGGGGAGAGAGGCAGACAGGGTCTGGCCTCCCTGCCCCGTTTGGAGCTGTGGGATGAAATGCAGGGAGCCCCCAGGCTGGGGTCTAAGCTCCCTGCCCCCCGGAAAGACCCGACTGAGGGGTCCTGGTTGTACTGACAAGCTCTGGTTGGACTGTGTTCCTGGCATCTCTAATAAACCTTCTGTTCTACTGGCTGGCTGAGACTCCCAGTGAATCCGGGGAAGAGGGGTGCAGGGCCGGACTCCCCTATACTCCGTGACAGCTATTTGTCTATATTAGGGTGTAATGCCAATCCACTCAAAGGTGTCAACAGCAGGGATCAAACCTGGAACCTGATGAGCTTAATGCAGGCGCTTCAACTGCATGAGCTAAAAGATAACCACAGCTGTAGCAGGCTCATGAGGCCTAGCCACCACTAGAGGGGGTTAGAGCGCCACTCCGAGCAAGCAGAGGGTTAAAAGGGATATTACCCACCAGGACCCCATTGTGCTGGGCGCTGTACGTTATATATTAGGGGTATTATGGTAGCACCGGGAGCCCCCGTCATGGCCCCACTGTGCTGCACAAACACAGAAGTGGCCAAGTTAAACTCATGTGGACGAAGCCTTTATAGAGCCCTAGACTTGAAGGCCAGAAGGAGCTGTTAACCCAGATCCACAGAGGGACGTGGGCACCTAAACCCCCGCGACTACCGGCCCCCCCCCATGCGGCTGCCTCCTGCCCACATAGGCACCTGGCCTCGCTCACCCCCAGCATCTGCACTCTGAAGGCTGCCCAGGCGCTCCCAGCTGCCTCTGGGCCTGCACTTGCTGCCTCCCTCCAGGTGCCCGGCTGCCTGTCGCCCCCCAGCCCCCAGTGGAAGATGGGCCAGCCCCAGGCCGATTTGCCCGCAGGCCCGATCCGCTGGGTGTGCTGGGAGCACGGCGACTGGCGTTGGCCCCATTCAGAGCCCAGCTGGAGAAGGCGGTGGGGGTGTGTGTCTCCCTTATAATGTGTAGCCCTGGGGACCGGGGTTCGAGTGGTCACCTGGGAAGTGGGAGACCCAGGCCCAATCCCCCCTCTGTGTGAGTGAGAAAGGACTGAACCCGGGGTCTCCCATCGCGCAAGGGAGGGCTTGAGCCGCTGCGTTAGGGGACGTTCTGATCTGAGGCGCCTCAGTCGCTCCTGCTGAAGCCCTTTGGATCCCCACTTAAAGAGTCATTGGGCCAAAGAGAGGAGGGGAAAAAAGAAGGGCTGTGTAGCCTGGTGGTTAGAGCACCCCATGGCAGATGCAGGGCCCGGTCCCCCTGCTGCAATCGCTTTTTCTTTCCAGTCTGGATTGGTCCAGCTTCACCTTCCAGCCACTGGCTTTGGCTCTGCTTTGGTCTGCTAGCCTCCAAGGGCCTCATTTGTTAAGATTCGAATGCTGGCTTACTAGTGAGCACCAGGAAGAACAGAGTGAAGGTACGCGCCCATGTTACCTAAATTCTGCCCTCTTGGAGCGATGCCCCAATGAACCTGCACCACGTCCTCACCTGGCACTGGCCAGCAGCTCCCTCCACTCAAACCCTTCTCCTGCGCTACAGAAAGACGATCACAGCTACTGAACGTGACAGCCCCTCATCCTTGGGCACACGAGACCATCACTCTGTTCACTTACCCGTCATTTAACTCACCGGCCGCCCTCTCCCACCTCACCGCTGACAGTCCCCACGGCAAGGAGCCCCTGCATCCGGCTAGTGGCACAGCCAACCCCAGTGTGTCTCCAACGTCTCTGCCGTTTAATTATTATGCACCGTGGGGGGAATTGCTGCTCTGCGCGGAGAAGCTGTGACCCCATGAGTGGGCTAGTGGAGATGGTGCTAGATTAGAAGTCTGGCAACCGCCTGTGTTCTAATCCTGCCGCTGATCCTGGGTAAGGTTGTGCCTCAGTTTCCCCATATGACAAATCTGTCATTTACCTTCCCTGCATACAAGTCTGAAAGGTGCAGAGCGGGGGTCTATGTACACAGAAGCAAGGTGGGGGAGGTAACATTTTTGATTGACCCAGCTCCTGCTGGTGAGAGGGACAAGCTATCAAGCTGCACAGGTCGGACCTGAAGACGAGGGCCGTGTAAACTCCAAAGTGTGTCTCTCTCACCAGCAGGAGCTGATCCAATAAAAGCTGTTACTGCCCCCACCTCGTCTCTCTAATACCCCGGGATTGACATGGCTGCAACATCACTGTATAATACAGTGAGCCGCTGTTACTCTCTGCTTCCCCTGTTCTCCATTTTGGGGGCGGGGTGCAGAGGCAGCTGCCTCACCCATTGAGCTGCCCTTGGGTGCCCGAGCTGCACACCCATTAGCTATTGTCCGTGCTCTGTGCTGCACGCCCCCAGCCCTGCGCAGGGACCCTGTATCTGCCCCCTGGACGCTCTCTGCAGCTGCGTTTGTGACAGGCTCAGATATTTGCAGCAGATCGGTAAATCAGAGCAGAAGTTAGTCCACAAGAAGGAAAAGCTTCTCGGCGATTCACCAGTGTGTTCGGTTCTCCCCCAGCCCCCACCCAGGGGAGCAGTGAGACGGGGATCCCGGGGGCACAGCCTGGGGCTACCCAGAGAGAAGGCCGTTACCTGGGGCTGCCATGCACAGGGCCAAGGCGACCGAGCCCCAGGCCAGGAGCTTGGGAGATGCTGGACGACATCTCCCTGGCTTGCGCTGGGCGACCCTCGGAGTCGCGCTCCCCTTATGGAGTTGCCAGGTGGGCCTCCCCCCAGAGCCACCGGCTAGCAAGGGGGTTTCACAGCTGCCCGGCTGCACATTGTCTCTGTTCCACGCACCCGGACGTGCGGGGCGAGGCAAATCCTCCTGAGGCCGACACTGGCCCCTGCCTTCGATAAACTGCCCCGCTCCAGCTGTGCAGCCCACACTCAGTCACACGCTCTGAGTCTTGTACCTTTGTAGATGCCGAGCTGGGGGATGCAGGGGGAGGGGGGACGACTCTGGAGCAGCGCTCAGATGTGGAGGTTGATGCAAGGTGGGGGTCTCTCCCCCTTGCTCAACTTTCAGCCCACTGGGCCGTGCTGTGGCACCAGGACCCTTATTCAGCGGAAGGGACCATCCCAGCAGCTCAGTTCTGAAACACCCAGTTCAACGGCTGCAGCTTTGCCCAGGAACCGGGTTCCCCAAACTGCCGTTTCTCTACGATCCCTCGGTGAACAAGGGCCCGTCCTCAAAGGGCCCTTTGCTCCATGTGCTCCAACAGAGCAGAGCCAAAAGCAGGAGCCGGGCCCTTTCCCCTCTTGTGATGGATTTGGGGGGAGGGAGATGGAGCCAGATCAGACCCCATCTCACTCCCGCCCCATCACCCACAGTTCCTCTCCCTCGCTGCTGCCCCAGGCCAAGGGAGGGGGCTCCAGGCTCCCCCTGGATGGAAAGGGGGGTCAGAGCAGTGCAGGGGTGTGTAGCAGCCAGGCGGCCAAAGCAGTGCAGCTGGAGATGAGGGGGAGGCTTTAGCTCAGCTTCACCTACCCCCACATCCATGCCCCCCATTTGTGACCCCCCCAAAAGGTGCCCCCCACTGACTCCACATCAGTCCCAGCCCTGCTCCTGCATCCTCCCCCAGCTCCTGGTCCTGTGGGGCCCCAATGGACTTCCACCCCTGGGTGGGGCGCAGGCTGGTGGGGGGCAGAATGGGCTGGGCTGGACAGGCAGAGATGGGACACAAGGAGATGGTGTAGGGGAGTGAAGGGACTCGCATGCAGCCAGGGCCTGCTGAGGCCGGGGTGACCCACATCGAGGAGGCAGAGGCTGGGGCGGGCAGAGCTGGGCTGTGGGACCTGGGGGAGCTGAGGGGAAATTTGCAAGAAAACCACGGAAATGAACTGCCCATAAACTTCGTTAGCCCAGAGTGAAGGGTGCCCAACGCGAACTCGTGCCGAGGCAGAATGTTCAGCGCAGATCCCTGCAGGGAATCCAGCGACCCCCACACCAGTGCTCTGCCCTCACTGGGGCTACAGAGCACACAGGGGAGGGAGCACACGGCTCCATCTAGCACCTTCGCTTTGCCAAGGCAGAGCGCGGGTTTGGAGCAGGCGCAGCGACCAGGAGCTGCCTCCAGCTGCCAACATACCCCAGCCTGCCCCACGCAGACCAGTCCCACCTGTCCCGGCACCCCCGGGCCCTGAGTTAGTTCACTCTGCCCTGGAGGGGGCAGGGCCATGCGCCACCAGCCTGTGGATGGTCCCCCTGGCCAGGGCACCCCGCCAGAGATGCACGCGGCACAAGGCAGCGTTGGCAGGAGGCTTCCTGGGGCTCCCAAGAGGCACACGCTCCTCTCTGGCCACTTGCTGCAGCTAACATCTCACAGCTGGGCCACCCAGTATGACCGACGGCATGTTCGGAATTGTTCTTCCGTCCATTCACCCTGGTGTCCTGCTCCCCCCCCCCTACCCCCCCGGCTGAACCGTTCATGCTGCTGCCTTCTCTGGGCAACAAGCTGCTGCTGGCATGCAATTCCCCCCCGCCCTCCCCGTGTCTGCCCCCTCGTGCTGGTGGGTGCTGCATTAATGCCAAAGGCGGGAGCAGGCCATGGCTCAGAGCTGGCTCCATGCCTGGGGGCCGGCTGGAACGGAGGCCACGGGCAGAGATTGAGAGCAGGCCAAGCCGGGTTACTTTTCTGGGCTGCCAGGCTCAGAGCACAGGCCCAGAAAGGCCAGTGACATTCTCCCACAAGTCACTGCGAGAGCGCTCAGAGAGTAACCCAGCGCTAAGAGCCAGAGGAGGCTCCCTTTGAAGCCCCAAGGCCTCCCCATGGCTAGTGCAGTGCCACCGGGACGCAGCAACTCACACGTGTCTTTGCAGCTTGCACGGTCACACCCGGGCACTCAGACCCGGGGGCCGATCACCCGGGTTAGTTCAGCAGTGAAGACAAACCCAGGGATTCGTAGGTCTCAAGGCCAGAAGGATCCATTGAGGTCATCCACTAGGATCTCCTGTATCACGCTGTCCGGAGAACAGCCGCACAGCCATTCCTGGAGCAGAGCTGGTAGAAAAACATCCAATCTTGATTTAAAAAATTGCCAGTGATGGAGAATCCACCTTGACCCTCGGCAGATTGTTCCAGTGGTTAATTACCCCCCCCCCCCCCGTTAGACAAAAAAAACACTTAGAGCAGGGACTGCTGGGATATGACCACAGGACCTCTTGTTTAGTTGGGAGAAACTACAACCAACAACGCTGTGCCCACCCCCTTTGAAAGATAACTCTTGGAACTACACTTCGACCAACTCAAGAGAAAAAGGGGTCAATGGGCCAGCTGCAAATCAGCCCAGCTCCATTGGGGTCAATGGGCCAGGTCCCCAGTGGGTGTGAATGGGTGCGGCTCAGCTGAATCGTATCTGGTAAATTCCCACCCAGCTACGCCAGCCCTAAGCGGGGAGATCTTCGCTGCCGTCCTCCACAAACTGGCCCTGAGCTGTTTTGTTTTTCCAAATTATTCACCCCAGAAATGCCGAGGCCTTTAACTGCAGTGGGACCCAATGGGCCAGGTTCTGACCCCAGATTCTGGGCCTTGTTAGGGGTGAATCCGAAGTCAACCCCAACAGCGGCAGCAAGAGGCTCCGAGCTTCTATTAATGAACCTGGCCACCTGCTGCCATCTGCTGGTGAACAGGAGGAAGACATGTGACTAATGGAAGGAGCAGAGACCCTAGTTTGCAGTTGCCCTGCTTGGGGGCCCAAGGGGTCAGGGATAGGGGTTTGGTCTGAGGCCAATCTGGGGGCTCTGTCACCCTGGGCTTCAAGCCATTATTATAGCATATCCCCCTTGCCCCCACATCCCACTGTGGGGCTGATCCTGTGGCATCTGGGGGGTGACGGAGTTCCCTGGGTGGGCCCCACACAGTCTGTCCCCCCCAGGGGGAGGAGGCAGCCATCTTTGTCACCATGGCTCACAAGACCCAATGCCCCCTCACTGGTGCAAAGGGGGGTGATCAAACCCTGAGGAAATAGGGCAGGGGAGAGGGTTATGGGTCTGGATTCAGGGGGAGGGGAGGAGAGCTGCTCCCTGAGCCTGATGGATGCCACCTGAGGCCTTGTTTGGAATGAGGGTCCTGGGGCAGGGGGCACAGTCAGGGTGTGTGTGTGGGGTCTCCAGGCAGGGGGGTGAGATTGGGGTGGGGGTCCTGGGGAAGGAGGTGCACCTGAGGCAGAAGTTGTAGAACTGATCAATGAAGTTGTTTTTAGTTGTTCACTTTATTAATATAACTTCATAAGTAAAGTTTTATGAATGAAACAACATTGTAACTTCTGCTCACTGTTTGCCATTCATTATACTTGTCTATATTGTAACTTCTGTTCAAGGTTTGCCATTCTTTACACTTGTCCATATTGTAACTCAATCTCCATTTTGAAATGTACATTCCAGTTTGTAAAAACCTGCTGCGACCTTCATTTTGTAAAACCCCAATGTAATCGTATTAGTTTAGTTCAGATGTGTGAATGAGGTATGTGTGGGTGATGGAATCAACCTCCAGCCCCAGCCCGTCCTGATGAAATAAAGCGTAAACACCAAGGGCTGAAGATGCAGACAACAGCCCTGACAAAGTAAGAGGAGCCCACCCTAAAAAGAAAAGAACAAAGGTACAATTAAAAAAACATCAAAGCCAGGTCCAAGGCTGAAAGTCTGGCCTGCAATTGACGGGTGATCAATCACACCGACCACAGAAGCAGCGTGACACAGCAAGACCTACAGACTCTGAATTAAAACTAAAGCCTAAAGGATGGGTGAGATGGAAGACTTTGGAGGGTAACATTCTGCTGCTAACATGGAAGGGCATCAGTGCATGCCCAACAGAGACCCAGCCCTTCCTTGTGCCCGGCTCTCCTGGCCAGTTAGCTGCCACAAGCTGTGAACCCAAGCCACAAACTCAAGCTACAGCCAGGACTGGTAACTATCTAGCAGCTGCAGAAGATTTGGGGTGTGTGTGTGTGTGTGTGTGTGTGTGTGTGTGTGTGTGTGTACATAGGTATTAAATATTAGTTATTGGTCATAAATCAAATGGTGTTATCATAATAAACGTGGCATCTTGTCTTGTCCCCTGAAATGATCCTGTGTAGTTTTGTCTACATAACAAAGTCCATGAGCAGGACTCACAATTGGGTGGGGATCCCAGGGCAGGGGGCACCATCAGGCTGGGAGGTCTCAGGGCAGGTGTTCCATCGGGTTGGGTGTCTCCAGGCAATGCGTGCAGTGGGGTTGCTGGTTCCAGGGCAGAGGATGTAGTTGGGTTGGGGGTCCCTACGGCAGGAGGGGTGCAGTTGGGTTGGGGGTCCCTAGGGCAGGAGGGGTGCAGTTGGGTTGGGGGTCCCTAGGGCAGGAGGGGTGCAGTTGGGTTGGGGGTCCCTAGGGCAGGAGGAGTGCAGTTGGGTTGGGGATCCCTAGGGCAGGAGGAGTGCAGTTGGGTTGGGGGTCCCTGGGGCAGGAGGAATGCAGTTGGGTTGGGGGTCCCTAGGGCAGGAGGGGTGCAGTTGGGTTGGGGGTCCCTAGGGCAGGAGGGGTGCAGTTGGGTTGGGGGTCCCTAGGGCAGGAGGAGTGCAGTTGGGTTGGGGATCCCTAGGGCAGGAGGAGTGCAGTTGGGTTGGGGATCCCTAGGGCAGGAGGGGTGCAGTTGGGTTGGGGGTCCCTAGGGCAGGAGGAATGCAGTTGGGTTGGGGGTCCCTAGGGCAGGAGGAATGCAGTTGGGTTGGGGGTCCCTAGGGCAGGAGGAATGCAGTTGGGTTGGGGGTCCCTAGGGCAGGAGGAATGCAGTTGGGTTGGGGGTCCCTGGGGCAGGAGGAGTGCAGTTGGGTTCGGGGTCCCTGGGGCAGGAGGAGTGCAGTTGGGTTGGGGGTCCCTGGGGCAGGAGGGGTGCAGTTGGGTTGGGGGTCCCTAGGGCAGGAGGGGTGCAGTTGGGTTGGGGGTCCCTGGGGCAGGGGGTACCATCGGGGTAGTGTCATGAGGAGTTTCCGTCACACTCTGTTCATTACACATGTGATGAAGTTGCTGATTCTCGGCCGGGCGACCGAGGCCAATAAAGCTCCTATGGTCCTGGCACCTGGCACCTGGCACCTGGCACCTGGCACCTCTGCCCGGACGCTGGATGCCAGGACAGCTTCGTCCAGCTCTGCCCAGAAAACCTCTTCCCGGGCTGGCTCCCAAACGGCAGCAGCTCGGGCCTGTAGCACAGGAGGCCCCGACTCAGCCCCTGGCACGGTGGCCGGGACAGCAGCCGGCCCTTCAGCACCTGGCCCAATAGAACAGCTCCTGGTTACGATCCTGGGGCTGAGTCCATCGGCGCCGACTCCGTGGGTGCTCCGGGGCTGGAGCACCCATGGGGAAAAATTGCTGGGTGCTCAGCACCCACAGGCAGCTCCCTGCCAGCCCCGGGGCCCGCGCCCAGCTCCCCGCCAGCCCCGGGGCCCGCGCCCAGCTCCCCGCCAGCCCCGGGGCCCGCGCCCAGCTCCCCGCCAGCCCCGGGGCCCCCGCCCAGCTCCCCGCCAGCCCCGGGGCCCGCGCCCAGCTCCCCGCCAGCCCCGGGGCCTGCGCCCAGCTCACCTCAGCACCGGGAGACGTTCCAGGGCCCCGCCCCCGACACCAGGCGACATTGCGTTGGCGTCGGGGGCGGGGCCCAGGAACGTCACCCGGCGTCGGGGGCAGGGCCCGGCTTCGGGGGAGGGGCCCCACCCCGACGCCGGGCATCAGCCCCCACCGGCGCCACCGGAAGTTGGCGCCTGTGGTTGAGTCAGACGGGTACGTGCTGTGTGAGACGCCCGTCACTTGTTCCCTGGTTCTGACCCAGGCCAAAGACCGTTCTAGCTGGATTCCTCTGGAGGGGATAGAGTGAGCAGATGTCCCGATTTTATAGGGACAGTCTAGATTTTAGGGGATTTTTCTTATATAGGGTGCCTATTACCCCCCCGTCCCGATTTTTCATACTTGCTATCTGGTCACCCTAGGAGGGGGCCAGGGGCAGGGAGGTCCCTTTGCCCCCCACAGAAAGGATGAGGGGCTTGGGAGGGAGGCTCTCGCCTGCTCCCCACTCCCTGCCACAGACAAGGTTGTTAGGATCTATAAATATGCAGGCCTGCCTGTAAAGGCCTAAACTTTAAGAACTTAGGTGTATTTTTATCACGTAGCTAGTTATCGAGGTATAAAACAAAGAATCAAAATCACAGTCTGCCTGTCTATGGGCCTTCTCTCACTAGAATACTCTGAGGCTTGGTTCTTAGGTTAAGACCTTTATCTAAGCTGCAGAGGTAGCCATAAGCTGGGAAGGGAACGGTCACATCCTCACATCCCAAACCAGTCACATTGAAATAAGGTGCCATTGGGCTGTTAGGAAGATGATCCTGTCCTGATAGTGCCCATCACCACCAGATAAAGATGGTTATTTGATTGCATCCTGTCTGGCAAGAAATCACTTATCAGTGGTTGTGGTTGTGAAACCCACATTTCTGTATTGTTTTATCTTTATGCCCCCTGCTTTTCTATTGTTAATCTGTCTGGTTCTCTAATGGTTTCCGTCTGCTGTATAATTAATTTTGCTAGGTGTAAGATAATTAAGGTGGTGGGATATAATTGGTTAGCTAATCATGTTACAATATGTTAGGATTGAGATCATAGAATATCAGGGTTGGAAGGGACCTTAGGAGGTCATCTAGTCCACCCCCCTGCTCAAAGCAGGACCAATCCCCAATTTTTGCCCCAGATCCCTAAATGGCCCCCTCAAGGATTGAACTCACAACCCTGGGTTTAGCAGGCCAATGCTCTAACCACTGAGCTATCCTTTGCTTGGTTAGAGAGATTTCAGTAAAATGACTGGTTAAGGTATAGCTGACAATATTGCTATATAAATTAGGGGCAAACAGGAAGTCAGTTGGGATTCGAAAATAAGGAACAAGGAACTTGGATTTAAGCTTGCTGGAAGTTCACCCCAATAAACATCGAATTGTTTGCACCTTCCGACTTCGGGCATTGTTGCTCTCTGTCCGCGCGAGGAGGACCAGGGAAGTGGGAGGGTGAAGAAATAAGGCCTCTAACAAAGGTCACCAGCGGCTGGTCCCTCAGGGGCTGGAGGCTGCCGGCCCCACAGCTCTTGTGCCACCAGCAGAGCCACAAGGGCCGTTTCTTTCTCAAACCAAGGTTAGGCCGCAGGGGAAGCCCGGCCAGGGCTGAGGTGACGGGCTGGCGTAAGGCTCAGGAGCGAGGCCTCCCGGCCGCACAGTTCTTGTGCCACCGTCACCACCACAAGGGGCCGTTTATTTCCCAAGCCGCGTTTGCGACAGCGGGGGGAGCTCGGTCAGCAGGGACGCCCTGTGCCTGGCCAGGTGCAGGGAGTTGCGGGGGGAGTTGCCCAGCCAGGCTGGGCCATGAACCCCTTTGCCAGGGTGAGCGCCCCACAGGGACAGGCCCCAGCCCCGCCCCCAAGGGGCACGAACCACCCTGTCCCATCGTCCCCAGCCTGGGGCCCAGCTCCCACCCACAGTCTCCCTGGGGTGGGGGCACCGGTTGGGTGCAGATGGGACACGCAGCCCGAATGCTCCCCGAGGCTCAGTCGCTGGCAGGGCCGGCACCGGGAGCTCCGGGTGCTGGGGGGGCGGGGGGGCTGGCAGGGAGCCCAGACAGTGCCTGCCTTCAGCGCGGGGTCCACAGCCAGGACTGGGCTGGGAACGTCGAGACGAACTCCTGCGTCCTTGGCCAGCGCCCCCTGCATCCAGCCCAGGCCTTGGGCAGAGCCAGAGCGAGAGCAACACAGAGCAACAGCCAGGGGGAGTCGTCCCATCCCTCCGGGGTGCCCCCCCCCAGCCCTGATTCCCCCTGCTGGCCCCTGGGCACCTGACGACACAGGGACTCGAGCGCCCTGTGGCCCTGCTCTGGCTGGCTGGGGGAAGGATCCTCAGGGGTCCCAGCTCCCCTCCTGGGAAGGGGCGTCCAGGCTGGGAGCCAGGGACCAAGCTGAGGGACTGCGGGGCAGTTATAGAGCAACACCTACACTGCCCGCTCTCCTCCATGCCCCCTACTCCGCACCCTGCCCCCCGATCTCCCCCAAACGGCCAGAAACACCTTCTCCACATCCCGCCCCCCCGGAGAGTGCCCAGGGCCGGCGGTCGCCTAGGGCGCCGGGAGCCGGGTGGGCGGCTGGCCGTGGCTGCCACCCACCACCCGGCTCTGCGGCTGAACTGAGAGCCGTGGGGGTGCCTGGCCACAGCTACCACCCGCTGCCCGGCTCCGCGGCTGAGCCGAGAGCCGTGGGGGTGCCTGGCCGCAGCTACCACCCGCTGCCCGGCTCCGCGGCTGAGCCGGGAGCCGTGGGGGTGCCTGGCCACAGTTACCACCCGCTGCCCGGTTCCGCGGCTGAGCCGAGAGCCGTGGGGGTGCCTGGCCACAGCTACCGCCCGCTGCCCGGCTCCGCGGCTGAGCCGAGAGCCGTGGGGGTGCCTGGCCACAGCTACCGCCCGCTGCCCGGCTCCGCGGCTGAGCCGAGAGCCGTGGGGGTGCCTGGCCACAGCTACCGCCCGCTGCCCGGCTCCGCGGCTGAGCCGAGAGCCGTGGGGGTGCCTGGCCACAGCTACCGCCCGCTGCCCGGCTCCGCGGCTGAGCCGAGAGCCGTGGGGGTGCCTGGCCACAGCTACCGCCCGCTGCCCGGCTCCGCGGCTGAGCCGAGAGCCGTGGAGGTGCCTGGCCACAGCTACCGCCCGCTGCCCGGCTCCGCGGCTGAGCCGAGAGCCGTGGGGGTGCCTGGCCACAGCTACCGCCCGCTGCCCGGCTCCGCGGCTGAGCCGAGAGCCGTGGGGGTGCCTGGCCACAGCTACTGCCCGCTGCCCGGCTCCGCGGCTGAGCCGAGAGCTGTGGGGGTGCCTGGCCACAGCTACCACCCGCTGCCCGGCTCCGCGGCTGAGCCGAGAGCTGTGGGGGTGCCTGGCCACCGCTGCTGCCCACCGCCCAGCTCCACAGCTGAGCCGAGAGCCGTGGGGGTGCCTGGCCGCAGCTACCGCCCGCTGCCCGGCTCCACGGCTGAGCTGAGAGCCATGGGGGTGCCTGGCCACAGCTACCGCCCAGCTCCGTGGCTGAGCCGAGAGCCGTGGGGGTGCCTGGCCACAGCTACCACCCGCTGCCCAGCTCCGCGGCTGAGCCGAGAGCCGTGGGGGTGCCTGGCCACAGCTACCGCCTGCTGCCCGGCTCCGTGGCTGAGCCGAGAGCCATGGGGGTGCCTGGCCACAGCTACCACCCGCTGCCCGGCTCCACGGCTGAGCCGAGAGCTGTGGGGGTGCCTGGCCGCCGCTGCTGCCCACCGCCCGGCTCCACAGCTGAGCCGGGAGCTGGGGGGGTGCCTGGCTGCGGCTTCCGGGAGCCGGGGGGGGGGGGGGCGCCGTGGGCGCGGGGAGGCTGCCGGGTGGGGGACTGAGCTGCGGGGGGGAGGTGGTGTTATCGGGGGGGGAGGCGCAGGGGAGTGGATTGCCATGGGGGGTGGATTGGCTGTGGCGGGAGCGGTGTTAGCTGGGCGGGGAGGTGGGGGCGCAGGGCCGGTGCAAGGAAGTTTCGCCTAGGGCGCGAAACTTCCTTAGACCGGCCCTGAGAGTCCCTCACCGGGCTGCTCTACCCCCGTCTTGCCCAGTCCACTGGGGAGCCTCGTTCCGCTCTGTTCCCTCCTTTTCACCCGGATCCCGGCTACCTTCTCCTGGGGGGTCCCTTTGCCCCCAGAGGAAGGGCGAGGGGCTCAGGAGGGAGGCCCTCGCCTGCTCCCCACTCCTTGCCACAGACAAGGCCACCAGCGGCTGGTCCCTCGGGGTGGAGACTGCCGGCCCCGTGGCTCTTGTTCCACCACCATGGCCACAAGGGTCGTTTATTTCTCAAGCCGCGGTTGGATCATCAGGGGAAGCTTGGGCTGGGGCCGTTGGCAGCTCGGGGGCCGGAGGGGAGCCTCCCACTAACCCAGGCTGGGCTATGAACCCCCTTCCGAGGGCGAGCACCCGCAGGGCCCAGGCACCAGCACAGCCGCCAAGGGGCATGAACTGCCCAGCCCCATAGTCCCCAGGGGCAGCCTTGGGCGCAGAAGGGGCTTGCTGACCTGTGGTCTCCTCAGGAGTATTAGACATTCAGTGGGTCCCTTCCACGCCCTGGTGGCGGCGTGACCCCAAACACCCAGCCCCCGGCTGTGCCTTCAGTCCCGTTCCTATGGAGCCTGGCCCCAAATGTGATCCAAGCTGGCCCTTCCATTGCTCTTACCCCTCCTGGCATCTGCAACCCGCCCCCATGAACCCTGCATTAGAACAATAGTGTGCCCGTTTGGGGCCTGCTCCATGTGTGCTGAGCCCTCTTGGCCAGCCAGGTGCGGGAGAGAAGCAGTTCAGTCTTAGTGCAGGCCGTCTCATCGTGCCCCCTTAGGGCCAGGTGTGGCACCATGGGTGAGCCCTGCCTCAGTTTCCCCTCACCTGGGAAGCAGACTTTCCAGTTCCAAACAACATCCCCTTTGGACAGGACCATGACAAGCCAAAACTTCATCCCAATGTCACCAGGAGGCTGTAGGGAGCGGAGATGCTGCTGGTGTGGGGCTCTCAGTTACATTTCTCTGTCCCGGACCCACCCCAAACCTCCGTCAGTCCTGGATCCTACCGAAACACCAGCTGGTTTGGCAAGGGCTGTGCTGCATTTCTGTCAGTCCCTGCGGGGCACGGTGTGCTTTCCAGAGGGAAAATCTGCCCCTGCTGAGCACCAGTATGGAACCCACATGTATGTGCCAGGCTCCAATCTAGAACCCCCTCCCAAGTGTGCAACAGCTGCTAGTCTAGAACCCCTGCCCCTCCTGAGTGTGTGCCTGACTCCGATCTAGACCCCCAGCCTCTGTGTGCATGTGGCTCCTATCTAGAACCTCTGCCCCACCCAGAATGTGCGCCTGGATCAAATCTAGAACCCACACCCCATCCTGACTCTGCTCCACACTCCAATCTAGAACCCCCACTTCTTAGCGACCTCTGTTCTTCAGTCTAGAACCTCTGCCCCTTCCCCGAGCAAGTGTTGAACTCCAGTCTAGAACCTCCACCCCGCGCACGTTCTAAACTCCCCTCTAGAACCTCTCCCCACTCCAGGGTGACCTTGAAGAGAGGATTCCCAGTTGGAGCAGCTCCACAGATGCCACGGATGTCAGGGCCAATTGGCACCCACTGATCATAGAATCATAGAATATCAGGGTTGGAAGGGACCTCAGGAGGTCATCTAGTCCACCCCCCTGCTCAAAGCAGGACCAAGCCCCAATTTTTGCCCCAGATCCCTAAATGGCCCCCTCAAGGATTGAACTCACAACCCTGGGTTTAGCAGGCCAATGCTCAAACCACTGAGCTATCCCTCCCCCCTGATGTCCCATTTCATTGCACAGTGCTACTGGCATAGACAGCCGCAATCCGATCTCGCTGAGCGACAGATGGGCACGTTCAATCTCCTGCCCTGTCCCCAGCCTTCTGTGTCTGGCCTGAGAGGGTGGAAGAGAGCCGGACACACGGACAGAGATGCGGGTGCTTGTGAAAGGTTTTCCTGGGGTGTAATCCAGAACTGGGGTACCGCTGAGCCCGCTGTGTGCCCTCTCCCACTGTGCTTGTGTGACAAGCTGCAAACCCCTCCAGGTCCTGCATTTACACAGCCATCCATAGGCAGGGACACACCCAGCCAAGTTACATGAATTCTTCTCCCAGCCACTCATGAACCAACAACCGAGAGAATCCGGCCAATTCCCCCAGCTCTCCAGCCTTGGATCCCTGGGCTGTACCAGCCTGCTCTAGTCAGAAGCCTGGCCCGTGTAAATGTATAACCCAGGCCATTCTCCCCTCCATGTGGAGAGGACGGGCACCATCTTTTGTACACTGAGCAGATTCCCCCAGCACTTCAACCAAAACACACTGTTTTAGGTAAAATATGAAACAGATTTATTAGCTCCAGATCGATCGATTTTCAGTGATTATAATAGTGAGTGTAGAGATCAAAGTTGGTCACCTAAGAAATAAAACTAATTTGCAGTCTTAGCTCTATAAACTAAGCAGGATTTGAACCAGGCAGTGCCTCACCCTACGTAGCCTTTTATTCTCTTTTACGTTAATCATGTTCATGCTTAGCTTAGCTCTGACGGCTACAGTTTTAAGTTCAACAGAGTAATCTCTGTTTGTTCTGCATCGGGAGCCCATAGGAGCATAGGACACTATAGGCAAGTAACACACAATCACAAGAACATCTAGTTTTTAGCAGTTTTATTAAAGTTGCCAATAAAATCATAAAAGTTACAGCACATCTAATTCCAAATAAAGATACGTACCATGCACTAATTATAACTATCAACATAATTACATCCTCCTTGGCGGTGTTAGAGTCTGTCGGCCCTCTCAAAGTCTGTCGGTCCTCGCATGGATTGATTGTTAACACGGGAATGGTTCCTGCTGGAGTTTCCCATAGGAAGCTCAATTTGCCTGCTTTGGGCACCCTTTTTGATACCGTGACTCTGTCTATACCTACATTCTGCACATGTACATGACAGCATTGTCCCTCTCTTTCTTATCGGTCTATATTCCCTGGAGACACGAGGGACCACGAATGCTATAGGCTGGGTAGGTTGATGTACCACCTTTGTCTTGCGGTTTAAGGCACGTGTTATAAGCACATTTTGTTGTTACAGCATTTTTATGATTTAAATTTAACTTTTCCACTTCTGCTTTCTCAATATTACCAGTTTCTGCCGCTTTTCTTAGAATTTTAGGACATCAGGTTATTTTTAGGTGACCAACTTACACCATGTTTTCTATTCAAGGCCTAAAATAGCTAAGCTAAAATCTTACAGGCTTAGACCACAGGCTTCTGCATTTCAGCTTGTCTGACTTATTACCTAGTTCCTTTAAATATCGCTTAATTTTATACTTTTATAATTCTATGTCAATTCCATTTAACATATAATGAGTATATAGAATATAATCATAACATCACACAATAAATGAATGCCAAACTAAAACCATAGGCTACATTTCCCTCCCCTCCCTTGACAGGGTCAGTGTTATCTCATTATCCAGTGATGATTAGATAATAAGTACCCTGTCACATACATATAACAGACTATAACAATGATTAATACAATAACATATATATATACTTGATATAACATTAAAATTGTATAGAATCATAGACTCCTAGGAATGGAAGGGACCTCGAGAGGTCATCTAGTCCAGTCCCCTGCACTCAAGGCAGGACCAGCACCATCTAGACTATCCCTGACAGGTGTTTGTCCAACCTGCTCTTAAAAATCTCCAATGATGGAGATTCCACAACCTCCCTTGGCAATGTATTCCAGTGCCTAACCACAATGGCAGTTAGGAAGTGTTTCCTAATGTCCAACCTAAACCGCCCTTGCTGCAATTTAAGCCCGTTGCTTCTTGTCCTAACCTCAGAGGTTAAGGAGAATATTTTTTCTCCCTCCTCCTTGTAACAACCTTTTAGGTACTTGAAAACTGTTATCATGTCCCCTCTCAGTTGTCTCTTCTCCAGACTAAACAAACCCAATTCTTTCAATCTTCTCTCATAAATCATGTTTTCTAGACCTTTCATCATTTTTGTTGCTCTTCTCTGGACTTTCTCCAATTTGTCCACATCCTTCCTGAAATGTAGCGCCCAGAACTGGACACAATACTCCAGCTGAGGCCTAATCAACACGGAGTAGAGTGAAATAATTACTTCTCATGTAACCCCTGGTCTGACCCCTAGATCCCTTTCCTCAGTTCTCCTTCCTAGGCAGTCATTTCCCATTCTGTATGTGTGCATCTGATTATGTGTAATTTAAATCTATGCCTAAAGATTATATGTAACCTAGCGTTATTTGCATGCCATTAATTTACGTTAATAGGGATTGATTTCTTTTCTTGGTACATAGTTATAGTTATAGGCTGCTTTTGGAACTTGATGTGCACTTATGCTTTGCATTACCTTATAAGTATTAACATTCTTGTAGTCTTTTTTCATATATTCTTTTTGGTTGTTGCTGGTGTTGTGACAGTTGACCACAGAGGTAAGGGAATAGGAAGCACATGCGGTAAGGGGTTCACCCTTTGTGCACGTATTGCTTTAAACGTTCCTTCCGTACAACGTAAGGCAAAGATGTTGCACATAGTAAGGATATTATGGCCAACAATTTATCCTTTTTATCCAATTCCCATTTCTTCAGGTGTACTGTTTTGTGAATTACCACTGTTTACAATTTGAATTATTGCTTGATTTGCTTTGTTCATATTATTGCTAATTTCAATTAAATCTGAATTCTTTCTAATTCTACAATTGCTTTAGCTGTAAGGTTAGGGGTGGGATAAATGCATGAAAAATTGGAGTGCTTTGTCTGACCAAATTCTGGTAGTTAGGGTTACTAAGAATAAGAGTTTTATTTTTTTAAAGTGGGTATTGGAAATATTGTCGTATGACCAATTGTTGTGTTTCAGAGTAGCAGCCGTGTTAGTCTGTGTCAACAAAAAGAACAGGAGTATTGTGGCACCTTAGAGACTAACACATTTATTTCAGCATAAGCTTTCGTGAGCTGCAGCTCACTTCATCAGACGCATGGAATGGAACACACAGTAAGCAGATATTTATACATTCAGAGAAACATGAAAAGGTGGAAGTTCCTGTACCAACCTGCTGATATAGTTCCTCTTAATTAATTAGCCTCTTAAAGTTGGTATAGGTACGTCCACCTTTTCATGTTTCTCTGAATGTATAAATATCTGCTTGCAATTGTTGTGGGCATTTGTGGTTTAAAACAAAAATTTGGATTTGTGACCATACCTCTGCGTTGACCATGACAGAATTCTTTCTGATTGGGTACTACGCAATACTGTTTCTTTCCTGCATAGGCTATTGGCTTGATGAGGGGATTTCCATTTAATTAGTTGTACTGGATGTGATACTTGTGTTACCTTTACTGCCAATAAGTTTTGTTTGTACCTTTCCAGCTGACCACATAGTGGAGTTATTACCTTAAACATGTTACACCTACAGATTCAGTGATGCCCCTTTTGAGAGCAACAAGTTATTTGTGGGCACGGGTGAAAGTAACTTAAATTTTTTACAGGTACTGTCCTATCACAAGCCCGCCTGGGGTGGAGGGTGTCTCGGCAGGAGAACGGGGGGTTACAATACGACAGTACTTGTAAGAAATTTAAGTGTGGGGTGGAGTGCAGGGGGCTCAGGGCTGAGCTGTGTTTGGGTGTGGGTGAGCTCAGGGCCGGGGGTTGGGGGCTGTGGGGAAGTTCAGGGCAGGGGGCTGGGTTTGTGTGGGGGGTGTAGGTGTCAGAGTAGGGGGCTGTGTGTGGGGGGGTGTAGGAGTCAGGGTAGGGGGCTGTGTGTGGGAGGGGTGGGGTGTAGGAGTCAGGGCAGGGGGTTTGGGGGCTGTGGGAGGCTCAGGGCAGGGGGCTGGGTGTGGGGGGGGTGCAGGAGTCAGGGAAGGTGTTTTGGGGGCTATGGAAGGCTCAGGGGGTGTGAGTGGGGGGTTCAGGAGCCAGGGAACGGGGCTAGGTGCGTGTGTGTGGGTTTAGGATTTAGGTCAGGGGGCTGGGTGTGTGGGGGGGTGTAGGAGTCAGGGAAGGGGGCTGAGTGTGGGGGGGTGTAGGTGTCAGGGCAGGGGGCTGAGTGTGAGTGGGGGGGTGTAGGAGTCAAGGTAGGGGGCTGAGTGTGTGTGGGGTGCATGAGTTAGGGCAGGAGGCTAGGTGTGTGGCAGGGGGTTTGGGGACTGTGGGAGGCTCAGGGCAGGGGGCTGGAGGTCTGCAGGGGGTGCAGGAGTCAGGGAAGGGGTTTGGGGGGCTATGGAAGGCTCAGGGGGTGTGAGTGGGGGGTGCAGGATCCAGGGAATGGGGCTAGGTGCGTGTGTGTGGGTTTAGGATTTAGGTCAGGGGGCTGGGTGTGGGGGGGTGTAGGAGTCAGGGAAGGGGGCTGAGTGTGAGTGGGGGGGTGTAGGAGTCAAGGTAGGGGGCTGAGTGTGTGTGTGG
Organism: Chelydra serpentina; assembly: GCA_037349315.1. NCBI lineage: Eukaryota > Metazoa > Chordata > Testudines > Chelydridae > Chelydra > Chelydra serpentina. Next base: position 3,653,021 of record JBAIAC010000046.1, on the reverse strand, counting down.
GGTGCATGAGTTAGGGCAGGAGGCTAGGTGTGTGGCAGGGGGTTTGGGGACTGTGGGAGGCTGTTTACTGCCAAGGGAGCTGCAGGCCGGCTGTGTGGGAGCACATCTGCTGCAGCCAAATGGGTGGTGGTGGCCATGAGAGACCCCCCCATGGCCTGCTGCTCCCTTCCCCTGGCTCCACCTGCAGCAGAGCACCCCAGCCGGCTCTCACCTCATTGCCTAACTTTCACCTTTGTTTGTGGGACTTTTCATGTTTGGGTCTCGTGAGGATACACTGTGAGCAGAGGTCCTTGCACTTGTTCCTTGTAGACGTGATTTTCTAGGTGGCCTATGGATTGGACAAGCGACAAAGAGTTCTGTGGCACCTTATAGACTAACAGACGTATTGGAGCATAAGCTTTCGTGGGTGAATACCCACTTCTTCGAATACCCACTTCTATGGATTGGACAGTAGCCAATTGATTAAACAAAGCCTTACTTGGCTTGAACATGGGTAACGATAGACTGAACAAAACATATACGGAAACATATTGTGGATTTTTGTCATTGATTACGTGGATTGAGGCTTTAGTATCAATAATCAATTGAAAATGGTGACCCCTCACCATTGCTGAGAATGTAGGTTTTCCATTTCCATTTCTTTCTAACGAGGCTATAATTTTACATGAGGTCTTTTGGCGCTACACATTCTGTTCCTTTAAGTTTACATTTGTTTGTTTGTTTCTTGGCTTTTATGCTTCATATGCGGTGTTGCCATTCAGCATGCCGGTTCAGTCTCTACTACAATGGGTTGAGGTGGGGTGTATTGGTTGTCCAACATTATGGCATTTATTTACTGCTGTACTTCTTGCATTTCACGTTTGTGAAAATCTAGTGTTTTTCCAATTTGGTGAAGTTGTTTTATAATCATGTCCATCGGAGGACTAGGGGGTTGATAAATTGGGCTCCTCGGACGGAAGCGGTAACAATTCATGTCAGGCATGAATTGTTTCCTGTGATTGGTGAAGATGATAAGGAGTGTGTCCCTGTCCCATCATTCATGTTTCTAGGGTGATAATATCTGGGATTTTGAAGTATGGCCCCTTTTTGGTCAGATTTGATTTTAATATTATTTCCCCCCCTTGTATCTCAATCTGTGAGTCTTCTACTTTAACTCCGGCTTTATCAGAGGCTCCTTGAACAGTTGCTATAGAAGGATGATTTCTCTTGGGATTTTTTTTGTTGGGTTTGAATATAACTCTAAGCTTTAGACAATAAGTCCAGCACTTCTGGAAGAGTGCTTCCAGGTTTAACATGCATTATTACTTTACCATGAACTCCTGGTAAAGAATTGTTAACAACACATTAATACATTGTGGTTTTGTTTCTTGGCCAGGCATTTCATTAGAGAGCCAAGCGGTTGAAAGTCTATTGTGAAATGTATGTGGTGACTTGCCTTCCCATTGCTTCATGTAAGCTACCAAAGTCACTCCTGCCTAGCTTGGGTGCATGTTTCTTTTTAACAACACTATGGTGTCTTTAAATGACTTGTCTTGTTTTGAAACTTTGGGGGCCGTGTATTTCATAAAGCCCTGTCTGCAGTTAACTGTAAAATCTTAACCTTGTCTTCTTCATGTAACTGAAACAATTTTACTATAAGTATCAGAGGGGTAGCCATGTTAGTCTGGATCTGTAGAAGTGACAAAGAGTCCTGTGGCACCTTATAGACTAACAGACATAGTGGAGCATAAGCTTTCTTTGTCAATTTTACTACAGTTTCTAAATGGACTGCGTGAGCAGCCACCAAATTTCCCTTTTTTATTGGCCCCACTGTTTTTACAATGTCTTCTAAGGTTTTTATATTTGTTACTATGGCTATTGGAGAGACATGGTTACTGGAGTCTATTGATTCCACATTAGAAATTGATTTTTTTTCTCTTTTGCAGTTACATTGGGGAGTCTGGGTTCCTTTTCCTCTAGAGGAATTGGTATCTCCCAAGTTTGGTCAACTTTAACGGTGGACAATTTAGGCAGGGCATTTTGCTGTAACCTTTTACATTTTCTTTTGGCTGGGGTAGGTGCCTGCGCCTTAGAAAAGTCTGGTACTGGCATGGGTTTCTGTGGAGGCTCTGGTTTTGGCTCTAAAGTGTTTTGGGGTACACTGGGCATTTTAGATTTAAAATTAATGATGCCACTTGTTCTTTTTATTATGGCTTCTGAATTGATTGGCTTAGAGATACTAAAGTTACTTTTAGATTGCAAAGACTTTTGTCTTTCTTGAGAGATACTGATATCCAGAATTTCTTCCTTACAGGCTTTTACAGCAACTTCTATAGTTCCCTGAGTTTCTTGCAATAAAAGACCCCATTGTGGATGGGCTTGCAAGATATTTGGCTTACCCATTTTTTGTTCTCCCCCCTGTCTTTCACGAAAGATTCTAATTGCCATTAGCTTCATTTTCTGGTTTAATCCTTTCATATTTAATTTTTGATCAAAACTTTCACTAACATTGGCTGTGACTTGCTTTTTTTTTTTTAACGAACAGCTTTTTTAGATTCCCCACCCCCGAATTGTTTGCAACTGTGTTTGCGTCTGATACTTTCTCTATTCCTAAGTTTCCTGTTGCTCTTCCTGTCTGATTTTAGCTTTCAATCTGGTACGTGGGGGTGGGATTCTATCTCCACTTGCTGTGAGTTGGTCATTCCCAGGTCCCACCATAGCCGCCAGAATGTCTGGAATTATATTTACAACATATACAGGTGGCAACTTCATCTGCATGCAATTATCCTCCACATTTACTTGAGGGATCTGTCCATTTTCACCTTCAATATCTATTACCTGTGGCTACATATCCTCCACAATGTCACATGTTTGCTTTAGTGCCTGCGTTTTGTGAGCTAGCCCTGCTATTTTTACTTCTTCCCCAAACAAATGTTCCTGCCCCATGGCTTCTTTTCTCACATCATCATTTTATAACCAGCCTCTTGCAGTTGTTGCTTAAGTCTCTTGCCAAAGTGTTCCTTTGATTAAGGAGTACAGAATTTACCTCCCTTACCCTACTAAGTTGTTTTTTCAATGTGTAACTAGTCTTCTGCTCTTCGCATAAGGCTTGTTTTGCCTTCTCCAGTTGTTTTACCTTTCTTATAAATCTTTTCCATAGGATATTACATGCTATAAATAGACAATCCATGGCTGTTTCTTTCACCTCTTACGCCTCCCCCACCCTTTTCCTTTTCAAAGAGGAAATACAGTAAGGCATCCCAGGACATTTGTGGAGTTGGAATTGTTGCAATAAATGCCTGAATGGGTAACTTATTTTGTTCCATATTTCTTTTGGAAAATGGCAGGCGTCCCTCTCTTGCTCCTAAAATGTTTACAGGGATTTTTTTTTTAATTGAGATGGGCTTGTGGTGCTTACTTCACCTTCGGCTGTTTTACAGCTGGACTATACCGAGAGGAGGGGCACTGACGAAGGCAACCCTACGAAGATTTCCTCCATTCGTGGTGTAGTCCAGAGGAGTTTAAAGTTTGGGGAGCTTATTAACTAATTGGGGGAGGGGGGTGCTTGTTGCTTATTATTGACAAATGATGGTGAAGCCTCCGACCCACTCTGCCATGCTTGATTTTTATTTTTTTTTTGACGGTATCTTGAAATGAAGAGGAATTTATTTAACATAAATAAACAGAACAGAGATTACCTGGAGCATGCAAATTATACCACAAGGGAGGCAAAAACCCTGGAAACTGTCCAAAAAGTCCAGTGAGCTTGTCAAACATTTCCCCAGATATGTTCAAGGATCCGTTACACAATGACAATTCCTATTTTCTTCCCCTGAACTCAATATTTACAACATTAACCAGACAGACAAACATAGAATGCAAGCAGGTGTAAGCAAAAGCAGGAAGTCTCCCAGCATGACTTTTCACCTATGTATATTATTTTTTTTCTTAAAACCGTTGTTTCTTATTGGGTTTCTGTGTTTACTATGGTTCCATGTGTTCTTTATGGTTTCATGTGGTTTTCTATGGTCCTGGGTTTCGGCACCAAATCAGGAGCATTTCATTCTATTTAACGTCAATCACATTTCCCTGGGTTCAGCTCTGGTGGCTACAGTCTCAATTTCAACAGAGTTGCCTCTCTTCTAGATCTAGGCCCCATAGGAACAGAGGAAACCATAGGCAAGTAACACACACAATTACAAGAGCATCTATCTTTTAGTAGGTTTCAGTGTAGTAGCCGTGTTAGTCTGTGTCAGCAAAAAGAAAATAAGAAAAATACCTGTGGCACCTTAGAGACTAACAAATTTATTTCAGCATAAGCTTTCGTGGGTTAAGAACCCACTTCATCGGATGCATGGAATGGAACATGCAGTGAACAGATATTTATACATTCAAAGATACATGAGAAGGTGGAGGTGTCTATACCAATGTTAAGAGGCTAATTAATTGAAAGGAACTGCTTTCAGTAGAAACTTTTGAAGTGATAATCAACAGGGGCTATTCTTTTAGTAGTTTTATTAAAGTTGCCAATATTATCATAAAAGTTACAGCACATCTAATTCCAAATAAAGATACGTACCATGCACTAATTATAAATATAGACATAATTACATCCTCCTAGAGTCTGTCGGCCCTCTCAAAGTCTGTCAGTCCTCGCATGGATTGATTGTTAACACGGGAATGGTTCCTGCTGGAGTTTCCCATAGGAAGCTCAATTTGCCTGCTTTGGGCACCCTTTTTGATACCGTGACTCTGTTTATACCTACTTTCTGCACATGTACATGACAGCATCGTCGCTCTCTTTCTTATCGGTCTATATTCCCCAGAGACACGAGGGACCCCAAATGCTATAGGCTGGGTAGGTTGATGTTCTACCTTTATCTTGCGGTTTAAGGCACGTGTTATAAGCACATTTTGTTGCTACAGCATTTTGATGATTTAAATTTAACTTTCCCACTTCTACTTTCTCAATATTACCAGTTTCTGCTGCTTGTCTTAGAATTTTAGGGCATCTGGTCATTTTTAGGTCACCAATTTGTATCCAAGGCCTGAAATAGCTAAGCTAAAGTCTTTCAGCAGGCCTCTGCCTACAGTCTTCTTGTGTTTCAGCTTGTCTGACTTATTAGCTAGTTCCTCAAAATACTTCTTAATCTTATACTATAATAATCCTATAAATCAATTCTGATCAACATTTAATGAGTATATAGAATGTAAGCATAACATCACACAATAAATGAATACCAAACTAAAACCATTGGCTACACCCGAGAGATGGTAGAGTTCCTTAGTACACAGGCTGGGATTCTCCTTCGCAGCCTGGAACCACCTCCCCTGTTCACAGTCTTTATTCTCCAGACCTGCTTCCTGGTGTTGAGTTGTGGGGGGCGAGAGGCCAAAAGTCACTTCCCTTCCTTTATAGGTTCTTCCAGCTTGCTGGAAAGATCTTTTGCTATGACATGAGTCCAGCCCTGACCATCATCTACGGGCTGCCTCTGAGAAGTCTTCATTGGACACAGGTCTTAGTCCTGGGGAGTGAGTATTCCCCTGAATGGGCCATCAGTGCTGTCTGGCTTCTCCACTGTTGTCCCTGAAAGGCTGGCTGTGGGTGTTCCCAACCTCACAACACCTTCCAGTGACACACACCGAGCACAACTTCATAACTGCCCATACAATGGCAACACACACAATCCACCAAGGTATTAATGTTCAAGAGAGTAAACCTTTTCCAATGATGCCTAACAAGGCATGCTGGGTACAGAACATGGCATAATGATATTGCCATGTAAATATGGGGGTGCGAGGGTACTGCTTTGGAGCACAGAGGGTCACAGCACCAGTCAGAGACATGAGGCCCTGGGATGCTCTGAAGCTTTATTGGCCTTGCTCCTGAGGCAGAGAATCGGGAACTTCATCCCTTCACTCCCTGCGTGACACAAACCAACCCCACGTGGACAGGGCTAACACTACTGCCAGGGGTCTGCCTGGCCTTCGCCACCTCCCATCCCCCACTGCTGTCTGCCCTGGCCCTCACCAGGCCCCATCCCTCACCCCATCTGCCCTGGCCCTCACCACCTCCCATCTCCCTTCGCATCTGCCCCAGTGCCCTTACCACCTCCCATCCCCCACCATATCTGCTCTGCCCCTTGCCACCTCCCATCCCGTTCCCCCATCTGCCCCACCCCTCCTGGCTCAGCCCCATGGAGTTTCCTTTCAAGGCAATATTGAATGAAGTAGCTGAGTCCCACCTGGTGCCACCTCCCCTGCCGCTGGCCTGGTCACGAGGACAGCAGGAGTGGGCACCGCCCCTCTGCAGCATGTTGGGGGCGGGAGCGGGGGGAGATGGAGCTATAATAAGAGGGGCTGGGAGCTGAGAGCCCATCACTGGGATCTGGTGTGAGCATCTGTCAGTGAGTGACGGCACCCGCTGCTCCTGCCCCATGGAAACCATGGTGAGTCTCCCTGCCTCCTCCTGCTCCATGGAAACCTGGTGAATCCTTGCTGCCCCTCACCTCCTGCCCCATGGCAACCCTTGTGAGTCCCTCCCGCCTCCTCCTACCCCACAGAAATCCTGGTGCGGCATTCCCCCACCTCCTGCCCCATGGAAACCCTGGTGAATACCCACCGCCTCCTCCTGCCCTATGGAATCCCCCTTGTCCCCCCTTCCTGGCCCATAGAGCCCCACGGAAGACCTGTCTGCCATTCACACCCCACCCCATCAATCTCCAGGGGGTTATCCCCTGCACCCTCTCCTATTAGTAGCCCAGCAGGGGCTACGGGATGTGGGTTGGGGGCTCTGGGTCTGTGCCCAGGGCTCGGGCGTGCTGATGCTGTGGGGTCCTGTGCAGGTGTCGGGGCGGATGCCCAGGGCTGGACTCCTGCTGCTGCCCCTTCTCCTCTGCTTCGGGCCAGAGACCGCTGGGAGCACCAACCCCGCTGCGCTCAGAGAGATTGTGGATCATGTTGATAGGTGAGTGAGACCCCAGTGGGGCATTTCCCATCTGGCTGGGACCCCTCTTCCCTCTCCAGGTGGTAAATGAAGAAAAAAGGGGGGGAAGATGCTTCACGTTTACCCTCTGTGATTTTCTATGGCATAGGTGGCTCTATGCATGGCAGAGCTGGGTGGGGTGATTCTGGGGTACAGGGGGAGCTGGGGCTCGGAGCTGGGAGAGGGGTAATTCTATGCATGCACGGGGGTAGGGCGGTGGGTCTCATTACTATTGTGAAAAACTGGTTGGAAACTGGAATTCCAATTCCCTCAGAAATTCTGAAATTTCTATTTTCTTTTCAGTCCAAATTAGTACTAAAATTTGAAAACTTCCACAGAATGGGAATTCCAAATTTTGTTTTGGAAAAATTAAAAACAGATTTCATTTGGACCATATCTTAATATTTCATTTCAGAAAGATCAAAATCAATTTCAGCTTTAGAAAAATTGAATTTCCTTCAATATAATATAATATAATATAATATAATATAATATAATATAATATAATATAATATAATATGAAAGTCCAGATGTTTTCACCAGTAATATAACATAACAAAAGTAAAAAAAAATAAAGTCATAACCAAATGTTTCAATCTAAATAAATTGTACTGATAATTTTTCAGCAGAAAATGACACACAATCAATGTATTTACTTGGAATGTTTAGATTTTCTTGAATCTGCCTTTCCTTAAGGAAAACTGTTCTGTCAGAAAATTTTTGACCAGCAGTAGCCATGTGCTTGCTGTACACTCCCTTTCAAATAACTGAGGACCAGATACCTTGCAGCCAAGACTCTTAAAAGAACTAGCCCGTACGATAGGTGCCCCCCAGTATTATCAGGGCGAGGATGTTAGATTTGGACATGGGAGGCTGAGCATTAGCATGAATATTCATGATAACGTTCAGGCCCTATAATAGGACAAACCACCATAAACCTGGCTTCATTCCCACCCCCTGCTCCAGAGGCTGGGGGCTGCGGCAGGAGGGGGCCTCAGCTTAGAGGATGAAGGGTCTGCTGGGCTCACCCTGCCCCCACAGGTGACACCTGTGCTCCCCCAAGCCCATGTTGTGTCCACTCAGAGCATGATTCCCTCCCAGTAGATCGTAGCTAAGGCGAAGGTGCACTGGGCTGGGACCCATGAGCTCTGCTCCCATGTCTGCTCTCTAGTGCTCATCACAGCTCTTGTTACTGATTTGTTACCTGCATATTCCACCCACCTTTACCCTTCTGTGTGCTCAAGGAGTAACCCGGTTAATTTAGGCACCCCCGTGCTTTCCTGGTTCCTAGGGCTCAGGGCGTAATTTTCTGCAGGTTTGTGGGGTCTTTTACCAGGAATGAGCCTTAAACAGTAATATCCTTAACCTCTCTTTATGAACAGTTACCAAAACAGAATACACAGGGGAAGCAGACAATGCTCACCACTCCCACTAAGGCAGATGAACTTTTCCTGGGGGCCAGTCAGTATCCGGTCATCTGGGGCTCTAGCTTCTGCATTGAGGGCTGGCAGGGTGTTGAGGTCTGGCAGCTCTGATCTTGGGCTGTGCCCTGGAGTTAGCGTCCAAAGAACTTCCTTCCTTTTGGACCCCAGTTTATATCGTGAAACTTGAGTCCTGCTTAGCTGTACTTTACCCAGTCGTAAACTGAAATACTACAAAATCGTGTTTGTCACCAATCCCAGCCCATTACAAAACAGTTCTTTACCCAATCAGACCCCACCACCTTAGTTGATTTAAATCTTGCATAATTAGTTACGCAACAGAAACAATCAAAGAACCAGACAGAGACCATACAGCTAAACAATAGAGAAGCGGGGGACTATAAAGGCAAAACAATAGAAGTATAGATTGAACAATGACAACTGCTGATAAATGGTTTCTTGCCAGACTGCTGAATGCTACCAAACAAAGTTTTGATTAAAGATCGTAAGACCTGGTGATGGTGGGCGTTAGGGGGCTTTCCCTCAACTCTCCCACTTCTCTGGTTCTCGTCATGCAGACAGCAAGCGGCAAAAGACAAGAAGTCCAACGCACAGACAATGCGATGTTTATTGGGGTTAGTTTTTAAGCAAGCATATTCCGAAGCCCTTCACACCAGTCGGGCTTATCTCTATATGTCCTCAGAGTTTGTTCCCCAGTGTTCCCTTCCCGGCTCCGACACCGCAGATCCTTTCCTGTGTCCCTGTTCCCCGTTCCCTGTTCCCCCCCCCCCCCCCAGCAAACATGATTCCAATTTCCCTTCCCCCGACTTTCTTGTTTGACCCCAATGTATATAGTAATATTCTCAGCTATACCTTAACCAAACATTTCACTGAAATGTAACTAACCAATCCTAACATATTGCAACATAATTCTCTAGCCAATTATATCCCACCACCTTAATTAATTTACTCCGAGCAAAATTAATTATACCGCAGACAGAAACAATAAGAGAACCAGACAGATTAACAATAGAAAAGTTGGGGCCATAATGATAAAATGTACAGAAATGAGGATTTCACAACCACAACAATTGATAAGTGATTTTTTGCCTAACAGAATGCTAAGTTTTCTTTAACCGTGTTTATCTGGTGGTGATGGGCACTATCAGGACAGGATCGTCTTCCTAACAGCCCAATAGCACCTTATTTCAATGTGACTGGTTTGGGGGGTGAGGACATGACCGTTCGCTTCCCAGTCTATGGCTGCCCCTGCTGCTTAGCCAGAGGCCTTAGCCTAAGGACCAGGCCTCAGACAGTCATAGTGAGAGAAGGCCCAGACAGGGCGGACTGTGATTTTGATTCTTTGCTTTAATACCTCTCTAACTAACTAAGTGATAAAAATACACTCACATTTTTAAAGTATAGGCCTTTACAGGCAGGCCTAAATATCTATATTCTAACAGTGGGTAGTATTAGGACAGGAGCGCCTCCTTAACAGCCCAATGTTACACTGATTTTTTATAATTTAGAGGGAATGTGACAGTGTGACTTTGTTTCCTGGCTGCCGCTGCTTATTGCTGAAAAAGGCCTCAGACTTCACAGATTAGTGCCTTGTCCTCAGCCAGCTATGAGCCCCTCCCCAATTCAGCTGCACAAGGCCACTTCAGGCAGAGATGGGATGAGAACCCAGCTCTCCAATGTGGCAGACACAGAGCCTTTCACAGGGAATGTGCCACAGATATGTGCCATTGTTAGCCTCCCTTTAACCACACTCACAGTGCCCTCCAGAGCTAGGGGGAGAAATGAGGAGCCCCGAACTCCAGTATTCTTCAGCTCCCCAGAAAATTAATGTGTGTCCTGGGGCCAACTGTGTGTCACGTCCCCCTCTCTGGGTGGCTCTGCATAAAAGCTCCGGCTTGCTCCTGGAGCTCAAGCGGTAACGCTCAGCCCTGTGGAGCTGACGGACCAAAGCTCACACCGGGCTGAGGATCCCTGGGGATCATCTGTGGCAGTTTCTTCTTAAAGCCACCTTCATTCTCCCAGGGAGCAAACATCCCTCGACCCAGGCTGGAGCCCTGAGAGTCTAGAACTGGCCAGTGACGGCACCATGTGCGACCCAATCCCAGTTTGCCACTCAGGGCTGGGGGCAGAGCTGTTCAGAGCCCCGCATCCCCTCACGGCTCTTTGATTTGCCTCCCCTTAGGGATGGGTTGGATGTTGAATACGCCTTCGCCATCAGCCTGGAGAAAGCCAGTTGCGAGAACACATCTGGTCTGGAACAGGTGCTGCCCAGGAACAAGCTGCTGAAAATGCAGGCAGCCATTAACCCAGAGGACAGCCTGGACGACCCAGACGAAGGGCACGTTGCGGCTGCCCGGATGGAGCGGCACCTGCTCCAGGGCGACCAGAACAGCCCCGTGCAGAAGGTCCTGGCCTGGACCTACAATGAGAGAAGCTGCCTGATCTTCTTCACCGTCCGCTCGCCCTGCATGGGGCCGTGCCTGCTGGGGAAGAGACCCCACAACATCCTACGGCTGGTGAGCGACACCTTCCGCCCCATCGACCCCAACTACAAGGCCTTTGTCTTCCGGCAGATCTACCGGCAGCACCGGGGCCTGGATCCCAAACCCCTGCTGGAGGCCTGGCACCGGCTGCCCAACGTGCCCTTGCTGCGCTGCGACACCAACGGCTGCAGGGCCTGCAGAGGGAACGACCCCGACACCGACACCGAGGCCTGCATGGACGAGATGCGAGCCATGAGGCAGCCGCTGCACCCACCTGGCAGGGGGCAGGAGGGAGAGCAGGGGGCAGAGGGGAGGGTTGGGGAGATGGTGGGGCAGGGGGCATCACTGGAGGGTTGGGGGGATGGCGGAGCAGGGGGCAATGTTGTAACACTGGGCGGATGGCCGGACATTGGGCTGCGTCGTCGGGGGTGGGGCAGAAGGCACCATGGGGGATGGCGGGGCGGAGGGTACCGTGGGGGACGGCGGGGCGGGGGACGCCGTGGGGGACGGCGGGGCGGGGGACGCCGTGGGGGACGGCGGGGCGGGGGACGCCGTGGGGGACGGCGGGGCGGGGGACGCCGTGGGGGGCGTGGAGGACGGCGGGGCTGAGGGTGCCGCTGGAGGGTTGGGGGGATGGCGGGCCGATGGGCGCCATTGGGGGGAGAAATGATGGAGGGTTGGGAGGCTCCATTGGAGAGTTGGGGGGGCTGATGGGGCAGCGGGCACCATAAGAAGATTTGGGGGATGCAGGGGGTGGAGGGGGTGGGACATTTCTTCTCTCAAGGCCTGTGATTTTGTGGAGTGCCCCCCACTCTGAATGATTGATACCAATAAAGTGTCGTAACATCCTGGGGTCTCGTGTCTCTGTCCTTGTGTCTGTCTCCCTCCTCCCTGTCCGTGTGTCTGATCTTTACACACCATGGGAGGCCTCCCAGCGTCCCTGGCAGTGCCCCTTCATTGGACCAGGCCTGGGCCCCCACTCTTTGCCTGAGCCCAGACCCCTGGCACAGAGTTGCCACGCCCCCTTGGGAGCGATGCAGGGCAGCCTTTGCCAGACCCCCAGCTCGCTATGGATCACCCCGGCCATCTGCTGCCATCTGCTGATGGTGTGAGGTAGACACATGAAAAATACAATGGGCAGACCCCAGTTTGCATGTTTCCTGCCAGCCGCCCACTGTCTGGATCAGACGGGAGGGAAGCTCCGCGGGGGCTGCGAGGGGGTCAGGGCAGACCTGCCCTGTGTGCTCAAGGCGGGTGCATGAGATTGGCCGGCACGCACCGCATCACGAAAACTGCTGGGCAAAGCGCTCTGGCTCCAGCGCTGGGCACACGTCCACCTGCAGTGGGATGTGTAGGTTCCCCGTCACTCCATGGGGACATGCAGCTGCCCGGACTGATGGGAGAAGGTTCCAGTCAGTGGTTGGAGGCTCTGAGGTGCTGTTGTAGGGCTGGACGGGTGGGTGGTAAAGGCCACGGCTAGGGTCAGGTGCCTGTCTCTAAAGCCCGAGCTTCATAAGACAATTCCGAGGAGAAGAAACAGGTTTCTGCTCCGTGAAGGTGGCTCTAATCAAACACAAGAGAAACCCGATAAAGCTTTAAAATCTGGGCAATGCCCAGGGAAGGGATTGTAGAAATCACAATCAGGAAGTGACAGGGAAAGACCTGTGCGTCCCTCCCCACCTTCCCATGCCCACAATGCTGCCCCAACCTCTCCTTTCATGGCCTTCCCCGACAGACACCCAAGAACAATCCTTCCCCAGCTCCACTGAACCCACAGGGAAGGCAGGACCGAGAGGGACCTCGGCTGCGTCCGGGCACGAGGATGGTGCCAGGGTGTGCAGTGTGTGGCCGAGGGACGGGCTGCTGTAATGAAGATACAAGTAGAGGGGTCACTGCTGAGGGGCTGCGTTAGCGGGGCAGTTCGGGGACGTAGTGCACAGTCACTCACCTCCCAAAGCGCTCAGGGAAATTGGCTACGGCCAGGAGCAGCCGGGCCTGCGCTGCCCGGACGATCTGCCTGGGCTGTCCCCTGCCCTCCTGCGTGAACCAAACCTCACCGCTTGGAGCAGGCTGACGAGGGACACCTGCCCGTGGGCTGGCTGCCGCCGCGGCCAACGCTAGGGACAGGACCAACAGGGCCAGGCTCCCAGGCTGAGCCTTGTCCCAGACTCCCCGGGTCTGCGTGTGGGGCAGGGGGCAGGAGGCCAACCACAGACCCACGACGGGGATTCCACAGGCAAAACGTGCGACAAACCCCTGCCGTGTGTGGGGCAGGGATTCACACCGTAACTGACCCAGCGTCAGAGTTGTGAAGCACAAACCGGCTTTCAAGGGGGCTTTTCACTGCGTGAATCACATGAAACCAGAGCATGGCGGCGCCTAGGACCCCAGTCCTGCACCAGGCCCCATCGTGCTAGGCGCTGTACAAGCCCAGAAGGAAAAGACACTCGGCCCCCACATAGATCAGCAGCAGCAGCAGGTCTGAGCTCCAGGAGCAATTACTAGCCCCTTCCTCAAGCAGCCACTGGAGACAGACGTGAGCAATGCTGTCTCAGTGGGTTACCCAAGCATTCACTTGTCAGCAGCGTATTGGTGCCCAGGAATCCTGGATTCTCTCTTCCCCTCCCACCCCCACTCCCATCCCCCGGCTCTGTGAGAGGAGTGTGGCTTAGTGGTTAGAAATCTAAGACCCCAACCTGGGTTAGTCACACTGAAAGACAGGGGGGGCAGTAGCAGATCAGAGGGGCTTCTGTCATCTTAGAGACCTGGGTCTTGGACATTTTTAGCCATTTTTCACACACACCATTTTTGACATCACATTGAAATTTGGCAGCTTCAAACTGAGGCACAAAATGTATCATGATCACTTTCAAATATTTTTTAAACACCACACGCAAGTACCTAAAAATTGTATTCTTGGAGACCATAGATATCTGCAAATGTCACTCACACACACACACACGCGCGCGCACATGCGCACGCACACACCCCTCGGGCCAAAAATTACAACCCAGGTTTTGTTTTATTAGAACTTACTCAGTAACACAAGATATTCACTATCCTTACCACTGTCCAAACACAAATGTGTTGCACACAACCCTAATTCTGGAGTCACTGCCATGGCACCTCATCCAGACAGATTCCAGCTTCTGGTTACGTTTTGCTTTTAGAAACTTGTTCAGGGCACTGACCGGACACCGGCCCTCCCGCTGCTGCGGGTGGGAAGAATGATCCTGGGGGTGACGCCTGGGTCTGGGTGCTAGGACACCTGGGTTCCAGCCTTAGCTCTGCCCCTGTCTTTGGCAGGTCCCCTCCTGTCGGGATGCCTCAGTTTGCCCCTCTCTAAGCTGGGTCTATAACATTTGTGAGGTTTCTAACGGAGTGAACAACCAGCCTAAATCTGAAGGCAACCACGGAAATGACACCCCACCAGTGTGTTCCCAGAGCCAGTGCCCACAGACGACTGACGTGACAGGTAAGTCTGTCTGCAAAGCATCTGTAGGGTTGCCAACTTTTTAATAGCAGAGAACTGAACACCTTGACCCATCCCCAGCCCCGCCCCTTCTCCAAGCTCCTGCCTCCACTCACTCCATCCCCCTCACTCGCTCTCCCCCACCCTTGCTCACTTGTTCATTTTCCCCAGGCTGGGGTAGTGGGTTGGGATGTGGGAGGGGGTTTGGGGAGTGGGCTCTGGGGTGGGGGCAGTGGGTTGGGGTGTGGGAGGGGGTTTGGGCTCTGGCCTGAGGGTTCTGGCTCTGGGGTGGGGGCAGTGGGTTGGTGTGTGGGAGGGGGTACAGGCTCTGGCCTGGGGGTTCCAGCTCTGGGGTGGGGGGAGTGGGTTGGGGTGTGTGAAGGGGTTCAGGCTCTGGCCTGGGGGTTCAGGCTCTGGCCTGGGGGTTCGGGCTCTGGCCTGGGGTTCTGGCTCTGGGGTGGAGGGAGTGGGTTGGGGTGTGGGAGGGGGTTTGGGCTCTGGCCTGGTGGTTCTGGCTCTGGGGTGGGGGCAGTGGGTTGGGGTGTGGAAGGGGGTACAGGCTCTGGCCTGGGGGTTCCGGCTCTGGGGTGGGGGCAGTGGGTTGGGGTGTGGGAGGGGGTTTGGGCTCTGGCCTGGGGGTTCCGGCTCTGGGGTGGGGGCAGTGGGTTGGTGTGTGGAAGGGGGTTTGGGCTCTGGCCTGGGGGTTCCGGCTCTGGGGTGGGGGCAGTGGGTTGGTGTGTGGGAGGGGGTACGGGCTCTGGCCTGGGGGTTCTGGCTCTGGGGTGGGGGCAGTGGGTTGGTGTGTGGAAGGGGGTACAGGCTCTGGCCTGGGGGTTCTGGCTCTGGGGTGGGGGCAGTGGGTTGGTGTGTGGGAGGGGGTTTGGGCTCTGGCCTGGTGGTTCGGGCTCTGGGGTGGGGGCAGTGGGTTGGGGTGTGGAAGGGGGTACGGGCTCTGGCCTGGGGGTTCTGGCTCTGGGATGGGGGGAGTGGGTTGGGGTGTGGGAGGGGGTACAGGCTCTGGCCTGGGGGTTCCGACTCTGGGGTGGAGGGAGTGGGTTGGGGTGTGGGAGGGGGTTCGGGCTCTGGCCTGGGGGTTCCGGCTCTGGGGTGGGGGGCAGTAATGAGGGGTTTGGAGTGTGGGAGGGGGCTCTGGGCTGGGGAAGAAGGTTAGGATGCGGGAGTGGGTTCGGGGAATGGGCTCTGGGTGGCGCTGACCTCAGGCGGCTCCCAGGAACTTGCAACATCTCCCCCCAGCTCCTAGGCGGTGGCATGGCCATGGGGCTCCTCGTGCTGCCCCTGTCCACAGGCGCTGCCCCCACAGATCCCATTGGTTGTGGTTTCTGGCCAATGGGAGCTGCGGCGCCTCCATGGCCGCCCCTGTGCCTAGAGGCCTCACCCTGCAGGGACATGTCGGCTGTTCCGGAAACTGCATGGAGCCGGGTAAGGAGCCTGCCTGCACCACCAACCGGACTTTTACCGGAGCCACCAGGGTCCCTGTTCGACCAGCTGTTCCGGTTGAAAACCAGACCCCTGGCATTGGGCAGCCCTAACTGGTAGGAGCAACTCTCAGCTCATATAGAGGGACCCGGGCTAGTGCCTGTAAACATCACGGCAGCTCCAGTCGTGTGGTGGGTGCTTGGCCCAGCTGCCCAAGTAATCTATCACTGTGCTCAGAAATCCCCTGTCACCAAACACATCCCCCTGCTACTTTCCCCTGTCGCATCCCTCTCCTCCCCCAACCCAGCTCATTCCCCATCTCACCCTTCCAGAAGAAAAGACTGTCCTGGTTTTCTCAGGTGTTTGGTTTCTAACAAGGGTTTTAGGTGATAATTTTCCGCTCGCAGTGACGGGGCCTCCCACACCCCCAGGTAGGGTGACCAGACAGCAAATGTGAAAAATTTGTAATAGGGTAATAGGAGCCTATAGAAGAAAAAGACCCAAAAATTGGGACTGTCCCTATAAAATCGGGACATCTGGTCACCCTACCTCCAGGCCTGGCAGCAGAAAGCACCTGGGTGGCTCCAGATGGCTCCAGCCCAGAGCAGGGAGGAAACTGAGGCAAGGGTTGGGTAGGGAGGGGGGTGTACATCTGTGTTAGACATCTGTGCACAGTGTCTGTGTCTCAGTGTTGCACCTCCCAGGGGGGCCGATGAAAAGGGCTCCCCCCCTGAGGGGCTCCCACCTTTGGGTGGAGCTCTGCCAGGGTGGTGTTTAAATTACAGGAGAGTCTGAGGGATCACCCCTGGTTGCAGGGGCTGGGCAGGGCACCATGTGTCTAAGCTGTCAGGGCAGGTGCTAGGCAGAGTGTCTGCACCCCGAGAGTGTGCCCCAGGACTCCAAGAGAGAGCCCAATCCTAGGCTCTGTTCAGACTCCCAGATCTAGCGGCTGGGTCCCCTCACAGCATTCTGGTGAGTGGCCAAGAGGGGGCGCTCGTCTGCCATGCTAAGGGAGGGGGGCCCTCACCCAGGGCTGTGCAGTGGCAGGGGGAGAAGCCAGGTCTCTGCTGCGACAGGCTGGCACCAGCTGTAAATCAACTTCACTCCGTTCACTAAATATTTAACCTGAGGCCAGTCTGAGTTCTAAGTGCAGCTTCTTGTTTACAATGTCACCTAAAAGTGAGAACAAGGCGTTTGTATGACACTCTGGTAGCTCGTGTCGCAAGATATTTAACTGCCAGATGTGCTAAAGATTAATATATCCCTTCATGCTTCAACCACCATTACAGAAGACGTGTCCATGCTGATGACGGGTTCTGCTTGATAACAATCCAAAGCAGAGCAGGCCGACGCATGTTCATTTTTGTCATCTGAGTCAGCTGCCACCAGCAGAAGGTTGATTTTCTTTTTTGGTGGTTCGGGTTCTGTAGTTTCTGCATCAGAGTGTTGCTCTTTTAAAGACTTCTGAAAGCATGCTCCACACCCTGTCCCATCAGATTTTGGACGGCACTTCAGATTCGTAAACCTTAAGTCGAGGGCTGTAGCTATTTTCAGAAATCTCACATTGGTACCGTCTGCCTTTTGTCAAATCTGCAGTGAAAGTGTTCTTAAATGAACAACATGTGCTGGGTCATCATCCGAGACTGCTATAACATGAAATATATGATAGAATGTGGGTAAAACAGAGCAGGAGACATACAATTCTCCTCCAAGAACTTCAGTCACAAATTTAGTTTTTTTTAATGAGCATCATCAGCATGGAAGGCATGTCATCTTGAATGGTGGGTGAAGCATGAAGGGGCAAACGCATGTTTAGCATATTTGGATGTGAATACCTTGAAAAGCCAGCTACAAAAGTGCCATGCGAACGCCTGTTCTCACTTTCAGATGACATTGTAAATAAAGAGCAGGCAGCAGTATCTCCCGCAAATGTAAACAAATTGGTTTGTCTTTAGTGATTAGCTGAACAAGAAGTAGGACTGAGTGGACTTGTAGGCTCTAAAGTTTTACATTGTTTTGTTTTTAAGTGCAGTTATGTAACAACCCCCTCCTACATTTCTAAGTTGCACTTTGTTACGTTCGTGGGAGGCTGCGGGCCTACCCAGGGTGCTCTGCAAGAACGAGGCCCACACACTCTGTGAGTTATTGGCTTTATTGAAGGCAAAGTGACACATCCGCAACGGGGACTCCTGGCGTTGCTGTCACGGAGACGGGGAACCCAGCGCACCATAACCTGGGCCTGGTACGGAGTGCCCAAAAACGGGGCGGACTCATACAGCTATATACAGACATCTCATACAGAAGCAAGCAGGGGCCGCCTCCTGGCTCAAGGCCATGCAAAGCAATTCTAACTAATTCATAACAAACTACAGCTGGCCGGCCTTGAGCTGCAGTAACCGGCCCGCTGAAACAATATGAGAAAGCAAACACCCTTGCTATGCCGTAACACAATCTTCCGTGGTACCCTACAATCCTCCCCTCGCTTTCTCGAGCGACGTCAGCGGCCATATAGACACCCCCCCGGGGGGGGGGGGGCGGCGCGGGGCAGCAAAAACAACAGCAACGGCCACGCAGGTCACACACAAAAAACCCAACAAGCAACACAAAGAGAATACATGGCTGTATCGAAAACATACTGGGCGAGGCCCAAAGCATACACACGGGGAAGGTATTGCATTCACAACAGTCTGAGCGAGTACCACCCGTGCATTAACCGGGGCGGGGGGCAGCTCCCTGGGCAGTACCTCCCCTCACAAGGAGCACAGCAATAAGCAGGAGGGCGAGGCCATACGAGGATATTCCACTCCTTCCAGTAGCACATACGCCCATCCGTCTCCAGTGGCCAGAACCACAGTGGCTTGCGGTTCTCGCTGCGGCACCGTCCACCAGACGTTAGCTAGCACGTGCCACCCCATTTCACTGGGGACGTGGGGTGCCAAACCTGCAGGAGGTAAGGGAATAAATTTACACAGGGCCTCCCCTTGCTCCCACGGCACCGGCTCAGTGCCCACGTTGGTGCACGCCAGCCAGGCCCGGGTGACCATGACCTCACACGCCGGGGTCTCGGCTCCTCCCCTCGGCCAACGGATCACCAGGGGCACGTAGGGGCGTCGGTCCCCCGTTTCCCTCCCGCCTGTGGCTGCCGCCACGCACGGAACGGAGGACCCGCCATGCCCTCAATAGGGGCGCGGCAGTTGCCACTCAGCGGGTGGAGCAACAGGTGCTGCGGGCTTGCTTTGTTCCACGCCTCTCTCTCCCTCACCTCCGGTACTCCACTCCGAGGCAGGTAATTGCATCCACCGCTTATACAGGTCCGCTGTCAGTTTCCCGTTGATCTCCTCTCGAGGGACACCGGCCTGCAAAAGTTCTAACCACAGGGTCTTCCGGGGCACCCACAGATCTCCCTTCTCTTGTCCCCTGCCGGCCTGTCCTTTCGTGGCTCGGATGGCCCTGGGCCGTGCCCCGGCCAGAGCGGTCTCCAATTGCATAAGACTGGCAGCCGGGTCCCCGACACGCCCATCCGCGGCCATAACTACTGCGAGGAGCGAGGGCTTCAGGTCGCCTGGGGCCAAGCGCAATAGGGTGGCCTTAATGGATTTTGTGACCAGTATATCATTTGGCCCTCCCGTGCCGCCCATCTCTAGGGCCCCAGCCATCCCCAACTGCCGAAGTATCTGCCCTCCCTCGGCAATAGTCTTCCAGGGCCTGCCAGTGCCTCCAGTTCCCCCATCGATGGGTAAGCCACGCTTACCGCTGCCGCTAACCAGCGGTACAGGGAGGGCGACTCAGTATCCCCCCCGGGTTGCGGGGGGTTAGCCAGCTGCGCACGTACCTGGGAATCATGTGACAGGACACCCAGCTGTTGTAGCTCATACCGGAGGAGCATGACCGTATTGCCAGCGTTGTCCCAGGCTCGGACCAGCCACCGCAGGACGCCCTCCCCGGGCTCCTGACGAAACGTCTTTACAATCTCCTGCGTCTTTTCCTCCAGTGCTGTAAGCGGAGCACCTCCCCATCCTGGGCCCGGAGGGCGGTTAGGAGGAGCCACCCTGGCCCCCCCATCGCTCGCCGTTCCGTCCCAGAACGCCGGTTCGCCCGCACCCGCTGTAAACCCTCAGTCAGCTGTGCGGGGGTAACCCCAGCCACCTGCTGGGATTCCGGCCAATCGGCCGGGGCAGCCCACCCGGCCAGAACCCGCGCTACCGGCCCCCAGAGCTCTGTCTGGGGCCACCCAGGTATGCGCTGTAGGGACAGCGGTGGCTTCCCTACTTCCCCTATCTTCGGCCAAAACGGCATCGTCTCCCAGAGCACCCTGCTCGCTGCGCCAAATGTTACGTTCGTGGGAGGCTGCGGGCCTACCCAGGGTGCTCTGCAAGGACGAGGCCCACACACTCTGTGCGTTATTGGCTTTATTGAAGGCAAAGTGACACATCCGCAACGGGGACTCCTGGCGTTGCTGTCACGGAGACGGGGAACCCAGCGCACCATAACCTGGGCCTGGTACGGAGTGCCCAAAAACGGGGCGGACTCATACAGCTATATACAGACGTCTCATACAGAAGCAAGCAGGGGCCGCCTCCTGGCTCAAGGCCATGCAAAGCAATTCTAACTAATTCATAACAAACTACAGCTGGCCGGCCTTGAGCTGCAGTAACCGGCCCGCTGAAACAATATGAGAAAGCGAACGCACCCTTGCTATGCCGTAACACAATCTTCCGTGGTACCCTACAACTTTCATGGTAAAGAAATTGCACTACAGTACTTGTTTGAGGAGAACAGAAAAATACTATTTTTTCGTTGATCATTTTTACAGGGCAAATATTTGTAATAAAAAATCATTTAAAAAGTGAGCGCTGTACATTTTGTATTCTGTGTTGAAATAGAAATCAATATATTTTAAAATGTAGAAAAACACCCAAAATATTAAACAATAGAATACCAATTCAAGTTTATTAAACAGCGAGTTTAATCATGATACATTTTTAATTGCTTTTTTTTTTTAGTTAATCATGCGAGCTTTCTGTGCATTACCTCAATATGAGGCACATAACAGAATTCATTCTGCATATGTCTGGTAAAAATTAGAGGGAAAATTGCTGATAGCCCCAGTACTTCAAACCAGGTCCCACTCCACCTGAGCCCACCACCCCTCTCCTACCCATGCCTCCCCATTTATCCCACATCCATAATCCCCCCTCCTCTCACTGCATCCTATCCCCACTGGGATGGGTTATCACCCCTGGGGTGCAGTCTGGGAGGTGCAGGAACCACTGTGGGCTTTGCTGGAGATAACAGGGCCTGGGGAGGCTGCGTGTATCACCCAACACGACAGCAGGTGGTGCCACAAGCCCAACTGAGTGCTTTACCTAAGCCACACCAGGACATACAGCCAAGCTTCCCAGCCTTGTACCCCTCCTGGAGTATAGACCCAGAATTCTATTGTCTTGCACTGAACAAGGATCTTTACAATGTATAGTTTGCTCTATAGTTCCCTCAATGTGGGAAAACTATGCACAATAAGCTTGTGTTAAACCAAGCTGAGATTTCCCCCACACTTCCATTCAAAACATTGATAAAGAGAAAACATAAAACAAGTTTATTAACTACAGAAAAAGAGATTTTAAGTGATTGTAAGTGAGAGCACACAGATCAAAACAGATTATCTAGCAAAAACACCAATTAAGTTTAACATACTAGATGAATAGGATGTGAATTGGCAATTTCTCACCCTGACTAATGATACAAGCAGTCCTCCAAGTTTTCATACACAGGCTAGAAATCCCATTAGCCTGTGACCAGCACTTCCCCTAGTTCAATCTTTGCTCCTCAGGTGTTTCCAGGAGTTCTCTTGTGTGGGGAGCGAGGCCCTGAGATGATGTCACATCCTGCCTTCTATAGTTTTTCCATATGGCAGGAACCCTTTGCTCCAAACTCAGTTCCCAGTCCAGTTTGTGGAAAAATACAGGTACCAAAATGGAGTTTAGTGTCATGTGGTCTGGTCACAGCAGCCATTATCCACAAGCTGTCTGGAGCATTTCAGGCAGACTCACAAGCTTCTTCAAAGGCTTATTGTTTCCCTTAATGGACCGTTTCCTTGAATAGGCCCTTCATAGCCAGCTGTCTAGACTAGAAGCATCTTTCCTAGTGGGTGTCACCCAGATGTGTCTACATGTGAAATACAGATCGATCGTCAATATTCATAACGTTAGAAACAAAATCGATACATGCATATCAACAGGATAATCATATTCAGCAAATCATCTCTTTTTCCATAGACACCTGACAAGACGTATCTTGTACAAGATGCAACATAATGACGTCAGAATTATATCGTAATCACACCACTATGAAGAATATGGCATGTAGTGTCACAGGGCACTGTAGCACCTTTCGTTTTGTGTAATTTTTATCCCTTATACTTTCCTGACTCGGTTCTCTTGCAGAAGTAGAACCCAAACCAAAACAAGTTATGTGATAAAAAGGTACTTTTTACTTTGCAGGCTACATTTATAAGTAGCACAATAAACAACGGTCATCACTTTTTAACTTTCCCTTCTAGAAATGTACCTGCTGAAAAAAGAAGGCCCAAGTGGTTAAAGGTGTAAATAAAAGACTTGAACAAAAATCAACATGTGCTTTATTGATGTGCATTTTAAACTCATGGCAAGACAGATGTGTCTGGATTACCCTGGGGTCTGAAGGAGCTTGTGGCCATGGGCCCCGACCAGCTGGGGGCTCCCACAGGCCAGAACTCCAGCCCCACCACCCTGCTTCTCCTCTGTGGTAGGGTGAGGATATTCCCCTTGACCTCCCATGTAGAGCTGCCCACCCGAGCTCTGCTCCTTCCCCTTTCCTTCAGCATGGGGCTGCCCCCACAAGCCCTGCCCCTGCCTCCCTGCAGCGAAGCGAGGACTCACCGCCACGGCACCGCCTGCTGGTCATCTGGGAATTAGCACTTTTCCAGCAAATGGAGCGCCCTCTGCCGGCCGGTGTCTCGCCTGCCTCAGGCCCCCCCGTGTTCCTCCTGGACCACAGTGCCCTTTATCTCAGGGTTCTGCCCCAGCAGTGCCCCCACACTCTGGGTCTCCCCACCCAGGGGAATCCCCAACCCTCTAATTCCCCCTTGCGTCAGTGGCTCCTGCCAGTCATAATCTAGCCCCCGCTCACTGGGGCAGACTGCAGTCTGTAATGGCCACTCATCATTGGCAAGGGGTTAGGACCTGTTGTTTTTGCCTATCCCCAGGCTGCCCCTCTGCAGCCCCAGTACCTTTCATAGGCCTTCAACAAGGCCTGCAGCCTGGGGGTTTACCAGCTCCCTTTGCCCTTCCTCAGCACTGCTCCGCTTCCGGTACCTGGCTCCCAGGCAGCTAGGCCCTTCCCACTCCAGGGCTAGAGTGCCTCCCTCCTGACTCCCTCATCGGCCTGTCTGTCCTGTTGATCAGGCTGACCTGGAGCATTGGCCTCTCCCCATTACCCCTGGGATTGTCACACTCGGGGTCCTGATTTCCTATCGACCCTTCTGCTTGGTACTGGGAGCTACTCAACCAAAAATCACACCGAGTTTAATAAGGAGCCAACAGTCCCCTTACATAAAGGATAGATCCACCCAAAATCAGTCCTGCTAGGAGCCAGCACTGCTCCCATTGGGTCAGTGGGGCTGGGCCCCTCACCCCAGACCTTGGCCATGCCTAGCAGGAGCCAGCACTCTCCCCATGGGGTCAGTGGGGCCAGGCCTGGGAGGCCCTGTCACTGTGAACAGCTTATTCCCACCTAAAACCCCTGTTAGAGACCAAACACCTGAGAGAGACCAGAAAAGTCTTTTCTTGGGGAAGAGGAATAAGCTGGGATGGGACGGGAGACAGGAAGGGGATGGGGACTGAGGGTGGAAGGGGGATGGGGCAGATGACACGTAGGGAATCCAACGGTCTAATCACACAAACCCAAACACTCTTGCCCTGCTCCCTGCCCCGCCCCTTCCCCAAGCCCCACCCATCTCACTCCATCCACCCTCCCTCCGTTGCTCGCTCTCCCCCATCCTCACTCACTTTCACTGGGCTGGGGCGGGGGGTTGGGTGCAGGAGGGGGCTCAGAGCCATGGCAGGGTGTTGGGGTGTGGAAGGGGGTTTGGGATGCAGGATCTGGGAGTGGTCTGAGGGCTGGCTCAGGGGTTTTGGGTGTAGGAGGGGGAGCAGAGTGCTTACCTCAGGTGGATCCCTGTCTGCGGTGCAGCGGGGCTAAGGCAGACCCTCTGCCTGCCCTGGCCCCCTGCCGCTCCCAGAAGCGGCTGGCATGACCAGATGGTCCGGTCGAGTGGTCAGAAAGGTGGTGGCCCAAGATGGAAAAGACTGGGATACCCTCCTACGGCACCCGATGTTTGCGATATGAGACATTCCCTAGGCATCTACTGGATTCTCCCTCTTCAAGCTACTGTACGGACGCCACCCATGTGGCATATCGGACACTGTGAAGGAGGAATGGGAGGGACAATGCAACCCAGGAAAGAACATCATCACTCAGACGTGGCCCAGATGAAAGAACAAATAGCCCGAGTGACCTCCATAGAAAGCACAAGAGGCCCAGCGAACCTACTACAAACATCAGGTGAAAACAGGGAAATTTCAACCAGGAGAACAAGTGGCCAGCTGGTGTGGACCCTATGAGATCATGGAAGCTGTTGGAGAGGTAAATTATAAGGTGAAGCAGCCAGATCGCCAAAGGCCAGAGCAGATCTACCATGTCAACTTACTGAAACCCTGGCGTGATTGGGACACGTGTGTGGCCATCTTGCCAGCTCCACCCCAGAGAGATGGCCCACAAGGGCAGCTAAGGATATCCCCGAACTAGCCCCAGAGCAACGAACTGAGGTCATTGAGATGATTCAGTGGAATCAAGACGTGTTTTCCACACAACCAGGCCAAACGACACTGATCCAACATCACATTGTCCCCTGTCCCGGAGCAAGGATGATGATAAAACCATATTGCATACCAGTGGCAAAAAGAGAAGAAATGACGGCGGAAGTAAGGAAGATACTGGAGCTCGGAGTGATTGAGGAATCCCACAGCCAGTGATCCAGCCCTATCGTCTTGGTTCCCAAGCCTGACGGCACCCTGAGGTTCTGTACTGACTTCTGGTAGTGAAATGAACTATCCCAGTTCAATGTCTACCCGATACCACGTATCGATGAGCTGGTGGATCGGTTAGGCATGGCCAGATACTTGACCACCTTGGACTTAACAAAAGGCTACTGGTTCATCCCTCTGGCTGAGGATGGCGAGGAAAAAAACCACCTTCTCTACACACAACGGCTTCTTCCAATATACCGCCCTCCCTTTCGGACTCCATGGGGCCCCCGCGACTTTCCAACGGCTGATGGACAGATTACTTTGACCCCATGCCAAGTATGCTGTCACCTATTTAGACGATTTGGTAATCCATAGCCTTGACTGGGACACGCACCTGGGGAAAGTGGAAGCGGTACTAGACATTCTTAGACGGCCTCACCGCTATCTTTTCCAAATGTGCAGTAAGGCTAGCCAAGGCCAGATACCGCGGGTATGTCGTCATCCCTTACTTCGCCACGAGGGTAGCGCCTCTGACGGACCTGATAAGAGCTTGGGGCCCGGAGACAGTTAAGTGCACCAAGGTGGTGGAATAAACATTCACAAACCTGAGGACGGCCCTTTGCAGTCATCCAGTGCTCACAGCCCCAGATTTCAAGAAGGAATTCATCCTACAAACAGAAACCTCGGAGGTAGGACTTGGGGCCGGTGACATTATTGAGTGTAATATAATATCATATTGAAAGATGGCATAGGGCCAGAAAGAGTTAATTCACAGACTGACCTGACCCATGGCCGAGTTTAAAGACTGGTTAGGAAGAGATGTAAATGAATAGAGCTTTGAAATGCAAGCCCGCATTGTTAGAGATAGAAGGGGAGCTGTTTGCTCAGGTCTGGTGATGTAAGCAAACAAGTCTTGTCTATTACTATGGCTTTGATTCAAAGATCAAAAAAGGAGTATGAACATTTAGGAAGACACTTGAGTGAAATAGTATTATTGTCTATATATTGTCTATATAAAGGTTGTGGTAATATGCATCTGAACTGTTTAATGGATAAATTACCCTGTGCTAATTGCCATGATATTTGGGAGAAGGAAAGTTAAGCCTATTGTTTTCTCAGGTGAAAAAGGCTGCTGGAAATGTATAAAACCCTGGGCCATGATCCTTCTTCATCTCAGATCTTCTTTAGGTTTCAAGAAGGAGAAACCCTGAGCCATAAGGATTGAGATCCCCAGTCACTGAATGGAGTCACCCTGAATATGAACATTGGACCATAACCTATGGACTATTTCTAAAAGGACTTTTGGCAACTACAAGCTCATCTCTGCTATGTACCTGAAGCTCAAGAATTGAATTAAAGTGTGTATATATATTGATATTTTAACCAACCCTCTATCTCTTTTCTTTTAAAATACATTTTAGTTTAGTTAACAAAAATTCACTATAACGTATATTTTGAGTGAGATCTCAGTTATAATTCGACCTGGGTGTGTGGCTGATCCTTTGGGACTGGAAGAACCTTTTCTTTTATATGATGAGATAAGATTTTCAGTAATCATCATCTTATCTGACATGTGTGTCTGGATGAAGGCTTCTGAGTAACCAGTGAGGTAACAGAGTGTCTAGATGAAGGACTTCTGAGTAACCAGTGAGGTAATAGACACGCTGTTTTGGTAAATCTAAGTATTGGAATATCCAACAGCTTTTGGGGTTTGTCTGCCCCGTTCTGTTTGCAATTCACCCTAATTGAGTGACCTCAGCTGGCTCCCACAGGCAGCATCGTCACAGGGCCATCCTTTCACAGATAGTGGGGGATGAGGAGAACCCAATACTTTACCTCAGCCGGTAGCTCCTGCCCCGAGAGAAAAGGCACTCAGCAGTAGAAAAGGAATGCCTAGTGGTTAAATGGGTCGTGGAGATGCCATGGTACTACCTATTTGGGCAGTGGTTCACCCTTGTGATGGACCACGCCCCACTCCAATGGATGCACACAAACAAGGAGAGGAATGCACAAGTAACTAGATGGTTCCTAGCCCTACAACCTTCCACTTCTGGATACAGCGTAGAGCCAGAAGCCAACACGGTAACGCCGACGGCCTGTCATGACAACACTGTCTTTCTTCCCAAGTAGCCCAACCCACTGTTGTTGAGTGAGGGAGTGGGGGTGGGGAGAGGGAGATATGGGATAGAGAGCAGGGCCAGAGAGCAGTGGGAGAGTGCTAGAGGGGAGATACAGTCTAATTAAGGCGTCGTTCCTGGTAGAATAGGGAAGGCTACTACAGGCTAATTGAAGAACCTGTAGCCAAGTAAGACACAGTCAGTAATCTAATGTCACTTAGCAGGCTAATTAAGCGGTGGTTCCCTGTAGGTGAATTGAAATGTCTGTAGCAAATTAAGGCTCTGTCAGGAACCTAATAACCACCCCTTCCCCTCTGCTTCAGGCAGACAGGGGGAGTGAGGAAGGAGAGAGGACCAGAATTTGGAGGTGTTGCTGAGATTTGAAAGACCAGTGAATTGGAGGAAGGGAGACCCTGTCCCAGCAGAGCAGGGAAACTCCCTCCCGCAGCGTCAAGGACCCAGGGTAACCCTAATCAGGGGGGAAGAGGGTTAGAAACCTGCAGGAGTTGAGAGGGGTTGGGGCTCCTCAGACCCAGATCCCTTCCCTGTTTCCCTTCTCTACACCTTCCTGGGCCACTAGCGAGGCCTCCGGGGCCCCAAGAGCAGGGACAAGGAATGATGTCCTAGCCCGCTGCCAAGAAAAGTGAGGGACGCACCATACCAACATCAGCCATTTTGTCACAATGCTTTTAGTAAAAGTCCTGCACAGGTCATGGGGAATTAACAGAAATTCATGGTCTGTGACCTATCTATGGCCTTTATTATAAATACCCCTGGCTAAACCTTACCCAGGGGGCCCCTGAGGCTGCTGCTCTGGTGGGCCTCTGTGGAGCCTCCAGGTGCTGCTGCTCCGGGGGTCCCGGGGGCAGCCCCACTGGCCACTGCTCCATCTGTCCATGGGGCTAACGGCACCAGCTGCTGCTTGGGCAGGACATGGGGCCAGCCGCTGAGCATCACTCAGCAGCGGCTGCTCCAGCCACACAAGCCGCCGCTCCCCATCTTTGTCGCAAGACCCAGCGCCCCCTCCACTGGTGCACGGGGAGGTGATCAAACCCTGCAGCACTAGGGCAGGGGAGAGGGTTATGGATCTGGATTGAGGGAGCTGCTCCCTGAGCAAGGTGGATAACACCTGAGGGTGAGGCCATGTTGGGGATGAGGGTTCTGGGCAGGGGGTACAGTCAGGTTGGGGGTCCCTGAGCAGGTGGCAGTTTGGGGGCTCCTGGGGAAGCAGCTGCAGTTGAGGAGGGGGTCCCAGGCAGGGGTCAGAGTCTGCGTGGGGATAGAGTTCCTGGGGCAGGGGGCACAGTCAGGGTGGGGAGTAGTCTTCAGACAGGGGGATGAAATTGGGGTGGGGGTCCTGGGGAAGGAGGTGCACCTGAGGAGGAAGTCCAAGGGCAGGAGGTGCAGTCGGAGTGGGAGTCCCCAGGGGAAGAGGGTGCAGTCGGGATGGGGGCCCAAGGCTATGTCCATCTCCTGGCTTTTACCCGTGTTCCCCATGGGGGCTCACAAATAGGTTTGGTGCCAGGCCAACAAAAGGTTAATCCAGCCCTAGCCACAGGCAGAGCGGTCCTTTCCCCCACAGAAAGGACGAAGGGTTCGGGAGGGAGGCCCTCGCCCGCTCCCGGCAGGAGATGAGGCTGCCAGAGGCTGCCCCCTCGGGGGCTCAGGCCGGCGGCCCTGCAGCCCTTGTGCCACCCTCACGGCCGCAAGGGCCGTTTATTTCTCAAGCTGTGGCTGTGCCCGCAGGGGAAGCCCAGCCAGGGCTGAGGTGACTGTTAGGTGTGAGGCTCAGGAGCGAGGCCTCCCGGCTGCACAGTTCTTGCACCACCGTCACCCCACACAAGGGGCGGTTTATTTCCCAAGCCGCGTTTGCGACAGCGGGGGGAGCTCGGTCAGCAGGGACGCCCTGTGCCTGACACGGTGGGGGGTGGGGTGTCGCCCAGCCAGGCTGGGCCATGAACCCCTTTGCCAGAGTGAGCACCCCACAGGGACAGGCCCCAGCCAAGCCAATGAATGACGCGACCCACCCTGCCCCATCGTTCCCTGCGGGGATCTGGCTCCCACACGAAGCATCCCTAGGGTGGGGGCACTGGTTGGGCACGGATGGGATATGCAGCCCAATAGCTCCCCCCAATTCTGAGGGGCTCAGTGCCTCCCTCCCAAGCCTTGACCCCAAATGGCCTCCTCTTGGTCTCACGTCCAGCCCGTCCCGATGAGGCAGGGACGGCAGCGGGAGCTCCTGGAGGCTTTGGGGGGGCTGGCGGGGAGCTCAGACAGTGTCCTGCCCTCAGCCCGGGGTCCACGGCCAAGACAGGGCTGGGACTGTCCAGCCGGACTCCTAAGTCCCGAGCCTGCACCCCCTGCATCCAGCCCAGGCCTTGGGCACAGCCAGAGCGAGAGCAACATGGAGAAACTGCAACTTGCCATCTCTGCGGGGAGCTGCCCCAGCCCCAATTCCCCCTGCTGGCCCCTGGGCACCTGGTTCCCCAAGGACTTGAGCACCCTGGAGCCCTGGCCAGTGGCTGTGGCTCTGCTCTGACCAGACTGGGGAAAGGACCCTCATGGGTCATGGCTCCCTCCTGGGGAGGGGCGTCCAGGCCAGGAGCACCCCACCCCGTAGACGTCCTCGCTGTGCTGCTCTACCTCCCTCCTGCCCGCTCGGGATTCCTGCTCCGCCCTGCTCCCGCCTTCTAACCCACATCCTAGCCACATTCTCCTGGGGGGTCACGGCTGGGGCCAGGGGCAGGGAGGTCCCTTCACCCTCAGAGGAAGGGCGAGGGGCTCAGGAGGGGGGCCCTTGCCTGCTCCCTACTCCCTGCCACACACGAGGTGGCCAGAGGCTGCTCCCTCGGTGGCTGGAGGCTGCTGGCCCCATGATTCTTGTGTCACCATCACGGCCTCAAGGGCCATTTATTTCTCAAGCGGCGGTCGCACTAGCAGGGGAAGCTGGACCAGGGCCGTTGGCCGCTCGGTGCATGGCAGGTAGAGTCCCACTCAGCCAGGCTGGGCTATGAACCCTCTTCCCAGGGTGAGTGCCCCACAGGAACCAGCATAGCTGCCAAAAGGCATGACTCACCCAGACCCATTGTCCGGAAGTGGCACCACTTGGGCGCAGGAGCACGCAGACCGGCGATCTCCCCAGGTGTGTCTGACACTTAGTGGGTCCTTCCCAAGCCCGGATGGCTGCGTGACTCCCAACACTCTCCACCCCCCTGCTGTGCCTTCAGCACTGTTATATGAGGCTTTTGCTGGCTGGCCACACTGGGAACCCCCAAAGGATGGGGGTGTCTGGGAGCCCAGGCCCAGCTATGAACAAGGCTGGCCCTACCTATGTTCTTACCCCTCCCAGCACCTACACCTGCCCCGCATTAACCCTGCGTTACAACAATATTGTGCCTGTTTGGGGCCCGATCTCTGCCGAGACTCCGGGCGCTGGACAGAAGCTGCTTGGTCTTAGCACAGGCCATCCCCATGCACCCCACTTCATGCCTGCCTCAGTTTCCCCTCACCTGTGAAGCAGACTTTCAGGTATCAAACTGCGACTCTTCGGAGGGGACCAACGCAAACCAGACCTTCATCCTAATGTCCCCAGGAGGCTGTAGGGGACGGAGATGGTGCTGGCGGGGGGCTCTTGCTTACATTTCCCTGTACCAGACCTACCCCAAACCTCCGTCAGTCCTGGATCCTAGCAACTGAGAAACGCCTGCTGGTTTGGCAAGGGCTGTGCTGCATTTCTGCCAGTCCCTGCGGGGTGCGGTGTACTTTCCAGAGGGAAAATTTGCCCCTGTTGAGCACCAGTATGGAACCGAAATGTATCTGCAAGGCTGCAATCTAGAATCCCCTATTCACAGACTATGTAACAGCCTCCAGTCTAGAACCCCTGACCCTCTTAAGTGTGCGCCTGACTCCGATCTAGGACACCCAGCCTCTATGTCCATGTGGCTCCTATCTAGAATCTCTGTGCCACCCGGAGTGTGTGTGCCTGGCTTAAATCTAGAACCCACACCCTGTCCTGACTCTGCTCAAGACTCCAATCTAGAACCCTCCCCTCACTTCTGTGCTTCAGTCTAGAACCTCTGCCCCTTCCCTGAGCAAGTGATAAACTCCAGTCTAGATTCCCCATTCTGAGCATGGTCTAAGTTCCCTACTTGAACCTCTCGCCACCTTGGGGTGACCTTGGAGAGAGGATTCCCAGCTGGAGCAGATCCATTGATGTCAGGGCTGATTGGAACCCCCTGGGACCTGCCCGACATCCAATTTCATTGCACAGTGCTGCTGTCACAGGGAGCGGCAATCCAATCTCGCTGAGTGACAGATGGGCATGTTTGGCCTCCTGCCCCATCCCCAGCCCACTATGAGTGCCGTGACAGGGTGGAAGGTAGCCGGACACACGGACAGAGATGTGGGCGCCTGTGAGGGGTTTTCCTGGGGTGCAACCTGGAACTGGGGTACGGCTGAGCCCTGTGTGCCACCAACCTGAGCTCCCTCTCACACTGTGATGTTGTGACAAGCTGCAAACACCTCCAGGTCCTGCACTTACACAGCAATCCTCAGGCAGGGACACCCTCAGGCGAGTTACATGAATTCTTCTCCCAGCCACTCATGAACCAACAACAGAGAGGATCCAGACAATTCCCCCAGCTCCACAGCCTTGGACCCCAGGACAGTACCATCCTGTGCAAATTTATAATCCAGCCCATTCCTCCCTTCGACATGGAGAGGACATGCTTTTGTACACTGAGCAGATTTCCCAAGCACATCAAGCAAAACACACTGTCTTAGGTAAAATATAAAACAGATTTATTAACTCCAGAAAGACAATTTTTAAGTGATTATAAGTAGTGAGCATAGAGATCAAAGTTAGTCACCTAAGAAATATAACAATTTTGCAGAAATTAAACCTTATTTGAACCAGGCAGTGTCGCCCCCAACAGATGGTAGAGTTCCTTAATACACAGGCTGGGATTCTCCTTTGCAGCCTGGGACGACCTCCTCTGTTCACAGTCTTTGTTCTCCAGACGTGCTTCCAGATGTTGAGTTGTGGGGTGCAAGAGGCCAAAAGTCACTTCCCTCCTTTATAGGTTCTTCCAGCTTGCTGGAAAGATCTTCTGCTATGACATGAGTCCAGCCGTGTCCATTGTCAATGGGCTCCCTCTGAGAAGCCTTCATTGGACACAGATCCTGGGATGGTCCTTCGGAGTGTGGATTCCCCTTAAAGGGCAATTAGTGCTGTCTGGCTTCTCCATGGTTGTACCTGCAAGGCTGGTTGTGGGTGTTCCCAACTTCACAACATCTTTCAGTGACACACACAGACCAAAACTTCGTCAGTTCCCATACAATACAGTGATAGCACATGCAATCCAACAGGATATTCATGTTCAGCAGAGCAACCCTTTTCCAATTATGCCTAACAAGGCATGCTGGGTACAGAACATCACATAATGCCACCTCCCATCCCGCTCCCCCATCTGCCCCACCCCTCCTGGCTCAGCCCCATGGAGTTTCCTTTCAGGGCAATATTGAATGAAGTAGCTGAGACCCACCTCCTCTGCACTGGCCTGGTCACGGGGACAACAGGAATGGGCACCACCCCTCTGCAGCATGGGAGAGGTGGGGGAAAAGGAGCTATAAAAAGAGGGGCTGGGAGCTGAGAGTCCATCACTGGGGATCCAATGTGAGCATCCGTCAGTGGGTGACAGCACCCCCTGCTCCGGCGCCATGGCAATCCTGGTGAGTCCCCACCGCCTCCTGCCTCATGGAAACCCTGGTGAATCCCTGCTACCCCTCGCCTCCTGCCCCATGGCAACCCTCATGAATCCCTCCCACCTCCTCCTGCCCCATGGAAACCCTGGTGAGGCATCCTCCCACCTCCTTCCCCATGGATATCCTGGTGAATCCCCACCCCTCTCCTCCTTCCCTATGGAATTCCAGGTGAGTCCCCCTTGTCCGCCTTCCTGGTCCATATTGCCCTATGGAAAACCTGTCTACCATTCTCACCCCACCCCATCAATCTCCAGGGGGTTATCCCCTCTCCCCTCTCCTGTCAGTGCCACATCAGGGTTTAGCTGATGTGGGTCAGGGGCTCTGGGTCTATGCCCAGGCTGAAGGGCACTGATGCTGTGGGGTCCTGTGCAGGTGTCGGGGCGGATGCCCAGGGCTGGACTCCTGCTGCTGCCCCTTCTCCTCTGCTTCGGGCCAGAGACCGCTGGGAGCACCAACCCCGCCGCGCTCAGAGAGATTGTGGATCATGTTGATAGGTGAGTGAGACCCCAGTGGGGCATTTCCCATCTGTCTGGGACCCTTCTTCCCTCTCCAGGTGGTAAATAAAAAAAAAGGGGGGGGGAAGATGCTTCACGTTTGCCCTCTGTGACTTTCTATGGCATAGGTGGATCAGTGCATGGCAGAGCTGGGTGGGTGATTCTGGGGTGCAGGGGGAGATGGAGCCTGGAGCTGGGAGAGGGGTAATTCTAGGAGTGCACGGGGGTGGGGCGGTGGGTCTCATTACTATTGTGAAAAACTGGGTGGAAACCGGAATTCCAATTCCCTCAGAAATTCTGAAATTTCTATTTTCTCTTCAGAACAAATTAGTACTAATATTTGAAAACTTCCACAGAATGGGAATTCCAAATTTGTTTTGGAAAAATTAATAACAGATTTCAGTTGGAAATTCAGAAATATTTCTGAATATTTCATTTCGGAAAGATCAAAATTTTTCCATTTCAGCTTTAGCAACTTGACTTTCCTTCTTTATAATATAATATAATATAATATAATATAATATAATATAATATAATATAATATAATATAATATAATATAATATAATATAATATAATAGAAAAGTCCAGATGTTTTCAGCAGTAATATAACATAACAAAAGTAAAAAATAAAGTCATAACCAAATGTTTGAATCTAAACAAATTGTTCTGATAATTTTTCATCAGAAAATTACACAAAATAGATGTATTCCCTTTTGTTGAATCTGCCTTTCCTTAGGGAAAACTTTTCTGTAAGAAAAATTTTGACCAGCAGTAGTCATCCCCAGGGGGGATTTGATAGCTGCTTTCAACTAGCTGAAAGGGGGTTCCAAAGAGGATGGATCTAGACTGTTCTCAGTGGTAGAAGATGACAGAACAAGGAGTAATGGTCTCAAGTTGCAGAGGGGGAGGTTTAGGTTGGATATTAGGAAAAACTTTTTCACTAGTAGGGTGGTGAAGCACTGGAATGGGTTACCTAGGGAGGTGGTGGAATCTCCTTCCTTAGAGGTTTTTAAGGTCAGGCTTGACAAAGCCCTGGCTGGTATGATGTAGTTGGGGTTGGTCCTGCTTTGAGCAGGGGGTTGGACTAGATGACCTCCTGAGGTCCCTTCCAACCCTGAGATTCTATGATTCTATGTGCTTGCTGTACACTCCCTTTCAAATAAATGAGGACCAGCTACCTAGCAGCCAAGACTCTTAAAAGAACTGGCCTATATGATAGGTGCCCCCCAGTATTATCAGGGTGAGGACGTTAGATTTGGACATGGGAGGCTGAGCATTAGCATGAACATTCATGATAGCGCTCAGGCCCTATAATAGGACAAACCACCATGAACCCAGCTTCATTCCCACCCCCTGCTCCAGAGGCTGGGTGCTGCAGAAGGAGCGGGGGCTCAGCGTAGAGTATGAGGGGTCTGCAGGGCTAACCCTGGACCACAGGTGACACCTGTGCTCCCTGAAGCTGATGCTGTGTCCACCCAGAGCATGATTCCCTCCCAGTAGATCGTAGCTAAGGTGAAGGTGCACTGGGCTGGGAGCCCGGAGATCTGCTCCCATGTCTGCTCTCTAGTGCACATCACAGCCCTTGTTACTGATTTGTTACCTGCATATTCCACCCACCTTTAACTTTCCATGTGCTCAAGGAGTAACCCGGTTAATTTAGGCACCCCTGCGTTTTCCCAGTTCCTAGGGCTCAGGGCATAATTTTCTGGGCCTTTTGTAGGGCCTTTTACCAGTGAAAGAGCCTTTCACAGTAATATCCTTAACCTCTCTTTATGAACAGATACCAAAACAGAATACCCAGGGGAAGCAGACAATGCTCACCACTCCCACTAAGGCAGATGAACTTTTCCTGGGGGCCAGTCAGTGTCCGGTCATCTGGGGCTCTAGCTGCCGCATTGAAGGCTGGCAGGGTGTTGAGGGCTGGCAGCTCTGATCTTGGGCTGTGCCCTGGAGTTAGCGTCCAAAGACCTTTCTTCCTTTTGGACCCCAGTTTATATCGTGAAACTTGAGTCCTGCTTAGCTGTACCTTACCCAATCGTAAACTGAAATACTACAAAATCGTGTTTGTCACCAATCCCAGCCCATTACAAAACTGTTCTTTACCCAATCAGACCCCACCACCTTAGTTGATTTAAATCTTGCAAAATTAGTTATGCAACTGAGAGAAACAATCAAGGAATCAGACAGAGACCATACAGCTAAACAATAGAGAAGTGGGGGACTATAAAGGCAAAACAATAGAAGTATAGATTGAACAATGACAACTGCTGACAAATGACAGGTTTCAGAGTAGTAGCCGTGTTAGTCTGTGTCAGCAAAAAGAAAATAAGAAAGGAATACTTGTGGCACCTTAGAGACTAACAAATTTATTTCAGCATAAGCTTTCGTGGACTACAGTCCGCTTCGTCGGATGCATAGAAAGGAACATACAGTAGGAGAATATTTATACATTCAGAGAAACATGAAAAGGTGGAAGTAACCATACCAACTGTAAAAAGCTAATTAATTGAAAGGAACTGTTATCAGCAGGGGAAAGAAACTTTTGAAGTGATCATCAAGATGGCCCGTTATGGGCAGTTGACACAAAGGTGTTAAGGGTATTTAACTAGGATATTAAACTAGGGGAAATAGATTCAATTAACGTAATGACCGAGCAATTTCCAGTCTTTATTCAAACCTAGGGTAATGGTATCTAGTTTGCATATTAATTCTAGTTCAGCAGCTTCTCGTTGGAGTCTGTTTTTGAAGTTTTTCTGTTGCAAAATTGCCACCTTTAAGTCTGTCACTGAGTGATTAGAGAGGTTGAAGTGTTCACCTACTGGCTTTTGAATGTGATGATTCCTGATGTCAGATTTGTGTCCATTTATTCTTTTGCGTAGAGACTGTCCAGTTTGGCCAATGTACATGGCAGAGGGGCATTGCTGGCACATCATGGCATATATCCATAGGCGCCAACTTCCGGCAGCGCTGGTGGGGGCTCATGCCCGGCGTAGGGGGCAGGGCCCCGTCCCTGATGCCGGGACCCACCCCCGACGCCGGGCGACATGGCAGGGCCATGCCCCTGACGCCAGGTGACGTTCCGGGGCCCCGCCCCCAATGCAACGTCGCCGGGTGTCGGGAGCGGGGCCCCGGAACGTCTCCCGGTGGTGAGGTGAGCTGGGCGCGGGCCCCGGGGCTGGCAGGGAGCTGGGCGCGGGCCCCGGGGCTGGCGGGGAGCTGCCGGTGGGTGCTGAGCACCTACCAATTTTTTCCCGTGGGTGCTCCAGCCCCAGAGCACCCACGGAGTCGGCGCCTATGCATATATCACATTGGTAGATGTGCAGGTGAACAAGCCCCTGATGTGATGTGATTAGGCCCTATGATGGTGTCACTTGAATAGATATGTGGACAGAGTTGGCATCGGGCTTTGTTGCAAGGATAGGTTCCTGGGTTAGTGTTTTTGTTGTATGGTGTGTGGTTGCTGATGAGTATTTGCTTCAGGTTTGGGGGCTGTCTGTAAGCGAGGACTGGTCTGTTTCCCAAGATCTGTGAGAGTGAGGGATCATCTTTCAGGATAGGTTGTAGATCTTTGATGATGCGCTGGAGAGGTTTTAGTTGGGGGCTGAAGGTGACGGCTAGTGGCGTTCTGTTATTTCCTTTGTTGGGCCTGTCCTGTAGTAGGTGACTTCTGGGTACTCTTCTAGCTCTGTCAATCTGTTTTTTCACTTCAGCAGGTGGGTATTGTAGTTTTAAGAATGCTTGATAGAGATCTTGTAGGTGTTTGTCTCTGTCTGAGGGACTGGAGCAAATGCGGTTGTATCTTAGAGCTTGGCTGTAGACAATGGATCGTGAGGTGTGTCTTGGATGGAAGCTGGAGGCATGTAGGTAAGTATAGCGGTCAGTAGGTTTCCGGTATAGGGTGGTGTTTATGTGACCATCACTTATTAGCACAGTAGTGTCTAGTAAATGGACTGCCTGTGTGGACTGGTCTAGGCTGAGGTTGATGGTGGGATGGAAATTGTTGAAATCATGGTGGAATTCCTCAAGGGTTTATTTTCCGTGGGTCCAAATGATGAAGATGTCATCAATGTAGTGCAAGTAGAGTAGGGGCGTTAGGGGACGAGAGCAAAGGAAGCGTTCTAAGTCAGCCATAAAAATGTTGGCATACTATGGGACCATGTGGGTACCCATAGCAGTGCCGCTGACTTGAAGGTAGATATTGTCCCCAAATGTGAAATAGTTGTGGGTGAGGACAAAATCACAAAGTTCAGCCACCAGGTTAGCCGTGGCATTATCAGGGATACTGTTCCTGATGGCTTGTAGTCCATCTTTCTGTGGAATGTTGGTGTGCAGGGCTTCTACATCCATAGTGGCCAGGATGGTGTTTTCTGGAAGATCACCGATGGATTGTAGTTTCCTCAGGAAGTCAGTGGTGTCTCGAAGATAGCTGGGAGTGCTGGTAGCATAGGGCCTGAGAGAAGCTGCTGAACTAGAATTAATATGCAAACTAGATACCATTACCTTAGGTTTGAATAAAGACTGGGAATTGCTCGGTCATTACGTTAATTGAATCTATTTCCCCTAGTTTAATATCCTAGTTAAATACCCTTAACACCTTTGTGTCAACTGTCCGTAATGGTAGTCCACAAAAGCTTATGCTGAAATAAATTTGTTAGTCTCTAAGGGTACGTCTATACTTACCGGCTGCTTCGGCGGCACGCAATCGATCTTCTGGGATCGATTTATCGTGTCTTGTCTAGACGCGATAAATCGACCCGGAAGTGCTCACCGTCGACGCCGGTAATCCTGCTCTGCGAACGGAGCAGGCGGAGTCGATGGGGGAGCCTGCGCGCCGCCGTGTGGACCAGCAGTAAGTACCTTTTCGTTCGAACTAAGATACTTTGACTTCAGCTACGTTATTCACGTAGCTGAAGTTGCGTTTCTTAGTTCGAACTTGGGGGGTAGTCTAGACCAGGCCTAAGGTGCCACAAGTATTCCTTTTCTTATTTTCTCTTTGCTGACAAATGGTTTCTTGCCAGACTGCTGAATGCTATCAAACAAAGTTTTCTTGAAAGATCTTAAGACCTGGTGATGGTGGGGACTATAAGGACAGGAGCATCTCCTTAACCGCCCAATGTTATTATTATTATTTTTTTAATAATTTAGAGGGAATGTTAGGATGTGACTCTGTTTCCTGGCTGCTGCTGATTTCTGAAAACAGCCTCAGACCTTACAGATTAGTGCCCTGTCCTCAGTCAGTTATGAGCACCTAACCCTCCTCAATTCAGATGCACAAGGCCACTTCAGGCAGAGGTGAGATAAGAACCCAGCTCTCTAACATGGCAGACCCCAGCGTAAGACACAGAGCCTTTCACAGGGAATGTGCCAGAGATATGTGCAATTGTTAGACCCCTTTAACCACACTCACAGTGCCCTCCCAGAGCTGGGGGGAGAAATGAGGACCCCCCAACTCCAATATTCTTCAGCTCTTCAGCAAATCGCTGTGTGTCCTGGGGCCAACTGTGTGTCACGTCCCCCTCTCTGGGTGGCTCCGCATAAAAGCTCTGGCTTGCTCCTGGAGCTCAAGTGGTAACGCTCAGCCCTGTGGAGTTGATGGAACAAAGCTCACACTGGGCTGATGATCCCTGGGGGCACCTGTGGCTGTTTCATCTTAAACCCACCCTCCAAGTGTATTTCATTTTCCCAGGGAGCAAACATCCCTCAACCCAGGCTGGAGCACTGAGAACCTAGAACTGGACAGTGACGGCGCCATGTGCGACCCAATCCCAGTTTGCCACTCAGGGCTGGGGGCAGAGCTGTTCAGAGCCCCGCATCCCCTCACGGCTCTTTAATTTGCCTCCCCTTAGGGATGGGTTGGATGTTGAATACGCCTTCGCCGTCAGCCTGGAGAAAGCCAGTTGTGAGAACACATCTGGTCTGGAACAGGTGCTGTTCAGGAACAAGCTGCTGAAAATGCAGGCAGCCATTAACCCAGAGGACAGCCTGGATGACCCAGACGAAGGGCACGTTGCGGCTGCCCGGATGGAGCGGCGCCTGCTCCAGGGCGACCAGAACAGCCCCGTGCAGAAGCTCCTGGCCTGGACCTACAATGAGAGAAGCTGCCTGATCTTCTTCACCGTCCGCTCGCCCTGCATGGGGCCGTGCCTGCTGGGGAAGAGACCCCACAACATCCTACGGCTGGTGAGCGACACCTTCCGCCCCATCGACCCCAACTACAAGGCCTTTGTCTTCCGGCAGATCTACCGGCAGCACCGGGGCCTGGATCCCAAACCCCTGCTGGAGGCCTGGCACCGGCTGCCCGACGTGCCCTTGCTGCGCTGCGACACCAACGGCTGCAGGGCCTGCAGAGGGAACGACCCCGACACTGACACCGAGGCCTGCGTGGACGAGATGCGAGTCATGAGACAGCCGCTGCACCCACCTGGCAGGGGGCAGGAGGGGGAGCAGGGGGCAGAGGGGAGAGCAGAGGTTGTAGGGGAGAGCAGGGGGCACCTTCGGAGGGTTGGGGAGATGGTGGGGCAGGGGGCACCACTGGAGGGTTGGGAGGCCAGGGGGGCAGGGGACGATGTTGTAACCTTGGGGAGATGGCCGGACATTGAGCTTCTTCGGAGGCATGGTGGATGGGGGCACGGGGGGCGCTGTGTGAGGCGTGGGGGATGGTCGGGCTCGAGGCACTCTGTGAGGCGTGGGGGATGGCGAGGCTGGAAGCGCCCTGTGAGGCGTGGAGGATGGCGGGGCTGGAGGCGTCCTGTGAGGCGTGGGGGATGGCGGGGCTGGAGGCGTCCTGTGAGGCGTGGGGGATGGCGTGGCTGGAGGCGTCCTGTGAGGCGTGGGGGATGGCGGGGCTGGAGGCGTCCTGTGAGGCGTGGGGGATGGCGGGGCTGGAGGCGTCCTGTGAGGCGTGGGGGATGGCGGGGCTGGAGGCGTCCTGTGAGGCGTGGGGGATGGCGGGGTTCGAGGCGCTGTGTGAGGCGTGGGGGATGGTGGGGCTGGAAGCGTCCTGTGAGGCGTGGGGGATGGCGAGGCTGGAGGCGCCCTGTGAGGCGTGGGGGATGGCGGGGTTCGAGGCGCTGTGTGAGGCGTGGGGGATGGTGGGGCTGGCGGCGTCCTGTGAGGCGTGGGGGATGGCGAGGCTGGAGGCGTCCTGTGAGGCGTGGGGGATGGCGGGGCTGGAGGCGTCCTGTGAGGCGTGGGGGATGGCGGGGTTCGAGGCGCTGTGTGAGGCGTGGGGGATGGTGGGGCTGGCGGCGCCCTGTGAGGCGTGGGGGATGGCGAGGCTGGAAGCGCCCTGTGAGGCGTGGGGGATGGCGGGGCTGGAGGCGCTGTGTGAGGCGTGGGGGATGGTGGGGCTGGCGGCGCCCTGTGAGGCGTGGGGGATGGCGTGGCTGGAAGCGTCCTGTGAGGCGTGGGGGATGGCGGGGCTGGAGGCGCTGTGTGAGGCGTGGGGGATGGTGGGGCTGGCGGCGCCCTGTGAGGCGTGGGGGATGGCGAGGCTGGAAGCGCCCTGTGAGGCGTGGGGGATGGCGTGGCTGGAAGCGCCCTGTGAGGCGTGGGGGATGGCGTGGCTGGAGGCGTCCTGTGAGGCGTGGGGGATGGCGGGGCTGGAGGCGCCCTGTGAGGCGTGGGGGATGGCGTGGCTGGAGGCGCCCTGTGAGGCGTGGGGGATGGCGGGGTTCGAGGCGCTGTGTGAGGCGTGGGGGATGGTGGGGCTGGAGGCGCCCTGTGAGGCGTGGGGGATGGCGGGGCTGGAAGCGCCCTGTGAGGCGTGGGGGATGGCGAGGCTGGAAGCGCCCTGTGAGGCGTGGGGGATGGCGTGGCTGGAGGTGTCCTGTGAGGCGTGGGGGATGGTGGGGCTGGAGGCGCCCTGTGAGGCGTGGGGGATGGCGGGGCTGGAAGCGCCCTGTGAGGCGTGGGGGATGGCGTGGCTGGCGGCGCCCTGTGAGGCGTGGGGGGTGGCGGGGCTGGAGGCGCCCTGTGAGGCGTGGGGGATGGCGGGGCTGGCGGCGCCCTGTGAGGCGTGGGGGATGGCGTGGCTGGAAGCGCCCTGTGAGGCGTGGGGGATGGCGGGGCTGGAGGCGCCCTGTGAGGCGTGGGG
This sequence comes from Chelydra serpentina, assembly GCA_037349315.1. Classification (NCBI taxonomy): domain Eukaryota; kingdom Metazoa; phylum Chordata; order Testudines; family Chelydridae; genus Chelydra; species Chelydra serpentina. The sequence continues at coordinate 3,611,688 of JBAIAC010000046.1, read as the reverse complement.
GATGGCGTGGCTGGAAGCGCCCTGTGAGGCGTGGGGGATGGCGGGGCTGGAAGCGCCCTGTGAGGCGTGGGGGATGGCGTGGCTGGAGGCGTCCTGTGAGGCGTGGGGGATGGCGGGGCTGGAGGCGTCCTGTGAGGCGTGGGGGATGGCGTGGCTGGAGGCGTCCTGTGAGGCGTGGGGGATGGTGGGGCTGGAGGCGCCCTGTGAGGCGTGGGGGATGGCGTGGCTGGAAGCGCCCTGTGAGGCGTGGGGTATGGCGTGGCTGGAGGCGCCCTGTAAGGCGTGGGGGATGGCGTGGCTGGAGGTGTCCTGTGAGGCGTGGGGGATGGCGCGGCTGGCGGCGCCCTGTGAGGCGTGGGGGATGGCGAGGCTGGAAGCGCCCTGTGAGGCGTGGGGGATGGCGTGGCTGGAGGCGTCCTGTGAGGCGTGGGGGATGGCGGGGCTGGAGGCGCCCTGTGAGGCGTGGGGGATGGCACGGCTGGCGGCGCCCTGTGAGGCGTGGGGGATGGCGAGGCTGGAAGCGCCCTGTGAGGCGTGGGGGATGGCGGGGCTGGAAGCGCCCTGTGAGGCGTGGGGGATGGTGGGGCTGGAAGCGTCCTGTGAGGCGTGGGGGATGGCGTGGCTGGAGGTGTCCTGTGAGGCGTGGGGGATGGCGTGGCTGGAGGCGTCCTGTGAGGCGTGGGGGATGGCGGGGCTGGAGGCGTCCTGTGAGGCGTGGGGGATGGCGTGGCTGGAGGCGTCCTGTGAGGCGTGGGGGATGGCGGGGCTGGAGGCGCCCTGTGAGGCGTGGGGGATGGCGCGGCTGGCGGCGCCCTGTGAGGCGTGGGGGATGGCGAGGCTGGAAGCGTCCTGTGAGGCGTGGGGGATGGCGTAGCTGGAAGCACCCTGTGAGGCGTGGGGGATGGCGGGGTTCGAGGCGCTGTGTGAGGCGTGGGGGATGGCGGGGCTGGAGGCGTCCTGTGAGGCGTGGGGGATGGCGAGGCTGGAAGCGCCCTGTGAGGCGTGGGGGATGGCGTGGCTGGAGGCGCCCTGTGAGGCGTGGGGGATGGCGGGGCTGGAGGCGCTGTGTGAGGCGTGGGGGATGGCGGGGCTGGAGGCGTCCTGTGAGGCGTGGGGGATGGCGAGGCTGGAAGCGCCCTGTGAGGCGTGGGGGATGGCGTGGCTGGAAGCGCCCTGTGAGGCGTGGGGGATGGCGGGGCTGGAAGCGCCCTGTGAGGCGTGGGGGATGGCGTGGCTGGAAGCGCCCTGTGAGGCGTGGGGGATGGCGTGGCTGGAAGCGCCCTGTGAGGCGTGGGGGATGGCGGGGCTGGAAGCGCCCTGTGAGGCGTGGGGGATGGCGGGGCAGGGGGTGCCATAGGGGATGGCGGTGATGGCACCGCACGAGAATTGGGGAGATGGCGGGCCAGGGGGCGCTGTCGGGGGGAGAGAGGATGGGGCATTAGGAGCCTCAATCAGAGGGTTGAGGGGGTGACGGGGCAGAGGGTGGAGGGGGTGGGACAGTTGTTCTCTCAAGGCCTGTGATTTTGTGGAGTGCCCCCCACTCTGAGTGATTAATACCAATAAAGTGTAGTAGCATCCTGGGGTCTCGTGTCTCTGTCCGTGTGTCTGTTTCCCTCCTCTCTCTCCGAGCGTCTGGACTTTATACACCGTGGGAGGCCTCCTACCATCCCTGGCAGTGCCCCTTCATTGGGCCAGGCCTGGGCCCCCACTCTTTACCTGGGGCTCCCCCTGAGCCCAGACCCCTGGCACAGAGTCACCACGCCCCCTTGGGAGCGATGCAGGGCAGCCTTTGCCAGACCCCCAGCTCACTATGGATCACCCCGGCCATCTGCTGCCATCTGCTGGTGGTGTGAGGTAGACACATGAAAAACACAATGGGCAGACCCCAGATGCATGTTTCCTGCCAGCCGCCCACTGTCTGGATCAGACGGGAGGGAAGCTCCGCGGGGGCTGAGAGGGGGTCAGGGCAGCTCTGCCCTGTGTGCTCAAGGCGGGTGCATGAGATTGGCCGGCACGCACCGCATCACGAAAACTGCTGGGCAAAGCGCTCTGGCTCCAGCGCCGGGCACACGTCCACCTGCAGTGGGATGTGTAGGTTTCCCGTCACTCCATGGGGACCTGCAGCTGCCCGGACTGATGGGACTGGGTTCCAGTCAGTGGTTGGAGGCTCTGAGGTGCTGCGCTGGGGATGAGGGACGGGAACAGGGGCAGGGCCGGCTCCAGGCACCAGCGTTCCAAGCTGGTGCTTGGGATGGCAATTTGAAAGGGGTGGCAGTCCATGTACCTTGCGGGCGGCACGCACCGCCCATGGCGGCAATTCGGCCGTACGTTCTCTCTTCAGCGGCTCGCGACGGCAATGTGGCACACTGCTTGGGGCGACAGAAACAGTAGAACAAAAATAAACAGTAGAGCCATCCCTGAACAGGGGGCAGAAGAGCTGGTTAGACACAAACCTTGTCAGACATGTCTGTGGTGGGGCTTCCAGGACGTGCCCTGCTTTGCATGGTCGGCGGCCGAGCGCTGCACGCCTGGAGCGGCGCCTCAGGGAAGGGGTATGGGGAGGAGGTGGAGTGGAGGGCCTGGCTCTGCCTCCACCTCCTCCCCATACCCCTCCCCTGAGGCGCCGCCACAGGTGTGCGGCGCGTGGCCGCCGACCAGCTGGAGCCAGGAAAAGCGGCTTTGGGCGGAGCCTCGGGAGGCGGAGAGGCCGAGGCAGAGAGGTGAGCTGGGCGTGGGGAGGGCTGGTGGGGAGCTGCCGGTGGGTGCTGAGAATCCACCAATTTTTCCCAGTGGGTACGCCAGCACATGTTTATATCTCTAGTATCCAGTACCTTTTAGGTACGTGTAGTTTTGCAACATCAGCCCTTTCCTTGCCAGACTCTGAGCAGGGCCTGCCTCTTGCTCACAGCTTAACTTTGCTTAGGGTGACCAGATGTCCCGATTTTATAGGGACAGTCCTGATTTGTGGGTCTTTTTCTTATATAGGCTCCTATTACTCCTGTCAGGGATCCCTCCCCACTCTAAACTCTAGGGTAAAGATGTGGGGACCCGCATGAAGAGCTCCTAAGCTTATTTCTACCAGCTTAGGTTAAAACCCCCAAGATACAAAATTCCCTGCACCCTGAGAAATGCTTCTCTCACTGCCACCATCAAGTGTTTTAAACAGGAATCCAGGAAAGGAACCACTTGAAGTTCCCCTTCCCCCCAAAATACCCTCTCAAGCCGGTACACCCCCTTTCCTGGGAAGCTTGAGAACAATCTCCTAATCAATTGGTTACACAGTGATCTAAAAACCCACCCCCTGGGTTTTAAAACCATAGAAAACAGTCAGCTTCTTAAAAGAAGGATTTTATTAAAACAAAGAAGGTAAAATCATCTCTGTAAAATCAGGATGGTAACTATTTTACAGGGTACTCAATTTCCAAACTCAGAGGGATTCCCCCTCTGGGCAAAGGCTCCTGCTTTGAGCAGGGGGTTGGACTAGATGACCTCCTGAGGTCCCTTCCAACCCTGAGATTCTATGATTCTATGAAAACCTTAAAGTTACAGAAAAAACAGGAATAAACCCTCCCTCTGACACAGGGAAAGCTCACCAAGCAAAACAAACAGAAACCTACTCACAATGCTGACTAAACTTACTTTAGAAAAGTGAGGTTTGGTGAGAAGATGACTCGTTGAGGAGACTGATTTTCTGCAGGTACTTCTTGTTTCCCAAGATCACTCTGTCTCAGACAAAGAGCCACACACACCTTCCCTCCTCCCAAGATTTGAAAGTACCTTGTCCCCTTATTGGTCAGATGCCAGCCAGGTCAGGTGTCAGTCTGGCTACCTGCATTTCTTAACCTTTTACTGGTAAGAGGATTTTATAGCACTGCATCCAACCCTCTCCCCCTTCCCTTTATATTTATGACAACTCCCCCACCCCCTGTGCCGATTTTTCACCTTTGCTGTGTGGTCACTCTAACTTTGCTTTATGTTGACAAAGTCTTGACCAATACTTTAGTTCAGGCCTGAGGCCTCATACCGGGCCTCTGATACAAGGGTTTATGTTTCAGGGCCTCATCTTACTACATTCCCCCACTTTTTGTCTTTTATGGGGAGGATGTTTACCCATCGTCCTGGAAAAGCATAGTGCATGGACTGAAGATAACCCAGTGGGCTAAACACTGTTATGTGGTTACCTTATTTTACCATCCATACACTCATGCCCCATCTGTCTTTTTAGTCTGCTCATTCCCTCATACAACTGATAGATTTTATTATCCAATTAGTTTTTAGGCCCTTATGGTGGGCCTGGGAATGTTAGGTCCGGGACCATGACTGAGGAATGTAGTATTATGATTGAACCTTAGAGGCATTCCCAAATAATGAATATATATGAATAATATGGATCTGACGTATATATTTGTAGCATATATGGGCATCTCTGTATAGTGTGTTTACATAGAACAGCACTTTATATCCAAGCATAACAATTCTTTTCCAATCTGGTGTTGAAGTTTGGCCCTTGTGGTACTGCAGATAGCAACCTACTTTTATGAGGGCAATTACAGTTACCATCTGTGTCATTATTAGTAGTAGGCTGAGTGGTTTGAAATACTGGGATAGGGATTGTGATAATGTGTCCCATAGTGCTATGTAAATGAGAATTAAAACAGAAATTTGGAGTAGTGACACTACCACTGAGGCCTTTATATATAAATATATTGTAATTAATTACTACACCGTACTGTCCATTCATGTTATAGATTTCCCTAACTGCTGGTTGTCACCCTGTGGTAAGCTTCACTGGGCAGGAAACAGCAGTGGCTTGCATCTCTCTTCCACGGGTTGAACTGCTCTGTGATAGACCAGTAGTTGACGTAGATCCAGTTGTTTCTTATGGATGCTGTCTTCCAGATAACCTACCGAATGGACAGTAACCTACCGGTAGGACAGTAACCTACCGAATATACAACCCGCCCCCATTAACCCTGTGTTAGAACAACAGTGAGCCGATTGGGGCCCGATCCCTGCGTGCCGAGCCAGTCGGGCACGGGAGAGAAGCAGCTCGGTCATAGCGCAGGCCGTCCCGGAGCGCCTCCTTGCAGCCAGGCGTGGGTGAGGCTGGCCTGATGTTATCCCTAGACAAGCAACTGCTCTGCCAGATGTCCGTAGGGTATGCGGGACACAGTTCCTGCAGATGGTGTAGCTGCGGACCAGGGAACGGGAAGGCATCACCATCCGGCCGAGGCCCACAATCCCTCAGGAATCACCGTCGTTTCTGGGATGCTGCAGCTGTCACCACAGGTTCATAAGGAATTTTCTTCACGTCTTGCATGTGGTCACGGAGCTCCCTCAGCGATAACCCCCGAGAATAAGAAGCAGGGGAACCCACCCCGGGATTAGAACTTCCACGCGGGCGAAGCTTTCAGGAAGCCGTGGACCACTGAGAGAGAAGAAACTTTCTGGAAAATCATTTGACAGGTCCACTCACTCGGCCCCATGACCCTGGGGCTCAAAAATGTATCACATATTGCTGTGTCAGGATGGAGTATTGGTATCTAGACACTGAACAAGATTGGTTTTTTGAATAACATGTGCCTCAGTTAGGTTGCAGAGTCACAGACCCAAATTATGACTGGTACTAACGGGCAATTTGTTTACCCAATTTGTAGTTACTGTGTAACTTAATTTCTTTGCCAATTCGTTTTTTCTTTGCCTTCATGTTGTTTGCTGCCATTCCTTTGTTGATTTTTACCTGTCTGTTGGTTAAACAGATTAGCAATGTTATGTACATTGTGAATGATATAGAGCAGTAATACAGTAACGCAGCAATACTATTTGCTTTTACACGGTAGCCAAACTCAAATGAACTGACAGTGATTTCTAGCTGATTGCCAACTTAATTGTTCATCTATGGTAGATTGAAGTGTATTTGACAAGTCTCTTATTTATAAAGCACTTTATTTTTCTTTTCTTGATGCTTAGGGGTTTCTTCACTGTATACTGATATCCTCTGGTGTTTTTGTGGTGTGATATCTTCTGATGTCTTTGTGGTGTGATATCTTCTGGTGTCTTTGGTCTGTGGGCTGCAGCCTTAAACAGCTTAAGTTAGTTAACATAATACATTTTTGTTTGTTTGCTTTTACATTTCTCTTGTTTTTAGTAACCCACATTTAATACCTATTAATTTAATGTGTTTACAATGTAATAGGGACCAAGTCTTTTATAACATAAGCTATACTTTTGCAATTGTTGTGTGGACATTCATTTTCACTTGAGGTGCATTACTAATATTTTATACTAATTGTAATGCTTAACGGCTAAAATAGATGTTCACAATCTTCCATGAAAAGTGTATTGCTTTCCCTTGCTGAACATTTTGTTTTAGCAAAAAAGTTAGTCACACAGTTTTAATAAGCTTTTTAGAGTTAATTTGCTTGTGATACCAATTTCACTTTTGTTAACTGTTTAGAAGCACAAACGTTAGTAACCACTACTTCCCTTTAACATAATTTAAAAGAGAATAAAAATTAAACCAAAATGAATTTTAAATATAGCTTGATGCAAATAATTTGAAGGTATTAAAGTTTTCTGGCACTTAGCTGTGTTTGGGAGACAAAGGTGGAAATGTGCTGACAAGGTGGAAACCTGCTGAAATTGTTTAGTTAGCTTTATGCATAAATTGTTATGTTTAAACATTTTTGCTATAACATTTTTATCACTATATTTAAAAGTGAAAACAAGTTTATAAAAGCCCAAACAAGAAATTAGCATTTTGTTAATATTACCTTAACCTTATGTTGAGGTTTCCCCTTACATTTTTCTTTCTTTGAATAAAAAATAAAAATGAAAATGAAAAACAAAACTGTGATTAATAAAAGAAAATTATTTTTGTTTGCAATTGCATTATTTGTTGAGGCAGATATCTATCTATCTATCTATCTATCTATCTATCTATCTATCTATCTATCTATCTATCTATCTATCTATCTATCCCCACACACCCCATCTATCTATCTATCTATCTATCTATCTATCTACCCCCATCCACCCCATCTATCTATCTATCTATCTATCTATCTATCTATCTATCTATCTATCTACCCCCATCCACCCCATTTATCTATCTATCTATCTATCTATCTATCTATCTATCTATCTATCTATCTATAACTGAGACCTTTTTGAACTTTGAACAAAAAATTGTAATTGTCTGATGGCTATACCCCAACCGTAATCTTAAAATAGTGTGGTACCACTTATATATCTATGACCTTTATTATAAATACCCATGGCTAAACCTTACCTGTGGGGCCCCTGGGGCTGCTGCCTGGTGCCCTGGTGGGCCTCTGTGGAGCCCCGGATTGGGGGAGCTGCTCCCTGAGCAAGGTGACTGACACCTGAGGGTGAGACCATGTTGGGGATGAGGGCGTTGGGGCGGGGGGGGCACAGTCAGGTTGGGGGTCCCTGAGCAGGGGAACAGTCAGGTTGGGGGGTCCTGGGGAAGTGGCTGCAGCTGAGGTGGGCATCCCAGGCAGGGGTCAGAGTCTGCATGGGGATAGAGTTCCTGGGGCAGGGGGCACAGTCACAGTGGGGAGTGGTCTCCAGACAAAGGGATGAAATTGGGGTGGGGGTCCTGGGGAAGGAGATGCACCTGAGGCAGAAGTCCAAGGGCAGGGGGTTCAGTCAGAGTGAAGGTCCCCAGGGGAAGGGGGTGCAGTCAGGGTGGAAGTCCAAGACTTTTACCCGTGTTCCCCATGGGGGCTCACAAATAGGTTTGGTGCCAGGCCAACAAAAGGTTAATCCAGCCCTAGCCACAGAAAGGACGAAGGGTTCGGGAGGGAGGCCCTCGCCCGCTCCCGGCAGGAGATGAGGCTGCCAGAGGCTGCTCCCTCGGGGGCTCAGGCCGGCGACCCTGTAGCCCTTGTGCCACCCTCACGGCCGCAAGGGCCGTTTATTTCTCAAGCCGCGGTTGTGCCCGCAGGGGAAGCCCAGCCAGGGCTGAGGTGACGGTTTGGCGTAAGGCTCAGGAGCGAGGCCTCCCGGCCGCACAGTTCTTGCACCACCGTCACCACCACAAGGGGCCGTTTATTTCCCAAGCCGCGTTTGCGACAGCGGGGGGAGCTCGGTCAGCAGGGACGCCCTGTGCCTGACACGGTGGGGGGTGGGGTGTCGCCCAGCCAGGCTGGGCCATGAACCCCTTTGCCAGAGTGAGCGCCCCACAGGGACAGCCCCCAGTGTGACACGACCCGCCCTGCCCCATTGGCCCCAGTGAGGGCCTGGCTCCCACCCGCAGACTTCCCAGAGCCAGGGCACCGGTTGGGTGCAGACAGGACATGCAGCCCGATGGCTTCCTGGTTGTTAGGGGCTCAGTGCTTCCCTCCCAAGCCCTGACCCCAAACGGCCTCCCCTTGGCCATGCATCCTGCCCATCCCCATGAGGCTGCTGCTGGCAGGGACGGCACTGTGATCACTGGGCGGGCGGGGGGCTGGCAGGGAGCCCAGCCTGTGTCCTGACCTCAGCGCAGGGTCCATGGCTGGGATGAAGCTGGCAGTGTCCAGCCAGACTCCTGTGTCCTGCGGGGTCACAGGGCTGGGGCCAGAGGAAGGGCGAGGGGCTCAGGAGGGACAGAGGCCTCCGCCTGCTCCCTGCCGGAGATGAAACCACCAGAGGCTGCTCTCATGGGGGCTGGAGGCTGCTGGCCCCGCAGGTCTTGTGCTACCATCATGGCCTCAAGAGGCTGTTTATTTCTCAAGCCACGATTGTGCCAGCCCAATGTGGGGGCAGTGGGGTGGGGGGAGTGTCACGCTCAGCCAGACTGGGCTATAAACACTTTTCCCAGGGCGAGGGACCACAGGGCCCAGGCTCCAGCACAGCCGCCAAGGGGCATGACCTGCCCTGCCCCATAGTCCCCAGGGGAACCACTTGGACCCAGAAGAGGTGTGCAGATGGGCGGTCTCTTCTGATGGCTGTGTGACCCCAAACACCCCCCAGCCGTGCTTTCAGCCCCCTCACTATGGGGCAGCACCGGGATCCCCCAAAGGACAGGAGGGGTCTGGGAGCTTGGCCCCAGCTGTGATCCAGGCTGGCCTTTCCTGTGCTTTTACCCCTCTCGGCACCTACAACCCGCCCCCATTAACCCTGTGTTAGAACAACAGTGAGCCGCTTGGGGCCCGATCCCTGCGTGCCGAGCCAGTCGGGCACTGGAGAGAAGCAGCTCGGTCATAGCGCAGGCCGTCCCGGAGCGCCTCCTTGCAGCCAGGCGTGGGTGAGGCTGGCCTGACATTATCCCTAGACAAGCAACTGCTCTGCCAGATGTCCGTAGGGTATGTGGGACACAGTTCCTGCAGATGGTGTAGCTGCGGACCAGGGAACGGGAAGGCATCACCATCCGGCCGAGGCCCACAATCCCTCAGGAATCACCGTCGTTTCTGGGATTCTGCAGCTGTCACCGCAGGTTCATAAGGAATTTTCTTCACGTCTTGCATGTGGTCACGGAGCTCCCTCAGCGATAACCCCCGAGAATAAGAAGCAGGGGAACCCACCCCGGGATTAGAACTTCCACGCGGGCGAAGCTTTCAGGAAGCCGTGGACCACTGAGAGAGAAGAAACTTTCTGGAAAATCATTTGACAGGTCCACTCACTCGGCCCCATGACCCTGGGGCTCAAAAAGCCACCGGCCAGCCAGCTCTCACCATCAGAACCAGTCACCTGCATGCTGCTCAACATGCTGGGAACCCGAGGAAATGTGGGTCCTTGTCTGTAACAGCATTTGGCATGATGCAACGGGGCACGCTCCAGAGAGGCTGAATTTTGGGCAAGACCCCGGTTGGTTCCCAGCTGATCTCTGTTGTGGGTGTCTTCAGCTCCCAGAACCCATATGTGAGGCATGGGACTGGCCTGAGGGATCGACCGGAGGAGGCAGGTGGGATGAAGTGAGCCTCAGTCACCAGAACCAGCAGCTAAAGCCCGACATGACTGGCGGGCCAGGCTACGCCACGGAGTGCGGGCTGGAATTTTGCTCACAGGGAAACCCGACAAGCTCACTGGGAGTCATCTGCTACGAGCGGGACAAGGATTGTTCCCCGACAAGGATCTTTCTGCCAATCCTGAGCTTCTCGCTCCCATGCATCGGACACTCTCCCATCGCCCCCTGCACCTGCCAGAGACACCCGCTTCACCCTTGTCCTGCTCTTCCGCCCTTCTGCCCCTCTGGGGACCCCCCCACACCTCCCCACTGCTCCTCGTTCTAACCCTGATCCCAGCCGGATTCCCCATGGGTCACAGGGCTGGGGTCGGGGGCAGGGAGGTGCCTTTTCCCCCAGAGGAAGGGTGAGGGGTATGGGGGGGAGGCCTCTGCCCACTCCCCACATCCTGCCAGGGACAAGACCACCAGGGGCTGGAGGCTGCCGCCCCCCCAGTTCTTGTGCCACCGCTGTGGCTGCAAGGGCCGTTTATTTCTCAAGCTGTGGTGGTGGCAATGGGGGAAGTTGGGCCAGGGCCGTTGGCAGCTTTGTGAGGGTGGAGGAGGGGGTGCCTGGCTCTAAGGGGGTGACATCTGTGCCTGGGCTTGTGGGAGACCCCGGAGAGAACTGGGGGGATAGAGCCAGAGGGGTAGGGGAGCCACGCGGTTCACCCTGGCAAAAAGAAAGGGGGCCAGGCCTGGCCTGGCAAAAAGGGCACTGGCAGGCCTCATGTGCCCTGGAAAGTACAGACACATGGGCAGAGACGAGGGTGTGCACAGAGCCGGGGAGACCCAGGATGCTCTGACACTTTACTGGTGTTAATCTTACGGGAGGTGGCGGAGGAACTCAGCAGCATCATACGTGTTGAAGAAGAAAGAGCCCCCCACCCCACCCCACCCCATTCCCTCCCGAGTGTGTGACAGCCTCTGATCTAGAACCCTACCCCTCCTGAGTGTGTGCCAGCCTCCGATCTAGAACCCTGCCCCACCTGAATGTGTGATAGGCTTTGATCTAGAACCCCACCCCTTCCAAGTGTGGCGGCCTCTAATCTAGAAACCAGCTCCCCTCCCAAGTGTGTGACAGCCTCCAATCTAGAACCCCACCCCAGCATGTGCACCTGGTGTCAGCCTAGAACCTCTGTCCCATCCATGAGCCGGTGTTGAACTCCAGTCTACAACCCCCATCCCTGCGCGTGCTCTAAGATCCCACCTAGAACCTCTCCCCAGCCCAGAGTGTGCTTGGAGTGAGGATTCCCAGCTGGAGTAACTCCATTGATGTCAGGGCTGATTGGCGCCCACTGGGACCTGCCAAAATGACTCCTATGGCTCGGGGCCGATTGGCACCCTCTGGGACATGCCCAACGTCCCATTTCATTGCACAGTGCTGCTGGCACGGACAGTTGATCTCGCTGAGCAACAGATGGGCACGTTCGGCCTCCTGCCCCGTTGGCTGGCTGAACAAGGTGGGAGAGAGCCGGGCACATAGACAGTGATGTGGGCGCCGAACACAAGGACTGAGATGTGAGGCCCCATCCGGGTTGCGGTGAAGCTTTGTGGCCCTTGCTCACACGGTGGAAAATCATAGAATCATAGAATATCAGGGTTGGAAGGGACCTTAGAAGGTCATCTAGTCCAACCCCCTGCTCAGAGCAGGACAAACCCCAATTTTTGCCCCAGATCCCTAAGTGGCCCCCTCAAGGATTGAACTCTCAACCCTGGGTTTAGCAGGCCAATGCTCAAACCACTGAGCTATCCCTCCACCCATCAGCCCATCAGCAACTTCTCCCTGTCACTCCCAGCAGGAAACAAACCAGGCCCACCCGGATGGGGCCAATGCTCCAGCCTGCAGTCTACCCGGCCCTCACCACACCCCATCCCCCATCCGCCCCAGGCCTCATCACCTGCCATCCCCATCCTTTGTCCAAGACATTCCCTCCCAGACTGGGCAAATCCTCTCTGTGTAGTGGCTACAGCGATGCTGCTGGAGTCTGCAGAGAGCCTGAGCCAGTCGCTGGGAAAGAGGGGAGCTGTGTTTAAGTGGGGCACTGTCTGCCAGCCCTGCCCCAGCAGTTAGACCCTGGCAGCTGGGGATTATGCTGGCGTGCCCCCTGTCATCCTGGGGGCGTGGGGTCCCTGCTGCCGTCTCCTCCACCCCTCCTGGCTCAGCCCCATGCAGGTGCCTTTAAAAGCAATATTGAATGAAGCAGCCGAGTGGTGCCTGGTGCCACCTCCCCTGGGCTGGTCACTGGACAGCCAGAGTGGGCACCACCCCCTGCAGCACGGGGGTGGGGGCGGGAGAATGGAGCTATAAGAAGAGGGCCTGGGAGCTGAGAGCTCATCACTGGAGATCCGGTGTGAGCCTCTGTCAGTGAGGGACGGTACCCCAAGCTCCTGCCCCATGGAAACCCTGGTGAGTCCCCCTTACCCCCCACCTCCTGGCCCATGGAGCTCCAGGAGAGCCTCCTCTGCCCACCTGCCCCCTGCCTCATGTAATCCCATGTGGGTCCCCTCTGCCACTCACCTACCCCCCACCCCTTCAAGCTCCAGGGGCACCCCCCCTCCCCTTCTCCTGTAAGTAGCCCAGCAGGGGCTAGGGGATGTGGGTCGGGGGGCTCTGGGTTTGTACCCAGGGCTCGGGGGCACTGACGCTGCGGGGTCCTGTGCAGGTGTCGGGACGGATGCCCAGGGCTGGACTCCTGCTGCTGCCCCTTCTCCTCTGCTTCGGGCCAGAGACCGCCGGGAGCATCAACCCCGTCGCGCTCAAAGCCATCGTGGATCATGTCCACCAGTGAGTGACTGGCCTGGGGTGTGTGTGTGTGTGTTTTGGGCCTGCCCCACTCCCCTAGTTGCAAAGGCAGCAGTGGGGACCCCTTGTGTCTGCTGGTATCACAGGGTTACCTAGAGCCACTGCCTCAGAACTGGTGATTCTGGGGGTGCCGGGGGAAGATGGGGCCCAGAGCTGGGAGCAGTGATTTTCAGGGGGCAGGAGGGACATGGGACCCCAAGATGGGAGGGGTGTTTCTGGAGGTGCAGGGGGAGGATGAATGTTTGTTGGCTGTTCAGGTGTTTGCACAGTTCATGCTCATTAACCCCGTGCTCAGTGTGTGATTTGCCCTGGGCTCACACTCCCCCTCCCCCCTCTCCCCCAGGTATCATCCTGTCACCACTCCTGTCCCCACCGTTCAGTACGCGGTGGCCATCTCCTTGCCACAGTCCGTGTGCCAAGGCACCAGCTTGCATGATCTGCAGAAGCACCTGCCCGTGGCCGAGCTCCAGGAGATGAAATCCAAGCTGGAGACAGGCTTTCTGTACGAGGGGGAACACATCGTCGCTGCCAAACCCGACAAAAGTGACACCCGCTCCCTGCACTCTGAGTGGCTGATGCTCTGCCTGGACCAGAACGGGGTGAGCCCCGTCTCCCGCCTCCTGGACAAGGTCCGGAGCCAGACCAAGTGCCAGGTGACCCGCGCCTTGGAAGAATGGTTTGGTAGCAACCGCTACACCAGGTGGTTTCCGAACAACCAATGCGGCTGGAACGGCTGCTTCGTCTTCTTCAGCTATTTCGCCCCCTGCCTGGGCACCTGCCTGAGTTTGAAGGACGACCACCGCATCCAGCAACTCATGGACGGGATCTTCGGCGCCATAGATGAAGACCGCCGTGCCTTGGCCTTCAAGGAGGTTTTCCTACAAGACAGAGGGCGGGGGAAGCAGTTTGTATGGAACTCGTGGCAAACGCTCTGTAAAGTGCCCATGTACCAGTGCGATGACAAGGGCTGCCAGAGCTGCGAGGAGAAGGACGTCAACAAGAACTCCTGCCTAACAGCAGTGAAAAACTGAGCCACACCAGCCCTGAAACCAGCCCATGGGGGAGGACGCCAAGGTGGGAGGAGATTGTAAGCTGCGATGCAATCAATCAACAACCAACCTATCCATCCGTCAACCCATCTGTCCATCTGTCCTTCAATCTATCCATCCATCTCTCCGTCCATGAACCCATCCATCCATCCATCCATCCATCCATCAACCCACTCATCCATCAGCCCATCTGTCCATGCCTCTCACATACCTCTCCTTCTATTTCGGTCTCTCATTTCAAGGTGCCCATCCCCATGGCATCTGGGCACTGGGTTTTCCCTGTGATCTCCCCTCCCTCTCTCTCTGTATCTCCTTTCCAGGGTGCCCACACCCCTGGGATCTGTGCCCTGGGTTTCCCCTGCAGCTTTTCCCCCCTTTCCAGTCCAGCAGACGCACTCCCTTCTCCAGTCACGGAGTAGGGGGTGGGATTCCGGTCTGGAGCATGGCATGCAGGACGAGGGCGTGGGGTGTGGGGTTGGAGGTGGTTCTACTAGGGCCCATGCTGGGGGTCGGGCTTGGCTAACTCCGTGCATGGCAAACCCAGTTTTGCTCATTCTCTGCCGTGTGATCAACACTAGTAAAGCTTCAGAGCAGCGCTTGGCTTTGTGTCTCTGTCCGTGTGTTTGTCTCCTTCCTCCCCAGAGGTGCCACTCCCCTGGGATCACCTCTCTGCAGGCCATGCCACCCCATATTGCAGCCCCTCATGCTCCCTACGCCTTGATAGAGTGTCACTTTTCCAGTGACACCTCACCTGACATACTCTGTACAAGATTTGCTGCAATTGTATATCAATGAATAAATGGTCGTATTCAGTCCTACAGCATCCCAAGTGCCTTTTGCCACTCCTGGTCTGCTCAGACCCGGCCTCCAGCAGGTAAGTCACTCCCAGTTATATTGTGTGAGTGCTGCCAGCCACTCCTGGATTACACTGCAGAGCGACACCAGTGTGGACGGGAACCCCAAGCTGCTTCTTTTTAAAATGGAGATTTTTCACCCATGTCCTTTTCCTGCAAATGAAGAGCCCAGTGATGTTGTGTCCACCTGGCTAAGGCGTCAGCTTGCCCTTTGTCCCCGAGGAACTGGTCTGGACACTCCCCAGATTTGGATATGTCTCAGTCACGCCATACGGTGGAAGCTGATAACTTCACATACAATGTGGCCACACACATTTCATCAGGACAGTATTGACCAGTGGGTTATGAGTTCTCACATGATACCTCACAGGGCATCTTGGTACACAGAGTATTGTAATAGTGCACAAGGAGTGAATACAGGGGAATAGCCCACCACACCGGCATCTTTCGACCTTCATTGGGCCAAGCTGGGGGCTGCAAGGCAGAGTGAGCAACGCCAAAGCCCCTTGGTCTACCCCTGCTCTCCCTTGTGGCCCCTGCTCTCCCCCACCTGCCCGAGATAACCTCTCCACATCCCCCCCGGAGACGCCCTCGCTGTGCTGTGCTACCTCCCTCCTGCACGCAGGGGACCCCCACCCTCCTCCCTCCTTCTAACCCGGATCCCAGCTGGATTCCCAGGGGGTCACAGGGCTGGGGCCAGGGGCAGGGAGATCCTTTCACCTCCGGAGGAAGGGCGAGGGGCTCGGGAGGGAGGCCTTTGCCCGCTCCCCACTCCCTGCTACAGACGAGGTCACCAGCGGCTGCTCCCTCAGGCGCTGGAGGCTGCCGGCCCCGCAGCTCTTACACCACCGTCACAACCACAAAGGCCGTTTATTTCTCAAGTTGCGTCAGTGGGGGAAGCTCGTCCGGGGCCTTTGGCAGCTCGGTGCGAGGGGGGAGCGTCCGACTCAGCTGGGCTGGGCTATAAACCCCTTCCCTAGGCAAACACCCACAAGGCCCAGGCACCAGCACATCTACCAAGGGGCCCGACTTGCCCAGCCCCATTGTCCCCGAGGGCACCACTTGGGCACAGAAGGGGGGTGCAGACCGGCGGTCTCCCCAGGCGTGCCAGACATTCAGTGGGTCCCTCCAAGCTCTGATGGCTGTGTTACCCCCCAAAACCCACCCCCCAACCACACATTCAGCCCCATTGCTATGGGGCCATGCTCGCTGGGCAGCATCGGGAGCCCCGGTGACAGAATACACCTCTGTATTTACACCTGACACGCTACTGTAACAAAGTCTGGATTCTAAGGACTCCCTTGAAAATTCATAAGTTGTTGGTCATCATTGCCCTGGTCAAATATGTGTGGCAACACAGTATGTGACTTTAGACCCGTATGGTGTCATTAACACATGTGCCAAAACCCAGAGTCCCAGGCAGACGTCGGCAAACAAGTCTGTCCTAAGCAAAGGAATGTGTTTGCTGCATAATTTGCACTTAAGCAGTAAACAGAATCGTCAAGCAGGAAGGGAAAACAAAGGCAGCCCAAACAGGTGAAAAATCCATCAGGAACGTCCTTCCACACGCACTTTTTGTCTCCCAGTGCCCAGCTTGGAATGTTTTTCAAGAGGGAGACAGAAACGACAGAAAGGAGGGACAAACATCCCAAGGACCCCGCTCTCTCTCTCTGCCCATCGCATTCACCGCACTGGAAGCAACAAAGGAAGCGTTTGTTGGACTCTGGAAGAGGTGTCCTGACCGGGGTTTGGGTCAGTAAGACGGCCGAACGCACGCGGGGAGAAACTTTGCTTGAACTGGACGTAGTTTGTTAAATTAGGGATTAGTAAAGGTCTTATCTTTAGTTTTCTTGTATCCATTTCTGACTCGTATTCACTTAACATCTCTCTCTTTGTAGTTAATAAACTTGTTGTATGGTTTTAGCTGATCCAGTTGTGTGCGTATTATTCTCTTAAAGAAACAAAGGACTGAACAGAACTTGCGCTGACCAGGAGTGGACTGGGCAGCACAGGACATGGCTTTCTGGGGGAAATATGGACTAGGGGTGTGTCGGGGTCACCCTGTCGTATAACCAGGGCTGGTGAGAGCCAGGGTGTTGCTGGCAGGCTGTAGTTACACATGGACACTCAGGATGGGGCTTGCATGCCGGAGGCTGTTCGTGAGTGGCCTGGTGGGAGTTATTTCAGCAAGGCATTGTAAGGTACCCCCCCCCCGCTCCGCGAGATCTGCTGTTCGGGGGCCACATGTTCAGCAAGTGATTGGGCCCGGAATGTCCCGGTGTCACGGACTCACAGGTGGTGCCCACTCTTGGCCCCGTGCGGTCTGTGGGGGGAACCCCCTTCGGTGAGACAGTCCTTCTCGGGGGTCCTCTCTCTCTCGGAGTCCAGCCCCTCCACCTCCTGGAGCCTCATCTCTCTGAGCCTTAGCATCCCTGTCTCTCGCCGTGGGCCCCCTCAGGGAGTCCCCTCGCTCTGGGCCCCCAGGGCCCCCACTCCCAGAGGGAATAATGCCCCCTGTTCTCTAGCCCAGAACGACTCTCAGCCAGCGTAACACAGGAGGTTTATTGAGTGTCTGAACCCAGCACAGGAAACTCCCCGGGCCTCAGGCCTGGCCTCCCTCAACACAGCACATCCCAGTCTCCCCTGCATCCAGGTGGGCTCTGCCTGCTCCCTCTCTCCAGCCCAGAGCCCCCCTGCTTCCCAGCTGGGCATCTGATATCACCAGCCCCAACCCCCCCCTGTCCATTGTCTTCTCTCCAGGTAAACAGGGTCGCCTGGGCCTCCTCTCCCCTCTTCTGTCCTCTGGCCCCTCTGGCTGGAACCAGCTGGTCAGGTCACCGGAGTCCTCTCTCCACAGCCCATTGTCCTCCCACTGGCCAGAACTGGCTGCGACTCCCAAGCTGGGCCTCCCGGTCACCAGGTCAACTGCTGGGGTCTCCATTCTGCAGGCCATTGGCTTGGGGCCACAAGCAATTCCAGAGTATCACCCACTGAGATTCCATGACATACGGCGACCAGTTAGACCCTGAGTGCGTGGGCAAGACCAACCAGCCAGACTCCTGGGAACGGATTCTCTGTAATAACTCGGAGCCCTCTCCATCGAGTGTCCCGTCTCTGGCCATTGGAAATATTTGCTGCCAGCAGTCACGGATCAGCTACGTGCTGTTGTGGGATGTCTCGTCCTCCCATCCCCTCCAGAAATGTCTCAGGCTTTTTGTGTGTCTTAACTGGTGGGTGTTCAAACTGGGGCAAAGAGTGTAGGTGATGTTTCCAGGGGAACAGGGCAGGTGAGTAGGGACAAGCTTGTAAATTCTGCCACCATTTTCCACAGGCGGGGGTCATTAAAGCAGATATCTCACTGTTGAGGGGAAGCAAGGATGCATCTATGACATGCGTGTGGCTTCAGTCCTGGTTCCTATGCTGCCGCTCTGGTCCCTGTGCAAGCGATTGCCGAGTGGCGCGGGAAAGTTTCCTACAATGGGGGAAGGAACAAAGCAACTCTGCCCAGGAATCTCTGGCAGAGGATTGGCCGGTACCTCTGGGAACGGTTCCTAGAGAGCTCTCTGGAGGATTCCCATGAAATCTCGGTGTGCATTAACACACTGCTTATCTGCACAGGGGAATGTGGAGCACACTCAAACCCAGCTAATCTTGCACATTTCTATCCCTTCACCCACTTCTACAGTATACCAAGCAAAGGACACCTGTACGTCCTATAACCGAGCAGCATCGACTCAAAAAGATCACTTAGAAATCATAGAATCATAGAATCTCAGGGTGGGAAGGGACCTCAGGAGGTCATCTAGTCCAACCCCCTGCTCAAAGCAGGACCAATCCCCAACTAAATCTCTTCTGCTGCATCTTGCTCGCAGGAGACAGACTGCTGGGACTGGCTAGACCCCTCCAGAGTGGAGAAGAGTTCCTGACTGGCCGCATCACCAGACGACCCTGCTGTAGGCCCCACATCATCCTCCAACTCCACCTCCTCGTCCATGACTTTGTCCTTGGGGTTAGGGGACTGCTGCCTCCAGCCCGGCCGAAGTGTCCACAGGGCTCTTGGCAGTGGAGGTGGGGTCGCCACCGAGGATGGCGTCCAGCTCCTAATAGAAGCGGCAGATCTTCAGCGCAGCACCAGAGCAATGGTTCGCCTCCCTTGTCTTCTTATATGACCGCCTCAGCTCCTTTAACATCACTCGCACGGCAGAGCTTTGCCCTCACGAACTGAAGCACAGAGTCAGAGAGCTCCAAAGACCAGCCAATGGTATTTTCAAATGATAAAATAGCAAGGAGTGTCAGTCTCTCCTCGGCCATTGTTGATCGCAGATATGTTTTAACCAGCCTGACCTCCGAAAAGCTCCACTCACCACACATGGCTGGGACCGGCAGCATGAACATCACCCTCAGAGATGTCCACACCTTAGAAGAAGTGTCCTGCAGCTCTGTATCACGGACGAGCTGGGGAACTTAGCGCGGAGAGAGCTTCCCGTGTGGCAAAATGGGACGGATGTTGTCCAATTTAAGAGAGGTCTTAATCATTGTCGTGCGAACAGTCCCCACATGTCAGTGTCCGGTGAAAGTCCATACAATGGTTCAGCAGTGTTTTCCTGTCTGCCGGCAGCTTACTAAAGTCACACAAAACCCACCAGGTCTTTTCATGGTGCTTCATTTGTCTGAACCTTTCTTCAGCGGACGCTCAAGCAGGGTCAAAGAACGAGCAAAAAAACTCCCTCTGGAATTTTTCCTCCAAAACATTTTACTTCGGTCATTCTGCTTTTCCTTTTGTCACTAACAACAAAAACAGCCCCCCAAGCCTGGCACTCCAGGCGGTCGCCTGCCCCTAAATCCAGCCCTGGTGCTGGGGCATCAGGTTTACGGTGAGTTTCACTGGCAGTAGCTGAAACTGCAAGCAAATGTGGGCTCTGGGCAGACTTCCCCTTTTGCAGATTTTTTGGCTCCTCCTTTAACAACTCAGGATCTAAATTTTTCCCTCCCTCCTCCTGTCACAGGGGCCGGAAACCACAACCCCTCCAAGCCCCCGCCCCCATCCCATCTCTCTCCCACACCACTGGGCTAAGAATAGCATCTGCAGCGGTGCTAGTTGAGAAGGAGTTTAGCCAGGCCTCTCCACCCTCATGCTCCAGGGCAGGTGCTGGGCCCAGCCGGGTAAGGAAGGGTCCACGGGAGAGGGTCACTCCATGGGGGGCACTGTGTGTGTGTGTGGGAGCTCTCCTCTGCTGTGAGCTGCTGCTCCAGGGAGGCTAGACAGGTCTGTTGGAAATAGTCAAGGCAGCCACCTCTTGACGCCTCCAGAGATTCCCCCATTCCCAGTTGGTCCCTGGACTGGGCAGCTCCCATGTGGGGCTGGGAGGTGATGGGCGGTTGGGGGTTGGGCAGCTGCAGGAGGGGATGTGTGGCCATTGAGGTGGATCTGAGGCCAGGGTGTCTGTCCTTGGGGGCAGGGAGAGGGGAAGGATATGAGACCAGGGTGTAGGATCCAGTTGCTCTGGGATCTGGTCCCTAACGACCAGTCTCCTCTCCAGGCTGCTGGCTGGCCGGGCAGAGCAGGGTTTCGAGACATGAGTATCTGTGGGGAATGGGGCAGCTGGGGGAATTTCCGTATGAAGGACGAGGGGTGTGGGTGAGGGGCACAGGTAGGGTGATCAGACAGCAAATGTGAAAAATCGGGACGGGGGTGGGGGTAATAGGAGCCTATATAAGAAAAAGACCGAAAAATTGGGACTGTCCCTATAAAATCGGCTGGAGGGACCCTGGGCTGAGGCACGGCCCTGGAGACTGGAGAGGAGATGGGTCGTTAGGGACCAGATCCAAGAGTAACTGGATCCTACACCCCGGTCTCAGATCCTTCCCCTCTCCCCGCTGCTTACCCTCACCCTGCCAGCGCCGGATCGGCTGGAGGCGAGAGGGGGAGTGGGTGGAGTGAGCACTTATAGGGGGGAGTTCAGGGCTGGGGCGGCAGGGGGTGTGGGTGGGGTGGGAGAGCCCAGAGCTGGGGCAGCAGGGGGTGTGGGTTGGGGAGGGCACCCAAAAATGTTTTTGCTTGGGGCGGCAAAAACCTAGAGCTGGCCCTGGGCGGGGGGTAAAATGCTGGAGCGATAGATGGGCAGAGCACTGAATCAGACGGACGCAGTTTGTGTCACCCCCACTTACTGCCTGTTTGTTTGTGAATCCAGAGAGGTCCTACCCCAAACCTTCCATCGCTGTCAGCCCCGGTGGGGTGATCCCCGTGGGGTGAAACGTCACCATCCGGTGTTGGCATCAGCGCCAGGACATGAGGTTCCCCCTCTACAAGGCTGGAGATGGGAACTAGCTGACTTACACGGACCCTGCTGGCTCTGAGGCTGAATTTCCCATCACCAGCGCCAGAGGGGAACAGGGAGGCAGCTACACCTGCTGTTACAGTGACAGATCGGGAGAAGCTGTTTACTCGGAGCCCAGCGACTCTGTGCAGATCATTGTAGCAGGTGAGGGGGCCTGCCCGGCACCTCTCGGCTCCCAGCCCCACACCCAGCAAGACTCCAGGGGGACTCCGGGAGCCCTGGCACCCAGCAGACAGGACGTCCAGCCAGTGAAATTTGTGTGTGTGTGGCGGGGTGAGGCGTGGGGGGGGGGAGATCTCAGCCCCCTGGATGTGGGAGTAGGGAGGTGGAAGATCTTGGCTGATGTCTTGGTCCCCTGGATCCCAGGGGAGACCCTGACCCTGTCTCTGCCCATCGCTGATGCTCCACGCTGGGGATGGAACGTGGTGGCCGGGAACTGTGGCCAATGGGAGCTGCAGAGCCGGCACTCGTGGCAGGGTCAGCGCACGGAGCCCCCTGCTCACCCCCCGGGGCCACAGGGACCAGAGCAGGCAGTGAGCCTGCCTTAGCACTGCTGTGCCGCCAATCAGGAGCCACTCGACGTAAGTGCCACCAAGCCGGAGCCCGCATCTATCACCCCCTCTCGCACTCCAACCTTTTGCCCCAGCCTGGAGCTCCTTCCTGCACCCAAGCTCCCTCCCAGAGCCTGCACCCGCTCCTGCACCCAACCCTCTGCCCCAGCCCAGAACCCCCTCCTGCACCCAAACTCCCTCCCAGAGCCTGCACCCCCTCCTGCACCCAACCCTCTGCCCCAGCCCAGAACCCCCTCCTGCACCCAAACTCCCTCTGAGCGAGAAGGCTGCAGAGTCAAACCCTCCAGTGCCAGGAAATGCGACAGTTATGGTTTCCTGAACAACATTAACTTCACTCCCTCGTGCACATGCATTATGACGCCATCCTTTAATTGCATGATCATGTATTAATTTTACCTACATCGGTCACCAGCCTCTTGAACCGAAATTGAAAAGGGGGTGGAATTTTCATGGAAATTGTGGTCAGTGGAAGATTGAAGACCAGTCTCTTTGGTCTCCTGGCTCCCAGCCCAGTGCACCTTCCCCAAGGCTGCAGGGCACCTTGAGGGTGACCTGTCCCCCCTCCCCACAGAGACATGGACAAGCTGTGAGCTGCATGATGATTGGCCAGGCTGACGGTCCCAAGGTTTCCTAGAGTTTGCAGAGACCTCTGCTTACTTTGACCGCACTAGATTTCGCCTGCAGATTAGCGACAAGGTGTGATGGACGCAGGAAGAGACGAGCCATCGCCGGCTTCCTGTAGCTGGAGCCACCAGCTGAGTTCCTTATTCGGGGCTTGGTGGAGCTGGGTGAAGGGCATCTGCTCTCCTCCTCTTCCTCGGTGAATATCTAGACAGCCAGGGCGTGTGTCTATGGGAGCGGGGGAATCTGAGACCAGGGCGTGTGCCCCCAATAAAACTTTTCATTTGAATAAAGTTTCATGTTGCAGAGTTAGAACTATTAGCCTATAACTTCGATGCCTTGTGTCCTGAACCGTGTTCTGAGACAGATTGTCATTTTCTTCCTATTTTAGTGTGTCAGATCTTTAAACCGCTCTCTGCTAGCAGCTTGAAATGTGCATGTGGTGGGTGAGAGATTCATTGGTACGTTCAGATGTGCAAGCGCTTCAGAGCTTGAGTGAGCACCTGTTTGGTTATTGGGTGTATCGGCTAATCCATCACCTTTGTTCAACCGGCAGCGCTGCATATCCACACAGACTGTCTTAGCGTAATACAGATCTCTCAGGCAATGGATTGTATTTTCCTAATAAAACAAGTTACTTTTTATATATGTGAATGATACAAAAGAAGGGTGAAAATGGGAATAAACCGAATTTTTGTAAAACCCGGGATTTTTTCCGTAAAAATCGGTTTAAATTCAGAACGAAGGGGCTTAGGTGTGTTATACTCATCACCGGAGTGCCTCCTTGCAGCCACATCTGGGGATTAGTTTATATCCTGTCCGATGTCCCCTCCTTTGGTCTCTCACCCTGAGGTCTCACACTCACTCTCTAGGGCATGGCTGCTCCCTTTGCACCACTCAGGGTGCCCCCTCTCCGGGGCTTGGCCTCCGGTTGCTCTGGTCCTCCCCATCTGGGGTATCAAACTCCCAATGGGTGACTGGTCCAGGCAGGCTTCTGCTACTCTGCTCGCTCTGTGCCACTGCCCCTGGGGCTGGTAGGGGAACCCCGGCCCGCCTGCCATGCCAGGGTCCAGCCCAGAGACCTACAACCAGCAGCCAAACTGTGCCCTATCCCAAACCTGGGCTGCTTCCTCTCCATCAGGGTCCTTCTCTGCCCTTCTCCAGGGCCCCTTCCCTCAGGGCTGGCATCCAGGGCATCTGTTCTCCCTGATTTCCTCCCTCCCCTCTCTAGACCTGGAGACCTTCACCCACCAACCCCTGTCTAGCTCCTGCTTTTCCAGAAGCTCAGCCTGCCCCGTGCCCAGCCCGGCATCACCATCAATTCAGAGCTGATCAGCCCCAACTCCCTGCCAGGTGCCGCCTGCCACGAGGTTCATGGGCTCTTTCTCTGCACTTGGGTCCTTAAAGAGATGTGGGGAGAGAAATTGGCTTTGCTGTCATGGCTGCCACCCCTGGGCCATCCAGACCCTGCTCCGCGGAGATGTCCTGAGCAGAGTGTCCAGAGAGAGGGACCCCGATGCCATCGCCCCTCCCCTGGCTGAGCCCCCAACCCGGGAGGAAACGGGGTCAGACTTTAACAACAGCCGCGGCGACGCCAGCTCCAGCCCAGCTCCGCCGGCTCCTCTGCCCCCCAGGACAGTTGCTAGCGTCTCCGGGGCCAGCGGGGAGCTGCCCAAACCCGGGGGATTTTCCGGGTAGAGACTCGCTCCAGCGAACGGGGCCGGGGCTGGAACAAACCCCTCGTTTCACACGGCGCCTGCCACGGCTCCCCCGGGTCCTGCTCTGCTGTGTCTGTAACAGCCGGTCCCAGGGGTCAATGGGGGGTTTGCCGTGGGGCTGAGCAGGCTGCGGGCTCTGGACCCCACCCCTGGCCCGTGTTTAACCCTGTTCAGTGTGGGGCAGGGGCTGGGGCGTGTTTGCACCTTGGGCCCTTTAGTTCATCTCCATGAACACAACAGGGCGCAGAGTGATTTAGCCCCTGGTGCTTCTCCCCCGCCCCCCCCCCACCCCGCTGCCCCCTGTGGCGGATGTTTGGGGGGAACTGGATGGGGGGAGCTGGGAGTTTGAGGGAAGTATTTTGAGGGGTGGTGGGAGGGGGGCTGAGGGGAAAAGGGCCAGGATGAAGTTTGAGAGCAGCCAGGTTGGAGCTGGGGGGGCAGGATTTTTTTCGGGGGGTTAAGGAGCGAGTGGGGAGCAGGTGCCACCAAGTTCCCCCAGGCTCCCATTTCTATCCCCAGCAGCCTCCTCTTTCACTGTAGGGGCTCAGCCCCACCTCAGCCTCCGGGTCCCCCATTTTTTCTGTCCCCTCAGCCTTCCCCCCACCACATTTCCCCTGCTCCACATTCCATGCCCTGTAATGCCCCCATCCCCACAGTCACCCATCACTGCCCCTATACACAGTCTGGGGGGGGGGGGGCGGGACAGGAGGATTGTTCCCCACGCCCAGGCTGAGGCTGAGGCCATCTTAGCCAGGGGGCAGCATGGCCGCCCTGCGAGGGCTTCAGGGGGTGACAGGGCGGCCATGTTAACTGAGGGCAGCTGGAGTCCCTTCCCTTGGGGAGCAATGGGAGATGGCGGCCAGGGCTGGTGTGGGGCTGGCAGTGAGCGGGGACAGGTCAGAGATGCTGGGCGGTGGGGAGGAAGGGGCCAGTGGTCTGTGAGGGGACACGGGTCAGGGGGCACAATGCGAGGAGGAGGGGTGTGAGTTGACACAAGCTAAGCTGGGAGACTCAGGGGGTCAGGCTAGGGGAGGGGGAAATGACCCTGCTTCACAATGAATCTGCTGCCCGTCTCCCTCCTTCTCCAGGGCTGGGGGTGAAGGCTCCCAGGGGGCTGGTGAGCAGGGGGGTCAGGGCTGATTGAAGGAGGCTCATTGGGACGCATCAGCCAGGAAGCTGAAGCACCTTTAATGCAGCCCTGGCCCAGCTCACCTCTGTGTGCGAGCAAAGGGGGTGACCCCGCGACGGTGACACCAGGAGTCCTGGCCCCAGCTCCACCCCCCCGGCTCTAACCACTAGTCCCCACTCCCCTGCCAGAGCCCAGAACAGAGTCAAACCTTCCTGACCCCCAGCTTCCTTCTGCCCTCTAGCCAATGGCTGTATATACAAGTCTGCGTCACGTCCCTCTCTAGGGGCCTGGCCACATAACTGTGACGAAGTGGGAATGTTCTTAATGTTTTCTCTGAATACTGTGTGGGTGCCTCAGTTTCCCCTATGCAGTTCTTAAGTATCTAGGTGGGGGGATAAGGGTGTGGGATGGTGGCAGAACCCTTAGGGGCCAGTGTGATGGTGTATGAACAGAGAATGGCCGACACCCTGTGTCCTGGAAACTGATGGCCTGGGCCCCTCCTCTGCAAAGGTACCAACTGAAGGTGTTGGAGATCAAAGAGATCAGGTGACCTCCTGACCCCGGAAAGAGACAAAGCCAGAGGAGGGGCTGGAGACTTTCAGTTTGGAGCTGGCTGGGGAAATGGAGGGAGGCTCAGATGGGGCTCTAGACCTGACTGAGGGGTCCTGTTCTCTGTACCTACAAGCTGTTTTAGACGGTGTTCCTGTTGTCTAATAAACCTTCTGTGTTACTGGCTGGCTGAGAGTCACGTCTGACTGCGGAGTTGGAGTGCAGGGCCCTCTGGCTTCCCCAGGAGTCCCACCTGTGGGAAGCGCACGGTGTGGACGGGGATGCTGAATGCTCCGAGGTCAGCCCCAGGAAGGTTGAAGTTGTGTGAGCTGCTTGCCCTGGGGAGAGGAGGTTTCCCCAGAGTCCTGACTGGCTTCGTATGGAGTTGTTCCAGAGCATCACCCGGTGACTCCGTGACGATAACCACAGACAATATCTCCTCCAGCTCGGGGGCAGGGTCTCTGCGGGGGCATTAGAAGGTCCCTGGGTCTCTCCCAGCTGGGGGCAGGGGAGGAAATTTCTCTTGCTCCAGTTTTCCTTTGAACCTGGTTTATTTAATTCACACGCTGAGAAAATCCCCTTAGATCCAGGCGTTACAGGGTAAAGCCGCCATCACCGCTCAGCTATGGCGCAAGGGGCAGCAAACCCAGGTGTTCCCCATCGCGCCCGCTGGTGCCACGGCTCCTGTCACATGCAAGCAGGGTGGCAAGCTGAGAGGAAAGGCTACAGAGTCAAACCCTCCAGCACCGGGAAATGCCACAGTTACAGTTTCCTGAACAGCCTAAACTCTACCCCCTCGTGCACATGCATTACGACGCCATCCTTTAATTGCATGATCACGTATTAATTTTACCTACATGGGTCACCAGTGAGGTTTGATTCCAGAATGTAAGAAAGGACAGGATGGGAGGGAGGAATCTGTCTGGAAATCGTGGTCTGTCGAAGATTGAAGACTAGACCCTGTGGTCTCCTGGTTCCCAGCCCGATGCACCTTCCCCAAGGCTGCAGGGTACATTGAGGGTGACCTGTCCCCCTCCCCACAGAGACACGAATAAGCTGCGAGCTGCATGATGATTGACCAGGCTGAAGGTCTCAGGGTTTCCTCGGTTTTGCAGGGACTGCGGCTTACTTTGGCTGCGTTAGATTTCGCCTGCAGATTAGAGACAAGGTGTGATGGACGCAGGAAGAGACGAGACATCCTCAACTTCCTGTAGCTGCAGCCACCAGCTGAGTTCCTTATTTGTGGCTCGGTGGAGCTGGGCACTGGGGTGTTGCTGGCAGTGCTGAGGGACCCCTCACTGCCTCATCATGGCATCTGCTCTCACCGTCCTCTTCCTCGGTGAGTATTGGAGACAGCCAGGGCGTGTGCCCATGGGGGGGGCGGGATCTGAGATCAGGGCATGTGTCCATGGGGGGGATCTGAGATCAGGGCATGTGTCCATGGGGGGCGGGATCTGAGATCAGGGCATGTGCCCATGGGGGGGATCTGAGACCAGGGCGTGGGCCCATGGGGGGGATCTGAGACCAGGGTGTGTGCCCATGGGGGGGATATGAGACCAGGGCGTGGGCCCATGGGGGGGATCTGAGACCAGGGCATGTGTCCATGGGGGGGATCTGAGATCAGGGCATGTGTCCATGGGGGGGATCTGAGACCACGGCATGTGTCCATGCGTGGAGGGATCTGAGTTTAGGGCGTGTGTCCATGGGGGGCATCTGAGGTCAGAGTGTAGGATCCAGTCGCTCTGGGATCTGGTCCCTAACAAGACGTCTCCTCTCCAGGCTGCTGGCTGGCCGGGCGGAGAGAGGTGTCCGGAGGTGAGTATCTGTGCTGCTCAATGCTAAGTGTTAAGGATGGGGGAGGGGAGGTGGAAGGGACAAGAGCAGCTGAGATCTGAACCTTCCCCCAAAACTCAGTCGGGGTTGACTCCGGATTGACCCTGGGGGCGCTGAGATCAGAATCCAGCCCTGCCCCCAGTGCAGTCAAGGGTGACTCTGGATCAAACTTGGGGGGCTGAGACCAGAATCCATCCCTGTCCCCAATTCAGTCAGGGTGACTCCAGATCGACCCTGGGGGTGCTAATATCACAACCCAGCCCTGTCCCCAGTGCAGTCGGGGGTGACTCCGGATTGATCCCAGGGGACTGAGATCAGAACCCGGCTCACAGGTTCCCTGTGGATGCAGTGAGGTGTCTTAGCCCCGACACTGTCCCTGGGGCTGGGCGCTAAGGGCAGGATACAGACACACGGGGAAGGGTTTGTGTCTGCCCATCTCTCTCCTGTTTGTGTGTGAACGCAGAGCTCCCTGCGCCCGGACCCTCCATCTCCGTCATTCCCAGCGGGGTGATCGCCCCGGGGGGATCCGTCACCATCCGCTGTCAGTGTCAGTGCGGGGCCAGGAGGTTATTTCTGTATAAAGATGGAATCGAAATTCAGGAGCTGGACACTGCTGGGGAGGGGGGTGAATTCACCATCCCCAGCGCCAGACGGGAAGACGCAGGGTTCTACAACTGCCGATCTCGCTCCAGATCGGAGCCGCCCAGCTGGTCGGATCCCCGTGATTACCGGCGGATTGTTGTAGCAGGTGAGGGGCCCGGGGAGCGGGGACAGAGTCACAGGGGAGGTTCCCAGCTGCTGTAGATTCAGGGCTGATGCAGGAGGGGATCCCTGCCTCCGGGGGTCCTTGGGGTGTCACTTACTTGCCTGTGCCTCCATTTCCCCTTGTATGAATCATCCTCCCTGCACCTTGTGTCTGGTTAGAGAGTCAGGGTTGGCTTCAGGGCAGGGGCTTTTTCTCACTGTGCCTGTGCAGCTCCCAGCACCTCTGACTCCCAGGCCCCCCCAGCTCTAACCACTAGATGCCCCTCCCTTCCCAGAGCCAGGGATAGAACCCAGGCGTCCTGGCTCCCAGGCTTGGGGGGACCATTAAGTGGACAGACAGGTACAGAGGGTGCTCTGGATTTAGATCCTCAGCCTGTGTTGGTCGTAGCTCCCAGGAATCTCTGGGATCTCGGGGAGGTTCCTCTGGCTGGGTTTTCTCCCAGGGGCCCCGTGTCTGGGACCGTACGGCGAGGACGGGGCGCAGTGACTGTGCCGGGGTCTGTCTCACGGCCTGTCTCCTTCTCACTGCAGAGCTGAGCTACCACAAACCCTCCATCTCCCTGACCCCCAGCGGGGGAGTCGCCCTGGGGCGAACTGTGACCATCCGGTGTGAGTGTCGAAGCCAGAAAGCGACGTTCCTCGTGTATAATCTTGGAAACCCGGACGTACGGCGCTGGGCAGAGACTGCTGGTCACGTGGCTGAGTTTCACATCCACAACGTGAGCCGGAGAGACACAGGGAACTACAGCTGCCAATATGGCCTCAAATCGGACCCATCCGTCTGGTCGCATCCCAGCGACCCCGTGGAGCTGATGGTAGCAGGTGAGGGGCCCGGCTCAGTATTTTCGCTCTGTAACAGGGTTCCCGGGGTGGGTCTATGGAACCGCTGGACCCTCTGCCCCACCAACCTGGGGTATCCCTCGCAACTGTGATGCTGATGTCAAGCTACAAACCTCTGGCAAGTCCTGCACTTACCCAGCCATCCACAGCCAGGGACACACCCACCGGAGTTACATGAATGATCTCCCAGCCTCTCACGAACCATTAATAGGGACGCGCCAGCCAAGTCCCTCCCAGATCCCCAGCCTGGTACCATCCTGCACTGGTTAGAAGCCTGGCCAGTGTCAGTTCATTACCCATCCGCCCCTCCCTCCATGGGGAGAGGACACACACCAGCCTTTGTAAACTGAGCTGAGATTTCCCAGGCACTTCAGCCAAAACACATTGTTTGAGGTCAAAGAGAAAACAGATTTATTAACTCCAGAGAGATGGAGTTGAAGCGTCTGATGAGGGATACATTAAAACTGGACCCGAAATGATGAATCCAGTATGATTCCCGACACCCACTGGTGATCTCAGAGCAAGTCTGGGCTGTCGGTATTCACACCCCTGGTTTGATACAGCCCCGTTTGGCCGACGAGTTCTCCTTTAGCTCTATAGACACAGGGGCGTCCTCCTCCAAAATAGGAACAGCCACGCCCAGAGCTGCTCCCCAGTGACTCCAGGTGTGAATGGCACCTGAGTGGGGCAGGACCGTCTCTAGGTCCTGTGTCCGTACAGCACCGAGCACACGGGACTCAGGACAGGGGCTCCTGGTAATTAATACAAGTCATTAACGATTGCAGTTCCAGTTTCTGTGGAGCCAGGCAGGGGCTGTATCTGCGCCGAGGGTCTCGCTGGGCCAATCCTCCCCTCCTGCAATCCCCAGGGCTCTGAGCCAGCCTGAATCCCTGGGTCCCGTCCTCTCCCTCAGCCCAGGGAAAAGCCCCCATCACCGGTTGGTGGGAGGAGAGTTTCCCCATATAACTAACCACAGACTCCAGGGCTCCAGCTTTCTCACCCCTGCACTCCGGCCCCTGACAGACGCTGGTTCTATTCCCGCAGCGGGAACCGACCCGACTCAGCCGGAAGCGCTGCTGACTCCAACCCACCCAGGTAATGCGGGGCCAGGTACTGGGGCTGGGGGCAGGAAATCGCTATCAACCCCCCCAGAAACAGGTTTGTGCTGCCCAAGGAGCCACCCCCAGGGGGAGCCACGAAGGGCTGTTTGGGTGGGATGGGGGCAGATCTCCACAGCGAGTGCCCCATCTGGGCTGAGACCCCCTCCCGACTCATTTCATATGCTGGGGGGATGTCACGGGACAGATGCCAGATTGGCTTGGCGGGGGCAGGGCCCGGGAGAGCTTCCCCGCAATGCACAGCCCCACCTCTTGGGCCCCACAGACTGGGATGCTGTGCAGCCCCCCGGCACCACAAAGCCACCCATGTGGGGCACAGCTCGGTGTGTATCCCCCTGGGAGAACAGGGCTGGGGACAGAGAGCTGAGGATAATGGTGCCATGTATCCCGTCTGTCTGCCTGTGTCTGCAGAGAGCCCGGGGGAATGGCTCAGAAGCAGGGTTCTCCCTTCACATGGATGCTGACCAGTGGGGTGTTAACCCTGAAACCTATCAATTCAGATAGACATGGCGTTAACACTTGAACCCACCAATTCAGAGTAACATGTTGTTGACTCTGGAACCTAATGATGGCTGTTGCGATGATAGCACCGCTATGTTTTCCACTGCTGATTGCTTCAGTGGGGCATAATTCTCCCAATGATCTCAAAGCGTCCTCCCCAGCCATAAGCTTCACCCACTGCCATCGCCCCACCCACATGATTGCTACGCAGAAGTGAGCTGAAGCTGCTGGGAAATTCCCAAGACAGGGGCAGGACCCAGGGGGCCTGGCTGTGGGATTTGGGCCCAGCTGGCTTCCCAGGGTACATGGGGCCTGGGGTTCATCCCCGCCACACACACTCTGCCCCCACCCCAGGACAGCCCTTTGCCATTGGCAGTGAACCCCCTGACCACTATTACCCAGCATCCCCTCTGCTCCTGCCCCTCCCAGCTCCGTAGCAAGTTCTGCTGTAGGTCCCTGAGTCCTCAAGGGGGAGGGGCTGGGGCAGCAGGTAATGAACCAGCCACTCACGGCGCTCACGGCCTGGTGCTGCTTCCCAGGTGGATCGGAACCAAGTGCAGCACCGGAGCTGAGCAGCCCCGTCATCGCCGGGGTGAGCGCGGCAGCCGCCAGCCTCCTCCTCCTCCTCCTGGGCATCCTCTGCTACAGAACAATCCGAGGAAGTGAGTGCCCCGCCCAGCGAGGGAAGGGTTAAACCCGCTGCTAAGCCGGGCTGGGATGGGGTCACGGCATGGATGGGAGACAGGCCAGGAAACCCAGGGGGTGGAGCAGGGGACCCTGCTAGGGGGCGCTGTGCTGCAGGGGGTGAGGGGCTCCATAGGGGGCGCTGTGCTGCAGGGGGTGAGGGGCTCCATAGGGGGAGCTGTGCTGTAGGGAGCAGGGCTCAGCCTGTCTCTAGGGTATCCAGGCAGAGAGGGGCAGGGAATTCCTCCCTCCTGAGCCCCCCCGTCCCGGCTGCCCTATGGGGCTGAGGGGCAGGGGTGGTACATGGGGATTCGGGTCGATTTATGGACTATTCTGCTTCCTATCTGCAGGGAAAGGACCAGCACCGAGAGAGAGCAGGTGAGACCCCCCTCTGCTCCCCCCAATCTACCTGTCCCAGGTCACAGGACTCCTGGTTCTCTCCTGAGCTCGGGGAGGGGAGTGGGGTCTCGTGGGTTGAAGCAGGGGGGCTGGGAGGCAGGACTCCTGGGTTTGTTACAATCTCTCTCTCTCTTTGTCCCTGTAGAGAGGCTGAGGTTGCAGCCACAGTCGGTAAGTCACACACGAGGGGGCAGCCATTAGAAGGAGGGAAGGGGAGAAGAGGGGAGAGGCAGGTGTCCCCTGGTGGGTGCTGTGTCCTGAGGGAGGGCGGAACACGCTGATGTGGGGTGCAGCCTGCGTGTCGCTGTGGGATGAGGCATCTCTGCCCTGTCTCACTGCGCCCCCTTGGGGGTGCCCCTGCCCTGCTCTGTGCCTCAGTTTCCCCTGCTGCACCATGGAGCTCGTGACCCTGCCCCAGCCCGGTGCGCTGTGGGGCAGGCAGGCCAGTCTGCAAAGGGCTGAGGTGGGGGGTGGGAGGCCAGGCCCCGGGCCCTGATCTGGACCCAGCCCCTCACTGGGGCTATCTCTGTTCCATAGACACCCTTATGGGCGAAGGGAAGCAGCTGGATGTCCTGGTAAGTGACCCCCACTCCCCAAGACACCCACCGCCCCATGAATCTGGCCCTCTGTGGGCCCCACTAGAGCAACAGGGCACCCCCCAGGATTGGGGGGCAGAGGGGAGGGGAGAGACCCAGAAAACAGAGAATAAGAGGTTGACCTTGCACCCCCCAAACTCATCCCCCCAAATGTTCGCATTTGTCTGAGGAGGGTCAGCGGAATTCCAGGGGGGGCAGGTGCAGCCGGTGGGGGGAGGGGGGAGATTTCCCTGATCTCTGCCCCACGGGCCTCTATGGGCTGGAGTGTCCGGGGCGGGGCATCGCTGGATTCCCCAGGGGAGGGGCGGGAGGAAGAGCTGCTCTCCAGAGCCCACCGCTGGACAGGACAGTTCATAGATAGTTCATAGAATATCAGGGTTGGAAGGGACCTTAGGAGGTCATCTAGTCCAACCCCCTGCTCAAAGCAGGACCAATCCCCAATTTTTGCCCCATATCCCTAAATGGCCACCTCAAGGATTGAACTCACAACCCTGGGTTTAGCAGGCCAATGCTCAAACCACTGAGCTATCCCTCCCCCCAGACAGGGTGTGTCAGAGCAGCTGTGTGCGTGTGTGAACGTCGCTGCCCCCTGGTGGAGGGGTTGGGTCTGCTCTGCTGCTGTGTACGTCCGCTGCCTTAAGGGGGTGGGGGGGAGCACACGCACATCGATGTGCTACGTTGGTGTAAGTTTACCTGTGTGTGTGCAAAACTCTGTGTGTGCACACGCACATCGCTATGTGCCATGTGACTGTGTGTGTGTGTTGGTACACACACACATACTCTCTCTCACACAGTCACACACACACACGGCACACAGTGACTCTCTCCCCTCTCAGCCCCAGGACCCCAGTGCCGAGGGACTCACCTACGCCGAGCTGGACGGCCAGATGCTGCAGGCCAAGCGGGGGGGCCCGGACCCTGCCCCCAAGCCCGTCCTGTACGCCACCATCAGCGTGAGCCAGGGGCCCCATGGGCAGCATCCCTGGGGTTCAGGGTGCGCCCTCCCTGCATCCCCATAGTGTAAACCCGGGGTGGGGGGATTCAGCCCCCACGGAGAACGGATTCTGCATATAGCTCCCCCCTCCCCATAACTCCACCGACAGCTGGTGCCTCCCCACCCAGGGGGCCATGGGGGTTCAGCACCAGGGGGAGGGACAGGACGCGGCAAGGCGGCTGTTTGTGTTATTTTGCATCCTGTTAATCTCCAGATTTGTAATAAATATGGAACCACAAACTGCTCCCCCCACCGTGTATCCCACAGCCCTCCCACCCCCACCCCCCGTCCCCGCGCCGGCAGTGTGTGTCACACCTGGGGCAGTTGGGATTGCTTCTCCCATTTCCCAGGCGTGCCCCTAACCCGGCTGCTGGATATAACTTGAGGTCTGGTTTAGGGGCCCGCCTGGGACACAGGAGAAGTGGGGGAGCAGAAACCTGTGACCCAAAATTGGGATGTTGGAAACGAGGCCTCATTGGTGGATAAAATATTGCGGGGACGGGCTATGCCGCCCACTACCCCTTTGGTGGAGATGTCCTGAGCAGAGCGGCCAGAGAGAGGAACCCCGATGCCATTGCCCCTCCCCCGGCTGAACCCCCAACCCAGGAGGAAACGGAGTCGGACTTTAACAGCAGCTGCGGCGATGCCGGCTCCAGCCCAGCTCCGCCGGCTCCTCTGCCCCCCAGGACAGTCGCTAGCGTCTCCGGGGCCAGCGGGGAGACGCCCAAACCCGGGGGATTTTCCGGGTAGAGACTCGCTCCAGCGAACGGGGCCGGGGCTGGAACAAACCCCTTGTTTCACACGGCGCCTGCCACGGCTCCCCCGGGTCCTGCTCTGCTGTGTCTGTAACAGCCGGTCCCAGGGGTCAATGGGGGGTTTGCCGTGGGGCTGAGCAGGCTGCGGGCTCTGGACCCCGCCCCCGGCCGGTGTTTAACCCTGTTCAGTGTAAGGGGCAGGGGCTGGGGGGTGTTCGCACCTTGGGCCCTCTATGAACACAACAGGGCACAGAGTGATTTAGCCGCCGGCGCTTCTGGGCCCCCCCCCCCATGGCAGGCATTTGGGGGGAGCCAGATGGGGGAAACCGGGAGTTTGAGGGAAGTAGGTTGGGGGTATTGGGAGGGGGGCTGAGGGCAGAGGGCCTGGGATGGGGGACAGGAGTTTGAGGGCAGACAGGCTCCCCCTGCAGAAGGTCAGAGCTGGGGGGGCGGGACTGTTGGAGGGTCTAAGGAGGCGGGGGAGGCAGCACCCTCCAAGTGCCCCCTGGGCTGCCACTTCTACCCACAGAAGTCTCCCCTGTCACTGCCCCCCTGCTCAGCGCCCCCCTCAATCCAGCCCCCTCAGCCTCAGGGTCCCCCATTTTGTTTTCTGTCCCCTCAGTGTCTCCTCCCCCCCCCGTCACCCCTTCTCCTCTATCGCGATGGTCCCGGTGGGAGCCAGCTGAGGTCACTCAATTAGGGTGAACTGCAAACAGAGCGGGGCAGCATGGCCACCCTGCGAGAGTAGCCGGGGGCAACAGGGCAGCCATGTTAACTGAGGGCAGCCGGGATCCCTGCCCTTGGGGAGCAATGGGAGATGGCGACCATGGCTAGTGGGGGGCTGTGACGGGGGTCAGGCCGGAGGTGCTGGGAGACAGGAGGGGGAAGGGCCCAGTGGTCTGGGAGAAGATCTGGGCCATGGGGCAGAATGCAGGGAGGATGGGTGTGAAGTGACCCAGGTAAAGCTGGGAGACTGGGGGGGTCAGGACAGGGAATGACCCACCTTCACAATGAATCTGCTGCCCATCTCCCTCCAGCTCCGGGGGTGAAGGCTCCCAGGGAGCTGGTGAGCAGGGGGGTCGGGGCCCTGGGACGAGGGGGCTGATTGAAGGAGGCTCATTGGGATCCACCAGCCGGGAAGCTGAAACACCTTTAATGCAGCTCCGGCCCGGCTCAGCACTGTGTGCAAGCCCTGGTTACACCATGAGTCCTGGCCTCAGCTCCACCCCCCCCGGCTCTACCCACTAGTCCCCACTCCCCTGCCAGAGCCTGGCACAGAGTGAAACCTTCCTGACCCCCAGCTTTCTCCTGCCCTCTAGCCAAGGACTGTACAAACAAAGCCTGTGTCAGGTCCGTTCCTCTCTAGGGGCCTGGCCACATAACCACTAGCAGTGCCTTCTTCAGCTCGGGGGGGCAAGGTCTCTTCAGGGGCATTAGAAGGTCCCTGGGTGTCTCCCAGCTTGGGGCCCGGGATGGAATTTCTCTTGCTCCAGTTTTCCTTTGAAGCTGGTTTATTTAATGCACACACTGAGAAAAGACTCTTTGAGCAGTGTAAAGCCGTCCTCACTGCTCAGTTATGGTGCAAGGGGCAACAGGCCAAGGTATTCCCCAGTGCGCCCGCTCCTCACACGGTGCCACGGCTCGTGTCACATGCGGGCAGGTTTGGCAGGCTGAAAGGGAAGGCTGCAGAGTCAAACCCGCCAGCACCAGGAAATGCCACAGTTACAGTTTCCTGAACAACCTTAACTCTGCCCCCTCATGCACATGCATTACAATGCCATCTTTTAATTATATGATCATGTATTAATTTTACCTACATGGGTCACCGGCCAGGCTTGATTCCTGTGTAAGAAAAGATGGGGCAAAAGGGGGGAACTTTGCATGGAAATCATGGTCAGCTGAAGATTGAACCTTGTGGCCTCCTGGCTCCTAGCCCAGTGCACCTTCCCCAAGGCTGCAGGGAACATTGAAGGGGACCTGTCCTTGCTCCCCACGGAGACACAGGCACACTGTGAGGTATGTGACACTTGGCCAGGCTGAAGGTGGCAGGTTTTCCTTCCTGTTGCCAGGACAGCTGCTTAATTTGACCGTGGTAGATCTGGCCAGCAGATTAGAGACAATGTGTGAAGTACTCAGGAAGAGATGAGCCATCGCTGGCTTCCTGGAGTTGCAGCCCCTGGCTCAGTGTCTCATTCTGCTCCCACCATGGCATCTGCTCTCACCATCTTCCTCCTCAGTGAGTAACGGAGACAACCAGGGCGTGTACCCATGGGGGGTGGGGGTCTGAGACCAGGGCGTGTATCCATGCGGGGGGGATCTGAGACCAGGGCGTGTGCCCATGGGGGGTGGGGGTCTGAGACCAGGGTGTGTATCCATGCGGGGGGATTTGAGACCAGGGTGTGTGTCCATGGGGGGGCAGGAATCTGAGACCAGGGCGTGTATCCATGTGGGGGGATCTGAGACCAGGGCGTGTGCCCATGGGGGGTGGGGGGCTGAGACCAGGGCATGTGCCCATGGGGGGTGGGGGGCTGAGACCAGGGCGTGTATCCATGTGGGGGGATTTGAGACCAGGGCGTGTGTCCATGGGGGGGCGGGAATCTGAGACCAGGGCGTGTATCCATGCGGGGGGATCTGAGACCAGGGCGTGTGCCCATGGGGGGTGGGGGTCTGAGACCAGGGCATGTATCCATGCGGGGGGATTTGAGACCAGGGTGTGTGTCCATGGGGGGGCAGGAATCTGAGACCAGGGCGTGTATCCATGTGGGGGGATCTGAGACCAGGGCGTGTGCCCATGGGGGGTGGGGGGCTGAGACCAGGGCATGTGCCCATGGGGGGTGGGGGGCTGAAACCAGGGCGTGTATCCATGTGGGAGGATTTGAGACCAGGGTGTGTGTCCATGGGGGGGTGGGAATCTGAGACCAGGGCGTGTATCCATGTGGGGGGGATCTGAGACCAGGGCGTGTGCCCATAGGGGGTGGGGGTCTGAGACCAGGGTGAGTGCCCATGGGGGGGATCTGAGACCAGGGGGGTGGAGGCACCCTGGAGATTCAGATGTAAAGAGACTCAATTGCTCTGGGATCTGGTCCCTAATGAGCTATTTCCTCTCCAGGGTGCTGGCTGGCCGGGCAGAGCAGGGTGTCCGGACATGAGTATCTGTGGGGAGGGGTTTGGGGGGAATGTTACCCTGCAGGATGATGGGGTAGGGGGAGGGAGAAGGGAGCCAAACCTTGAACCTTCCCCCCAAACTCACACTGACCCCCTGAACTGCTGTTCCCCAGGTCAAAGAGTGTGTCACATCCTGTCCATGAGCCCCTGGGGGGTGACTGAGCCGGCGGGGGAAATGTTGCCTTCCGGTGTGTGGGGGGAGCAGCCAGGCATGAGGTTCGTTCTGAGTAAAAATGGAGCCCATATAAAGATGCGGGACCTTTCTGGGAATGAGGCTGAATTGCCCATCACCAGTGTGGGATGGGGCGATGGAGGGAGTTACACCTGTCAGTATCACACCCTGTCACAAACACCTGACTGGTGGGAGCCCAGTGACCCCGTGGAGCTGGTGGTAGCAGGTGAGGGGCCTGGCTCAGCGTCCCTGCTCCCAGCCCCACAGCTAGCTGGACACTCAGGAGGGCTCAGACCCAATGGCACCCTCAGACTCTGCCCTGAGCCCTGGGGCCAGCAGAGGGGACGCCCATCCGGGGAGCAGGGTCAGAGACACTGGGGGGGTTCCCAGCCACTGGAGATTTGGGGCCAAGGGAGGGGGGATCCCAGCCCCCAGGGGACCCTCAGGTGTCACTTAACCTGCCTGTGCCTCCATTTTCCATTGTATGAATGGGGGGATAATCATCCTCCCTGAACCTAGTGTCTGGTTAGACAGTCAAGGCTTGGCTCTAGGCTGGCGGCTTTTTCTCACTGTGTCTCTGGAGCCTCCAGCACCTCGGATTTCCAACCCTGCTCCCCCGGTCTAACCACTAGACCCCACTCCCATCCCACAGCTGTGGAGATAACCCAGGAGTCCTTGCTCCCAGCCCTGCTGTTCTAAACCCCATTCTCCTCTGGGTCTCAGTCCTCTGCTGTAGCCACTAGCCCACCAATCCTCCAAGGCCCTGAGCCAGGCTGACATCCCCTGGGTGGTCGTGTGGCCTAGTGGGGAGAGCGCTGGCTCCTGGACTCAGGAGACCTGGCTGACATTCCTGGTATGGCTGTGATTTTATGGGGGACCTTGGCTGACTCTCTACACCCCCCTCTTTGCCTCAGTTTCCCCCTCTGTAAAATGAGGTTGGTTCCCCTACCCCCCTCTGTGAAGCGCTGTGAGATCTGGGGGTGCGACGCACTGGGGAGCAGCCGGTTGGTTGCTGCGCCAGACACAATCTGCCCTGCCTGGTGCCACCAGCCGGAGAGCGGCAGATTTCCAGCCCCTGCCAGAGATGCAGCAGCTACTGGCAACTGCTGGGTACAAGACAGCGGCTGTGAGGGCCTGTGGGTCCGACCTGGGGGGAGGATCCTGGCTAGATGGGCCCAGGGGTGTGATCCCATGGGGCAGGGTTGGGGAGCAGGGACCCTCCCCAGGCTCGAGGTCCCCCCACTTAAGGGCAGGTCAAATGTTTCCCACCTAAACTTTATTTCCATGGAAAATTGGGTTTTAAACCAAACAAAAACTAGCAGAAAGCATCAGTTCTCCTGGAGATTTTTTTGATATTTCTTCAGAAAACCAAAACTTTTGGCCAAAAACGCTCAACCCCATAGTTACCAAACCTGAACATTTTGGCTGAAAACCCAAAATGTTCCATTTCCTCAAGAATGGAAATGCTGGAAATGCCAAGGTCAGGGCAAGCAGATATTCCCACAACTGGTGAGTAACGCTGAAGTTAAATCTCCCAACCCGTCACAAACTGAGCTTCGGATCCCCCACACTGGTTATCAAGAAGCAAAAAAAAAAAAAAAAAATCACGCAGCCCCCTTTATTGCATTCCAGTCTCTGTCTCCCAAACAGCACCTAGGTCCTGTATAGTGAGAAGTTACTTAAAAAGCTTGCTCACTATACAAAATGTTCTTCTGACCCTAAAAGGTCAGCCATGTCACCAGAGGTTTGGATCTTACCCAACATACCACGCTGCCAGCCAATCCTTTAGTGTCTAAAACTAAAGGTTTATTATAAAGAAAAAAGAAAGAACAAGAAGAGAGCTGTTAAATGGTAAAGCACTCACATATATACAAAGACTTCAAAGTTCATGAGGTTCCTAGCAGTACTGGTGAGTTTGCTGGCTTGAAAGTCCCTCTGGATCACATCCCCAGTTTGGATGGGTTTCTCAGTCCTTTATTCAGAGCTTCGTTTGGAGAAAGGTTTCTCCTGAGGTAAGAAGCAGGACTGAAGACAAACAGCGGAAGCTGAAGCTGCCTTTTAGTCTTTTGCCTTGCGGCCTGTGCTTCCTTTGTCCGAAACACAAGCTGCCTAGCACATGGCCTGGAAGCCTTAGGCCTTGGCCATACTTGCAAATGTAGAGCTCTTTGGGTTAAACCAGCCTTTGGAGAGCGCAGTAGGGAAAGCAACGCAGTCTGTCCACACTGACAGCTGCAAGCGCACTGGCATGGCCACATTTGCAGCACTTGAAGCGGCATTGGTAGTGGTGCATTATGGGCAGTTATCCCACAGAGCGCCTCCTCCCATTCTGTGGCTTGTGGGAAGGGGTCATGGGGTGCGGGGAATTCTGGGTCCTGTCCCAATGTCCCATGATGCATCGGTCCAATCCCAGCAATCCCTGTGCTTCTGTCCACATTTGGCGCCATCTTTCAATGGCTTTTGTGCAGCGCGCTCTGTCTTCCCTTTCGGTCTGCGGGAATGGAGCCTGAACTGCTAGGGAACATGCTGACGAGTGTCGCGAGCACGTCATGTTTGACAGTCGAGCTACTCCTTAAGATCCAAACTGACACTGAGGAGTCCAACGATGATATCAACTTGCATAACGCATATGACACGAGATTGCTTGTGGCATTCACGGACATGCTCACCACCACTGAATGCCGCTTTTGGGCTCGGGAAACAAGCACTGAGTGGTGGGATCACATCGTCATGCAAGTCTGGAATGACGAGCAGTGGCTGCAGAACGTTTGGATGAGAAAAGCCACTTTCATGTGCTAAGGTATCTTTTGCTTTATGCACTAATAAAGTATGTTTTCAAACCCCAAAAATCCGTTTATTGAGAAAAAAATTCATTTATTGAAAAAAGATACAACTGATTGGGATACAGAACTGGACTAGGACAACGCAGGGCAGACCTGCACATGTTTTGGCACTGATCAGCATGGCTTGGAATTGTTTTGGAGGCATGGGTGGTGGAGGGGTCAGCATGGTTGCAGTGCACTCAATGAACCTTCTCTGCATAAGATGACTCATTACCAGCCTTTCAGTGCCAAGCGGTTCCATTTTCCATTGCTTGGACTCTGCTTACTCTGCCTTGCACATCTCCTGTGAATTCAGCTCAAAAATTGATCCCAGGCTCAGGCTAATTGCCTCTTTGGGATTCAAACCCCTAGAGAATCAGTTTGTGAATCATCTCACTATGCCCAAGATTCTACGCTTTTAGAACCTTTTGTCAGGTGTATAAAGATCTCGAGAAAATGTAACTTTCTTCCATTTCAGCTGAGCTCCTCGGTGCTCTGCAGGCTGAGAAAATGAACGAACCCCCAAAGCATAGGGGCTAGAATGTGACTCAGACCTATCTCCTCTGATCTAACTGGGGATGGTTTCCGTGTCATTTCCTTAACCAGTCATTCTCTGCCCTTCCATTTCCAATGTGCAAGAGATTGGGAATAGCCCAGGGGTCTGGGTCCTTGTCTAGGACTCGCAGAAGGCACTGGAATTCGCACACATGAATGTGGTCTGGAATAGAGGCTAAATTATATGGCAAATCCTCCTGCTAAAGTGATCAGCCAAAATTAATTTGATCAGCAATAGAAATATTTTTTGGTGCTTAAAATAATCATCTCTGGGTTTAACCCACCAAAACCGATGGTGTTCCAAGCACCTTACTTCATTGAAGATACATTTTTCCAATGACAGCCCTGAGTTGGTTCAATATTGCCTGGCTTTCATATCTGAAACGATAAATAAATGACTGTTTAGACTTATTTCATGCTAGCTGTCACTGGCACCAAGTCCCAGAAACCTGAACATTTTTCATCTTTTCCCATCCCAAGTTTTCTTAGGATTCTTCCTTGTGATTCGGCTGGATGCAAATTCCCATCTCTTCTGCCGATCTCCTGGCTGCTGCGAATCCTGGGGCTATGGAATGAGGTGAGTCTCTGGAATGTTTCCTTCACTCCATGTGCAGAAATGCCCCTGTTCGATCCAGTGTATATATTTTTATTCTGGTTTTCTCATTTCCATTCCTACATAGATCAGAAAGGCATTTTGGTACTCTTAACTAGAAACTAGTATTTATTAATTGTTATTATTATTTTATTTATTAAATATGATATTATTATATTTAATAGAACATCGTGACAAATGCTTTAAGGAAGTCTAAGTATGATATATCATCACAGCTGTCTTTATCAACCCTACTTGTGGTCCCATCGGTAGAATCATGTAGGACTGGAAGGGACCTCCATGGGCCGTCTAGGCCCCTGCACTCAAGGCAGGGTTACATGCTTGTTCGATTGGGCTTATTTTTCTTAAAACCAGGTTGGCTGCCATTAATGATGCTACCATCTACAATTTCTTTACTGGTTGCACAATGAGAATAGGGATTTAAGGGTTCCATTTCTGGTCAGTCACGATCTACACTCACCTACCTGGGGAGGAAATATCTGATTGTCAACAGATTTTCCAGCAGAAAAAAGCATCAAGAGATGCGACGGTTGGAAGCGGAAAAGAGAAAAATTCAGCCTTGAAATAAGGCACAAATGTTGAACCGTGAGGCTGATTGATCTGTGGGACAATTCACTAAGGGACAAGGGGGATTTTCCGTCGCTTGAAGTTTTTAAATCAAGACTGGCCTAGCTTGATCTGGTCTGGGTTTAAAGCAGGGATGACCAGGGAAGTTCTCAGGCTTGTGTTATACAGGGGATCAGACTAGATGATCAAAGTGGTCCCTTCCAGGCTTAGAACTTTTGACATTAGTTCCATGGCGTATTTTCACATACTGAAGTGTGTGGGGGCAGGGTCCGCATGGCCAGTAAGGGCACGGCAGGCTAGCGTGCTGTGCATTGACACACCAGCTGGCAGTGCACTGCGGCCGTATCTACTCGATGGCCACTATTATTATTATTAGGCCTCTGCAGTGCCGTAGCATGGATGCTTCCCCTCAATGGTAGGGAGTTTTTCTGATGACTCCGTTAATCCATCTATCCCAGAGGTGATACCACCTTTACAGGAGAATTCTTACATCGAAGTAGCTGTGTCTACACCGGAGGTTAGATCAACCTAACTACGGAGCGCAGGCTGCAAAATTTTTCACAGCCCTGAATGCCGTAGCTAGGTTGATCTAATTTTCAATGTAGAACTTAAGAGCAGCCAGACTGAGTCAGACAAAGGTCCATCTAGCCCAGTATCCTGTCTTCCAACAGGGACCAATGCCACGTGCCCCAGAGGGAATTAACAGAACTGGTAATCATCAAGTGATCCATCCACTGTCTCCCATTCCCAGCTTCTGACAAACAGAGGTTAGGGATACCATCCTCTGCCCAACCTGGCTAATAGCCATTGATGGACCTATTCTCCATGAACTTATCTAGTTCTTTTTTGAACCCTGTTATAGTCTCATCCTTCACAACATCCTCTGGCGACAAGTTCCACAGGTTGACTGTGCGTTGTCTGAAGAAATACTTCCTTTTGTTTGTTTTAAACCTGCTGCCTATTAATTTCATTTGGTGACCCCCTAGTTCTTGTGTTAGGAGAAGTAGTAAACAACA
Organism: Chelydra serpentina; assembly: GCA_037349315.1. NCBI lineage: Eukaryota > Metazoa > Chordata > Testudines > Chelydridae > Chelydra > Chelydra serpentina. The sequence continues at coordinate 3,568,711 of JBAIAC010000046.1, read as the reverse complement.
TTTCCTTATCTACTTTCTCTATAGCAGTCATGATTTTACACTCCTCTATCATATCCCGTCCCCTTAGTCGTCTTTTTTCCAAGCTGAAATTCCCAGTCTTATTAATCTCTCCTCAAATGGTAGCCGTTCCATACCCCAATCATTTTTGTTGACCTTTACTGATCCTTTTACAATTCTAATGTATATTTTTTGAGATGGGGCAACCACACCTGCACGCAGTATTCAAGATGTGGGCGTACCATGGATTTATATAGAGGCAATATGATATTTTCTGTCTTATTATCGATCCCTTTCTTAATGATTCCCAACCTTCTGTTTGCTTTTTTGACTGCTGCTGCACATTGAGCAGACTCCAAGATCTTTTTCTTCAGTGGTAACAGCTAATTTAGACCCCATCATTGTATATGTATAGTTGGGATTATGTTTTCCAATGTGCATTACTTTGCATTTGTCAGCATTGAATTTCATCTGCCATTTTGTTGCCCCGCCACCCAGTTTTGAGAGATCCTTTTGTAGCTCTTCACAGTCTGCTTGGGGCTTAACTATCTTCAGTAGTTTTGCGTCAGATGCTAGTGCAATATAAACAACTGTACTCAGTACATTTCAGTATTATGCACGGGATTGTGTAGGCTATTGCGGAAAACTGTCCGTTTGCATGTAATGCCCGGCTTTAATGTCATGATGTCTCTCCTGGTTGTTAGCCCTCAATGTAGTAATCATTCCTCCTGTCTCTTGGCAGATGAGCCCTGGACTGTGGTACCATGGAAGGAGGCAATGACTCTGTGGTGATTGAATTCATCCTGGTAGGAATTTCTGCTGGCTCTCATGTGAGGTTCACCCTCTTTGGCTTCCTTTTTGCAATCTACTTACTGACCCTAGTCGGAAACACGCTCTTGATCCTGCTCACCAGAGTGGACCTCCGACTCCACACCCCCATGTACTTTTTCCTCAGTAACTTGTCCTTCTTAGATATCTGCTATATCACCATCAATGTCCCTCAGTTGATGGTCCACTGCCTCTCCAAGAGACCCTCCATCTCCCTGGGCAGGTGCTTGGCTCAGATGTACATCTCACGCTTCTTGGGGATAACCGAGTGCCTCCTCCTGGCTGTGATGGCTTATGACCGCTGGGTTGCCATCTGCAAGCCTCTGCGCTATTCCCTCATCATGAGCAACAGGGTCTGCCTCCTGTTGGCGGCCATGTCGTGGAGCGGCAGTTTCCTCCTGTGCCTGTCCGATTTCCTGCCCGAGCAACCTCGCTTTTGCGGAACCAACGTCATCAACCACTTCGCTTGCGAGCTCCAGGCCATGCTGAAGCTGGCCTGTTCGGACACCCGCAGCAACCAAATCGTGATGGTCAGCACCAGCGTCCTCGTCCTTCTGGTGCCCTTTTCCTTCATCCTCGTGGCCTACGTCCACATCATTGCGGCTGTGCTGAGGATCGACTCCACCCAGGGCAGGGCCAAGGCCTTCTCCACCTGCGCCTCCCACATCACAGTGGTGGCCTTGTTTTACGGGGCGGCCATCTTTGTGTATCTGAGGCCTCAGTCCAAATCTTCCCCAGATCAGGACAAGTACATTTCCCTCTTTTACGGAGCAGTCACTCCAGTTCTAAACCCCCTGATCTACAGCCTGAGAAATAAGGATGTGAAGGAGGCCCTGAAGAAGTTGGCAGGAGTGAAAATTAATTGCTGAGAGCTTCTGAGAGCTTTGATCCCTTTTTCCCATGTGTGCTTCACCACCTCCTGACTCAACAACATAGAGACGCTCAGGATAGAGAGGGGTAGAGGAAACCAATTCCTGACCTAAACGACATTAGGTGGTGAAGGAAGGACTCCAATTTCCCAGACTGAGGCAGATTTTATTTGTTAAAGTTTCACCTCATATCTGTTTCTGTAGTATATTATAAATGAGTAGAATAAAGGAAGACGGGAATAAAGTCAAAATCTTTCATTTTTTTCTCAGAACAGGAAATCTTTTGGTACAGAAATGTCACAATGTTGTGTCTGACATTAACCTGTCTTCCCCTGAGCAGTACTGTTAATCATGGGGTTATACTTCTCTGTGGGCTTAACTATATTTCCCAAGGTGCCAGCTGGTCATATGTTGTGACGGGTTCAGTCACAGAGACCCCCATGGGACTGTCACCTGATGTGCTGAGATTACCTCTGAGCCCATTTTCACTGCCAGTTTGTGCCTCCAGAACCGTGCTTTGTTGAGCCAGACACCCTAGCCTGCTGCAACAGAGACCCAGAGTCTGAACCATGCCCCCAAAGCTGCAGACTTAACTGAAAACAGCTTAGCAAGTACTTCTGTTTCCTGCACCCAGACACCCAGCTCCCAATGGGATACAAACCCCAAATAAATCCATTTTACTCTGTATAAAGCTTATACAGGGTAAACTTATAAATTGTCCACCCTCTATAACACTGATAAAGAGATATGCACAGCTGTTTGCTCCCCTAGGTATTAATCACTTACTTTGGCTTAATTAATAAACAAAAGTGAGTTTATTAAGTATAAAAGGTAGGATTTAAGTGGTTTTAAGTCATTGCAGGCAGAACAAAGTAAGTTACCAAGCAAAACAAAACAAAACACGCAAATCTAAGCCTAATACATTAAGAAACTGAATACAGGTAAATCTCACCCTTGGAGATGTTCCAATAAGCTTCTTTCACAGACTAGACTCCTTCCTAGTCTGGGCCCAATCCTTTCCCCGGTACAGTCCTTGTTAGTTCCAGGTCAGGTGACTAGGGGACTTCTCGTGACTGGCAGCCCCTTTTGTTCTGTTCCACCCCCTTTTATATCTTTGGCAAAAGGCGGGAATTCTTTGTCTCCCTCTGTGTTCCCACCCCTCCTTCTAAATGGAAAAGTACCAGAGTTAAGATGGATTCCAATATCATATGACATGTTCACATGTCCCTGTAAGACTTCATTACCCACTGCCTGGCACCCAGATATACAGGAAGGCTTACAAGTAAACAGAGCCATTTACAGGTCATTGATTCTGAAGCACCCTTAATGGCTGAGCGCTGGGGCCAGGTCTCAGGAGACCTGACTGCCATTCCTGGTATGGCTGTGATTTTATGGGGGACCTTGGCTGACTCTCTGCACTCCCTCTTTGCCTCAATTTCCCCCTCTGGTTCCCCTGCCCCCCTCTGTGAAGCGCTGTGAGATCTGGGGGTGCGAAGCGCTGGGGAGCAGCCGGGTGTTGCTGCGCCAGACACAATCTGCCCTGCCTGGTGCCACCAGACTGAGAGCGGCAGATTTCCAGCCCCTGCCAGAGATGCAGCAACTACTGGCGACTGCTGGGTACGAGACAGCAGCTGTGAGGGCCTGTGGGTCCAACCTGGGGGGAGGATCCTGGCTAGATGGGCCCATGGGTGTGATCCCATGGGGCAGGGTTGGGGAGCAGGGACACCGGGCTGGGGGAGCCCATTAAGTAGATAGACGGGTCCAGATATTTTGTTCCATTGCAAACTCAGTTCTTCTCTAGACAGGAATAAGGGCAGGTCAAATGTTTCCCACCGAAATGTTATTTCAATGGAAAATTGGGTTTTTAACCAAAGAAAAACTAACACAAAGCATCAGTTCTCCTGGAGATTTTTTCGAGATTTCATCTGAAAACCAGAACTTTTGGCCAAAAACGCTCAGCCCCATAGTTGCCAAATCTGAAAATTTGGTCTGAAAACCCAAAATGTTCCATTTCTCAAGAAAAACAAAATTCTGGAAAGTTAAAATGTTGTGTGACCCAGTGTGCCTGGGGCAGCCCTCCCTGGAAATGCCAAGCTCAGGACAGGCTGCAAAAGGGAGAGCAGATACTCCCAAAACTGGTGGGTAACACTGAAGTTAAACTCAACAACCTGTCACAAACTGAGCTTCGGATCCCCCACACTGGTTATCAAGAAGCAAAAAAGAAATCACACAGCCTCCTTTATTGCATTCCAGTCTCTGGCTGCCAATCAGCACCTAGGTCCCGTACAGTGAGACGTTATTTAAAAAACTTTGCTCACTATACAAAATGTTCTTCTGACCCACAGGAAAAATTAGTGGGTGCTCTGCACCCACTGGCAGTCAAGCTCCCCCCCCCCCCCCCGCCCTACCTCACCTCCTCCTCCACCACCGCCTCCTCCCCTGAGCGTGCCGCATCCCCGCTCCTCCACCTACCTCCCAGCGCTTAGCACTGCCAAACATCTGTAGTAAGCTCCGGGAGGGATGGGGGAGGAGCGGGAACGTGGTGCACTCTGGGAAGGAGGCAGGGAAGAGGCGGAGCTAGGGCGGGGATTTGGGGAAGGAGTCGGAATAGGGGCAGGGAGGGGGCAGAGTTGGGGCGAGGACTTTGGGGAAGGGGTTGGAATGGGGGCGGGGCAGGGATGGGAGGGGCGGGGCAGGGGTGGAGTCGGGGCAGGGCCAGGGGCACAGGGGGGTCGAGCACCCACCGGCGCGAGTAGACGTCGGTGCCTCTGGGTCGCTCCGTCCTTTATTCAGAGATTCCTTTGTTGAAAGGTTTCTCCCGAGGTAAGAAGCAGGACTGAAGACAAACAGCCGAAGCTGAAGCTGCCTTTTAGTCTTTTGCCATGTGGTCTCTGCTTCCTTTGTCCCAAACACAAGCTGCCCAGCGCATGGCCTGGAAGCCTTAGAGTTCTGTCCATAGGCAGGTCCCTGCATGCCTGGCTGAGTCATAAGGTGTATCAGCCTTCTCTCAGTGGATCAATTGTATAGCTCAGGGATCTCAAACTCAAATGGCCACGAGGGCCAAATGAGGACTAGTGCATTGGCCCGAGGGCCGCATCACTGACACACACACCCCTCGCTGCCCCCAGCCCCGCCCCCATTCCACGCCTTCCATGAGGCCCCGCTCCTGCCCCTCCTCTTCCCACCCCTTCCCTGCCCCCATTCCAACCCCTTCCCCAAATCCCCGCCCCTGCCCCACCCCTTCTCTGCCTCCCTCCCTGAGCGCGCGGCTCCCCGCTCCTCCTCCCTCCCTCCTGGAATGCGCTAAGCGCCGCCAAACAGCTGTTTGGCAGCGGGAAGCGACTGGAGGTAGGCAGAGGAGCAGTGGTGCAGCCAGGTTTAGAGCACGGGGGGAGAGGAGCTAAAATAAGGCTCCAGGAGCAAAAAGCATCGGGAGCAAAAAAGGATCAAAAAAGGCGCCGGGAGCACAAAAAAAATGCTCCGCTGCAGCTGCAGCGCAGGAGCAAGAGGCGTCCAGAGCACAAAAAAGACGCTGCTTCTGCTCAGTGGGGGAGCAGCCGCTCCCCCTGCTCCCCCCCTGGCTACGCTACTGCAGAGGAGCGGGGACATTGCGTGCTGGGGCGGGGGAGGGGAGCTTGGTGGTCACAGGCAATAACGCGGGGGAGGGCGGGGGTGCGGAGAGCTTCGCAGCCGCAGGAAATAACCGCACAGGCCACGTGTGTGAGACCCCTGGTATCGCTGATGGTCCTTAATGGGCCATCAAGCAGGCTAAACAGAGCTGATACCAAACTGTCTGGGGGTGTCACCCAGAAGCACAGCACACGTTTTGTAATCCAGACATAGATACATATCTATAAGCCACAATACAAAAGTGATACAAACATATAAACAAGATTATCGTATTTGGCAAATTCTAACATGTTTGCAGATATCTTACATGGCATATCTGGCAGCGCAATTTTACAATATTGGTATTCATAATATCCGAAAGTGTCCCGCAAATTCTATACAGCGTCACATGTTGCATGACAAATATCAGTTAGCTGAAAAATCAATTTTCCATAGAAAAATGCAGTTGTGAGACTGATAAAACTGCTAGAGCGAGAAGTTTCTCCTTTCGCTCAAGCGGTAGCAGCTTTCTCGAGTTCCCTGGTTCAATCTCAAGTGTGGGCCAAATGATGATCATTTCATGTTGTTGTTGTTCTCTTTTAAAATTGTGATAGTCCCCAGGAGCCCCGGCCATGGACCAGAGCCCCACTGTGCAGGGTGCTGTACATTATTTATTACAGTAGCATCTAGAAGCCCCAGTCACGGCCCCATTGTGCTAAGTGCGGTACAAACCCAGGTCAATCAGACAGTCCCTGCCCCATAAAAATATGAACTAGATGGCTCTTTATTCCTAGCCAGTCTAGCAGTGGTCCCACAATGCACTGCTGCTAGCTTCTGAGATGGGAAGTGTGGTTCAGGTACCCAGAGAACATTGCAACACAACTGGACTAGGACAACGCAGGGCAGAACTGCACATGTTTTGGCACTGATCAGCATGGCTTGGAATTGTTTTGGGGGCATGGGTGGTGGAGGGGTCAGCATGGTTGCAGTGCACTCAATGAACCTTCTCTGCATAAGATGACTCATTACCAGCCTTTCAGTGCCAAGCGGTTCCATTTTCCATTGCTTGGACTCTGCTTACTCTGCCTTGCACATCTCCTGTGAATTCAGCTCAAAAATTGATCCCAGGCTCAGGCTAATTGCCTCTTTGGGATTCAAACCCCTGGAGAATCAGTTTGTGAATCGTCTCATTATGCCCAAGATTCTACGCTTTTAGAACCTTTTGTCAGGTGTATAAAGATCTCGAGAAAATGTAACTTTCTTCCATTTCAGCTGAGCTCCTCGGTGCTCTGCAGGCTGAGAAAATGAACGAACCCCCAAAGCATAGGGGCTAGAATGTGACTCAGACCTATCTCCTCTGATCTAACTGGGGATGCTTTCCGTGTCATTTCCTTAACCAGTCGTTCTCTGCCCTTCCATTTCCAATGTGCAAGAGATTGGGAATAGCCCAGGGGTCTGGGTCCTTGTCTAGGACTCGCAGAAGGCACTGGAATTGGCACACATGAATGTGGTCTGGAATAGAGGCTAAATTATATGGCAAATCCTCCTGCTAAAGTGATCAGCCAAAATTAATTTGATCAGCAATAGAAATATTTTTTGGTGCTTAAAATAATCATCTCTGGCTTTAACCCACCAAAACCGATGGTGTTCCAAGCACCTTACTTCATTGAAGATACATTTTTCCAATGACAGCCCTGAGTTGGTTCAATATTGCCTGGCTTTCACATCTGAAACGATAAATAAATGACTCTTTAGACTTCTTATTTCATGCTAGCTGTCACTGGCACCAAGTCCCAGAAACCTGAACATTTTTCATCTTTTCCCATCCCAAGTTTTCTCAGGATTCTTCCTTGTGATTCGGCTGGATGCAAATTCCCATCTCTTCTGCTGATCTCCTGGCTGCTGCGAATCCTGGGGCTATGGAATGAGGTGAGTCTCTGGAATGTTTCCTTCCCTCCATGTGCAGAAATGCCCCTGTTCGATCCAGTGTATATATTTTTATTCTGGTTTTCTCATTTCCATTCCTATGTAGATCAGAAAGGCATTTTGGTACTCTTAACTAGAAACTAGTATTTATTAATTGTTATTATTATTTTATTTATTAAATATGATATTATTATATTTAATAGAACATTGTGACAAATGCTTTAAGGAAGTCTAAGTATGATATATCATCACAGCTGTCTTTATCAACCCTACTTGTGGTCCTATCGGTAGAATCATGTAGGACTGGAAGGGACCTCCATGGGCCGTCTAGGCCCCTGCACTCAAGGCAGGGTTTCATGCTTGTTCGATTGGGCTTATTTTTCTTAAAACCAGGTTGGCTGCCATTAATGATGCTACCATCTACAATTTCTTTACTGGTTGCACAATGAGAATAGGGATTTAGAGGTTCCATTTCTGGTCAGTCACGATCTACACTCACCTACCTGGGGAGGAAATATCTGAATATCAACAGCTTTTCCAGCAGCAAAAAGGCATCAAGAGATGCGACGGTTGGAAGCGGAAAAGAGAAAAATTCAGCCTTGAAATAAGGCACAAATGTTGAACCGTGAGGCTGATTGATCTGTGGGACAATTCACTAAGGGACAAGGGGGATTTTCCGTCGCTTGAAGTTTTTAAATCAAGACTAGCCTAGCTTGATCTGGTCTGGGTTTAAAGCAGGGATGACCAGGGAAGTTCTCAGGCTTGTGTTATACAGGGGATCAGACTAGATGATCAAAGTGGTCCCTTCCAGTCTTAGAATCTTTGACTTTAGTTCCCTGGCGTATTTTCACATACTGAAGTGTGTGGGGGCAGGGTCCGCATGGCCAGTAAGGGCACGGCAGGCTAGCGTGCTGTGCATTGACACACCAGCTGGCAGTGCACTGCGGCCGTATCTACTCGATGGCTGCAATTATTATTATTAGGCCTCTGCAGTGCCGTAGCGTGGATGCTTCCCCTCAATGGTAGGGAGTTTTTCTGATGACTCCATTAATCCATCTATCCCAGAGGTGATACCAGCTTGACAGAAGAATTCTTACATTGAAGTAACTGTGTCTACACCGGGTGTTAGATCAACCTAACTACGGAGCGCAGGCTGCAACATTGTTCACAGCCCTGAACGCCGTAGCTAGGTTGATCTAATTTTCAATGTAGAACTTAAGAGCGGCCAGACTGAGTCAGACCAAAGGTCCATCTAGCCCAGTATCTTGTCTTCGAACAGGAACCAATGCCAGGTGCCCCAGAGGGAATTAACAGAACAGGTAATCATCAAGTGATCCATCCCCTGTCGCCCATTCCCAGCTTCTGACAAACAGAGGTTACGGACACCATCCCCTGCCCAACCTGGCTAATAGCCATTGATGGACCTATTCTCCATGAACTTATCTAGTTCTTTTTTGAACCCTGTTACAGTCTCATCCATCACAACATCCTCTGGCGACAAGTTCCACAGGTTGACTGTGCGTTGTGTAAAGAACTACTTCCTTTTGTTTGTTTTAAACCTGCTGCCTCTTCATTTAATTTGGTGACGCCTAGTTCTTGTGTTAGGAGAAGTAGTAAACAACATTTCCTTATCTGCTTTCTCTATAACAGTCATGATTTTACAGACCTCTATCATATCCCCCCTTAGTCGTCTATTTTCTAAGATGAAAAATCCCAGTCTTATTAATCTCTCTTCATATGGCAGCCATTCCATACCCCTAATAATTTTTTTGTCCTTTTCTGACCCTAGGTTTCTGAATTCTAACGTATTGTGTCACCCAGTTTTGAGAGATCCTTTTGTAGCTCTTCGCAGTCTGCTTGGGGCTTAACTATCTTCAGTAGTTTTGCGTCTGATGCTAGTGCAATATAAACAACTGTACTCAGTACATTTCAGTATTATGCACGGGATTGTGTAGGCTATTGCGGAAAACTGTCCGTTTGCATGTAATGCCCAGCTTTAATGTCATGATGTCTCTCCTGGTTGTTAGCCCTCAATGTAATAACCATTCCTCCTGTCTCTTGGCAGATAAGCCCTGGACTGCGGTACCATGGAAGGAGGCAATGACTCTGTGGTGATTGAATTCATCCTGGTAGGAATTTCTGGTGGTCCTCATGTGAGGTTCACCCTCTTTGGCTTCCTTTTTGCCATCTACCTACTGACCCTGGTCGGAAACACGCTCCTGATCCTGCTCACCAGAGTGGACCTCCGACTCCACACCCCCATGTACTTTTTCCTCAGTAACTTGTCCTTCTTAGATATCTGCTATATCACCATCAACATCCCTCAGTTGATGGTCCACTGCCTCTCCAAGAGACCCTCCATCTCCCTGGTCAGGTGCTTGGCTCAGATGTACATCTCACGCTTCTTGGGGATAACCGAGTGCCTCCTCCTGGCTGTGATGGCTTATGACCGCTGGGTGGCCATTTGCAAGCCTCTGCGCTATTCCCTCATCATGAGCTACAGGGTCTGCCTCCTGTTGGCGGCCATGTCGTGGAGCGGCAGTTTCCTCCTGTGCTTGTCCGACTTCCTGGCCAAGCAACCTCGCTTTTGCGGAACCAATGTCATCAACCACTTCACTTGCGAGCTCCAGGCCATGCTGAAGCTGGCCTGTTCGGACACCCGCAGCAACCAAATCGTGATGGTCAGCACCAGCGTCCTCGTCCTTCTGGTGCCCTTTTCCTTCATCCTCGTGGCCTACGTCCACATCATTGTGGCTGTACTGAGGATCGACTCCACCCAGGGCAGGGCCAAGGCCTTCTCCACCTGCGCCTCCCACATCACAGTGGTGGCCTTGTTTTACGGGGCGGCCATCTTTGTGTATCTGCGGCCTCAGTCTAAATCTTCCCCGGATCAGGACAAGTACCTTTCCCTCTTTTACGGAGCAGTCACTCCAGTTCTAAACCCTCTGATCTACAGCTTGAGAAATAAGGATGTGAAGGAGGCCCTGAAGAAGTTGGCAGGAGTGAAAATGAATTGCTGAGAGCTTCTGAGAGCTTTGAATCCTTTCTCCCATGTGTGCTTCAGAGCCTTCTTTATGTGCCTCCTGACTTAAGCTTTATTTTATTTGTTAAAGTTTCACCTCATATCTGTTTCTGTAGTATATTATAAATGAGTAGAATAAAGGAAGATGGGAATAAAGTCAAAATATTTCATTTTTTTCTCAGAACAGGAAATCTTTTGGTACAGAAATGTCACAATGTTGTGTCTGACATTAACCTGTCTTCCCCTGAGCAGTACTGTTAATCATGGGGTTATACTTCTCTGTGGGCTGAACTATATTTCCCATGGTGCCAGCTGGTCATATGTTGTGACGGGTTCAGTCACAGAGACCCCCATGGGACTGTCACCTGATGTGCAGAGATTACCTCTGAGCCCATTTTCACTGCCAGTTTGGGCCTCTGGAACCGTGCCTTATTGAGCCAGACACCCTAGCCTGCTGCAACACAGACCCAGGGTCTGAACCATGCCCCCAAAGCTGCAGACTTAACTGAAAACAGCTTAGCAAGTACTTCTGTTTCCTGCACCCAGACACCCAGCTCCCAATGGGATACAAACCCCAATTAAATCCATTTTATTCTGTATAAAGCTTATACAGGGTAAACTTATAAATTGTCCACCCTCTATAACACTGATAAAGAGATATGCACAGCTGTTTGCTCCCCTAGGTATTAATCACGTACTTTGGCTTAATTAATAAACAACAGTGGTTTATTAAGTATAAAAAGTAGGATTTAAGTGGTTTTAAGTAATTGCAGGCAGAACAAAGTAAGTTACCAAGGAAAACAAAACAAAACACGCAAATCTAAGCCTAATACATTAAGAAACTGAATACAGGTAAATCTCACCCTTGGAGATGTTCCAATAAGCTTCTTTCACAGACTAGACTCCTTCCTAGTCTGGGCTCAATCCTTTCCCCGGTACAGTCCTTGTTAGTTCCAGCTCAGGTGATAACTAGGGGTCTTCTCATGACTGGCAGCCCCCTTTTTTCTGTTCCACCCCCTTTTATATTTGGGCTCTGGAAGGAATTTTCCTCCAGGGTAGATCGGCAGAGGCCGTGGAGGTTTTTCGCCTTCGTCTGCAGCATGGGGCACGGGGCACTTGCTGGAGGATTCTCTGCATCTTGAAGTCTTTAAACCATGATTTGAGGACTTCAGTAGAATCATAGAATATCAGGGTTGGAAGGGACCTTAGGAGGTCATCTAGTCCAACCCCCTGCTCAAAGCAGGACCAATCCCCAATTTTTGCCCCAGATCCCCATATGTTCCCCTCAAGGATTGAACTCACAACCCTGGGTTTAGCAGGCCAATGCTCAAACCACTGAGCTATCCCTCCCACCCAGGAGGTCAGTCTAGACAATCATAATGGTCCCTTCTGACCTTAAAGTCTATGAGTCTGTATCTTTGGCACAAGGTGGGAATTCTTTGTCTCCCTCTGGGTTGCCACCCCTCCTTCTAAATGGAAAAGTACCAGATTTAAGATGGATTCCAATATCATGTGACATGTTCCTGTAAGACTTCATTACCCACTGGCTGGCACCCACATATACAGGAAGGCTTACAAGTAAACAGAGCCATTTACAGGTCATTGATTCTGAAGCACTCTTAATGGCTTCCACTAAATACATTTGCATCTGTAATACAAGTTTATATCTTATTCTCCTAACTCCAGACACAGAAATAATACATGCAAACAAATAGGATGAACACACTCAGTAGATCCTAAGATTTGTAATGATACCTTACAAGAGACCTTTTGCATAAAGCATATTCCACTTACATTATATTCACACATATAAACATATTTTCATAAAACATATGGAGTGCAGCGTTACATATGTTTCCTAGGATATACTGTAACCATTCAACCACAGGGGGAAACAGCAGTGCATTTGGGGAGTTGTAGTTCGGGTGTCTTGTTCTGCTATTCTCTATTGTCTGGATTATATCTCCCATGATGTACTGTGGTCACATGTTTCCCATGATATACTGCATCAGTTCAACCAGAGGCAGCGCCATGGTGGATTTCATCCAGCTATGGCAATATTTAATTTTGATTTTCTCAATGGGAAATGGAAACAAGTTGCAGAAATTCCATTTTCCGTCCCAAAAATGAGTTTTGACAGAAAATTCCCAACCCTCTCTATAAATGAACTAATAAAATTGGTCTTGAAATAAAGCATGTTGGCTTTTCTGCCTTGACACTGAAAAATCAGGCTTTCACCAAGTGTTCTGCCATTAATAGGACCCAGTTCCCCTCTCAGTGTATCACTAGCTGATCTTGATTCAAAGAATCAGACCCAGCAAAGTTTGTACATCTCAGCCAGCACATGGCTGTTGCCACCCCTAATTTTTAATTACTTTGACAAGGCTGAGGTTAGAACATGAGAACAGCCATACTGGGTTAGACCAATGGTCCATCCAACCCAGTATCCTGTCTTCCGACAGTGGCCAGTGCCAGGTGCCCAAGAGGGAATGAACAGAACAGGCAATCATCAAGTGGTTCATCCTGACATCCATCCCTAGGCCAGAGGTCTAGGGACACCAAGAGCATGGGGTTGCATCCCTGACCATCTTGGATAATAGCCATTGATGGGCCTACTTCCCCATGAACTGCTGTAATTCTTTTTTTAATCCAGTTACACTTTTGGCTTTCACCACATCCCCTGGGAACAAGTTCCACAGGTTGTCTGGGTGGTGGGTGAAGAAATATTTCCCTTTGTTTTAAACTTGCTGCCTATTCATTTAATTGGGTGACCCCTAGTTCTGAAATGACCCAAATGAATGGAGCTTTAGAAAGTTGTCTTGGGAGCCTGTTGTACATCCCTCTCAGTAGGAACAACCAGTCAAACAAAGGGATGCCCTTAATGGTACCACCTGGAAGGAACTACCATAATTGTTCCCTAGCCCACCTTTATATCTTCACTCTTCAGATATGTGTAATCTGCTGCCACATCCCACTCCGCTGAACATAGCCAAGCTATGCACCTCCAGCCTTGTTCTCTTCAGAACTGCTTTCACTGTGCCAATGTCTTTGTGGTCGTGAGATACTGGTAACTCTGGAAGCGAAATTTGGAATTTCCATGCTGTGGGAAATCCCAATTATTATTTTTTAAAGTGTTTTTTGTGCCAAAACAGAAAGAAAGCACACAAAAAAAGTCGACATTTCCTGTGAAACAAAATTAAAAAAATAAAATACAATTAATTCATTTCAGAAAAAAGTCTGAATTTTCCTATGGAAAATTTCAAATTTGCAGAAGCTGCATTTTCCAGGGAAAAATCATTTCCATGGAAACTTCCTCAGCAGAGTTACAATAGAAAGGATGAACATAAGAACATAAGAATGGCCCTACTGGGTCAGACCAAGGGTCCATCTAGCCCAGTATCCTGTCTTCCGACAGTGACCAGTGCCAGGTGCCCAAGAGGGAATGAATAGAACAGGTAATTATCAAGGTAAACATCAAGGCAATCATCATCATCAGAACAGGTAATCATCATTACCCCTGTAGCTCATTCCCAGATTCTGGAAAACAGAGGCTAGGGACACCATCCCTGCCCATCCTGGCTAATAGCCATTTGATGGCCCTATCTTCCATGAATTTATCTAGTTCTTATTTTGAACCCTTCTATGGTCTTGGCCTTCACAACATCCTCTGGCAAGGAGTTCCACAGGTTAACTGTGCCTTGTGTGAAGAAATACTTCTTTTTATTTGGTTTAAACCTACTGCCTATTAATTTCATTTGGTGACCCCTAGTTCTTGTGTTATGAGAAGTAGTAAACAGCACTTCCTTATCTACTTTCTCTACACCAGTCATGATTTTATAAACCTCAATCATATCTCCCCTTAGCCATCTTTTTGAAGCTGAAAAGTCCCAGTCTTATTACTCTCTCCCCATACGGAAACCATTCCATACCCCTAATCATTTTTGTTGCCCTTTTCTGAACCTTTTCCAATTCCAATGTATCTCTTTTGGGGCGCCCACATCTGCACATAGTATTCAAGATGTGGGTGTACCATGGATTTATATAGAGGCAACATGATATTTTCTGTCTTATTATCTATCCCTTTCTTAATTATTCCCAGCATTCTGTTTGCTTTTCTGACTGCCACTGCACATTGAGTGGCTTTTTCAGAGAACTCTCCACAATGACTCCAAGATCTCTCTTGAGTGGTAACAGCTAATTGAGACCCCATCATTTTATGAAAACAAAGATAGAGACTAAATAGATTACAGGAGTCCCTGAAGAGCTGTAAAACCTCATGCTTTAGGGCATAAACCACCCTATAATTAGGCTTGGAAGAATGAGAGTTTTTATTGTTTTTTATCATTTCAACAGATGATATTGATGTTTATTTTAAATATTTTTTTCAATTTTTATCTATTTAACTTTTCACAGTTGTGCAAATAATGTAATGACAGTTGACTTTGAGATTCAAAAATTATACCCATTAAAACACAAATTGTCAACATCACATATCAAAATTCCCAGAGTAAATGTCTGTAAATCAAACTCTTCTATGTTCTCAAGCAGCATTTCTCTTCCTTTGCCAATCTGGAAATGTAGATTATTTTCAATAGACATATTTTTTCATCGGTTTGTGTCTGTACGGTGAAATCGATGTTTATTGACATTTACCAATTTAAAAAAACAACTAATCCTTCCCTGTCTAGCAATGGAGGACCATGGTGGATCAAAATATGAAATTTCCATTGTGGGGGATATTCTAACATTCTGATCATTGTTTTCATTCCAAAATGGGAAGTAAATAAAAAAAATTCCTGTGTAACGAAATTTAAAACAATTCACTTCAGAAAAATCAAACTTTTCTCATGCAGATTTTCAAATTGCCAGAAGCTGCTTTTTCCAGGGGAAAATCATTTCAATGCAGAATCCCTGAGCAAAGTTAGCAGAGGAAGGATTAAAACAAATCATAAGAACAAAAAGTGGAACACAAGAGTTTCTGAAGGACTCTAAAGACTCAGGTTTCGGGACATAATCCATCCTATAATTTATGGAGGCCAGGAAGAAGTTTTCCTATGGACAGTTTATCCAATAACTTTGCAAATTCCTCTGGAGGGTTTGGCCACCTACTGGGCTGGGCTGAGCCAGCAATTTCTATGTAAATTACACCAATTAACATCCACTTAACCTCCACATGTGCCACACAAACACCTGGGACAGTTCAACCGGAGACATGCCCCTTAGAATTTGAGCACATCCCAAAGTTGACTTTATTATAACCTTCTAGCATGAGGCACTGCTGTTCTCACGCACAGCTCAGGGGTGGAACAGGCTGTCTGTTACTTTATGCTCGATAGAAAACCTTTCACCTAAATTATTTGCCCAAAGGAATGCACTTGGCGTATGTGACGGGTTGGGGCCACAGAGACCTGCTTGGTGCTGCCACCTGGTGTGCCAAGGCTACTTCTGCCCCTGCTTCCAGGCCTTTTCCAGCTTGGGACTCCCGAATCCTGTCTGTTTTGAGCCAGATTCCACTGATCTGCTGCAAACACAGACCCAGGTCCGAACCAAGTCCACTCACCACTGTAAGGCCCCTGGAAGCGCTCTTGCCTTTGACACCCAGCTGCTCAACTCCAAGGAGGTTCAACCCCTTAATAAATCCGTTTTACCCTGTATAAAGCTTATACAGGGTAAACTCATAAATAGTTCACTTTCTGTTGCAAAGATAGAAAGGTATGCACACCTGATCGCTGTCCCAAGGCACTAACTCGTACTCAAGGAAACTTAATAAGTAAAAAGTGATTTTAATAAGTACAGAAAATAGGATTTAAGTGATTTTCAAGTAGTGACAGACAGAACAAAGTGAATTACCGAATAAAATAAAAGAGAACACGCAGTTCTATGTCTAATCACCCTGTGTACAGATAAACCCCTCCCTAGGTCCAGTAAACAGGCTATCTTCCTTCTAGCCTGGGCCTCGCAATCACTCACCCCCCTAATGTCTTTGTCCTTTGTTCAGTCTCTTTCAGGTCTCCTTGGGGGGTGGAGAGCTTCTTCCTTTAGCCAGCTGAAGACAAAATGGAGGGGTTTCCTCGGGGTTTAAATAGATTTTCTCCTCTGGGTGGACACCCCTCCCTCTCCCTGTGTAGCATCCAGTTACCAAATGGAGTTGGGGTCACATGGACCAGTCACCTGCACAACTCAGTTCCAGACTAGCCACATTCCTGGCAAAGTTCAAATGTGGATTGGTGACTGCAAGTTCTACTGTCTGTTAAGTGCTTCTTGATTGGGCACTTAACCTGCACATTCCTTTCTCAAGAAATACAACCGATATTCATAACTTCAACTACAACAATGATACATGCATACAAACAGGAGGAATAAATTCAGTAGGTCATAACTTTCACAGAGATATGTTACATGGCACATGTAGCATAAAACATATTCTAGTTACATATATACATTTATAAGCATCTCCCCATAAAGTTTTATGGGGAACACCGTCACAGCGTATGTCTCAAAACAGTTCCACCCATCCAAACCCTCATCTCTGCATTTGAAACTCCTAGGGTTAGGATTCAGCTCCCACCGAGCTTTGCTGCGTGCCGGTGTTTTGGGTGCTCTGGGTGTAGTTTCAGCCACCTAATTACAAAGGCATCTTCACGTTTATCCTGTGGGTACAGCGGCGGCTACACCCGACCCATAACAGCAGGGTTTGATCCACCCCGCGGCAATGTTATATTGGATATTTTCATATGATATAAACGGAAGAAGGAAATGAATTGATGTTATGGAAATGAAAACTTTGGATGGTTCCGCGTGAAAATGTTTCAGAATTTTCTATCCCTAGACTTTTTGTTCCAGTTTGGAACGGTTATTATTTATTTTCATTTCTGTGGAACAGAAATTCCTTTTTTCCAACTAGTTCTAATACTTAAGCATCTTCATGATTCACTGCCCCATCGGGGTTTATACCTAATGCCTCAATGGGTGGGAAAACTTGATGGGGCTGGTGGTGAAAGGAGACAGTCCCACAAGCTAGTTCCTCCCCTACCCTTGGAGTCTGGTATTCATTGGCTGGCGGGGCTGATTGGCCAGCATTCCCCAGTTCCCCAGATTTCACCTAGAACAGGGGCCATGTGAACCCTCTTTTAGCAAATGTTAGCACATGTAGGAACTGTCCAGTCCAATTGCAATATAAGAGGTGACTGGAAAAGACATGGCAACATCATACCCAGATTCACGCTATACAGGGCGTAGCAACTAACCCTACAACTCCCCTGCTTTTCCATATCTGTACTGTGAGAGCCTGATTCTCCACTCAATTTACACCTGTGAAAATCCGGATGATAAACATAGCACAGCCAGAGATCAGTTTCAGCCCTGAAACATGACACTTTTAGGTAATTTTCAACATTTTTTGGGGTTCTTTTAGCATTAATTATTATAACTCTGGATATTGTTGTTCTCCCTATGACAGGGTTGCCAACTTCCATATTCTACCGCAAGTCTCATGGTCATGGGCATATTTCTTAAAGCCCCACCTGCTGGAGTCCTGTGAAAATGTGAGGGTTTAGTTACAGTAAGTTTGTAGCCATCATAGCTGCAAAGAAGAGCTTAACGATGTGATGGAGTGTGACCCTAAAGGTTCAGAAATCAGGAGGAAAATTAAGAGAACCCAAAATTTAATCATGATTTTAAGCCAATCTCATTATTATTTTTTTTAATATTTGAAGTTGGCAACAGTGATTCAACTTCCCGGCCCTCTTTGCTTCTTGCTAAATTTTAGCTCTCAACACCGGCCAGTGGCAGTGAGTTTCACAGGCTCACTATATAACACCATTCAAGTCACTGGTAGAAGTAAGAGAAACGTTAGACTCTGCATCTGCAGGTGTAGATGAGGGGGTTGACCATGGGGCAGGCAAATTCAGACTGGAAATAAGGCGTAAATTTGTAACCCTGAGAGAAATTAGCCTTTGGAACAAGGGTTGTTGTGAATTCTCCATCTGTGACCATTTTTAAATCAAGATTGGATGTTGTCCTAACAGATCGGCTCAAGGAATTATTTTGGGAACATTTTCTGGTCTGTGCTACACAGGAGGTCAGACTAGATCATAATGGTCTCGTCTGGCCTCGAAATCTATGAATCTTATTTCCTTAGACTTCCCATCTGTGTGTTGTGCTATACTTAGATTGTCAGCTCTTTGGGACAGGGACTGGCTATTCTATATATCGGCACGTTTAGAATGGGTTTCTTACAATCGTAACAGGAACTCTAGGTCCTACCATCTTATATCATTACCCTTTCCTGGCCTGAGCAGGTAGCCGACATTTGGAGCCTTGTCCCCTTTCGAAGGAGATATTGATGACATGGGGAGAACTGGCAAGGGATTGTTTTCTCAGTCCCGCAACATTTTCCAAGATTTTGAAAAATGTCCCGCCCTGCATCAGGACAAAACTGAGAGCTCCCAGTGCTGTTCACACAAAAATAACAGAGTGGCACCCTCTCCAGACTGGCCAACAGCCCCATGGCCAAGGCACTCGGCTGGCACGTGTGTTCGAATCCCACCTCTACCCCAGGCAGAGCAGTGGGGAGGGCACTCAGCTGAAACGTGAGAGACCCAGGTTCAAGTCCATCCTCGGCTTAGTTTGGATCAGTGTCTCCTTCACAAGCACTGTTCCAGTTGGGTGCCTTAGCCAGGTGGCTTATTCTCGGTGTCTCTTGTTGGAGCTGTGCCACCCGGTGTAAAACTTCACATTGTCCTTGGGCCAGAGAGAAGCAGGTTCTCAGCCTGGGGGTCAGGGCGCTCACCTTGGAGGTGGGAAACCCGGCTTCAAGTTCTTGCTGGGCCCAGTTTGGAGCAGGAAGTGGTGCCTCCCGCTTCCCAGGTGAAGGCCTTAGCCACAGCACCATTGGATACCTCAGGGTGGCATAGGGCCTATGTGGCATCCCTGGCTGTGGGTGGATGAGGGGGTCTCGGCAGGGGGGCAAAGTGGAGGGACATAGGGGCTGGGGGGCTCAGATGCCATGGCCATGAGTGGTTTGGGGAGAAGTAAGCCTCCATAATCTGAGGTTCTTGATCCTTAGCGACAGATGTGCAGCGGCCACACCCCATTTTGCCAACCCAAATTGTTCAAACATGAATCAGTCGTCAAAAACCAAGAGATTGGCTTCAGAATCATGAGGGTTCTTGCCTGTCCTTTTTTGTTTTGTCCTGCTGGTTTCTGAGCTTTTAGTGTCTCACTCGGGCCGCATTCTGAAACTTTTCTCTGGAACCACGAGGGTGAGGAATTTATTTTCTATTTCAACTGGGGGCTGAGATTCTCGGGTAATCCCATGACTCCAGGCACTGGGGCTTTGAGACAAACCGGCTCGCGATAAAATCAGCAGAGTTGGTATCACTGATTATGGCGGACCTTAGATGCTCCAACCAAGATTCAGGGTCCATATTTCTGGTCCTGGTACAGACACTTAGGGTGTCAACACGGCATCCTAAACCCAGCTTTGTGGGACCGAGGCTTGCAGTCTCAGTAGTTCCAAGTCTTCACTTGAGCGTTCACACTGCATTGTAAACCTGCGCTGACAATCGCTAAGATCTGGGTCTCACAGACGTGTTGATGTGACCGCACTGAGCTACACAGATCTTCTGACTCGGGTCCGTGGCTAGAGCTGCGTCCACACTGTGAAGTGACAGGGCTTGTACCCGAGCCACAGCGGGACCCAGGCTCTGATCTGTGCTGCTAGCAGAGTCCTAGGCCCCAGGTCCTGGCTCTGTGCCGCTTCGGGAGGTGGTGTTACTGTGTGGGCGTAACCGGATGCTTGCAGCGGTGGGAGACCACTAGACACACCACTAGATTGGTGTGAGCTGCTTTGTGTCGACCCAATGACGTAGCCTCAGCCAGGCCTCAGTGTGCCCTGTAGACACACCCATAGTACACATGTCCCTTCACCACCACTGAATACACCCAAAAGCACCTGACCTCCCAACCCTGCTTCCGTTCCATGAAAACCCAAAGGAACTTTGTTTGCTTGTGTAATAATTTGCATTCTGCGGGTGATGAGGGGCATATGAGGACCCAAGGGAAAGAAGCATTTGGGAATGTATCTATCTAGGTTTTATACCAAGGTCATTGCTATGATCCAGGGGCACCTACTTAGGAGAGACAAAGCAGATGGCCAAGAAGATGGCGTTCAAGCCTCAGGCCTCGTTTGCACACAAAAGCTTTCACTGTCCCAGTGCACTCAGTGGAGTGCAGGGCCCCCACGTGGATTTTTGAGGCCACATGGACACTGCAGCCGCTGCACTGGCTCCCTAGCTGGGCCGCTGTAGTTCTGTAGCGCAGGGTTTTCCCATCAAATGTCATAAATCAGGAGCGCTGGAACGGAGGAGGGGGCCAGAGGGGCCCTCCCATTTTGTACTGGTCATAAGGGCAAGAAATGGGAGGGGAGGGGGCAGAGAGGAGCGCGCGGGGGCGGGGTTTGGGGGGGGAAGAGGCAGTGCAGGAGCAGGGCCTCAGGGGAACGTCTAGGTCGACGTAACTACAGTGCTCAGGGCACAACTCTTCACAGCCCTGAGTGGCGCAGGTAGGTCAGTCTAATGTTCAACCAGACCAGGCCTTAGGCCTTGGCTATACTTGCGAGCTACAGCGCAAGAAAGCCTCCCAGAGCACTGTACCTCACTAACTGTCTACACTGGCAAGGCACTTACAGCGCTGTGTCTCCGTGGCTACAGCGCTGCTGGTACTCCACCTCCCCGAGAGGAATAACAGCTGTTGCGTAGTGGCTGAGACGTTCTTGCTCTAATGTAGTCGTGGGAGTACGCACTGACTGACCTCCGGAAGCTCCCTTTGTTTTGAAACGGCACTTCCGGGTTGGAGCTCAGAGCTCCGTTTTGGGGGCTGCTTATCAAAAAAACAAACACAGCTACTGTTTTCTTTGAATGAGTGAGAGGCAGGCAGGGGAGTGCTGGCAACAAACATTTGCTTGAAGAGAGAGGCGGCCGGGGGGGGAGAGGGGTAGGGGTTGGGGTCCATTTCAGCGAGCGACTGCTTATCTGCTCTAAAAAAACAAACAAAGCCCCGGCTGTTTGCTTTCAGTGAGTGAGAGAGAGGAGGGAGGGTGGGGGTGCGTAAACTTAGGAGATAATGAGCTGACACTCTGTGGATACCCCAAAAACCCACTCTCTCTCCCCACACGCTCCCTGTCACACTCCACTTCACCCCCCCTCCCCCATTTGAAAAGCACATTGCAGCCACGTGAACTCTGGGATAGCTGCCCATAATGCACCGCTCCCAATACAGCTGCAAATGCCTCAAATGTGGCCACAACAGTGCGCTGGCAGCTGCCAGTGTGGACAGGCTGCAGCGCTTTCCCTACTCAGCTGTACGAAGGCGGGTTTAACTCACAGCTCTGTACAGCTGCAAATGTAACCTTACCCTTAGTTCTATTGCTAAAAAGGTGCTTCACAGCAGAGTAGCTATTTTCACGGAAGGGGAAGGGATAGCTCAGTGGTTTGAGCATTGGCCTGCTAAACCCAGAGTTGTGAGTTCAATCCTTGAGGGGGCCATTTAGGGATCTGGGGCAAAAATTGGGGATTGGTCCTGCTTTGAGCAGGGGGTTGCACTAGATGACCTCCTAAGGTCCCTTCCAACCCTGATATTCTATGAAATAAATTATACCAGTAGGCGGCACCTTTATACTGGTTCTAACTGTGCCCACTCGAGCTGTTGCACCGGTTTGAAAATCACACCCCTAACCAAGAGGTTTCTCCCAGCCCCAAATCTGTGTGCAGACCAGGCCTGACTTGGCAATGGCTCAGCTGCTGGTGTGTTGAGCCCACTGGCCATCAAACTGACCAGCGGTCCATTGGCCGTGAATATCACTCTGTAGTAATCACATCCGCGACTGGGAGAGAGTTTCAGAAGCAATCCCGTCTGGCCATAATTATTGCCGAAGGAGAACTGCCGTGTGAGCGTGTGTCTCCAGAGGGGGGCCAAGTCAACATCCCCGATTCAACTTTTAATGGCTCAGCTAAATCGCATTGGGCATCATTAAAAGAGCACGTTGCCTTGTGCATTGCCGGGTGCGGAGAGCTTTCTTGGGGCATGCGTCTGATCGCTACAGCGACGAGGGATCACCAACTGCTAAACGGACCTTTAATGAAACCCTTGGGGATGCGCCAACTTTCCCAATGTTTCTGTAAATGGCAGTTGTTTGAATTGGTGTAAAGCATACTCGCATATTGGGCTGCATTAGTAGCAGCATTGCCAGCAGATCGAGGGACGTGATTATTCCCCTCTATTCAGCACTGGTGAGGCCACATCTGGAGCACTGTGTCCAGTTTTGGGCCCCACACTACAGAAAGTATGTGGACAAATTAGAGAAACTCCAGTGGAGGGCAATGAAAATGATTAGGGACTTATGAGGAGAGGCTGAGGGAAGTGGGCTTATTTAGTCTGCAGCAGAGAAGAGTGAGGGGGCAGTTGATAGCAGCCTTCATCTACCTGTAGGAGTTTTCCAAAGAGGATGGAGCTCGGCTGTTCTCAGAGGTGGTAGATGACAGAACAAGGTCTCAAGTTGCAGTGGGGGAGGTCTAGGTTGGATATTAGGAAACACTATTTCATTAGGAGGGTGGTGAAGCACTGGAATGGGTTACCTAGAGAGGTGGTGAAATCTCCATCCTTAGAGGTTTTTAAGGCCCAGGTTGACATCCCTGGCTGGGATGATTTAGTTGGGGTTGGTTCTGCTTTGAGCAGGGGGTTGGACTAGATGACCTCCTAAGGTCCCTTCCAACCCTGATCTTCTATGATTCTATGAACACCTGTGTGTGACACTACAATGTTCGGCAACACTTGGGAGTTGTATAGTTCCCTAACTGGGTTGATAGACTTGGACTAGCAGAGATTGCATTAGCACTCTGAAAATAGCTGGATAGACAGTGCTTTGAAGTTGTGTCTGGAGCTTGGGCTCTGGAGCCTAGGCGGGAAAGGGGGGTGAGCTTCAGATAGTAGGCACCACTGATGATTTTTGGACACTCCAGGTCCTTGCACCCTGTGCCCTCAGCTGCCCAGAGCTAGGCCCAAACTGGCTCTTGCTGTTTCTCTTCACAGGTTTAACACACTAAGGGACGGAGGCAGTGGTGACATGTCCAGGGGCCCAGTTACATGTCTGAGGTTGGGTCTAAGTGGTTCTGAGTGTGTCAAAAGGCATCTAGCTGGTGTCACGGCCATGGCTAGGGTGAGGAGGAGTGGTCAAAAATTTCCCATCAGAACTTTTGTTTCTGACAAACAATATCTGTGTAATAAGATTTTGTTAGAAAACAAAACAGTTTCATTTTCCAGGTGAAAATGTTCAGGATTTCTTTTCCCCCCAAAAAGGGGGAGATTGGAGGGTTTTCTTTTTTTTTTCAATTAAACCTGAACTTTTCTGCTGAAAAAACCTCCAAACCAGAACTATTTTCCAATCAGCTGTATGGATGGACCCTGAATGAGGATGTAAGTAGCAGAGGGACCATTTTAAAGGTTCATTGTGCTATTAGACCTATTGTTGTTATTTGTATCACCATAGCGCTTACATGGGGATCACTGCAGCAGCCGGACGTATCTCTCGAACCTGAATTAACTTTGTAGACTCCCCGGGGCGTGTGGTCCAAGTGCTTGTCTTTGACATGGCCAGTTTCTTAGGCTTTCCGAACCCACAGTCAACCTTTCTGACCATGGACAAGGATGAATATAAAGACATTTTTCTGACTTTGTGTTATTGAATTGGTGTAAAGAACAGCACATAAGTGGTTCTGAGGAGGAAGCTGCCTTTTGTTTGTCACACTGGCAGGCAGCCGGTTGATTTCATTCTTTCCCATTCCAGAGATGACTGCCCTGATTCTGTGCAAGCCGAATTTCCCAAGCTGAAAGCCAGTTGTGTCCCCTTCTGGCACCCACAGACCTTCACGGAGTGGTTATCTCATGTGTTTGATGGGTTCCTTCTATTAGGGTTTTGGTCTGGGGTTAATTTCCCCACTGAAGACCTGGTTTTGCACCTGCTACAGATTTGGGGTCGGATTTTTAAAGGTATTTAGGTGCCTTGTGAGATGTTCAAAAGCACTGTTCAATATTGAAATCTGGCCCTTGGTCTAAGGGTGGGCTCAGTCACTGTGGCCCAGATCCCGCTCTGCTGGGCTCCATGCCAGCAGCACAGAGCTCCTCTAAAGCCAGCAGATCTGGCCGCTGGAGGATTCCATCTCTCTAGTGGTACCTGCATGATGCAGAGCCACCTTAGCGGCCCTGTGCCACCCCTTCCCAGTAGCTGGTGCCAGGGCTGTGACCGGAGAAGGGGGAAGGCTGGGGCACCTTATGCCCTGGTGATCCCCAGTTACTGAAATGTCCCCTTTGAGCTAATAGCAGCCAGCACAACTTAGAGCAGCCCCCATGCTGCTCTAAATTGTATCAAGATGGCCCCAGGATTGGGGGATCACATAGGTGGCTTAACACCCCCTTGGCAAGTCCCCTTCCTGAGTCACACACATCATTCCTTGCCGCCAGCTCAGGATCTGGGCCTATCGCTCTAAAAAATATAGAGTCTGCTCTGACTTCCATGGGTGTAAATCAGGAAAACCAAAATTAAAGCGAAGGATTTATGGCTGCTTTCCCTCATCACAGCAGCTGGGACATACTGGCCCATAGCTTTTATAGGCAAATGAGTTGTTGTATTTCACTCTGCAGAGGAAACGGTTAAAGGGTAATAGGCTAATCGGCATCTTGTTAGCACATCAGTGCTGTCTAATTAGGAATATAATTCACCTAATCACTAAACATAGGAAAAAGGTTAAAAAATAACTAAACAATTCATATGTTCAAAATAAGTGGCAAAAACGTGTTTATAACATTTTACCTTATTTTTCTCTTGGGAACCTTTTTTTCATAGTTTAATCAGTTGCATGATTAAAAAATAATAATTTCAAAAATAAAATGCATGTGCCAAATGCTACTAAGACTAATCCATGACCTGAGAGTGAATTCATTGGCTCATGGTCAGGGATTTTCCAACAAAATATTTTTTTCATCCAAAAATTCTGATTCATCAGACCCAAAACTTTTTATGGGAAAGGGCTGATTCTGGGGGGGAAATAATTGGAATTTTTTTTCAGGGTATGTGTCCCCCAGAGTAACCACCTGGTCATGGCACTTGCCTGGGAGGAGACCCAGGTCCAAAACAGGCATAGCAAGGTCTTGAACCCCACCATGAGTGTGTTAGCTATTGTGGGGTGTATCTGTCTCATTTTTCATGAAACATTTTGAATGGTCTCAGATTCACCCCATTGTGGAACAAAATTACAAAACCCCACATTTTTTTGTGGGATGGAAATCTATTTTCCAGCTTTTGGTGCACTGCTTGGGTATTTGTAGGCATGCAACGTTCATTTTCAGAGCATACCCAGATCGTACACTAATAGGCCAATGGGCGCACGCATCATGTTTGTGGGAATGATTCCAATCTTCCCTTTATTTATTTTTTCCATTCATGTGTGGAATGAATTTTGTTATGTGCGCCAATATCGAGGGGATGTGCGGATGTGCACCACCAGTAGAAACAAAAAACCTAGATATGATTTATATGATTAAAAAGTTACCATAGGAATAACACACTCACCTGTGCCAGCCAGGACAGGTTAGGCATTTTAGAACTCACTACTCAAATAATTAAATTTAAGCATAAGAGAGAAATGAAAGTATGAAATGCACAGACCGGTCAAAAAATGAAAATAACACACTTTGACAGAATAAAATTACAGAGACTATATGTGCATTGCAAGAAGTAACAACAACAACACAAGTATGTGTTGGGAGGTGAGTGTAAAAGAGAGTGTGAATGTGAAAGAGTTAGAGATGGAGTGTGTGTGTGTGTGTGTGAGAGAGAGAGAGAGACACACAGTGTGTGTGAGAGAGAGACTCTGTGTGTGTCTGTGTGTGCGCATGTGAGAGACACTTAGGGCTTGGCTACACTTGCAAGTTAGAGCGCACTAAAGCCTCCCGGTGCGCTCTAACTCACTCCCCGTCCACACTGGGAAGAGACGTAGAACACTCTGACTCCGCGGCTAGAGCGCTCCTGGTAATTCACCTTGGCGAGAGGAATAATGTCTGATGCGTCTGGGCTGAGACGCTCCAGCGTCAGTGTGAACGAGGTGTTGCAGTACTGTGCTCTGATTGACCTTCGGAAACATCCCATAATCCCCTTAAGTCAAGGGGCCTCTCTTCTCATGGCTTTGGAATCGGCTGTAGGAATGCGGAAATGCCCTTTCAAAGCTCCGCTTCTGACAGCCGGCTGCTTATCTGCTCCGGGGCAAAGCAAACATTACTGAGGACTGTTTGCTTTCAGTGAGTGAGAGAGGCTGGGGGGTGGGGGGTCTGAACTTACAAGACAGCGTGCTGACACACTCTCAGCACCCCAAAAACCCACTCTCTCCCCCCTCCACATACACACAACACACATCCTGTCACACTCCACCCCACCCCCTGCATTTGAAAAGCACTTTGCAGCCACTTTAATGCTGGCACAGCTGCCCATAGTGCACCGCTCCCAATGCCGCTGCAAGTGCCACAAATGTGGCCACGCCAGTGCGCTTGCAGCTGTTAACGTGGACAGACTGCGGCGCTTTCCCTACTGTGCTCACCGAAGGCTGGTTTAACCGAAAGCGCTCTACTTCTGCAAGGGTAGCCATGCCCAAAGACAGAGTGTGTGTGCTGGCTGCTGGGAAACTGCGTAAGAGACCATAGAATCATAGAATATCAGGGTTGGAAGGGACCTCAGGAGATCATCTAGTCCAACTCCCCTGATCAAAGCAGGACCAATCCCCAATTTTTGCCCCAGATCCCTAAATGGCCCCCTCAAGGACTGAACTCACAACCCTGGGTTTAGCAGGCCAATGCTCAAACCACTGAGCTATCCCTCCCCCATGAGGTGGCCTATCCCTCCAACCATGAGCTGTCTCTAAGCACAGTGGCACTCACCAGTCCGAAGGCTCCTTCAGACCACATCAGCTGCCAGCACCTCCATCTAACTCCAGAACCCTGTCCCCGCTCCCCTGCTCTGCAGAGATGGCGGGATGGAGGCAGTGGACGGGACACCCTGACATCAGTGCCCCCTTTTTCCCCCTCCTTCCGCTCTGCACAGCCAGCAGGAGGGTCCCG
Organism: Chelydra serpentina; assembly: GCA_037349315.1. Classification (NCBI taxonomy): domain Eukaryota; kingdom Metazoa; phylum Chordata; order Testudines; family Chelydridae; genus Chelydra; species Chelydra serpentina. The sequence goes on along the minus strand of JBAIAC010000046.1, from coordinate 3,541,297 downwards.
GGAGCCGCTGGCCAGGGGCTCCAAGGCCGAGGGCAGGAGCAGTGCAGCAGGGCGAGGAGCACCTAGACACAAATTGCCGGATGTGCGCAGCTCTGCTAATCAAACTGTGTGGGACTTGATTGACTCTTGTACTGCCGTGCGGCCGTGCAGCTTAGAGGGAACACTGATAATAACTCTCTGAAAATGAGTCATTAAAACATCCATTTTAGCACAAACTGAGGCTGAGAGGAGTTAACGCAACACTGACCTTGATTTGTTTGTAGAAATCATCAAATATCTTTAGGACAACATCCTCCCGCTGTTTGAGCAAAGGGTAGACACGATGAAGCAGAGGCAGGGCGGTGCTGGGATGGAGCATCCCACCCAGCAGAGACAGGCGCTGAGATTCTGGGACATCTTTTGTGCAAGTGATGAAGAGTTTAGGAATGAGGAAGATCATAATTAGCTCCAAGGCTCTGCCTTTCGGAGGAAAAAATACACCCTGTGAATCTGGGCGCCAGCCCCATGTAGATGGGATTAAGGCTAGAAAAAAGAGGAGAATCTGGGAGCAAATGGGAGCAAATGCATAGAAAACCCCAGGAGCCTATGATCAAATAATGGGGAAAAGTGAAGACGTGCCTAGTCCTGCTTTAAATTGGGCCAGAATCCCTAGTCCACTCAGGCTGCTTCACACCGCACCAGTGTCCCAAAGCATCCGTAATTAACTAGCCCAGTGGTCCCCAACGCGGTGCCCGTGGGTGTCATGACGCCCGCCAGGGTATTTATGTGCACCCGCCTACCGACAAGGGAGCACTTCCGCGGGGCAACCCGCCTCCGCAGAGCGCAGCCGCCGGACAACCAGCTGCCGAAATGCCTCAGAGAAGCAGTAACGCCAAGAAGCGTCGCCGCCACTTTTTCGGCGGCATTTCGGCAGCGACACTTCTCGATGATGCCGCTTCTCGGCGGCATTTCGGCGGCTGGTCATCCAGCGCCCGCCACACTGTTCTGGGAACATGAAGATGCTACTGCAGTGGAAAGGTTGGGGACCACTGAACTAGCCAGTTTAACTGGGCGCCCAGCTGTTCGTCATCACAGAATGGTGCAAAGCAACCGAACAGCACTGGTGACTCTGGCCCGTGGTACTGCAGAAAAACGTGGCATGATGGTGGCTTTTCCCTAGTTTTGGGAGGTGTTTTATGGGAGCCCTTTGCATTGCTGAGCTGTGGTTGGACTCTTTTAAGAAGTTAGTTTCTTTGTATCTTGCTTGTGAAAAGAAACCCACTCCCTTAGACCAGCTTCTTTCAAGTGTGCAGCCCCATTAAACCCAATGGGTTTGTACAAGAGGCACGAAGGACTGGTCTACACTGGGAATTTACATTGGCATGGCTGTGTCTCTCAAACTCCACACCCCCTGGGAGACGTGGCTATACTGACCTAAGCACCCTCAGTGTAGACAGAGCTACGTCAGTGGAAGAATTCTTCCGTCAACTTAGCTACCGCCTCTTGGGGAGGAGCTTTATCTGCTATGCCAAGGGGAGAAACCTCCTGTCAGCAAGGTAGAGTCTACACTGTAGCACTACAGCGGAGCCGCTCCAGCCCTGCAGCTGCACTGTTTCAAAATGTAGACGTGCCCTAAAGATGTGAATTAAAAGTGGATTAGCTAAACTGCATTAAACCCCTGTGTGGACAGTCTCGTTAAGGGTACGTCTACATTTAAAACACTGACAGGTGGGAGCTATGTCAGTGGGAGAAGCTCTCCCATCGACATAGCACTGTCTACAAAGGGACGTTAAGGTCATTATAACTACATGGCTCCAGGGTATGGAATTTTCACACCCGTGCAACATAGGGCAGGTCTACACTACCCGCCGAATCGGCGGCTAGCGATCGATCTTTCGGGGGGCGATTTATCGCATCTTAGATTAGACACGATAAATTGATCCCCGAGCGCTGTCCCCTTGACTCAGGTACTCCACTGGCACAAGAAGCGCAGGTGGAGTCAACGGGGGAGCGGCAGCAGTCGACTCAGCACCGTGAAGTCGCCCAGGTAAGTCGACCTAAATACATCGACTTCAGCTACACTATTCCCATAGCTGAAGTTGCATATCTTAGTTAGATCCATCCCCCCCCCCCCCCAGTGTAGACCAGGGCTTAGTTAGACAGACATAGACCTCAGAGTTAAATCAGTTTAGCTTAATTCACGTTGAGTGAATTCCCAGAAGAATTCTATCTTGGTGGGAAGTGTCAGGACGATTGGATAACTTTATGGGGGAGGTGGGTGTGTAAAAGTTGTGTCTATAGTGGAAATCTATCTTCAGTCTAAATTTTGTTCCAGCCACTGCAACTTCATAATACAGCATAAAACCATCCCAAAATATGGTTATTAGTGAAATATCCATGTTATCTATCTTTTAGTATAGAGGAAAATGCTGAAATTAGCAATGAGATTCTTGTTCTTTTGCCTCCGAGGTGAAGCTGCCAATAAGGAAAGTGTGAGAGAGGATGGATGGTGTTTTCTTGTATTTAACATCTGCCCATCAAATTCCCCAGAAACACTGTGATTTTAATGGGCTAGTGAAATATTGTATTGAACAAAAGTCATAAGCAGAAAACCAATAGGAAATGAAAACATTTTATTGCAAAACATGTAATAAAGACAGCATGACAACGCAGATTTTTAAAAAACAGCTTTTTACATCAAAATACGTTCATGAAAACCTTGATTTCAGTTACATCAGTATAAAATCAGCATCGGTGTCATATTATATTTATTCTTCTTTAATTGAACAAATCCTCATTGTTGTTTCTTTGTGGGAATTTTTAAAGAATGGATAAACCTCTCCTAAGAATGAACAATCATTAAATGTGAACAACACAGACATATCAGTTACATTGAAAATAGTCACCTGCTTCTCTTGGTAAATAAGATAAACTCCAATTTTCTTGGGCTTTTTCTGCACTATGACCCGGGTCCATGGGTCTGTTTTTGCCCAATAATCTCTCCCACTCAGACCCAGAGCCCAGAATCCCTTTTTAGGGGACAGGGAAAGTTTTCCTTTTCTCTGTATGGATTTTCTGGCCACCCCCAGGTCCCAGTCACTGCTGCTCACAACCTCCACCTCCCAGTAGTGCTTTCCAGAGGAGAATCCTTCAGAGCCCAGCACACAGACAGTCGAATCGAATCTCTCTGGATTTGGTGGAACTTGCTGAGGTTGGGCTTCATGTGTAAAACTCTTCTTATCCCCAGAAATGGAGAGGTTGGGGTGGGCTGTGTCTGCATCGAGCATGATGTCATCTACAGGAAGAGAGTTTGGGTTTTGAGAAGCGACAAAGAGTCCCGTGGCACCTTATAGACTAACAGACGTACTGGAGCATAAGCTTTCGTGGGTGAATACCCACTTCTTCAGATGCATGCCATCTGGGTTTTGAGACTCTATAATGCCAGTATAAATTACAGTACGGGGGAAATATACACCATGGGGCCGCCTTCTGCAGATCCTCCTCATGCAAAGCTCCCACTCATTTCAATGGGAGTTTTACCTGAGGAAGGACTGCAGGACTTGACCAGTGCTGCACACTTGCCAATTCAAAGTTGCATTGAACTCTGTCGGAAATGAGACTTGTGTGATATTTGCACAAAAATAAAAGTGATCCAGAATTGTTTATCACATTAGTACTCAAATTGGGCCGGATTCTGAGCTCAGTTACACAAGTGTGAATCCAGAGTAACTTCACTTAAGCTAATGGCCAGCAAAGTACACCATCACCATCGTAACTGAAAGCTGAATCAGGCCCACCTAGTATTATGAGATGTATTGTGTGGGACAAATGGCAAAAATATGTTTCCTATGACAGCTAACTATCATAAAGTTCATCATATGAAAAGTTCATCATAAAACACAGAATTGGATTATTAAGATCACAAACACTGGTCATGTCAACATACCCCTATTACAATGCACATAAATAATAAAATATTATAATTATTCATTAAAATAAAGTTTTACCTAATAATTAGACCTGGAATCAGGACCCCTAGGTTCTGTTCCCAGCTCTGCTGCTGTGTGACATTGGTCAGGTTACAGAAGCTCTCTGATAGTTGGTTTACTCTGCAGTAAGATCAGTATGGTGCCAATCTCATTAGGTGTTTTATAATTGTTTGTAAAGAGCTCTGAGATGGTCAGCAGAAAACTCCTGTAACATGCAAATTATTATCTGCATTATCTTCACTGTCAGCTCATCATCACTGTGTCGTTCTTGGCCTCAGCATCAGTTTAATCTTCTCTCACCAGAGCCAATGATCCCACCACTGTCTTCATCTTGGTGCCCTCATAAACCTCATCGACTTGCTCCTGACCATGCCTGTCACCACTGCAGTCCCCTTTGTGGTCCCACCACCACTGCATTATGATTCTCATCACAGTCCCCATTCCTGCCACCACATCGTCTGTGCCTTCACTGTGGCCAAAATCCCAAAGTTCCTCCTGAGGCACTTTTGAAAACGCCGCTCCAAGTAAATACTGAGGCCCAGCTCCTCAAAGATATTTAGGTGCCTAACTCCCATGGGGATCATTACCTTGGAGGAGCTGGGCTGAAATGACTTGGGAGCGCAGGTCTGTCAGAGGGTAGCTGGCCCTCTGAAGGGGTCAGGGGCTCAGACTTCCCCTGACAGGCTCCACAAGGGGGCATGATGAAGCTCAAGTTCACCTGGGAGTAGTTACATCACTGAGTAACTGGGGGAAGGGAATTACGCGGGGAAGCACCGGGTGTTGATAAAAGGTTAAGGGCCACAGTGAGAGGGGGAGCTCCCAGGGAGAAAGGCAGCAGCCAGAGAGGCAGAGGAATTCATAGAATCTTAGAATCTCAGGGTTGGAAGGGACGTCAGGAGGTCATCTAGTCCAACCCCCTGCTCAAAGCAGGACCAACCCCAACTAAATCATCCCAGCCAGGGCTTTGTCAAGCCTGACCTTAAAAACCTCTAAGGAAGGAGATTCCACCACCTCCCTAGGTAACCCATTCCAGTGCTTCACCACCCTACTAGTGAAAAAGGTTTTCCTAATATCCAACCTAAACCTCCCCCTCTGCAACTTGAGACCATTACTCCTTGTTCTGTCATCTTCTACCACTGAGAACAGTCTAGATCCAGGAGAGCTTCGTGAAGATGTCCCAGGAGGATTTCTGCTCTATCCCCAGACATGTTAACAGACTTTTCTGGTAGCAGCACTGGCAACGACTAAAAGGTAAACCATCTAGGGCAAGCTAATCATTAAAAACCCATTGCTAACATACCATGCCAATTCTATTCAAAATAAATGTTAAACACTTACCTGCTGATCCTTCCCCTGATTCACGGTCCGGGTTACCGCCTTAGGAGGGTTGGTAGGGGATCTCCGTGAGGGTGATGAAGAGATCCTGGCTGTCGGGGAAATCAGCATTGAACACGCTGTTGACTGCCTCGTCCTCCTCCTTCCTCATCTTCCTCATCTTCCCCGTCCGCGAACATCTCCGAGGAAGTGGCCGTCGATAATACCCCATCGTCAGAGTACACGGACACTGGTGGGGTAGTGGTGGCGGCACCACCTAGAATTGAATGTAGTGCCTCGTAGAAACGGCAAGTCTGGGGCTGGGATCCGGAGCGTCCCTTTGACTCTTTGGTCTTCTGGTACGCTTGTCTCAGCTCCTTGATTTTCATGCGGCACTGCATTGCGTCCCGGCTGTATCCTATCTCCGTCATGGCTTTCGAGATCTTCTCGTAGATCTTCGCATTCCGTCTTTTCGATCGCAGCTCAGAAAGCACGGACTCATTGCCCCACACAGCGATCAGATGCAAGACTTTCCGATCAGTCTCTGCTGGGGCCCTCTTTCTAATCTGCGATTGCATGGTCACCTCTGCTGGAGAGCTCTGCATCGTTGCCAGTGCTGCTGAGCTCGCCACGATGTCCAAACAGGAAATGAGATTCAGACTGCCCAGACAGGAAAAGGAATTCAAATTTTCCTGGGGCTTTTCCTGTGTGGATCTTCAGAGCATCCGAGCTCGGACTGCTGTCCAGAGCGTCCACGGAGTGGTGCACTCTGGGATAGCTCCCGGAGCTATTAGCGTCGAATTCAGTCCACACTAACCCTAATTCGACATGGCCATGTCGAATTTAGCGCTACTCCCCTTGTCAGGGAGGAGTACAGAAATCGATTTAAAGAGCCCTTTATGTCAAATTACATAGCTTCATTGTGTGGATGGGTGCAGGGTTAATTTGAGTTAACGCTGCTAAATTCGACATAAACTCCTAGTGTAGACCAGGCCTAAATGTGCCTTTTTCCAGTCTTCTGGAATCTCTTCTGTCTTCCATGACTTTTTAAACACAATAGCTAATGGGCTCAGTCATTTCCTTGAGTATTCTAGGATGCTTTTCTTCAGGCCCTAGCAGGGCCAGCCCAAAACATTTTGGCACCTGAGGCGGGGAGCTCAAATGATGCCCCCATACTCCCTCCCTTGGGCCAAAATTTTAAAGGTCTCAATTCTGCCTTCTTCCTGTTCTACTCCTCTCATGGTACTGCTCTGCTACCTACCCCAATAAAGGAGAACTAACACTTAAAATTTTTGAACAAGGCATTTAAAGTTAACACTTAACTTTCAAACTCCTGAACAGCAAATGTAACTTTTCTTGTCTGCATAGTAAACACTGGCATTTTTATCTGTTTGAATAATCAAAGTGGTGCTTTCCGTGCCTTCTTGGTTGCGAAGATTTGAACTGTTTCCTGAAGGTCCACAGTCTGGGCCAGTTCATGCTCTATTGAGATGGTTGCAAGGCCGACCAGGCTCTCCTGGGTCATTGTGGAGCGTAGATGTGTTTTTATTAACTTTAGCTTGGAGAAGCTGCGTTCTGCACTGGCAACTGTTACAGGAAGTGTTAGAAGTATGCGCAGAGCAACAAAAGCATTTGGAAAGAGGGTGGTCATCTTATTTGTGCACATATATTCCAGAACAGCCTTTGGAGTTGATCCTGCTGAACCGTATCTTGAAAGGACTTTCAGTTCATCACCTAAATCACTCGTATCAATATCGAGCATGTCATCATGTGTCAACACAGTCTCTAGTGCCTTGCATTGCTGGTGTAGGTCTTCTTCAGGTATACTGAGGAGTTTTGGAATATCAGACAACATCCCAAATATACTGCTGTGTTCCTTGAGCTGCATGAAACATTCTTCAACTGACTGTATTGCACAATCTAGCACCTGGTTAAAGAATTCAACTTTGAATTGTTGTTTGGGGTCTCTTATGGGATTATCCCGTGCCTCGTAATCAAAATGTCTTCTTCTTCGGTGACTCTTGTATTCTTGAATGGGTGGGAAAATAGCTTCAGTGTGAAGTTCCTCTGCCAGCGTCTGTGCATTCTTCAGAATATTTTGAAATCCCTCATCTGAGCAGTAAGACTGTAGGCATGACTTTGCTTTCTCCAGTTGTCCCATTGCTCCAGATATATCGAGGTCAACACCTTGGAGGCTCATTGAGGCATGGCTCCAAGAGGGCAGAATTTAGGTGGTGTGGGTGCGTACCTTCACCCTGTACTTCCTGGTGCTCACTAGTTTGGGTTTTGTTGAATTGAACATTAACAAAGCTTTTTGCTATTTAATTTCCCACCTTTTTTTAAGAGAAAGAGAAAAGTTGTTGGCTGAAGTTAATGGTCCGGTGGGTTGTTATAAATATCACGTAGGTCTGCAGTTCAGACACCCCTGTGGACAGGTAATGAACAGACCTAGATCTTAGAAAATGCTTTTCATCCGTAGCTCCCAAACAGGGGAAACATCATTATTCACCTAGTTTAGGGGGGAAACTGAAGCACAGTGTCACTCAGCAAGCCAAAGGCAGAGTCCCAGGCTTTCTGAGTCTCAGTGTGCTATCCCCCACCGCCCCACACACACGCACACAGAGCCACACTGCTGCTCTGTGATTCCCACACACACACACACACACACACACACTCTGTGCACATTGTCATAGTTGACTAAGGAGACCCGTCGTGCTTTAAAACAGCTGATCTGTAGCTGCTAACAGAGAAATCTTCAACGTTGTCCAACTCAACAGTTTTATTACATGGTGGTTCAGTTCTGTTACATCTGTTTCTCCTTTTCCCGCCATATTTTTACTCACCCATCCCCCACACCATCCGTTCCAGTTTAGCCTCCTCCCCCCATCCCATTAAGCCATTTGCATTTGGGAAGCCAGGTATGCCCCCCAAAATGCTGGGAGAATCTCTCCCCTTTAACTCAAGCTGTTTTGGGGGGCAATGTCTCAGGAACTTCTTGCTCAGATGACCCCAGATTTAGATTTCTTGCCTTGCCCCACACCCCCAGGAGGCAGGGCAAATTTCAGGACAATCTGGATGTACATGTGGCGTTTGCAACATTTTGTCTCCGGCATCACCGGGGCAGGGCTGACACAGTGGTGCTGCATCATGATACTGATGAAATTTAGCAGCAGCAGCACCTTTGCTTTCTGCAGATCTCTAGCCCAGGGTCAGTCCAAAGGCATGGGAGCCTCCACGCAGAGTGACATGGCCCGTTTAGCACAGAGAGGTGTTGTCAGCAGAAGGCGAATGCCCCCTGTAGATAAACACAGGTGGACACCAGGGCCTTAAGACGTGGGGACCACTCCATTCATCTCTGTGGGCAGTTCCCCACTCCCTTCCCAGTGTTGGGGAGCCTGTGAGATGCACCAAGCATGCCCATCCTCAGCTCCTCACCCCCAACTCAGCTGTGTGTTCTCGGGGCATGATACCAGGATGGCTGTCCTCAGCTCCCCATGCAGAGGGGCGGGGTTCACCCACATACTGGTTCACATGGGGGCAAGGAGAAGAGCTCAGATACCCCCAGAGGGGCAGGTACCCCTAGGTCCCAGATCACATGAGGGGGCAGGGAGAGGGGGCCAACCCAAGAAGGCCAAGCCAACCAGAACCTGCTCACATGAGCAGGGAGGAAAAGAAGTGGGGGTTAGACTCCAATAGATGGACAGGGGGGCTCCAAAGCCTGGCACACAAAAGGGGGCAGGCAGTGGAGCTCAGACTCTCCTGGAGGAACAGGGGGACCCCCCATGTTCAAACACATGCACACAAAGGTAGGGAGAGAGGATCAGACCCCTCCCCAATCTTGTCAGACAGCCCCTATTCTCCCCAAGTCCCTCAAACCATGTCCCACTTCCCAGTGTCCCACTCCCCGACTCCCCCAACTCTTTCCTACCCACCCCTCCCCATAATCCCCCCTCCACTCCCTATTCCCACCTACTTTTCCACCCCTAATCACCCTCCCCTCCCAGCGAGGATTTGCACCTGTAATTTATTCTCTGTTCAGAACTCCGTACAGCACTGCCTGGATATTCGGCTGTGCTCAGATTTCATTTCCCCTGTGGCAGAGGCAGTGCAAAATGATTATTTAGAGATGTGACAGGGTGCAACTCACCACTGCGGCGCCTCCTGCTGGCTGTCCTAGGAATTAGCTCTGCTTACTAGGGTGCCCTCCTCTGGCGGTGCCTCACCACTGTCACTTTTGCTCCAGGGATGCACATCACTCCCAGGACAGCAGCATCCTCTTCCAGGAGATCTGCAGTCGACTGTCCAGCTACTTCATCAATAGAAATCTACAGTCCATTACTCCAGGGCCACTTCCCACATGGCTCTAGACCAGCACCCTCTTTGCCCTTGTGTCAGGGCCTCAGTCCGCAAACCCCCAGCCAGGAGCTGTCTCTCGCTCCTCCAGTTCCTGCTAGCAGCACTGCTCTGTCCAGGGTGTTGGCAGTTCTCTTAGCCCTCCAGAGACACAGTCGGTCTCCCAACAAAAGAATTGCTGCCTCTACCTTGCAGCTCCCTTTTTATATGGGCCTGCTTTGACCTGATTGGCTGCTCCCCTCAGCCCTTCTCTGATTGGCTGCCTTCTGCGCAGCCTCCCTAAGGCTGCTTTTAACCCCTTTCCTGCCAGTGTGGGGCAGAGGCCCCATCACAGGGGATCTCAGTCCAATGGCTCAAACTCTTCCTGTTCAGAGGTCAGCAGAGATGGCAGGACCCCGCCCAAGGCTTTTATAGTTGAAGCAGGTTAACAAGCTGACCATTATCATCAACTTGCTTTGACGAGGCAGGCAGCAGTGCACACAGCTTGAGTTCCCATTGGTCAAGGCAATGACCCATGCATCTGTTCAATCCAATTCATGCAGCCATTCAAACTACAAAGCTGATTTACAGGTGGTTTTTCAATGTAAATCACATGTTTCAGAGAGACCAGGACTGTGGTTCTCAGCCTACTGATCATTGTGGGCCGCATGTGCCGCTCTCTATGGGTTACGTGGGCCGCAGCCACACAATATATATACCACCTGTATGGCCCTGAGGATGTCACATGGGCCACAGCTGTGTGCTGAGTGGGCCACAAGCGGACCACAGGCCGCAGGCTGAGAACCACTGGAAGACAATAACAGCCTCATTCCAGTAAACTTGCTCTAACTGATAAATACAGGCCTTTTGATTGAATGGCAATTAGACAGGTGCATGCGTGTTGTCGTGGTAACTACAGAGTGACATCAGTATACGTACCACAGGAAGTCAGAGAATACAGACAAATGCAATTAGCACCTACTCTTGATTCTTATCAGCACAGATGAATGGGCTGGATCACACCACAGTGCCTCTTGGTTTGCCTTTAAGGATCACACACACAGGGGAATCAGCCTGTTCACTTTATCCTGAGCTGGTTTGCCAGCGCCACAGTCCGCACCTCCTGCTCCCTTCCCTTGCAGGGCACAGCATCGTTCTGCACCGCAGTCATGTCAGGGAAACAGCCCCACTCGCTGCAATGAAACAGCCCCAGATCTAAATCCATTGGCCAAGCTTTCCCAGGGCACCAGTTAATCCTCTCCTGGAAGCGCTGGGCTTAAGGGTCGTTCGACTTTTCTCCCTCTCTCCATTTGCACAAATATCTGTTGCTCCCACCAAGCGCAATCAGACGATGGCACTCCCACGATGCCATACCGTTCAGCCACACACAGAGAAGGAATGAGACAGGGCAGGGAATGCGTGGTGGTGTGATGGCTATTAAAGTATTAAGAAATATGGCTCTCTAATCTATCAGGCCAAGGTTTAGCTAGATCCACTGGTAGGCAGATGTAGCTACACAAATTCTGACCAGACAGATAATTAACCACTGGAACAACTTGCCACATGATGGAGGATCTCTGGGTGTCTATCTGGAGACTGGACGTCTTTCTCAAAGATCTGCTCCAGCTCAACTATAAGCTATTGGCTGGATGCAGGAACCACTGTGTTATACAGGAGGGCTGACGAGGTGACCAGAATGGTCTCTTCTGCCCTTAACATCTATGAATCTATAAAGGTTTGAGCCACATGAGTTTCACTGGGCCACATTGGTCCAGGAAGAAGAGGCAGGAGTTAGTGCTTTTCAGCCCGAATTCATGCTGACAAAACCTAACCCACACATCTCACCCCAGACTTGTATATCTATCTGCCACACGTCTCGCGGGAGGTAGTTTAGCAAAATTTCAAAGAGCGTGTAATAGGGGTGAGTGACTTCCCTTGGGACATGCCTGGTCAGTCACCGAACTGCTGCTGAATCTCCCACCCTGGGCAGGTCCGATCCTTCCTAGCTCTGCCTGGGAAACCTTCTGGCCATTAGACCAACTCCAGCAGTGTGCCTGGGGAACCAATGCAATGGCTGCGTTTGGGAAGAGAGAGCGGGGCTGCAGGAGAGGCGGGAGCGAGGGGGAGAGAAAACAGGACGGAGGATGGAAAACAAAATCTGGGGAAATATAAGTGAACGGGGAAAAAGAGAAAAAGAGAGGAGGGGGAAAAGAGAGAGAGAGACACTCAGCCCGGCTGCTGCTAATGCTAACGAGCTCAGATCTCCAGAGACTGGAGATCCTCTGGGTTTGTTATTTGTAACGATCGTCAGTCTCCGTCCCTGCTTTTGCTGCCAGGACTAGCACTCTGCCCTGCAGGTCAGGACACCTGGGTTTAGCTCTGACCAATCCACGACTTCCTTTGTAACCTTTCGGTCAGTCACGTCCCTGTCCTGTGCCTCAGTTTCCCTTCCCACCCTTTGTCTATCTCATCGGTTTTTATTTTAATCTCTCTGAGGCATCCCACATTTCTCCACTGGCACAATGGGGCCCCGATCTCAGCTGGGGTCTGTGCAGCACCCGGCACGGTGAGGCTCCGATCTCGGTTGGGTTCATTCTAATAATAAATCCTGGGATGAGGACCTGAGGCTGATTCTAGCTGCAGTCATTGGCATGACTCCACATCGACTCTGGAGTAACTACAGTCCGGATCTGGTCCCTAGTTCCAAGATGCAGTTATATCCCTTAGCATTTCTAGTGTAAATAATCTGCAATAACAAACCAGATCAGAGCAAGCACGTAAAGAACAGGGGTGAATTTTCATATCAGACCAGTTTCTTAATGGGAACGAAGACCTCCCTGTCCGTGCCGGTGTAGCTATTAATTGCTTTCCCCCTCTCATAGGGCCAGATTCGCCACGGGTGTAAATTGGCATCGCTCTGCGGGCTTCAGGGGATCCGTGCTGATTTACAGCGGCTCAGAATCCGGCCTTTTAATTCCAATGGATCCAGGCCAATTTACACCCTCTTGGGGATCTGGTCCATTGACTCCAATGGCACAGTGCCAATTCCTATCGCTTGTGTTTGTGGGTTGTCTCTCTCGATCACTCCTTATTTTACTTCTCAGGCTCTTCCCCACTGTGCCTTCCCCTTTATTTATAAGGGGAAATCGTACCCGGCCCGCACCCGGGATGGGACCACAACGGCCATTCGGCTCGGCCAGGGAAGCAGCCCCTGCTCGCTGCAAGGGAATGACCCAGCTCCAAATCCGCTGGCCAAACTTTTCCGAGACGCCAGTTAATTCCCTCCTGGGAGCATTTGATTTACCGATCGCTCGGTCGCCCTCCCTCTTGCCACTCGCGAGGATATCCACTGCTCCTTCAGGTGCAAAAATCCACTCTGGTTCGGCCCAGTGTCACAACGGTGCTCTCACAGTGCCACACACTTGTGTCCCAAAAACACACTCACTTGCACGCAGGGCAAGAACGAGACAGCACACGTGCTGCGATGACATCTTATAGCACATTAGACAGCATTCAAATCTTAACAAATGAGGCCCTTGGAGGCTAGCAGACCAAAGCAGAGCCAAAGCCAGTGGCTGGAAGGTGAAGCTGGACCAATCCAGACTGGAAAGAAAAAGCGATTGCAGCAGGGGGACCGGGCCCTGCGTCTGCCATGGGGTGCTCTAACCACCAGGCTACACAGCCCTTCTTTTTTTCCCCTCCTCTCTTTGGCCCAATGACTCTTTAAGTGGGGATCCAAAGGGCTTCAGCAGGAGCGACTGAGGCGCCTCAGATCAGAACGTCCCCTAACGCAGCGGCTCAAACCCTCCCTTGCGCGATGGGAGACCCCGGGTTCAGTCCTTTCTCGCTCACACAGCGGGGGGGATTGGGCCTGGGTCTCCCACTTCCCAGGTGACCACTCGAACCCCGGTCCCCAGGGCTACACATTATAAGGGAGACACACACCCCCACCGCCTTCTCCAGCATGGGGCCAACACCAGTCGCCGTGCTCCCAGCACACCCAGCGGATCGGGCCTGCGGGCAAATCGGCCTGGGGCTGGCCCATCTTCCACTGGGGGCTGGGGGAGTAGGTGGGTGACAAGCAGCCAGAGGCCTGGAGGAAGGCAGCAAGTGCAAGTCCAGAGGCAGCTGGGAGCGCCTGGGCAGCCTTCAGAGTGCAGACGCTGGGGGTGAGCGAGGCCAGGTGCCTACGTGGGCAGGAGGCAGCCGCATGGGGGGGGGGCCGGTAGTCGCGGGGGTTTAGGTGCCCACGTCTCTCTGTGGCTCTGAGCCAACAGCTCCTTCTGGCCTTCAAGTCTACAGCTCTATAAAGGCTTCGTCCACATGAGTTTGACTTGGCCACTTCTGTGTTTGTGCAGCACAATGGGGGCATAACGGGGGCTCCCTGTGCTACCATAATACCCCTAATATATAACGTACAGCGCCCAGCACAATGGGGTCCTGGGCCATGACAGGGGCTCCTGGGGGGGTAATATCCCTTTTAACCCTCTGCTTGCTCGGAGTGGTGCTCTAACCCCCTCTAGTGGTGGCTAGGCCCCCTAGAGAATGACAAGCCTGCTACAGCCCTGGTTAAGGGAGATACGTCTTTTAGCTTGCGCAGTAGAAGCTCATAAGAACATGCATTAAGCTCAAGAGGTCCCAGGTTTGATTCCTGCTGTTGTCACCTTTGAGTGGGTTGATGTTGCACCCTAGTATATACGTACAGCGCCTAGCACAATGAGGTCTTGGCCCAGGAGCAGGGCTCCAATGCTAGCGTAATACCCCTAATCAATAATGTAGAGCGCCTAAGACAATGGGGTCCTGGTGTAACCCACACATCTCCTGGGTGTGGTGTTCTGTCCCATCTAGTGGTACTGAGACCAATTTAGAGAGAGAGATAAAATGAGTCTGCTCTACAGCCTTAGCTACGAGCCAGGAGGCTTTTAGCTCATGCAGTGGAGGCTCATGCACTAAGCTCCCGAGGTTCCAGGTTCAATCCGACCTGCTGATGAGTGGGGCTCTCAGTACTACTCTAATACCCCTAATTAGTAATGTACAGCACCTAGCGTAATGAAGTTCTAGATCGTTACTGAGGTTACAAGGCACTCCTGTAATACATCTAAAAACTATTATTATTCCAGAAAGGGAAAGGTGTTTTTCACCCCAAATTCATGCTGACAGAACCGTTACCCCAGCACTGTGTGGCGTTTAGGAACTGTATGCTTGGTGTGAGGAGGAATAGCTTAGTGGTTTGAGCACTAGCTTGCTAAACCCAGAGTTGTGAGCTCAAGCCTTGAGGGGGCAATTTATGGATCTGGGGCAAAAAAAATAATCTGTCAGGGGACAGTACTTGGTCCTGCTAGTGGAGGCAGGGGACTGGACTCAGGTCCTTCCAGCTCTATGAGATAGGCATATCTCCATATATTTATCAACGTTTCTGAGAGTTTGCACTGATCGGGATAGGTGCAGCAGCCCAGGATGCCATCCTGAGTGGATAGACAGATAATGTACCCAGAGCTCACCCCTTGGGGGACAAGGGCAGCTGGAGGAGCTGTGGGCTTGTACCAGTCCCATGGCTCAGCTTGGGTCACTCAGGGCAGCGCCCAGGTCTCCAGCCGGCCTACACCAACTTGGGGTCTGGCTGCCTGTTCCACGGTGGGTACAGGCTCTAAAGGAGACCTCCCCATGGGATCCCAAGGGAATTGTGCCCCCATTATAGGATCCCATGTGGCAGGAGTTCCCAAACTGTGGGCCGTGGCCCAAAGGTGGGCTGCGGCACAGTCTTGGCTGGTCCCCCATGGACAGAGTTGGGGGCTACATGGGTATTGACACCCCCCAAACTGTATAGATTGGCAGAGTGGTGACTAGCGACAGCCCCCACCCAGGGCTGGAGGAGTCCAGTGCCCCCAGCAGGTGGCAGAGGGCAAAGCAGAGCTGCCAGGTGACGGGCAGAGGGCGAGGAGAAGAGGCCGGCCTCGAGGGGCGGCTGCTCCCAGGGTGGCTGCAGGAGGCTGGATGGTTCACAGCCATTCCCGCTCCAAACCGCCGCACCCCAGGCACCATTGCTGTCGGGGTCCCTGGGATTGGGACTTGGCGGTCGGTGATCAGGACCAAGGTCATGGCTGGGCCCGGCCCAAGCATCTGCCTCGGCCCGGCCTTAGGGAAAATGGCTGGGTGGGAGCTGCGGAGCGTCCTGCAATTGGAGGAAGGTCCCCGGGGGTGTGTCTGACCCAGCTCCAGGCGCAGCCCATCCAGGGGAAGAGGAGATGTCCTGCCCCTCCCCAGCCCAGCCAGGACTAGCAGCTGGAACCCAGCGCACCATAGGAGCCTGCAGCCAGGGCGTCAGAGGTGCGGGAACTAGGGGTGCGGCGGGTGCTGAGCACCCCCAGGTTTCACTGGGCAAAGTTTGCCGGCGCTCTCAGAACGACGTGAGCATGACCTGGGTCTCGGAGCTGGGCTGCACCTGTGTGGTGAGAGCAGGAATTGCAGTTTTTCACACGGTTTTTGAACACAGTTTCATTAGCTAGGGGGGAATGTTTGGGAGCCCCTGTCATAGGGAATGGTGCCCCCATTATAGGATCCCATAGGGAATGGTGCTCCCCATAGGGACTCCCTGAACTGCTTAGCAAGGACCCCACATTCTGCTTTCCCAGGGGCGGGGTCTCATTCCCAGCGACCCCCGTTCACTAGCCATCGCTCCCCGTGGGCCCATCCCGGGCTGGGTCAATGTTCCTCACCCCAGTGGCTCCCACTGACCTGCGCCAATTACCCAAGCGCAGGATCGGGGCCCAGAGCCTGAACCCGCCACGCTCTCTGGGGCTTTGCCCAGGGAGCGGAGGGATCCTGCCTGGGGCTGTGGGGCAGCAGGGAGCAAAATGCGGTTCCTGTGGGATGGGCCGCTGGGTCCCCTCCTCACGGCATCTGTGGGATGTGGGGAGGGGCAGTGCTGGGGACTCAGGTCCCTGCAGGCCGGGGCTGTGTCTGTGTTCGATTCACACCCCCTTGGCGTGGGGAGAAGCAGAGGTATTGCATAGCCAGGGCCAGACCCCTGCGGGTGTCAATCAGCCCCGCTCCCCTGGAGCGAACCCCCCATGCCCAGGAGGCCCCCTAGTGGCCACATGCAACAAATCAAAGCAACACGGTGGGAGAGGGGGAGGGGAACACACGGAGCTGTGACACCAGATCCCCTGTCTCACGGGAGCTGGGCCAGTCCCCAGGTCGCTCACCATCCTGCTCCTGAAATAGGTGCAGGGCACTGGGTGCTGGACAGACGCTGCCAACATAGAACTGGGTCTCGGGTGCCGCTTCCTTAACTCTGTGTGGGACGGGGCTGCCTGTGCCACGGGGCCAGGCCAGAGGGACACCTGCACTGGGGCATAAGTGTCGTTCAGGGGACGTCCTGGCCCAGACAAGCAGTTAAAATCAAATAGTGAATTTGAAGGCGAGCTGCGGGGAAAATCTCTGGGCTCCCAAGTCAGCTGCAACATGCCAAAGATTCTCTCTGGTTCCAACCCAAATTGCTTATGAAGGCCAAGAGGCGCCGTGTGCGCTGGAGATTTTATTCAGTTACTGAGCAAAGAAAAACCAAAACAGAATTACACGGCATGGAGGGGAAACTCCTCATAGACTTTAAGGTCATAAGGGACCATTATGATCATCTAGTCTGACCTGCACAATGCAGGCCACAGAATCTCACCCACCCGCTCCTGTAATAAACCCCTAACCTATGTCTGAGCTATTGAAGTCCTCAAATCATGGTTTAAAGACTTCAAGGTGCAGAGAATCCTCCAGCAAGTGACCCGTGCCCTATGCCGCAGAGAAAGGTGAAAAATCCCCAGGGCCTCTTTCTTCCCAACTCCAAATATGGCGATCAGCTGAACCCAGAGCATGTGGGCAAGACTCACCAGCCAGACACCCAGGAAAGAATTCTCTGTCGTAACACAGATCCCACCCCATCTAACATCCCATCACAGGTCATTGCCCTGCAAACACTCCCCAGCTAATGAAGGGTCCATCCAGCCCACCTGCATTAAATCAAGTCAAACCATGGGGTGAACATGACCCAGGGCTTGTCCCTTACTGGGCAAATAGGCGTCCAAAGGGGGCTGGCCACAACCCAAGGCAGCAACACTTACAGCCACGGGGGAGACGGACTAGCACAGAAACCACATTGGGCTACGCCTGTCTACACAATAATCCCAGAGGGCAATTGTTGCTTCCTCCATCCCTGTTAGACGGAGGGGCTAATCAGTCTCCCCCAAACACAGGACAGGCGTCACCTATTGGGGCCTCCATCTCCCCTTGGTCACCGCAGGGGGCTCAGTCTGAGTCTAGGCCAGTCTCGGTTCCTCACTCTCTCCCCGCCGGAGACTGGTCTCTTGGCAAGAACCGGCCACCGGCCTCCATCTCTGTGCGGGAATTGCTCTGGGCCAGGATTTGGGCCGACACCAGCAGGGGCCAGAGCAAAGGCGCCACCAGCCAGAGACATTTGCTGTGAATGGCCGAGGGAAGCGGAGCAGAGCGTGACGCAGCCCCCCTCCCACCCGGGGGCAGGTGAATTCCCAGGACAGGCCCCAGGGCTGGGGAAGCCGGGAGCAGAGTTCAGTCCACGCCAGCCCCTCACAGTGCCCTCAGGTCTGCCCAGGCAGAGCCACGTCCCCAGAGGCCCAGGCAGCAGGGCCCAGCTGTCCACAGAGCATGTGGCACCGAGGGTCTGTGTGAGTGCGGGAGCTGGAAGCAGGAGGCATGTGGCTGCCGGGGGGGAGCAGAGCTGGGTTGTGCAGGATGTAGGCAAAGGGACAGAGACAGGAGCAAAGCCCAGCAAAATGCAGGCTGCAAGGGGCTGGATTTTAACACCCTTTTCTCTAGGCTTTCGTGGCTCCGGATGCGGGGGGGGGCTCTGGAGTAGCCACACAGCCACGTCACGCGTGTTAATGGCTGGATCTTGACTGGCCCCTGGATCTTCTCACCCAGTGTCTCTGCCACTGACCCCCATCCCTCCCACATGTCCCCTCCATGACAGTGGTTGCATCTCACCTGATCTTAGCCCTGGCGGGATCTGAGGACAGCCCATCGCCCGGGGATCCTGGCGCTCTGGGGACGCTCTCTGAGGTCTTTGCTGAGATTCCTAAGCAACATCCCCTCTATTCCCCCCTGCCCAGCCGGCCTCTGGGCATCACAGGCTGAGGCCGGGCAGGGCTGTGCCCATCCCAGTATCTGCAGCATGTCCCCACCTCGCTAGAGCTGCTACCCTCAGCTGCGTGGCACAGGCAGGACACACGGCGCCGGGGACCAATGCACATGGTTACTACAGACAAGTATTGCTGTAGTGTCCAGAGACCCAGCCGAGATCGGGCCCCGGGCTGCTGGCCGTGGCACAGACATAGTGGAAGTGGATCTGGGTAAAATATCTTTGAGTGAATCTTTTTTTCAGTGAAAAATGCTAATTCGGGTCGACCAAAATGTTTTACAACTTTGTGTCCACCACAGCAGGTTGTTTCTGTTGGGCAAAAAAACCCTACAAAATTTCCCTTTAGAACATAAGAACGGCCATACTGGGTCAGACCAAAGGTCCATCTAGCCCAGTGTCCTATCTTCCGACAGTGGCCAGTGCCAGGTGCCCCATGGGGAATGAACAGAACAGGGAATCAACAAGTGATACATCCCCTGTTGCCCACTCCCAGTTTCTGGCAAACAGAGGCTAGGGACACCATCCCTACCC
Source organism: Chelydra serpentina (assembly GCA_037349315.1). Classification (NCBI taxonomy): domain Eukaryota; kingdom Metazoa; phylum Chordata; order Testudines; family Chelydridae; genus Chelydra; species Chelydra serpentina. Next base: position 3,521,983 of record JBAIAC010000046.1, on the reverse strand, counting down.
ACCCTGGCTAATATCCATTGATGGACCTATCTGCCATGGACTTATCTAGTTCTTTTTTGAACACTGTTGTAGTCTTGGCCTTCACTACATCCTCTGGCAAGGAGTTCCACAGGTTGACTGTGCGTTGTGTGAAGAAATACTTCCTTTTAGGGTTCTGCCTGAGTCTCCAGAGAGCCTGAGCCTGTTGCTGTGAGAGAGGAGAGCTGTTCCAAGTGTGATCAACACAGCAAGGCTGCCTGAATCTGCTGAGAGCCTGAGCCCATCGCCCCGAGAGCGGGGAGCTACCTCTGGCATAACCGACCCTGCCTGAATCTGCAGGGAGCCTGAAACCACAGCTGGGAGAGGTGCAAACGGCCCTGTTCCCCTCAGTCCAGCCCCCTGGGATCTGCGATTGTGCAGTCACAAGATGTGGCATTTTTCCAGGGTGCCAAGGGGCTGAAGGGTTTTGCCACAGGATTTGGTGTCTGGCTGGAGCTGGCCCCTGCTATGGCATTTCCCACGGGGGAGACTTTGGGCACCCCCTGATTTCAGCCCTGAACCTTCAGATACAGAGGAGCCGATTCCTGGCTCAAAGCGTCTGCCCACGGCCTCCCAGTGGGGAGACTGTCAAGGGCCCCGAAGCGCCATTCGTTGCGCGATCACCTCCCACCATGCAGCAAAGGAGTGTGGGATGCGCGTGGTGGGTTCCCGGTTGTTCTGTGGCCAGATGCCCTGGGATTCTGGCCCTGCAGAGGGAGCGTGGGGAGCCACAGGGTGTCCCCTGCCAGAGGGTGCCAGGGGGATCTGGGAGGAGAGGGCGGGAGGCTCCATCAGTGCCTGGCGGAAGATGCGACTAGCAGTTGTTCTCAGTGTTTCAACAACACCTGTGCCCAGCATAGTGTGCTGTGTCCATCCCCAGTGCCTCCCGCTCCGCCGTGCTCTGGGGTCCCATCTGCCAGGGAAACACGCTTGCTCCCAGCTCTGCCTCCGTGGGAGGCACCCGGACACCCGTGCTCCCCACACAATGGGCACCCCCCAGCACCCATACTGGCCTCCCCACCACCCCAACCGCACCCAGGCGGCTCTATTGCAGGCGCCACATCATGCAGCTCCACGGAGCCGGGTCTCCCCTTCCAGCGCCCCGCAGACGGGCAGGAGCTGCCAGCCCCAGGCCAGGAGCCTGACACCAGACGGCAACATCCCAGCCTGCACGGAGCCTGCTGCAGCCAGAGATGCTGCTCCTCCCCAGAGCCTGCTGCAGCCAGAGATGCTGCTCCTCCCCAGAGCCTGCTGCAGCCAGAGATGCTGCTCCTCCCCAGAGCCTGCTGCAGCCAGAGATGCTGCTCCTCCCCAGAGCCTGCTAGAGTCTCCCCAGTGCCGCCGTCTCTATCGCTCCCAGCCGCATGGCGCAGGGCGTCAGCTCTGGAACCCGCTGAGCAGGTTCTACCAGGCAGGGCGGCTCCTTCTCCCTGCCCGAGTCCCACGCTCGCTGCGGCCGCAGCTGGAGACAGAGCTGGGGGGCCAGTCAGGCGCAGGAGGGATGCAGGGAACCACTGAGTCAAACCTTCAATTCACTCCCACTGACTGCCCTGGGGTCAGAGCCAGAGCCTGATCTCTGCGCCCCCGGAGTCAATCCAGAGCGGACTGCAGGGATGTGGGCCGGTCTGGTGACGAGGGAGAACACAAGACCTGGGCTCTGCTGCAGGACCCTGCCTCAGTTTCCCCATCTGTACAGTGGGGATAGTGACCCTGACCTCCTTTGCACCTGGAGATCTAGTGCGTAAGAGTGAGGGATTATTGTTATTTAGCCAGAGGATCAAAGGGGGAAAGACACCCTATGGAAAGCTAAAGGCCCATGACTCAACTCCGGCACTTCCTGAGGCCGTGTCTGGCTGTAATGGGATGGGTCACGTCATCAGCAGCCCCTCCAGCACAGGCCCCAGTTTCACACTGGACAGTTTAAAGGCTCCGGGCAGGGCTGTGAGTCAGGCAATGGGGAGCAGGCAGAGTCAGGGTCGGCGAGTTGGAGCGAGTGGGGCACGTCAGCGCCCGGAGCTGCACTGCCAGGTTCCAGCTACACGGCCTGGAAATCAACACGTCTGCTGCGCCCCATCCAGTAACGTGTGTCGTGTTGTACACACTGCCGTGCACACCATTGGGAGTCCCCACGTTCCCCCCACCCCGTCACATGAATATTAGAAACCTCCACCAAAACGGGCAATCTCATGATCACGTTCCAGCATCGGGTGACGAAGTTAATGCACGTCAGTAGATCTGCTTGGTAAAATTGCCAACCGAATGAGTTTTCCATCGGAAAATGCAGGTTCCGCAAAATGTGTTGATTTTCATGAGATTTTCCCTTCCAATGAGGGGAAAAGTTTCAGTTTAAATTTATCATTTCACTTCTTTTCATTTTGACTTCTATATTATATTAAAATGTGAATTTTAATATGGTGTGGGTGTGTGTATATATATAATGTTTTATACACTTCATTTTATCTTATAGTTTAAAGTTTCATAATTGGAAGCTATAAGCAGGATTGAACTTGAGACTTTTGGAGATAACTGCCTGAGCTTCTACCATATGAGCTAAAAGTCAACCGCTTCTCAGCTAAAGCTGTAGAGCAAACTCATTAATCTGTCACTCAGGGGTACCATAGACTCATAGACTTTAAGGTCAGAAGGGACCATTATGATCATCTAGTCTGACCTCCTGCACAATGTAGGCCACAGAATCTCACCCACCCACTCCTGCAATAATCCTCTCACCTATGTCTCAGCCATTGAAGTCCTCAAATCATGGTTAGGAACAGCAGAGGGATAGCTTGGTGGTTTGAGCATTGGCCTGCTAAACCTAGACTCGTGAGTTCAATCCTTGAGGGGGCCACTTAGGGATCTGGGTTAAAAATCTGTCAGGGGACAATACTTGGTCCTGCTAGTGAAGGCAGGGGACTGGACTCGATGACCTTTCAAGGTCATTCTAGGAGATTGGCATATATCCATTTTTTATTATTTTATTAGTATGGTTTAAAGACTTCAAGATGCAGAGAATCCTCCAGCAAGTGACCCGTGCCCCATGCTGCAGAGGAAGGTGAAAAACCTCCAGGGCCTCTGCCGATCTACCCTGGAGGAAAATTCCTTCCTGACCACAAATATGGCGATCAGCTGAACCTCGAGCATGTGGGCAAGACTTACCAGCCAGACACCCAGGAAAAAGTTCTCTGTAGTAACTTCTAACATCCCATCATTGACCATTGGTCCTATTTACCACTGATGGCAATTAATTGACCTTTGACTAAGATCATGTTATCCCATCAAACCATCCCCTCCATCAACTTATCTAGCTTAATCTTGAAGCCGGATAGGTCTTTTGCCCCCACTGCTTCCCTTGGAAGGCTGTTCCAGAACTTCACTACTCTGATGGTTAGAAACCTTTGTCTAATTTCAAGTCTAAACTTTCTGATGGCCAGTTTATATCCATTTGTTCTTGTGTCTACATTGGTATTGAGCTTAAATAATTTTTCTCCCTCCCTGGTATTTATCCCTCTGATATATTTAAAGAGAGCAATCATATCTCCCCTCAGCCTTCTTTTGGTTAAGGTAAACAAACCAAGCTCCTTGAGTCTCCTTTCATACGACAGGTTTTCCATTCCTCGGATCATTCTAGTGGCCCTTCTTTGTACCTGTTCCAGTTTGAATTCATCCTTCTTAAACATGGGAGACCAGAACTGCACACAGTATTCCAAATGAGGTCTCACCAATGCCTTGTAGAATGGTACTAACACCACCTTATCTCTACTAGAAATACCTCGCCTAATGCATCCCAAGACCGCATAAGCTCTTTTCACGGCCACATCACATTGGCAACTCATAGTCATCCTGTGATCAACCAGGACTCCGAGGTCCTTCTCCTCTTCCGTTACTTCCAACTGATGCGTCCCCAGCTTATAACTAAAATTCTTGTTATTAATCCCTAAATGCATAACTGTACACTTCTCACTATTAAATTTCATCCTATTACTATTACTCCAGTTTACAAGGTCATCCAGATCTTCCTGTAGGATATCCCGATCCTTTTCTGAATTGGCAATACCTCCCAACTTTGTGTCATCTGCAAACTTTATTAGCACACTCCCACTTTTGGTGCCGAGGTCAGTAATAAAAAGATTAAATAAAATTGGTCCCAAAACTGAACCTTGAGGAACTCCACTAGTAACCTCCCTCCAACCTAACAGTTCACCTTTCAGTATGACCCGCTGTAGTCTCCCCTTTAACCAGTACCTCTGGGTTACATAATGGTCAGAGTGAAGCATTTTACTTGACTGAAACAAAATATTAATGTTAATATTATGGTGTATATATTATTTTACACTATAGTATAATGTTTTAAAATTCTTGGACAGAAACATTATACTTTATTATAAAATATTAATTAATTATCCAAGTGAAACATGTAACTTTATTTCAGAATATTAATTGAAATGTATCCTTCTGATGACGGGAGAATGTTACATTTTGAATGTATTCTTTTAATTCTTTTCAACTTCTATATTGAAATCTGGATTTTCATATTATAGTATATATTATATTTTCTATATTTTATTTTATATTGTAGTTTAATGTTTCATAATTATCAAAATGAATCTTTTTACCTTACTGAAACAAAATGTTAATGTTAATATTATAGTGTATATTTTATTTTTTATTAAAATATCATGTTTTCTAAATACTGGACTGAAACATTTTACTTTATTGCAAAATATTAACTGAAAAACTTTCTTCTAAAGAGGGAAATACATTTCATTTTGAGTTTATCACTTCAATTCTTGGCATCTCAACTTTTAATATTATATTGAAATATGAATCTTAATATTATGGTATCTATCATATTTTATATGTGTTACTGTATATTACAGTTTAATGTGTCAAAATTATTAGACTGCGACATTTTGTTAATTTTAATTCTATCTGTATTTTAAATTACAATATTGAATATTGAAATTACGAGAAGGACCCATGTTGATCACGTAGAAACAAATTTCTCTGCCGTTCTTGAGACAAACCAACATTATCCAAATGTTTCGCTGTTCCTGCTTTGCCATTTTTCAGCATTTCCATTCCCCAAGACAGTTTTGGGGCAGGAGATGCTTTTCGTTAGCATTTGGACTGACAACAGATTTCAGAAATGTCGACGTTTCCCATGGAGCAGCCATTCCACTTTCCGTCTATCTCTGCACATAGATGAATAGATCCCAAGGCCAGAAGGGGCTGGGGTGATCTAGGCTGAGCCCTGTACAGCACAGGCTAGGGAACAGCCACAAAATCATCCCCAGAGCAGATCTTTTAGAAAAACATCCAATCTTGGTTTTAAAATGGCCAGCGATGGAGAATCCATGACTGGAGCTGGTTGCACTGGGTGGCCCCATCCCCCTCGCTGTCCTGGAGCCAGCCTCAGAGTTGCCTGTACCCTTGCCAGTGCATCTCCCAGCTGGCTCACAGACAGCTCTTATTTCCAGGGCGTTAGCAATGTCCAGCCCCCACAGGACCCACAGAGAGGCCCTTCCAATGCCAGACAGGCTACTCACGGACCTGTGGGGCTGAGGAGACCTTGGCCTGACCCTGAGCCCTTCGGGGATGACTGGCCAAATGCCTCCCACCCAGCCGCACTGACATCCAGGGTCTAGCCAGTGTGGGGACTGGCCGTGGGCCCAAAGGGGTCAGGGATGGGGGTTCGGGCTGTGGCCAAGCCGGGTGACCAGACAGCAAGTGTGAAAAATCGGGACAGGGGATGGGGAGTAATAGGAGCCTATATAAGAAAAAGACCCCAACATCAGGACTGTCCCTATAAAATCGGGACATCTGGTCACTCTAGCTTCACACCGTGATTCTAGTACAGCCCCCATGTGTCCTCCCCCCACACTGTGAGGTTGATCCTGTAGCCTTTGGGGGGTGACAGAGCCCCCTGGGTAGGCCCTGCACAGTCTGTCCCCCTCACGGGGAGGGGGCAGCCATCTTTGTTGCCCTGGTTCACAAGACCCAATGCACCCCTCACTGGTGCAAAGGGAGGCCAGCAAACCCTGCAGCGCTAAGGCAGGGAAGAGGGTTATGGGTCCATGGGGGGTGGCTGCTCTCTGAGCCTGGTGGATGCCTCCTGAGGGTGTGGCCTGAGCGGGGATGAGGGTCCTGGGGCAGGGGGCACAATTGGGGTGGGGGGATCTTCAGGCAGGGGAGTGAAATTCGGGTGGGGGTCCTAAGGAAATAGGCGCACCTGAGGCAGAAGTCCCAGGGCAGGGGGTGCAGTCAGGGTTGGGGGTCCCAGGGCAGGGGGTGCAGTCAGGGTTGGGGTCCCCATTGCAGGGGGTGCAGTCGGGGTTGGGGGTACCAGGGCAGAAGGTGCAGTCGGGGTTGGGGGTCCCAGGGCAGGGGGTGCAGTCAGGGTTGGGGGTCCCAGGGCAGGGGGTGCAGTCAGGGTTGGGGTCCCCATGGCAGGGGGTGAAGTCATGTTGAGATTCCCAGGGCAGGGGGTGCAGTCGGGGTTGGGGTCCCCATGGCAGGAGGTGCAGTCAGGTTGGGGGTCCCAGGGCAGGGGGTGCAGTGGGGGTTGGGGTCCGCATGGCAAGGGGTGCAGTCAGGTTGGGGGTCCCAGGGCAGGGGGTGAAGTCAGGGTTGGGGTCACCATGGCAGGGGGTGCAGTCAGGTTGGGATTCCCAGGGCAAGGGGTGCAGTCGAGGTTGGGATTCCCAGGGCAGGGGGTGCAGTCGGGGCTGGGATTCCCAGGGCAAGGGGTGCAGTCGGGGTTGGGGTCTCCAGGGCAGGGGGTGCAGTCAGGTTGGGATTCCCATGGCAGGGGGTGCAGTCAGGTTGGGGGTCCCTGGGCAGGTGGTGCAGTCAGGTTGGGGGTCCCTGGGCAGGTGGTGCAGTCAGGTTGAGGGGTCCCAGGGCAGGGAGTGCAGTCGGGGCTGGGGTCCCCATGGCAGGGGGTGCAGTCAGGGCTGGGGTCCCCATGGCAAGAGGTGCAGTAAGGTTGGGGGTCCCAGGCCAGGGGGTGCAGTCGGGGCTGGGGTGCAGTAAGGTTGGGGGTCCCAGGCCAGGGGGTGCAGTCGGGGCTGGGGTGCAGTAAGGTTGGGGGTCCCAGGCCAGGGGGTGCAGTCGGGGCTGGGGTCCCCATGGCAAGAGGTGCAGTCGAGGTTGGGATTCCCAGGGCAGGGGGTGCCATCTGGGTGGTGTCAGGAGGAATTCCCTTCTCACTCTGTTCATGACTCGTGTGATGAAGTGGCTGATTCTCTGCCGGGCGACGGAGGCCAATAAAGCCCCAGGGGCCCGGCACCTGGCATCTCTGCCTGGACGTTGGGTGCTCACGTCTTCGTCCAGCTCTGCCCAGAAACCCCTTCCCAGGCTGGCTCCCAAACGACAGCAGCTCGGGCCTGTAGCACAGGACGCCTCGGCTCAGCCGCCGGCTCGGCAGCTGGGACAGCAGTTGGCCCACCAGCACCTGGCCCGACAAACAGCTCCTGCTCACGTTCCTGGGGTTAGGTCAGCCCCCGTGGCCATGTGGGTACCTGCCCCGTGACATGCGCGTTGCGTGTTCCCCGGTTCTGACCCAGGCCAAATCCTGTTCCAGCTGCATTCTCCTGGAGGGGCCAGGGAGGTCCCTTCACCCCCACAGAAAGGGTGAGGGGCTTGGGAGGGAGGCCCACTCCCCGCTCCCTGCAGGAGATGAGGCTGCCAGAGGCTGCTCCCTCGGGGGCTCAGGCCGGCGGCCCTGCAGCCCTTGTGCCACCCTCACGGCCGCACGGGCCATTTATTTCTCAAGCTGTGGTTGTGCCCGGAGGGGAAGCCCAGCCAGGGCTGAGGTGACTGTTAGGTGTGAGGCTCAGGAGCGAGGCCTCCCGGCTGCACAGTTCTTGCGCCACCGTCACCACCACAAGGGGCCGTTTATTTCCCAAGCCGCGTTTGCGACAGCGGGGGGGAGCTCGGTCAGCAGGGACGCCCTGTGCCTGACACGGTGTGGGGAGTTGGGGTGGAGTGTCGCCCAGCCAGGCTAGGCCATGAACTCCTTTGCCAGGGCGAGCACCCCACAGGGACAGGCCCCAGCCTCGCCGAGTGACATGACCCAGTCCTGTCCCATTGTCCCCAGCGGGGGCACCGCTCCCACCCGCAGCCTTCCTGGGGCAGGGGCACTGGTTGGGCACAGATGGGACACGCAGCCCGATGGCTCCCCCAGTTGTTAGGGACTCAGTGTTTCCCTCCTGAGCTCTGACCCCCGACGGCCTCCCCTCGGCCACACGTCCAGCCCATCGCTGGCAGGGACGGCACCAAGAACTCCTGAAGAGCAGGAGGCTGGCAGTGAGCCCAGCCAGTGTCCTGCCCTCAGCGCGAGATCCGCAGCCAGGACAGGGCTGGGACCCATCCAGCCGGACTCCTGCGTCCCAGGCCTGCACCCTCTGCATCCAGCCCAGGCCTTGGGCCCAGCCAGAGCGAAAGCAACATGGAGCAACAGCAACAGGGCATCGCCCCATCCCTGTGGGGAGCCGCCCCAGCCCCAATTCCCCGCACTGGCTCTCCAAGGACTCGAGTGCCCTTTAGCCATGGCCAGCACCTCCAGCCGTGGCCCTGCTCCAGCCAGCTGGGGGATGGGGTTTTGGGGGGTCACAGCTCCCCCACGGGGAGGGGCGTCCAGGCTGGAGGCCTGGCACCTCCCGACCTTCCCTGGGCAGAGCTGGGAAGGACTGCAGGGCAGACTGAGCCACACCTACACTGTCGGCTCTCCCCTGCACCCCCTGTTCTGCCCCAACCTTCCAGAAATACCTTCTCCGCATCCCCCTTAGAAATGCCCCTAATGGCGCTGCTCTACCCCCTTCGTGCCCGCTGGGGACCCCTGCTCCGCCCTGCTCCCTCCTTCAAGCCCGGATCCCAGCCGCATTCTCCTGGGAGTCACAGGGTTGGGACCAGAGGAAGAGTGAGGGGCTCGGGAGGGAGGCCCGTGCCCACTCCCCACTCCTTCAGGGGCTGGAGGCTGCCGACCCTGCGGCTCTTGCACCACCATCATGGCCACAAGGGCCGTTTATTTCTCAAGCCACGGTTGTGCCAGGAGGGGAAGCTGGGCCGGCGCCGTTGGTAGAGTGGGGCGGGGCGGGAGCGTCCCGCTCAGCCAGGCTGGGCTATGAACCCCACAAGTGCCCGCAGGGCCCAGGACCAGCACAGCCACTAAGGGGCCCAGTGGTCTCCCCAGTTGTATTAGACACTCAGTGGATCCCTCCCAAGCCCTGATGGCTGCATGAACCCCAAAAGCCCCCCCCCCCCGACTCTCCCCAGTGGTGCCTTGCTATGGGGCCCCAGCTGTGATCCAGGCCAGCCCTTCCGATGCTCTCACCCCTCCTGGCATCTACAACCCACTCCTGTTAAACCTGCCTTAGAACAACAGGGCGCCTGTTTGGGGCCTGATCCCTGCGTGCCGAGCTCCCTTGGCAGCCGAGCGATGGACAGAAGCAGCTCGGTCACAGCGCAGGCCGTCCTGTCACACGGCCTTCAGGCCAGCAGGAGACAAACCAACCCCATCCGGACAGGGCCAACTCTCCAGCCGGGAGTCTGCCCGGCCCTCGCCACCTCCCATCTCCCACCAGTCTGTCCTGCCCCTCCACATGCCCCATCCCTCACCCCGTCTGCCCCAGCCCTCCTGGCTCAGCCCCATGGAGTTTCCTTTAAAGGCAATATTGAATGAAGCAGCCGAGTCCCACCTGGTGCCACTTCCCCTGAGCTGGTCACGTGGACAGCAGGAGTGGGCACCACCCCCCTGCAGTGCGGGGTGGGGAGGGAGGAATGGGGCTATAAGAAGAGGGGCTGGGAGCTGAGAGCTCATCACTGGGAATCCAGTGTGAGCATCTGTCAGTGAGTGACGGCACCCCCTGCTCCTGCCCCATGGAAACAATGGTGAGTCCCCCTGCCCCCACCTCCTGCCCCTCTTCCGCCACCCTCACCTTCACCCTGCTTCATGGAGCTCCAGGGCAGCTCCCTCTGCCCCCCACTTCCTTCCTGCCCCCTGGAGCCCTAGGGAGGTGCCCTCTGCCCCCATCTCACATACACACTGAGTGGGGCTCAGCCCCTCCAGCTGGGGGCAGTTGTGTCTCATACACTCCCCCGCCCTGGGCACATAACATGGACGACTGACCGTTCCCATCCAGCCAGGTGCATGGATCCAGTTCCAAGGCCTAGAGCTGCCTGCCCTGCCTCTTCCCCGTCCCCTCCCTCGGCTGGAGGGGCCCACGCCACAGCAGTAGCCATGCTCTGGGGAGTGGAGGGGCATTGCTGGCTCTCCTGATGCCCCCGTCTCTCCCCAGGTGCCTGGCCGGCTGCCCCACAGCGCTCTCTGGATGGCTGCCTTCCTGCTCTGCCTGGGGATGGGGGCATTCGAAGACATCAAACGAGAAAACCTCCACACCATCATCAACTACATCACACAGTGAGTGACTCCCTCCTGGGGCGGCCTCAGCACAGGGGTTAGGGGCCCCAGCTTCATTCCTACCCCCTGCTCTAATGGCTGGGGGCTGAAGCAGGAGCGGGGGCTCAGCTTAGAGGCTGAAGGATCTGCAGGGATAACTCTGCCCCCAGAGGTGACGTCTGTAATCCTGCAAGCACATGTGTCCACGCAGAGCAAGATTCCCTCCCAGTACATCGTAGCTAAGGTGAAGGTGCACTGGGCTGGGAGCCAGGAGCTCTACTCCCATGTCTGCTGTCTAGCGCACATCACAGTCCTTGTTACGGAGCAGGGCCCTGTGCCCCAGGCTGGTGGCCAGCTATGAGCCCCCAACCCTCTCCAAATCTGCTGCACAAGGCCATTTCAGGCAGAGGTGGGACTAGAACCCAGCTCGCTAATGTGGCAGACACAGAGCCTTTCACAGGGAATGTGTCACAGATATGTGCCATTGTCAGCCTCCCTTTAACCACAGTCACAGTCCCCTCCCAGAGCCAGGGGGAGAAATGAGGAGCCCCAATCTCCAGTATTCTTCAGCTCTCCGGAAAATCGCTGTGTCCCGGGGCCAACTGTGTGTCACGTCCCTCTCTTGGGGTGGCTCCGCATAAAAGCTCCGACTTGTTCCTGGAGCTCAAGCGGTAACGCTCAGCAGGGTGGAGCTGATGGATCAAAGCTCACACTGGGCTGATGAGCCCTGGGGGCGCCTGTGGCAGTTTCTGATCTTCTTAAAACCACCCTCCGAGTGTATTTCATTCTCCCAGGGCGCAAACATCCCCTGACCCAGGCTGGAGCCCTGAGAGCCTAGAACCGGCCAGTGACGGCGCCACGTGTGACCCAGCCCAAGTGTTCTGCGCTGCAGCCGTTTGCTGCTGGGGGCAGGGCGGTCTGGAGCCCCACGCGCCCTCACTGCCCTTTGCTTTGCCTTCCCTTAGGTATGGGGTGGATGAGCAATACGCCTTCGCCGTCAGCCTGAACAGAACCTATTGCGATAACCCATCTGGTCTGGAGCAGGAGTTGCCTGAGCATGAGCTGAAGAGCATGCGCAATGCCATTAAACAAAAGGGTGGCCTGTACGACCCAAAGGAAGGGCACATTGTAGCTGCCCGGGTGAACCGCCTGGGCAGGGTGGGGCAACACACGGAGTGGCGCCTGCTTCGGGGTCACCGGAAGAGCCCCGTGCGGAAGCTCCTGGCCCGGACCTACAAAAGCAGCAGCTGCCTGATCTTCTTCACCCTCAACTCGCCCTGCGTGGGGACGTGCCTGAAGGAGAACGGACCCTACAACATCCTAAAGATGGTGAGACACACCTTCCGCCCCATCAGCAAGCACTACAAGGCCTTCGTCTTCCAAAAGATCTACACGTGGGACTGGAACCATGAGACACGCCGGAGCCTGCTGCGGGCCTGGCACCGGCTGCACAAAGTGCCTCTGCTGCGCTGTGACAACAATGGCTGCAAGAACTGCAGAGGGAACGACCCCAACACCAATCGCTGCCTGGCGAGAATGTGACCTGTGGGGCAGGAGGGAAATCAGACAGGAGAGAGCAGAGGATGCAGGGGAGAGCAGGGGGCACTGTTGAGGGGGGGGCTAGCGGGGCAGGGGGTGCCGTCAGAGGGTTGGGGAGGTGGCGAGGCGGGGGAACACTGTTGAGGGGGGCAGGGGGCACCGTCGGAGGGCTGGGGTGGTGGTGGTGTAGGAGACGCCCTCGGAGGGTTGGGGGGATGATGTGGCAGGGGGCAGGGTTGGAGGTGGTGGGATATTTCTTCTTGTAGCCCCCCGTCCCCCGTATGATTAACACCAATAAAGTGTCGGCGCATCCTGGGGCACCGTGTCTGTCTGTGCGTCTGGCGCCCTCATCTCTCTCTGTGCGTCTCGGCTTTCTAGGTAGGGTTGCCAACTTTCTAGGCGAACAAAACCCAATGCCCTTGCCCCGCCCCCTGCCCCACCTGCCCCTCCTACAAGGCTACATCCTGCGCCTTCTCCGAGGCCCCGCCCCCACTCACTCCATCCCCCCTCCCTCTGTCATTCGCTCTCCCCACCCTCGCTCACTCATTTTCACCAGGGTGGCTCGGGGGGGCTGGGGTGTGGGAGGGGGGTGAGAGCTTCGGCTCGGGGTGTGGGCTCTGCGGTGGGACTGGGGATGAGGGGTTCAGAGTGCAGGAGGCGGTTCCAGGCTGAGGCAGTGGGTTGGGATGCAATAGGGGGTGAAGTCTGCAGCTGTGGGTACAGGCTCTGGGGTGTGGGTAGGGATGAGGGGTTCGGAGGGCAGGAGGGGACTCTGGGCTGGGGCAGGGAGTTGGGGTTCTGGGGGATGTGTGGGCTCCGGCTGGGGGTGCGGGCTCTGGGATGGGGCCAGGGACAAGAGGTTTGGGGTGCAGGAGTGGGCTCTGGTCTGGACTGAGGGGTTCGGAGGGTGGGGGGCCCCAACCCGCCAGGAGGCGAATCAGGGCTGGAGGCGGGCGTTGGGGCCTGGGAGGGGATCAGGGGTGTGGAGGCTCCAGCCGGCGCTTACTTCAAGCAGCTCCTGGAAGCAGCGGCATGTCCCCGCTCTGCGTGCTGCCCTGGCCGCAGGCACTGCCCCCGCCACTCCCATTGGCCAAGGTTCCCAGCCAATGGGAGCAATGGGGGCAGTGATTGGGGCAGGGGCAGTGTGTTGAGCCCCCTGGCTGCCCCTACGCGTAGAAGGAAGAGGGCGGACATGGCAGCTGCTTCTGGGAGCCACGTGGCACGGAGACTAGCAGGGAACCCGCCAGCCCCGTGGCGCAGCACCACCAACTGGGCAGTCAATGACCCGGTCAGCGGTGCTGACTGGAACTTCCAGAATCCCTTTTCAACCCGGTGTTCTGGTCAAAAAAACGGGCACCTGGTCACCCTATTTCCAGGGCACGTGAGGCCTCCCAATCTCTCTGACAGTTCCCCCTTCATCGGGCCAGGCCTGGGCCCCCACCTTTTGCCTGGGGCTCCCCCTCAGTCCAGCCCCCTGGCAGAGTCACCCCCTTTGCCAAACACTGAGCTCACTATTGATTAACCTGTCCTTCTGCTGCCATCTGCTGGTGAACTGGAAGAAGACATGTGATGAGCACAAGGAACAGACCCTAGTTTGCATATTTCCTGCCAGCCCCTCACAGGCAGCGGGGAGGAGACCACCTAACCCTGCGCGGGAAGGGGCTGAGGGGATCGGGGCAGATCTGCACTGTACGCCCTCGGCTGGGAGCATGATGTCATCAAGGCCACATGCGCTGCACCATGACTGCTGGGCAAAGCACTCCAGCTCCTGCACTGTGCGCACGTCTACCTGCAGTGGTGCGTTTACATGCCCCGTCACTCCACGGAGACCTGCAGCTGCCCAGACTGATGGGACGAGGCTCCAGTCACTGTCTGGAGGCTCTGAGCTGCTGCTCTGGGGATGGGGCATGGGGGGCAGGAGAGCCCGTTAGACAGAAACCGGGGCCTGCCCTGGCTTGCTGAGTCGTACATCCCTGTTTCATTTCAGCCAGCTTCTCTCCTTGAGCCAGACTCACCTGCTCGTTAACCAGGCAGGGATCTGCTGCTGTGGACGGGTGGGTGGTAAAGGCCATGGCTAGGGTCAGGTGCCTGTCACTAGAGCCCGAGCTTCATAAGACAATTCAGAGGAGAAAAAACAGGTTTCTGTTCTGTGAAGGCAGCTCTATCAAACACAAGAGAAACCCGATAAAGCTTTAAAATCTGGGCAATGCCCAGGGAAGGGTTTGTAGCAATCAGAACAAATTCTATTTAACGGAAAATTACAAGGATCGTTCAGTCGCACAATCAGGAAGTGACAGGGAAAAACGTGTGCGTCCCTCCTCACCTTCCCATTGCCCACAATGCTGCCCAAAACTCTCCTTTCACGGCCTTCCCCGACAGACACCCAAGAACAATCCGTCCCCAGCTCCACCGAACCCACAGGAAAGGCAGGACTGACAGGAACCTCGGCTGCGTCCGGGCACGAGGATGGTGCCAGGGCATGCAGTGTGTGGCCATGGAACGGGTTGTTGTAATGGAGATATAAGCAGAGGGGTCACTGCTGAGGGGCTGCGTTAGCGGGGCAGTTCGGGGACGTAGTGCACAGTCACTCACCTCCCAAAGCGCTCAGGGAAATTGGCTGTGGCCAGGAGCAGCCGGGCCTGCACTGCCCAGACGATCTGCCCGGGGGCCTCCCCTGCCCTCCTGCATGAACCAAACCTCACCCCCTTGGAGCAGGCTAACGAGGGACACCTGCCCGTGGGCTGGCTGCCACTGCAGCCAACGCTGGGTATGAGACCAATGAATCCAGGGCTAAACACACGAGTCTTTACACCTCGTGCCAAAGCGCCAGACTCCCAGACTGAGCGTCTGCATGTGGGGTAGGCATGGGAGACCGACCACACACCCGCACCGGGGGGTTCCACAGGCAAAACATGTGACGAACACCTGATGTGTGTGTGTCAGGGATTCACACCATAACTGACCCAGCATCAATTTTGTGAAGCACAAAACCTGTTTTCAAGGGGTCTTTTCACTGCGTGAATTGCATGAAACCAGAGCGTGGCAGCGCCTAGCACCCCAGTCCTGGACCAGGCCCCATCGTGCTAGGCGCTGTACAAACCCAGAAGGAAACGACACTCCGGACCCATGTAGATCAGCAGCAGGGTTTCAATCCCTCAGATCCCCAGCTTGTTCTCTGAGCTCCAGGGGCAATTACTAGCCCCTTCCTCGACCAGCCACCGGAGAAGGACGTGAGCAATGTTTTCTCAGTGGGTTACCCAAGCATTCACTCGTCAGCAGCAGCGTACTGGTGCCCAGGAATCCTGGATTCTCCCCCTGGCTCTGGGAGGGGAGTGTGGCTTAGTGGGTTAGAAATCTGAGACCCCAACCTGGGTTAGTCACTCTGAAAACAGCGTAGGGCCATAGCAGTGGCTTTTGTCATCTTAGGGTAGGTCTATACTTACCCGTCGTGTCGGAGGCGCGGGATCAATGTTCTGGGTTCGATTTATCGTGTCTTGTCAAGACGCGATAAATCGAACCAGGAAGTGCTCCGCCGTCGACGCTGGTAATCCAGCTCGACGAGCGGAGTAGGCGGAGTCGACGGGGGAGCCTGCACGCCGCGTCTGGACCACAGGTAAGTTCGAACTAAGGTACTTCGAATTCAGCTACGTTATTAACGTAGCTGAAGTTGCGTATCTTAGTTCGACGGCGGGGTTAGTGTAGACCTAGCCTTAGAGACCTGGGTCCTGGACCTTTTTAGCCATTTTGCCCACACCACATCTTTGTCATCAAATTCAAATCTGGCAGCTTCAAAAACCTGAGGCACAAAATTGACCATGATCACTTTAAGGTCATTTTTAAAATACAGACATTCCTAAAAATGGTATATTGGAATACCTGGTTTGTGAAGTATGCTATTACACACACACACACACACACACAATCTATTTTTCAACAATTTATTGGAGCTCCATCAGCAACACAAGAGATTCACCATCCTTGCCACTGTCCAAACACAAACGTGTTGCACACAACCCTCTGCCACTGCACCTCATCCAGACAGATTCCAGCCCCTGGTTACATTTTGCTTTTTTGAAACTTGTTCAGGGCACCGGCCCTTCTGCTGCAGAAGGTGGGAAGAATGCTCCTGGGGATGACACCTGGGTCTGCGTGCTAGGGCATCGGGATTCTAGCCTTACCTCTGCTGCTGTCCTTGGCAGGTCCCGTCCTCTCTCGATGCTTCAGTTTGCCCCTCTCTAAGCTGGGAACTATAACAACTTTTCTCTTTCTGTTCCAAAAGCTGGGAAATTAAATAGCAAAAAACTTTGTTAACACACAGTTAATGTTGCCTAGCAATGGTTTGTGCCCTTCCAGGGCATCAAATTCAGCAAAACTCAAATTGGTGAGCACCAGGAAGAACAGAGTGAAGGCAAGCACCCACGCCACCTAAACTCTGACCTCTTGGAGTGATGCCCCAATGAACCCACACCCTGTCCTTGTCTGGCGCTGACCAGCATCTCCCTGTACGCAAACCTTCGCCTGTGCCACAAAGGGATGACCAGAGCTACTGAACATGACAGCTCCTTCATCCTTGGGCAGATGAGTCCATCACTCTGTTCACTTACCCATCATTTAACTTACTGGCCACCCTCCTCTCCCACCTCACTGCTGACAGTCCCCATGGCAAAGAGCCCCTACATCTGGTTAGTGGCACAGCTGACCCCACTGGGTCCCCAAATTCTTTGCCATTGTATTATGCATTGGGGTGGGGGGCATCACTGCACTGGGGAGGGGGGGAACTCATGACCCCTGAGTGCATTAGTGGAGATGGTGCTAGAGTAGGAGGCTAGCAACCTGCATTCTAATCTCTTCATTGAACTTTGGCAAGGCTGTGCCTCAGTTTCCCCAGATGACAAATCTGTTGTTAACCCTCCCTATGTAAAGAGCTTAAAGCTGTGGAGGAAACGTCTCTGTACCTTTAAGCTGTGTGAGGTAACCTCTTCAATTGACCCAGCTTCAGCTGGTGAGAGACACAAGCTACCGAGCTGCACAGGTCGGACCTGAAAATGGGCACCGTGTAAACTCCAAAGTGTGTCTCTCTCACCAGCAGAGGCTGGGCCAATGAAATACGCTACCTCCCCCAAATCATTTCTTCAGTGCCCCGGAACTGACATGGCTCTGACATCGCTGTACAGTACAGTGAGAAGTTTTTATTTTCCGCTTCCCCGGTTCTCCATGTGGGGGGGTGGGGTGCAGAGGCAGCTGCCTCACACACTGAGTTGCCCTTGGGTGCCTGAGCCGCACACCCATTAGCTATAGTCCGTGCTCTGTGCTGCACGCCCCCAGCCCTGCACAGGGACCCTGTATCTGCCCCCCGGATGCTCTCTGCAGCTGCGTTTCTGACTGGCTCAGCTATTTACAGCAGATCAATAAATCAGAGCAGAAGTTACTCCACAAGAAGGAAAAGTTTCTGAGCGATTCCCCAGTGTGTTCGGTTCTCCCCCAGCCCCCACCCAGGGGAGCAGTGAGACTGGGGTGCCAGGGGGAACAGTCTGGGGCTACCTGGGGGGAAGGCCATTACCTGGGGCTGCCACGCACAGGACCAGGGCAACCGAGCCCCAGGCCAGGAGATTCCTGCTGGACGACATGTCCCTGGCTTGCGCTGGGCGACCCTCGGAGTCGCTCTCCCATTATGGAGTTGCCAGGTGGGCCACCCCCCAGAGCCACCTGCTAACAAGGGGGTTTCACAGCTGCCCGGCTGCACATTGTTTCTGTTCCACCCACCCGGGTGTGTGGGGAGAGGCAAATCCTCCTCACCTGGCCCCAAGGCTGGTGCCTCTGCCTTTAGTAAACTGCCCCACTCCAGATGTGCCCCACTGACCCACTCAATCATAGCTGCTGACTCAATTATTTCTTCAACTTGTTTTTACATAGCTTGTCTCTTGCCTTGTCCTTTACTGCTGGGTCCACTCAGACCAAGTGAGGCCTACATGAGCCAGGTCTAAAAGACACACACACAGCACTCAGATACACTAACACGCAGCCATGCAGAAAAGCAAATAAACATGCGCACACACTAAACACCATGAACCACACACAGATACAGAAACATGCACTCGCTGAGTGACTAAAGAAGAACACACAGCTTGGTTTGGATTCTGTTCCTGGAGTTGTGTAATTGGGGTGGTAGAAGGAGACTGAAAATAGGAGCAGGCATTATGACTCCTGCATTCTATCCCAGCTCTGGGAGGGAAGTGGGGTTTAGTGGTCTGATTGAGGAGTCCAGAAACCAGGACTTCTGGGTTCTATCTCTGGGTGGGGAGTGATGTTTAATGGGCTAGAATGAAAGTGCTGGGCGTTAGGAATCCTGGGTTCTTCTCCAGGTTGTGTGCGGTGTAATGGATAGGACTTTGGATCATGACTCCAAGGTTATAATTCAAGCTATGCCACTGGTTCTTTGTGTGACCTTGGGCAAATTACTGTGTCGCTGTGCCACAGATTTTCATCTAGAAAATAGAGGGATAATAATATGTACAGAGCAACCTCATCTGAGACTTAATAGGTCATATTTCTGCAAGGTTTAATAATCAGTTAATAGTTCTGTAGGAATAGAGGTGAAATTGCTATTACTTTTTATACACATACACCTATATTTGGATTTTGTCATTGCTGACCTTGTATATAAAATCACAATGATTTTCAAGTTATGCTTATGTCCTAAATAAACAATATATATATACATGATCTTTCATGTAGAATGTTGTCTGTGTTTCTAAGTAAAATGGTGTCATTTATCATTTTTTAGTAAAGTAATTCAGTGTAAACTGCTTGTTTACATGGTATTTGCCATTCATCTTGAAAAACAAATATAAAGGAGGGTTTCTACCTGAAACCTTCCCTAGACAGGAAAGTCTTTGGCTTCAAAATTCTGTTATACAGATGTATTTGTGGAATCACATTTTGAAGTCTAACCCCTCATCCCCATACCAGTCTGTAAATTGCATCCAGGTCTAACATGAATTTGATTCCATCCCCCAGTGATTGAAGGAGCTGATTGAGTGGGAGTTAACACCCCATTGAAGTGGATTAATCAGCAGTTCAGTTTCACACTCCTTTGATGAGGCTGGATAGAGATCAGAGCTATTCTTCCCCTACAGGCAAAAAAGAGCATTTGGCAACTGCTTCTGGTGATTAAAGACCCCAGGGGAGCTGGAACAGAGATACTCATTAGGCCTGGTTGTCTCACAGATTTTGTGCCAGTACAGGTAGGAAGCTGTTGTCAGGCTGCCATCCTCACCCCAGAGATCCCCAGGAACTATATACAAACAAGAACACACAGCCATGCACTCATAAAAAATACACAGTGAAACAAACATAGAATTATCCACTCCCACTTGTAGAAACACAGAGTAACATAACTCACTTATATACGCAATCAGAGAAACACAGAGCCCACAAACACAGGCTCACACAATCAATGTCAAAATTGTACACAGGCTGTCACATACAAACACAAAATACCAAGAGAGGCACTCACACACTCTATATCCAACCAACAGCATCCAAACACTCAGATACAAACACACAAAGATGTACATGGGGGGAGGGATAACTCAGTGGTTTGAGCATTGGCCTGCTAAACCCAGGGTTGTGAGTTCAATCCTTGAGAAGGCCACTTAGGGATCTGGGGCAAAAATTGGGAGTTGGTCCTGCTTTGAGCAGGGGGTTACACTAGATGACCTCCTGAGGTCTCTTCCAACCCTGATATTCTATGATTCTACTCTTGAGTGTCTAAATAAGAAAGGGCTGCCCTCTTTTGATACTGTTCCTCAAGCAAAATTCACCCCATGAAACTAGAATCACAGAATCACAGGACTGGAAGGGACCTCACGAGGTCATTTAGTGCAGTCCCCTATGCTCAAGATGGGACTAAGTATTACCTAGACCATCCCTGACAGGTGTTTTTCTAACCTGTTCTTAAAAATCTTCAATGACGGAGATTCCACATCTTCCCTAGGCAATTTATTCCAGTTCGTAGAAACCCTGACAGTTAGGGCTAGTCTACACTGGCAACGTTAAAGCGCTGCCACGGCAGCACTTTAACATGGCTTGTGTAGTTGTGGCAGAGTGCTGGGAGAGAGCTCTCCCAGCGCTCTAAGGGCTGGTCTACACTGGGGGGGGAATCGATCTAGGATACGCAACTTCAGCTACGAGAATAGCGTAGCTGAAGTCGACATTTCCTAGATCAAAAATAAAAGTACTTACATCGGGTCCACGAGGAGCAGGCTCGCTCCCCCGTCGACTGCGCTTCCTCCTCTTGCTGAGCAGGAGTTCCGGAGTCGACGGGGAGCGCTTCCGGGATCAATGTATCGCTTCTAGATGAGACGTGATAAATCGATCCCCGATAGATCGATTACTACCCGCCGATTTGGCGGGTAGTATAGACGTACCCTAAGAAAACTACCTCCACGAGGGAAATAGTTCCCAGCACTGGTGCACTGTCTACACTAGAGTGCTTTACAGCGCTGAAACTTGCTGCACTCAGGGGGGTGTTTTTTCACACCCCTGAGCAAGAAAGTTGCAGCACTGTAAAGTGCCAGTGTAGACAAGCCCTTAGGAAGTTTTTCCTAATATCCAATCTAAACCTAAACAGAGCAAATTTGATTAGTTCCCTCCTGTATTTTGTAAGTTTGAACTTGTTTTTACACAGCTTATCTCTTGCCTTGTTCTTGACTGCTGGGCCCACTCAGACCAAGTGAGGCCTACATGGGCCAGGTCTAAAAGACACACACAGAGAATTCACATACACTAACACACAACCATGCAGAAAAGCAGAAAAGCAAATTAACTTGCTCACACACTAAACACCATGTACCACACACTGACACAGAAGCAGGCACTCGCTGAGTGGCTAAACAAGAAAAAACAGCTCGGTTTGGATTCTGTTTCTGGAGATATGTAATTGGGGTGGTAACAGGAGACTAGAAATAAGAGCAGGCATTAGGACTCCTGAGGTCTATCCAAGCTCTAGGAGGGAAGTGGAGTCTAGTGGTCAGATTGAGATGTCTGGGAGCTAGGACTCCTGGGTTCTATTCTGTATCTCTTGGTGCATTGTGGGTTACATCAGTGGGGGCTCTATGACTTGGGCTTAGGTTCTATCACTGGTTGTGGGAACACAGTTTTCCATGTGGAAAATAGAGGGATGATGACTAGACTTGGTAGAATTTGATTTTTAATTTATATAATTTTGATGGATACTGATTTTTAAATATTTTTTTCATCAATATTTATTGGCTAGGATTGTAACAGAGTTTAAAAGAGAACTGGATAAATTCATGGAGGTTAAGTCCATTAATGGCTATTAGCCAGAATGGGTAAGAAATGGTGTCCTTAGCCTCTGTTTGTCAGAGGGGGGGTGATGGATGGCAGGAGAGAGATCACTTGATCATTACCTGTTGGGTCCACTCACTCCGGGTCACCTTGCATTGGCCACTGTCGGTGGACAGGATACTGGGCTGGATGGACCTTTGGTCTGACCCAGTACGGCTGTTCTTATGTTCTTATGTTCTTATGATTTAAATTTTCACAGTGGCAGGAAATTATGGGAGCGGTGAACAACAGGAGGTCAGACAATAACTTCAGGGGTGAAGCTGATCCTTTTCTATTAGAGACCAAACTGAGACCTAATGTGGGAGGCAGATTATTCTCCATCTGCTAATAGATGGCTCCTACACCTTTCTCTGCAGCACCAGGGGGTTGTCCCTGTCATAGACAGGATCCTGGGATATATGTACCTTGGGTCTGGTCCAGTCTGGCAATGCCTATGATCTTACGCCTGTTAGTCTAAGGGGTGTGGGAGTGAGCTTTTTGTTATTGAAAGTGGTTAGGTGCTTCTGGAACCAGAAATATGGTGTTTAATTAGGCTGATACAAGGAGACCGAACACAAGAACAGGCATCAGGACTCCTGGGTTCTATCCCTGGCTCTGGGAGGACTAATGGTCCTAGACTAGTGGGGTCTAATGGTTAAAGTGGGAGTGCTGGGAGTCAGCACTACTGGATTCTATTGCCATGTCTGGTGCAGGAGTGGGGCTTAGTGGGTTAAAGAATTGGGGGCTGGGAGTCAGGACTCCTGGGTTCTAGTCTGGGAGGGGAGTGGGGTCTAGTGGATGAGAACATAGGACTAGGTATCAGGATTCCAGGGTCTGAATTCCAGTTATGCCACTCATTCTTTCTATGACCTTGGGCAAGTTACTTTCCTTCTCTGGGCCAGAATTTTCCATCTGGAAAATAGAGGGAAAAAATAATATGTATAGAGACAACTCATATGGAATTAATAGTCAGGACAGATTTCTGCAAAGTTTAATAATTGGTAATATTTCTGTAGGCTTAGTGGAGTGAGATGTTCAGAGCAAGATTTTATAACATTGTTATTATTTTTAACATGCACACACCCAATTTTATTAGGATAGTTTCATTCATTGAACTTGTATTTAAAATCCACAAGGATTTTCAATGTATGTGTATGTCATAAATAAACAACCTGTTATAAATACAGGATCTGTCACATAGAAAGTTGTCTTTTTTTCCGTTTAAGTGAAAATAGTGACATTTATCATTATTTAGAAAAGTAAGACAGTGAAAACTGCTGGTTATTTGGCACTTGGCTTTTTTCTTCACACACACACATATTCAGAAACCTCCCATACACAGGAAAGACTTTGGCTCAGAATTGTGCTGTTCAAATGGATTCATCCCCGTGGCATCAAATTTTGGAATCTTAACCTCTTTTACCCACCTCAGTTCTAACATGGATTTCAGTCCATCCCTCAGTGACTGAAGGAATTGTTTGAGAGGGAGTTAACACCCCACTGAAGTGGATTAATCAGCTGTTCAGTTTCACACTACTTTGATATGGCTGGATAGAGACAGAGCTATTGTTCCCCTCCAGGAAAAGAAGAGTTTTTGGCAACTGCCTCTGGTGATTAACAACCCCAGGGGAGGTAGACAGAGAAGGCTAGTCTGCTCACAAATTTTGTACCTGTACAAATAGGAAGCTGATGTCAGGCTGCCATCCTCACTCCAGAGATCCCCAGGAACTATATCTAAACAGTCACACATGACCGTATGCTTATACACACATATGCAGTCAAACGCACACAGATTCATGAACTCCCTCATGTCGAAACACAGAGTAATGCAAACTCATTTATATATGCAACCAAAGAAACACACCACCCACAAACAGAGGCTCATACAATCAATGTCCAAAGAGTATATGAGCTCTCATGAACAAACACATAATACACAAAGAGGCATTCATACACTCAATATCCAAACAACAGGATCCAAACACTCAGATACAAACACACAAACATGTATTCTTGAGTGTCTACATCAGAAAGGGCTGCCCTGTTCCTGGAGCAAAATTCACCCCGTGAAACGAGAATCACAAAATCATATGACAGGAAGGGATCTCACAAGGTCATCTAGTCCAGTTCCATGAACTCAAGGCAGGACTAAGTATTATCTAGACCAGGGGTCTCCAAACTTTATCAGACAAGGGCCATATTAGATTTTTGAAGGGGCTTCGCAGGCCGAAGCAACTGAGCTGCCTTCCTGGGTTCCTTCACCCAAGCCCGGCTTTAGGGAGTGCGGGGCCCCGCCGCCGAAATACCGCCGAGGCGGCAGCAGTGTTTGAGCTGCCACCAAAGTGCTGCCGAGGCAGGGGCCGCAGAGGCAGTGGCAGCGATTAAGCTGCCGCCAAATTGCCGCCAACTTCACCCAGGCCAGCAGCGGGCACTAGGTGGGGCCAGTGGGGGGACCCCAGCTGGCAGGAGCCCGCATCTGGAATCACTTGAGTGGTGGAGGGCTGAGCGGCTCAGCCCGCCACCGCTCTGGGGTTCCCACCGCAGGCGAACCCTCCCAGTGAAAGCTCTTGCAAACCCTCCCAGCTCGGTGTCACCCGATAGCTTTATAAGTGTACTATCTAAGCCATTATCTAAATAGTAGATGAAAATATTGAACAGAACTGGGCCCAGAGCTGATCCCTGTGGGATCAAAAGTAGTTTAATATCACACCTTTAATTAAATAGGTGGATCTTTGTGTATAGGCTGTTGGAATTTCTCTTGAGCCCTTAGCCTCGTGGATCCCAAGAACTCAGCTCTTCAGACCTATCACTCAGGTTTCTTTATTGGTGTATATTAACACTTACACAGAACTGATCAGACTCATGTGTAGGGGATGGATGAAGGGTATAGCACAAATTCAAAGAATATTGGTTATTTTATATACAAATATAACCCTGTGCATGAGTCTTCCAAACTACAACATTTCGTGCACTTTATGAGTGGTCAGGTTACTATAGAACCAGTTCCTGTTTGTATCATGCTGTAGTGATGTGCCACATGTACAGAGCATATTTGGTTAGTTCCCTCCTTGTATTTTGTTAGTTTCCTCCCTGTCTGCTAGATCTCCTTCCACATGATTAGCCATAGCTACTATTCCAATTATTTTTTCAACTTGTTTTTACATAGCTTATCTCTTGCCTTGTCCTTTACTGCTGGGCCCACTCAGACCAAGTGAGGACTACATGGGCCAGGTCTAAAAGACGCACAGACACACAGCTCTCAGATACACAACCATGCAGAAAAGAAGAAATTAAATAAACATGCTCACACACGAAATACCATGAACCACACACTGACACAGAAACATGCACTTGCTGAGTGGCTAAAGAAGAAAACACAGCTCGGTTTGAATTCTGTTCCTGGAGTTATGTAATTGGAGTGGTACCAGGTGACTGAAAATAGGAGCAGGCATTATGACTCCTGGGTTCTATGCCAGATCTGGAAGGGAAGGTGGGTCTAACAGTTAGGTTGAGGTGTTTCAGAGCCAGGAATCCTGGGTTCTGTATCTATCTCTGACCAGCCATATTGGTTAGAACAGAGGGGTCTGGGAGCTGGGGCTTGGGTTCTATCACTGGTTCTGGGAGGGGAATAAGCCTCAGTGGTTAGTTGGAAAGGGTCTGGGAGCCAGAGCTTTTGAGATCTATCCCTGGCTCTGGGTGAGGAGTAGTGTTTAATAGGTTAAAGTGAAAGGTCTGACAGTGAGGCATCCTGGGTTCTGGTCCTGGGAGGATTGTGGGGTGTAGGAGTTGGATCATGACTCCAAGGTTATAATTCAAGCTATGCCACTGGTTCTTTGTGTGACCTTGAACAAGTTATTGTACATCTCTGTGCCACAGTTTTTCAACCTGAAAATAAAAAGAGAATATGTATAGAGCAACCTCATCTGAGAATTAATAGGTCATATTTCTGCAAGCTTTAATAATCAGTTAAAAGATCTATAGGGATAGTGCTGAGTTTATTACTTTGTAAACATAGACACCTATATTTGGATTGTTTCACTGCTGATCTTGTATTTAAAATCACAACGATTTTCATCTTATGTTTATGTCCTAAATAAACAATCTGTCTGTAAATATAGGATCTCTCATGTAGGATATTGTTTGTATTTCTAAGTAAAAATAGCATCATTTCTAATTTTATAGTAAAGTAAGTCAGTGAAACTGCTAGTTTACATGGTATTTGGCTTTCACTTTGAGAAACAAATATACAAGAACCTGAAAACTACCTGAAACCTTCCCTAGACAGGAAAGTCTTTCGTTTAAAAATTATGTTATTGAGATGTGTTTGTATTTGTGGAATCACATTTTGAAGTCTCAACCCCTCTTCCCCATCCCAATCTCTAAATTGTATCCAATTCTAACATGGATTTGAGTTCATCCCCCAGTGATTGAAGGAGTTGACTGAGTGGGAGTTAACACCCCATTGAGGTGAATTAATCAGCACTTCAGTTTCACACTCCTTTGATAAGGCTGGATAGAGACAGAGCTATTGTTCCCCTCCAGGAAAAGAAGAGCATTTGGTAACTGCATCTGGTGATTAAAGACCCCAGAGAAGTTAGAAAAGAGACATTAATTAGGCCTTGTTTACTCACAGATTTTGTACCAGTACAGGTAGAAAGCTGATGTCAGGCGGCTGCCATCCTCACCCGAGATCCCCAGGAACTATGTTCAGACAACCACACACAACCATGCGCTCCTACACAAATACACAGTCAAACACACACAGAATGATGCACTACCACAAGTAGAAACACAGAATAATACAACTCACTTCTATACACAATCAGAGAAACACACAGCCCACAAACACAGGCTCACACAATCAGTATCCAAAGAGTACACGGGCTCTCATATACAAACACACAACACAGAAAGAGGCACTCACACACAGAATATCCAACCAACAGCATCCAAACAATAAGATGCAAATGCAAAAACATGTACTCTCAAGTGTCTAAATAAGAAAGGGCTGCCCTGTTTGAGTGCTGTTCCTGGGGCAAAATTCAGCCCATGAAAGTAGAATCATAGCATTGTAGGACTGGAAGGGACCTCCAGAGATCATCTAGTCCAGACTCCTGCACTCGAGGTGGGACTAAGTATTACCTAGACCATCCCTGACAGATGGTTGTCTAATCTGCTCTTAAAAATCTCCAATGATGGAAATTCCACAACCTCAATAGGCAATTTATTCCAGCACTTAACCACCCTGACAGTAGGAAGTTTTTCCTAATGTCCAACCTAAACTTCCCTTGCTGCTCTTTAAGCCCATTGCTTCTTGTCCTATCCTCAGAGGTTAACAAAAACAATTTACCTGCCTCCTCCTTGTAATAAACTTTTATGTACTTAAAAACTGTTATCATGTCCCCTCTTCTCCAGACTAAACAAACCCAATTTTTTAAATGTTCTCTCAGAGTTTGTGTTTTCTACACCTTTAATCATTTTTGTTGCTGTTCTCTGGACTTTCTCCAATTTTTTCACATCTTTCCTGAAATGTGGCACCCAGAACTGGAGACTATACTCCAGTTCAGACCTAATTAGCGTGGAGTAGAGCGGAAGAATTACTTCTTGTGTCTTGCTTTCAACACTTCTGCTGATACATCCCAGAATGATGTTTGCTTTTTTGCAACAGTGTTATACTGTTGACCCATATTCATCTTGTGATCCACTATGACACCCAGATCCTTTTCTGCAGTACTCCTTCCTAGCCAGTTATTTCCCATTTTATACATGTGCAACTGATTGTTCTTTCCTAAGTGAAATACTTTGCATTTGTCCTTATTCAATTTCATCCTATTTACTTCAGATGATTTCTCCAGTTTGTCCAGATCATTTTGAATTTGAACCCTATTCTCCAAAGATCATGTAAACCCTCCCAGCTTGGTATCACACAATAACTTTATAAGTGTACTATCTAGGCCATTATCTAAATCACACCTCTAATTAAATAGGTGGATCCTTGTGTATAGGCTGTTGGAATTTCTCTCTAGCCCTTAGCCTCGTGGATCCCAAGAACTCAGCTCTAATTCGGACTCGTCACTCAGGTTTCTTTATTGGTGAATATTAACACTTACACAGAACTGATCAGACTCATGTGTAGGTGATGGATGAGGGGTATAGCACAAATTCAAAGAATATTGGTTATTTTATATACAAATGTGACCCTGTGCATCAGTCTTCCAATCCACATCATTTCATGCACTTTATGAGTGCTCAGGCCCCGTTCTTGTTTGTATCATGCTCTGTTGATGTGCCACAGGTACAGAGCATATTTGGTTAGTTCCCTCCTTATATTTTGTTAGTTTCCTCCCTGTCTGCTAAGTCTCCTTCCACATGATCTTAGCCATAGCTGCTGACTCATTTATTTCTTCAACTTGTTTTTACATAGCTTCTCTTTCCTTGTCCTTTACTGCTGGACCCACTCCTTCGAGTGAAGCCTACATGGGCCAGGTCTAAAAGACACACACACAGCATTCAGATACACTAACACACAACCATGCAGAAAAGCAAATAAACATGCTCACACACTAAACACCATGAACCGCACACTGACACAGAAACATGCACTTGCTGTGGCTAAAGAAGAAAACACAGCTTGGTTTGGATTTTGGTCCTAGAGCTGTGTAATTGGAGTGGTACCAGGAGACTGAAAATAGGAGCAGGCATTATGACTCTTGGGTTCTATCCCAGGTCTAGGAGAAAAGTAGGATCTAGTGGTTAGATTGAGGTAACCAGGACTTCTGGGTTCTATTCCTGTCTTTGGGTGGGGCCCTGTGGGTTAGAGCAGAGGAGTCTGGGAACCCAGAATTGCATTGTATCACTGGTTCTGGGCGAGGAGCAGGCTCTACCAGTTATATGGAGGGGAGCTAGTGTTCCTGAGTTCTATCACTGGCTCTGGGTGGGGAGTGATGGTTAATGGCTTAGAATGCAAGGGCTGGGAGTTAGGAATCCTGGGTTCTATTCCTGGTTCTGGGAGGGGTGTAATACATAGGACTTTGGATCATGACTCCAAGGTTATAATTCAAGTTATGCCACTGTTTTTGTGTGTAAGCTTTAGCAAGTTACTTTCCTTCTCTGTGCCACAGATTTTCATCTAGAAAATAGAGGAATAATATGTACAGAGCAACCTCATCTTAGAATTAATAGATCATATTTCTGCAAGTATCAGAGGGGTAGCCATGTTAGTCTGGATCTGTAGACATGACAAAGGGTCCTGTGGCACCATCTCTGTAAGTCTATAAGGTGCCACAGGACCCTTTGTCATTTCTGCAAGGTTTAATAATTGGTTAATAGTTCTGTAGGGATAGAGGTGAAATTGTTATTACTTTTTAAGCACACACACCTATATTTGGATTTTTTCATTGCTGATCTTGTATATAAAATCACAATGATTTTCAAGTTATGCTTATGTCCTAAATAAACAATATATATATACATGATCTTTCATGTAGAATGTTGTCTGTGTTTCTAAGTAAAATGGTGTCATTTATCATTTTTTAGTAAAGTAATTCAGTGTAAACTGCTTGTTTACATGGTATTTGGCATTCATCTTGAAAAACAAATATAAAGGAGGGTTTCTACCTGAAACCTTCCCTAGACAGAAAAGTCTTTGGCTTCAAAATTCTGTTATACAGATGTATTTGTGGAATCACATTTTGAAGTCTAACCCCTCATCCCCATACCAGTCTGTAAATTGCATTCAGGTCTAACATGAATTTGATTCCATCCCCCGGTGATTGAAGGAGCTGACTGAGTGGGAGTTAACACCCCATTGAAGTGGATTAATCAGCATTTCAGTTTCACACTCCTTTGATGAGGCTGGATAGAGACTGAGCTATTGTCCCCCTACAGGCAAAAAAGAGCATTTGGCAACTGCCACTGGTGATTAAAGACCCCAGGTAGGAAGCTGATGTCAGGCTGCCATCCTCACCCCAGAGATCCCCAGGAACTATATACAAACAACAACACACAGCTATGTGCTCATACACAAATACACAGTGAAACAAACACAGAATCATGCACTCCCACTTGTAGAAACACATACAAACACACAATACACAGAGATGAACTCACACACTCTATATCCAACCAACAGCATCCAAACACTCAGATACAAATGCACAATCATATAGTCTTGAGTGTCTAAGCCTTTCTGCCCTGTTTTGATACTGTTCCTCGAGCAAAATTCACCCCATGAAACCAGCATCACAGAATCACAGGACTGGAAGGGACCTCATGAGGTCATCTAGTCCAGTCTCCTACACTCAAGGCATGATTAAGTATTATCTAGACCATCCATGATAGTTGTTTGTCTTACCTGTTCTTAAAAATTTTCAATGATAGAGATTCCACAACCTCCCTATAAGGAATTTATTCCAGTTCTTAACCACCCTGAAAGTTAGGAAGTTTTTCCTATGTCTAATATCTGAACCTAAACAGAGCATATTTGGTTAGTTCCCACCTGTATTTTGTAAGTTTCCTCTCTGTCTGCTAAATCTCCTTCCACATGATCTTAACCATAGCTTGTGACCCAATTATTGCTTGAACTTGTTTTTACACAGCTTATTTCTTCCCTTTTTCTTGACTGTTGGGCTCACTCAGACCAAGTGAGGCCTACATGGGCCAGGTCTAAAAGACACACACAGAGAATTCACATACACTGACACACAACCATGCAAAAAAGCAAATAAACTTGCTCACACACTAAACACCATGTACCACACACTGACACAGAAACAGGCACTCGCTGAGTGGCTAAAGAAGAAAACAGCTCGGTTTGGATTCTGTTTCTGGAGATATGTAATTGGGGTGGTACTAGGAGACTGGAAATAAGAGCAGGCATTAGGACTCCTGGGGTCTATCTAAGCTCTGGGAAGGAAGTGAGGTCTAGTGGTCAGATTGAGGTGTCTAGGAGCTAGGACTCCTGGGTTCTATTCTGTATCTGTTGGTGGAGTGTGGGTTACAGCAGAGGGGGCTCTATGGCATGGGCTTAGGTTCTATCACTGGTTCTGGGTGGGGAATAGGCTTTACTGGTTAGATGGAGGCAGCTGGGAGCTAGGGCTCCTGAGTTGTGGCTCTGGTGTGGAGTGGTGTTTAATTGGTTTGAAGGGGACTTAGGAATCCTATGTTCTATTCCTGGTTCCAGGAGAAGTTTGGGGTGTACAGGATAGGAATTGGGTCACAACTCCAAGTTATAATTCAAGCTATACAAGTGGCTTTTTGTGACTTTGGGCAAGTTACTTTCCTTCTCTGGGGCACAGTTTTCCATGTGGAAAATAGAGAGATAATAATATGTACAGAGCAACCTCATCTGAGAATTAATCGGTGATATTTCTGCAAGGTTTAATAATAGGTGAATATTTCTGTAGGGATAGTAGTGAGATGTTAAGAGGAAGATTTTCAAACAATAATATTACTTTTGAAACTCACACACCTATATTTCGATTGTTTCATTTCTGAACTTGTATTTCAAATCACAACTATTTTGAAGTTACGTTTATATCATAAATAAACAAACTGTATATAAATACAGGATCTGTCATGTAGGATGTTGAGTTTGTTTCTTTTTAAGTAAAAAATAGTGTCAATTATCATTTTTTAGTAAAGTAAGTCAGTGAAAACAGCTGGGGTTTTTTGGTAGTTGGCTTTCATCTTGAGAAAGAAATATAAAGGAGAGTTTCTAACTGAAACCTTCAATAGGCAGCAAAGTCTTTGCTTCAAAATTGTGTTATTGAGATGGGTTTGTATTTGTGGCATCACATTTTGGAGTCTCAACCCCTCCTCCCCATTCCAGTCTCTAAATAGCATCAAATTCTAACAAGGATATGAGTCCATCTCCCAGTGATTGAAGAAGCTGAGGGAGAGAGCGTTAACACCCCATTGAGGTGGATTAATCAGCAGTTCAGTTTCACACTCCTTTGACATGCCTGGATAGAGTCAGAACTATTGTTCCTGTCCAGGCTAAGAAGAGCATTTGGCAACTGCCTCTGGTGATTAGAGGCCCCAGGGGTGTTAGAAAAGACACACTCTTTAGGCTTGGTTTACTCACAGATTTTGTACCAGTACTGGTAAGAAGCTGATGTCATGCTGCCATCCTCACCCCAGAGAGCCCCAGGAACTATATCCAAATAACCACACACAACCATATATGATCCTACACAAATACAGTCAAACACACACAGATCTATGTACTCCCACATGTAGAAACACAGGCCTGCTTCCTACATAAGGAAATGGACTGGCAGAACATAAAAAGTTGTTACAAGGAGGAGGGAGAAAAATTGTTCCTCTTAATCTCTTAGGATAGGACAAGAAGCAATGGGCTTAAATTGCAGCGAGGACAGTTTAGGTTGGATATTAGGAAAAAGTTCCTAACAGTCAGGGTTGTTAAGCACAGGAATAAATTGCCAAGGGAGGTTGTGGAATCTCCATCATTGGGGATTTTTAAGAGCAGGTTAGACAAACACCTGTCAGGGATGCTTAGATAATACTTAGTGCTGCCATGAGTGCAGGGGACTGGACTAGATGACCTCTCAAGGTCCCTTCCAGTCCTATGATGCTATGATTCTATAACTATAGTGATAATATAATACTGTTATCGCTCAATGGGGACCAGGTCCAGAACTACTCACTATATAGCTATGATGTCATAACAGCCTATGTGGACCCTCTATTCTGGAACAAAAGTGAAGCAGAGTAATTATTTCAGAATGAAGTCCTTTTATTCAGGAATAGTGTGTCCGTGTGGGGAGTTACCCCTTATTCTGCTTTAGTTCTGCTGGCCAATTTTCCTTTTAGACAGGCCCTTAGACTCCTTAGGCCTGGTCTACATTTCAGAGTTAGGTCGACGCAAGGCAACTTACATTGACCTAACTATGGAAGCATCTATACTTAAATTTTGCTCCTGCTGATGTAACTGCCTGGCTACACCAACTTAATAACTCTTCCTCCAAGGGTGAAGCTTGATGTAGTTAGGTCGATGTGATGTGTTTGCTTTTCATTTTCTTAAGGTAACTATCTCTGACCATTCTGCCTATCACTGATAGTCACTTAAAATCGTTCTGTAGTTTAATAACTCTGTTTTATAGTTTACCTTAAGCAGTGTGTTTTGGTTGAAGTGCCCGGGAATTCTCAGCTCAGGTTAACAAAGGCTGTTGCACATTCATTACCCTTTTGTCAGAATGGCAAACTAGGTAATGACCTTGCACTGCCCAGGTTTCTGACCAGTGCAAGACGGTTCTGGGGTGCAAAGGTGGGGATCTGGGGGGGAATTGGCTGGAGCCTCTCTATTGTTGGTTCCTGAGTGGCTGGGAAATCATTCATGTAACACAGTTGGGTGGATCCCTGCCTGTGGATGGCTGTGTGAGTGCAGCACCTGTCAGAGGTTGGTAGTTTGACATCAGCATCACAGATTGAGAGGCAGCCCAGGTTGGTCTGTTTGGAAGGCTTACCCTGGGGACCCTGTCACAACAGTGCTGCTCGGTTTGGATTCTATCCCTTGAGAAATATTCACCTAACTAAATCAGAACTACGTGTGCGGAACAGACACTCACATACACATAAACACACAGCAACGCACGCTCCTATAATCTACATGTAGTGAAATGCCTACAGACATGCCTTCGGACACAGACAAAGTCTCACACGCACGTGCTAACAGTGACTCAAGCACACAGCCATTAGCAGATTCACACACACAATCACATGGACAGAAACACAAACACACACACAAAGGGCTTCTCCAGACTTACAAGTTTGCAGCTTTAACGACAAGACCTTCTGCCACTCAAGCTTATTCCCATTATGAGGTTTAGGCCAAAATTCTGCTACTGAGATGGTTTTGTCCTTATGCCCATCCCATTTTGGACTCCTATCCCCCTTCTCCATTAAAGGACTGTAGCTAAACCAGCCTTAACCATGGGGCCACTCCGAGGCCTGGTGTTAGGCTTTGCTCTGTGTCTGAGATAATGTAGTGTGGACATTATTACAGTAATGGAGCGGTTCTTCTCTCTGTCATAAATACACCTCCTGGAGAGGCAATGGAAGAACTCTTCCTCAGACCTAGTGTTGGCTACACTGGGGCTCAGGTCAGCCTAACTGTGTCTCTCAGGGGTGTGAAGAGGTCCCTGTAGCCGATATCTCTCGAGTAACTGATGTATACTGGGCCGGCAGAATAACTACAATGCCATTACAAGCGGCGTCTACACTAGGAGTGTTTGCCTGTATAGCTGTACCAGCAAAATTTCCTAGTGCAGACAAGTCCTCAGTCTGTAAAATGCATCCTTTTTGAGTATAGTTTTCAGTCTAAACCAGCAATGATGGAATGGGGGAGCTGGTGGGGAGTTGACACCCCAGTGAAGTATTTGGGGTGTTAGAGGGGTCAGTGCTTTTATTGCTGCTGTTTTGTGGAGGAGAACATTATTGCAGATGCAGAGAAGAGCGGCCCCGTGTTGAAGGCTGGTAGATCTGTAAACATACAGCAATCTATACACAGAGCACGGAACAGGACCCCAAATTCCTAACCATGTGGCTTCTCTCTCTGCTGACTTTGCTACCAAGCTGCTAGCCCTGTATCAGCAATATCCCAGCAGATGAGGCTAATGTCATATAGGCTTAATGTTACTCTTGCACCATCATAAACTGGTGCAACATGGCCTATAGATGCACAGAGTGCGGCACGCCCACACACAAACATGAACACAATCGCACATACACACACATGCACAAACAGACAAACGGAAGAACGAGAAAACCACCTCAGTCCAGCAGGCAGATACAGTCACACAAAAGTGTGCTCAGGTACACATGACACTGTAGTGCAAATACATATACACTCACACACGGAATCAAGGACACACTTGCATGAATAGACTCTAAAATACCACACAGAGATGTGTATGGCCTTTCGCCATCACATTTTTTGAATCTGAAATGCATTCCCCAGCTCAGTAGCTAAACTATATTAAGTTTTAGCATGGATATGAGTCTACAACCTCATGGCCAGGCTGGGGGAGTGGGAGGCTAAAAACCCAATATGCTGAAATAGCCCCGGCTGGAGTCTGGTTTATGTCAAAAAGTCCAGAACTGTGTGCCAAGAACCCAGAGCAGCACCCCAGATTCCTATCCATGAGGCTTCTCTTTCTGCTGGCTTTAGAAACAATTTGCTCGTCCCATCCCATAACGTTCTCTGTGGGTGAGGCTTGTATTCATGTGAAGTGGGTTTTTTTTTTGCAGGTTTGCAACATGAGCTGATTTCATCAGCAGCTCAGCCCGATGCTCTTTTGATCTGCCTGGCTATTGTTCCCTGCTAATCCATGAAGACCATGTGGCAACTCCCTCTGATGATTAAAGGGAGGAGGGGACTTGGGAGGGAGACACTGAGCAGGGGCTCCAGTATATAAGAGAGGCTGGAAAGGAGCAGGGCCAGGACACCACAAGTCCTGGGAGAGACCATGCGGCCTCAGAGGCTCAGCTTTGCCTGAGCCCCACAAGATGATGCTTTTCATGGAGACATCTCAGCCAGCCTGGACCCAGGGAGAATGAGACACACACTGATAGGTAAGTCCTGCTCTGCTTTGCAGACCTGACACTTGATTGTTTGAACCTTAGCAGCGCAGTTTGGATAAAAACACTGGAGCTTCTCCTGGGAAAAGGAAGCCACAGGATAGATCTAGTTATCTATTAGACAAGATGGACCATGCATTTGTTTGTGTCTAGTAAAAACATTTCTATTTGTTTGTTCCCCATCTTTTTTCTCAGCATCTCTCTCCTTACAACTCATTCATCTCTTTCTTTGTCTTTTGCTTTCTCTCCATCCAGCCTTCTTCCTGTCCTCCTTTCACGCTTTCCCTGTCTGTTTCTCTGACTATTTGCTCCATGTGTTTAGAAATATTTTTTAAATGGGAGGTGCTGCTCAGTTTGGATCTCATTGATAGAGACAAACTTCAAAGCACATTGCTCGGTTTTCCTGGTGAGATCCTCCTTCTATTGGCTTCTACTCAAAATTTCCCTGGAAAATAGCTTTTCTGCATTTGATAGAAAAGACAAGACAGGAGGTCACCTTTCCCCATGTTTAAGCCAGACTGGAAGTACATTAGTTCTATACTTGTGTCTGTGTGTAGAATATTTTCTTCTTGGGTTTCCTTTGAAAATCAGACACCCATTCATACATTCATTTTCTCTCTCTCTCTCCATCCCTCCCCCCCACCCCCGCAGGAGGTGCTTTGGTTTCAGATAATTTTTCCCACTCATGAGAAGTCAAATACAAAGCATCCAAATGGTTGATCCCTGACCTACCACCCCAACGGGAGCACTTGCTGGAATACTGAGAAAGGTAAGTGCTCCCCTGTTGAGGCATAGGTCAAGTGAAAAACTACAGCCACCCCTTCGCTCCCAAATTCCCAAGAACAGTATCCAAACACAGCTGGCACTCTCTGAAGAGGTAAATCAGAAAGTGCTGCTCTGTTTGGGCATTGTTTCTTCAGTGGAGTCCACACAGGATCCTCTCTGTCGCATGCTTCGAACCTCCAAGAGAGCCCCTGATTTCTGAAAACATTTCCCAATGATCAGAAGTGGAATCCACAGTATCACAATGGAGCTTCACTGACTTTGCACCCCAACGGGAGCACTTGCTGGAATATTGACACGGGTAAGTGCTCTCCTGTTGAGGCATAAGTTAAGTGAAAAAAATACAGTGTTTTCTCTGCACAGCATAAAATGGAGACTCTCATATGTTTCCTCTCTCTCAAATGTTTTTTCTCTCACTGTTCCCTTTTCCATCAACTGTATCTTTAAATTCAGTGAGCATTGTGAATGGCAGGGAGTCTTATCCAAAGACAAGTTGAAGAACTGCACCTGAACTCCAGCATAGAATGATCATCAACTTCCACGGGGAAATTCCCACCAATCATATCTAAACCACTGCACTGTCTGGTTTTTCTATAGGATAGTGCTGCCTGGTTTAGATCTGGTTTCTTGAGAGAACAAGCACATTGCTGGGTTTCAAGGCAGAACTCTGATTTGTTTTTTGGTTTTTTTGTTTTGCACAGACTAATGCTCTTTTTTCCAAGAGGAAAATTTCCCAGGCAGGGGCTGGCTGGCTCCCACCATTTCCTCCCAGAGATTCCCAGGAAGAATAGCCAAGCACAGGTGGGGCTTTCTGAGTAACTCTATAAGAAAGTGCCGATGTGTCTGGATGTTCTTTCTGGAGTTGATTCCTTCTGGGATTCCACCACTCGTGTTGCTCCAATCTACACAAGAACCTCTGGTTTCTGAGAAATATTTGCTATTGGTGAGTAGTCAAATCCAAACCATCTGAATGAACCATCTTATCACCCCAACTGGAGCACTTGCTGGAATATTGAGAAAGGAAAGTGCTCTCCTGTTAAGGTATATGTTAAATGAGTAAATACAGCGTTTTCTCCACATAGCACAAAACGAGGGCTCTCATTCATATCTCTCTCGAGTGTTTTCTCTCTGTTTTCTGTTTTCCCTGAACTCATATGTTTAAATTTAATGATCATTGTAAACTGTAGTCATACCCTAAGACAGGATAAAGAAATGCACCTGTCCTCCAGTGTCAAGTGACTAGCAACCGCTACTGGGGAAATTCCCATCCATCGTATTTAAACCACTGCACTCTCCAGTCATTGTGAAGGATAGTACTGCTTTGTTTGGATCTGGTTTCTTGAGGGAACAAGTACATTGCTGGGTGTTCATGGTGAACCCCGACTTTGGCAAAGCTTTCTTGTTCTAGAAGTACACTGACATAGAAGTGGCTGGCTGGCAGCCAAAATTTCCCTGCAAAATTCCCAGGAACAGTATCCAAACACAGTTGGCACTGTCTGAAGAGCTATAGAAGAAAGTGCTGCTCTGTCTGGGCACAGTTCCTGCTGTGAAGTCCGTCAGATGCTTCAAACCCCCAAGAGAGTCCCTGATGTTGGAGAACATTTCCCAATGGTCAGAAGAGGAACCCACAGAATAACAATGGAGCTTCACTGACTTTGCACCCAACGGGAGCCCTTGCTGGAATATTTACATGGGTAAGTGCTCCCCTGTTGAGGCCTAGGTCAAGTGAAAAAACACAGCATTTTCTCCGCACAATGGTGACTCTCATTCATAGGTTTCCTCTCAACTCTTTTCTCACTGTATTTCTTCTCCATTGATTGTTTAAGTTCAATGATCACTGTGAACTGCAGGTACTCCTACCCTAAGAGACTCCTTATGGGTTTCCACCCCTTCCTCCAGCCTCCAGGGGAACCTGTGGTCCCCAAGAACTTTTCCTATTGGTGAAAAGTCAAATCCAAACCATCCCAATGGACCATCACTGCCCTACCGCCCCAATGGGAGCACTTGCTGGAATATTGAGAAAGGTAAGTGCTCCCCTATTGAGGCATAGGTCTAGTGAAAAACTACAGCATTTTCTACAGACAGCACAAACCCACAAGGCTTATTTTTATGTTTTCAGGCTCTTTCTTGATCTTGGTTTCCTCTTCTCCAATCAGTGATTGTTTAAAAGCAATTATCCTTGTGATAATTCTGGTTGTTCCTGTAGGATACTACAGCCTGGTTTGGATCTGGTTTCTTGAGAGAACAAGCACATTGCTGGGTTTCAAGGCACCACACTATAGGCAGGCCTGGGTCGTCTCTACCTCAAACCTGCAGAACTTTCTGAGAACTTTTCCTATTGGTGAGAAGGCAAATCCAAGCCATCCAAATTGACCATCACTGACTTATGCCCCAACAGGAGCACTTGCTGGAAAATTGAGAAAGTTCTCCCCAGTTGAGGCATAGGTCTAGTGAAAAAAATCCATTGTCTCCACACAACCCAAATCCACAACAATTATTTGTATCTTTTCAAGCTCTGTCTCACTCTCAGGTTTCCTCTTCTCCAATCACTGATCGATTTAAATGCAATTATTGTGCACTGCAGGCTGTTTCACTCTAAGATATGACAAAGAACAGCTTCTGGCCTCCAGCGCTGAATGCGGAGCAAGCTCCAAATAGGAAATTCTAACAAATCCTGTCTTAACCACTTAAGTCTGCTCATTCTGTAGGATAGTGCTGCCTGGCTTGGATCTGGTTTCTTGAGAGAACAAGCACATTGCTGGGTGTCTATGGTGAACACCTCCTTTGGTTAATTCTTTATTTCCTAGAGGAATGTTCATCTGGATGTGGCTGACTGGCAGCCACCATTTCCTCCCTCCTCCCCACCCCACCCCCAATTCCCAGGAACAATATCCAAACACAGATGGCACTCTCTGGAGAGCTAAGTGCTGCTCTGTCTGGGCATTGTTTCCTATCTGTCCAATGCTACAAACTATCAAGAGTTCCTGGTTTCTGAGACCATTTCCCAATGGTCAGAAGAGGAATCCACAGAATCACAATGGAGCTTCAATGACTTTGCAACCCAAGAGAAGCACATGCTGGTATATTGAGAATGGTAAGTCCTGTTCAGGTATCGGTCAAGTGAAAAAATACAGCATTTTCTCGATAGCACAAAACATCATATGTTTCCTCTCTCTCTCTCTCTAGTAGTCTCTCGCTATTTTCCCTTTTCCATCCACTGTTTGATGACTGTTGTGAACTGCAGGTAGTGTTACCCTAAGCTAAGATAAAAAAACTGCACCTGTGCTCCAGTGTTGAATAATTAGCAACCTCCACTGGGGAAATTCCAACCAATCACATCTAAACCACTGCACCCTCCGGTCATTCTGTAGGATAGTGCTGCCTGGTTTGGATCTGGTTTCTTGAGAGAACAAGCACATTGCTGGGTTTCAATGGAGAACTCTGGTTTGTTTGTTGTTCTTTTGCACAGACTAATGATCTTTTTCCCTGGAGGAAGATTTATCAGGCAGGGACTGGCTGGCTGCCACCATTTCCCAAGACATTCCCAGGAGAAATAGCCAAACACAGCTGGAGCTTTCTGAATACCTAAATAAGAAAGTGCCAATGTGTCTGGACATTCTTTCTGGAGTTGGCTACTTATGGGATTCCACCTCTCGCGTTATTCCACTCTCCAGGAGAAATCTTTGGTCTCTGAGAACTCTTCCTATACGTGAGAAGTCAAATTCAAACCATCTGAATGGACCATGATTGACCTACCGCCCCAACGGGAGCACTTGCTGGAATATTGAGAAAGGTAAGTGCTCCCCTGTTGAGGCATCGGTTAAGTGAAAAACTACAGCATTGTCTCCACACAGCACAAACCCACAAGGCTTCATATGTTTTCAGGCTCTGTCTTGCTCTTGGTTTCATCTTCTCTAATCACTGATCGTTCAAATACAGGCTGCCTGGTTTGGATCTGGTTTCTTTTGAAACACAAGCACATTGCTGGGTGTCCATGGATAACTCCTTTTGTTTTGCAAAGGCTAATACTTTACATATTTCTCCCCGAAATTCCCAGGAACAATTTCCAAACACGGCTGCCACTCTCCGATGCTCATTCATAATGTTTCCTTTCTCTAGCGTCTTCTCTCTACTTTCCCTTTTTAATCCACTGTTTAAACTCAGTGATCATTGTGAACTGCAGGTAGTCTTAACCAAAGACAGGGTGAAGAACTGCACCTGTATTCCAGAGTTGGAAGGATTAGCAAACTCCCTGTTGAGGTTCCAACCAATCATATCTAAACCACTGCACTCTCTGGTCCTTCTGCAGGACAGTGCAGCCCGGTTTGGATCTGGTTTCTTGAGAGAACAAGCACATTGCTGGGTTTCAAGGCATAACTCCAGTTTGTTATTTATTGGGGGTCATTTTGCATAGACTAATGCTGTTTTTCCCTAGAGGAAGTTTTCCCAGGCAAAGGCTGACTAGCTGCCAGCATTTCCCCAGACATTCCCAGAAACAAAGTCCAAAGATAGTTGGCACTCTCTGAAGAACTAAATAAGAAATGTTAGTCTGCTTGGGCATCTCTCAAATGCTTCAAATATCCAAGAGAATCTCTGATTTTGAGAACATTTCCCAATGGTCAGCAGAGGAACCCACAGAATCACAATGGAGATTCACTGACCTTTCACCCCAACGGGAGCACATGCTGGGATATTGCCGAGGGTAACTGCTCCCCTGTTGAGGCCCAGGTGAAGTGAAAAATATTACAGCATTTTCTCTGCACAGCACAGAACCGTGACTCTTTTTCATATGTTTCCTATTGAGAGAGAGAGAGTTTTCTCTGTTTTCCCTTTTCCATTGACTGTTTACATTAAATGATCATTGTGAACTGCAGGTAGTCGTTAAGCTAAGACAGGGTAAAGAACTGCACCTGTATTCCAGCGTTGAATGATTAGCAACCTCCATTGGGGAAATTCCAAAACAATCACATCTAAACCACCGTACTCTGTGGTTGTTCCTGTAGGATAGTGCAGCCTGGTTTGGATCTGGTTTCCTGAGAGAACAAGCACATTGCTGGGTTTCAAGGCAGAACTCCAATGTGGTGTTTATTGGGGGTCTTTTTTGCACAGACTAATGCTGTTTTTCCCTAGAGGAAGTTTTCCTGGGCAGAGGCTGGCTGGCTGCCACCATTTCCCCAGACATTCCCAGGAACAACAGCCAAACACAAGGTGGGGCTTTTTGAATAAGTAAATAAGAAAGTGTCAATGTGTTTGGATGTTCTTCCACCACTTTCCTTCCTCAAACCAGAGCTGATGCCTGAACGGAGTCGAGGGGGAGGGGCATTTGGCCAGACTGCTGAAGCCGGCTGCCATCACTGAGCCCCACATTATAGGCAGGCATGGGTCGTCTCAACCTCAAACCTGCAGAACTTTCTGAGAACATTTCCTATTGGTGAGAAGGCAAATCCAAGCCATCCAAATTGGCCATCACTGACTTACACCCCAGCGGGAGCACTTGCTGGAAATGAGAAGTAAGTGCTCCCCGGCTGAGGCATAGGTGTGGTGAAAAAATCCATTGTCTCCACACACCCCAAATCCACAACACTTATTTGCATGTTTTCAAGCTCTGGCTCACTGATTGTTTTAATGCAATTATCTTTGTGCACTGCATGCTGTCTCATCCTAAGATATGAACTGCACCTGGCCTCCAGCGCTGAATGCAGAGCAACCTCCAAATAGGAAATTCT
This sequence comes from Chelydra serpentina, assembly GCA_037349315.1. Taxonomy (NCBI): domain Eukaryota; kingdom Metazoa; phylum Chordata; order Testudines; family Chelydridae; genus Chelydra; species Chelydra serpentina. The sequence goes on along the minus strand of JBAIAC010000046.1, from coordinate 3,480,571 downwards.
AACCCATCCTGTTTTAACCACAGCACTCTGGTCCTTCTGTAGAATAATGCTGCTTAGTTTGGATCTGGTTTTTTGAGAGGAGAAGCAAATTGCTGGGTGTGCATAGTGAACCCCTCCTTTGGTTTGCATTGGTTAGTGCTTTTCTTTCCTAGAGGAACGTTCACCTGGATCTGGCTGGCTGGCAGCCACCATTTCCCCCGCAAATTCCCAGGAACAATCTCCAAACACAGCTGGCACTCTCTGGAGAGCTGAATAAGAAAGTGCTGCTCTGTCTGGGCATTGTTTCTGCAGTGGAGTCCGTACGGGATCCTGTCCATCAGGTGCTACAAATATCCAAGCGAGTCCCTGATTTCTGAGAACGTTTCCAAATGGTCAGAAAAGGAATCCAGAGATTCAAAATGGAGCGGCACTGGCCTTGCACTCCAGGAGGAGCACTTGAAGGTAAGTGCTCTGCTGTTGAGGTATCGGTCAAGTGAAAATATACAGTGTTTTCACCACACAACATAAAACATCTTATGTTTCCTCTCTCTAGCATTGTCTCAATATATTCCCTTTTCCATCAACCCTTTAAATTCAATTATCATTCTGAACTGCGGGTAGTATTACCTTAAGACAAGATAAAGAACTGCACCTGTCCTCCAGTGTTGAATGACTTGCAACCTCCACTGGGGAAATTCCAACCGATTATATCCAAACCTCTGCACTCTCCGGTCGTTCTGTAGGATAGTGCCGCCTGGTTTGGATCTGGTTTCTTGAGAGGACAAGCACATTGCTGGGTTTCAGCGGAGAACTCTGGTTTGTTGTTTGTTGGGTTTTTTGCACAGACTAATGCTCTTTTTCCCTAGAAGAAGATTTCTCAGGCAGGGGATGGCTGGCTGCCACCATTTCCCGAGACATTCCCAGAAGAAAGAGCCAAACATAGCTGGAGCTTTCTGAATACCTAAATAAGAAAGTGGTAAAAGTGTTTGGACGCTCTTTCTGGAGTTGGCTCCTTCTGGGATTCCACCTTTCAAGTTCCGACTCTGTCCAGGAGAATCGTTGGTCTCTGAGAACTCTTCCTATATGTGAGAAGTCAAATTCAAACCATCCGAATGGACCATCACTGACTTACCGCCCCAACGGGAGCACTTACTGGAATATTGAGAAAGGTAATTGCTCCCCTGTTGAGGCATAGGTCTAGTGAAAAACTACAGCATTTTCTATAGACAGCACAAACACACAAGGCTTATTCATATGTTTTCAGGCTCTATCTTGCTCTCGGGTTTCCTCTTTCCAATCACTGATCGTTTCAATGCAGTTATCCTTGTGCACTGCAGGCTGTCTCACTCTAAGATATGACAGAACAGCGACTGTTCTCCAGCAATGAATGCAAAACAACCTCAAAATAGGAAATTCTGACCAGTCCTGTCTTAACTACACCACTCTGGTCATTCTGTAGGATAGTGCTTCCTGGTTTGGATCTGGTTTCTTGAGAGAAACTGGCACATTGCTGGGTTACCATCTAACACAAGCTTATGCTCTCTTTCCCTAGAGGAATATTTGTCAGGAAATTGCTGGTGTGGCTGCCCCTATGTCCCCAGACATTCTCAGGAACAGTAGCCAAACACAGCTGCACTCTCTGAAGAAATAAAGATGGTGCTGCTCTGTCTGGATGGTGTTGGCTCCTTTGGGGACTCACCTGTCAATTCTTAAAAAATCTCCAATAGTTTTCTGTTTTCTGGAGAGCATTTCAAGTTGATGGAAAGAGGAATGCAACTCATCCAAATGGCGCAGCACTCACCTTTCACCCCAATGGGAGCACTTGCTTGCTAAGTGCTGTTGAGGCAACAAGTAACTCCTTTTGAGGCGTAGGTTAAGGGAAAAAATACAGCATGTTTTCTACACAGCAGATATCCATAATGCTTATTCTGAATTTTTCTGTCTCTCTTGATTTCCTCTTCTCCATCCATTGAACCTTTATATTCAATTATCATTGTGAACTGCAGGTCATCCGACCCTAAAATAGGTGAAAGAACTGCACCTGTACTCCGGCAGTGAATGTGGAGTGACCTCTAACCATGATGTTTTGGCCTTTCGTATATTCTTTTCTTTTCCTCATCAATGAGGGGCAGGGCATGCCGGATGTCCTCAGCAGCATCACCCAAGGCACATATAAGGGAATCTACCTAGTATTCCTGTGAGAGAATTATTCATATAACCGAACGCTGAGATGTGGCTGCAGACTTCTCTTTTTTTTCTCCTCGGGGTACTGGTCCTGGTCTCTGCTGAGTTCAGTGTCCCAGAAATCCCTAAGTGGGAATGTGGAGAGTAGACGGCTCCTCTCTCGTCTGGGATGCTTCTCTCTCTGCTACATTCCAAAAAGCAGCCAAAACCCTTTGTCTCTCAGTTCTGGCTTATGGTTGATTCCTGCAGTAGCTTCCAGCTTGATCAATCTCCGCCCTGGACTCTAGGCAATCTGGGAATTGGAGTCCTGATCCTCTGCCACCATTACTGCTGTCATCCAGGGTTCAGGCTTCACTTCAGGTATTCCAGGAGCACCCCCTGCAAGATGAGAGTCGCCAGCATCGAAATGCAGCCTTGGCTGTACGGGAAGGGCGTCTGGTTTTAGGTTTTAACCAACGAACGCTGGCAAAACACCCCGGATACAAACAAAATCAATTGCTGTTTAGCCAATAAGTGCTGGAAATGGTTACTCAATTCGTGCTGACTTCACCCCTTTCCCAGTGCAGTTTGTTTATGTAGGTCAGGTGTAGCCAAACCAAGGCTCAAGAGCCTCTTTTACATTTAAAGTGCGGCTTGCGGATTCCCCCTGTCATAACCATACAGCTAAGGGTAGCCTAGAATTCCTCCTTACCTGTAAGGGGTTAAGAAGCTCAAACAACCTGGTGGGGGGGGGGGGCACCTGACCAAAAGGACCAGTGGGAACAAAGATACTTTCAAATCTTGGGGGGGGGGGGTGCTTTGTGTGTGTTCTCTTGGGAAGCAGAGAAGCATCAGGTCAGAAAACTCCTTCTCCTATCAACCATCCTAAAAGTCTCTCATATTACAAAAATTGTGAGTAAAAGCCAGGCAAGGCATATTAATTTATCTTTGGTTTTTGCTTGTGAATTTTCCCTGTGCTAAGAGGGAGGTTTATTCCTGTTTTCTGTAACTTTAAAGTTTTGCCTAGGGGGGAATCCTCTGTGTTTTGAATCTAAGTACCCTGTGAAGTTATTTTCCATCCTGATTTTAGAGATTTTTACTTTTTTTTTTTAAATAAAATCCTCTTTAGAACGTGATTTTTTCCATTGTCCTAAGACCCAGGGGTTTGGGTCTTTGATCACTTTGGAACCAATTGGTTAGGATATTATTCTCAATCCTCTCCAGGAAAGGGGGTGTAAGGGCTTGTGGGGGATGTTTTGGGGGAAGAGGAACTCCAAGTGGTGCTTTCCCTGATTCTTTGTTAAATCACTTGGTGGTGGCAGCATACCATTCAAGGACAAAGGATTTGTGCCTTGGGGAAGTTTTTAACCTAAGCTGGTAGGAATAAGCTTAGGGGGGTTTCATGCGGGTCCCCACATCTGTACCCCAGAGTTCAGAGTGGGGAGGGAACCTTGAACCCCCCCCAAGCACCCCCATTCTCTGCCTATTAGACTGGGGGGGGGGGCTGTGCTGGGCCGCTGGAGCGAGGGAGCAGGTGACATGCCCCAGAGCACCAGGTGGGCGGGCAGTGTGGACCCCCCTCCTCAGCCCCAGAGCACAGGCCAGCCCCCTGAGTAAAATCCCAGCAACAATTATCAGTTGATATCTGTAGGGCCGTTTGGAAGAAATTATATTCCTCCTTCCTTGGCAATGGCATCAATTTCTTTTCAAGATTTTGGAGAGACAAGTAGCTCCTTCTGATGCCAGGTATGTACAGGCAGGTATGAGATCTTGGCATTTTTATTAGTGTGGTAGGGTGTCATGGAGTGTAGAGGAGTCCGCGCCTGCACCCCTCTTCCTGGGATTCACTGGGAGTCTCAGCCAGCCAGTAGAACAGAAGGTTTATTAGAGATGCCAGGAACACAGTCCAAACAGAGCTTGTCAGTACAAACAGGACCCCTCAGTCGGGCCCTTCCGGGGGGCAGGGAGCTTAGATCCCAGCCCGGGGGCTCCCTGCATTTCACCCCACAGCTCCAAAAGCGGGTGCAGGGAGGCCAGACCCTGTCTGCACCTCCCCCCTCTTCCTTATCTGGCTGCAAACTGAAACTGTCCAGCCACGCCTCCCCCTTTGTCTCCTTCCTGGGCCAGGAGGTCACCTGATCCCTTTGTTCGAACACCTTCAGCTCGCACCTTTGCAATGAAGGGGCCCAGACCATCAGTTGCCAGGAGACAGAGTGTCGGCCATTCTCTGTCATCACACTGGCCCTGTAGGGCTCTGCGATTACACCCTTTATCCCACCACCTAGAGACTTAACCCATGCATTGGGGAAACTGAGGCACAGAAACATTAAGAACAGTCCCATTCCGTCACATAGGGTTTCTCTTCGTTTCTATTCGCTAATAATATACAGCTCTTTCATCAATGGATTTCAAAGCACTTTACCAAGGAGGTGAATATCATATTGCCCTTTATACATATGGGGAAACAGGCACAACAAGGGGTAGTGACTGCCCCAAGATCACCAGCAGAGCACCAGAATAAACCCCAGGTCTGCTGCATCCCACTTCAGCGCATTATCCACTAGTCCGCACTGCTTCCCTGGACACTTTCATCTGCATAGTTGACTTCAGTGCAGGGTGAACAGCCCTGGCCTGCGTTATGTGGGTTAGGGTATGGGAGGCATGTAGTAGTGAGGGTCCAAATCTAGGGTTCTGGGTTCAAGACACTGCTCTGACACAGACTTCGTGTATGACGGTGGGCCGGTCACTTAGGGCTGGATTCACCGAAGGATTTAGGCACCTAGCTGTTCACTTGAGATACCTAAATCCCAGACTCAGGCCCGAATGCAATTCACAAAGCCCCCCAGCACAGTAGACACTGAACGCCGCAGGTGTTAAAACTTGCCTGACACCAAAATGTATGTAAAGGAAGAGTGTTTCTGCATCACTTTGGACCTGCATCCCCCCACTGAGCGTGAGTCTGATTAACTCAGAACTGCTTTGCTGTATGCCGCATACAGGTACGTGAGCAAGTAAATCTGGGGTTGAACTAGATTCTTAGGAAGCCGAGGGGAAAGCGGCAGGGCCGTCCTTAGGCATACGCAGAATACGCAGCTGCGTAGGGCACCAAATTTTGTGGTGCCCTAGGCAGCTGCATGCTGCGTTTGTGGCGCTGGCTCAAGCGGCCAGCCCCATCCCCAAGCCAGTCCCCCTGCTCCGCCCCCGCCCTGCCCCCATTCAATCCCTTCCCCCAAGCCTCTGCCCCTGCTCTGGCCTGCCCCACCTCTTCCCATCCCTGCTCCGCCCCCACCCGCCCCCATTCCACCACTTCCCCCAAGCACCCTCCCCCGAGCGACGTGGCCCGCGGGGTTAGCAGGGGTACTGGAGCCGGCAGAAGTGGTCGGGCCCGGCCCCAGCCCATTCCGCTCTGCCAGCTCCCGCCGCCGCTGTTGGTAAGTGCAGGGGCAGGCCTGACCCCTTCCTCCAAGCCCCTTCCCCAAGCAACTGTGCTGGGAGCTGGGGGAGCGGAGCCGGCTGGGGCCGGTAGCTCTGATTCCCGCTGCTACCGGTGAATGCGCGTGGGTCAGGCCCAACTCCTGCTGCTGGCACCAGGCCCCCCGCTAATCCCCCATGCTGCCCTGGGCCTCCCTGCTCTGCTGCTGCCCCCCACAGCTCCTGCCTCTCATGGCCCTGCAGCCCTTAAGCGCACACAGACCCCCCTCCAAGGAGGGACCGGCCCCCCAGCAGAGCGGCCGCTCCCGCCGCAGGGGGGATGCAGGTGCTCAGGCTGTGTAGGGCACCACCATACATAAGGACGGCCCTGGAAAGAGGGCTCGGAGGGAAGTCCAGTGGGGTCAATCAGGTGGCTAAATTGGCAGCCAGCTGCGTCATTACACTGTGAGGCGGTTAAGATAGCAGGGAACCAGACTAGCTGTGGGCTCTTACTCCTGACAAGTGTCCAAACCGGAAAATTAAAAATAAACAAAATAAAACTGTGTTTGGTTCAAACCAAATCTGATGTTTTTTGGCTCATCGAAACCAACCTCCAAAAACTCCCTTCAGGTCAAACAGAACATTTCAAATGAATTCACAATGACATTAACTATCGATTCCAAATGAAGAGACCAGAGGGGTGAGGTAAGATCTTTTATTGGACCAACTTCTGCTGGTGAGAGAGACATGCTTTCGAGCCACACGGAGCATTTCTTCGGGTCTGGGGAAGGTCTTCCATGTGGCACAGCTCAAAATGAACCGTTTTGATCATTCGGAAATTTTAGTTTTCGGGGATTTTTTTGGGCCAAAACTATTCACTGAATTGGTGGACAAATTGGAGAGAGTCCCGAGGAGAAGAACAAAAACGATCAAAGGTTTAGAACACCTGACCTAGGAGGACAGGTTGAAAAAACTGGGCATGTGTAGTCTTGAGAAAAGAAGCCTGAAGGGGGGACCTGATAACAGTCTTCAAATATGCTAAGGACTGTTATAAAGAGGATGGGGATCGATTGTTCCGCCTGTCCACTGAAGGTAGAACTAATGGGCTTAATCTGCAGCAAGGGAGGTTTAAGTTAGTTATTAGGAAAAACATTCTAACCGTAAGGGTAGTTAAGCTGTGGAATCGGTTGTAGAATCCCTGTCACTGGAGGTTTTTCAGAACAGGTTGAACGAACACCTGCCAGGGATGATCTAGGTTTACTTGGTCCTACCTCAGCGTGGAGGGCTGGACTTGATGACCTCTTGAGGTCCTTCCTGCCCTACTTTTCTATGAATTTGACTGGAATTTGCAAATAGTTTCAGTGCCCCGAAAAATGCATTTTTTGGGGGGGTGGAATTTGTTATCTGCCAAAAAAATAATTTTCACTTCTATAATCACAAATCTTTTCCGCATCATGGAGTTCAGTACGAGCTACGACAGAGGGTGAGACGTTTCAAGGGTGAAATTCACATTTAAAGAACAGCTCCGCCCCTGCCAAAAAAAAACCCTATATTTTCTGCAAGATTCTCAGAGAGCAGAATGATGCACAAAGCCATCATTACAAAATCACGAGATTATCACCAGATTAGAACAGAACTGAAGGCAATTACCCCTCCTTGGATGGATCCTGAGAAACTCAAACTGGGGGCATCCTGGCTTCATTGCTAGGACCGTTAACGCATTAGTTACAGAAGGCAGCAGCGAGACCCTTAGAGTTTCAGTTTCATGTCCAGGATGGAGCTGTAGATCTGAGGGCTCATGGGCATAAAACACGTCTTTGATTCATCCAGGAAGAACAGGGGGTCCTTGATGAGAGCTGGATTGAACCCCTCCTTCACCAGCTGCCCTTTGCACTGCTTGAATGTCCCAGTGACCTCCAGAGCATCCTGTGTAACAAAACACACAAAGTGCTGCAGGAGCTGGCTCACTCTAGTGGTCATGCCACATAAAAGGATAAGAGTCTACTGCGGCTGCCTGCTAGTGGAGTCGCTCCTTTAGCTCAAAGAGGCAGAGGTTGATGCTTTTAGCTCTAGAATTTTAGCTTTGTCCCATGTCATCCCCCATGGAGGAGGGGAACAGCATTACTCAGAGCATTGACTGGTTTAGCTATGCCAGCAGAGCTCCCAAGTGGAGATGCAACAGAAGTTCTGCCAGTGCTGACACAGGTTACCCAGGTAGAAAGCTGATTGGTTAAGTCTAGTCTCAGGTGACGTACACAGCAGAACCTTTCACTTGTCAACAGGGTATACAAAGACGGCTTTACGGGGGTAACTCGGGAACACAATTTCTGTGTAAGGTGAATGTAAGAGGGGATGGATCACTCGATAAATTGCCCTGTTCTGTTCATTCCCTCTGAAGCATCTGGCACCAGCCACTGTCGGAAGACAGGATACTGGGCTAGATGCACCATTGGTCTGACCCTGTCTGGCCACTCTTATGTTTAGGTTCTAACAATGCTGCATGAGATGGTTTTCCGGAGACTGGTATCACACCAAACCTTTTCCTTGTACTATGGTACTGTTGGCTTATAGCAATAAACCTGACTGACGTTGGTTACTGGGCCTCTTGAGTACATTCCATAAAGAACCACAGAGTGGTCAAGACTTTGGCCATTCAGTTTACCAACTGAGTCAGGGTCCTCCAGCCCCCCCAGGCTTACAGGGCCAGCCAAAAGGATCTCTTACCTGCAGGCGGACAAAGCGAGGAATGGCGTAGTTTGGCAAGAAATCCTTGGCGTGTGCGTAGAGTGTTTCACCATCAAAAAACATCCCCTCCTTCAGTCGTATTGCTGCCATTCCAGCCTTGCCTTCGTGTCCTGAAACACATACACAAAGCATTGGGCTTTGTCTAGACGAAGTGTTTTAAGGTGTTGTGTGAAGCAGGCATTAGCTGGCACAGGTTAACTTTGGCTCTGTCTACACTGCGCAGTTAACCCGGGTCTGAGCACTTGGGTTAGCCAAGCCTGGGTGAGAGCATCTCCACTACAAAGCCCTACCTGAGTTACTGTCTCTCCACTCACTCACGTCTGTGTCTGGGGGCACAGCCCACGGTTCTTTGAGCTCAGACACTCTAGGCTTCTTTCCCAGTCGATTGCATCAGTGGCAGGAGAGCTCATCTGTCCTTCAGGGGGAATTGTGGGAAGGGCATTGGAGGACTATCCACATTCGAGTGATTTAGCCTCATTGTAAAGCAGGCAGGTTCCAGCCCGAGTTAAAGCAGAGCCCGGGTTTCTAACCCGACCCTGCAGCTGGGTCAGTGAGCCCAGACTGAAAGCACTTCCGGACCCAGGCCAGAGATTTTTTCTGTGTGAACTGGAGAGACTTTTGAGCTAAAACCAGGGTGGGACCCCTGGTTAGCTGGGCAGTGTAGACATACCCTATGAGGTGCTAACATAACGCCTGGATATCCTAGCCTAGGCGAGGCCAGGTGATAGATTTTAAGCTCCGAATGAACATTATGACTATCGAGTCTGATCTCCTGAGAAACACGGGCCAGAGAATTTTACCCACCATCCCTGCATGAAGTCCACGACTTCTGTTCAAGCTACAGCCGATCCTTTAGAAAGAGACACTTAGACTTCAAGTGATGGAGAACCGACTACGTCCCTAGACCAGTTGTTCCACTGGTAAATTCCCCTCACTCTTAAACATTTGCATCTTATTGCTAGCCTGAGTTTGTCTAGTGTCCAGCCATCGGAGAAGCCTTTTGGTGCTAGATGAAAGAGCCATATCATGTAGGCTTTACTTGTGGCACCTCATCTCCTGGAGAAACTCAGCAGGTGGAGTTGTTTTCATCTCTCCCTATAAGGCTGGTTTTCCAGACCTCAGATCATTGGGTTCGACCAGAGACAAATTTTTAATTGCATTTTTCAGAACGGCCAGTGAACTAAAATCTCCACTATTTGCACAGCTTTAATGACCATTTGCTGAGGCCTGGGCATAGATTGTTCATGGAAGGATCCGTAGATTTTTCAGGCCATTCTGAGCATCGAGCCTCACCTCTGAATAACACGGTGATTTCTGCAGTGGAGAGAACTATTCCTCCATGTTTTGCACGGCTTTCTTCAATCCCAGGGTCCCGTCCCCCCGCCGCGCCCAAAGAAAGACTCAGCCCCCGACACAGACACGGCTTTTAAAAGCCGCCTCAGGACGGACGCTCCTGGCGTGAGCCACAGTGTCAAGGTGACATGAGACGTCCTGCTGCTGGGTACGCACCTGGGACCGGCACCCCATAGACGTTGACTTCCTGAATGAACCGCACTCCCGCCAGCGTCGTCTCCACCTCCGTCGTGGCAACGTTCTCGCCTTTCCAGCTGAAGAGAGCGAGCAGAGGAATCCATCTTTCCACCCATCCATCCATCCATCCATCCACCCATCCACCCACAAGGATTAATAGATTTCAAGGCCAGAAGGGACCGTTGTAATCATCTAGGTTAGCCTCCTCTAGGCTTAGAAGGTAAATGTCGGTACACAAACCAATGAAAAAACACACATACACACAAACCGACGAAAAAATATTTCCACTGATAATCATCTAAATTTACAGATCAGCAAAGTAAGAAAAATGCCGCTTATTAGAATCACAATCCAGTGGATGTAGCCTTTTGAAATGGATGAACAATAAAACTAGGTATTTTTTTGTTGATTTAAGGATAGTTACTTTGTAGATTTTAACATGCGCTGTTGATCATTTGGGTTTTAGTGCTTTATAAAGCTTTTAACTTTTTGAACCTCAACATCTACTGACACTAAAAAATTGTCTGACTCTCCCCTCTGCAGGATTTTGTGCAGCTGTGAAAATGTAAATGGATAAACATCTAAAAAAAAGGCTTTAAAAGAAACATCGCTATCATCTATTGAAATTATAAAAAAATAACAATCGAATTCTGCCAGGCCTCACTATGGTTTAATGCCGTCTGTCGGCATACACTGTGTCTCCACCAGGGGGCTCTGCTGTCCTAGCTACACCAGTAAAGCGTGTAGTGTATTGTAGACAAGCCCTAGATTGCTTTTCCAAATAACACTTAGGGTACATCTACACCAATGTTCCCTCTAATTTTTGACAGGCCGTGTGCGCAAAAAATTTCTTCTGTGCAAATAATTGTGTTTCTGTGCAAATTTTTGTGCACGCGGTGTTTTGCTGTGTGCGCGGGGTTTAGGATCTGTGTGCACGCACATACGCACACAGCTTAGAGGGAACAGTGGTCTACACAAGCACAAAGAGACCCACAGCAGCAAGTTTCAAAGCCCAGGTCAACTGATTCGGTTTCATGGGGCTAAACATAGCCACATAGATATTTGCACACGGCTGGAATGGGGTGAGAGACGAGGGTCTCGGAGCTGGGATCCAGCTCGAGCCCGAATGTTGACACTGCTATTTTTAGCTCAGCAGTGTTAGCCCTGCAAGCCCAAACCAGTTGATCTGGACGCTAAACTCAATGCCATGGGGTGTGTTATTTATTTATTTATTTTGTGCTGTGCAGACATAAGTCACTCCTAAGGCTACATCCACACTACCCGCCCGATTCGGCGGGTAGCGATCGATGTTCTGGGATCGATTTATCGCGTCTCGTCTAGATGAGATAAATCGATCCCAGAGCCGCTCCCTGCCGACTCCGGAACTCCAGCTCCGCGCGAGGAGTAAGTGGAGTCGCCGGGGGTGCCGTCCTGCAGGGGGTTGGACTAGATGACCTCCTGAGGTCCCTTCCAACCCTGAGATTCTATGATTCTATGATTTAAGATATTCAACTTCAGCTACATTATTCACGTAGCTGAAGTTGCGTATCTTAGATCGATCCCCCCCACCCTCCTAGTGTGGACCAGCCCTAAATTACTTTAGTGCTTTTGACAGTTTTTCCGTGGGCTTTCTTTTATCTTCTATGGCTGATGCATCCACCCCCTGCTTGCACTTGCCTATGGGGGTCAGGCACACAAGAGCAATCTGAGATAGGCTCCTTTGAAAACCAAGCCAGAGCCAGACAGTAAATTCTTTGGCTTCTAGACCATCTTTTTGTAGCAGAGGGGAGGCAGTGTGGCCTAGCGGATATAGCACCCTACTGGGACTGAGAAGACCTGGGTTTTGTTCCCAGGTCTGCTGCTGGGTGACCTTGGGCCTGTCATAGAATCATAGAATCATAGAATATCAGGGTTGGAAGGGACCTTAGTAGGTCATCTAGTCCAACCCCCTGCTCAAAGCAGGACCAATCCCCAATTTTTGCCCCAGATCCCCAAATGGCCCCCTCAAGGATTGAACTCACAACCCTGGGTTTAGCAGGCCAATGCTCAAACCACTGAGCTATCCCTCCCCCCCTGTCATGTCTCCTCTCTGTGCCTCAGTTTCCCCATCTATAAAATGGAGGCAATGAGCCCTATTGCCATTGTAAATTGCTCTATGAGAATGAGTTATGTTATACCTGTGTGTCCAGCACATGATACAATAGGGTCCCAGTCCCTCGTAGGGTTTTATAGGTGCTCCCAGCATCAGGCTCCCCAGTTCATCCCACCCGTGAGGGGACAGCGGCTGGGTCCAAGGAGAGTAATGGCTTGCCGCAGAACCTACCGGAATGTGTCTCCCACTCGGTCCTGAAAATATATGAAGCCCTCGTGGTCTACCATGAGGAGGTCTCCGCTGTTGAAGTAGAGGTCTCCCTTCTTCACCACGTCCCTCAGGACCTTCTTCTCCGACTTCTGGCGGTCGCCCGCGTAGCCGTTGAACGGGGCGCTCTTCGTGATCTTCACCACCAGCAGCCCCGCCTCGCCTGAAAGGGAGAATGAGAACCCCGGTGGATATCCCCCTATGTAGCGCAGTCCGTCTCGGCCAGCTTTCGGGCTTCTCCAATTGGCGTAGGTAATCCACCTCCATGAGAGGAGGCATCTAGCTTGATGGAAGAGTCTACACCACTGTCTACACCGGCTTAACTATGTCGCTCAGGGGGAGCGGCTTTTTCACACCCCTGACTAATGTAGCTGGGTCAACCTAACTTTTTAATGTAGTCCCGGCCTAAGAAAGGAGGGCGTTTCACCGACTCTGAATAAACGCAAGTCATCATGCCAGGAGAAAAAAACAAAAAGGTGGGGAAAGCTTGTGCCTGAGGTTTTTTTATCCAGAAACTGCGGGGGCAGCCTGATGGGAAGCTGTCCATGAAACACTGGATCCCCTCAATCGAGGCACAGATCCTCAATGGTATTTAGGCACCGAGTTTCCCTTATGCTAAATGGATCTGGGCCTAAGCGTCTCACCTGAGGTTAGGAGTTGAATTCAGGTCTCTGAAGTGCCAGGCTAAGACTGTAACCACAGCACCATGCTTCCTCCCCAAGGGGCCCACTCCACCCCATCAGCGCCTCCTGATGGCCAGCCTTTTATTCTTACCGGGGGGGACTCGGATGCAGTACCCTCTCTCATCTCGCACGGGTTCATCCCGCTCCACGTTGTACCGGATCAACTCGAAGGGCGCGAGCATCTGGAGAGCAACGGGGTGACAAAGACGGAAATCAGGAAATTCCTTAGAGGTTTTTAAGGTCAGGCTTGACAAAGCCCTGGCTGGGATGATCTAGTTGGGGTTGGTCCTGCTTTGAGCAGGGGGTTGGACTAGATGACCTCCTGAGGTCCCTTCCAACCCTGAGATTCTATGATTCTATGATCAGCTGGAAAAATGGTGCCAGTGTCCCTCGTGTGCCCATTATCAGGCTCTGTCACCTTCCCTCCCCCTGCCAGTGATGCCGTCTGATCCTCGAGTGATTTTCACCCGCATGCGGCCCCGTGGCTGTGAGGCTGTAGCTATGGACTCCTCGGTGAGGCAGGAGGGTCGCTGCTTTGCAGCTTCTGCCGCGAGCATATCGGTGTGTTGTGGTTTTCGGTGGCATGTGCGCCAGGGATTTTGAGCACGACCCGTTAAAATATGGTGCAACCGTAATCCGAGTGCAAGGGGGCAAGTCACTGTGATGGCTGCAATTCAGGAAAGTTGATGTGGGGAATACAGCGCGGAAGACTGCTTGAGTGGTGGAAAGTAACGGACAATTGCAATGTCTTGCTGTCTCCGACGTGCCGATACAACTATTATTGTCGACCTGGGGATTCTAGTGTGAGAAAAACCTTTTCCCCAGGGTTTTCACGAAGAGGTGAGCTATTCTCTTATTTAATTTCATTTTATTACTTCTGAACCCCATTAGTGGCTAAATCCTCCAAAACTGACCTGATCCTAGAATCTGGATTTATATTTCTGCACGTGGGCCGCAGAGGTAGCCCCAAAATTAACCTCTGGCCCGCAGCATCGAAAAACGGTTGGACCACGGTGGAAAAATACAATCCGCTTGGTAAGTGGACCGAGATCATTGCGTATTTAGGATGGGCAAATGCACCGGCTCGTTGGCACGAGCCTGGGGGTTCCGCCCACTGCTATCCCACACTGCGTTTCGCCAGGATAGGCCTATCTGCTTACTCATCTGCCTTCCCCTGCCCTGGGGTCTCATAGCCTGGATGTCACCTGCCCTGTTCGCATGCTGGTGTGAAGCCAGGAAAACTCCTGGAGTTGCATACCTCAGCATTTGAGCAGCGCGGTTCACTATCATGCAGCGCCTCGTGCCGCAGCATGGAGCTGTGCCGAGATCCTTGACCTCCTTGGCACTTGGGGAGACGCAAGAAATCACCGGCATAAAGAGGTGCTCGAAGCCCTCTCTAAGCAGATGACCCTTCTCAATTCTTCGGTGCCGCAAGGAGATCTTATTGGATGCTAGTTGCCCCGGCAACAATGCTTTCATGCCCCAATGCTGAGCTAAAACTTGGTCCCTTCCTTCTCTAGGGCTGGATTGCAAAGCTCCGAGGCTGAATTACCATCAGGCAGGGCTGTAGCAGCAGCCTGCGCTGTATAGTGTTGTTAGAGGAACCAACCAAGACTATGTTGGACATCTAGTGAAAGATAATCTCTGCCCCAAAGAGCTCACCCTCTACTCAGACAAGACAGACAAATGATGAGGTGAAAAGAAGGATCATTTGGCATCTTTTTGTTCTGGCTTTGCACAATAGGGCCATGATCCATGGTTGGGGCTCTTAGGCCCTACCATAATACACCTAATAGATAAAATACAGTGCCTAGCACAAGGAGGCCCTGGTCCATTACTGGGGGTCCTAGTGCTACCGTAATATACCTAATAAATAATGTACAGCGTTGGGGGTGTGACATTACTGACATAACCTGTGACCGTATAGATCATTGTTGCAACCACTGTTATATATTTGCAGCAAATATTGTACAAAGGTTGTCGTGTGAGGTGTCTATGGAAAGGTTATGATTTGCTGATTATAATTATGCTTTTTCGTAGTTGAAGTTATGAATATTGGCTATGTACTTGTGTATCAATGTGGTTTGAGTCTAAGTAGCCTCAGTGAAGCATTTGGTCAACTTCTTGAGAAGGGACCATTCTCAATAAGTGCCTAATCAAGAAACACTTAGCTGACAATGGACTTTGGGAGACGCCAATCCACAGCTGAGCTTTCCTGGGAACATTCAAACTAACATGTAGACAATGGCATTGGCCTGTAAAGAACTGAGTCATGCATGGACATGTGACTTGCCCATGTGACTTCAAACTCCATCTTGCTGTGATTTTGCACAGAAGAACCAAGGGGTTTCCACCCACAAGAAAGAGAATATAAAAGGCAGCTGCATCTCCTCCATCTTGTCTTCAATCCTGCTTCTTGCCTCTGGAGGGACTTTGCTACAAACTGAAGCTCTGAACAAAGGACTGACTGACCCATCCCAGCTGTGGATGTTCTCCAGAGACTTGATTTGAACCTGCAGTTTATTCTATCACTGCTACAAGCCTGAACCGAGAACTTTGACACTACTGTATGTAATTGATTCCGTTTAACCAATTCTAGCTCTCATCTATATCTTCTTCCTTTCATGAATAAACCTTTAGATTTTAGATTCTAAAGGATTGGCAACGGCATGATTTGTGGGTAACATCTGATTTGTATATTGACCTGGGTCTGGGGCTTGGTCCTTTGGGATCAGGAGAACCTTTTTCTTTTACTGGGGTACTGGTTTTCATAACCATTTGTCCCCATAACAAGTGGCACTGGTGGTGATACTGGGAAACTGGAGTGTCTAAGGGAATTGCTTGTATGACTTATGGTTAGCCAGTGGGGTGAACCCGAAGTCTTCTCTGTTTGGCTGGTTTGGTTTGCCTTGGTGTGCAAAGGAACCCCAGCGTCGGGCTGTGACTGCCCTGCTCTCAGCAATTTGTCCTGAATTGATACTCTCAGTTGGGTCCCGCCAAAGGCAGCTTCGTTACAACAGCACCGAGCACAATGGGGTTCTGGGGCTCCTAGGCCGTAATACAAATAATACAGTGACATGGCCAAGGTCAGCCAGGGATCCTATAACTGCCTTTAGATCTGCTGAGTCCAGTGGCCTTGGCCACAAAATCAACCTTTTTCCCCGTGACGGCAGACAATCTGCCAAGGCAGGATGCAGCTGTCTGAGCCTTTAGCAACGTTTCACACACGGAGCTCATTTGGTCAGTGCTCCAGCGTCTGAACCGGAGTCATTCACTGCAAAAGCAAGGCGCTTTTTAAAGCCCTGTAAGGCGTGGGGCCTTGCTAGTTCAGAGTCCGTTTCTCTCCTTGCTGTACTTGGAGATCCTCTCAGGTAGGGTGACCAGATAGCAATTGTGAAAAAACGGGAGAGGGGGTGGGGGGTATTTGGCGCCTATATAAGAAAAAGTCCCAATAAACGGGACTGTCACTTTAAAAACAGGACATCTGGTCACCCTACTCTAAGATGAGGAAAGCCTGTGCTGACATTTCCCAGCTGCGTCTGCCCGGGGCGTGGCTCGCTGACCTTCACTTTGGAATCTGCTCCCCTCCTCGGCTGAAACAGTCACAGCGTTTGCTGAACTTCTGGGCACACTGCAAAGCCCTTGACCTGTTCCCTCCTGGATTTTTCTGATGAACTAGGAGGAGCTCGTTCCTATTCCTCAGGGGGCAGAGACGGGCATCTCTCTGGTGTCATATTTTTGGCATGACGTGTGTTGATTTATATATATTGCATGTGTTCCGCATGATGTCCTGAAGCCAGAGTCGGCCAGACTAGAAAATTAGGTCAACCCAGCTACGTTGCCTAGGGGTGTGATGACGTGATGTAGTTAAGCCGACCGAAGTCCCCGTGTAGATGTCCGTCAAGCTGGCTCCTGCCTCTCACAGAGGTGGATTAACTACGTGTGCAGGAGAACCCCTCCGCTGGTCCAAGGAGTGTCCACACTGAAGCATTACAGCGGCAGTGTTTCAAATGTAGCCAAGTCCGTAACATGACCTGCTGTATAACAAAGGCCAGAGAATTTCTCCTGATTGTCCCTGTCCTGAACAAAACAACTTGTGTTTAGCTAACGGCTCTGCCAGAAGGCATCCAGTCTTGCCTTTTTCCACTAGGTTAAGTCTGGTGTGTCTTGTCCATGAAGATACTTCTTCATCACTCAGTCTTCTTTCTGATAAGCTAAATAGATTGCGGTCCTTAAGGCCTTTCACTTTCAATCCCCAAGCCTCCCAGGGTTTAACCTAACCGGACTTTTTCTGATGCACTAATACTTCTCACAGCCTGTGGGGGAGAAATCAACATAACCTCATGTCCTGGGGGAAACAGATGTGGGAATCTGTTTCATCTTAGCCCTGGTCTACACTGCGGGGTGGGGGTGGGGGATCCACCTAAGAGACGTAACTTCAGCTATGGGAATAGCGTAGCTGAAGTCGACGTATTTAGGTCGACTTACCGCAGCGTCTTCATGGCACTGAGTCGACTGCTGCCGCTCCCCTGTTGACTCTGCCTGCACCTCTCGCGGCGGTGAAGTTCCGGAGTCAACGGGAGAGCGCTCGGGGATCGATTTACTGCGTCTAGACTAGACATGATAAATCGATCCCCGAAAGATTGATCGCTACCCACTGATCCGGTGGGTAGTGTAGACCTGGCTTCAGTGTTGTTGATGAACCATAGTAAGAAAGGTGTAATGGTTAGAGAGACCCTCATCATCTGTGCTCAGCATCCCCACCTGTCCCAGCTGGGGAAGAAACCGGTGATGGGTGCCAGAGAAATGGCCACCATAAAATCAATAATGATCCCTCATTATCAGAGATTTTCCACAGCTCACTGTCCTGTCCGGCTAACCTGCCCTCTCATTGCACTACCCAGGCACTAAGTCTGGGTTCAGGAAGAGTGATTTCCTCTGTATTTTTCATGTCCAAAGGGCTGGGTCTTGGAGCTCTGGTCTGGCCCGGGTCTGACCTCATTTATACTGGTGTCAATCCGGAGTGGCTCCATTGAGCTTGTTGGTCACGCTGGCAGGTGGCCACTGCACACTGGCTAGTGATTTTGGCTGCTTCATATAAGGTCCCAATTTTCCAAGCATTTGATGCCTGGAATGCAGACCCCTTTCAGGGTGTGAGGAGTGTCTCAATTTTGGCCCTCAGAATCACAAGTGCAAATAACTGATTTGGGGGTTCAATGGCAGGTCTGAAAAATCAGGAGAAAAATTTGTTTCTGGTCAACCCAAAACAACTGAAAAAATAAATAAATCGGTGAATGGAAAAATCAAAGTAATTTTGGGTCGAACGAAACAAAATGTTGTAAACTGTAAAACTTCCAAAGTGAATTAAACTAAACCTAATTAAGGCCACTTTCATTCTGAATAACAGCACCCACACAGGGATTTAATGCAGTTTAATTAATCCATGTCAAATTCACACCTCTAGTTAATTCAGATTCATTTTTCTGGATATCCATGTGTAGACAAGCTCTCAGTTTAGTTTAATTCCCTTCCAAAGTGAATAAAGGCAAAACAAATTAAGGCTACTTTAATTCTGAATGAAAGTGTCCACATAATGGCTTAATCTGGTTTAACTACTCCACTTTAATTCAGATTACATGCCTCCATGGAGATGAACCCTAATACATCATTGACTATGGTCTATGGCCAATGAACCACACTGATTAGTGTGGGTTGACCTCGGTAGAGGGGGAGGCAGAATAGCATTCCTCACCTTCTGGATGAAGTTGGCCCTTCCCACGGCTCCAATCTTCCCTGTGTAGTTAACGAACCCAGTGTTCCCCTCCGTGGCCCCGTAGAACTCACAGATGCGGATGGGCCCGAAGCGCTGGAGGAATTCCTTCCAGACCTCCACCCTCATGCCGTTACCCACAGCCAGCCGCACTGTGTGGTCTCGTTCGTTCTCCCGCTGCAAGGCAAACAGAGCGGGGGGTCCAGGAGTGGCACAGAGAGGAGGCCATGTCTCGCCCTGGGTCTCACGCTAGTTCAGGGAGCTACCAAGGGGCCCATGCACCCTATATGCCCCCATGTTGTGCTGTAAGGGGCCAGTGGCAGCCATCCAGGGAGGGGGCGCTGAGCATTCGCTTTCCAGATCAGAAGAAGGAGCAACCCAGCCCCTTTATGTGGCAATAATAGCTGTGGGCAGTGGCGTAGCCAGGTTTAGAGCACAGGGGGAGCGACGCTATAAAAAGGCGCATCCCCGCTCCTCCTGTACTCACCCCGCGGCGCTTTAAAGGGCCCGGGGCTCCAGCCGCTGCGGAGCCCCTGGGCCCTTTAAAGCACTGCCGGAGCTCCGGCAGCGGGGCTCCGGCAGCACTTTAAAAGGCCCGCAGCTCCCCGCGGCTGCAGGAGCCATGGGCCTTTTAAAGCGCCCCCCCCCCCAGCCCAGCCCAGCCCAGCCCAGCCCAGCCCGGCTCCAGCAGCGGGGCTCGGTGGCGCTTTTTAAGGGGCCGCTTCTCCTCACAGAGGGAGCGGCCGCTCCCCCTGCTTCCCCCCTGGCTACGCTACTGGCTATGGGGCAACCACCCAAGGCAGCAGGCCACACGCAAGGGCAGAACTAGGACGTGGGGCCATGAGGGGGAGGTTCCCTGGTTGCAAACATGGGGTCTGGGCTCTGGGAGCAAAAAGCCAGGAGGAAGAGAGCAAGTGTGACTCTGGGATGAAGTAGGGACGGAGCTTCTTGGGCACAAAGCTCGCTGGAGGGGCAGACATGGGGATCTTGCAGCCAGGAAGCTGCCTGCTGCTGTTTGTTCCCATGGCGCTCAGGAAGACAGAACTTGGCATGTTTGTTTGGGCGGGGGGGGCGGGGTTGGTGAATAAATAAGATCACAGTGAGAATATCCTGGGGAGGGATAGCTCAGTGGTTTGAGCATTGGCCTCCTAAACCCAGGATTGTGAGTTCAATCCTTGAGGGGGCCATTTAGGGATCTGGGGCAAAAATTGGGGATTGGTCCTGCTTTGAGCATGGGGTTGGACTAGATGATCTTCTAAGGTCCCTTCCAACCCTGATATTCTATGACTTGCCTCGTTGATTTATCATCCTCGTGGAAACACCCCTGTAAGATGCCGGACTTTGGCTAAAGAAGCAACTGTGCCACATAAACCCTATTTTGAGGCCAACACAAGCCAGAGCTCCAGGGCGCTGCATAGGACAAGGGGCCTTGGATAGGAACATAGAGGGCCTTACAGGTGAAATCTCCCCGTGCACATGTGACAGCTACCCTCTTGGTTGACACACCAGAGGCTGAACCAGCACTAAAAGCAGGAGCTGCTACAGCTTAAGATTGTAACAGACTCATAGCCATTGTAGGTTGGTATGGGGGGTGGGACTTGTAACATACACTCACCAGTGGGTGATACAGAGAACTGCCACCATAAGGTATAGATACCCCTTAAACCACTATTTTGACCATTCAGGTGGGATATACATGGGGCGTTCATCGGTCAGTGTGTGGCGCATGTCCGTCTATGCCTGATCTACAGCGGGCCTATTACAGCTTCTGGTCCCTTTTGCTCCAGCTCTGGGGGATTCTGATTTTTAGCTCTGCAAAATTCCCAGTAGAGTTGGTTGAAAAATGTTTGTTTGTTTGTTTCCTGTTGGAAAAATGGCCAAAAATGTGACTATTGAAAAATTTCAGCGCAAGCCCAAATACTTCAGTTCTGAAATGCTGCTGTGGTGTTCATAGGACTGGTCATCCAGGTGCCTCTAGTTGGACTACAACTCCCATAATGCACCATGATGACCCCTCTTGGAGAGAAGAGACCTGGAAGTCCCTAGTTATGGTGCATCATAAGAAATATAGTCCAGGTGCCTGAAACTCCCATTCTCTACAGGCTGGGCTCCTTGGTTAGACTACATCTCCAATGATGCACCATGATACACCCCTCTTGGAGAGGGACTGCAGTAGGTGCATCATGGGAGTTCCTGGTTGTAGTGCATTATGGGAGATGTAGTCCACTGGGGAGCTTGACCTGTAGAGGAAAATTGGAACAAGAAGCAACTAAACTATTACTCCCATGTGGCACCATGGCAGCATTTCAGAATCAAAATATTTCTGTTTTCAGCTGAAATTTTTCGATTTGGGGGCATTTGTTTTTTTTGACAAAAAATCCCAATTTTCCATAGAAAGTAGATACTTTCTGTGAAAAAATTTGCTTAGTCAAAAAAACAATTTTTTCCATCAAAAAAACAGTTTTTATAGAGAACATTTTAGACCAGGCCTAACGGTGGTTCATTCTCTGTAGCTGGTCAAGATGGTGGCCATCATAGGCCTTGAACTCATCTCTGAATTTCACCGTTGGGTGAAGGATTGGATAGGTATATAAAAGGTTAAATTAGCTTGGCTAATGACTATATCATGCTTGCCAATTTATGTCGAGAAGTTCTGGGAAGGCCTGGAGAGATCGTGTTGGAAATACTGAGCTTAAAAAGCCCCAATTACCAGGAATGGTTCTAACCAGTTTTAGCAAAGAACGGAATTCAAGGAGCAGTGGACAATAGTCACGTGGGTTCCAGTCAAGAGCAGTGGAAGCTCCCTAAAAGTGGTGGACCCACTGGCACCCGAACCATGGCCCCGCCTCTACAGCACCTCTTCCCCCCAAGACCCTGCCCCCTGCTCACTCCTCTCCGCCACCTCCCCCCATCGCTTACCCTTGTGGCCAGTGGAAGGCATGGGGCCATGGCCCCCGGCCCTCCCCTTTCTGGCACCCCTGGTTCCAGTAGATAAGGCATAAAAGGGTGAACTCTTAAAACATTTGTTGCTTGTATCTGCCTGACCAGTTGGCGCCAGCCAACGTGGGTTTAAGGATCCCGGGGCTAATTCTGTTATAAGTTGCCGATCAGAACTTATCACTGCATGTTATTGTATGGAGGTGATGATTGCCTAGGCATTTAAGGCTAGTTTGGAGCAGATGTGTAAATATCACTTGGCCTTCTGGATTGAATAAAGGACTCTGTGGTTAAATTGGTGCTGTGCTGGTATCCTGTATTAATAATAATAATAACAACACTACATAGCGGACTCCATACTCCTTCACCCCACCTCCCCCATGGGGATTAGCCATGAAGGACAATCTAGCATCCCACCCCCTCCTCTGGGAAAGGCATTGGGTTACCTTGGGCACATTGCACAGATAGCGCATCACCTCCCCTACGTATTGGATCACAGAGACGTGGTATCGCCGGCAGTCATCCCAGAACTGGGAGACGGAGAACTTGGGACGCAAGACGCAGGTGGCTCCTAGGGGAGAGGGAAGGAGAGGTAATGAGGGGCATGCGAGCCTGGGAGGCCCATCGAATATAGCCTTTCCAGTCTACCCTAACCCAATCATGGCACTGAAGAGGCAACTGGTACATTACTTATCCCAATTATTTGAATCGTCCAGCTATTGCTTTATGTTCTGCCTGACAATTTGTTAAATTCACTTATTGTATCTCGTCTTATACTCCTCAGGGTCAGGACCATCTCTTTGTTCTGTGTTTGTACAGCGCCTAGCACAACAGAGCTACAACACCTAGTTGCCATCATAAAACAAACAATAATAATAATATGGCAGGAGTCACCAGGTGGCACTGCTGTGTATAGGCTTTTTTCTTGACGTGCGAGCAAATGGTCAGTCTTTGGAGACATGTTTGAATTATGGTTAGTTTTGTGAAGCCGTGAGTTTCTTTCTGACTAGAGCTGATTTTTGAGGCATAGTTAGTTGCTCCTAGTGCAAGGATCATTGGTGGCAGCTGAGATTTCCGAAAGAAAGGATTTCCCCTGCATGCTGACCACTGTTGTAATAATTGGGACTATAAATTTGCCCTATTTGTAAGCCCAACTGTAAAAAGTATGCAGAAGTTCATAAAATGTCACAATAACCTACAATAACAAATGT
This sequence comes from Chelydra serpentina, assembly GCA_037349315.1. NCBI lineage: Eukaryota > Metazoa > Chordata > Testudines > Chelydridae > Chelydra > Chelydra serpentina. Next base: position 3,457,783 of record JBAIAC010000046.1, on the reverse strand, counting down.
CAGTGGGAAAAGGAAAACTGAGGTAGTCTAAACAAAAAGGCCCATGGAGATAACTCAAGGACTGTCTTAAAGTCATGCTTGGTAAAACCAGAAGACATGGAACTGGCAATTAATGCACCAAAATTGTGTGTCAGAAACTAGGCCTAATTGGTGGTCAAAATAATGAGGAGATGGGCTTCTCCACTCATGACTCCCTTTGTGAGTCCTTAAAGAAAGAGATTTTGGGGGAGGGGGAAATAGAAAAATAACAGATGGAGGCTATGTAGAAAGCTTCACCATCACGGCTGCCACGCCCACCGTCTCCTGGGACATCTGGCCTCCGCCCTAATCCTCAAAGATGTCCGGGCCAGGGAGAGGAACCCAGACGATATCACCACTCGCACTGGCTCCTGCTGTACCCCACACACCTGTTTCGAATCTGAAACAGGATCAGATTCGAACATCAGTGGCAATAACCACAGCTCCAGCCCACCTCAGCTAACGTCATCTCTTTCCCCCAGAAGGATCGCTACCATCTTTGGTACCGTCGGAGAGACTGTCAAACAAGGGGTGTTTACCTTTATAACTCTCCAGATAAAGGGAAAGGGGACAGGACGTGTTCACGTGAAAGCCCTACTTTAGCTGGTTTTCCTTCCTTTCTGTATCTTTAATAGAAAGTTAAAAAACATTGACGGTGCGTTTGCCGTGGCCCTAAGCAGGCCGAGCTCTCTGGATGCCAAACCCTGAATCTTGTTTAACACTGCTTAATGTTGGACAGCGACTGGGTTGTGTTAACACCTTTGGCCCACATATTCCATCTAAATTAATACAACACCATCTCTGTGCAAGGCCCGGCACACATAATGTAAAAATAAACAAGATGCCTTTAGGAATGTATCTCCTCCAGTGGACAGCCAAGCTGGAGTATCCTCTACAGCTAAAGAAACGTAAGAAACATAATTACGGCCATCCTTGGTCAAACTATTGGTCCGTCAAACCCAGTATTCTGTTTTCCAACAGTGGCCAGTGCCAGCTGCTTCAGGGGGAATAAACAGAACATGGCGACTATTGACTGACCCATCCCTTGTTGTTCAGTCCCAGCATCTGGCCGTGACAGTCTTAGCCATCCTGGCTAATAGCCATTGATCAACCTCTCCTCCCTGAACTTATCTAATTCTTTTTTTAATCCATTTATACCTTTGGCCATCCCTCGGCAGTGAGTTCCACAGGTTGACAGTTGCGTTGTGTGAAGAAGCACTTGGCAAAGGGGTGACAATAACCTGAACAAACGGGTTTCACAGGAGCTAAATTCCACGTGGTTTAAACTTCACGCTCAGAGAAGAGTTTTAGAGCCCAGCTTGGCAGAATTAGCAATAACTTAGGTGGGAAGGGAAGGACCCACATCTCTTTGTTCCGTGCCTCTACCGAGCCTAGCCCAGCGGGATTCTGGGCCACAGCTGGGGCTCAGGGTCATAGAGTTTCAAGCTAGAAAGGACCATCTGATCACCTCTCTGAGCTCCTGTATGTCACAGGGCCACCAACTTCACCAAGCACTTGCCTGCTAAACCCAACAACTGAAATGGGACCAGTATATTATCGCCCACAGGAGACATGGTGTGTGCCACAGGCAGAGAATAGGAGGGACCCTATGTGAGGCCCCCGCAATGGCAGTGAAATGGTTAAGTGAGATACACCCAGATAATCCTGGCACATGACCCACACACTGCAGAGGAAGGCAAAAAAACCCCTAAGGTCCCTACCAATCTGAGCTGGGGGAAAACTCCTTCCCCACCCCACCTATGGCAATCAGTTTAACCCTGAGCACGTGAGCAAGAACCAGCCAGCCAAGCACCGGAGAGAGAGAATACTCAGTGCCACCTCAGAGCCCTGTCCTGTGTCCCATCTCCAGCTGCAGCCATCCCTGCTGCTTCAGAGGAAGGAGATAAAAACAAAACAACAGCAACAAAAAACAGAATATACTGTGTGGGGGCGAGGGGAGTCCCTTCCTGACCCCTGCTGCTAGTCGGCTCAGACCCTGAAGCGTAACCTTTCAGGAGCATAAAATATAAACCAGCAGTGAGCCAAAGGGCGGCTGAGCTTTACCCTCCACCATCACAAGCAACCCCGTCACACTCACAAATTTGCCCAGCTCTCTTTTAAAACTAATTATTTTCTCCCACAACTCCTTCTGGGCAGCTGTCCCAGAACCTCACCCCTCTGATGGTTAGAAGCCATCTTCTAATTTCCAGCCCGAATTTGTTCATGGCCAGTTTATATCCATATCTAGATAATAATAATAATAATCATTCATTAAGAATTAAGAATGATGTTTGCTTAAAGATGACCTGCCATGGGAAAAATGCACTGTTTTGCATTTCTATCTATCTATCTATCTATCTATCTATGTATCTATCTATCTATCCCCATCCACCCCATCTATCTATCTATCTATCTATCTATCTATCCCCACCCACCCCATCTATCTATCTATCTAACCCCATCCACCCCCTCTATCTATCTATCTCTCTATTTCTCTCTGTCTATTGATCTATCTATCGATCTATCAACCTATCTATCTCCATACTCAACCACCTCTCCATCCATCCACTTCTCCCTGAACCCTCTGTGTCTTTAGACCCGTGCTGACACTATGTACATACCAACCTCCAAGCATCCTCCAACTCCAAGGAGCAGCGCGGATGAATGGTACAGCGGCAGGGGGGTGTAGATCACGTCCTCGGCACTGACACCACTTACGCATAACATGGTCGCCATGCTGCACATCCTCCTGTGGGTGATGATGGCAGCTTTCGGGAGTCCTTGTAGGACAAAGGGATTGTGTTTAGTGATGCCTCGTGGGTTTTGTAGTGCAGTTACCTCATGACCCCCAATCCTTTATGAGCCAGGCTCCTTGGTTGAACTACCTCTCCCATGATGCACCACAGCCAGGCATTCCCACTTCCCCTGTCCAAGAGGGCATAGGTGCTGACTTTTATTTTTCCCTGTGGGTGCTCCACCCCTTCCCCCAAGGTTCCACCCCCACTCCAGCCCTTCCCCCGAGGCCCTACCCTCGTTCCACCTCTTCCTTTCCTTTCTCCGCCCCCTCACCTAAGGCCCCCCGCCCACTCGCTGCTCTCCACCCTCCCCCAAGCACCTCCTGCTAGCTTTCAAACAGCTGATCAGTGGCGCCACCGAACAGCTGTGGCTGATGGGTGCTGAACACCTATTTTTTTTCTGTGGGCACTTTAACCTTGGAGAACCCATGGAGTCAGCACCTATGCAAGAGGGGACCTGAACTAAAACTCGCATGAGGCACCATGCTGGTATTTCAGAATAAAAATATTTGGTGCTTTGGCCAAAATATTTCAGTATTTGAATTTTCATTGGTCAAAATCAAAATTTGACTTTTTCCCCCACAAAATCATGAACAATTTAGATGAAAACAAAATTTAATTTTGTTTTCATCCCCCCAAAATTCCATTTTCCAACCCTCTCTAGTGCTGATCAATATTTTGAAACTGGAAATGGCTGCCGTTTTCCAAGATGACAGCGCTTATTCCTATTAAAGCTTTGGGAGTCCCATCTGATGACAGAACAAGGAGTAATGGTCTCAAGTTGCAGAGGGGGAGGTTTAGGTTGGATATTAGGAAAAACTTTTTCACTAGTAGGGTGGTGAAGCACTGGAATGGGTTACCTAGGGAGGTGGTGGAATCTCCTTCCTTAGAGGTTTTTAAGGTCAGGCTTGACAAAGCCCTGGCTGGGATGATCTAGTTGGGGTTGGTCCTGCTTTGAGCAGGGGGTTGGACTAGATGACCTCCTGAGGTCCCTTCCAACCCTGAGATTCTATGATTCTATGATTCTATGATCTCCTGGTCCCTTAAGTAGGATGCAAAGTTTACAGATGCGGAAGACTCCCGTTTAGGGCTGAAGGGAAACACTTTTTTCCTCCCATTAAAACTGTCAGCAATTTGAAAAGTATTCCTGTCCCAAACTCCCAAAATGTAAAAAAAAAATTATGAACCAAAAATTTTAAAAAATTGGTTCAAATCAAATCAAAATTCCATCTTGATCATTTCAAAATATTTCATTCTGATGTTGACCTTTTTTTAACCATTTTTTTGGTGTGCAAACTAAGGAATCGATTCCTTGCCGCCGAACCAGGAGGTAAGTATAGACGTACCCTAAGTATTATCTAGACCATCCCTGAGAGGTGTTTGTCCAACCTGTTCTTAAAAACCTCCAGTGATGGATATTCGGATGCCACAACCTCCCTAGGTAATTTATTCCAGTGTGTAACTACCCTGACAGTTTAGGAATATTTCCCTAACGTCCAACCTAAACCTCTCTTGCTGCAATTTAAGCCCATATTTACTGTCCTGTCCTCAGAGGAACAAATGTATCACTCTCCTTTTTATAACAACCATCTTTCCAAGCCTACTTAACAGCCAGGTACAGCTGCTCAGCGCTCCCATCACAAGTCTCCTCCTCACCTGTGGTGCCAGATGTGAAAATGTAGAGTGCAGTGGATTTGCTGGTGATGTTGGCTCGGAAAGCGACGGGGATCGGCTCCTCGGAGGCAGCATCTATCTGGCCCTGGAGAGGCTCCACTCCACTGGTGGGGGACTCGGCACTCAGGTAAAAAACCCGGATCCCTTTCTCTTGCAGGCTGGGCAGAACGTCCTCAATAGCGGCTTTGAAGTCTGAAGAGGGGGTGAGAAAGGCATTTTTCCCCATTAAGGAACACGGATCGCCACATCACACGCACACAGAGGCATTGGGAGACACAGCCACACAGGTGCACGCCAACACAGGCGCACACAGATACACACACAAAGGCGGGGGCAGGCAGACAGACACAGCACGCGCAGAGGCGCTCTGTGACACGCTGTACCCCACGTTCCCCCCTGTACCCACCACGAGATGGCTCGGGGATGGTTTGTACAGAGCATGACTCGCGAGGTACCATGGGCAAAGCCTGAATTGGATGAACCTCGTTATCCTGTTGAAATGCATGTGTGTCATCCTTGGACATGGAGCTGTGAGATTTTGCAATAGACTGAAACATGTTGTGAGTCTGAGAAACGCCCACGGACCAGCCCCTCGGAGAGGACAGAGAAACAACAAACACAGAGGCCGTACGTGCCAAAGCTCATGTCGATCAGGAGTGGTGGAAGCTCCCTAAAAGTGGGGGCCCACCGGTGCCCAAACACTGGCTCTGCCCTCATGCCACCCCTTCTCCCTGAGCCCCGCCCCCCATGCCGCCCCTCCCCCCAAGGCCCCGCCCCCAGCACCCCTTCTATCCCAAGACCTGCCCCTGCACTGCCCCTTCTCCCTGAGCCCTGCCCCCCGCACCACCCCCTCCCTGAGGCCACACCCCTTCTCTACAAACCCCCACCCTCACACTGCCCATTCCCCCTGAGACCCCCCAAGGCCCCGTCCCACAGCACCCCTTCTCCCTGAGTCCCCATCCGCACACTGCCCATTCCCCCGAAACCCCACCCCCACACCACCCCTTCCTCCAAGGCCCCACCCCATAGCACCCCTTCTCCCCAAGCCCTCACCTTTGCACTGCCCATTCCCCCGAAGCCCTGCCCCACAGCACCCCTTCTCCCCGAGCCCTCGCCTTTGCACCACTCCTTCCTCTGAGGCCCAGCCCCCATGCCGCCTCTTCCCCCAAGACGCCGCCCCTCTTCGCTCCTCTCCAACCCTCCCCCATCGCTCGCCCTTAGGGCCGGTAAAAAGTGTTGGGGCCCTGGCCCCCGCACTCCGGCGCCCCTGACGTAGACAAAAGGCGCAAGCAACAAATTGCAATTTATAGTGAAGAATGGTCAGCAGCTCATGTACACCACGAGGGTTGCCCAACCCCATGACACGGGGTGGATTTTTCCAGCGCCTGGAGAAAAGTATAAATGAGGGACAGCGACGTCACCATGGCCTGCCTCTCCCCACCCCCACCCCACCCCCAATCTCTACACAGGGAAGCAAGATCACCTGGAAAGCAAAGAGCTCCCCATTGAGACTTTGGTAGGGGCTGGGCCTACCTGGAAGGCGTACCGCTTCGCAGGGACTGCTGTGAAGTTTTGGGGGAGAGAAATCCTCTCGCTTTTAGAATGATAAGCCTGGTAAAGTTTAGGCTTTTAGAATGATAAGCCTGGTAAAGTTTAGGCTTTAGATTGCGGTTTTGCTCTTTTATTTCCTTTTGTAACCAGTCCTAATCTTCAATGCCACTGCCCCTTAAACACTTACAATCCCTTTCTCTAGTGAATACACTTCTTTTTATGTGGGATCTAAACCAGGGAGTTTTTCTAAGCGTTTGGGGGAATTTTTGCTCAGATTAGGGGCATGTCCACTACCCTTTGAAGGAGTGGCGAGCTAATTCATGATCTTGCATTGATCAAGGAGGTCTTGAGCAGTGTAAGACACACATTTCTGGGGGGCAAGGCTGGGGGAATTTGCTCCCTGTAGTGCAGTTGATGAGTGGCTGGAAGCGCCTTCATGTAACTTTGCTGGGTGTGCATCTGCATGCTGATCTCTGAGTGAACAGAGCCTGGTGGGATTTGCCGTTCAGTAGCATGGCAGGGTAGGAGACACCCTGGCCAGGAGAGTTAAAGTGGGCACAGGAACTCCACGCAGATACAAAGTTCAACACACATCTATGCCTAATACAGGCACAGACACATACACATGGGTACCAGAAAAATACACCAAGTCAGGCATGTTGACTCCTAGGGAGCAGGGCCGATTCACGCCAATGGAGTGACATTGATTTACACCAGCCAGGGGTCTGTCTTATTTTATTGATGGGGAAACTGAGGCACAGAGCAGGGACATGAGTCATCCCAAACCACACAGCAAGTCAGGGCTAGAACTGTGATAGAATCCAGGGCTCCTAGGCCCTGTGATAGGTATAAAGGCCTAAACTGAGACCTTCAGGATTGAAAATTATGGCTATAAATTATTGAACCAATGGTTATGGGCCCTGAATCCAGGATCAGTTCGTGATCAGGGGGAAGAAGGACTCCATTTGCATCCATCCCGGGGTGCACCTGTTTTTTGGTTCTTGTGAGTTATCATTCTGGCTTCTAAGAAATAAAAGTCGTGTTACATTGCAACCTTCCAGCAAAAGATACTTTTATCTAACTTCTCAGCATGTATGCTGTGAACATAACAATGGTCCCGCTCTGTGCCTCATCTTCCTCTCCCACCTCTTGTCTATGTAGAGGGACAGCTGCTTGTTTGGGACGGGGACTGTCCCTGTGGATTCTCCATCACTGACAATTTTTAAATACAGATGGGATGTTTCTCTGAAAGATCTGCTCTAGGGGTTACTGTGGGGCCATTCTCTGGCCATGCTAGAGGCTCACAATGGTCCCGTCTGGCCTTGAAATCCATGCATGGAGGCTTGATCTCATCTGGAGTCTCTCCGGGTGCTCCTGAGATAACAACCGTGGGAGGAAGAAAAAACAGCTTTTTCCCTATTGCACCTGGCTAATTCCCAGATCAAAGCCCGCATTAGATTTGCCCTCTGCCTTTTATTGTCAATTCTAACTACACCAGGAAGATTCTGCCAGGGGAGTGTCCTAAGCCCCTGTTAGCTAGGGAAGGGGGCATCCGCTTATCGCTTTATGATCCTTCCTTTATAGCTGCCCCATTATCCTGATCCTTATCAGCACCACCTCTCATCTGAGCCTGAGGATGATTAACTCCAGGTCATTTCTCCCTGCTGATCTTGCAAACACACAGAGAAACCTTTCCCAGAGCTTGTCCTTAGGCATTTATATGGTGCTAATTCACTAGGGGTCTATTATAGGCCTCCCACTGAGTGCAGATCAGGTAGAGATAGCTGTCAGTGACCTACAGATCATGGTGAGATTTGAACCCTCATTGGTGATGTCAGAGAACCAAGGATTAACAAGCTCGGGACCAGCTTGGGTGTATGATTAATTGTATTCTACCAAGGTTAGGCGAGTCGGGGGCGGGGGAGGGGGAAGGGGGGGGGGGGGCGTTGCTTGGAAAGTGCTGGCCAGAGATAAACTTGGATTATTCTCTGGCGCCATGTTGTGTAAGAGGTCAGGGCCGATTCCGGGCAAGGGGATTGTAAACCCGGCTGGAGGTTCAGCAGCAGTTTCACCGCAATGAGGCTTTCTCCGAATTCAATAGGAATTTAAAGCTATCAGTCCAGTAGCCCTGGAGTTTGACAGCAAACCCCGTTTTATGCTGCCTTGGCCACGTGCTGGTAGGGTGATCAGACAGCAAGTGTGAAAAATCGGGACTGGGGGTGGGGGGTAATAGGAGCCTATATAAGAAAAAGACCCAAAAATCGGGACTGTCCCTATAAAATCGGGACATCTGGTCACCCTACGTGCTGGAATTCTGGCGAACTTCAGGCACCCAGTGGCCACCTCCCTGTCTCTGCAAGCAGGACCCCAGCATGCCAGGTGGAGAGCGCATCTGATTAGCTTGGTACTTGGGAGCCCACCCGTGAGGCCGGGAAATGGCTTTTCATTGCTGTTTTGCAGCAGAGTAACTGAGGCACGCTGCGAGATCGAGGCCAGAATTTCCAAAACAGCTCCGCTCCCACCTATGAAGAGCGCACTGCACCGGGCGGGGGGAGGAGGGGTCAGGACACCTGAGTTCTATCCCCCAACTTTGCCTGGTCCTGCTGCATGAAGCTGGACCAATGTGGATGAGCTGTTTCCCCTTCTGCCCTTTGTCTCTCTAGACTGGGAGCGCTTTGAGACAGGTGCTGCCTCTAATAATGTACCCGTGTAGCGCCCAGGTCTCAGAGTGGTAGCCGTGTTAGTGTGTATCAGCAAAAAGAGTGAGGAGTCCTTGTGGCACCTTAGAGACTAACAAATTTATTTGGGCATAAACTTTCGTGGGTTAAACCCACTTCATCATGCATCTGATGAAGTGGGTTTTAGCCCACCAAAGTTTATGCCCAAATAAATGTGTTAGTCTCTAAGATGCCACAAGGACTCCTCATTCTTTTTACTATCTAGGTCTGTTCATCAAGCAGTCTCAAAGCACTTCACAAAGATATCTTTATCCCCATTCCACACTTGGGGAAACTGAGGCATGGGGTGTGGAAACCCAGGGTCAACCAGCAGACCAGAGTAGACCCCAAGTCCCAGATGAGAGTTCAGTGCACTAGGCCACACCACCGAACAGGGCCCTGATCTTAACGGGACCCTCTACCTGCTACCATGACAACTGTAATTTAGGCCTCAAAAATAAGAGGCCAGATTTTCAACTGTGGGACTAGTGTGAAAATCTGCTCATGAGTCTCACAACTGGGAGCTCTGCTGGATGCATATGAGAAAAAACATACCCTTGCTCAGATGCCAACGCTCAGACCCCCAAAGGTATTTCAGACACCTAACTTCTGTCGGTTTCAGCCTTTGAGGCTCTGGGTCCTTTGTGAAATTTTGCTCCTCTCTAGAATCTGAGCTAGCGCTAGGAACCAGACAGGAGTTTTCCAGGTCCCAGCCCAATACCTTAACTAGAGCTGGGTGAATAACCGATTGTTCGGTTCACTGGCAATTTTGGAAAGTCGAAGGGAGAAAGAAAATCATTTGGGATCAGCCCAAAGCCAAAAGTTTTCAAAGTTTTAGATTACACAAAAGCAGAGGCAAAAATTGTTTTGTGTGGGATGAAAGGTTTAGTCTCGATTCGAAGCATTTTTAGGCTTTCAAAAAACAATTAAAAACTAGGTCATCTAGTCCAGTCCCCTGCACTCAAGGCAGGACTAAGTAACAACTAGACCATCCCTGACAGGTGTTTGTCCAACCTGCTCTTAAAAATCCCCAATGATGGAGATTCCACAACCTCCCTGAGGCCTGGGCAATTTATTCCAGTGCTTAATCACCCTGACAGTTAGGAACTTTTTCCTAATGTCCAACCTAAACCTTCCTAGCTGCAATTTAAGCCCATTGCTTCTTGTCCTATCCTCAGAGGTTAACAAGAACAAATTTTCACCCTCTTTTATGTAATTGAAAACAGTTGTCATGTCCCCCCCTCAGTCTTCTCTTTATCAGACTAAACAAACACCCTCATAGGTCATGTTTTCTAGACCTTTAATCATGTTTTTGTTGCTCTTCTCTGGACTTTCTCCATTTTGTCCACATCTGCCCTGAAACGTGCTGCCCACAACAGGACACAATACTCCAGTTGAGGCCTAATCTGCGCGGAGTAGAGCGGAAATATTTGGGCAAAGTTGAAACTAGACAAAAGCAGATTGGAAAGGCGGCTTCTGCATCTTTACCAGTGAGGGTGATTAAGCATTGGAGCAACTTACTGAGGGGGGTGGGAAATGCTCTGTCACCAGGGCCGGCGCTTCTGCTAGGCGACCCTAGGCGGTCGCCTAGGTCGCCAGGATTTGGGGGGCGGCATTTCGCCGCCCTTGGCGGCGGCGACGACTCCCGGCGGTGATCCAGCAGCAATAAAAGCAGCAGCCAAAACGCCGCCTCACAGGAGCTGCTGGCGCCGGCGGAGGTGAGCTGCTGCCACGGAGGGAAAGGGAGCAGCCGTGGGAGGGGGGGCTGGCTGCCGCGGGGGGGTGGGGAGCCACCGTGTGCGGGGGGATTAGCTGCCACAGAGGGCGTGGGGAGCTGCCGCGGGTGGGGGGGTTAGCTGCTGCGGGTGGGTGGGTGGGGAGCCGCCTCAGGCGGGGGGGTTAACTGCCGTGGCCCACGGGCAGGGAGGCTGCCGCGGCCCGCGAACAGGGGAGCTAAGTCGCTGCGGGCAGGAAGATGGGGAGATGCCACGGGTGGGGGTGGGGATCTGCCATGGAGGGGGAGCTGGCTGCCGTGGCAGGCGGGGGCGCGCAGGGCTGGTGCAAGGAAGTTTCGCCTAGGGCGTGAAACTTCCTTGCACCGGCCCTGTCTGTCACTGGCAGTTTTTAAATCAGAATTGGAAGGTTTTTTTTATGATATGCTCTAGTTCACGCAGGGATTGGATCAGGGGAGTACTAGGCCTGTGTTCCTGGACCCGTGTTATACAGAGCTAAGACCAGACAATTACAATGGTCCCTTCTGGCTGGAACCCGTGAATTTATCAAACAGTCATCGCACGTGAGTATGGTTAAAAGCGTTCAAGGCTACAGGGCCCAATTAGGATAAGCAACCGGAGCCAGGAGAGCCAGGGTTTAATGGCTCTGCAGCCTTGGGCAGGTCACTGACCCACTCTGTGCCTCAGTTTCCCCCGTCAATGCCCTCCCGATAGCCTGGGATTAGTCTCAACAGCTGTGGAGTTTTATTGCCACTATTAGGTGCCAAAGCTGGGCATGTATATATATGCTGGGGCGTCGCTGGCATCATAACCTCCGTCCGCGAGCTCTGAGAGAGGCATTACACCCCTAGGGGATGTTAGCATGAGCTAAATAGTCCCCGCCAAACACACGCACACATGGACACACACACACAGGTATATACATAGGTGCACACAAATACACACGCAAGAGACACACACAAATACAGACACACTAATGTATACACATACAAACACACATGCACACCCAAATACAGACACAGAAACCAACGTATACACATACGTGCACAAAAACACACATGCACACAGAGACAGACACACAAAACCAATGAATACACATACATGCACAAAAACACACATGCACACCCAAATACAGACACAGAAACCAATGTATACACATACGTGCACAAAAACACACATGCACACAGAGACAGACACACAAAACCAATGAATACACACACATGCACAAAAACACACATGCACACACAAATACAGACACAGAAACCAATGTATACACATACGTGCACAAAAACACACATGCACACAGAGACAGACACACAAAACCAATGAATACACATACGTGCACAAAAACACACATGCACACAGAGACAGTCACACAAAACCAATGAATACATATGTTGTTGTTGTTGTTGGCGTCCGTTAGTCTCGAGAGACGATGGATCTGCGCCCATGGGGAATGTTTAGTTGATGGTTGTGCAGCGTCTGTTGTGGCTGTGGAGCCCCACACGAGAGTGGCAGTCTCGACTGCATTTGCTGCATTTGAAGGCGGTCTCTACGCCAATCGAGCAGGGGGCTTATAACCGGTAAACTGTTGCTTCCCGTGTTGTGTCGACGCTGTGAGGCGAAGCTGGAGTGTCCTCTCCAGGGCGCAAGCCAGGGCAGGGTGATATGGAGGAACAGCTGTTGCCCATGCAGCAGAACCCCCCTCTCCACGCAACTGATGGATCCAAGGGAAAGACAATGTCGATACAACTTGGCACCGGTGGCGTGGCAGGAGTTGCCGGAATGACGTTGAGGACAATGTCAGACCACCATTGGGACTCCGACACCGGATTTGGTTTCAGGGTTGACTCCCGTAGCCTTTCCCATGAGTGGGTATTGCCACAAGGCAGCGGAGGTTTTAAATCAGAGTTTTCCTTCTCCTAGGTGGGCTGCCTTCCAAGGCTGACGAGCCCCACCTACCCTAAATGAATACACATACATGCACAAAAACACACATGCACACACAAATACAGACACACAAACCTATGAATACACATACGTGCACAAAAACACACATGCACACACAAATACAGACACACAAACCTATGAATACACATACGTGCACAAAAACACACATGCACACACAAATACAGGCACACACGCCAATGAATACACATACGTGCACAAGAACACATGTACACAAAGACACACAACAGTAGACACACACAGGCATACACACAAATACATACCCATGCAGGCGCACTTGCAGAGAGACCCACAAAAACATTTGTGTGCACACACCCATGAACAAATGCACACACACCAATGCATACACACACACACACACACACATTCAAACACACATATGCACCCAATGGCGCACACAAATGCACAGTTACTTTCTCACACATACACAAACACAAATGGCTGCATCCATAGACAGGCACAGAACAATAATAGGAATCATCCGTAGACACAGAGACAGGATGGGACTGGCCAAATATCACCCAGCAGGCACAGACAGGCATTAAAAAAACCACACACACACACACACAAATGCACGCACACACGCACAACCACAAACACACATCTAGACCAGCACACATGCACATAAATCCAAATCACACTTGGAGTTGCAGCTAGCCGGAGATGTTAGGAGTAACAAGAAGGGTTTCTTCAGGTATGTGAGCAACAAGAAGAAAGTCAAGGAAAGTGTGGGCCCCTTGCTGAATGAGGGAGGGAACCTAGTGCCTCTATTCGGTACTGGTGAGGCCTCATTTGGAGTACTGTGTCCAGTTTTGGGTCCCACACTACAAGAAGGATGTGGATAAATTGGAAAGAGTCCAACGGAGGGCAACAAAAATGATTAGGGGGCTGGAGCACATGACTTATGAGGAGAGGCTGAGGGAACTGGGATTGTTTAGCCTGCAGAAGAGAAGAGTGAGGGGGGATTTGATAGCTGCTTTCAACTACCTAAAAGGGGGTTCCAAAGGGGATGGATCTAGACTGTTCTCAGTGGTAGAAGATGACAGAACAAGGAGTAATGGTCTCAAGTTGCAGAGGGGGAGGTTTAGGTTGGATATTAGGAAAAACTTTTTCACTAGTAGGGTGGTGAAGCACTGGAATGGGTTACCTAGGGAGGTGGTGGAATCTCCTTCCTTAGAGGTTTTTAAGGTCAGGCTTAACAAAGCCCTGGCTGGGATGATCTAGTTGGGGTTGGTCCTGCTTTGAGCAGGGGGTTGGACTAGATGACCTCCTGAGGTCCCTTTCAACCCTGAGATTCTATGATTCTATGAAATCTGCACAAACACACACAGAAATGCACGCACACACACACATACACAAACACACACTAAACACGCACACCTAGACCAGCACACATGCACATAAACAACCACAACCACACACACACACACAAATGCAGGCACACATACATGCAAACACACACTAACATGCACCTCTAGACCAGCACACGTGCACATAAATGCCCACACACACACACACACAAAGTTGCACACACACATACACAAACACACACTAACATGCACACCTAGACTAGCACACACACTCACACACAAAGACACACATCCATGCATCCGTTCACATACTCCTAAACAAATGTGCACACACCCCTGCCCAAACACACATGCAGGGAACAGCCACACACACAAACCACGTGCACACACACACTCCCAAACCCCCGCTTGCACATACAGATGCAAACAGCCACACACAAACACGTGCGCATGCACACACACAACGAAAAGCGCTGCGGCAAGTGGTTTGAACTGCCAAACCCTTGTCCTCTTAACTCTGATTGCCTGAGCCTTGGCCTTCATTCAGTCTGTACATAATCTCTCCGCACTATACCCTAGAAACTGAGTAAACACACAGCTTAACTCCTTCGCTGGCAAGCTGGGACAGGGGATTCAGATACCCCGAGAAAGGTCTCAGGCCTGGGGAAATTACCATATGGAGAGAGACTGCAACTGGGGACCTGGCTTTGACCTAGAGCAGTGGGGGGCAGGGAGCCAGGACTCCTGGGTTCTATCCCCGGCTCTGGGTGGGGAGTGGGGTCTAGTGGTTAGAGGCGTGGGGGCTGGGAGCCAGGACTCCTGGGTTCTCTCCCTGGCTCTGGGTGGGGAGTGGGGTCTAGTGGTTAGAGCCGTGGGGGCTGGGAGCCAGGACTCCTGGGTTCTATCCCTGGCTCTGGGTGGGGAGTGGGGTCTAGTGGTTAGAGCCGTGGGGGCTGGGAGCCAGGACTCCTGGGTTCTATCCCTAGCTCTGGGTGGGGAGTGGGGTCTAATGGTTAGAGCCGTGGGGGCTGGGAGCCAGGACTCCTGGGTTCTCTCCCTGGCTCTGGGTGGGGAGTGGGGTCTAGTGGTTAGAGCTGTGGGGGCTGGGCACCAGGACTCCTGGGTTCTATCCCTGGCTCTGGGTGGGGAGTGGGGTCTAGTGGTTAGAACCGTGGGGGCTGGGCACCAGGACTCCTGGGTTCTATCCCTGGCTCTGGGTGGGGAGTGGGGTCTAGTAGTTAGAGCCGTGGGGGCTGGGAGCCAGGACTCCTGGGTTCTCTCCCTGGCTCTGGGGGTCTAGCGGTTTAGCGCAGGAGGCAGAGGAGGGCTGCCCCCAAATCCATGCCAGGTTTCCCACAGAGCACAGTGCCTGCCCTGGCTTTGGCCACGCAGCTGTGATCCAGGCGCACCCACAGCTGGGTGCCTCCCGCTCCCCCAACCGGAGCAGGACAAGAACCCTGTGTGCTGCCTGGGCACCACTCACCACCCTCACTCTGCAGTCGTTGACCCCTGTGTGAACAATCCAGGAGTCCTGGCTCCCAGCCCTCCCCCCCCCTGCTCTAACCCCACCCCAGAGATTAAAGTAAGCTGGTCCGGTCCAGTGTACACAGCTGACTGAATGGGCAGGGCCAAAAAGGAGCAGCTTCCCCGGGGGCGTGGCAATTTAAAAGGGCCTGGGGCTCCTGGCTGCCGCTACCTTGGGGCTCCAGCAGTGATTTAAAGGGCTTGGGGCTCCCAGCCACCGCTACCGCAGCTGGAGCCCTGGGCCCTTTAAATCACTGCCAGGCTACACAGAAGGGCTGGGGGGAGGGATAGCTCAGTGGTTTGAGCATTGGCCTGCTAAACCCAGGGTTGTGAGTTCAATCCTTGAGGGGGCCATTTGGGGATCTGGGGCAAAAATTGGGGATTGGTCCTGCTTTGAGCAGGGGGTTGGACTAGATGACCTCCTAAGGTCCCTTCCAACCCTGATATTCTATGATAGGGTGACCAGATGTCCCACTTTTATAGAGACAGTCCCGATATTTGGGGCTTTTTCTTACATAGGCTCCTATTACCCCTCTCCCCCTGATTTTTCACACTTGCTATCTGGTCACCCTAGCTGGGGGAGTCTGCCCCCAGCTCCCCCCCACACTCAAGGCCCTGCCCCTTCCTGTAGAGCCACTCCCACACCTCGCTCAGGACCCCAGCTGCCCTGCATAACAGTAAGTACCTTAAGTTACTTTCACCCTTTTACTCTCCCAGAGCCAGGACTAGAACCCAGGAGTCCTGGCTCCCAGCCCCCACTGCTCTAACCACTACACCAAGCTGAGATGCCAGACCCCCACCCCCCCAGGCAGTGAAGTTGTGAATTGCCGCTCAGCCGGTGGCGGTCCCCTGCCGCTGCCCCTGGGGTGGATCAGAGACCCAACCAGCATGGGCGGTCCCCCGCCCCCTTGCTGCAGGAACACCTGGCACTGCGATGGACCTGGGCCCACCTCTCCGTGGGGCGTAGCCCCCCGGGATGCAGCTGGTCCCTGCTCACCAGGCGACGTGCCCCTAGGTGGTAGCAGCCTCCCCGCTCACCTGGGGTGGTCAGCAGCACGGTGGCCCCGCAGGCGCCGAGCGCGTGCAGCAGGGACTTGGCGCGGATGTTGCTGTTCAGGCACGCCATGGCGCAGCCGATCTTCGCCAGCCCCATCCAAACCCAGAGGTAGGCGGGGACGTTCAGCAGGAAGACGGCCACCGAGTCCCCTTCCCGCAGCCCCACGCTGTCCCGCAGCACCCGAGCCGCCTGGCTGCTGCGCCGGTCTATGTCCCGGTAGGTGTAGACCTGCTCCCCGAAAAGCAGCAGGGCTTTCTCCGGGTGGCTCCGCACCTTCTCCAAGAAAGTATCGAGCAGGCTGAGTGGGGGGTGGCGCTCGAGCCGACGCAGACGTCTGTAGCCCTTGTGGACGATGGACAGTGATATGACCAGGTCCTGCCACCAGTAGGGGAAAAGCAGGTTCCCCAGCAGAGGCAGCACCAACAGCAGCCCGGCTAGGGCTGTGCACAGAGTAAGCATGGCTCAGCTGGCCTCTGGGACCCGGGGCTCCACCGCAAACTCCCAGCAGCTCCACTGTGCCTGTGCATAAAACTGGCGAGGTGCTGGGAGTTCCCAGCTTTCCCCTCCCCGCCTTCCCATGAGGCTGATTCGAGGATGGCCTGGCTGGGAGTCAAGGCCTTGGGTTATTCACATGGGACTGGGAGAGCTGCCAAAGTTCCTCCAGCTGACTGCTCCTTGCACCCAGGTCAGGCCGTGAGTGGGATGGGGCGTTCCAGAGTCAGGCCAAGGGGCGCCGTGTGGGTCACTCTCCTGCCAGCAAGGGAGATCTGGCTCTCTCCATGGGCTGCCGCAAGCAGGCAGAAATGACTCTGACCCAGCCAGAAAGGGGAGAGTTTTTTCCAAGCCGTCTAGTGAATGAGGATGCCCAGTCCTCACAAATTCAAATAGAAATTGGTAGTTTGGAAAGTCTCAAGCTCAATTTCACCCCCTTCTCTCCTCCCGCCCCCAAATATACAACCTCCTGCAAATTCTCCTTTGCACAGACACACACACACAACCTGCTGAAAATTCTCCTTTGCACAGACACACACACACAACCTCCTGCAAATTCTCCTTTGCACAGACACACACACACAACCTGCTGAAAATTCTCCTTTGCAGACACACACACCTACCCACCCCCCTTCAAATTCTCCTTTGCACAGCAGATACACGATACACGCACACACCCACACATATACACACACACAAAACCTCCTGCAAATTCTCCTTTGCACAGACACACACATCCTGTACATTCTTTCTCTTGCAGTGACTCACACACACACAAAATGTCCTGCACATTCTCTCTCTCTCTCACACACACACACAACCTCCTGAAATTCTCCTTTTCATTGACACGCAGCGTTAGGTAAAAAATCAGCTTGTCCTACTCACCTTACACCCCAGGTAGGGCGGAGTTGGGTTAGAACTCCAAGCTGTCAGAGGCCAAGTAAAACAGCACACCCGTAACTTTGATCAAAGGGCACGCACCCCCCTCACGCTCATAGCTTTGGGGGCGTATGGCAACTTTATTGATTTCACACAGCAGTATTTATCTCTTTAAGCAGGCAATGACATTTTCCAGGAGTTATGCGTAAGTGACCGGGTTTGCCTAATATTTGAAAGCCAACTCAAACTGGTTCTGTGGTCGCTGCCTAGGCTCTAAAGTGAGGAAATATCTTTGGACACGTCTTCACTCCAATGTGAGGAAATACTTTTGTACACGTCTCCTTAGCCTCAGGGCCGGCTCCAGGCACCAGCAAAAGAAGCTGTTTCTAGGGGCGGCATTCTGGCGCCAGCCATGCCGCCCCTAAAAATGTGCCCCGGCCGCCCTAGCTCACCTCTGCTGCCACCGCTGCTCGCGCGCCGATTCGCGCGCCGCTGCTGGAGGGGGAGATCCCGAGCGGCCGCAGCACGCGAACCAGCTGATTCGCGCGCTGCTGCTCCCCCTCCTGGAGGGGGATCTCCTGAGCGGCTGCGGCGCGCGCGCCGCTTCTCCCCCTCCCTCCTAGGCTTGAGAGCCTGGGGGGAGGAGGCAGGGCTGGGGATTTGGGGAAGGGGCGGAGTTGAGGTGGGGGTGGGGTAAGAAAAAAACGGGGGGGGGGGCAAATTTGTTTTTGCTTGGGGCGGCAAAAATCCTAGAGCCGGCCCTGCTTAGCCTGGGGCCAGAGATGGGGGGGGGGACTTCTGCCTAACAACAGAACCCCCTGCAAATTCTCCTTTGCACAGACACACACAACCTCCTGCAAATTCTCCTTTGCAGACACACACACCTACTCAACACCCTGCAAATTCAACTTTGCACAGCAGATACACATACACACACACACACAAAACCTCCTGCAACTTCTTTGCACAGACACACACCCACACATCCTGTACATTCTTTCTCTTGCAGTGACTCACACATACACACAATGTCATGCACATTCTCTCTCTCACACACACAATCTCCTGCAAGTTCTCTTTTGCACAGACACTCGCACACGATCTTGCAAACTCCCTCTTTCTTTCGCACGCCACCACAGTATCTCACTACTGTTCTCTCTCTGCCCCTCTCTGTCTCACAGTTTCCTGCAGATTCTCTCTCTCTCTCACATGCAACACACTCCCTCCACTTTGACACACACATTCTTGGTCAGACTCTTGACCTTTCTGCACTGGCTGGGCAGGGAGCAGGGAGCCGGTTGCTGCACCACCAGAAAGGGCTGGTGGGGGTGGCCTGGACTCCCTGGGAGGGAATTCTGGCCGAGTCTTCCTGAACTCCCCCAGAGCACGGCTAGCGTGCTCCTCCTTGTGTCCAGCGAGCTCTCCTGTCACTGTGTCTAAGGCAGTGGTCCCCAACGTGGTGCCCATGGCGCCTGCCGGGGCATTTATGTGCACCCGCCTACTGACAAGGGAGCGCTTCCACCAGACAACCCACCACTGAGGAGCGCAGCCGCCGGACAACCAGCCCCCAAAATACCTCCGAGAAGCGGCAACGCCAAGAAGCGTTGACTCCGAAATGCCCCTGCTTCTTGGCAGCATTTCAGCAGCGACGCTTCTCGATGACGCCGCTTCTCGGCGGCATTTTGGTGGCTGCTCGTTCGGCACCCGCCACACTCTTCTGGGAACATGAATATGCTGTTGCAACAGAAAGGTTGAGGACCACTGGTCTAAGGGGTAGTCAGTGGCTCTCAACCTTTCCCCACTATTGTACCCCTTTCAGGAGGCTATGTCTTGCGTACCCCCATGATTCACCTCCCTTAAAACCGACATGGTTACAAAATCAGACATAAAAATACAAAAGTGTCACAGCCTCACAAGGACTGACAAACGGCTGACTTTCTCATTTTTACCATATCATTAGCAAATAAATCAACTGGAATATATATATTGTACTTACGTTTCAATGGGTAGTATACAGAGCAGTATAAACAAGTCATTGTCTGTATGAAATTTTAGTTTGTCCTGACTTTGCTGGTGCTTTTTATGTAGCCTGTTGTAAAACTAGGCAAATATCTGATGAGTTGATGTACCCCCTGGAAGAGCTCTGCGTACCCCCGGGGGTACGCGTACCCCTGGTTGAGAACCACTGTCTGTGAGCCCTCTGGAAGGTTGGAATACGGGCCGGGGGGAGAGATTGGGGGGCAGAGGGTGGGTGAAATAGACCTCGGGGCCTGATGAATTCATTGAGGTGTGGACATTGTCACAGCCACCCATGGTGTGTCTCTACACAGAGTCAGTTGTGCTCTCCCACGGCAGAATATTCATGTCTTCACGCCATCGAGGCTGGCATAGATTGGGGGGATGGGGCTCTTCTCTGTTGATTTCACGTCCTCCTGTCGGTTCCGTATGCAGATGGGGCTTCTATTGTATCGACTCAGATGTTTAATTTACACTGGGGACAGGGCTAGATGAATAGAAAAACTTTGTCTGGCGGAAAACCAGCTTGTCACCTCTGTGTTGTTACAGAGGTTACAGTATATTTTTCAGTGAATGCACACAACTCCTTGTAGAGGGTCTGTACAGACATTGCACAAGGACATGAACAACCCAGACGTCGCCGGCTCTCATCTGACACCTAACACGACACCATTCACGGATAAAGACCGTGAAAGTGGCGTGTTAGGTGCAGTGAGTTTGTCAGGCCTGTGAGGAGCTGCCAATCTACAACCAGGACCCCAGTCAGCATTGAGTGGTTCTCAGGGTCACGTTAACGTCTTGCTTTGCATAGGGGCATTGAGGTCATGCCGGGGCAACGGGAATGCCAAGCTCTTATCTGGAGATTTTCATCCGTAGATCTCAAAGTGCTTCACACCGGAGGTCAGTGTCATTATTCCCATTTTACAGATAGGAAAGCTGGAGCACTGGGGGGAAGAGGGAGTGGCCAACATCACCCACAGGGCAGACCTAGGAATAGAAACTGGATCTTCTGGCTCAGTTTTCCGGCCACTAGGCTCCCCTCAGTGTATCACTCATAGCCAGACAGATCCTAGCTCAGGTTTTATGCTGAGCTATTTGGCACATGGCCCAGTTTGTTGCTATATGCTAGTCCAACGTCTCCCCTGGGTGCAGGGTGGATAACAATCAAAAGATACTTTTTAAATTAAAAAAAATCAGATTTTTTTTAATTTAAATCAGATTTTTTTGATAAAATGTTTTCTGAGGAAAAGCTATCTAAAGATAGTTTTAATTAAGATACATTATAGCTCAAAGATATCGGATTCTAAATTCTAATTCTATAGTATGAGACAATATATTTATGTAATGTTTTGTAAATGAGTTCCAATAGTACATGGATTAGGGACCCAATATTATGGGGTTCCAGGGGCTTCTGTATAGATTATTCAGGTTAATCTTTGTATCTACCCAATGGGACTCAGTGCTCAGTCTAGAAGATACCATCAGAGATGCTTAGTTTTGCAGTTCTCAAACTGTGGATTTGTCGCCAGAGGTAACATGCTCGTTAACAGCAAAACTGTTTTTAAATAAATAAATAATATATTGAGGTGAGAAATAACAGACTTCAGCTATATTGTCCCTCTGCAAATTTGTGTGCACAGAGTCAATCCCTTACTTCTCTCTAAAAGTGCAAAGTTTCAAAAAGTTCAATGAATAGAAGATTATTGGGGGAGGAATAGATCTGGACAAGGAGAAGAAGTCTGGAGATAAATGTAAGAAGTGAGGGACATATGCTTTTTGGTTAAAATATTATATGTTTGCTGTTTTAGAAAAAAATCCAGAATACTTAACATTTTTGTTTTAGTTAAATAAAACAATTTAAATGTCTGTCTGGTCATGTTCTCCTCCTAATACAGCATGGCAAGAAAATCCTTCAAATATTAATGATTAACCTGTTGAATTGGAGATAGCTCACCTCCCAATGACTTCGTGAATTACCTTTGGTCAATGAAATAACCAAACAATCATTCATTTTGTGATATAGTTGTAAAACTCATCTGAAAAGTTTTCAAAATAAATCACTGTTTAAAATGTATAGTGTGTACCTTCTAAAAATGAAACCTACATCTATCTCTGAGTTGTGAAGAATATGTATTAAGGTTATAACAACCAACAGGAATGCACTTTTATGTAGAAAACCATGATTAAATAGAGTCTTCCTGACGGATGATTTCAATCAAATCCACCCTGCCTGGGTGCTACCATGTTTTTGGTAGTAATTATTGTATTAAGAGGAGACCCTGAAACATAAACTCTTGTCTCAGAGGCCCAGTCTCAGGCTTGAAGCCTGAACCAAAGTACTTCCAGGCAGTGTTAAGCAAAGCTGGGCTGTGAGCCAGAGGAGGTCCCACTCACAGAAGTTGGCAAGAAAAGGTTGTTAGAAGCACGTACACACACGCATAAGTGCTAATGAGAGGAACTTGTGCCAAGACGGCATCAGAACACTCCACAGACACAACAAGGAATGGGCGGGTGCATCTTAAAGACAGGGGCAAAAGGACAACATGATGGATAGATTCATTTGAACTATGATGAGTAATCTGTCCTGCAACTGTATAAAAGTAGGTTCGGGAGCGCACATCTTTGTCCAGCCAAGCGGGCAGGGGAGTGTCCCGCCACTGACTGAGCCGTGGCCATTGCCAGGGAGCACAAATTCGTAGTATGCCCTGTAGAGTCTCTAGGGAACTATTATTGTGCTTCGTTTGACAATAAACCTGGCTCGGGTGCCTTAGTACCTTACTAGAGTCTGTGGTTTTGGGGGGTTCTCTCAGGTCTGCTGTGTTAGCGATCTGCGCAGATCTGGGGCAGCACACAGAGGGAACACACACGCAGCCGACTGTTATCATCATCGAACAAGAGCGGAGCACCACACCGGTAGCTACCGACAACAATTATAATAATTAGATTAAGGAAGTTGGCGCCTGTGCAGGGATGGACAGTAGCGAGGCCGGGGATGTGCCTCAAGCTGCAAGGGCTCCCAGGATGGAGCAGCTGTGGGGTTGCCAACCCTCCAGGATTGCCCTGGAGTCTCCAAGAATTAAAAATTAATCTTTGAATGAAAGATCATGTCATGTGATGAAACCTCCAGGAATATGTCCAATCAAAATTGGCAGTGCTAAGTAGCTGCCAAGGACCCATGTGTCTCTCAGATCACCCTTGTTCTACAGAGT
Source organism: Chelydra serpentina (assembly GCA_037349315.1). Lineage (NCBI taxonomy): Eukaryota > Metazoa > Chordata > Testudines > Chelydridae > Chelydra > Chelydra serpentina. Next base: position 3,434,840 of record JBAIAC010000046.1, on the reverse strand, counting down.
AGGTCAGGAGACCCTGTGCTGAGCAGGCCTTTGAAAACAGCCCCCTGGAGAGCACATGGGGTGTGCATGGAAGGAGACAGGCAGCTGATGCGCTGGATGGAAACAAGCTGTAATCAGAGCGTCCCTCTATTTCCCCCAGGGGTGACGGGGTAAATCACGCCTTGATTTACAGCCTTTGATTGCAGTTAGCACCAGGGCAGGGTGGCACCCCACAGTCTATCGGGGGTGCATTTCCTCATGGGCAACAAGAGCTGGTTTTCCATGCTGTCCATGCCATAGTATAGTTTGCGTTGACTGCAAACAGATGCAATGTGTCACCTGCAATAACCTTGTAGGGACACTAGATGGCAGTTGCTTCTTGCTAGTGGTGCAATGGATTTTTAAGTGGTTTGCTATTTCTCAGAGCCCTACGGGAAGGAAAATGTCTCTTTCGCAGGAAATTCTGCAATTTCAAAATGGGTTTTTGTTCCAAATTGGGAGAATTTTGAAATTTCCAGCAACATGAAAATTTCCAAAACAAAATTTGTTTTGGCTCAGTCGGAAGGTTCGGGTTTAATAACATCGAATTGTGTTGTTCCAGTTTGGAATGTTTTATTTCATATGTAACTTAGAACTTAATACGTAAGTGTAATCATATCGCATCATAGCGAATGTCCTTTATAATTGAATAGGCTGGAAAATAAATTGGGAAAGAAAAAGTCTTTTCGGAAGTGTAGAGGGGTTTGGCCGGGGCTCGTCCCTCTCCGGGACGGCGGGGGACCACACCACCTCGCTACTTCCCTCCAGTTGTTGGCGGGGAATTAGCCTGGCCTTGGGAGTCTCTCGCTGCAGCAGCAGTAGAGACAAACATAGACAGATTCACGCCCGGCCCCTGGTCGGCAGGCAATAGTGAGTCAAGGGCTCAGGTCCTCAGGAAGGGGCTGAGCAAACAGTTATTATTAGCAGGCCCAGGCCCTGGGTCAGGGCGGGGCAACACAGAGTCAACGGCTCAGGCGATCAGACAAGGCTGAGCAAACACAAGTAAACAACCAGCCCAGGCTCTCGGTTCAGAGGGGCTGCCACCCGCATGTTGGGTGGCAGGGGGGACGCAGGCCCTCCCACTCCACTGCGTCCCAGCCCGGGGCCCTAACTGCGGCAGAAGGCCCGCTGCTGCATCAGTGGGGATCCTGGCCGCAACACACTGACATGGGCTGCAGCCAGACTAGGGTCGGCTGCCCCTGGGCTACTTCTGAACTCCCCCTCTGGAGGTATCTGGGTCCGGACGGTGTCCTCCAAGGGGTCAAGCACCATAGACTCCTCAGGGTAACTGGTGAGGGGCAGGCTTGGCAGCTACCCCGGGCTCTGGTCGGCGTCAGGTGTCGACAGGTCAGGCCAGTCTTCAGGTCCGCCACCGGTTGCCGGGGTCTCTCAACCGGGAGCTAGGCCGGAGGCGTCTGGCCCCTCCAGCAGTTGCCCCGCCTCCAGTGAGCTCTGGTGTTGGGCTTTTATACTCCTGTCCTGCACCTTGACCTCTGTGGGGTGGGCACAGGACTCGCTGGCTCCGCCCACTCTTGTGTCTGGAGGGGCTCATCCCACTCCGGGAGGGCGGGGAAGCACACTGCCTCGCTACAGGAAGGAAAAAGGAAACAGCAAAAAATGTCATCCAAATCGACACAATCCCAGTTTCCATTTCAATGAAACTGCATTTTCCAATCGAAAACTGTGCCATGAGACATTTTTTGAGCAGCTCTATTATTTAGCATTATTTTTATGGTAGCACTTAGGAGCCAGAGTCATGGACCAGCACCTCATTGTGCTAGGCGCTGTACATTGTATATTAGGAGTGTTACCGTAGCATCTGGGAGCCCCAGGCATGAACCAGGATTCCATTGTGGTAGCTCCACTGCGGAGGAGGGGCGTGTGAGGTCTCTGCAGGAGAGGAGAGAACGTCATAAGGCCAACGCCTCAAACCCTCCCCCCAGCAATCACGTTTGCAAACCCAGGATCAGATTTGCTTCCCAAGTGAGCAGCCATAAAAACAAACACACCCAGAACCAGGGCAACGCTAGCCGAACACTTGTCCGCCTAGTTCTGGGAGAATGTGACAAAAATGTTATGATTCTTGGTGTAAAGAAACATCTGTCCCCTAGGAAGGCTGACCCGGGTGGCAGACAGATCAGAGTACTGACGGGGACTGTCTGTGGCTCCATGTTAAGACGGGTACATGGCTGAAGAGCTTACGCAGGATAACTGGTCGGGGACGTGTAAGTCTAGAGCTCACAGCCCACTCAGGGTTTGTGCCCTGCTCCCTGACAGTCTGTCCGGAGATCGGCACTCACGTTCTTCAGCCAGCGTTAGAGACCAACCCCGCCACAATACTGCAAACAATCTTAAGAGAACCTGGTGTTGGGGAGTCAGGGCCGGTGCAAGGATATTTTGCGCCCTAAGCAAAACTTCCACCTTGCGCCCCCATCCCCTATCCACTCCCTTCTACTTTCTGTCCCCTGACTGCCCCCCTCAGAACTCCCAACCCATCCAACAACCCCCGCCCCCGCCCCGCTCCTTGTCCCCTGATCACCCCCTCCCGGGACCCCACCCCCTATCTAATCCTCCCTTCTTGTCCCCAACTGCCCCCTCCTGAGACCCCCTCCACCCTAACTGCCTCCTAGGACCCCGTCCCCTACCTGTCCCCTGACTGCCCCGACCCCTATCCACACCCCCGCCCCCTTCATAGAATCATAGAATATCAGGGTTGGAAGGGACCTTAGTAGGTCATCTAGTCCAACCCCCTGCTCAAAGCAGGACCAATCCCCAATTTTTGCCCCAGATCCCCAAATGGCCCCCTCAAGGATTGAACTCACAACCCTGGGTTTAGCAGGCCAATGCTCAAACCACTGAGCTATCCCTCCCCCCTTAAAGACTGCTGGGACGCCCACTCCCTATCCAATCACTACCTGTCCCCTGACTGCCCACCCCAGAACCCCTGACCCATCTAACCCCTGCTGCTCCCTGTCCCTTGACTGCCCCAACCCCTCTCCACACCCCTGCCCCCGACAGGCCCCCCCAGAACCCCCGACCCATCCAACCCCCCTGCTCCCTGTCCCTTGACTGCCCCCTCCAGAGATCCCCTGCCCCTTCTCCAACCGCCTGGCACGCTACCTCAGACACGCTGCCGGCCACGCTCCCCCACGGATCGCACAGCCCGAGCCTGGTCCCTGCTGCTCTGGGCTGCAGGGGAGGAGGGGGGAAGCTCTAGAGTTGCTGGAGGACCCGATGGAGCGGCCGCCCGGTGATCTGGGCTGTGGTGGGTGCAGCTGCTCTCCGCTAGCAGCGCCGTTGCCTTTGAAGGGCTGCTGCCCCCCTGCGCGCGATGCGCCAGCTCCTCCATGGCTGGGGCTCGACGCTCCAGCTCTCGGTGCCTCCAGAAGGCGGCTCCTCCCTGCCGCCTGGGAAGCCCCGGTGCAGTAGGGGAGCCCTGGGCAGGGGGCAGGGAGGCCGGGACCAGCCCCCCAGGCAGGGCGCTGCTTTTTGGCACCCCCCAAGTCTTGGCGCCTAGGCAACCGCCTAGTTGGCCTAGTGGTTGCACCGGCCCTGTGCGGGGGAGCTGCATCTGGGGAACCTCTTGGTGAAATGGCTCCAAATTTGGGTCACTCACCTGACCCCAGACTCCCACATATCACAGCAACTTTCAAGCTAATCCGAGGAAGCAGGGAGATTTCATAGCACTTACACCAGAAGTGTCGCCTCAGTCTTGCCCTGATATAACGGTCCCATCCGGGAAGCAAGGAATTTGCAAAGGGAGCTTCCTTCTGGGGCTGTAAACCTGGTGTTTGGTTCCCAGGTGCAGCTCCTGTCTGTGTGGGGAGCAGAGAGTGGGGCTGGGAGCTCTGTCCCTCATCGTGTGCCAGTTGCCCCCAACCCCAGGGGAATTGGGGCTGTCTGCTCAGGAGATTCCCGCCCAGGGAGCAGGGGATGGAGCTTCTAGGGATTGGAAGGGGAACACATGGGGGCTCTGGACCAAGTAAAACCCAACCTGCCACTCAGGCTGTCATCTGGGAGCCAGGCTCAACGAGGGGCTGCCCTTGGGTATCCAGCACCTCCAGGGACGATGTGAGACCCCAACGCACGGACGGAGATGGAGACCCAGACCCACGGACAGAAATGTGAGGCCCCAGGATGCTCAGAAGCTTTATTGGAGGCAATTGCAGGGCTAAGAAATTGCAAAAAGCGTCACCTGCAGAGTGGAACAACCCCAAAGCAGCCCCCACTGATGGAGCCCCGCACTCTGAGATCCCCACTGTGGCTATGGTCCATGCCCAGGAATCCCACCACCACTATCTGAGTAAGGGACTCCCCCCGATCCAGCCCCATCATACTGTCATCGGGCACAATTCACTGCATCCTACCCATGGCCTCATGCAGGGATGGAGCCTGGGTTCTAGATCAGAGTTCTGAGCTCACTGGGTGGCTCTGTGAGTTCTAGACTCCAGCTCAGTGGCCCCCGCCCAGGGATGGGGGTTACGTTCTCGATTGGAGCTTGACTGCACAAGGGGGGGGATGAAGGTTTAGAACGGAGCTTGAGGTGCACTGTGGCAGTGGCAATTCTGGATTGGTGCATAATTGGGGAGAGGGACGGGCTTCTAGATCACAGATTGGAGCACACCCAGGGATGGGCTTCTAGGCTGGAGTACTACCAGATATGTGGATGGGGTTTTACACTGGAGCACACCAAGTGATGGGGCTCTAGACTAGATTTCAGCACACCCGTGCATGGGGTTCTAGATGGGAACACACTCTGGACGGGGTTCTAGGTTGGCACATTCCTGTGGGTCAGGTTCTAGACCCGTGCATGCACAGGAATGGGGCTCTAGATTTAGGTGGACCCATGGATTGGGGCACACATCAGAACAGGGTTCTGGACTGGAGCTTGGAGCCTGGTTGGGGTGTGTTTCTGTTACACTCAGTGAGCCAGAAGCGCATGGGCAGCGAGGGAGGCCAGTAGCAGAAAGAGCTGCACGCGGTTCCCAGCCCCACTCCACTGTCTATATCTTCCCGACCAGGCAGGGGTGGTTTCGGGTGTCCGTCGAAGCACAGTCCTGGCAGCCGTTGTCACAGCGCAGCAGGGGCACGTCGCGCAGCCGGTGCCAGGCGTCCAGCAGGGCCTGGCGGGTCACGACAGGCTTCAGGTCGTAGTCGAAGATCTTCTGGAACACGAAGGCCTTGAAGTTGTTGTTGATGGGCGAGAAGGCAGCGCTGGTCATCCCCACGATGTTGGAGCGCCCGGCCTCGCGCAGACACTTGGTGGAGCAGGGCGAGTTGAAGGTGAAGAAGATCAGGCAGCTGTTCCGGCCGTAGGTCCTGGCGGTGAGCTGGGCCACAAGGCTGTTCGAGCCGGAGAGCAGACGCCACTCGCTGTGCTCCGTGTATTTCCCACTCGGTGTAATCACTTCCCTTGGCCGGGCAGCCACGATGTTCCCACTGGGCGGGTTGTACAGGGCACCGAACGGGCGAATCTTATTTCTCATGTCTGCTAGCTGGCGGATGGGCAGGTAGGTGGCGACATCCTGGGGGTTGTTGCAGGTGGCATGGGGCAGCGTGGCGGCGAAAGCATATTGCTTGTTAACTCCGCCATTACTGAAAGAGGGCAGGACACAGAGGGGTCAGGGCTCGCCAGGCTCCTGGGACTGAGCAAGGAGATGCCAAGTAAAAAGGAGAAAAAGGGGAATAGGAACCCAAAATACTCACCCTCCTCTGGGCCCTCTCTCCCCCTGCACACCCAGAATCCCCCCTCTTTCCTCTGGGCCCCATCTCCCCCTGCATGCCGAGAATCACCCCTTGCTCCTCTGGGTCCCATCTCCCCCTGAACGCCCAGAATCACCCCTCCCTCCTCTGGGCCCCCTCTCCCCCTGAACGCCCAGAATCACCCCTCCCTCCTCTGGGCCCCATCTCCCCCTGCACACCCAGAATCACCCTCCGTCCTCTGGGCCCCATCTCCCCGCTGCACGCCCAGAATTACCCCTCGCTTCCCTGGGCCCCCTCTCCCCCTGAACGCCCCAAATCACCCCTCCCTCCCCTGGGCCCCATCTCCCCCTGCAGGCCCAGAATCACACCTCCCTCCTCTGGGCCCCCTCTCCCCCTGCACACCCAGAATCACCCCTCCCTCCTCTGGGCCCCCTCTCCCCCTGCACGCCCAGAATCACCCCTCCCTCTCCTGGGCCCCATCTCCCCCGGCACACCCAGAATCACCCCTCCCTACTCTGGGCCCCCTCTCCCCCTGCATGCCCAGAATTACCCCTCACTTCCCTGGGCCCCCTATCCCCCTAAACGCCCCAAATCACCCCTCCCTCCCCTGGGCCCCCTCTCCCCCTGCACGCCCAGAATCACCCCTCCCTCCTCTGGGCTCATCTCCTCCTGCATGCCCAGAATCACCCCTCCCTCCTCTGGGCCCCATCTCCCCCTGCACGCCCAGAATTACCCCTCCCTCCTCTGGGCCCCATCTCCCCCTGAACGCCCAGAATCACCCCTCCCTCCTCTGGGCCCATCTCCCCCTGCACATCCAGAATCACCCCTCCTTCCTCTGGGCCCCCTCTCCCGCTGCACGCCCAGAATCACCCTCCCTCCTCTGGGCCCCCTTTCCCCCTGCACGCCCAGAATTATCCCTCCCTCCTCTGGGCCCCATCTCCCCCTGAACGCCCAGAATCACCCCTCCCTCCTCTGGGTCCCATCTCGCCCTGCATGCCCAGAATCACCCCTCCCTCCTCTGGGCCCCCTCTCCCCCTGCACGCCCAGAATCACCCCTCCCTCCTCTGGGCCCCTCTCCCCCTGCACGCCCAGAATCACCCCTCCCTCCTCCGGGCCCCATCTCGCCCTGCACCTCTGGAATCACCCCATAGAATGAAGACGGTGCATAATCTAATGTAGGGGTCAGTTCATCTCTGGCATGCTGGGTACAATGAGGCACACTCTCTGCTGCTCTTCGCAGCAGGGCTACAGGGAAGGACAGAGAGAAACCCCAGGCTGGTCACTCACTTGTGCACGTGATCCACGATTTTTCTCAGCATGGCGGGGTTGATGCTCCCGGCGGTCTCTGGCCCGAAGCAGAGGAGAAGGGGCAGCAGCAGGAGTCCAGCCCTGGGCATCCATCCCAGCACCTGCACAGGACCCCACAGTGTCAGCGCCCCCGAGCCCGGGGCACAAACCCAGAGCCACCAACTCACATCCCCTAGCCCTGCTGGGCTACCAACAGGAGAGGGGGCAGAGGATACACCCCTTGGGCTCCATGGGGCAGCAGGTAGTGGAGGAAATGGGGGAGTCATCAGGGTTTCCTTGTGGGGGGCATGAAACACTCCCCTTGTGCTCCCTGGGGCAGGGAAGGTGGGGGTCATGAGGGACTTCTCCTGGGCTCCATGTGGCAGGGGATGTGGAGGGCAGAGGGGACTCCCCTGGGGCTCCATGGGGATGGGAAGATGGGGGGGAGAAGGGGCTCACCTGAGGCTCCATGGGGCAGGAGTGGTGGGGAAAAGGGAGGACTCCCCTGGGGCTCCATGGGGCAGGGGTAATTGAGGGGCAGGTGGGGTCTCCCCTGGGCTTCATGGTGCAGAGGTATTGGGGGAAAATTGGGGCTCACCTGGGTTAGGAAAGGTGGGGGGCAGAGGGGACTCCCCTGGGGCTCCATGGGGCAGAGGTGTTGGGGTAAGGGGGGCTTACCTGAGGCAGGGAAGGTGGGGGTGGAGGGGACTCACCTGGGCTCCATGGGGCAGGGGTGTTGGGGGGAAGCGGGGCTCACCTGGAGCTCCATGGTGGGTGGTGAAGGGTCCCTGTCTCTGCTGACAGATGTTCACACTCGCTCCTGGTGCGACAGGCTCCCAGCCCTGCTCTGTGTGGCCCCTGGAAGACCGCGTGGGGCTCTAGGGTGGGGGCTGCTGGCCACGGACACCGGGATCTAGTGCAGGGAACAGGGTGGGGAGCTGAACGGGGACTCTGAGAACTTCCTCCTGCTCCCGAGCGGACAGCAGCGCGGGGCGGGAGTGGGGGGGTCACTGCTTGGATCAAATCTCAGTGAGTTATCTCCCTGGGCTGGCCCATCCCACACGCCCTGGAGAAACTTCATGGGGTCTCTGCGGTCAGCACCCAGACACTATGTGGGCAAAGACATGCCCACATCAGGGAAATGTGGGGCCAGACCCCCACCTGGTGTAAAGCAGAGTTGCTGCCTTGCAGTCAATCGGCCCCGCTGTACTTGAGAGGGAATTTTGGTAATATGTGTAGTCGTGCCTCAGTTTCCCGCTGGGCTTTGCCTTGCTCTACACGGAGTATAAATAGTTCTTGGGGCAGAGCAAGAGACTCGGGGTGTCAGGTCACGCCACTGTCTGGGGTGCAACCAATGGGTCAGTAAAGGCCTGGCAGAAACTGACCCAGATCAGTGAAGAAGCTGGAAAAACAATGGGCTAGCAACCAACAAGCAAGAGGACGGGAATTTTCCCACCTCTCTGCAGGGAAGCCAGGCAAAGGCCCCAGCTGGAGAACGGAGGGGAAAGGTACCAGCTGGCTGGGTGAAGAAAGGGCCTTTGCGCGCGCGCGCGCACACACACACACACACACTCACACACACACACACACAACTCAGAGCAAAGGGACGGAGACAGAGACAAGGTGGTTTCGACAGTCACATGGTTCAAGGCAGCACAGGCCTGGCTGAACTCTCTAATCTCTGCCTCCGACAGCCTGAACAGTGATTACAGTGTGTATTGGGGGGTGACCTGCCCCAATCACAGATAACAGGTTCTTTTCCTAGGCAGCTACATTACAGTTAGCTGAGAAGATAGAAGCTGGTGAAACACACCCAGAAACGGTATTTAATACAGACAATATCCTGGGCAAGGATCAATACACAGAACGGTTAGAATAAGCTCAGTAAAGTGGGTTCCGGCGTGGCTCATACTTCCAGTCCTGCATTGCGCATACTTACCTCTTATGGAGACCGCTGGAAGCAGAGATGGAGGGGGAAGAAAGTGGTGCCAAGCAGAAGGGAGGTCCTGATTCCGTTTACACTGTCTCGGGGACCCGATGAACCCAAAGAAACGGGAAGTGGGGGTGGTATTTTATACCCTTCCTTGTGGTAACTGCACAGCTAAGAACCGTATTTAATCCTTAACACTTATTATAATAAGGTCATTCACAGCACTTATTTCTTAATTCCTGTATGTAAATGTGGTCTAACGGCTTAGTCACTGCATGGCAACCTAATTGCTAAAGGCCCCCAGCACTCCCGTCTTGCAGAATCCTGTGGTGTACTGGACCCATTCGTAGTTACCAGTTTGTCACTCAGAGGAGAGTGCAAAATATCTGACCTGGGGCAGGTCATCTCCTTAGATCTACAGTATTCAGCTACCTCCCAGCCTTCAGCATAACTCCCCTCGCCAGCCATGGAAAATTGTTCCGCTAGAATTTTTTGGGGCGGCTCTATTATTAATTCTTAATTTTCTAGTAGTGCTTAGGAGCCTCAGGCATGGACGAGCACCTCATAGCGCTAGGCGCTGTACATTATTTATTAGGTGTGTTACAGCAGAAACCTGGGAGCCCAAGGCATGGACCAATGCCCCCTTGTTCTAGGTGCTCTACATGATTTATTAGGTGTATTAGGGTATTGCTAGCAGTCCCAGTCATCCTCTGAGAGCCCATTGTGTTAGGTGCTGTACAAACTCAGAACAGCTCCATCTCGCCCCAGGATCTCCATCCCCCCCAGCCCTGAGAACGTCCAATACAGCAGAGCAACCTGCAAAGACACGGCAGACGATTCCTCCATTGCAGGTGTGACGCTGGCAGACCAGGTCCCAGCTCGTGCCAAGGTCCACGTGTCTCAGCTGAACTGTGACGAATACCGAGCTGGGCTCAGTCTGGCTCACCTGTGCGTTGGTGCTGGTCACCTAGAATTCCAAACATCTGTTTGGGGTTTAGACTTTTTTATGTGTTTGTGAGTTGCTGGGCAGCGCATTAATCTCACTTATAGCATCTGTACCCATAGTGTACAGGAATATTTGAGCATCACAGTGCGACTCACCAGACAGGAGAGAGACATTAACTAGTGGGAAGGGCTGATCTCCAGCAGAAGGTGTCACATCCTGCCCAACAAGAAACATCTATTTACACCCATGGACTATGGTGGGTCGTTAAAGAGGACAAAAGCCATTGATTGTTCTGCTCGCCCTCCTTCCCCACAAAGATGACTCATAAAAGTGGATTCCTCCCATCAGCAGAGTTTGCACAAGGGAGGAAAGGGATAAAAATCCCTGACAAGAAGCAACTGGATCTCTATGCTGCTTGGACTCTGGGGAACAAGGTTTTCATGGTATAAGCAAGAGATCCCCAGCTGCTTAGCTTGGGTTAGCCTTAAAGGCGACATAGAGCTTGCTTATTATAAAAGTTTCTATGACCTTTGGAAATTTAAGATTGTAACTCTTCTGTGTATCTATGTTCACCTGCTTTAACCTAAAAATAACTCTTGTGTTTCCTGTCCTAGTTAATCGATTTGTACATAGTTTATTATGGGACTAGCTACAAGTGTTGTCTGTGGTGTGAGATCTAAGAGGTTCTTGTCACATTCTCTGAGCAGACCCTGCCTCTATTCACAGCCTGACTTGGCTTTATTGTAACAAACTTTGACCGTAACTTTAGCCCAGGCCTCAGGCCATATACCAGGCTTCTGATACAAGGGCTAATGTTTCAGGCCCTCTTTCTATTACACCTATTATATCAATATCCTCATTTAATGCAAGGCACTCGAGTTCTCCCATCTTAGAGAATCTCCATTAATAGATCCTCCTCCAAGGGATGTCTCTCTCTGAACCACGTGCTCCTCTGCTAATGTCAGCTTCCCCCAGCCCTTAGCTTCATAGGCGCTGACTCCATGGCTTCTCCGGGGCTGGAGCACCCCTGGGGGGAAAACGCAGCCCCCCCATTAGCTCCCCCCTCCCGCCGCGCACCTCCCACCTGCTGCAATTGGCTGTTTTGTGGCGTTCAGGAGGCTGGGAGGGAGGGGGAGGAGTGAGGATGCGCGGGAAGAGGCGGAGCGAAGGTGGAGCCTTGGGGAAAGGGATGGAGTGGGGCGGGGCCTGGCGCAGAGCCGGGGGTTGAGCAGCCCCCGGCACTTTGGAAAGTCAGCGCCTGTGCTTAGTTTAAAAACTGCTCTATGACCATTTTAATTTGAAGTCCCAGCAATCTGGTTCCATTTCAGGTTAGGTGGAGACCATCCCTCCTGTAGAGGCTCCCCCTTTCCCAAACGTTTTCCCAGTTCCTAATAAATCTATATCCCTCCTCCCTACACAACCATCTCATCCATGCATTGAGACTCTGCAGTTCTGCCTGTCTAACTTGTCCTGCGCATGGAACTGGAAGCATTTCAGGGGATGCTCCAATGCAGGTCCTGGACTTCAATCTCGTACCTAGCAGCCTAAATTTGGTCTCCAGGACCTTTCTCCTATCCTTCCCTATGTCATTAGTACCTCCACGTACCATGACCATCGGTTCTTCCCCAGCACTACACATTAGTCTATCTAGATGTCTCAAGAGATCCGCAACCTTCCCACCAGGCAGGCAAGTCTGGTTTTCCCGGTCATCGCAAACGCAGCTCTCTATGTTTCCAATGATCAAATGCCCCATAACGATTATCTGTCTCTCCCTAATAACTGGGGTTCCCTCCCCCGGAGAGGTATCCTCAGTGCGAGAGGATATCACGGCACCATCTGGAAAGAGGGTCCCAACTATGGGATCATTTCCCTCTCCTCCAGTTGGATGTTCTCCTTCCCTGGGACTTTCATTCTCCTCAACAGCACAGTGGCTGTCAGACCAGGAGTGAGACCGTACACGGTCTCTGAGGGCCAGGAGCTCCTTGCACACATATGCCACCTGCCCATAGGGCAGGTAATCATACATGCTGCATTGGGTACAATAAACTGGATAGCCCCCGCTTTGTTGCTGGACTTCTAAGATGAGAAGGTCCAGCATTGGCATAACACACACCCCCCCAAACCCTTATCTACACACTGCTGGATCCGCATGTAAGCGGGGGAATGATCCCTCTATTGTGGGGAACTTTCCTGGCTTCTGCACTACCCCGGTGAGATGGGCTAGCGGAAGGATCTGAGTCCTCGCTCCCACTTACTTTACCCAGAGGCCTCCCTGCCCTTGAGGACTCCCCTGGCACTCTCCTGTCTGGCAGAGTCCTCGTAACCCCAACAAGGCTGGGCCCAGGATTCCTGGGGGGCTCGACCCCCAACCTTGCTGTGGTCACCTAGGTCAGGGGCTAGGGTGTCCCCACTCCGGGGTACTCTCTCTGCACTGGATGCTTCCCTGACCCACTGATCACTGCATACAATTCAAAGCAAATACAGTTTATTTAATCAGCAATTAGTTTAAAAACAAATAAGGAAAAATGGGAAAGGTTAAGAAAACACATCACCCCGCTCTGTGGCAGGGAACATCACAACCAGTGTCTCTGCAATGTCAGGGCAGTTCAGTCTGTTCCTGTGTAAGTCCCAGGCTCCTTCTCAGGCCCTGGCTGTGCTGCAGGGACGCTGTGGCTTGGACACTTGCTCTGGCGGTGGCCACATGCTCGCAGGCTCTGGGTGGGAGGACCCTTCTTCCCAGCGTCGCCCCCGCCCTGTCGGGGTTACGATCCCTCTGCAAGTCTGGCCTGCAGGGCCTCTTGGCTGAGGCGTCTCCCTGCGCTGGGCCCACTGCCCAGGGTCCCCCTCACTCTCCCCAGCTGCTCACCACACCCGGCTCCGGACTGCTCCAGCCCCAGCTCCACCCTCTGCCTCAGCTCCAGCTCCTCTGCCTCAGCACGGCTGCTGCTGCTGCTCTGCCTCCAGCTCCCTGGGCTGCTGCCCTGGCCCCTCTGGCCCTGGCTGCTGCAGCTTCTCCCCCCAGGGCAGGTCTGTCTCCCTGGGCTGCACCTCTGCTCCCAGGGCAGGTCTGTGTCTCTGGGCTGTGCTCTGGATCTGGGGCTGCAGCTCTGCTCCCAGCACTGGATCTGCTCTCTCTGGGCTGCTTTTCTGGCCCCTCTGGATCTGGCCCAGCTCTGCTCCCACAGCTCAGCTCGGGCCCCTGCTCTCTCCTTAGCTCGGCCTCACTCTGTCTGACCCAGGCAATTCCCGCTCGCAGGGAGGACGGGACCCCACCCCCCCGGCCTCCTGACTCCCTGATTCGCCTGCCCGCCCTGTCAATCAGGCTGACCTGGAGCATTGGCCTCTCCTCATTGCCCTGGGGACTGTCCGTCTCAGGGTCCTGATTTCTCCTGGACCCTTCCCCTTTCTTTTGGCACTGGGAGCTAGCCACCAAAACACCCCCACTGAATGTTAGTAAGGGGACAACAGTCCCCCTTACACGCACCAAGTCCTCAGCATCTGCCCGCTGAAAATCAGGCCGCTCCAGGCACGCAACCAAATTGGCTAATGACTTTGGGAAATCGAGGCCGCCACTCATGGTGGGCATTGGGGCGGAGGAGCGGGCTTGTTAGATCCAGGGATGGACGGTAGCGAGGCCGGGGATGGGAAAGGGACTGCCTCAAGCTGCGAGGACTCTGAGCATGGAGCAGCGTAGCTGCCAAGGACCGATGTGTCTCTCAGACAGCCATTGTTCTGCAGAGCAGGCCAGGAGACCCTGTGCTGACAACAGCCCCCAGCAGAGCACATGGGGCATGCATGGAAGGAGACATGCAGTTAGCGCTCTGGATGGAAAGAAGCTGTAATCAGAGTGTTCCTCTATTTTCCCCAGGGGTGATGGGGTAAATCATGCCTTGATTTACAGCCTTTGACTGCAGTTAGCACCAGGGCAGGGTGGCACCCCACAGTCTATCAGGGGTGCCTTTAGGGTGACCGGATGTCCCGATTTTATAGGGACAGTCCCGATTTGGGGGTCTTTTTCTTATATAGGCTCCTATTACCCTCCACCCACATCCTGATTTTTCACATTTGCTGTCTGGTCACCCAAGGTGCCATTCCTCATGGGCAACAAGAATTGGTTTTCCATGCTGTCCATGCCACAGTATAGTTTGTGTTGACTGCAAACAGTGAGATGCAATGTGTCACCTGCAATAGCCTTGTATGGACACTAGATGGCAGATGCTTCTTGCTAGTGTGCAAAGGATTATTAACTGGTTTGCTATTTCTCAGAGCCCTAAGGCTTGTCTTCACTACCCCCCGGATCGGCGGGTAGCAATTGATCTTTCGGGGATCGATTTTTCACGTCTGGTTTAAACGCGATTAATCGATCCCCGAAAGCGCTCCCCGTCGGCTCCGGAAATCCACCTCATCGAAAGGTAGAAGCGGAGTCGACAGGGGAGCGGCAGCGATCGACTCGCCACCGTCCTCATGGCCAGGTAAGTCGATTATGATACGCCGACTTCAGCTACGTTATTCACGTAGCTGAAGCTGCGTATCGTAGATCGACCCCCCTTCCCTAGTGTAGCCCTGGGCTAAGGGAAGGAAAATGTCTCTTTCGCAGGAAATTCTGCAATTTCAAAATGTGGTTTTATTCCAAATTGGGAGAATTTTGAAATTTCCAGCAACATGAACATTTCCAAAATAAAATTTGTTTCAGGTCAGTCGGAACGTTTTATTCTATATGTAACTTAGAACTTAATATGTAAGTATCATCATATAGCATCATAGCTAATGTTCTTTATAATAGAATAGATTGGAAAATAAATTGGGAAATAAAAAGTCTTTTTGGAAGGAAAAAGGAAACGACACAAAATTTCATGCAAATTGACACCATCCCAGTTTCCAGTCAAAAACGGAGCCATCAGACATTTTTTGAGTAGCCCTATTATTTAGTATTAATTTTATGGTACCACCTGGGAGCCCCAATCATGGACCAACACCTCATTGTGCTAGGTGTTGTACATTGTATATTAGGTGTGTTACCCTAGTATCTGGGAGCCCCAGGCATGAACCAGGATTCCATTGTACTAGCTCCACTTTTGAGGAGTGGTGTGTGAGGTCTCTGCAGGAGAGGAGAGAACATCGTAAATCCAATGCCTCAAACCCTCCTCCCAGCAATGGCTACACCTGTGAGACATGCGATCGCATTTGCAAACGCAGGATCGGACTTGCTTCCCATGCCAGCAGCCATAAAAACAAATACACGCAGAACACAGGGCAACGCTAGCTGAACTCTTGACCGTTGAAGTTATGGGAGAATCCAAAAACAATGGTAATGCCTGGGAGCCCCCAGTCATGGGCCAGGATCCTATTGTGCTCCCTGCTGTAGGTTATTTATTAGGTGTATTACGGTAGCGCCAAGGAGCCCCAGTCATGCCCTGGGACCCCATTGTGCTCCTTGCTGTGTGTTATTCATTAGGTGTATTACAGTAGCACCTAGGAGAACCCGTCATCCCCTGAGACCCCATTGTGTTAGGTGCTGTACAAACTCAGAACAGCTCCATCTCACCCCAGGATCTCCATCCCCCCCCAGCCCTGAGAACGTCCAATACAGCAGAGCAACCTGCAAAGACACGACAGATGATTCCTCCGTTGCAGGTGTGACGCTGGCAGACCAGGTCCCATCTCGTGCCAAGGTCCACGTGTCTCAGCTGAACTGTGACAAATACCAAGCTGGGCTCAGACTGGCTCACCTGTGCGTTGGTGCTGGTCACATAGGTATTAGAATTCCAAAAATGTGTTTGAGGTTTAGACTTTATTGAGTGCTTCTGAGTTGCTGGGTGCATTAATCTCACTTATAGCATCTGTACCCATAGTGCACAGGAATATTTGAGCATCACAGTGCGAATCACCAGAAAGGAAAGAGACATTAACTAGTGGGAAGGGCTGATCTCCATCAGAAGGTGTCACATCCTCCCCAACCAGAAAGGTCCATTGACACCAATGGACCACTGTGGGTCGTTAAAGAGGACAAAAGCCATTGGTTGTTGTGACGTTATTGACACAAACTGACCGTATAGACAATTGTTGCAACCAAGATCCTGTAATGGCACCAAATCTTGTACAAAGGAGGTGAAGAAAGGTGTCCATGACAAAGTTATGGTTTGCTGGTTATGATTATGCTATCTGTCTACATGTATCATTTTTGTATTTAAAGTTATAAGTATTGGCTCTGCATTGTCTGTATTTCAAACTTGTGCTATGCTTCTGGGTGACACCCCAGACAGTTTGGCATCAGCACTGCCTAGCCTGCTTGATGGCTCATCAAGGACCATCAACTATACAATTGACCCATTGAGAGAAGGCAGATACACCTTGTGACTCAGCCAGGCAGGCAGGGTCATGCCTATGGTCAGAACCCTAAGGTTTTTCCATGTCATGTGCTGGGCAGCTTGTGTTTGAGACAGAGGAAGCACAAGCCACATGGCAGACGATATAAAAGGCCCTGGAAACGCCTCCATCTGTCTTCAATCCTGCTTCTGACCTCTGGAGGGACCTTGCTACAAAATGAAGCTCTGAACAAAGGACTGAATGACCCATCCCAGCTGTGGATGTTCTCCAGAGACTCGATTTGAGCCTGCAGTTTATTCCATCACTGCTACAAGCCTGAACCAAGAACCATTTTTTTTTTGCCATTTTTTGGCATTTTTCTTTGCCATTGCTGTATGTAATTGACTCCATTTAACCAATTCTAGCTCTCATCTATATCTTTTTCCTTTTATGAATAAACCTTTACTTTTTAGATTCTAAAGGATTGGCAATAGCGTGATTTGTGGGTAAAATCTGATGTATATATTGACCTGGGTCTGTGCCTCAGTCCTTTGGGATCGGGAGAACCTTTTCTCTTTTACTGGAGTATTGGTTTTCATAACCATTCGTCCCCATAACGAGCGGCACTGGTGGTGATACTGGGAAACTGGAGTGTCTAAGGGAACTGCTTGTGTCACTTATGGTTAGCCAGTGGGGTAAAACCAAAGTCCTTTCTGTCTGGCTGGTTTGGTTTGCCTTAGAAGTGGAGAAACCCCAGCCTTGGACTGTAACTGCTCTGATCTAAGCAATTTGTCCTGAATTGATACTCTCAGAAGTGTCCCACAAAAGGCAGCTTCGTTACAGTTGTTCTGCCATCCCTCCTCCCCCACAAAGATGAGTCATGTAGGTGAATTCCTCCCATCAGTGGAGTTTGCACAAGGGAGGAAGGGGATGAAAATCCCTGACAAGAAGCAACTGGATCTTTATGCTACTTGGACTCTGGGGGACAAGGTTTTCAAGCCATAGGCAAGAGATCCCCAGCTGCTTCGCTCTGGTTAGCCTTAAAGGCAACATAGAAGCTTCTCTAATAAGCAAGCTCTGTTACCTTTGGAAACTTATGATTATAACTTGTTTGTGTATCTATGTTCACCTGTTTTAACCTTCAAAATAACTCTCGTGTTTCCTGTACCTAGTTAATCAATCAGTACATAGTTTATTACATGATTGGCTACAAACCTTGTCTTTGGTTTGAGATTTAAGGTGCAATTGACGTAGGGTAAGTGATTGGCTCTTTGGAACTGGGAGTAACCTGAATATTGTTGTGATTCTTGGTGTAAAGAACCATCTCTTCCCGAGACAAGCTGACCTGGGTGGCAGACACATCGGAGTACCGAGGGGGACTGTCTGTGGCTCCATTTTAAAGCTGGTACATGCCTGAAGAGGTTAGATGGGATAATTGGTTGGGGACAGCTTATTACAGAGCTCCAGGCAACTCAGGGTTTGTAAGGCAGGCAGCATTACAGACCAACACGGCCACAATACCGCAAACAATCTTCAGAGAAGCTGGTGTTGGGGGGGAGCTGTATCTGGGGAACCCCTTGGTGAAATAATTCCAAATTTGGGTCACTCACCTGATCCCAGGCCCCCGTGTACCACAGCAAATTTCAAACTAATCCGAGGAAGCATGGAGATTTCAGAGCACTTAGACCAGATGTGTCATCTCAATCTTGCCCTGCTATAATGGTCCCTTCTGGGAACAAAGGAGTTTGCAATGGGAGCTGCCTTCTGGGGCTGCAAACGTGGTGTTTGGTTCCCAGGTGCAGATCCTGTCAGCTGGGGGAGAAGAGAGCGGGGCTGGGAGCTCTGTCCCTCATCATGCGCAAGGTGCCCCCTATACTCAGGGGATCGGGGCTGTCTGCTCAAGGCATCTGTGCCCAGGGAGCAGGGTATGGGGATTCCAGGAATGGGAACACACGGGGGGCTCTGGACCCAGTAAAACCCAAGCAGCTGCACAGGCTGCCAGCCTGGAGCCAGGCTCAACGAGGGGCTGCCCTTGGGGACCCAGCATCTCCAGGGGATGATGTGAGACCCCCGACGCACAGACGGAGATGAGAGACCCGGAAGCACAGACAGAGACGTGAGGCCCTAAGATGCTCAGAAGCTTTATTGGTGGCAATTGCAGGGCAGAGAATCAGCAAAAAGTGTCACCTGCAGAATGGAACAACCCCAAAGCAGCCCCCACTGACCGAGCCCCACACTCTGAGATCCCCACTCCTCCACCTTGGCTATGGTCCATGCCCAGAAATCCCACCTACCACCATCTGAGTAAGGGGCTCCCCCCTCTGATCCAGCCCCATGATACTGCCACCGGGCACAATGCTCCCATCCACTCGCCCCCCCGCCCGGCCTCGTGCAGGGATGGAAGCTGGGTTCTAGATCCGAGTTATGAGCTCACTGGGTGGATGTTGGTTCTAGACTGCAGCCCAGAGACCACCCAGGGATGCGGGGGTCATGTTCTCGATTGGACCTTGACACTGCAGGGGATGAAGATTTAGACTTGAGCATGAGGTGCACTGGGGGGATGGCAATTCTGGATCGGTGCACACTTGGGGAGAGGGACAGGCTTCTACATCACAGACTGGAGCACACCCGGGATGGGCTCCTAGGGTAGAGTACAACCAGAGATGGGGATGGGGTTTTACATTGGAGCACATCCAGGTATGGGGCCCTAGATTGCAGATTTCAGCACATACAGGGATGCGGTTCTAGATGAGAACACACTCTGGAAGCGGTTCTAGGTTGGTGCATACTAGTGAATCGAGTTCTAAATCGGTGCACGCCCATGAATGGGGTTCTAAATTGGAGCGCACCCATGGATTGGGGTTCTAGATTGGGGCACACATCAGAATGGAGTTCTGGATTGGCACTTGGAACCTGGTTGGGACGTGTTTCTGTTACACTCAGCGAGCCAGAAGCGCATGGGCAGTGAGGGAAGCCAGTGGCACAAAGAGCCATACGCGGTTCCTGGCCCCGCTTCATCATCTACCACTTCCCAGCCAGGCAGGGGTTATTTCGGGTGTCTGTCGCAGCACAATCCTGGCAGCGGTTTTTCTCACAGCACAGCAGAGGCACCTGGGACATCCGGTGCCAGGCGTCCAGCAGGGCCTGGCGGGTCACTTCAGGCTTCATGTCGTAGTCGAAGATCTTCTGGAACACGAAGGCCTTGTACTTGTTGTTGATGGCCAAGAAGGCAGCGCTGGTCATCCCCATGATGTTGGAGGGCCCGGCCTTGGCCAGACACTTGGTGGAAAGCAGGGCAAGCTGAAGGTGAATAAGATCAGGCAGCGGTTCCGGCCGTAGGTCCTGGCCATGAGCTGGGCCACAAGGCTGTTTTCGCCGGAGAGCAGATGCCACTCGCTGTGGTCCGTGTATTTCCCATGCGGTGTAATCACGTCCTTTGGCCGGGCAGCCACGATGTTCACATTGGGCGGGTTGTACAGGGCACCGAACGGGCCAATCGCCACTCTCATGTCTGCTAGCTGGTCCTTGGGCAGATAGGTGGCCACATTCCGGGGGTTGCTGCAGGTGGCATGGGGCAGCGAGAAGGCCAAGGCGTATTGCTTGTTAACTCCGTCGTTACTGAAAGAGGGCAGGACACAGAGGGGTCAGGGGGCACCGGGCTTCTGGAACTGAGCCAGGAGATGCCAAGTAAAGGGGAGAAAAGGAGGAATAGGCCCTGAAAAACCATCACACTCTGGATTCCACCTAAGAACATAAGAACATAAGAAAGGCCGTACTGGGTCAGACCAAAGGTCCATCCAGCCCAGTATCCTGTCCACCAACAGTGGCCAATGCCAGGTGCCCCGGAGTGAGTGGACCTAACAGGTAATGGTCAAGTGATCTCTCTCCTGCCAACCATCACCCCTCCTCCCCCCGCCCCAATAAACAGAGGCTAAGGACACCATTCCTTACCCATTCTGGTTAATAGCCATTAATGGACTTCATCTCCATGAATTTATCCAGTTCTCTTTTAAACCCTGCTATAGTCCTAGCCCTCACAGCCTCCTCAGGCAAGGAGTTCCACAGGTTGACTGTGTGCTGTGTGAAGAACTTCCTTTTATTCGTTTTAAACCTGCTGCCCACTAATTTCATTGGGTGGCCCCTAGTTCTTCTATTATGGGAACAAGTAAATAACTTTTCCTTATTCACTTCCTCCACACCACTCATAATTTTATATATCTCTATCATATCCTCCCTTAGTCTCCTCTTTTCCAAGCTAAAAAGTCCTAGCCTCTTTAATCTCTCCTAGATGGGATCCGTTCCAGACCCCTAATCATTTTAGTTGCCCTTCTCTAAACCTTTTCTAATGCCAGTATATCCTTTTTGAGAAGAGGAGACCACAATTGTACGCAGTATTCAAGATGTGGGCGCGCTATGGATTTTTATAAGGTCAATAAGATATTCTCTGTCTTATTCTCTATCCCTTTTTTAATGATTCCTAACATCCTGTTTGCTTTTTTGACTGGTGCTGCACACTGCATGGACGTCTTCAGAGAACTATCCACCATGACTCCAAGATCTCCTTCCTGATTAGTTGTAGCTAAATTAGCCCCCATCATATTGTATGTATAGTTGGGGTTATTTTTTCCAATGTGCATTACTTTACATTTAATCCATATTAAATTTCATTTGCCATTTTGTTGCCCAATCACTTAGTTTTGTGAGATCTTTTTGAAGATCTTCACAGTCTGCTTTGGTCTTAACTATCTTGAGCAGTTTAGTATCGTCTACAGACTTTGCCACCTCACTGTTTACCCCTTTCTCAGGGTCATTTATGAATAAGTTGAATAGGATTGGTCCTAGGACTGACCCTTGGGGAACACCACTAGTTACTCCTCTCCATTCTGAAAATTTACCATTTATTCCTACCCTTTGTTCCCTGTCTTTTAACCTGTCCTCAATCCATGAAAGGATCTTCCCTCTTATCCCATGGCAACTTAATTTACGTAAGAGCCTTTGGTGAGGGACCTTGTCAAAGGCTTTCTGGAAATCTAAGTACACTATGTCCACTGGATCTCCCTTGTCCACATGTTTGTTGACCCCCTCAAAGAACTCTAATAGATTAGTAAGACATGATTTCCCTTTACAGAAACCATGTTGACTTTTGCCCAACAATTTATGTTCTTCTATGTGCCTGACAATTTTATTCTTTACTATTGTTTCAACTAATTTGCTGGTACTGACATTAGACTTACCGGTCTGTAATTGCCAGGATCACTTCTAGAGCCCTTTTGTCTCCGCATTATGTCCTGAGGTGACATGTACCCAGTCAATATGGGGATAACTGAAATCCCCCACTATTATTGAGTTCTTTATTTTGATAGCCTCTCTAATCTCCCTTAGCATTTCATCATCACTATCACTGTCCTGGTCAGGTGGTCGATAATAGATCCCTATGGTTATATTCTTATTAGAGCATGGAATTACTATCCATAGAGATTCTATGGAACATGTGGATTCATTTAAGGTTTTTGCTTCATTTGATTCTACATTTTCTTTCACATACAGTGCCACTTCCCCCCCCCCCTCCGCATGACCCTGTTCTGTCCTTCCGATATATTTTGTACCCCAGAATGATTGTGTCCCATTGATTGTCCTCACTCCACCAGGTTTCTGTGATGCCTATTATGTCAATATCCTTCTTTAACACAAGGCACTCTAGTTCACTCATATTATTTAGACTTCTGGCATTTGTGTACAGGCACTTTAAAAACTGGTCACTGTTTATTTGTCTGCCCTTTTCTGATGTGTCCGATTCTTTTATATGTGAATGTTTCTCATCTGATCTGGCCCCCACTTTATCGTTTTCCACCCTCTCCTCCTGACTAAAACCTAGAGAATCTCTATCAATAGATCTGTGCATGTTGGGGTGCTGGGGAGTGGGGGGTCTGAATGAGGCACTGTGTAGTGGTGGTGGGGTTGTGGGGAAGGGTGGTGGGCCGTGGGGGTGGGGGAGATCTGTGCGTGTTGTGGGGTTGGGGAGTGGGAGGTCTGTGGGAGGCGCTGTGTAGTGGTGCTGGGGCTCTGAGGACAGGTACTGGGCAGTGGGGGAGATTTGTGTGAGTTGGGGCGCTGGGCAGTGGCGTTTGTGGGAGGATACTGGGCACATGTGGTGGGGCTGAGGGTGGCAGGGCACTGGACAGGTGTGGTGGTGTTCATGGCACTGTGCATTTATACGGGGGGATGCTGGGCATAGTGGGTCCAGAGGGTGCTGGGTGGATGTCTGTGTGGCACGGCATGGACCCACCCCCACAGGGAAGGGGCGTGGTGGGGGCACAGGGCTCGGCGGGCCAGTGTGTGTCTGGCGACTGCTGGTTTATAAACAGTGCACTGGGCGAAGCGGGGCCGCCCGCGCCATGCCATGCCCCATTGCCCGTAGCCGGCCCCTCGCTCCAAGGACTGACCTCCTCTTGCCATGTTCCATTGCCCCCACAGGGGCCCACAAATATGTTTGGAGCCAGACCCACAAAAAGTTAATTCGGCCCTGGTTCTCCTTCCCTGAGACTTTCATCCTCCTCAACAGCACAGGTGTCATCAGACCAGGGGTGGGACAGGTCTACTGTGTCCTGGAAAGTCTCATCTATGTACCTCTGTCTCCCTTAGCTCCTCCACTGCAGCCACTCTGGTCTCCACAGCCCGTACACAGTCTCTCAGGGTCAGGAGCGCCTTCTACTTAATGCACACATACGCCGCCTGCCCATAGGGCAGGTAATCATACATGCTGCATTGGGTACAATAAACTCAGTAGCCCCCACTCTATTGCTGGCCTTAGAAGATGGGAATATGCCGTGTTAACACATTGACATCACACCCACACACACCCAAACCCTCGTCTAGACAGCTTGACCCGCACAAAGCCGCTTCAAACAAGCAACCAAATTGACTAATTACTTTGGAAAACAGAGGCCACCACTCATGGTGGGCATTGGAGCGGAGGAGAGGGGTTGTTAGATCCAGGGATGGACGGTAGCGAGGCCGGGGACGTGAAAGGGACTGTCTCAAGATGCGACGGCGCCAGCTGGAGAACCGAGGGGAAAGGTGCCAGCTGGCTGGGTGAAGAACCGGCCTTTGCAGAGAGAGAGACACACACACACACACCGGGAACTCAAAGCAAAGGAACTTAGACAGAGTCACAGACAAGGTGGTTTTGACAGTTGCATGGTTCAAGGCAGCGCAGGCCAGGAAAATACTCTCTTAACCTCTGCCTCTGACATCCTGAACAGTGATTACAGGCCCAACAAAGAAAATAACAGAACGCCACTAGCCATCACCTTCAGCCCCCAACTAAAACCTCTCCAGGGCATCATCAAAGATCTACAACCTATCCTGAAAGATGATCCCTCACTCTCACAGATCTTGGGAGACAGACCAGTCCTCGCTTACAGACAGCCCCCCAACCTGAAGCAAATACTCACCAGCAACCACACATCATACAACAAAAACACAAACCTAGGAACCTACCCTTGCAACAAAGCCCGATGCCAACTCTGTCCACATATCTATTCAAGTGACACCATCATAGGACCTAATCACATCCGCCACACCATCAGGGGCTCGTTCACCTGCACATCTACCAATGTGATATATGCCATCATGTGCCAGCAATGCCCCTCTGCCATGTACATTGGCCAAACTGGACAGTCTCTATGCAAAAGAATAAATGGACACAAATCTGACATCAGGAATCATCACATTCAAAAGCCAGTAGAAGAACACTTCAACCTCTCTAATCACTCAGTGACAGACTTAAAGGTGGTAATTTTGCAAAAGAAAAACTTCAAAACAGACTCCAACGAGAAGCTGCTGAACTAGAATTCATATGCAAACTAGATACCATTAACTTAGGTTTGAACAGAGACTGGGAATGGCTCGGTCATTACGTTAATTGAATCTATTTCCCCTAGGTTAGTATCCTAGTTAAGTACCCTTAACACCTTTGTGTCAATTGTCCATAATGGGCCATCTTGATTATCACTTCAAAAGTTTCTTTCCCCTGCTGATAAGAGTTCCTTTCAATTAATTAGCCTTTTAAAATTGATATGGTTACTTCCACCTTTTCATGTTTCTCTGAATGTACAAATATCCTCCTACTGTATGTTCCATTCTATGCATCCGACGAAGCGGACTCTAGTCCACGAAAGCTTATGCTGAAATAAATGTGTTAGTCTCTAAGGTGCCACAAGAATTCCTTTTCTTTTTGCTGACACAGACTAACACGGCTACTACTCTGAAACCAGTGATTACACTGTGTATTGGGGGGTGACCTGCCCCAATCACAGATAACAGGTTCTTTTCCTGGGCGGCTACTTTACAGTTAGCTGAGAAGACAGAAGCTGGTGAAACACACCCAGAAACGGTATTTAATACAGACAATATCCTGGGCAAGGATCAATACACAGAATGGTTAGAATAAGCTCCGTAAAGTAGGTTCTGGCGTGGCTCATACTTCCAGTCCTGCTTTGCTCATACTTACAACTTACGGAGACCGCTGGAAGCAGAGATGGAGAGGGAAGAAAGTGGTGCCAACCAGAAGGGAGGTCCTGATTCCGTTTACACTGTCTTGGGGACCCGACAAACCCAAAGAAATGGGAAGTGGGGGTGGTATTTTATACCCTTCCTTGTGGTAACTGCACGGCTATGAACCGTATTTGATCCAAATAAGGTCATTTGCAGCACTTATTTCTTAATTCCTGTATGTAAATGTGGTCTAACGGCTTAGCCATTGCATGGCAACCTAATTGCTAAAGGCCCCCAGCACTCCCGTCTTGCAGAATCCTGTGGTGTACTGGACCCATTCGTGGTTACCAGTTTGTCTCTCAGAGGAGAGTGCAAAATATCTGACCTGAGGCAGATCATCTCCTTAGATCTACAGTATTCAGCTACCTCCCAACCTTCAGTATAACTCCCCCAACCAGCCATGGAAAATTGCTCCACTAGAATTTTTTCATTATTAATTCTTAATTTTCTAGTAGTGCTTAGGAGCCTCAGACATGGACGAGCACCTCATAGCCTAGGCGCTGTACATTATTTATTAGGTGTGTTACGGCAGAAACCTGGGAGCCCAAGGCATGGACCAATGCCCCATTTTTCTAGGTGCTGTGCGTGGTTTATTAACTGTATTAGGGTAATGCTAGCAGTCCCAGTCATGCTCTGAGACCCCATTGTGCTGTACAAACTCAGAACAGCTCCGTCTCACCCCAGGATCTCCATTCCCCCAGACCTGAGAATGTCCAATACAGCAGAGCAACCTGCAAAGACACGGCAGATGATTCCTTCGTTACAGGTGTGATGCTGGCAGACCAGGTCCCACCTCATGCCAAGGTCCGCGTGTCTCAGCTGAACTGTGATGAATACCGAGCTGGGCTCAGTCTGGCTCACCTGTGTGTTGGGGCTGGTCACATTTATATTTATAGTAAGGTAGTTTGGCTGTAACGCAAGGGACCTATAGGCCACATTTTGTATGTTGAACTAAGGCAAAGTTAACATACATATGTCTGGGACCTTTTACCTAAATAAATAGTAACAAGTTAAAGCAAGAGTTTTATATATGGCTGCAACCTTTAACATAAATAGATAAAAAATGGGTTAAAGCAGGTTGGCTTTTTAAAGTTTAGACCCTTTGTAAACTTAACACGTACATCACAAGGGAAAAAACAAAAATAACCAGTGTACAAATATTGAATGTTATTAATAAGTATGTATAAGTTATTAATCCATACAAACATACCAGCCTATGAAGTAAGTGTACCCCAATATTTTAGTGGGTAAGGAAACGAAGTTTCAACATAGAAGGAGGGATTAAGTACCCATGCCCTATAAAAGGGGTATGCCAAGAAAGTTTTTTCTAAGATCATTAGTTAATTTCTAAGTTTATTAGTTAATTAATAAGTTAATTAGTTCATACGTTTTTAATTTTAGGTTTTAAGTTAGTTAAGTAAAACTCTAAGTTAGCCTTAATACCTCTTAGCTTTAGCTTCTTCTAAGATTTGCACCTTTCACTTAAAAATTAAGGAACCTGGACCTGAACTCTCTTGGCATGCCAAAGGCTTGGCTGGTTCTTTGTCTTTTACCACCAGATTATTAAGAAAGGATGTAAGTATATTAATCAAAAGCTTTATAGTATATAGTACCATATGTATCTTTAAAATAATAGGACACATTTTTAAATTCTAATTATTTTATCATTTAATTACTATTTAATTATAATTCCATTTATCTCAATAAAAGTCTTTAAGGCTATATTTGTCTCAGTGTAAGCATCCTGGCATACCCCCAAGGGTCCTTTGCAAACTCTGTGTAGCCTAATTCTGGGACAAGAAGCTTATTATCTTCTGATCAACTTAATTGGCAAGCCTATAACCCATATTATCTAAATTAATAATATTAACCTCCTAAAATTAGGCAACAGAACTAGCGAGCCACCCAGGAGATGCAAGGAACAGAAATTTTTAGGAATTCCAGGCATCTTTAAACCCCCGAGTTTCTCACCTAAGGCAAAAAGTAAAGAGCTAAAGTTACGAAGCAAAAGTGTGTCTAACTCAGTTGTTTAACTGACTGTCTTAAAGCACAGGAAATCTGATTTACTGTGACTTCTTCTTGGCAGTGGTCCCAGTATTTGCTGTTTGTACTGTGGTTTGACTTAGAGTTTTGTTTTACAGGGTGGTTTTTCTTTCCTGGCCAGAGGTTTTGCAGTTTAATCTTGCAAAATAAAAAAATACTATATTGACTAATACTATAATTTTTGCTATACTAAAATACTATATTTTTACTACACTATTAGTATATATATACTATTCAAAAGCAAAAATATTTTTGGCCACCCCCCGTTTTTTTCTTGCCCTCCCCCACTGCCAGCCCTGCCTCAACGCCACCTCTTCCCAACCCCTTCCCCAAATCCCCAGCCCCGCCTACTCCCCCCACATGCTGCATTTACCCCACCCCAGCTCACCTCCGCTCTGCTGCCACCGCCGCTCAGCTTCTCCCCCTCCCTCCCAGGCTTTCAAGCCTGAGGGGGAGAAGCCGAGCATCCCCATCCCTCCCAGGCTTGCCGCACGCCGCTGGGCTTCTCCCCCTCCCTCCCAGGCTTTAAGCCGAGTGGCCGCAGTGCGCGAAACAGCTGTTCCGCGCGTGGCAAGCCTGGGAGGGAGGGGGAGAAGCTGAGCAGCGGTGGCGCAGAGCGGAGGTGAGCTGGGGCGGCCGGGGAACATTTCTAGGGGCAGCATAGCTGGCGCCAGAATGCCGCCCCTAGAAATGTGCCGCCCCAAGCACCAGCTTGTTTAAGCACCGGCCCTGGTTTAAGAGGCTTTGTTGTTGAAGGATTAACTTTATAATATGTGGTATCAGTAAGATTTTAGCAGTAGCATTGGGCGTTCATGGTGGCAGGAGAAACTGATACATGTTTTTGTTAACTGAAAGGCTTAAGGTTTTAGTTAAGCAGAAAGGTTTAAGCCTCCAGAAAGGCCGCAGTTGTTCAGTCCCCTCAGTTCTCCCAGGCTGCACCCCTGAGCCATCTGCCTCCATTTTCCCCAGCTGTTTGGCAGGTCCCGACAAGAGAAAGAGACTTCTCAATCAGCTACAAGTACATTAGCCATGGATGGTAGAGAGGGGAACTCGCCCCCATCCCCCTGTTGTTTTCTTTGAACTGGTTAAAATAAGTGTGGGAAATGGTTTGGGGTGTTATTTCCTGTTGGTTTCTGTGAAGGGTCACCTTCAGTTTCAAAGTTAAAAACAGCAAAGTGGTCATTATATTGTTTATTATATAGGCTCGCCAATAGTGAAGTTAAGTTTG
The DNA here is from genome assembly GCA_037349315.1 of Chelydra serpentina. Taxonomy (NCBI): domain Eukaryota; kingdom Metazoa; phylum Chordata; order Testudines; family Chelydridae; genus Chelydra; species Chelydra serpentina. Next base: position 3,406,823 of record JBAIAC010000046.1, on the reverse strand, counting down.
TTATTTTAGAACCTAAGTACGTTCTATTTTAAGTGTTAAGATCAGTAAAACAAGGGCAAGAGTTGCTCGCAGTGTATGGCTTTAAAAAACTTTGCCGGAAAATTCATTCACAAACATGAAGGCGGTTTAGTACAACTAAGAAATAGCAAAATGATCTCTGCCCATTGTAATCCATAAAGTTTTGCAAGTCAGGTGTTTAATGTAAAAACAGAGCAGAGGAAAAGAAAGGCTAAGCTGGTGAAAGGAATAGCTGTCGAATGTCTGCTCGTGGCTTGTAGCTCTCTGGGGGGAAATTAAATAAAAAATGAAAGTTGCTCCAAAAAACCCAGCAAACTTTGAAGGAAAAAGAAAAGGCTATTAAGGCGTTAACAAATCGGCCACATGTAGTGTCGGAGAAGCAATTAGTCCTTTTTCAAAAGAAGCAGAAGTTCAAGAAAAAGTGAGAGCGAAGTCGGTATCAGGTGCAGAAGGCAGGAAAGGAAACACGCTTTTGGCAGGAGCGAGTGGCTGGGCTGCAAGCTTAAAATGGCTGGGCGGTTATAAATCAAACCGTGGCCAGCTGTTGAAAAGAATCAGGGAGTTGAAAAGTGTTTGTGAGTTTAGAGAGAGAGAAGACTTGTAGCAGTGCCAAAGTGCCCAGTGTTAAGCGAAAGAGAAAGCTCAGAGGTGCAGATGGTGACACAAATTGTAAAAAAAAAAAAGGAAATAAGTTAAAGGGCGAAGCATCAGTTCCCATCCCCATTGGTATGGTGGAACCAACAGAAATAAAGCAACCTGTGGAGCCAATTACTTACAAGTCAATAATGACTTTAACTGTAATCCTAGGGGGAGAATATAGACAAGAAATGTGGGTGTACCTTGGATAGTTACATTCTGATAGGCTGAGTCAGACTGGATGATGGTGATGTTCTAAAACGTGGGAATAGGGGAAATTGCTTGGTTCCCTATTAAAGTAGGTTGCTTTGAAGTAAAACAAAAATGTGGGTTTGTGACAGGACACTCCAAGGGACCATATTGGTACCTTTTTTGATTGGTTACCAAGCAAAATTGGCTATTTTTACCATAGGTTACCCTTTTCATTGGAGTTTCATTGGAGTTTTTTACCAGGCATGACAATGATGATTTATTTTGTAACTTCTTTTCCTGTAGTTCACACAGAACAGTATCTGCTTTAAACACAAAATATCTGCACATTCTTGTCTGGATCAAACACTGGTAACAAGATCGTGAATGAGACATACAAGGATCGTGCCATTGTACAATCTCTAGAAAAAGAACAACTGTCTTGATTGGGGTGAGGTGTTACAACTTCCATCTTTTTTATTGTACCTACTGATAAATGCTAGCATGACTTCACACATGTGGATTGCTTCATTTTCAGCCTTTGAAAACATTTGGGACAATACCAACTTAATAATTGCTTATCTTTGATTAGGTTAGGAAGCTTTTCCAATATTATAGATAGTAGTGCATTTACAACATACTTTTCATACACAGAGCAGATAATTTTCTTTCCTAAATATTGATTCTAGTGCTGATCGCTATTTAAAGTGACCAGCTGATTCATTTTAAGTGAATGTATTAAATGGTTGGGTTATGTTATGCATGTTGTAAACAGTAAATTGCTTTTCCTGAGACAATTTTCTTATTTCCTGTAACGTTGGCTTGACCACCCGGTTGACTTTTACTTGTAACACGTAATCTATATGTTTGCAAATCTTTTTCTAGCCACTGGATGGCAGTGAGACTACTCCATCCAATTTATTTAAAGGTGATATCTTCCCCTCTAATTCCCTTAACCTATTGAATAAGGGTACGTTTATACTACCCCCCCGATTCGGCGGGTAGCGATCGACCTTCTGGGATCAATTTATCGTGTCTCATGTAGACGCGATAAATCGATCCCAGAAGCCCTCCCCGTCGACTGCGGAACTCCAGCTCGGCAGGAGGTGTAAGCAGAGTCGACGGGGGAGCCAGCCTGCGCTGCGTGGACCCGCAGTAAGTACTTTTTAATTCGATCTACGGAATTCTCATAGCTGAAGTTGCATATCTTAGATCGATTCCCCCCCCCGCCCCGCCCCCCCCCCCCCCCCCCCGTAGTGTGGACCAGGCCTAAGACTGTGGATAAATTCTGGATTGAGTAGAATAGTCCTTTTCATCCCTTTCATTGGTGCGTTCTGCTTCAGATGATAAAACAAGTGAGTGTCTATGTGTCGTCGGGTTTCATAGGTCTGCGTCTTTTGTAACCATTTAGTCCCGAATTCTTGATTTTTGGCTCAGTTGTACCCTTAGAGCAACAATAAGGGTGTAGTAAACCAGACATACCAGTGTCCATTTCATGGTTGTGATCTGCTGGACTTCAGCCATCATGATTCTACTGGGTGTTCTTTACCTAGGTCCTGAGGAGGAAGTTGCTTCTGTGCCCTGGATGATCGATACAGCTTTAACTGATTAGCCCGGTAAATTTTGTTTGTATTACACTTGCCTTCTGTTATTTTAATTTTGTACACGGCTGAGCTGAGTTTATTGATGATTTGGAAGAGTTTGATTTATCGATTACACAGCCCATGCTCTGGTGCTTTGTAAGATAGCAGCATTACTTGGTTTTTAGCCTTCCAAGTATTTGTATTTGTTTGTTTTTGTTAAAGTAGGCCTTTGCCTTTTGTTTGGATTTTTTTCAATTTAGCAGCTACCTGCAGGTGGACCTGATTTAAATGTCTTTGAAGCTTTTGCAGGTAGGTATTCATTTTTATTTTTTTTAATAGAGTGCCACTGGTATGCCAGATAAAATGTTTTGGTAGTTGCATGATTCAGCCTGTTATTACCTTAAAGGGTGTTTTATTAGTAGATGCAGCCGGTGTTGCTCTCAGTGCCATTAGAATTAGAGGCATGAGAGTGTCCCAGTTACACCCACTGGCATTAACCAGTTTTCTTACCATTTCTTTTATAGTCCGATTGGTTGGTTCCACAATCCCAGGTGACTGTGATCTCTATGGGATGTGTAGTCTCTGCAGGACTCCCATTAATTTAAGGCAGTCCTTAAAGAACTGTCCAGTAAAATGTGATTCCTGATTTTATTTCACCTTTGCAGGGATTTCCCATTGAGAGAAGACTTCCTTTACTAGGACCCATGTCTAGTTGGCAGCCGGTATCAAGTGGAGTGCCCCAAGGGTCGGTGCTGGGGCCGGTTTTGTTCAATATCTTCATCAACGATCTGGAGGATGGTGTGGACTGCACCCTTAGCAAGTTTGCAGATGACACTAAACTGGGAGGAGTGGTTGATACACTGGAGGGTAGGGATAGGATACAGAGGGACCTAGACAAATTAGAGGATTGGGCCAAAAGAAATCTGATGAGGTTCAACAAGGACAAGTGCAGAGTCCTGCACTTAGGACGGAAGAATCCCATGCACTGCTACAGACTAGGGACCGAATGGCTGGGCAGCAGTTCTGCAGAAAAGGACCTAGGGGTTACGGTGGATGAAAAGCTGAATATGAGTCAACAGTGTGCCCTTGTTGCCAAGAAGGCTAATGGCATTTTGGGTTGTATAAGTAGGGGCATTTCCAGCAGATCGAGGGACGTGATCATTCCCCTCTATTCGGCACTGGTGAGGCCTCATTTGGAGTACTGTGTCCAGTTTTGGGCCCCACACTACAAGAAGGATGTGGATAAATTGGAAAGAGTCCAGCGGAGGGCAACAAAAATGATTAGGGGGCTGGAGCACATGACTTATGAGGAGAGGCTGAGGGAACTGGGATTGTTTAGCCTGCAGAAGAGAAGAATGAGGGGGGATTTGATAGCTGCTTTCAACTAACTGAAAGGGGGTTCCAAAGAGGATGGATCTAGACTGTTCTCAGTGGTAGAAGATGACAGAACAAGGAGTAATGGTTTCAAGTTGCAGAGGGGGAGGTTTAGGTTGGATATTAGGAAAAACTTTTTCACTAGTAGGGTGGTGAAGCACTGGAATGGGTTACCTAGGGAGGTGGTGGAATCTCCTTCCTTAGAGGTTTTTAAGGTCAGGCTTGACAAAGCCCTGCCTGGGATGATTTAGTTGGGTTTGGTCCTGCTTAGAGCAGGGGGTTGGACTAGATGACCTCCTGAGGTCCCTTCCAACCCTGAGATTCTATGATTCTATGATTCTATGACATTATCTGATTAGAATATGACCATATAGATCATTGTATCAACCACTGTTTTATATTTGCAGTAAATATTGTACAAAGGTGAAGTGAGGTGTCTATGGAAAGGTTATGTTTTGCTGGTTATGATTATGCTATCTGCATGCAGGTATCATTTTTGTATGTGAAGTTATAAGTACTGGAATATCCACCAGCTTTATGGGATTGTCTGCCCCATTCTTTGCAGTTCACCCTAATTGAGTGACCTTAGCTATCCCCCACTGGAGCACCAGTCACAGCCATATATGCCATGCAAGATATCTGCAAAAAATCTTATAATTTGCCAGATATTATAATCTTGTTTATATATTTGTATCACCTTTGTACTATGAGTTATAGGTATGTATGTCTGTATTTCAAACTTGTGCTGTGCTTCTGGGTGACACCCCAGACAGTTTGGCATCAGTTCTGCCTAGCCTGCTTGATGCCCTAGTAAGGACCATCAGCTATACAACTGACCTATTGAGAGAAGGCAGATACACCTTATGACTCAGCCAGGCATGCAGGGACCTGCCTATGGACAGAACTCTAAGGCTTCCAGGCCATGTGCTGGGCAGCTTGTGTTTGAAACAAAGAAAGCACAGGCTGCATGGCAAAAGACTATAAAAGGCAGCTTCATCTTCTCCATTTTGTCTTCAATCCTGCTTCTGACCTCTGGAGGAACCTTGCGACAAACTGAAGCTCTGAACAAGGGACTGAATGTCAGCCAGGGCATCAGAGAGCGGGGCTGGAAGCTCTGTCCCCCATTGTGCACTCGGTGCCCCCCCATCCCCGGGGGATTGGGGCTGTCTGCCCCACACCCAGGGAGCAGGGGAGGGGGCTTCTAGGGATGGGGAGGGGAAATCTCAGGGGCTCTGGACCCAGTAAAACCCAACCTGCCGCACAGGCTGCCAGCTGGAAGCCAGGCTTGACGAGGGGCTGTCCTTGGGGACCCAGCACTTCCAGGGGACGACGTGAGACCCCCGACGCACAGACGGAGATGGGAGACCCGGACACATGGACAGAGACGTGAGGCCCCAAGATGCTCAGAAGCTTTACTGGCGGCAATCGCAGGGCAGAGACTCAGCAAAAAGCGTCACCCACAGAATGAAACAACCCCAAAGCAGCCCCCCATTGATGGAGCCCCATGCTCCGAGATCCCCACTGCCCCACCTTGGCTATGGTCCATGCCCAGGAATCCTTCCACCCACCAATATCTGAGTAAGGGGATCCCCACTCTGATCCAGCCCCATCATACAGTCGCAGGGCACAATGTACCCTGCTCCCATCCACTGCCCCCTCCCCCCGGCCTCATGCAGGGATGGAGGCTGGGTTCTAGATCCGAGTTCTGAGCTCACTGGGTGGATGTGGGTTCTAAACTGCAGCTCAGAGATCACCCAGGGATGGGGTCATGTTCTCGATTGGAGCTTGACACTGCGGGGGATGAAGATTTAGACTGGAGCATGAGGTGCACTGGGCGATGGCAATTCTAGACTGGAGCACACATGGGGAGAATGACAGGCTTCTAGATCACAGACTGGAGCACAGTTGAGGATGGGCTTCTAGATGGAGTCCAACTAGATATGGGGATGGGGTTTTACATTGGAGCACACCCAGGAATGGGGCTCTAGATTGCAAATTTCAGCACATACAGGGAGGCGGTTCTAGATGAGAACACACTCTGGAAGCGGTTCTAGGTTGATGCATGCTTGTGAATCGGGTTCTAAATCGGTGTATGCCCATGAATGGGGTTCTAGATTGGAGCTTGGTGCCTGGTTACGATGTGTTTCTGTTACACTCAGCAAGTCAGAAGCGCATGGGCAGTGAGGGAGGCCAGTAGCAGAAAGAGCCATGCACGGCTCCCAGCTCTACTCCATCATCTACCTCTTCCCAGCCAGGCAGGGGTTGTTTCGGGGATCCGTCGCAGCACATTCCTGGCAGCCGTTGTTGTCGCAGCGCAGCAGGGGCACGTCGCGCAGCCGGTGCCAGGCATCCAGCAGGGCCTGGCGGGTCACTTCAGGCTTCATGTCGTAGTGGAAGATCTCCTGGAACACGAAGGCCTTGTAGTTGTTGTTGATGGCCGAGAAGGCAGCACTGGTCATCCCCACGATGTTGGAGCGCCCGGCCTCGCGCAGACACTTGGTGGAGCAGGGCGAGTTCAAGGTGAATAAGATCAGGCAGCTGTTCTGGCCGTAGGTCCTGGCCGTGAGCTGGGCCACAAGGCTGTTTGAGCTGGAGAGCAGACGCCACTCGCTGTGCTCCGTGTAGTTCCCTCTCGGTGTAACCATGTCCCTTGGCCGGGCGGCCACGATGTTCCCGTTGGGCGGGTTGTACAGGGCACCGAACCGGAGAATCGTGTCCTTCATGTCTGCTAGCTGGGTCCTGGGCAGATACTTTTCCATATTCCGGGGTTTTTTGCAGGTGGCATGGGGCAGCGAGACAGCAAAGGCGTATTGATTGTTAACTCCACCATAACTGAAAGAGGGCAGGACACAGAGGAGTCAAGGGGCACCGGGCTCCTGGGACTGAGCCAGGAGATGTCAAGTAAAAGGGAGAAAAGGAGGAATAGGCCCTGAAAAAACCATCCCAGCTCTGGGCTCCATCTCCCCTCCACCCCCCCAGAATTATGTTGTTTACGCCTCGTAACACAAGAACTAGGGGTCACCAAATGAAATTACTAGGCAGCAGGCTTTAAAAAAAAAGGAACTCTGTATTCACACAACACACAGTCAACCTGTGGAACTCTGCCAGAGGATGTTGTGAAGGCCAAGTCTATAACAGGGGTCAAAAAAGAACTAGATACATTCATGGAGGATAGGTCCATCAATGGCTATTAGCCAGGATGGGCAGGGATGGTGTCCCTAGCCTCTATTTGCCAGAAGCTGGGAATGGGCAACAGGGGATGGATCACTTGATTCCCTGTTCTGTTCATTCCATCTGGGGCACCCGGCATTGGCCACTGTCAGAAGACAGGATACTAGGCTAGATGGACCTTTGGTCTGATCCAGTATGGCCGTTCTTATGTTCACCCCCTCCCTCCTTTGGGCTCCGTTTCCTCTGGACCCCCAGAATCACCCCTAGAATTGAGACAGTGCGTAATCTAATGCAGGGCTCAGTGCATCCCTGGCATGCTGGGTGCTCTCTGCCCTCGTTTAGGTGTCTCTAGTGCCTGGCACAATAGCAGCCCCCTGCTCTCAGGCGGGGTCTGGGCAGAGCCGGCCACAGTGGGGCCCCCTGACCTTGCTGGGCGTCCCTACAAGCCAGTGGGATCCAACCAGGGACATTCTCTGCTGTTCTTCGCAACTGGGCTACAGGGGCAGGGCAGGACAGAGACAAACCCCAGGCTGGTCACTCACTGCTTCACATAATTCACGATCATGCTGAGCGTGGCCGGGTTGATGCTCCCGGCGGTCTCTGGCCCGAAGCAGAGGAGAAGGGGCAGCAGCAGGAGTCCAGCCCTGGGCATCCGCCTCGGCACCTGCACAGGACCCTGCAGTGTCAGCGCCCCCGAGCCCAGGGCACAAACTCAGAGCCCCCCAACCCACATCCCCTAGTCCCTGCTGTGCTAACGACAGGAGAGGGGGCAGTGGGACTCCCTGAGGCTCCCTCGGGCATTGGGGGAATGGGGAGCAGGGAGGACTCTGCTCAGGTGCCGTGGGGCAGGATAGATGGGTGCCTGAGGGGACTCCCTGAGGCAGGGTGGAGGTGGGGAGCAGAGGGGACTCCCCTGGGCCTACATGGGGCAGGAGGAGGTGAGGGACAGGGGGGAGTCATCAGGGTTTCTATGGGCAGGAGGGATGTGGGGGGCAGGAGGCACTCCCCTGTGGCTCAATGGGGCAGGGAGACTCTCTGGGGCTCCGTGGGGCAGGGGTAAGTGTGGGTAGAGGGCTCACCTGGGGCTTCATGGGGCAGGGGGGTTGGGGGGAAGGGGGACTCACCTGGGGCTCCATGGTGAGTGATGAAGGGTCCGTGTCTCTGCTGACAGATGCTCCCAGCCAGGCTTTTTATAGCACACCGCAAGCCGCTGGGATGGGATGGGCCGCTCTCCTGTTGTACAGACCCAATGGGAGAGGTTTTAGGGAGAGGTGGATATCTGAATACTGGGGCTCTGAGAACTTCCTCCTGATTCCAGATCGATGCAAACCTTGGCAAGTTATCTCCCTGGGCTGGGCACACCACAAACAGCCCTGAGAAAAGTTTATGACACCTCTGGGGTCAATGCCCAGACATTGTATGGAAAGTAAAAGTCACATCCATGTCAAGGGAATGTGGGGTCAGACCTCTGTGACACCCAAGGGGAATGCCCTGTAATCCCCATATTCCTCATTTATATACAATTGTGATATTGCATATAAAGCATGCCTTGTAAGGTATCACGGGAAAGGTTATGATCTGCTGAAACCCATTGTTCCACCTAAATACGTACATCATTCATGAATATGAAGTTATGAGATTGTGTTGTATGGTTATCACTAAAATATGCTGTGGGTTTGGGAAGCGCCCAGATACTAACTCCCCAAAGACAATAACCAGGAGGATAACCAACACCCGGGTGGGTGTCAAACAACCATCAACAGCCATTATCCAGCAAGAGAGCTACAATTCAATGACTCACTTGCACGAGGCCACATCAAGGGAATTGCTCAACCTTGTCTGGGAACTCAGCGATGCCCCCAGACATGCCTGGACTTGTGTTCTCCAAGCTCATGGATTAAGAGTATCAAAAAGAACACAGTGGCCCCATGCTTCATCTTTTCTCCTCCCCCCACCTATGCTGCAAGCAACAAGGACACTCAGAAGACTGAAGACTACAACAGAGGAGAATGGCCCAGGACTCCAACACAGGAGATTAAGGGACAAACCTGTATACTATGTACTGCAATATCCAGTGGGGTGAGAAAAACTGCTTAATCTAGATGTTGCCCAGTCTAATAGGGTTGAGTTTAGATTGCGTGCTTACATTTTCTTTTCTTTTGGTAACTAACTCTGAATTTTTGCCTATCACTTATAATCACCTAAAATCTATCTTTTGAAGTCAATAAATTTGTTTAATTGTTTATCTTGCCAGTGAGTTTGCCTGAAGTGTCTGGTAAATCTGCTCAGGTTTACAAAGCCCGATGTATATCCACTTGCCTTTGACAAAGTGGTGAACCAATTAATAAATTTGCACTGCTCGTCTCGAGCAGTGCAGGATGGTATATTCCTGAGGTGCAGTGCTTGGAGCTGGGAGGAAGGGCTGGTGCCTTTCTCCGTGTGATTCATGTGTGGCTCTGGGAGCATTCATGCAGTCTAGCTGGGTCTGGAGCTCCACATGCTGTTGTGCTCACAGCGCCTGGAGGGGTTTGCTGCTGGTCACTAGCAAGGCATTGTGAGAGACAACCCAGGCTGGAGAGATAAGGGGGCACAGTGGTCCCACGGGACCCACGCTGCACCTTGGGGATTCCATCACAGTGGCACAGCGAACAGGGTGAAATACACAGCTTGTTGTACTGAGCAAGATTTGCACTTCATACACTGGTGTAAAGATTTTAAGTGAGGCTTTAAGTGGGGTGGCTAAGGATAGTCAGGAGGAGGCTAGCGGTTTGTTATTTTCTGTTTGCTTATTTTGGGAAAGAGAAGTAGGGACAGAAAAGCAGGAAGATGAATGAAAGCCGTGAAGTGATTGCGAAATTGGAGCTTTTTAGACTGCAGGTTGCAGAAAAAGAGAGAGAGCACCAGAGACTATTGGAACTGAAAGAACTGGAGATAACGGAGAAGCGGGAGGAAAGAGAGAAAGACCCAACTGGACCTGCTAGAGACCAGAACTGGGACCCATCAACCCCGGCGATTCCCATTGCGAAATTGGAGCTTTTTAGACTGCAGGTTGCAGAAAAAGAGAGAGAGCACCAGAGACTATTGGAACTGAAAGAACTGGAGATAACGGAGAAGCGGGAGGAAAGAGAGAAAGACCCAACTGGACCTGCTAGAGACCAGAACTGGGACCCATCAACCCCGGCGATTCCCATCACTCCAAAAATCCACAATTGGAACCATTTATGTCCTACATACAACAAGGCAGACGACATTGTTGAATATCTGACCACCGTTGAAAGGCTGTGTGCAGTGCATGAAATCCCCGACGCCAAAAGAGCGCCTAGCCTGATTGAAAAATTAACTGGTAAAGTTCTGAATGTATTCAACAAAATGCCTATTGAGGATGCTTTCGACTATTGTAAATTTAAAACCAGTTTTGCAGAGATTTCAGATTACCCCTGAAACGTATAGAGTTAAATTAAGAATCATAAGAGGGATATTGGTATGAGTAGTGGGGAATATGTGAACAAAATGAAAGATTTGTTGGGAAAGTGGGTGAGGGGCAAAGATGTTACAAGCTTTGAGGGAATGTTGGATCTTGTTATTCACGAGAATGTCCTAGACATATGTATGGCTGATGTAAGGCAGTGTCTATGGGACAAAGATGTAAAGTCTGCGGATGAGATGGCATCTCTAGCTGATGCCTTTAACAGACCGAGGGATCTATTGAAAGCAAACCACTGAAAGAGGGGTTTAAACCTGGTGGAACGGGAGGGTCCCATTTTATCAGTAGCAAGAGGGAGGATGGCTGGGAGGCTGGGCACTCACCTCCCCAAAACCATTCCTCTAACCCTCATCCCAAATCTCCTGTAAAAGAAGAAGAGCCCAAAAGGTGCTATCAGTGTAATTCCACTGATCACCGAGGAATAAATGCCCTGTGCTAGGAGGAAGCAGGCAAACAATAGCTCATGTTAGTTCTGCTGTCCTCAACACAGAAACCTCCCAAGCAATCGAAACCTAACAGATTGGTTTTGTGAGATTAGCCTCTGCAGAAGCAGATATAGAGCATGTTACGGTTGTCAGAATTAATGGCAGGGAGTACTAGGGGCAGAGGGATACAGGGGCCCAGGTCTCTCTGGTTAAGCAGAGTGTGGTCCCAAAGGCCAGTATGTTACCTGGCCAAATGGCAGAGATCGTGGGGTGGGCGAAAGCAGATTCCTCGTACCACTAGCTAAAATTGTTTTGACTGTGGGGGTGATGGACATGCCATGCCCCATTGCTCCTAGCCAGCCCCTCGCTCCAAGGACTGACCTCCACATTGCCCCCATAGGGGCCCACAAACATGTTTGGAGCCAGACCCACAAAAAGTTAATTCGGCCCTGGTTCTCCTTCCCTGACACTTTCATCCTCCTCAACAGCCCAGGTGCTGTCAGACCGGGGATGGGACAGGTCTACTGTGTCCTGGAAAGTCTCATCTATGTACCTCTCTGTCTCCCTTAGCTCTTCCAGTTCAGCCCCTCTGGTCTCCAAATCCCGTACATGGTCTCTGAGAGCCAGGAGCACCTTGCACTGAATGCACACCTATGCCACCTGCCCATAGGGCAGGTAATCATACATGCTGCCTTAAGTACAATAAACTCAATAGCCCCCACTCTGTTGCTGGATAAGATGGGAAGGTGCCACCATGCTAACACATTGGCATCACACACACATACCCCCAAACCCTCGTCTAGACACATCTTGATCCGCACAAAGCCACTTCAAGCAGGCAACCAAATTGGCTAATTACTTTGGAAAATCGAGGCCACCACTCATGGTGGGCATTGGGGCGGAGGAGCGGGTTGTTAGATCCAGGGATGGATGGGAGTGAGGCCGGGGATGGGAAGGGGACTGCCCCAAGATGCGAGGTCTCTGAGCATGGAGCAGCGTAGCTGCCAAGGACCCATGTGTCTCTCAGACAGCCATTGTTCTGCAGAGTAGGCCAGGAGACCCTGTGCTGAGCAGGCGTTTGAGAACAGCCCCCCGGAGAGCACACGAGCTGTACATGGAAGGAGACATGCAGTTAGCGCTCTGGATGGAAACAAGCTGTAATCAGAGTGTTCCTCTATTTCCCCCAGGGGTGACGGGGTAAATCATGCCTTGATTTACAGCCTTTGATTGCAGTTAGCACCAGGGCCGGGTGGCACCCCACAGTCTATCAGGGGTGCCTTTAGGGTGACCGGATGTCCCGATTTTATAGGGACAGTCCCGATTTTGGGGTCTTTTTCTTATATAGGCTCCTATTACCCCCCACCCCCGTCCCGATTTTTCACATTTGCTGTCTGGTCACCCGAGGTGCATTTCCTCATGGGCAACAAGAATTGGTTTTCCATGCTGTCCATGCCACAGTATAGTTTGCGTTGACTGCAAACAGTGAGATGCAATGTGTCACCTGCAATAGCCTTGTATGGACACTAGATGGCAGATGCTTCTTGCAAGTGGTTCAATGGATTTTTAACTGGTTTGCTATTTCTCAAAGCCATACGGGAAGAAAAATGTCTCTTTCGCAAGAAAGTCTGTGGTTTTGTTCCAAATTAGGAGAATTTTGAAATTTCCTGCAACATGAAAATTTCCAAAATAAAATTTATTTTAGGTCAGTCAGAACGTTCGGGTTTAATATATAAGTATAATCATATAGCATCATAGTGAATGTCTTTATAATAGAATAGACTGGAAAATAAATTACCAAAGAAAAAGTCTTATTGGAAGGAAAAAGGAAACGACACAAAATTTCATCCAAATTGACACAATCCCAGTTTCCATTTCAACAAAACTGTATTTTCCAATCGAAAACTGCGCCATGAAACATTTTTTCAGCAGCTCTATCATTCAGTATTAATTGTATGGTAGGACCTGGGAGCCCCAGTTATGGACCAGCACCTCATTGTGGAAACCCTGAGGAAACTTCATGAGGCCTCTACAGTCAGTGCCGAGACAAAGACACGTCCCCATCAAGGAAATGTGGGGCCAGACTCCCAGCTGGCGTAAAGCAGGATCTCTGAATTGCAGTCAATGGTCCCTGGTTCCTAGCTGGTGTCAATTGACCCCACTCTATTGGAGAGGGAATTTTGGTTATATGTGTAGGCGTGCCTCAGTTTCCTTCTGGGCTTTGCCTTGCTCTGCACGGAGTATAAACAGTTCTTGGGGCAGAGCGAGAGACTTGGGGTGTCAGGTCACGCCACTGTCTCGGGTGTAAACAATGGGTCAGTAAAGGCCTGGCTGAAACTGACCCAGATCAGTGAAGAAGCTGGAAAGTCAACGGGCTAGCAACCAACAAGCAAGAGAACGGGGATTTTCCCACCTCTCTGCAGGGAAGCCATGCAAAGACCCCAGCTGGAGAACCGAGGGGAAAGGTGCCAGCTGGCTGGGTGAAGAACCAGCCTTTGCAGAGAGAGAGAGAGACACACACACACACCGGGAACTCCAAAGTGATGGAGACAGAGCCAAGGTGCTTTCGACAGTTGCATAGTTCAAGGCAGCGCAGGCCAGGCAAACTCTCTCTTAATCTCTGCCTCAGACAGCCTAAACAGTGATTACAGTGTGTATTGGGGGGTGACCTGCCCCAATCACAGATAACAGGTTCTTTTCCTAGGCAGCTACTTTACAGTTAGCTGAGAAGATAGAAGCTGGTGAAACACACCCAGAAATGGTATTTAATACAGACAATATCCTGTGCAAGGATCAATACACAGAATGGTTAGAATAAGCTCAGTAAAGTAGGTTCCGGCGTGGCTCATACTTCCAGTCCTGCATTGCTCATACTTACCTCTTATGGAGACCACTGGAAGCAGAGATGGAGCGGGAGGAAGGTGGTGCCAAGCAGAAGGGAGGTCCTGATTCCGTTTACACTGTCTCAGGGACCGGACGGAGCCAAAGAAATGGGACGTGGGGGTAGTATTTTATACCCTTCCTTATGGTAACAGTACGGCTATGAACCGTATTTGATCCTTAACACTTAACCCTGATTCGCAGCACTTATTTCTTAATTCCTGTATGTAAATGAGGTCTAACGGCTTAGCCACCACATGGCAACCGAATTGCTAAAGGCCCCCAAAACACCCCTCTTGCAGAATCCTGTGGTGTACTGGACCCATTCGTGGTTACTAGTTTGTCTCTCAAGAGGAGGGTGCAAAATATCTGACCTGGGGCAGGTCATCTCCTTAGATCTACCGTATTCAGCTACCTGCAAAAACAGGACAGATGATTCCTCCGTTGCAGGTGTGACGCTGGCAGACCAGGTCCCACCTCGTGCCAAGGTCCACGTGTCTCAGCTGAACTGTGACGAATACCGAGCTGGGCTCAGTCTGGCTCACCTGTGCATTGGTGCTGGTCACAGAGGTATTAGAATTCCAAACATCTGTTTGGGGTTTAGACTTTATTGACTGCTTGTGAGTTGCTGGGCGGCACATTAATCTCTCTTATAGCATCTGTAGCCCATAGAGAATAGGAATATTTGAACATCACAGTGCGAATCACCAGACAGGAGAGAGACATTAACTAGTGGGAAGGGCTGATCTCCAGCAGAAGGTGTCACATCCTGCCCAACAAGAAAGGTCTATTTACACCCATGGACCATTGTGGGTCATTAAAGAGGACAAAAAACATCGGTTGTCCTGCCCTCCGTCCTTCCTCACAAAGATGACTCATAAAAGTGGATTCCTCCCATCAGCAGAGTTAGCACAAGGGAGTAAAGGGATAAAAATCCTGACAAGATGCAACTGGATCTCTATGCTGCTTGGACTCTAGAGTGCAAGGTTTTCACGGCATAAGCAAGAGATCCCCAGTGGCTTAGCTCTGGCTAGCCTTAAAGGCGACATAGAGCTTGCTTATTAGAGAAGCTTCTGTGACCTTTGGAAATTTAAGATTGTAACTCCTCTGTGTATCTATGTTCACCTGCTTTAACCTTGAAAATCACTCTCGTGTTTCCTGTTCCTAGTTAATCGATCTGTACATAGTTTATTGTGAGACTGGCTACAAGTGTTGTCTGAGGTGTGAGATCTAAGATGTTCTTGTCACATTCTCTGAGCAGGCCCTGCCTCTAGGCACAGCCTGACTTTGCTTTATTGTAACAAACTTTGACTACAAAGGGGGATAGCTCAGTGGTTTGAGCATTGGCCTGCTAAACCCAGGGTTGTGAGTTCAATCCTTGAAGGGGCTGCTTAGGAATCTGGGGCAAAAATCTGTCAGGGGACAGTACTTGGTCCTGCTAGTAAAGGCAGGGGACTGGACTCAATGACCTTTCAAGGTCTTTCCAGTTCTAGGAGATTGGCATATCTCCATTTATCTTTCTCTCTCTCTCTTTAGCCCAGGCCTTAGGCCTTATACCAGACCTCTGATACAAGGGCTAATGTTTCAGGCCCTCTTTCTACTACACCTATTATATCAATATCCTCATTTAATGCAAGGTACTCTTTAGACTTCTAGCATTTGTACATAAGAACATAAAAAAATTGTCACTTTTTAGCTATCTGCCATTACCTGATGTAACTGAATGGGACTTTTTTTCATGTGACTGTTTCTCATCAGATCCTACCTTATAGTATCATCTTCCATCCTCTCCTCCTTACTAGGACATAGACAGTCTCCATTAATAGATCCTCCCCTAAGGGATGTCTCTCTCTGAACCACGTGCTCCTCCGCACCTGTCAGCTTCATCATAGAATCATAGAATCTCAGGGTTGGAAGGGACCTCAGGAGATCATCTAGTCCAACCCCCTGCTCTAAGCAGGACCAACCCCAACTAAATCATCCCAGCCAGGGCTTTGTCAAGCCTGACCTTAAAAACCTCTAAGGAAGGAGATTCCACCACCTCCCCAGGTAACCCATTCCAGTGCTTCACAACCCTACTACTGAAAAAGTTTTTCCTAATATCCAACCTAAATCTCCACCTCTGCAACTTGAAACCATTACTCCTTGTTCTGTCATCTTCTACCACTGAGAACATTCTAGATCCATCCTCTTTGGAACTCCCTTTCAGGTAGTTGAAAGCAGCTATCAAATCCCCCCTCATTCTTCTCTTCTGCAGGCTAAACAATCCCAGTTCCCTCAGCCTCTACTCATAAGTAATGTGCTCCAGCCCCCTAATCATTTTGGTTGCCCTCCGCTGGACTCTTTCCAATTTATCCACATCCTTCTTGTAGTGTGGGGCCCAAAACTGGACACAGTACTCCAAATGAGGCCTCACCAGTGCCGAATAGAGGGGAATGATCACGTCCCTCGATCTGCTGGAAATGCCCCTACTTATACAGCCCAAAATGCCGTTAGTCTTCTTGGCAACAAGGGCACACTGTTGACTCATATTCAGCTTTTCGTCCACTGTAACCCCTAGGTCCTTTTCTGCAGAACTGCTGCCCAGCCATTCAGTCCCTAGTCTGTAGCAGTGCATGGGATTCTTCCGTCCTAAGTGCAGGACTCTGCACTTGTCCTTGTTGAACCTCATCAGATTTCTTTTGGCCCAATCCTCTAATTTGTCTAGGTCCCTCTCTATCCTATCCCTACCCTCCAGTGTATCTACCACTCCTCCCAGTTTAGTGTCATCTGCAAACTTGCTAAGGGTGCAGTCCACACCATCCTCCAGATCGTTGATGAAGATATTGAACAAAACCGGCCCCAGCACCAACCCTTGGGGCACTCCACTTGATACCGGCTGCCAACTAGACATGGAGCCATTGATCGCTACCCGTTGAGCGCGACCATCCAGCCAGTTTTCTATCCGCCTTACCGTCCATTCATCCAGCCCATACTTCTTTAACTTGCTGGCAAGAACACTGTGGGAGACTGTATCAAAAGCTTTGCTAAAGTCAAGAAATAGCACATCCACTGCTTTCCCCTCATCCACAGAGCCAGTTATCTCATCATAGAAGGCAATTAGGTTAATCAGGCATGACTTGCCCTTGGTGAATCCATGCTGACTGTTCCTGATCACTTTCCCCTCCTTTAAGTGGTTCAGAATTGATTCCTTGAGGATCTGTTCCATGATGTTTTCCAGGGACTGAGGTGAGACTGACTGGCCTGTAGTTCCCTGGATCTTCCTTCTTCCCTTTTTTAAAGATGGGCACTACATTAGCTTTTTTCCAGTCATCCGGGACCTCCCCCGATTGCCATGATTTGTCAAAGATAATGGCCAATGGCTCTGCAATCACATCAGCCATCTCCTTTAGCACCCTCGGATGCAGTGCATCCGGCCCCATGGACTTGTGCTCGTCCAGCTTTTCTAAATAGTCCCTGTAACAATGCTGGTTCTGGTGAGACCCACCTGAGAGTGCAAGTTCAGGACAAATTGCTTCAAGCAGGGCAACTACAGCCCAAGGCTGGGGTTCTTCCACCTCTAAGGCAAACCAAACCAGCCAGACAGAAGAGACTTTGGTTTTACCCCACTGGCTAACCACAAGTCACACAAGCAATCCCCTTAGACACTCCAGTTTCCCAGTCTCATCACCAGTGCCACTCGTTATGGGGACAACTGGTCATGAAAACCAATGCCCCAGTAAAAGAAAATAGGTCCTCCTGATCCCAATGGACCAAGCCCCCAGATCCAGGTCAATATACAAATCAGATCTTACCCACAAATCACGGTGTTGCCAATCCTTTAGAATCTAAAATCTAAAGGTTTATTCATAAAAGGAAAAAGGTCTAGGTGAGAGCTAGAACTGGTTAAAAGGAATCAATTACATACAGTAATGTCAAAGTTCTCGGTTCAGGCTTGTAGCAGTGATAGAATAAACTGCAGGTTCAAATCAAGTCTCTGGAGAACATCCACAGCATGGATGGGTCCTTCAGTCCTTTGTTCAGCGCTTCCATTTGTAGAAAGGTTCTTCCAGAGATAAGAAGCAGGAATGAAGACAAAATGGAGATGAGGCAGCTGCCTTTTATAGTTTCTTCCAGGTGTAAAGGCACCTCTTTGTCCTTACTGTGGAAAATCACAGCAAAATGGAGTCTGGAGTCACATGGGCAAGTCCCTGCATAATTTGCTGAGTCACAGGCATGTCTGCCTTCTCTCAATGGATCCATTGTATCGCTGATGGCTCTTAATGGGCCATCCAGCAGGCCTGGCAGAGCTGATAGCTTGTCCTGGGTCCCAGAAGCCCAGCCCCAGTTTGAAATACAGACAGTATAAAGCCAATATTCATAACTTCAACTACAAAACTGATACATACATATAAATGACATAATCATAACCAGCCAAGCATAACCTGGTCTTAGACACCTCATTTGACCCCCTTTATATAAGATTTGGTGCCACTACAGGACCTTGGTTGTAACAATGATCTGTATGGTCCCAGTTATTGTCAATAACGTCACAGTCCCGAACTACTTCTTTCTCCACAGAGGGCTGGTCACCTCCTCCCCATACCGTGCTGCGGAGTGCAGCCACCTGGGAGCTGATCTTGTCTGTGAAGACAGAGGCAAAAAAAGCATTGAGTACACCAGCTTTCTCCACATCCTCTGCCACTAGATTCCCTCCCTCATTCAGTAAGGGGCCCACACTTTCCTTGACTTTCTTCTTGTTGCTCACATACCTGAAGAAACCCTTCTTGTTACTCCTAACATCTCCGGCTAGCTGCAACTCCAAGTGTGATTTGGCCTTCCTAATTTCACTCCTGCATGCCTGAACAATATTTTTATACTCCTCCCTAGTCGTTTGTCTAATCTTCCACTTCTTGTAAGCTGCCTTTTTGTGTTTAAGACGAGCAAGGATTTCACCGTTAAGCCAAGCTGGTCGCCTGCCATATTTACTTTTCTTTCTACACATTGGGATGGTTTGTTCCTGCAACCTCAATAAGGATTCTTTAAAATAGGATTCCCCCAGCCCTTAGTTTAAAAACTGCTCTACGACCTTTTTAATGTTAAGTGCCAGCAATCTGCTTCCATTTTAGGTTGGGTGGAGCCCATCCTTCCTGTAGAGGCTCCCCCTTTCCCAAAAGTTTCCCCAGTTCCTAATAAATCTAAACCCCTCCTCCCTACACCATCGTCTCCATCCACACATTGAGATTCTGCAGTTCTGCCTCTCTAACTGGCCCTGCACGTGGAACGGGGAGCATCTCAGAGAATGCTCCCATGGAGGCCCTGGTCTTCAATCTCTTACCTAGCAGCCTAAATTTGGTCTCCAGGACCTCACTCCTATCCTTCCCTATGTCATTGGTACCTACTTGTACCACGACCATCGGCTCCTCCCCAGCACTACACATAAGTCTGTCTAGGTGTCTCGAGAGATCCACAACCTTTGCACCAGGCAGGCAAGTCACCATGTGGTTCTCCCGGTCATCGCAAAACCAGCTCTCTATGTTCCTAATGATCGAATCACCCATAACTATTACCTGTGTCTTCCTAATAACTGGAGTTCCCTTCCCCGGAGAGGTATCCTCAGTGCAAGAGGATACCATGACACTCTCTGGAAAGAGGGTCCCAACTATGGGATCATTTCCCTCTGCTCCAGTTGGACGTTCTCCTTCTCTGAGACTTTCATCCTCCTCAGCACCACAGAGGCTGTCAGACCACAGGTGGGACCATTCTACTGTGTCCCGGAAAGTCTCATCTATGCCCCTCTCTGTCTCCCTTAGCTCCTTCAGTTCAGCCACTCTGGTCTCCAAAGCCCACACATGGTCTCTAAGGGCCCAGAGCTCCTTGCACCGAATGCACACCTACGCCACCTGCCCGTAGGGCAAGTAATCATACATGCTGCATTGGGTGCAATAAACTCGATAGCCCCAACTCTGTTGCTGGACTTCTAAGATGGGAAGGTGCCGTCTTAACACGTTGGCATCACACACACACACCCAAACCCTCGTCTACACACAGCTTGATCCGCGCAAAGCCGCTCCAGGTAGGCAACCAAATTGGTTAATTACTTTGGAAAATCGAGGCCGCCACTCATGGTGGGCATTGGGGCGGAGGAGCGGGTTGTTGGATCCAGGGACGGACGGTAGCAAGGCCGGGGATGTGAAAGGGACTGCCTGAAGCAGCGAGGGCGCCGAGCATGGAGCAGCGTAGCTGCCAAGGACCCATAATTAAGCATCAAGCATTAATATTCAGGATTTGCAGCACTTATTCATTTCTTAATTCCTGTATGTAAATGTGGTCTAACGGCTTAGCCATTGCATAGCAACCTACTTGCTAAAGGCCCCCAGCACTCCTGTCATGCAGAATCCTGTGGTGTACTGGACCCGTTCGTGGTTACCTGTTTGTCTCTCAGAAGGAGAGTGCATAATATAGGACCTGGGGCAGGTCATCCTCTTAGATCTACAGTATTCAGCTACCTCCCAGCCTTCAGCATAACTCCCCCAACCAATGTGACGGGCCTTTAATCCTAGCAAGCTTAAGAACCCATTTCTTTATGTACAACTATTAGCCCCCCATACATGTTCCAAGCTAAGAAGCAACAGATCCCTGGTAAATCTTATATGCCAATCCCATTTTACCTCTAGCAATTATAAACGTGCCCATGAGACAGGGTCATAGATCATAAGATCAGGTCAGGGCTCAACACCCTCTTGCCCAAGGACATTAAGATTCTGGAGCAGGTGACTAATAAATTGTTTCATTGTTTGAAAAGGCTCCCTGGGTGTCACGCTGTCTGGAGCAGCTCACGACTGTGAGTGCCGACTTCAGGGCAGACTGTCAGAAAACAGGGCAGGCACCCCAAGCTGGTGGTGTGTTCTATACTTAGATTTCACCAAGCCAGTAACAACTATGAACTCCTGGATCAGTGTACCAGTCTTACCATGGAGTCACAGACAGTCCCTTAGCCTCTCCACTGTATCTTGCCACCCAGACAAACTGGACTTTGTGATAAAATGGTCACTTACACCAAAAATCGCACATCAAGTTGCTCCTATTCCCAAGAGACCAGTCACTTACCCCAGATCAACTGGTTCTCCAAATTTTACACCAAAGACAACGCTGGCAGCAAACTAACTAAAGGTTTATTAGCTAAGAAAAGGGAGTGATAGTTACTGAGAGGTAAAGCAGATAAAAGATATGTACAGATGAGCCACAGTTTGTAATTCCAAATAGCAGCAGTGATGTAATAAACTGCCAGTTTCTCAAAAGTCTTTTCAGGGTACCCAGATCGTCTCTGGGGATCTCCACTTTGAATCTGGTGCACTTCCCTGTATGAGTCCGAACAGTCCAGAGATGCAGGATTTTTTCCTTGAATCCATCTTTATAGCTTCTTCTCACAGAAAACGAGCTGACAGGGTCACTCCCCGCATGGGCTCTTCCTTTGATGATGCAGTGTGAGGATGCATTTTAAGCCTTCGACCTCCCATCATCATACACAAAGACTGCTTGCCTTGAACTGAGCACTTTTCTGTTCAAGTTCCTCATTTGCATTCCACAAGACTTCATACGTACAATGTAAATCTTTGCTACTACATTATAACGGGATACAGATACGTGAAAATAATGCAGGTAACATCCCACGCGTTTTCAGGATTTAAACACGAAACACACTCGTATACAGTTAACACTCACTTTGATCTACACTAATACACAAGTGACTTGGCCTGGCGATCTGCCATGGGCTGACACCTGGTCTGCCAGCATCACAGTGGGATTGCTGCAAATATTCCCTGGGAGCATTGAGCCCTGCGGGGACAGTACAAGCTTCCTGCAGGAGTCTGGCTGGGCTGGAGTCACTGCAGGCAGCCACGGATATAAACAGGGGAGGCCGATGCCAAAGGCCCAGTCTCAGAGGCCACGGGCCTACCCCTGTGGAAGCGTGTGGGTCCTTGGGGCCCAGCCCACTAAAAGGGTCGCTCCCTCGGGACTGGGTCCAGCCTGGGGCATAGACCAGCCCCTATGGATCTGTGACCGTGGTAGCAGAGGGCATTTCCTGACTGCACCAGGAGTATTTTGCAATGAGTGATGCACAGTAGTAAAAACAAGGTCACCCCAAGGGAGCAGCAGAGAGAAACTGCGTCTGGTCACCTCCGGAGTCCAGACCCGGATAGGGCTCCGGACGCGTGGCCGAGCTTGCCAGCATCAGCCAGGGGAGATCCAGGGGGAGGGTCTCGACTTGAGGTGGCAGGGGCAGCATCCCCAACCCCCCGGTAGCAGCCGCAGCAGCAACAGGGCAGATCCTGCACCCCCCACCCCAACTCAAGAGTTGGAGCGGCGGAGGCGAGAGCTGGATACAGAGGCTCCATGTGGAGATGCAGAGGAAGGAGATTGATGCTCGGGGACTAGCAGAGAATCATAAGGAACAAGAGGACCATAAAAAGCAGCGACAGCATGAACGGGCCACAGAAAAGCGGAGAGATGAGAGACAACAAGGAACGGTAGGTGGGGAGAGATGGCAAGGTGCCCACCCTGTAGAGGGCATAGATGGTAGGTGGTAGCCCCGTTCCAGCAGAGGGGAGATCTAGATGTCTCCCTCACCACCTTGGAGATTTGGGAGCCGAACCAAATCCACACCTGAAGACTGGCTGTGTGACCTCCCTCCCTTACGGGGTCCCTGAGCCATTGTGTCGCAGAGACGACTGGATGGGACCAGGACTGGGAACTATGGACCATTCAGAAGAGTCTTATTGCTTGAGTGAGCTAACTCTTGAGGCTTATGGGAAAAGGTTTTGGGGTGCGCAAAAGAACAAGGGGGTGACGTAGACAGAGGATAGACAAGTGTTCCCACAAGTGGGGAGAGGGGCCAGTGTCACTACCCTGGAATTGTAGGGGTTTAATCACAGAAATGTCGGGCTGGAAGGGACCTCGAGAAGTCATCAAGTCCAGCTCCCTGCGCTGAGGCAACCTAGTAAACCTAGAGCAACCCTGACAGGGGGTTTGTCCAACCTGTTCTTAATAACTTCCAACAATGGGGATTCCCAGAACCTCCCCTGGGAACTATTCCAGAGCTTAACTTCCCTTATCGTTAGAAAGTTTTTGTTATTGTCTAACCAAAATCTCCCTGGCCGCAGATTAAGCCCATTACTTCTTATCCTACCTTCAGGGGACATGGACAACAATTGATCACCATCCTCTTTTTAAGAGCCCTTAACATACTGGAAGACTGTTATCAGGTTGCCCCTCCAGACTCAACGTGCCCAGTTTTTTCAACCTTTCCTCCTACGTCAGGTTTTTTAACCCTTTGATCATTTTTGTTGCTCTCCTCTGGATGCTTTCCAATTTGTCCACATCTTTCCTAAATTGTGGAGCCCAGAATTGAACACCGTCCTCCAGCTGGGGCCTCACCAGTGCCGAGCAGAGCACGACAATGCCCTCCCGCATCTTACATACAACACTCCTGTTAATACACCCCAGAATAATAGCCCTTTCTGTAGCTGCGGTACATTGACGACTCAGATTCAGTTTGTGCTCCACTCTAACCCCAGATCTTCTCAGCAGTACTGCTGCCTAGCCAGTTATTCCCCATTTTGTAGTAGTGTTTGGAGCAATTCTAGGAAATATGTCCCCTTGAGCTTACAATGTGGTTAGTGGATCGAGTGCCTAAGGATACATGTAGTGTGGGCTGATTGGCAGATCAGTTTGTGGACAGCAAGTCCAGCTATGGGGAGGGACCCAAAGGCAACTGGTCAAAACATGGGTCCTGGAAGGAGGAAGCAGGGGAGGCTCCCTAGAAATGGAATTTAAACTGGGGGGGGGGGGTAACTGACCCTGGTAGACCCCCACACCAAGGGACCCCAAAGACCTGAGGTGCAACATCTGCAGCAGGACCAGGCATAAGTGGGTGTTCTCAGAGACTTGGGGTTTGTCCAGGACAAAGGGGCTCACCCCCCCTCTACCCTGCCAGGAAGCCGCCTGCATCTCAGACTCATCGAGTCAACCACGTGACTGAACTTTCAGAGGAACACGGTCACACAGCCAGCTCCTCTGGGGCACCGGGGTGTGCTGGGGAATGGGTTCCCACTCCAGGCACTGGTGCACGTGGCCTGTTGTACTCTCCTGGGCTCAGACTCATCTGACCCCCAGCGGGAGTGGAAGGTGGAGGTAGTTAAGGGGCAGCCCATGGCTAGGATAGCAGAGGGCTGTGGGTTGGGATTGAGGGGCATCACAGAGCTGTGGGGAAGGGGAGAGCCCAGGGCTAGGCTGGCAGGGGTCTGCAGGCTGCAATTGGGCTCAGGGAAAGCAGGACATAGAGAGGTTCTGGCTTCCCCTCACACAAGCCGCATCCTCGACCTGCCTGTCTCACACTAACTCAAAGACTTTCAGATAAGGTGACTAATAAATTGTCCCTTGTTTTGGAGAGGCTGCCTGGGGTCACTACAGGTACGTCATGAGAGCATCGCGCCCTGGAGGGGACAGTACCAGGTGAAAGCCCAGTCTTGGAGTCATGAAGGCCTGCTCCAGTGGAAGCGTCTGGGTCCTTGGGGTCCAGTCCGCTAAAGTGGTCAAACCGAAGAGACTGGCTACAGGGTGGGAATTAGACCAGACCCTGGGGATTAGTGACAGCTCTGGACCAGAATCCCATCCCCTACTCCCTGGCTGGGGTTCCAAGTGCTGGTGCTACACCAGGGATTGGAGGATTGCAAGGCAAATCCAGGGCCAAGACACCAGGGTAATGGGCACCCTAGTAATAAGATAGAAAAACTGAAAGAGGGGTATGTGAACTAGATCATAGAATCATAGAATCATAGAATCTCAGGGTTGGAAGGGACCTCAGGAGGTCATCTAGTCCAACCCCCTGCTCAAAGCAGGACCAACCCCAACTAGATCATCCCAGCCAGGGCTTTGTCAAGCCTGACCTTAAAAACCTCTAAGGAAGGAGATTCCACCACCTCCCTAGGTAACCCATTCCAGTGCTTCACCACCCTACTACTGAAAAAGTTTTTCCTAATATCCCACCTAAACCTCCCCCTCTGCAACTTGAGACCATTACTCCTTGTTCTGTCATCTTCTAGCACTGAGAACAGTCTAGATCCATCCTCTTTGGAACCCCCTTTTAGGTAGTTGAAAGCAGCTATCAAATCCCCCCTCACTCTTCTCTTCTGCAGGCTAAACAATCCCAGTTCCCTCAGCCTCTCCTCATAAGTCATGTGCTCCAGCCCCCTAATCATTTTTGTTGCCCTCTGTTGGACTCTTTCCAATTTATCCACATCCTTCTTGTAGTGTGGGGCCCAAAACTGGACACAGTACTCCAAATGAGGCCTCACCAGTGCCGAATAGAGGGGAATAATCACGTCCCTCGATCTGCTGGAAATGCCCCTACTTATACAGCCCAAAATGCCGTTGGTCTTCTTGGCAACAAGGGCACACTGTTGACTCATATTCAGCTTTTCGTACACCGTAACCCCTAGGTCCTTTTCTGCAGAACTGCTGCCCAGCCATTCGGTCCCTAGTCTGTAGCAGTGCATGGGATTCTTCCGTCCTAAGTGCAGGACTCTGCACTTGTCCTTGTTGAACCTCATCAGATTTCTTTTGGCCCAATCCTCTAATTTGTCTAGGTCCCTCTCTATCCTATCCCTACCCTCCAGTGTATCAACCACTCCTCCCAATTTAGTGTCATCTGCAAACTTGCTAAGGGTGCAGTCCACACCATCCTCCAGATCGTTGATGAAGATATTGAACAAAACCGGTCCCAGCACCGACCCTTGGGGCAGTCCACTTGATACCGGCTGCCAACTAGACATGGAGCCATTGATCACTACCCGTTGAGCACAACCATCCAGCCAGTTTTCTATCCGCCTTACCGTCCATTCATCCAGCCCATACTTCTTTAACTTGCTGGCAAGAACGCTGTGGGAGACTGTATCAAAAGCTTTGCTAAAGTCAAGAAATAGCACATCCACTGCTTTCCCCTCATCCACAGAGCCAGTTATCTCATCATAGAAGGCAATTAGGTTAGTCAGGCATGACTTGCCCTTGGTGAATCCATGCTGACTGTTCCTGATCACTTTCCCCTCCTTTAAGTGGTTCAGAATTGATTCCTTGAGGATCTGTTCCATGATTTTTCCAGGGACTGAGGTGAGACTGACTGGCCTGTAGTTCCCCGGATCTTCCTTCTTCCCTTTTTTAAAGATGGCCACTACATTAGCTTTTTTTCCAGTCATCCGGGACCTCCCCCGATTGCCATGATTTGTCAAAGATAATGGCCAATGGCTCTGCAATCACATCGGCCAACTCCTTTAGCACCCTCGGATGCAGTGCATCCGGCCCCATGGACTTGTGTTCGTCCAGCTTTTCTAAATAGTCCTGAACTACTTCTTTCTCCACAGAGGGCTGGTCACCTCCTCCCCATACCGTGCTGCGGAGTGCAGCCACCTGGGAGCTGACCTTGTCTGTGAAGACAGAGGCAAAAAAAGCATTGAGTACACTAGCTTTCTCCACATCCTCTGTCACTAGGTTCCCTCCCTCATTCAGCAAGGGGCCCACACTTTCCTTGACTTTCTTCTTGTTGCTCACATACCTGAAGAAACCCTTCTTGTTACTCCTAACATCTCCGGCTAGCTGCAACTCCAAGTGTGATTTGGCCTTCCTAATTTCACTCCTGCATGCCTGAACAATATTTATATACTCCTCCCTGGTCATTTGTCCAATCTTCCAGTTCTTGTAAGCTGCTTTTTTGTGTTTAAGACGAGCAAGGATTTCACTGTTAAGCCAAGCTGGTCGCCTGCCATATTTACTTTTCTTTCTACACATCGGGATGGTTTGTTCCTGCAACCTCAATAAGGATTCTTTAAAATACAGCCAGCTTTCCTCGACTCCTTTCCCCCTCCTGTTATTCTCCCAGGGGACCTTGCCCATCAGTTCCCTGAGGGAGTCAAAGTCTGCTTTTCTGAAGTCCAGGCTCTGTATTCTACTGCTCTCCTTTCTTCCTTTTGTCAGGATCCTGAACTCGACCATCTCATGGTCACTGCCTCCCAGGTTCCCATCCACTATTGCTTCCTCTACTATTTCTTCCCTGTTTGTGAGCAGCAGGTCAAGAAGAGCTTTTCCCCTAGTTGGTTCCTCCAGCACTTGCACCAGGAAATTGTCCCCTACACTTTCCAAAAACTTCCTGGATTGTCTGTGGACCACTGTATTGCTCTCCCAGCAGATGTCGGGGTGATTAAAGTCACCCATGAGAACCAGGGCCTGTGATCTAGTAACTTCTGTTAGTTGCTGGAAGAAAGCCTCGTCCACCTCATCCCCCTGGTCTGGTGGTCTGTAGCAGACTCCCACCACGACGTTACCCTTGTTGCTCACACTTCTAAATTTAATCCAGAGACTCTCAGGTTTTTCTGCAGTTTCATACTGGAGCTCTGAGCAGTCATACTGCTCTCTTACATACAACGCAACTCCCCCACCTTTTCTGCCCTGCCTATCCTTCCTGAACAGTTTATATCCATCCATGACAGTTCTCCAATCATGTGAGTTATCCCACCAAGTCTCTGTTATTCCAATTACGTCATAATTCCTTGACTGTGCCAGGACTTCCAGTTCTCCCTGCTTGTTCCCCAGGCTTCTTGCATTTGTGTATAGGCATTTAAGATAACTCACCGATCGTCCTGCTGTCCCAGTATGGGGCAGGAGCCCTCCCCTCTTGCACTCACCTACTTGTGCTTCCTCCCGGTATCCCACTTCCCCACTTACCTCGGGGCTTTGGTCTCCTTCCCCCGGTGAACCTAGTTTAAAGCCCTCCTCACTAGGTTAGCCAGCCTGCTTCCAAAGATGCTCTTCCCTCTCTTCGTCAGGTGGAGCCCATCTCTGCCTAGCACTCCTTCTTGGAACACCATCCCATGGTCAGAGAATCCAAACCCTTCTCTTCGACACCATCTGCGTAGCCATTCGTTGACTTCCACGATTCGACGGTCTCTACCCCGGCCTTTTCCTGCCACAGGGAGAATGGACGAGAACACCACTTGCGCCTCAAACTCCTTTATCCTTCTTCCCAGAGCCACGTAGTCTGCAGTAATACGCTCAAGGTCATTCTTGGCAGTATCATTGGTGCCCACGTGGAGAAGCAGGAAGGGGTAGCGATCTGAGGGCTTGATGAGTCTCGGCAGTCTCTCCGTCACATCACGAATCCTAGCCCCTGGCAAGCAGCACACCTCTCGGTTTTCCCGGTCAGGGCGGCAGATAGATGACTCAGTCCCTCTGAGGAGAGAGTCCCCGACCACCACCACCCTCCTCCTCCTCTTGGGAGTGGTAGTCGTGGAACCCCCATCCCTAGGACTGTGCATCTCATGCCTTCCAATCAGTGGAGTCTCCTTCTGCTCTGTTCCCTCAGATGTATCATTCATTCCACTCTCTGCACTAGTACCTGTGGAGAGAACATGAAAACGGTTGCTCATCTGAATATGCCTTTCTGGTACATGGACTTGTCTCATACTCTTTCCTCTTCTGGAGGTCACATGCCGCCAATTATCCTCACTGGCCTTTTGTCCCCGCTGCGTAGCCTGCTCTGAATCCTCACAACACTGTGCCCGCTGAAGCCTATCCTGACGTCTATCCAGGAACTTCTCATTTTCTTTTATGGAATGCAGGGTTGATACTCGTTTCTCCAGACCTTGAATCTTCTCCTCCAATATGGAGATCAGCTTGCACTTTGTACAGACAAAGTCGCTTCTATCCTGTGGAAGAAAGACAAACATGGCACATCCTGTGCAGGTCATGACAGCGGATCGCTCAGCATCCATAGTCCCCTCCTTTGAAGAGTTTCCTCACTCAGCTGGTTCGCAGCTGACTGACTGTCTTTTTAGAAGAGCCTGGAACAAAGCACTCCCAAATCACACTATTCAAACAGGAAATCAAACAATCAAGCACACGGTCAAACTGCCAATCTGTCCCCTCAACAGATACTCACTCCCCCGTCTGCAGCCCCCTGGTTGCTCTGCCTCTGCCTTTAGTTTGGGTTAAAGGAGTTAGGAATGGCAAGGATAGCTTGCTCCCTTCGCACTCCCCTTCCAAACTCCCTCTCAAACTCCCCTGTTTGCAGCCCTGTTCGCAAAGCTCCCTGGTCGCTTGCTCACTGCTTTATAAAGCCCTGGACTCCCTGGGCTTTATAAAGGATGGATGGATGGATGATTTTTAAGGCCTAAGGCCTTTGTCTGCAGCCATATTAGGAGAACAGCAGCCATTAGCTAAGAAGCAGGATGTCGCATCCTCACATTCCATCTAAATTACATTAAATCACTGTAATATCAGGCCGTTAAGAAGGCTCCTGTCCTAATAGCACCCACCATTGCCAGATAAAGAAACAGATCTTAAGATGGTTAAAGAAAACTTACTTTGATAGCATCCAGTCTGGCAAGAAATCACTTATCAGTAGCTGTGGTTGTAAACTCCTCATTTCTTTATTGTTCTGTCATTATGGTCCCCACTTCCCTATTGTTTGTCTGTATGATCTCTGTCTGGTTCTTTCATTATTTCTGTCTGTTACATAATTAATTTTGCTAGGTGTAAATTAAGGTGGTGGGATAGGATTGGTTAGAGAATTTTGTTACAATATGTTAGGATTGGTTAGTAAAATTTTATTAAAATGATTGGTTAAGGTATAGCTAAGCAGGACTCAAGTTTCACTATGGAGTCCAAGAAGGAGACCAGCAGAGAAAGAACAGAAGAATAAGATGAAGGAAAGACCTGGAAGAAGAAGAACTCACCCCCAAGACACAGCCTAAGATCAAAGCTGCTAAGAATCCACTGCACGACCGCAACTTGCAGCAACCAGAATCCAGATGAGACTGACCTTGCCTGGCCAACAGGGAAAGCTCACCTGCCTGATCAGGATTGGTGAGCATAGCATTGGTAGTCTGCTTGGTAATGGTCAATAAATAGAGGATAAGGCTCTTTCACTGGTAAAAGGCCCTGCAAACCTACAAAGAGCATACCCTAAGCCCCAGGACATGAGTAAGGGGCAGGTGTCTAAATTAAGAGGGTTACACCTTGAGCTCTAGGAACTGGGTAAAGGCGGATGCCCTAGATGTGCGAGTAACAGAGAATTTTGTAACAGATTGGGGTGTTTG
Source organism: Chelydra serpentina (assembly GCA_037349315.1). Taxonomy (NCBI): domain Eukaryota; kingdom Metazoa; phylum Chordata; order Testudines; family Chelydridae; genus Chelydra; species Chelydra serpentina. Next base: position 3,376,939 of record JBAIAC010000046.1, on the reverse strand, counting down.
GTTGATGGATGAGTTAGCTGACAGATGGATAAATGGGCTGTTTGGTGTGGGTGGATGGATGGATGGATGGATTGGTTGGCTGGTGGATGACCAATGGATAGGTTGGATGGATGAATGAATAGATTGGTTGGCTGATGGATGGATGGATAGATGGATGGACTGGTTGGCTGGTGGATGGGTGGATAACCAATGGTTATGTTGGGTGAAGGATGGCTGGATGAATGGATTGGTTGCCTGGTGGGTGGATGGATGGACTATTTGGTTGATGGATGAGTTAGCTGACAGATAGATGAATGGGCTGTTTGGTGGTGGATGGATGGATGGGTTGGTTGGCTGGTGGATGGGCTGTTTGGATGACCAATGGATAGGTTGGGTGAAAGATGGATGGATAGACTGGTTGGTTGGTGGATGAGTTAGCTGACGGATGGATGAATGGAGTGACTGATTGATTATATTGCAGCTGGCACTTTCCTCCTGCTCCATCACCCAAAGGCTGTGTTCAGTGCTCGCGCTGATTTGTCTTTCATTTTCTCCAGGCAGATGTTCATCTTCTCAGAGCTGGTGCACAGCTTGGCCACACAGGGACATAGGGACATTACAGAGTGAGCGCCAGCCATTCCACACCACTTACTTCCCCATACCAATATCCCAAGGGGTGATTTGCCTGCAGACCCAGACTCAAGAGTCATCATGTATGGTCCTGAATACCCCTTCCAGGAGATCCTGCAAGTTGTGGGCATCCTTCAAGTCCAGGCAAGGGCTCAAGCAAGAGGAAAAGTTGGTGAAGAAGATGAAGCAGCTCTTCCAGCTTGTTCTCAATCTGCAGGAGGTTGCAAGAGTGGCGGTAGCTTTCACCCAAGGCAGCTGCTCTCAGTCTGGGCCTTGTCCAGGGCAGGGTTTAATTTGTGCCAGAGCTTGCCAGCGCTGAGCCCCGGCACTTCTAGGCTTGGAAGTTCCTAGCCCCGACACCTCTGGGCTTGCTGCATCAGTTATGAATGTAAAAAAAAATTGCTTGAGCCCCAGCTCCCAACTGCTTGAACCTCAGAACCTCTTTCATTCTAAATTAAGCACTGGATCCAGGGGGACCAAGACAGGGCTGATCTCGTTCTGGTCAGGGCTGATCAACTACCACTTGGAGTGCAGGCTGGACTTCAAACTGGTGCTGACTTGGCAGCTACGATGGGTAGCCCCTGGAGAACTTCTCTACCATACGGCTCGGCTCACATCATCTGGAGCTCAGCCGCAGACAGGTGGTTTTCCAGCTCTTCCTGGATGGTGCCTTAGCACATGGATTGCAGCAGAGCAGCCACTAGTGTATGGATTAGCAAGGCTAGGGGGAAACCTGTGGGGAGAGAGGGGAGGATGAGCATGATCCCAGGAGGCAGAGGAATTATACACCAAGCCCAAGCAGGGGTTAATGAGCATGAACTATGCAGTAACGTGTATCAACCCCAAACATTCACACTTCCCTGTGCCCTCCCTAGGGTTACCAGATAGCAAGTGTGAAAAATCGGGACAGAGGGTGGGGGGTAATAGGAGTCTATATAAGAAAAAGACCCCCAAAATCGGGACTTTACCTATAATATCGGGACATCTGGTCACCCTAGCCCTCCCAGAATCCCCTCCCCTCTCCTGGCTCCACATCCCCCTGTACTCCCAGCCTCACCCCCGTTCCAGTTCTGGGCTCCATCTCCCCACTGCACCCTCAGAATCACCCCCTGCCAGCTCGGGGCCCCATCTCCACTCTATACCCCAGAATATCCCCTCTCCCAGCTCCAGGCCCCATCTCCCCACTTGCATTCCCAGAGTCAGCCATCCCTCCTCTGGGCTTCAACTACTCCTGAGCCCCCAGAATCACCCCTCTCCAAACTCGGCCCCATCTCCCCCACTGCATCGTCAGAATCATCCCTCCTCGCTCTGGGCTTCATCTCTCCACTGCACCCTCAGAATCACCCCCCTCCCAGTTGTGGAAAAATAAATACATAAATAAAGTTGTCTGTAAATTTAAATGAAAATACAGAGAATTTATTTCAAAAATTTCTGCAGATGTTTCAAAATTACTGCCACAGAAATTAAATTTCTATATTTTTTTTGAAAAATCCATGTTTTAAATATTTCTGTACAATACATGCAAAAATTAATTAAAAAACACAAAAAATTATGGCTGTAAATTTACATGGAAATATAGAGTATTTCTCAAAAAATATTAGATTTTCTCAAAATTACTGCCAAAAACGAAATAAATGCCTGTAATTTAAAAAAAAAGTTTAAAATATTTTTGCAAAAGTAAACCCATAAAAACCAAAACCAATATCTGTAAATGTACATGGAAATGCAGAGAATTTCTTTAAAAATATTTTCAGATTTTCTCAAAATTGCTACCCACCCAAAAAAAAATCCCTGTCATTAAACAAGTGTGTTAATTAATTAATCTATTAATTGCAACGTTTAGGCCAAAATTATCTGTAAATGTAAACTAAATTGCAGATTATTTTTTAAAAAAATATTATTTTTTGCAAAAAATAAATGTCCATCAAGTCTTTTGGATTTAGTTATCGATAATTAAATGTATATTAACCCCCCCCCCACACACACACAAATCCCCTCCCCCTGGAGGAGGCTCTAGGTGGGGACCAAGGGGAGCTGGGAAATCCAAGCCCTCCTCCCATTACAGACTGAGCCACGCTCTAGAGCGGGGGCACACTCTGGAGTTCACACTTAATGTGGCCGCTCTCTGCCTCTGGGAGGCCTCTCTATGGTCGCCCGGCTACCATTGCACTTCCGGTCTCTATGATTTCCCCCACTATTTCCGGTCCGAGCCTCCTCTCCGTTCTAGGCCGCTTACTCTATGGTTGATGCCCGCCAGAGCCCGGAAGTAACTCTACGGGCGGAAACGGGGCGGCGATGCGCTTCCGGGTCACGGAGGGAAACGGCCCGGCGGGTCACAGCGGGGCCCCGAGGAGGTGAGTGAGGCCCCGCCCCGCTCACGGAACCCTCGCCCCGCCCTCAGCCAGGGGCCTTCCGTCCCCTGGGGCCCCGCCCACCGGGCCGCTAAGCCCCGCCCCTCGCCTAGCTCGAGCCCCGCCCCTCACCTGGGAGCGGGAGCCCGGACTCCTGGGTTCTCTCCCCGGCTCCGGGTGGGGAGCGGGGACCAGTAGGTAGTGGGGGGGCCCGGACTCCTGGGTTCTCTCCCCGGCTCTGGGAGGGGAGCGGGGGCCAGTGGTTAGGGTGGGGGCCGGACTCCTGGGTTCTCTCCCCGGCTCTGGGAGGGGAGCGGGGACCAGTGGTTAGGGTGGGGGCCGGACTCCTGGGTTCTCTCCCCGGCTCTGGGAGGGGAGCGGGGGCCAGTGGTTAGGGTGGGGGCCGGACTCCTGGGTTCTCTCCCCGGCTCTGGGAGGGGAGCGGGGACCAGTGGTTAGGGTGGGGGCCGGACTCCTGGGTTCTCTCCCCGGCTCTGGGAGGGGAGCGGGGGCCAGTGGTTAGGGTGGGGGCCGGACTCCTGGGTTCTCTCCCCGGCTCTGCTCCAGACGCCCTGAGTGACGGGGAGCAAACTCCACCCACCTCCTCCCTGCGTGTCCCTGGTCCAAGGTGATTCCCGGGGCGCGCTCGCTGCTAGGGGTCGGCCCTCCCCTTCGTGTTCTATAAGGGGAAGCGGAGAGTCTCGCTCCAGGGGCTGGGGCGGGAAGAGACGCCTCGCAGCTACCGCAAAGCCCAGGAGAGCTGGCAACCCCCCACCGTGCAGAGCGCCTTGCGTGGGGCGGCAGCGTCGCCTCGTGGGTGAAGTCATGGACTTTGATTCATCAGACCTGGCTTCTGTTCTTGGCTCCGCCGCGACCCTGGGCAAGTCACTTAGGCCCGAATGTGCCAAAGGATTTAGTCGTCCTGGCGTCTGGGAGAATCACTGCAAGTCACAAAGCCTGGGTTAGGGGCCTAAGCTGTCTAAACAATGAATGGGCAGAGAGCGGCGCCTTAGACTGCGATGCACGAAAACTAGCACACGGGGATAGCTCAGTGGTTTGAGCATTGGCCTGCTAAACCCAGCGTTGTGAGTTCAATCCTTGAGGGGGCCATTTAGGGACCTGCGGCAAAAAAATCTTGGTCCTGCTAGTGAAGGCAGGGGACTGGACTCGATGACCTTTCAAGGTCGTTCTAGGAGATTGGCATATCTCCATGAATGTAATGTAATTTAGTCGGGGAGCCATGTAAGCTATGTAAATGCCAACAGGAGAGGATGTGCTAAGCCGCCACCTCTCTGTCAGAGATAGATGCCTAAATCCAGGTGGCAGGGAAGTGCCAATGTCTGCTAGCGATCTGCAGCTGGGAACCCTCTTTGGAGTGAGATGCCTTATGCCATTTTAGCAAGAAGCCAAGGGAAGGGAGAAAATTTTAACCCAGTGGTTAGGATACTCACCTGGCATGTGAGAGACTCATGTTCTGTTCCCCCTCTGCCCTAACCACCAGGCTACACTAATTCTCACTCTTTTTTCTGACCCCAATGACTCTTTAGTCAGAGAGAAAGGGCATGCGAGAGAGAGCACACGAGCGTGACTGCATAGTATAGTGATTAGAGCACTTGCCCAGGGGGTGGAAGACCCAAGATTCAGTTCTCCTGCTCCAATGATTCTTTAATTATTATGTAATTATAATTCACCCCCACCCCCGTGGTTGCTTTGTGTGAACTCACCTGAGAGGCCCAATCTGGTCGGCAGCTTCTGAACCTGTTTACCAGTTCAGGCCGCACATGTGATTAAGGCAGGCAAACAGCTCTCTGTGATCTGTGAATCACTCTGAACTCTAGGCAGGAGAGAGGCATCTGGACACCTGGTGCAGGGCTGCTGTGTGCATCCCCAGAGGCAGAAACAATAGACACCTAGGTGCTGAGTGAGTTTAGACAACATAGGGCTTGCTGGGGGTGGGGAGGGGTTCGTCGCAGTGGTGCTGAAACCAGGACTTGGGTGCTTAAAATAGGGACTCTGGCACCTAACTCTGTTGTACTGTCAGGCCTTACCTTCTCTGAGGCTTACTTACCCCATCTTTAAAATGGGAATAATGATGCTTTATAAAATGCTTTGAGATCTGTGGACGAGAAGCGCCATATAAGAGCTCTGTTTAGCTTGTAAGCTTGTCTCTCACCAACAGAAGTTGGTCCAATAAAGGCTGTTACCTCACCCACCTTGTCTGTTGTATGTAAGAGCTAGGCGTTATTATCTACAGAGGAAGAGGGATTCATAGAATCATAGATCATCAGAGTTGGAAGGGACCTTAGGAAGTCATCTAGTCCAACCCCCTGCTCAAAAGCAGGACCAATCCCCAATTTTTGCCCCAGATCCCTAAATGGCCCCCTCAAGGATTGAACTTACAACTTACAACCCTGGGTTTAGCAGGCCAATGCTCAAACCACTGAGCTATCCCTCCCCCCGTCCTGTCTATGCAGGAAAGTTTTACCAGTTAAACTGGTTTAATTCTACTAGTATACTTAAACCTCTACCCTGTTAGTGGTATAAGTGCCATGGGGACGCTCTGATTCTGGTATATGAGTGCCTCCTTTTGGTTAACTTAAACCCCTTCCAAAGCAGCATAAACTAACCCCAAACAAGGCACTCTCACGTCGACACTTGGAGCGCTTTGCTTGCATAATACTAATACCTCCCTCTTATCTAGTGCTTTTAACCCAGTCTCAAAGCGCTTTACAAAGGAAGTCAGTATCATTATCCCCCATCTGTGGCACGGGGGTAGAGGGGAATTGTCTTGCCCAAGGTCACCCAGCAGGGCAGAGCCAGGAATAGAACCCCGGTGTCCTGAGTCCCAGTGTCTCTCTGCTAGGCCGCACAGTCTGCTGCACCAGCAGAGCGCTCCTAGCACGGGTGCAGCTTTACCAGCCACGCTGTGCTGGCCTATATCAGAAGAGCGTCCACCCAGAGAGTTAGACCAGTAAAACTCTAGCCCTTTAAACTCCCGCCTGGGGGGGGCGGGGATAGCTCAGTGGTTTGGGCATTGGCCTACTAAGCTAAGGGTTGGTAGTGATACTAGCTGCCCCCGACTCAGCACTCTCTCCGGGCGCAGCCCTTTCAAATCCCTCACCGTGCTCACCCTTTCCCACAAACATCCTTGCTCTTCAAACGCTCCTGTCCGTGCTCTGTGTCTGCTGAGGTCAGGGATGGTCCCATAAGGAGGAGAAGCGCTTAGGGTGGTAGGCAGAGAATGGGACTACTTGGGCTAGAGGCAGCTGTTCTATTTAGATTCATGGCGTGTAAGGCCAGAAGTGACCCCAGATCATCTAGTCTGATATCACAAGCCACCAACAACCACCCAGCAGCTGCTGTTCCTTGTCTCGTTCTCTGTTTCAGGTTTTGCATGAAGTGCTTCCCACAGCCGTGCTCAAAGCAGCGGCTCGTGATGTTTCCACGCCCCCAGGCTCCTCCACGTGGCACTGATGTGTACCCAGCCCTCCGGTGAGCCCTGAGCGCTCCCCCCACCATTGGCACGGAGATACGTCCCCACCTTGACCACTCGGCCTAGCACAAAGCAGCCATGGCTGAGGCCGTCCATTACATCCACCTGCAGAACTTCAGCAAGTCCCTGCTGGAGACGCTGAACGGGCAGCGCCTGGGCGGGCACTTCTGCGACGTGACCGTGCACATCCACGAGGCCACCCTGCGGGCCCACCGGTGCGTGCTGGCCGCCGGCAGCCCCTTCTTCCACGACAAGCTGCTGCTGGGCTACTCGGAGATCGAGGTGCCCGCCGTGGTGCCCAGCCAGGTGGTGCAGCAGCTGGTGGAGTTCATGTACAGCGGCTCCCTGGTGGTGGCCCAGTCCGAGGCCTTGCAGATCCTGACGGCCGCCTCCATCCTCCAGATCAAGACGGTCATCGACGAGTGCACCCAGATCATCTCCCAGAGCCGCAGCCCCAAGCCGCCCGCCGCTGCCCCCTCCGTGCCCCTCGCCGTCCCCAGGCCGCTGGCCGTCAAGCCCCAGGAGCAAACCAAGGAGGGCCCGGGTGCTGTCGGTCTCCCAGCCCCCCGGCCCGGCGAGATGGAGCCCCCCGGCACCGCCCAGCTGGAGGCCCCCAAGCTGCTGTGCGCCTCGGAGGTGCGCTACAAGCTCCGCGACCTGCTCTCCTCCCAGCAGAGGCAGCTGGGGGAGGCCAGGGAGAGGGCAGCATCCGAGGGGGAACTGGCAGCCGCCGGCAGCGACGGGGAGGGGCCCTACGGCGGGCTGCACCCGGCCGAGGCTCAGCCCAGCTGCCACAGCCGCAAGCAGCGCCAGCCGGTGCGGCTCCAGCTTTCCGACGCCTTGCCCGTCATCATCAAGGACGAGGAGGAGGAGGAGGAAGAGGAGGAGGAGGAGGAGGGGGGCGGGGGAAAGCTGAGCTGCTTCGGGGAATGTGGCGGGGGAGACTTCCCCAGCTGCAGCGAGGCCAAAGGCGCCGAGGGCGGGAGCGGCGCAGGCGGGGCGGGCAGGAAGGACGGCGTCCAGCTGGACTACCCCGCCGTGGAGGGGCAGGATTTCTTCAGCGGGCAGGACGTCTTCTCCGAGTCCTTCATCCCGGCCTGGCAGAGCGAGGAGGGCGGCCAGGGGGCGGCCCGGGAGGGCGAGAAGTTCCGCGCCGATTGCAGCCTGGAGGCCTCCAACATGAGGACGCTGGCTGGAGACTTCAAGCCAGCCCCGGCCGGCTTCCCGGCCCAGGCGCCCGAGCCCCGCGGCCTGGCGTTCGTCTCCTCCCTGGGCATCCAGCGGGAGCTGAAGGCCGAGGTGAGCGCCGCCGGCCCCAGCACCACCACCACCACCAGCATCTTCCAGTTCCACCTGCCGCAGCCCGGCGTGGCCCAGAGCTTCTACAGCGTCCAGCAGGAGGCCGGCGCTGCCAACATGGTACAGCTCAGCCCCAGCGCCATGGTGACGGGCTCCCTGCATGCCGAGCAGGCCCAGCGCCCGGGGCCTTCCCGCTGCTCCGAGCCCTCCTACCAGTGCAGCCACTGCCAGAAGACCTTCAGCTCCCGCAAGAACTACACCAAGCACATGTTCATCCACTCAGGTGAGGGGGCGGGTGGGTGTGGGGCACTGGGGGCAGATGCCCTTTGCTCCCTCCCCAGCTGGTATAAGCCACAGGGTGAATTCTCTCACTGTGATTGGCTGGAAGAGCCTCAGCAGGGGCGGCACCGGAGGCTGAGCCAATGAACAGCCTCCTGTTCTCCCACTCTGGGTGGTGCCGGGGCGCTCATGGAGAGTGAGTGTGACGACCGCCCTTGTGGCTGACATCCCCAGGGTCAAACCAGGGGCCTCCTGAGCTGGGGGCTGTAGCAGCTGGGGGCTCGGCAGAGAGGGGCACCCATGACACACACACACCAGTGGGTTATGTGGGCAGGAGGGCTGTTCCAGGGACCATCACTGGTGGGACTGGGGTCCAGGGCCCCTGGGATGAGTCGTGTCTCCTCCCAGAGTCGTGTCTCCAGTCTATAAAGCAGGGACAGCAGCCCCAGGTGAGGGAAGTGCTGTGTAGCGGGAGCCCTCGCCCCTGGAGCGCCCCCTGGCGGTCGGGTGCAGTGCCGCCATTACGTCTCTGCCTCAGTTTCCCCTATTGGGCTTTCTATGAATCCAATGAGACTTATGTATATTGAACAGCACCCTTCAGCAGTTTCGTTTCTTTAACCCAAAGGCAGAACATTACACAGATCGGTCTGCGCCCTAGCACTCTCGCTGGAGAGGGGAAAGGGATGGAGCTAACCATAGTCCAGACCCCCCAGGTCCCTTACCAGGGAGCCCTCTTGATCCAGAATCAGGGCCTCTTGCCAGCAGCTGGGGAAAGGTCTCTCCTCTTGGGTCAAGGTCCCCACAGAGGTCGAACCGTGACGACCCTTCCTTGGACCAGGACAGAATTCCTTTCCTCGAGTGCTTCTCTTGCTCCCTGGTGAGCAGGTTCCTCTGAGACTCAGCGTCCTTCTCTCTGCCTCCCCCGTCAAGCAGCACTCTTCCTCAGTTTCCTTTCCTGGGGAGATCCCTGGCCAGCTGCCCCTGAGACGCTCTCCCCGTAGGAGGTGTCTCTCTCTGCGTTCTGGGGACTGTTCTCTAGGGGGAACCCACTGGTGGTAGCTTCCTAGGCAGGTCCCCTGAGGAGTTCTTTCCCCGGGCATTTCTCCTACCTATTTACTTCCCTGCCTGAGCCCTCATAACCCTGTATAAGGCCCAGGTGTTCCTTAATAACCACAGCCCAGCTACTTAGGAAGCAGTTCTCCCCAGATGGATCTGGCCCAACTGACCGCCCACCAGGGCCAGCTGCCCTGAGACACGCTGCAAGACCCCGAGATGGACGCAGCCGCGGAAGAGCTGGATGATGCTGGGGTGGTGGTGGGGCCCCATGTCCAGTAGGGAGTTGGGGTCACGTGGTGCAGTGTAGAAGGGTGTTCAATCACTATGGGTGAGGAAGAAGCAGAGGGCTTTTGCTCCCTGATCTGGATCGCCCCTGGTGACTCTCCACCCCGCCGTCCCACTTGGCTGAGGGTCTCTGCCCCAGGTACTCCCCTCTGGCCAGGGCTCTGTGCTGTCCCCTCCTCGAGAGTCTGCCCCGGCAGTGAGACAATCCCCACCTCCATCCCCTATGGCTGAGAGCCAGTCTGCCCTTGGCCAGAGCACGCTGGCCACCTCTCGTTCACCCCAGCTGGGGTCACACAGACCTGTGTAGAAAGGGGCTCTCCCCTCCCTTCTCCGGGACAGCTGGCCTCTGGGATTGGGGTGCCCAGCGTGAGTGAAGGGTCTCCCCAGAGGTGTAGAGACGGACCCCCTTTGTTCCCAGGGAGGAAATGCACCTATATACAGAGGCCAGTTTCCAATGGATGGTCTATTTCTTCCCCAGGGGCTGACAGCTAGGAAGCTGGGATTTGAGTGGTGGGGGGCAGTGTGTCGGGACTGGGGCTGAGCCCTAGGAAGCCGGGACGGGGGTGGAGGGATCAAGGCCAGGGTGGGACGTGAGGGTGGATCAGGGCTGGGCCTCTGCCCTTGAAAACTGGGACCAAAGGGTGTCAGGTCTGGTGCTGCGCCCTAGAAATCGAGGGGGTCGGGGCTGGGGCTGAGGCTGGGATATCTGGGAAGCTGATCCGCTGCAGATGAAGGGGTCTGGACTCACTGACCCCGGAGTTCCCTTCCCGTCCTACATCCTCCTGTGCTGCTGTCTTGCAGGCGAAAAGCCCCACCAGTGCAGCATCTGCTGGCGCTCCTTCTCGCTGCGGGACTACCTGCTGAAGCACATGGTGACGCACACGGGGGTGCGGGCCTTCCAGTGCTCCATCTGCTGCAAGCGCTTCACCCAGAAGAGCTCCCTCAATGTCCACATGCGCACGCACCGTCCCGAGCGCTTCCAGTGCTGCATCTGCAACAAGTACTTCTCCCACCGCACCCTGCTCGAGCGCCACGTGGCCACCCACACCGCTTGGAAAGCCGGCGAGCCCAACGTGGCCGGGGACGCCTGGAAGGAGAAGCCCGACCCGGGAGAGGGCGCCAACATCGCTGCCTGGAAAGGGGACCCAGCCACCGAGGGCGCCATGGTGGCGTGGAAAGGGGACCCGGGCGGGGAAGGCGCCATGGTGGCGTGGAAAGGGGACCCGGGCGGGGAAGGCACCATCACATCCTGGAAGGGGGACTCTGTTGCAGAGGGGGCTCTCCCTACCCAGCCCGCGTGGAAAGGGGACCCTGCTGGAGAGGGCGCCATGCCGACCCACACGGCCTAAGAGAGGGGCCTGGCTGGAGTGGGCACAGGTCAAGAGGGGACCAAAGTGGGCCCATCTCAGCCCAGCCAGCCTGGAAAGGGGCCCAGGCCTAGTACAACCCATGTGCCCTGGAAAGAGAAGCCCTAGAGTAACCCACTCAGCTCAGAGAGGCATCTGGGGTACCAGTTACTTTCCTGATGCCCCCCACCCCAGCCGGGACGATGTGCACTCAGGACCGACTGGCTTGGGCAAGTCCTGTTTTGATCTCCAAGGTGAGTTCTCTCTGTAGGCTCAACTCCCTTCCGAGCTTCCCAGTGGGCCATGCCCTGTGGACCACTCCCTCCTCCTAGTCACACCGGTTGGGAGCAGTACCGTCACCTCCAGCAGACCCTCTCTGAGCCATGTGACATCATGGGTAGAAACCAACGGAAACCCTAGCAGTGACCAAAGAGTCTGTCCGGCTCCCTGGGGACGGGCCAGAAAGGAGCTGCACAGCTGTGGAGCCCCTAAACCTTCCTTTGTGAGCAGCTATTCCTCCATCTTCAGGAGTTCAGAGATGGATCAGAGTTCTAGCTACTCCCTGGCTACAGAATCCCTTACTTGCCATCAGCGTATTCCAGCAGCCATCCACACAGCTGCTGGCCCTCGTCATTGCAAAGAGGAACTTCCCGACGTCTGCCTGAGTCTGCAGACCACCTGAAACGCCCTGGGAGAGGCTCAAACTACCCCTTTGGTTATTAACCCTGAAACTTAACAATGACTGTTTGAATGTTGGCATCACTAACTGCTGCTCTCCTAGTAGTTTTAGTAGCAACATCCAGCTAACATACTTGTCCCACAATGCCAAAACAATTTCCCAGTTCTCAAACTCCCCGCTCGCTCCCCCATCGTCCCCTGAGAACGTGTATAAACCAGGGTTTGAAGAGCAGTGGTGCACATAAAAAGTAAGGCCAGAGTAACTAGAGTTCAATATAAAATAAATAACACACTGACGAGGCACTGATTGTGCTGATGAAGGGGCTGCCGGCAGCCGGTGACCCCTCCTTCTGTCTAAAAATATTGCACCCATAAGTCACACCTGAGAAGAAGGGAATTAAAGAGCAGAAGTGGGTGAAATTTTTAACCTAACCTTTTTTCAATGTAAAATGCAGATTTGGCCATGCCAAAAAGTTTCACAAATTCATGTTGGCTTTGCCAAATGGTTTTGAGCAGTGGTTCTCAACTCGTTTCAGTCCATGGACCACCAGGCCAATCAAAAAAATTGTGCGGACCACCTCCTTTTTATTTATTTATTTATTTTTTGTTGAAACATGTTTAAAAAGAGCAGACACATTTTGGTTTGAAATTTATTTATTTATTACTAGATGTTTGGATTCTCTTCTCACTGACAAGCTTTTCAATGTTTGAGGTGGTACTTGATGATAATGCACAACGAATATTGCTTTCCACTGCGAGCCGATTCCTCTGTTTGGACTTAACGTGCAACAAACACGAAAATCCCATCTCACACATAAATTGATGCAAATGGCAAAAGAAATCTGACTGCGTGTGCTGACAGATTTGGGTAACTCCCAGTCATGCTGGCCCAAAATTTCTCCATGCTTGACTGCTGGTACACGTCTTGGGTTGCAAAATCATTTTTCAGATCCAAAAATTCCTCCTGCAGATCCTCTGGAACACTATTAACATCTGTTGTGAATGGATTCCTGATGAAAGATAATCCATCCTTTGTCCTGTCCACTTCCGGAAAGTATCGTTGGAATTCGTCTCGTAGCTTCCGTAAATAATCAAGAATTTGCGTCCGAATGGCTTCCTTTTTCCTGAGCATGGCATCCACATATGGAAATTTAACCAAATTATTGCCTTTGACTCTTATGATCCACAGTTCCAATATGTCAAGAAGAGCCTTCATGATGCTTTGGTGAGAGAACAGATTTGCACCTTTCCCTTGCAGCTGAAGATTCAGTTTATTCAAGATTCCAAAAATATCGACAAGATACGCAAATTCTAAATTTGACTGCATCAGCACATTTCGGAATTCCTCTTTCCCTTGAGCCTGGAGAAACAAATCCAACTCCTCTCTCAATTGGAAAACTCTGTTGAGTACATTCCTTGCTGACAACCACCGTACAGAAGTGTAGAACAGCAACACATCAAAGTCAGAACCCATGTCCTGGCAAAATCTTTTGAACAGCCTGGTGTTCAGAGCCGATGATTTGATGTAATTCACCACTTTCACCAACCCTTTGAAAATGGCGTTGAGTTGATCAGGCAATGTTCTTGATGCCAAAGCTTCCCTATGAATGAAGCAATGAACTCCGATTACCATTGGAGTGTGCTGTTTCACCAACGTTTGGAAGCCTGATCTTGAGCCCAGCATGGCTGGTGCACCATCAATGGTGACACCCACAAGATTTGCCCAATCCAGACCATGCACTTCAAAGAAATTGTTAACAATTTCCATCACATCCTGAGCCTCTGTGGTGGTATCAAGAGTCTTACAAAAAAGAAACTCATCTTTGAAGTCTCCCTCAACCATATATCATGCAAACAACAATAGCTGAGAGCACAGTGCGATGTTGGTCAATTCATCCAGTTATATGGCAAACAATGGAGACTTCTTTATTTCATCCACAACTTGTTCATTGATGTTCTGTGATATTTCATTTATCCGTCTTGATATTGTGTCATTAGAGACAGATATATCATTTAGCTTCCTTGCTGCTTTCTCGCCAAAAACTAGCCGGACCATCTGTTTTGCACAAGTTGCTCTACAATGATATGAGGCTTTTTGGCCTGTGCAACTTTGTATGCAACAATGTAGGAAGTGGTGACTGCATTGCTTGTATTTTTGTAGAATGCACCTGTTGAATCGAGGCGCTGTCATTTCAGACCTGATAACCGCCGCTCAAAATAATCTTCATCCTTTTGCAACAATTTTGGATGACACTTTTCAAGATGGAGTTTCAGCTCAGCTGGCTTCATTGAGTCATTCCCCAAGATTTTGAAACAAATAACACATTTAATCCATGCCTTCTTTTTCTTGACAAGTGAAGCTGAATTTGATGTTGTCCTTCAAATGCTTGCGTTTAACATTCCTTCCTGTCGTTGCCATAATCTCAGATCTGTGGGGTTACAACGAAATTTTGATTTTTCGAATGGACAATTTATTTTGGGAGATGTATAGTAATTATAAATCACTCATATAGATGTCCCATTTAGCACAGAACGAACGACACGACAACACTCAGCACGACGGCGGGAGCTACACTGACGCTCAGAGCCTTAGACAGAAGTTACTGGCAACACAACGCGGTCGCGTCCTAGATGACACGCTGTGTGCTTGTGAACATGGCATAAAACAGCCTAATGGCAGTGCCTGCTCACACTATATGGCTTTTGACAATATTCGTGTGGACCACCGAAAAAGTCACCATAGACCACCAGTGGTCCATGGGCTATCAGTTGAGAACCACTGGTTTTGAGGGGGAAAAATTGAAAATAACATTCTGAAGAAATCAAAATGTTTCATTCGGACTTTTCTGGGGGGGAAATCCTTTTGGTTTTTCAATTTGAAATCTTGAATTTTATTTTTTTTAAATAAAAATGCTCAAACAAAACATATCCTTTTTTTGGTTTCAAAATTTCCTTTTATTTTAAAAAAGTCACATGTTTAAAAATGCTCAAAGTCAAGCCAAAATATGTAGATAGTTTGATTCAAAATGACTTTGTGTTTAGAAACGTCCTTTAATTTTACTTTTTACAAACTAAATAAAGGTTTAAAATACTCAAAATCAAAATGTTTCAACCCAAAATGAATTTTTTTTACTTTGATTTGCTGAAAATTTTCCTTTTCAGTCCAACCCAAAATTAATGTTTTTCTCGATTTTTAAAATCGCCAAGGAACCAAAAAGACCTGTTCTTAGTCCCGCAAGATTAGAGAGTCACTTCCTTCTATTTTCTCAGCGTCCATTCATTCATGCATTCTCCTGCTGGTGGAGCGTAGAGTGAACACTTTAGATCACCCATTTTCAAATAGCCCAGCCTCCTGCCAATGCTGTGGTCTGCTCTATATTAAGGCTGAGGCGGGCAAGGTTGGAAGCCACGACCTTCCTCCAGCATGTGTGAGGCTCTCTGTGAGGTCTTCTCCATCCAGCTTTTGTTGGATCATGCGTAAAGCTGGTGGACTGGCATGGACTCCGATGTACTAAGCAGATGGCCAAGTCACCTGAGTCACTTGGGAAGACATTGGAGGCCAGCTGGGCTCAACACTTGACATCCTCATTCATAATGTGATAAAACCACCATATGCCTTCAGTACCCAGCATCCCCTCTGCAGTAATCAACAGTTCTGTGGCTGGTCTGTTTCAGTTCCTGTTGTGTTGCAGTGAAGGCCTCGTTCATGCACTGCTCCGGGCAGAGAGACCTTGACCAGACCTGAGCTTTCCCAGCTCCTGGGGCAAAGATCTCACACACACATATTCTGCCCCAGTCACTACAGGAGGGCATTGACCAGGACACAACAGTTTAGGCGGCTGCTGATTGGGGTCTGGGAAGGAGTCCCCTCTACCACAGAAACCCTGGGGGAATCCCCACTTAGCATCACAGAGGTCAAGGCCAGAAGGGACCATTAGATCATCTGTATTTCGATGGATAATATCAATGTTTATTTTAAGCATTTTTTTTCAATTTTTATCTATTTACATTTTTACAGGTGCACAAAAGTATGGGTTTTAAGTATTTTTTTCCGTGATTTTTATCAATTTTAAGTTTTCGTAGTTGCTGGAAATTGGGGGGCAGAGACAATCATTATTTAGTAACCATAGACATTGAGATTAAAAGGTAAAGCTTTTTTACCGAGAAAACACAAATTGTCGACATCATATGTCAAATGTACAAACTAAATAGCCTTAAGTCAAACTTAGGAAGTTCTCAAGCATCATTTTTCTTACTTTGCCTAGCTGTGAATTTCAATTATTATCGATGGAAATATTTTATCTTCAGTTTGTGGTTGTCTGGTGAAATAGATGTTCATCAACGTTTACTGATAAAAATCTAATCCATCCAAGCCTACGTATAGCACCAGCCACAGCCACCACCCAGAACCCTGCTCACTATACCTGAGAGCCAGAGAGTCACTTTCTGAACCTCTGTGTCGGCCTAACTGGTAGCAAATTCTGGGGGAAAGAGGAAATGCCTGGCTGTGGGGACTGGAGAGGCCCCACCAGTTCAGGGGCAGAAGATTGGAGTCAGCCGAGGAGAAGGAATGGATCCCACCCCTATTTGATATGGGACATAATCTGGGCTTGTTGAGCTCACTGCTATCTCTGGCCATGCGGCATATTGAGGTTGCACAGCCGAGCATTTTCCATGACTTTGGGTATGTCTTCGCTACACCGTTAACCCCAGTGATTAGCACCCAGGTTAAGCTAGCCCAGGAGCGAGCATCCTCACAGCAAAGCCCTGTGCCCGTGTTACTATTTCTTCATGCGCACTGTAGGATTCTTTCCCCATCAGCTGTGGAAGAACTCATCTGTCCTTCAGGGAAAGGTGTTGGAGGATATCAGTGCTCAAGTGATGGAGAATCCATCAACATCCTTGGGAAGTTGTTCCAGTGGTTAATTACCGTCACTGTCAAAAATTTATTTTGAGTCTGAATTTGTTTAGTTTCAACTTCCAGGCATTGGAGCGTGTTAGACCTTTCTCTGCTGGATTGAAGAGCCAGTTATTAAATATTTGTTCCCCATGTAGGTACTTATAGATTGGGATCAAATCACCCCTGAACTTTCTCTTTATAAATCTAAATAGCTTGAGCTCTTTGAGTCTATCACTGTAGGGCATGTTTTCTAATCCTTTAATCAGTTGTGCAGCTCTTCTCTGAACCTTCTCCAATTGATCAACATACTTGCTTAGGGTGGACTATAATGAAGACAGCCCCTCTCGGTATCCCACTTGAAATCAGGGGAGGTATTTCTGTTAACAGGCTCTTGATGTTAGCATTGGGCATGGATCTGGAGAGGAGGTGTTCTCCAGCTCCATTGGAGCCCACATCTACTGGGTTTGTCTATGTGGGATGGAGGGGGAGGGGGAGAGTGCCCCACTTCATGGGACCCCAGTTGGTTCAGGGAATTAAAAGTATGAGCCTGGAGTTGGCTGTAGATACGGAGCATTCAACTAGCTACAGCACTCCCCATGCAGGTGGCTTTCCCAGCAGCAGGGAATGACCCTGCAACCTGCAGGGTTCTGACTGATTCCTTCACGTCCATCCTCCACTCTCCCAATTCACACACACGCTTCCTGGGCAGCAGGTCTGGACAAGCCACAGGCTCCGCTGTGGGGCTGAAGAGAGTCAGGATGGTTGAATAGCAGGATCTGAGCTCACGTTGCCATTCAGAGCAGTCTAGACTCTGATGGGGGGCTCGGCGGTCGCAAGTCATAGACTTTAAGGCCAGAAGGGACCATTGTGATCATCTAGTCACAGAACCTCACCCACCCACTCCTGTAACAGACCCCTAACCTCTGGCTAAGTTACCGAAGTCCCCAAATCACGATTTAAAAACTTCAAGTTACAGAGAATCCACCATTTACACTAGTTTAAACCAGCAAGTGACCCATGCCCCATGCTGCAGAGGAAGGTGAAAACCCCCCAGGGTCTCTGCCAGTGTGACCTGGGGAAAAATTCCTTCCCAACCCCAAATACGCCACTCAGTTGGACCCTGAACATGTGGGCAAGACCCACCAGCCAGACACCTGGGAATGAATTATCTGTAGTAAGTCAGAGCCCGACCTATTTAGTGTCCTGTTTCTGGTCGTTGGAGATATTTGCTGCTAGCATTTGCATTTGAGCTAGATGTCGTAGGCAATCTCATCATATCATCCCTCGCATAAACTTATCAAGCTCAAGCTTGAAGCCAGCTGTGTCTTCGGCCCTCACTGCTCTGCTCCCCTTTGGAGGCTGTTCCAGAACTTCACTCCTCTGATAGAAACTTTCATCTAATTTCAAGCCTAAATGTGTTGTTGGCCAGTTTACATCCATTTGTTCTTGTTCCGGCATTGGTGCTTAACTTAAATAATTCCTCTCTCTCCCTGGTGTTTATCCCTCTGATGTAGTTATAGAGAGCAATCATAACTCCCCTCAGCCTGCGTTTGGTTATGCTAAACAAGTCAAGCTCCTTAAGTCTCCTGTCCT
The DNA here is from genome assembly GCA_037349315.1 of Chelydra serpentina. Taxonomy (NCBI): domain Eukaryota; kingdom Metazoa; phylum Chordata; order Testudines; family Chelydridae; genus Chelydra; species Chelydra serpentina. The sequence continues at coordinate 3,359,050 of JBAIAC010000046.1, read as the reverse complement.
AAAGTAGGTTCTCCATTCCTCGGATCATCCTAGTAGCCCTTCTCTGCACCTGCTCTAGTTTGAATTCATCTTTCTGAAACATGGGAGACCAAAACCGCACACACTATTCCAGGTGAGGTCTCACCAGTGCCTTGTATAATGGTAGAATCATAGAATCATAGAATCATAGAATCTCAGGGTTGGAAGGGACCTCAGGAGGTCATCTAGTCCAACCCCCTGCTCAAAGCAGGACCAACCCCAACTAGATCATCCCAGCCAGGGCTTTGTCAAGCCTGACCTTAAAAACCTCTAAGGAAGGAGATTCCACCACCTCCCTAGGTAACCCATTCCAGTGCTTCACCACCCTACTAGTGAAAAAGTTTTTCCTAATATCCAACCTAAACCTCCCCCTCTGCAACTTGAGACCATTACTCCTTGTTCTGTCATCTTCTACCACTGAGAACAGTCTAGATCCATCCTCTTTGGAACCCCCTTTTAGGTAGTAACACTTCCCTAGTTCTACTGGAAATATCTTACCTGACGCATCCTAGAATTGCATTAGCTTTTTTCATGGCCGCAGAATGCCTCATTATTCTGTATCTCTTTCTTGGATCTGCTCTGTTAGGCCTTGCCCATGACTGGCAATGGGATTTTGGCTCCAACATGCCTAAATCCCTTTGAAAATGAGACTTAGACTCCTAAATCAATTAAGCATTACAATGCTGAGCACAGCAATACCTAAATACTTCTAAAAATCTGTGTCTAAGTGTCTTAGGCTCCCTTAAGCCCTTGTCTACACATAAAAGTAGTACCTCTTATACATAGTCTTCCTATGGTTTCCTTGTGCCTGAGCATCCCGTGACTGACTCGGTTATAGGAGTGTGATTTTCATGACATATCGCTGAAGAGTTGCTTTCATTGTGGCAGTGCACATCTCTCCAGGACAGGTGTAATTAAAGCAGTATAAATGTTCTTATACCCACACCGGAAGGGAAATAAGCTATAATGGCATAATGCACCTTTATATCAGTATAATTGCATGCACACCAGGGGTTGTACTGGGATCGCTATTTCAGTTTTAAAAAATCATTTCCTTCCCCCCACACACCCACAGCTGACATTTTTTACTAGCGAGACAAGGTGCTTGAGGTACTATCTTTGATTAAACCAACTTCTGTTGGTGAGAGAGACAAACTTTCGAGCTTAGGGCAGATCTACGCTGTCTGGTCCAGTTACGACTAAGTCAACCTAAGTTACACAACTCCAGCTATGTGACGTAGCTTAGGTCAACTTACTGCAGCGTCTACACAGCGCTGGGTCGATGGGAGAAACTCTCCTGTCAACATACCTTACGCTTCTCGTTCCAGTGGTTTACCGGAGTCGACGGGAGAGCAATCTGCGGTCGAGTTAGTGGGTCTTCACTAGACCCGCTAAATCAACCTCCGGTGGATCGATTGCTGCAGGGTCAATCCTCAGTAAATGTAGACATACAGAGCTGTTCAGAAGAAGACACCGTGTAAGCTCAAAATTGCTTATTCATAGATTCATAGATTCTAGGGCTGGAGGGGACCTCGAGAGGTCATTGAGTCCAGCCCCCTGCCCTCATGGCAGGACCAAATACTGTCTAGACCATACCTGATAGACATTTATCTAACCTACTCTTAAATATCTCCAGAGATGGAGATTCCACAACCTCCCTGGGCAGTTTATTCCAGTGTTTAACCACCCTGACAGTTAGGAACTTTTTCCTAATGTCCAACCTAAACCTCCCTTGCTGCAGTTTAAGCCCATTGCTTCTTGTTCTATCCTTAGAGGCTAAGGGTACATCTATACTTACCTCCGGGTTCAGCGGTAAGCAATCAATCTTCTGGGATCGATTTATTGCATCTTGTCTAGACGCGATAAATCGATCCCGGAAGTGCTCGCCATCGACACCGGTACTCCTGCTCACTGCGAGGAGTAAGCGCTGTCAACGGGGGAGCCTGCCCGCCACATGTGGACCCGCGGTAAGTGCTTTGAAGATCGAACTAAGATACTTTGACTTCAGCTACGTTATTAACGTAGCTGAAGTTGCGTATCTTAGTTCGAATCGGGGGATTAGTGTGGACGAGCCCTAAAATGAACAAGTTTTCTCCCTCCTCCTTATGACACCGTTAGATACCTGAAGACCGCTATCATGTCCCCTCTCAGTCTTCTCTTTTCCAAACTAAACAAACCCAATTCCTTCAGCCTTCCTTCATAGGTCATGTTCTCTAGACCCTTAATCATTCTCGTTGCTCTTCTCTGGACCCTCTCCAATTTCTCCACATCTTTCTTGAAATGCGGTGCCCAGAACTGGACACAATACTCCAGATGAGGCCTAACCAGCGCAGAGTAGAGCAGAAGAATAACGTCTCGTGTCTTGCTCACAACACACCTGTTAATGCAGCCCAGAATCAAGTTTGCTTTTTTTGCAACAGCATCACACTGTTGACTCATATTTAGCTTGTGGTCCACTATAACCCCTAGATCCCTTTCTGCCATACTCCTTCCTAGACAGTCTCCTCCCATTCTGTATGTGTGAAACTGATTGTTCCTACCTAAGTGGAGCACTTTGCATTTGTCCTTATTAAACTTCATCCTGTTTACCTCTGACCATTTCTCCAATTTGTCCAGATCATTTTGAATTATGACCCTATCCTCCAAAGCAGTTGCAATCCCTCCCAGTTTGGTATCATCTGCAAACTTAATAAGCGTACTTTCTATGCCAATATCCAAGTCGTTGATGAAGATATTGAACAGAGCTGGTCCCAAAACAGACCCTTGCGGAACCCCACTCGTTATACCTTTCCAGCAGGATTGGGAACCATTAATAACTACTCTCTGAGTACGGTTATCCAGCCAGTTGCGCACCCACCTTATAGTAGCCCCATCTAAGTTGTATTTCCCTAGTTTATTGATAAGAATATCATGCGAGACCGTATCAAATGCCTTACTAAAGTCTAGGTATACCACATCCACCGCTTCTCCCTTATCCACAAGACTCGTTATCCTATCAAAGAAAGCTATCAGATTGGTTTGACATGATTTGTTCTTTACAAATCCATGCTGGCTATTCCCTATCACCTTACCACCTTCCAAGTGTTTGCAGATGATTTCCTTAATTACTTGCTCCATTATTTTCCCTGGCACAGAAGTTAAACTAACTGGTCTGTAGTTTCCTGGGTTGTTTTTATTTCCCTTTTTATAGATGGGCACTATATTTGCCCTTTTCCAGTCTTCTGGAATCTCTCCTGTCTCCCATGATTTACCAAAGATAATAGCTAGAGGCTCAGATACCTCCTCTATTAGCTCCTTGAGTATTCTAGGATGCATTTCATCAGGTCCTGGTGACTTGCAGGCATCAACTTATCTAAGTGATTTTTAACTTGTTCTTTTTTTATTTTATCTTCTAAACCTTCCCCCTTCCCATTAGCATTCACTATGTTAGGCATTCCTTCAGACTTTCTCGGTGAAGACTGAAACAAAGAAGTCATTAAGCATCTCTGCCATTTCCAAGTTTCCTGTTATTGTTTCTCCCTCCTCACTGAGTAGTGGGCCTACCCTGTCCTTGGTCTTCCTCTTGCTTCTAATGTATTGATAAAAAGTTTTCTTGTTTCCCTTTATTCCTGTAGCTAGTTTGAGCTCATTTTGTGCCTTTGCCTTTCTAATCTTGCCCCTGCATTCCCGTGTTGTTTGCCTATATTCATCCTTTGTAATTTGTCCTAGTTTCCATTTTCTATAAGACTCCTTTTTATTTTTTAGATCTTGCAAGATCTCGTGGTTAAGCCAAGGTGGTCTTTTGCCACATTTTCTATCTTTCCTACCCAACGGAATAGTTTGCTTTTGGGCCCTTAATAGTGTCCCTTTGAAATACTGCCAGCTCTCCTCAGTTGTTTTTCCCCTCAGTCTTGATTCCCATGGGACCTTACCTATCAGCTCTCTGAGCTTACCAAAATCCGCTTTCCTGAAATCCATTGTCTCTATTTTGCTGTACTCCCTTCTACCCTTCCTTAGAATTGTGAACTCTATGATTTCATGATCACTTTCACCCAAGCTGCCTTCTACTTTCAAGGTCTCAACGAGTTCCTCCCTATTTGTTAAAATCAAATCTAGAACAACTTCCCCCCTAGTAGCTTTCTCAACCTTCTGAAATAAAAAGTTGTCTGGAATGCAGTCCAAGAACTTATTGGATAGTCTGTGCCCTGCTGTGTTATTTTCCCAACATATATCTGGATAGTTGAAGTCCCCCATCACCACCAAATCCTGGGCTTTGGATGATTTTGTTAGTTGTTTAAAAAAAGCCTCTTCCACCTGGTTAGGTGGCCTGTAATAGACTCCTAGCATGACATCACCCTTGTTTTTTACCCCTTTTAGCCTAACCCAGAGACTCTCAACACTTCCGTCCCCTATGTCCATCTCCACCTCAGTCCAAGTGTGTACATTTTTAATATATAGGCAACACCTCCTCCCTTTTTCCCCTGTCTGTCCTTCCTGAGCAAGCTGTACCCATCCATACCAACATTCCAATCATGTGTATTATCCCACCAAGTTTCGGTGATGCCAACAATGTCATAGTTGAATTTATTTATTAGCACTTCCAGTTCTACCTGCTTATTACCCATACTTCTCGCATTTGTATACAGGCATCTAAGATACTGATTTGATCTTGCCTCCCAGTTTTGCCCTGACCCTCCTATCTCTGTCATTAGAGCCCACGCTCCCTCCTATTTCCGACCCATCTCCCAGGTCCCCATGTTCTCCACTTACCTGTGGACTTTGCTTACCTGAACCTAGTTTAAAGCCCTTCTCACTATGTTAGCCAGTCTGTATCCAAATAGGGTCTTTCCCCTCCTCGAAAGGTGAATGCCATCTCTGCCTAGCAGTTCTTCCTGGATTAGCATCTCATGGTCGAGGAAGTCAAAGCCCTCCTGGCGACACCATCTTCGCAGCCAAGCATTCACCTCCACGATGCACCTGTCTCTGCCCGTGCCCCTACCTTTGACAGGAAGGATCAAAGAGAATACCACCTGCGCTCCAAACTCCTTCACCCGTTCGCCCAGAGCCCTGTAGTCACTCTTGATCTGCTCAGTGTCACACCTCACAGTATCATTTGTGCCCACATGGATGAGTAGCAGGGGTAGTAGTCAGAGGGCCGGATAATCCTTGACAATGCCTCCGTAACGTCTCGGATACAGGCCCCCGGCAGGCAGCATACCTCCCGAGATGAAATGTCAGGGCAACAGATGGGCGCCTCCGTCCCCCTCAGCAGAGAGTCTCCGACCACCACTACCCTACATTTCCTATTCGCAGTGGTGGCAGCAGACTTCCCAGCCTTAGGGGTACGAGGCTTCTCCTCCTCTGCTGTAGGGGGAGATTCCTTCTCTCCTGTATCAAGAAGAGCATAACGGTTTCCTATTACCACGGTGGCAGGGTTTGGAGCAGGGGTGGAGCACTGCCTGCTGCCAGAAGTAATCAGCTGCCAGTGTCCACCCTGAGCCATTTCCTCCTCCACCAGTGGTGTGTCAGCAGTCCTGTGTAGTGGGACAGCTACCTCAGCTGTCTCCACATGGACACTGTCCAGGAATTGTTCATGGACTTGGATGCTCCTCAATCTAGCCACCTCCTCCTGTAGCTCTCCCACCTGCTGCCTGAGAGATTCCACCAGCAGGCACCTGTCACATTGGATGGTCCCCCCAGCCTGGATATCAGTAAGTGGGAATTGCAAGTTACAGTCCCTGCAAAACCACACCAGGATCTGGGTAGAAGCATCCATGTTCAGGCGCTCTGTCTGGCTACAGGCGCAGGTGGAGGAGACAGAAGCAGTGCTGGCACAGGTGTTGTGGGCCTTCCTAACCATCGTAGACCTCCCTCTGTCAAACTCCCTCTCAAACAATCAAGGGAACAGGGTCAGACACTCAGTCCCAACTGCCACAACAGCTGAAACTGAAATCACCTGAAATCAGAATCAAAATTTAAATTCAAACAGTCAAACACACACACTCCCACCAACAGCTAGTACTCACTCTCACCTGGTAGCCTGTTCAGCCGCGGGATCTCTTGCTCTCCCTCTCAAACTCCCCTGTCTGCAGCCCCCTATCCGCTCTGCTCCCCTGGTCGCTCTGCCTCTGGCTTTAGTTTGGGTTAAAGGTTTTGGGAATGGCAAGTATACCTCGCCCCCTTCCCAACTCCCTCTCAAAACTCCCTGTTAGCAGCCCTGGTCGCAAAGCTCCCTGGTCGCTTGCTCGCTGCTTTATAAAGCCCTGGCCTCCCTGATTAGCCCCGCCCCCTGATTAAGGCTCAGCCACTGAACAGAGGCTTCTAGGTTTCAAGCCTGGTGTAGAAGCTCACAGCTTCCAACTGCCAGCCACAGCACACGGTCCTTCAAACAAACAAATGAACAAACAGACAGACACAAGCTCAGCACACAGCAAGTACCCCCAAACACACACTACAGACAGCCACTTACCCCAAGGGTCCTGTATTTGCTCCTGCTTTACCTGGAGAAATCCCTCTCAAAACTCCCTGTTAGCAGCCCCTGTTCGCAAAAAGGGGCTGTCTCTTTTACCAGCGTCCCATAAAAGCTATTACATCACCCACCTTGTTTCTCTCATATTCTGGGGCCAACCCAGCTACAGCAATACTGCATACATTTTTTACAAGCACAAAATCTGGCTGTAGGCCAGGTTCAAGCCACATGGGCACTTTAGAAAATATTACTCCGTTAGGGCTTGGTTGAAAAATTCCCAACCTGCATTTTTAACACAATTATTTTCTCCCTGTGGAATGTCAGATTTCCTCAACCATTTTTGGTTGTGGGTTATTTTTCGTTTGTTTTGTTTTTGTTGTGCTTTGTTTTTTGCATTGTGTTTTTGTTGCTGTTTGTTTTGTAGCTGGAAAATGTTTCAGTTTTTGGGCTTTCGTTTTTTTTTTACAAAAACCATCATAATGCTCCACTGGCGAACAAAACCCCATTTTCCAACTGGACCAGACATTCTGATATTGGTTTAAATCAGGCTTATTTGGGGTTAGTTTAATTCAGTTAGGAATCAGCCTAACCTAAACTGCAGCTGAAGTTATGCAACTGGGAGTAGTCTAGTAAATAAAGCACTGGATGCTGGTGGTGAGGAAAGGAAGGGGAAGGATTAGATGACGTCTTGAGGTCCCTTCCAGCCTGACATTTCTGTGATTCCGTGGGAGTGGTGTGTTGGCAGCGGAAGGTTTTGAATGTGAAACGAAGATTGTAAAACTTCACAGACAGTACGGTTACATCTGCACCGCAAATAAAGACCCAATGCAGGCTGGGTCAACTGACTCGGGATCGTGGGGATCACGCTACTTGGCTAAAAGTAGCAGTGTAGACATTCGGGCTCAGGCTGGAATCCAGGCTCTGAAACCTGGGGAGCAGGGCGTGTCTCAGATCCCAGGCTCCAGCCCAAGACTGAACGTCTACACTGCTATTTTTAGCCCCATTGCACAAGCCCGGCTCAGTTGACCCTGTCTCTGAGACTTGCTGGCACAGGGTTTTGATGTTGTTTTTTTTGTGGTGTAGACATTCACTTATGACCTGAACATTTAGGGTAAAAATTCCCAGCACAGAGTTATGCTCAACCAAGCACAGAACAGAACCAGACCATGTACGATCTTCACTTTCAGTCAAACCAGCTGGAATGCTGACTATTAACAGCTCGTGAACCTCAGGCCAAGAGTAATTGCCGATAACGGCCAATAAGTTCGAATTCTGAATGCATTTGAGAAAAACTGTCATGAGCTCATAGATTTAAAGCTGGAGGGGCCCACTGTGATCATCTAGAGAACCTCACCCAGTAATTCCTGCACTGTGCCTAACCATTTGGCAGGGTATATCATTTAGAAAAAGACATCAAATTCTGATGGAAAGTCTACAAATCCCTTGGTAATCTGTTCCATGGGTTCAGGACCATCACCTTCAAAAAGTTGCATCTTCTTTCCACTGGATTGCCTTAGGCCATTGTCTGCCAGACTAAAGTTTCAAAGCAAGAGACTACGCTGATTTACACCAGCTGAGAATATGGCCCTAAATGCATCAGTAGTGTCTTGACACTGCGTTTGTACATGGACAATTGGCAAATGGAAAAAGGCAAAATTCACTGAGCATGTTATGTGCGCCAAACCTTTTGCCCAATTCTGTTCTTGTTAGCCATGAGTAAGCTAGATTCCACTGTGGTTTATGCATCATCAGTACAACCATGACCTGTCACAACTGGTGATACAATTAAGCATTAACAAAAAAAAAATCTTTAAGCAGATCTTAGCTGAAGTTATTGATATCCAGACAAATGCAAATTAGAAATAAGGCACACATTTTTTAACAATGAGGGTAATTGACCACTGGAGCAAACTACCCAGGGAAGTGATGGATTCTCCGTCTCTTGAGATTTTCAAATCCAGACTGGATTCATAGCTCCTAAGGTGAGACGGAACCACTGTGACCATCTAGTTTAACTTCCTGTATAGCACAGGCCAGAGAATTGCCCCAAAATAATTGGATGTTTTTCTAAAAGATCCACTCTTGGAATTATTTCGGGGCCGTTCTCTGGCCTGTGCTATACAGGGGGTCAGACTAGATCATCACAATGGTCCCTTCTGGCCTTCGAATCTTTGAGTTTTTGTTTGAACTAGAGCTGATCTCTTAGAAAAACACTGAGTCTTGATTTTAAAATTGCCAGTGATGGAGAATCGACCACAGCCCTTGGTAAATTGTTCTATTGGTGAATTACACTCACTGTTAAAAACACATATACCTTATTTCCCATCTGAATTTGTCTAGCTTGAACTTGCAACTCTTAGATCTTGTTCGACTTTGGCCGCTAGGTAAGTATTCACAGGGATCAAGTCATCCCTCAACCATCTCTTTGTTAAGTGAAATAGATTGAGCTCCTTGACTCATGTTTTCCAGTCCTTTAATCATTCTCATGGCTCTTTTTTGAACCCTCTCCAATTTATAAAGATGCTCTTTGAATTGTCGGCATGAGAACTGGACACAGTCGTCCAGCAGGAATCACACCAGTGCCAAATACTGAGTAAACGAACTTCTTTACTCCTACTCAAATTCCCCTGTTTATACGTCTCAGGATGCCTTTCTGGAAGATGCTTTAGCCGAACACAAGTTATTGGAATTAATGCACGGGTAACTGGGTGAAATTCTCTGGCTTGTGTTATATAGGTGGTCTGACTGGCTGACCTAAGGGTTCTCTCTGGCCTTAAAACCATCTGTGAATCTATGCCCCCTACCTGGTGCAGTCATTTACCTGAGACCAAAGTGTGCAGAATAAACACTTAGGGAATATTTTACATTCACCTTGCACAAGGCAATGTGTGGCTAGGAAGAGTCGGCCCCATGGAGACCAATCACAGTGGAACTTCCCCAGGGCTATTATAACCAGAGTGTAACTGCAATTTCAGACACAAAACTTTTAATAGCCCCTGATGTCGCTAATTTGCTGGCAGCGTCTCTGGGAGTCTCCAAAGGCCTCGCTCATCCCTTGATGTTCATTTATGCTTTCCATCATGAGATGGCTGAGGACGACTCGTGTTTTAATAAATCCCGGTGCAAGTGGCTGCAATCTTGCATCATTGTTCCTGGTGTGTCAGTGGGCTGTTCCCCCCCCGGGGAAACATCTCTGCGCAGACAGAGCAGTTTGATGCTATGCCAAAGAGATGATGAAATCCAAACACTCTCCATCCCAAATGTCTGTTCTCAGAAGACGGGAGCCAGGGCTCGGGTCAAGGTGGGTTTAGGCTGCGTTATTGTGAATCGAAGACCTGTATGAAAGGACCAGGTGGGAGTGACTCGGTGGAAAAAATATAGGTCGAGTCAGCTAGGTTTTCAAGCCAGCTCTTCAGTTGGTGTAAATCAGTTTAGCGCCTTTCACGTCAATGGAGCTATGGCTGATTTATCCCAGCTGGGATCTGGCCCCATAGAGTGGTGGCTGATTTACACTACCCAGGGACCTGGTCCCCTAATGTTTATAGCAATAAGCAAACAGGTCACGTCATCAGCAAAGGGAACAGAAAGCTGCCCAGCTGGGATTTCACCACCACGCCTGTGACCCCTGTGTGTGGAACCTGCCACTTTCACACCCACCCCATCATGTCTATTCCCCTGATCACGGGGAAGCTGAGTTGAAGTGTTCTCACGTTCACCAGAGGCCAGAGGGGCCTCCTCCTCCTTCGCCACATTATCTGGGCCCCTCATAAACATTAATGAATTTATCACACAACAAGCAGGCAGGAAGGCTGGGGAAAGTGAGTCATAGGTTGATGGAGTCCCAAGTTGACACAGGGAGAGTGTGGAAGAGCTGGTAACTGAATCCACCTCTCCAGGCCTAGTGTTGTGTCTTAACCAGCAAGAAGGCTTCCTCATGTTTGCAGTGAATCCAGATCTCGAGTGGCATTTTCATAGCTGGGCCTCTATACAGTGTATTCTGTGGCCTGCCTTACCGCAGGTGTTGCTGGTGAGTCGGGATGATCAGAAACTGGGAATTCCGTCCTGCAGGAATCTGATGTTTCTATTTTCCCCATTCCAGACTGAACGAAAAGCCAAAATTTTAAGATTTCCCACGTCCGAAAAATTCAGAAGAATTTCAATTCAGAACCATCATGGTGACAGCGACGAATCATTTCAGGGAGGGAAAAACATTTCGTTTCGGTGTCAATTCATTTTGTTTTCATGTTTATATTATAGTAAAGCGTTAAATATAGTAGAGTAGATAAACTATGTGTATATACAATATTAAAATATTAATTGTAATAGAATAGCAAAGTTTAAATGAAACGAAGCAATACTGACAAAAATATTTGCATATATAAATATAAGATTAAAATTAATATTTTGATTAGAATATAAATGTTGAAAGAAAATGGCGCAAAATGATAAAAGTTAAAACATCCGTACGATTAAAATCAATATTTTAATATACGTTTAAATGAAATTAATGCAGCACAACCAACAGTGGCCAATTACCCACTGGGCCAACGGGGCCAATGCCCAAGGGCTCCGGCCAATTGGGGGCACCAGAAAAATGGACACCCCAGCGCCCTGACCCACTCCGCCCACCCAGCGCGCCTGCCAGGGAGTAGGGTCGGGGCGTGGGGGCTTGCTCCGCTCTGCCTGCCTGGCACTCCAGAAGTCCAAGTTCATGTACCTGGTAAATAATCACGTCGTAACAATCACCCTGTTGTCTAAAGGCCCTGGCCCAGCTCTAGGAGCCTTTACCATTCCACAGTTGAAGCTGGAACGAGCACACACGGGCTGAAAGATGCCTCTCCAAATACTCAGTAAGTGGCTGGTGGTGCATAGCTCCCCTGCTTCTATGAGGCCCCATCTGGAAGCTTTCTGCCCCAGGGAATTCTTGTGCTGAAGCAGCATTTTATGGGTCCCCCTCCCCAATCTGCTCTTCTGATTGCAGAGATGGCATCATGTCAAACGTGGCCCCAAATTAAGGTAGTTGGATGTTTAAAAGCAAAATGTTACTGACCCAAAGTCCAATAGAAACAGTCCCAGGATTTTCCTGAATTCCTCCTGGGGGAGGGATAGCTCAGTGGTTTGAGCATTGGCCTCCTAAACCCAGGGTTGTGAGTTCAATCCTTGAGGGGGCCACTGAGGGATCTGGGGCAAAAAAATCTGTCAGGGGACAATACTTGGTCCTGCTAGTGAAGGCAGGGGACTGGACTCGATGACCTTTCAAGGTTGTTCCAGTTCTAGGAGATTGGCATATCTCCATTTATTTATTTATAAGCTAAATAAATCCTCCCATGGGCTATTGCAGGAGAAACATGGAATGAGCCTGCCTGCTGTTTTCATTGCTCAGCTCAAAAACAATAGACTCATAGACTTTAAGGTCAGAAGGGACCATTATGATCATCTAGTCTGACCTGCACAACGCAGGCCACAGAATCTCACCCACCCACTCCTGGAATAATCCTCTCACCTATGTCTCAGCGATTGAAGTCCTCAAATCATGGTTTAAAGACTTCAAGATGCAGAGAATCCTCCAGTAAGTGACCCGTGCCCCATGCTGCAGAGGAAGGCGAAAAACCTCCAGGGCCTCTGCCAATCTACCCTGGAGGAAAATTCCTTCCCGACCCCAAATATGGCGATCAGCTGAACCCCGAGCATGGGGGCAAGACTCACCACCCAGACACCCAGGAAAAAGTTCTCTGTAGTAACTTCTAACATCCCATCATTGACCATTGGTCCTATTTACCACTGATGGCAATTAATTGACCTTTGACTAAGATCATGTTATCCCATCAAACCATCCCCTCCATAAACGTATCTAGCTTAATCTTGAAGCCAGATAGGTCTTTTGCCCCCACTGCTTCCCTTGGAAGGCTGTTCCAGAACTTCACTCCTCTGATGGTTAGAAACCTTCGTCTAATTTCAAGTCTAAACTTCCTGATGGCCAGTTTATATCCATTTGTTCTTGTGTCCACATTGGTACTGAGCTGAAATAATTCCTCTCCCTCCCTGGTATTTATCCCTCTGATATATTTAAAGAGAGCAATCATATCTCCCCTCAGCCTTCTTTTGGTTAAGGTAAACAAACCAAGCTCCTTGAGTCTCCTTTCATACGACAGGTTTTCCATTCCTCGGATCATCCTAGTGGCCCTTCTCTGTACCTGTTCCAGTTTGAATTCATCCTTCTTAAACATGGGAGACCAGAACTGCCCACAGTATTCCAAATGAGGTCTCACCAATGCCTTGTATAACGGTACTAACACCTCCTTTCTCTACTAGAAATACCTCGCCTAATGCATCCCAAGACCGCATTAGCTTTTTTCACAGCCACATCACATTGGCGACTCATAGTCATCCTGTGATCAACCAGGACTCCGAGGTCCTTCTCCTCTTCCGTTACTTCCAACTGATGCGTCCCCAGCTTATAACTAAAATTCTTGTTATTAATCCCTAAATGCATAACCTTACACTTCTCACTATTAAATTTCATCCTATTACTATTACTCCAGTTTACAAGGTCATCCAGATCTTCCTGTAGGATATCCCTATCCTTTTCTGAATTGGCAATACCTCCCAACTTTGTGTCATCTGCAAACTTTATTAGCACACTCCCACTTTTGGTTCCGAGGTCAGTAATAAAAAGATTAAATAAAATTGGTCCCAAAACTGAACCTTGAGGAACTCCACTAGTAACCTCCCTCCAACCTGACAGTTCACTTTTCAGTATGACCCGCTGTAGTCTCCCCTTTAACCAGTTCCTTATCCACCTCTCAATTTTCATATTGATCCCCATCTTTTCCAGTTTAACCAATAATTCGACAATGCAAAAAATAAACAGGAGTGCCGGGCTGGGGGGCAGGGCAAGCCCCCGTGCCCTGACCCCATTTCCCCAGCAGGAGTGCAGGGGGGACTGCAGGCAGAAGGGGTGGGGAGGGCCCCCCTCACTTGCTCTGGCCCTGGGCCCCACAAAACCCTAATCCACCCCTGCCTAAATCTCCCTTGCTGCAGATTAAGCCCATTACTTCTTGTCCTGCCCTCAGTGAACATGGAGAACAATTGATCCCCATCCTCTTTATCCCAGGTGCTTATTGTTTTTCTGCTTTGGGCATGATCTAGGTAGGACATTCACCAGCTCACCGCTGTGGCAATGTACTGGCTATCAAATCTAGATATACATTTGTAATCGTTGCTACCTACCCAAGCCATACGAAAGATGACTTCATGCCAGAGTTTGTGTGCGCTCCCCATTCCCCCCTTCTCTATATACCCGGGTCCTCCATTCCTCCTTCCTGTTTTCTGATCTTCCCCCAAATCAGGAGGGTTCTGCCTAGAACATTCCCTTAAGTTTAGGAATTGAGCCAATGTGGCACTCAGAAGGCATCACATTCTAGACAGACAATGCCATCAATTTGCATGTAAGACCTTGCTTGGCTTGGCCAACGAGACACCAAGCAGTGAGGGGTTCTTCACAAAGATGCCAGGAGAGCTTGTGTTAAAGACGTTATTTTAATATTACTTGGTTGCTAGCACCTAGATGGGAGCTGTCCACACAAAGAGAGGGAGACAGGCCCTTCCCCAGAGAGTTTTACAGTCTAAATAAAAGATGGGAATGGAAATATGGGTACAGAAAGAACCCAAGTCTCATAAACCAACACAATCCTGGGATACATAAACAGGGGAATCTCAAGTAGGAGTAAAGAAGATATTTTGTGTCTGTATTTGGCACTGGTGCGACTGCTGCTGGAATCCTGTGTCCAGTTCTGGTGCCCACCATTCAACAAGGACATTGATCAACTGGAGAGGGGTCAGAGAAGAGCCACAAGAAGGATTAAAGGGTTAGAAAACCTGCCTTATAATGATAGACTCCAGGAATGCGATCTTCTTAGCTTAATGAAGAGAAGGTTGAAGAGTGACTTGATCCCAATCTGCAAGTATCTACATGGGGGACAAACATTTAATAACGGGCTCTTCAATCTATCAGAGGAAGATCTAACATGAGCCAACGGGTGGAAGTTGAAGCTCGGCAAATTCGGACTGGAACTAAGGTGTAAATGTTTAACAGTGAGAGTAATTAACCATTAGAACAATTTACCAGGGGTCATGGTGGAATCTCCGTTACTGACAATGTTTAAATCAAGATTGAATGTTTTGTGTTGGGTTTTGTTTTTTTAATTGATCTAGTTCCTCAGAATTATTTGGGGGCAGTTCTCTGGCCTGGGTTATACAGGAGGTCGGACTGGATGATCACAGTGGTCCCTTCTGGGCTTGGAACCTGTGAATCTCTAATGCCCAATCTACAGTCTGTGTGTCAGGCCTTACTGCCTTTTCCCTTCGCAACACAGAAACCAGAGCCTGCTCCTGGCCTCAGCAGGCAGCTCTCTGTTTCTCTCAGCAGCCCGTGCCCTGCATTTGCATATGAACTCAAGGAGGGTTGATCTGAAATAGTCTGTTGATTTTTTTTAATGGAAAATAGGGGTGGGGGGGGAAATTGTTGCAGAAAGCTGCCCACTTTAATCAAAAAACCCTATACCTAAAATATTCCAACTTTGAAATGCCAGTCCAGTGCCTCCTGAGAGCTGTACTTCAGTTACCTCAATTCCCCATTCTTCTCCATGAGCCTGGCCCTCCAGTGAACTACATCTCCCATGAGGCATCCATCGCTCCCTTTCTCCAAGACAGGATATCATGAAGCATCGTGGGAGATGTAGTCCGTGCAGGGAGCCTGGTCTATAGAGAATGGGAGCGTGAGGCACCTAAACTACAACTCCCATAAGGCACTGTGGTGGCTCAGAAAGAAGAGGGAGGCTGTGGTGCATCATGGGAAATGTAGTCCTACCAAGGCCAGTCTATAGAGGAGAATGGGAGCATGAGGCTCCTGAACTACAACTCCCATGAGCACCTGTGGCGACGTTTCAGAATAGAAATATTTCCAATTTTGAACTTTTGCCAAAAAGTTGAAATTCAGCACAGAAAAACAAAACATTTGCCACCAGCTCTACTCACCAGCCACAACCCCCACCCTTGCATGGCAGTAGTGACTGCCACATACAAGGTTGCCAAAGCTCACAGCAGCAGCTTGCAGGCTTCTTGCTAATACCATGAGCGAAGAAATGGCCACCAACTAGGCCTCAGGTCAATAATTATTTCTATTGTGCTAGTGCTTAGGCGTCCAAGTCATGGCTCAGGGCCCCATTGTACTAAGCACTGTACGTTATTTATTAAGTGTATTATGGCAGCGCTAGGCAACATTGCACTAGGTGCTGTACAAACACAGAACAAAGAGACAGGGACTTCCCTGAAGAGCTGACAACCTGGAGTATAAGCCAAGAGACACCAGCTGGAGACAGGCAGATGGGAGGCACAAGGAGACAATATTGGTCCGCATGGCGGGCAGGAGTCTCAGCTCACCAGCCCCTTACCCGGGGTCGAGTTGTTTGTAGGCATGGCGGCAAAGGGAAGTTTTTGGGTGGGGTTGGGAGGCAGATTATGAGGTGGGTTTGTGGGGGGTTCAGAGGGAGCTCCCCCCAAGCGTGACAGGCAGCAGGGGAGAAAGCATCATGGGGCTTGTTTGAAAATGTACCAAGGGAGGTGATGGAGGGTGGGATCATGGGCCAGCTGGAGGTGGGAGCCGACCTCTTGAGAGCGAATGAGAGAGAGTCAGTCGGGGATTGGCCCTCAAGGGCCTTGGAAGAAATAGCCACAAGGTGGGTAAGCAGCACTATCCCTGGGTTATAGGTATGGAAACTGAAACTTGGACATTAAGGAACGTTGCACCAGATCTGATCTAGTCATGGAACTTGGCTGTTCCCAGCTCCTAGGCCTGTCTGCACACCATGATGCCACGCCACCCTTGATCCCAACTGTCTGTGAGACGCTTGGGCTTTCTGGAAGCACAGGTCCTTGCAGGTCTGACTCAGCTGGATTTATTGCCAATGTGCTCAGTGCTGCAGAAACTGCAAAGGAAAAAGCTACCTCCAAGGAACTTATCATCTAAAACATCCCTCCACGCCGTGTCGGTCTGTCAAAGGAAACCTGCACAACACCTGCTAAAGACGAGCCTGGGCGCTTAAATTCGCAACTTTGCTAGACGGTGAAGATCATGAACGCACAGGCACCTGATTTATGGCTCATTTCAAAAATCTATAACTTACCCTCCTTCTTTGTCCTCTGACTGCAGCGGTAATAACGGGCCATTCCACCTTGAATGGTCTCTGACAATATGTGTTAGCTCCTTATCCTAACTGTTCCATCTTGGAACATCCTGAGCACCTTTCCCAGACCTGAAGAGCTCTGTGGAGTTCAAGAGCTTGTCTCTTTCACCAACAGAAGTTGCTCTAATAAAAGATATGACATCACCCACCTTGTCTGTCTATTAGACATAGGAACTTAGACCACAGGATTGGAAATAACCCATTGGGTCACTGAGTCCAGCCCTTTCTAGTACAGGGCTGTCATAGCATTCCTTTCAGAAACTATTAAACTCCATCTTCAAAGCAGTTAGCCTGGTTTCCCCCCACTCCTTCTATCCGGTGGCTATTTCAGAACCTCCCTTCCCTGAGGATCCTCGCATGTCCAGCCTCAGTTTACCCATGGCCCGTTTATCCCCATTTTTTCCTGTGCCAACACTGTCCTTTAGCTTCCATAGCTTTTCTGCCTCCATATTGTTCAGCCCCTAATGTATTTATGGAGAGCAATCAGTTCTCTGTAAGCCCTTTGGGGTAGGAACTGTCTCTTGCTGTATGTCTGTACAGTACCTGGAACAACGGAGGCCCAATCTGGGCAGAGGCGTCTAGACACTGTGCCATCCTATCAACGACGCATAATGAAATCCAATGGCTGGGAGAAGAAGCCAGACAAATTCAAACTAAAATAAGGCACACATTTTTAACAGTGAAGGTAGTGAACCTTTGGGGGAAATTCTCTGGCCAGTGCTACACAAGAAAGATGAGATGATCACAAAGGTTTTCTGTCGACTTAGCTCCTGTCTTTCAGGGAGGAGGATTGCCAACGCCAATGGGAGAAACCCTCCTGGTGGCATAGCTAGTATCTATACTGAAGGATAAATAAAATTAAAAATTGTGGGGTTCTGAGATACTGCGGTGAAGGGGGCCAATGAAATACCCCATCAATGTTGTATTTGAGAGCCTAAGATACACAGCATTTTTTCTGAAATAATAGATTTTAAGGCTGAAAGGGACCCTTAGATCATCTAGCCTGAGCTCCTGGATATCACAGGCCATTAAATTTCACTATGTCACCCCAGCACTGGGTCCAATAACTCCTGTTTAACCAAAGTATATCTTCCAGAAAGGCATCTGGTCCTGATTTGAATCAGTGCTCAGCTCAAAAGCAGCTGGCTGAAACAGAACCTGGACAAGACAGAGAGGACTTTGGCAGGAAGAGGGTGAGTTCCCGATAAATAGTTCTTTCACCACTGAAGTTCTGTACCATAGTCCACTTTACCCAGTCAAATGCCTGCTAGTGTCCTGGGAAATAAGCCAGGAGCTTTAGGAGAAAGGATATTGAGGAAGGGAGAACCACTCTTGGATAAACCCAGTTTGAGCTTCATGCACAAAAAAAGTTTTCACTTTACACAAGGGAAGACATTTACTTTACCATGTTCGTGCCCAGAGAAGATTCCTCTCATAGACTCATAGACTTTAAGGTCAGAAGGGACCATTATGATCATCTAGTCTGACCTCCTGCACAATGCAGGCCACAGAATCTCACCCACCCACTCCTGGAATAATCCTCTTACCTATGTCTCAGCTATTGAAGTCCTCAAATCATGGTTTAAAGACTTCAAGATGCAGAGAATCCTCTGGTAAGTGACCCGTGCCCCATGCTGCAGAGGAAGGCAAAACAAAACAAAAACAAAAAACAACAAAAAAAAAACCCAACCTCCAGGGCCTCTGCCAGTCTACCCTGGAGGAAAATTCCTTCCCGACCCCAAATATGGCGATCAGCTGAACCCCAAGCATGTGGGCAAGACTCACCAGCCAGACACCCAGGAAAAAGTTCTCTGCAGTAACTTCTAACATCCCATCATTGACCATTAGTCCTATTTACCACTGATGGCAATTAATTGACCTTTGACTAAGATCATGTTATCCCATCAAACCATCCCCTCCATAAATGTATCTAGCTTAATCTTGAAGCCAGTTAGGTCTTTTGCCCCCACTGCTCCCCTTGGAAGGCTGTTCCAGAACTTCACTCCTCTGATGGTTAGAAACCTTCATCTAATTTCAAGTCTAAACTTCCTGATGGCCAGTTTATATCCATTTGTTCGTGTGTCCACAATGGTACTGAGCTGAAATAATTCCTCTCCCTCCCTGGTATTTATCCCTCTGATATATTTAAAGAGAGCAATCATATCTCCCCTCAGCCTTCTTTTGGTTAAGGTAAACAAACCAAGCTCCTTGAGTCTCCTTTCATACGACAGGTTTTCCATTCCTCAGATCATCCTAGTGGCCCTTCTTTGTACCTGTTCCAGTTTGAATTCATCCTTCTTAAACATGGGAGACCAGAACTGCCCACAATATTCCAAATGAGGTCTCACCAATGCCTTGTATAACGGTACTAACACCTCCTTATCTCTACTAGAAATACCTCGCCTAATGCATCCCAAGACCGCATTAGCTTTTTTCACAGCCACATCACATTGGCAACTCATAGTCATCCTGTGATCAACCAGGACTCCAAGGTCCTTCTCCTCTTCCGTTACTTCCAACTGATGCGTCCCCAGCTTATAACTAAAATTCTTGTTATTAATCCCTAAATGCATAACCTTACACTTCTCA
Source organism: Chelydra serpentina (assembly GCA_037349315.1). Classification (NCBI taxonomy): domain Eukaryota; kingdom Metazoa; phylum Chordata; order Testudines; family Chelydridae; genus Chelydra; species Chelydra serpentina. The sequence continues at coordinate 3,339,751 of JBAIAC010000046.1, read as the reverse complement.
CTATTAAATTTCATCCTATTACTATTACTCCAGTTTACAAGGTCATCCAGATCTTCCTGTAGGATATCCCGATCCTTTTCTGAATTGGCAATACCTCCCAACTTTGTGTCATCTGCAAACTTTATTAGCACACTCCCACTTTTGGTGCTGAGGTCAGTAATAAAAAGATTAAATAAAATTGGTCCCAAAACTGAACCTTGAGGAACTCCACTAGTAACCTCCCTCCAACCTGACAGTTCACCTTTCAGTATGACCCGCTGTAGTCTCCCCTTTAACCAGTTCCTTATCCACCTCTCAATTTTCATATTGATCCCCATCTTTTCCAATTTAACCAATAATTCCTCATGTGGTACTGTATCAAATGCCTTACTGAAATCGAGGTAGATTAGATCCACTGCATTTCCTTTATCTAACAAATCTGTTACTTTCTCAAAGAAGGAGATCAAGTTGGTTTGGCACAATCTACCTTTTGTAAAACCATGTTGAAATTTGTCCCAATTGCCATTGACCTCAAGGTCCTTAACTACTTTCTCCTTCAAAAATTTTTCCAAGACCTTGCATACTACAGATGTCAAACTAACAGGTCTGTAGTTACCCGGGTCACCTTTTTTCCCTTTCTTAAAAATAGGAACTATATTAGCTATTCTCCAGTCAAACGGTACAACCCCTGAGTTTAGAGATTCATTAAAAATTTTTGCTAATGGGCTTGCAATTTCATGTGCCAGTTCCTTTAGTATTCTTGGATGAAGATTATCTGGGCCGCCTGATTTACTCTCACTAAGATGTTCAAGTTTGGCTTCTACCTCGGATATGGTAATATCTACCCCCACATCCTTATTCCCATTTGTCATGCTGCCACTATTCCTAAGCTCCTCATTAAAGACTGAGGCAAAGTATTTGTTTAGATATTGGGCCATGCCTAGATTATCCTTAACCTCCACTCCATCCTCAGTGTTTAGCGGTCCCACTTCTTCTTTCTTTGTTTTCTTCCTATTTATATGGCTATAAAACCTTTTACTATTGGTTTTAATTCCCTTTGCAAGGTCCAATTCGACATGCCTTTTAGCCTGTCTCACTTTATCCCTACATGCTCTGACCTCAATAAGGTAGGTTTCTTTGCTGATCCCTCCCATCTTCCACTCCTTGTATGCTTTCTGTTTTTTCTAAAGATCCCTGAATTCTCCAAACCAAGGCACATCTTCACTAGGAAAAAAAAATGTGTTCTTAATTTAACTAACAGAAGTTCATGAGGATTTTACATCATGTTAGTTAATTTGAGTTAAAAACACACCTTTTTTCCCCATTAAGGGCTTGAGAAAAAGAGAAGATAGGTGTGAAGGTTGCAGACAATTTTAGGTGCATCTCTGCAATATGTAACAGATTTAAAATTAGAGCTGTGTGAATAACTCATTTTTTTGGTTCATGGCAGTTCCAAAAACTAACACATTTTTTAATTTCAGCAAAAACGTTAAAAAATAGTTTGACCCAAAATGAAACATTTTGTTTTGATTTTGAGCCTTTTAAAAAACAATAAAATAAATAAAAGTGACAGAAATTTCTAAACAAAAAGTCATTTTGAATCAAAACACTATTTCAAAAATGTTGAAACAAAACATTTTTATTCTGAATTTTTGGGGTTTTTTTTTTGGGGGGGGGGGGGTATTTTTTTTACCAAAACAAAAAAATCAAACCACATTCCTAAAATGTTTCAGTCAACCAGAATCTGCATTTGTCAGCCAAAAAAAAAAAGTCTCATACAAAAAACTTCACCTAGTTCCAGTTGAAACTTTGGCTCCCCTTGAGATTCTGACATTTGTGGAGTTTATTTGGGGAATTTAACCAGCTAATGAGATTCATTCTGAAGCTATTTTGCCATCGGAGCTCTGTACCATAGTCCACTTTACCTAGTCAAATGCCTTTTAGTATCTGGGGAAATAAGCCAGGAGCTATAGGAGAAAGGATATTGAGGAACAGAGAACCACCAGTTTGATCTTGGATAAACCCAGTTTGAGCTTAATGCACAAAAGAAGTTTTCACTTTACACAATCTACCTGCGGTTGAATTGTAAAAATCACCATTTAATAATCATTGGCTGAGACCAGTAATGATCACTGGGTCCTTCAACCTTCCCTCCCCACCCCGCCCCCCCCCAAAAAAAAAAGAATCAAAGAAATATTAGCTAGGGATATTTACATTCCCCTTTATAAATTCTGGATCCCAGCTGCCTCAATACCGAATCCCCCTCACTGAGCCATGCACTCAGGTACACACACAGGGGAGGGGCAGAAAAAACAGAATGAGAAGCAACTCCCAGACTTCAATGCAGAGAATTACATCCCAAACAGGATCTTCAGCTCTCTCACTCCACTTTGGGCAAAGTGCACTGCAGAGACGGGATGAGAGCCCAGGGGCTCTGTATGTCCTCCAGCAGCATCCGTGCTGCTCTGACCTCCCCAGAGAGACACGTTCAAACCCTGTTTCACAGGAAGCAGCAATGAAACCTCCCCTCGATTTTCCGTGTGACTGAGCCGCAGAACTGGAGCCTGATCCAGAATCTGTTGACTTCAAACAGGTGACTGGTGATTGACTGCAGCAGGCTTTGGATGAGGAGCTGGATTTCTACCCCCTTCATAGAGCAGTTTCTTGCCGGCTGGCTATGGCTTTCCCTCAAGGATTCTGTCTGCCATCAGCAAGTGTTTTGGTCAGTCCTCCCGCCTTAGATATTGGGGTCAGAGAGAGCCCCGTTGCTCTTACCTGCACAAACAGGTGTCTCTTTCAGAGCCCAACAATTTCACCAGCATGTTTTCAGCAACGCATGTGCCCAGTGCATCATTTCCCAGGACTCAGAACATTCAGGCTGGTCTGCCATGGGTTCCACTCATCCATCCATCACATTGCTGGCTTTGGTCAGTACCTTTGGTGCATTATTGTGTTCCTGATCTCTAGTCCGTGGATTTCCTCTCCAGCCCGTCACACTTGGGTCGGGGCCAGTGGGAGAAAGAGGCTCCGACCTTTCTTCCTCCACAGATCTTCCACAACTCCTGCAGACCCCAGTGCTCCTCCAGCCAAAAAGCAAGGCTAGAATTGGGTTAGTGAGATAGACAGTGCTGGTAGCAGTGAGCAAAATCCACCTCTGGGTGGAGAAACCAGTACAAGCCCCAGCACCTCACTGGACTCATATGTGCAGGAGAAACGCACCCCCCCCCACACACACACACACACATTCTAGGGCAGGGATAGTCAATAGGCAGATCATGGGCCAAATCCGGACCAACAGTCACTTTTGAACATATCCTGAAATCTCATTTACTTTACCGTTATCATTATTGATTTTTTATTAGTATTATTTTCTCTGGATGCTGGACCTTGACCAAGAAATCTGGACCTTGACAAAAAAGAATGGACTAACCCTGTTCTAGGGGAACTAGCCTCCGCTCCTGCCCTCTCCCCACCCCCCCGGCCACGCGGCCTTGGGGGAAAACTGCAGAGAGGAGCCAGCCAGCGATTCCTGCCAGCAGGGGGCAAAAGCAGCCAAAGCCAGGACTTCTGGTCCTTCAGAGAACAATATTCAGTTTTGACCAGCCTCCGTCTGCCCTGTGCTATGCGGCTGTTTGCTCCAGGCCTCTCCCTCTCTTCTCACAGTCTCTTCACCGCATCTTCACTTCACATCTGCCCCTCCTTGCCTTCAGCTGATCCCCTCCTACCTCCAACCTCCCCCTCAAAAAATCATGGAACCCACATACACACACACCTTGCTGGTTGTTTTTATCCCCCCCCCCGCCCCCGCCTGCACCACCACACACACACACACACCCCTTGTAGGTTTCTTTCTTGTAGATTTTGCAAACTTTGATTAGCAGTGCAAACAGACACACATCGTGAAACGCACAATGGTCAGCCAGGGAGCCAAGTGTCTCCTACCCCCTGCCTGAACAAAACCTGTCTATCACTTTCTGGTGTCCACTCTTAACTAACGCACCTTAAGAACCTCAGTAAAGAGACAGAACTCCTAAAATATCATCCATCTCACAAGGCTTACGATGACCAGCGCATCGCTGGCTCTTTGCGGAGATCTCACACGCCGCCCTTTGGCGCACTATTAAGTAGATAGACCCAGAGGATCCCTGGAAACCCTACGCGCCCCCTTATGCCCTCTGGCTGTTTGCCTCAAGGGGTCTCTGGGTCACACCTCCCTTCCGACAATAAGGGCAGCCACTGGCTGTTCGTAAGCATCCACCCAGAGCCTTCTCGCCTGGGCAGTGTATCAGAGCCCGCATTTGCTTTGCTCAATTTCCACAGGGGATTCTTGAATTGGGATGCGCCAGCCTTCCCATTCTTCGCTCTGCTGGCGCATCATCTCCCCCCGCCTCTCCCCCTCGCCTGTCCCGTCTGTTCAGATTGTCAGCTGTTCAGGGCAGCTCTTCCGCAACTCAGTGTCTGCGTCGCACGCTGGGGCCCCATTCTCAGCTGGCCAGTGGGCACTACCCTCATAAAAGCAATTAATTAAAAAAACCCCAAAAATAAACAAAGGCCTGTCCTCCACGGAAATCCGGCTTACGCCTTCAGAGTAAGACTTGGGCAGGGCGACAGCGTTAGGCTGCTGCCTCTCAGCAGGCAGGTGGAATTTCACCCGCTGCTATCATAGAATCTCAGGGTTGGAAGGGACCTTAGCAGGTCATCTAGTCCAACCCCCTGCTCAGAGCAGGACCAATCCCCAATTTTTGCCCCAGATCCCTAAATGGCCCCCTCAAGGATTGAACTCACAACCCTGGGTTTAGCAGGCCAATGCTCAAACCACTGAGCTATCCCTCCCCCGCAGCACCGTCTCGGAGCCAGTGGTGCGGGGACGGACTTTCCTAGGGTCGTAGATCCCGAGGCCAGAAGGGACCCCGGGGATCATCTAGTCTGACCTCCTGCATAACACAGCCCAGAGACGTGCTCCCAAGGCATCCCTGTTTGAACTAGCGTGGATCTTTTTTTTTTTTTTTTTTTGAGGGGGGGACGGGGGACCATCCAATCTTGATTTTAAAATGGCCAGCAATGGAGAATCCACCACCAACCTTGCTCCCATCGTCCATCACCCTCACGGTTACAATGTGATTTCTAGTTTGAACTGGTCTGGCTTCAACTTCCAGCTGTTTGATCGGGCTGGATCTTAGAGCCCATCATCAAATCCTTGTTCCCTATGGAGATACCCGTAGACTGTCACCGAATCGTCCCTCGACCTTCTCTGTGTCAAGCTCGACAGACTGAGCTCCTGGGGTCTCTTGCTATGAGGCAGGTTTTAGGATCCTTTAATCATTGTGGAGGTTACGATTTTGTCACTGTTATTTTTAGTAAAAGTCACGGACAGCAAGAAACAGAAATTCATGGAAGCCCGGAACCTGCCTGAGACTTTTACGAAAGGTAACTGGGGGGGGGGGGGGGGGAGGGAGGGGCTGACTGCCAGGGGAGGGGTTGGCAGCCCAAGTCCCACAGTGGGGGGCGGGGGGCAGTTCCAACTCCAGGACTAGCTACAGCCATTGGGAGAATGGGGGAGGGACAACTCCATCCCCGGCTGCTGCGGGGGGGGAGGGGGGGGCAGAGGAAGGGACGGCCCTGGCCCCAGCCAGTGGCAAGGGGGGACTGCCACAGCTGCTGTGAGGGGAAAAAGGGGGGACAGCTTCAGCTCCATCCGCTGACTGCTCCAGCCCCAGCCGCTAACCAGCCCAGCTGCTGAGCCCCCTGGCTGCGGGGCAGGAGGGAGCTCCAGCCCCCACCACTGCCGCGGGGGGGTTGAAGCCGAAGAAGTCCCAGAGGTCCGTTAAAACATCAGGGAATCTGTGATCACCGTGACTAAATCGTAGCCTTGAATCATTCTCCTGGCTTTTCTCTGAGCCCTCTCCCATTCACCAACGTCCTTCTTGAATGGTGGGCCCCAGAACTGGACGCGCTGGCGAGCGACGGGTGAAGAAGTCGAATTTCTTGGGTTTATTTTTCTTCTAGGTTCGTGATTTCTCCCCGAGCGGAGTCTCTGCCAGGCGTAACCACACCCCCTCGTCTCCCCGCATACACTTTTCTCCCGTGGTTTCCACTCTGTAGGCAGCTAAGGTACCGACGAGCGCAACACCGATCCACAGAGGACATGTCCACTCTGATTAACTCCCCGCTCCGGGTTTTTCTTTGCTGGGACACGTGCAGTCCGTCGTGAGTTCAAAAGGAATCTTTCCCCCAGGTGGATAGAGTGTCTCTTTCCCCGCTCCTGCCCCCCAGGGACTCTCCACGGCGTCACAGGCACTGAGCTCCTCCATGTCCATGGTCACCATCCCACATGGACTCTCCGAGGCGTTACAAGTGCTGAGCTCCCCTGTATCCATGGTCATCATCCCACGTGGACTCTCCGAGGTGTCACAAGCACTGAGCTCCCCCGTGTCCGTGGTCATCATCCCACGTGGAAGGTGTCACACGCACTGAGCTTCCACATGTCCACGGTCACCATCCCACGTGGATCCTCCAAGATCTAATAACCGCAGAGCTCCCACGGCCCTTTGTCCACGTGTCCCCTGTGGATTCTCCCAGGTGTAATAAGCCCTGAGCTCACCTGTGACCGAGGCGTCATAAGCGTTGCACTCCCACGGGTACCCTTTGCCCACGTGCTCAGCGTGTCCTTACTCCCAGCGTGGGTCTCTCATAAGGCACGAGCCGTGCACCAAACCCTCCCCCCTGCCCCTCCCCCGGCAGGCTGCTCATGGCGGGGTGGCCGCGTGGGTCCCGTGGTGTAGGATGAGCGCCGAGCTCTGGCTGAAGCTTTTCCCGCACTGGGTGCACTTGTAGGGGCGCTCGCCGGTGTGGATGCGCTGGTGGCGGATGAGGTGGGAGCTGCGGCTGAAGCTCTTGGCGCACTGCGGGCAGCGGTAGGGCTTCTCGCCGGTGTGGATGCGCTGGTGCTCCAGGAGGCGGGAGCTCTCGCAGAAGCGCTTGCCGCACTGGGCGCACTGGAAGGGCTTCTGGCCGGTGTGGAGGCGCTGGTGCTGGATGAGGTTGGAGCTCCAGGAGAAGCGCTTGCCGCACTGCGGGCAGTGGTAGGGCTTCTCGCCCGTGTGCATGCGCTGGTGCTGCAGCAGGTTGGAGTTCTGGGTGAAGCTCTTGGCGCAGGCCCCGCACTTGTAGGGCTTCTCCCCCGTGTGGGTGCCCAGGTGGCGCATGAGGTGGGAGCTCTGGCTGAAGCCCTTGCCGCACTCCGTGCACTTGTAGGGCTTGCCCGGCGGCGGGCGGGGGGCTGAGGCGCCAGCGTAGGGAGGGGCCCGGCCCGGCTGGTCCTCTGCCTCGCTCCCCCAGGCCTGGCCGAGCCGCTCCACTGGGGAGTTTCCCTCCCGGCCCCCGGCCTCAGCCTCATCCCTCCAGGCCGGGCCCAGACACTCCACTTCAGAGTCCCCCTGCTGCCCCCCGGCCTCAGCCCCCCAGGCTAGTTCTGGGTCCGGGCCCTGGGGATCGTTCCCAGCCGAGCCTCTCGCGGACATCCTGTGTGGCTGTGCTAACTCTTGCCAGGGATCTCCCACCTCAGGCTCACTCCCGCCACCTGTGGAGATAAGAGAGGGGATAAGAGGCTCACTCCCGGGCCCAGGGAGACGCAAGGGTCTGCTCATTGCAGTCGCTTGGGAATGTCTCATGGGGACGATATTTCAAAGGACAACGCGCTTTCCTCCCGCGAGGAAGGGGGAATTTTCTGTAACATCCCAACGATTCCCATGCCGGGTGCTTTGCATGGCCACCCCTGGGCGCCCCCGGGTTAAAGATCCACTCTTGGGGCAGAGCCAGAGAAAGGCTGAAATTAACCCATATCAAGGGAGGCTCCGCAAAGACCATGGGAACCTCAGGGACAGAGCAACTGATGCTTATCCTCGGGAATCTCTGGCAGGCTGAACGTGGGAATACAGCATGGGTCTGCAGGAGCTGGATAATGAGAGGAGACCCGAAGAGCTTGGCTTATTTAGCCTCAGCGAAAGAAGGCTGAGGGGAGATATGATCGCTCTTTACCGGTACAGGAGAACCCCGTTTAACTGGTCTAATTAGGATCAGGGCCAGATCAGATCATCAAAACACTGGATTAAACCGGAGAATGAGAAAATGTGATGCTGCAGCGCCATCTAGGGGCCATAGGAGAGATCACTTACTTCTGGCCTGGAGTCCTGGTTGTTCGGTAAATGCGGCGAGCCAGTTAAGGGAGGGTTGGATAAACCGAGTTCTACTGTTCATCAGAGGGATAATCACCAGGGAGGGGGAGGAGTTACTTAAGTTAAGTACCAATGTGGACAGAAGAACAAATGGATGTAAACTGGCCACCAACAAGTTTAGGCTTGAAATTAGATGAAGCTTCACTCCATCGGAGGAGTGAAGTTCTGGAGGAGTGGGGGGCCAAAAATCCTAACTGGCTTCCAGACTGAGCTTGACAAGTTTATGGAGGGGATGATATGGTGACACTGCCGACAATGGCATGTAGCCGATCTGTGACTGTTGGCAGCAAATATTTCCACCGGCCGGTGATGGGACACTGCCTGGGGAGGGCTGAGTTACTACAGCGAATTTTTTCCCAGGTGTCTGGCTGGTGGGTCTTGCCCACATGCTCAGGGGCTAACCAGGGCCGGTGCAACCACTAGGCGAACTAGGCGGTCGCCTAGGGCGCCAAGTGGTTGGGGGCGCCAAAAAACGTCGGCTTGCGGGGGTGGCGACCCCAACCATGGAGGAGCCGGTGCGGTGCAGCGCGGGCAGCAGCCCTGCAAAGGCGGCAGCGCCGCTAGCGAGAAGCAGCCATGCCCCCCGCCCCTCCTGCCCAGGCTGCGGTCCAGAGCGCCCCCCCCCCATCCACGGGGGCTCGTGTAGGCTGCAGGAGATGCATGCGGGCGCCAGACCCTGTGTGCCCCCCTGCTCCGGGAGGGGTGGCGGCGGCTCACACTCCTGGGAGCCACAGAGCCCGAGCGCGGCGAGGGGGGAGCTGGGGGCAGCGCGGGGGCTGCCGCCCGCATGCATCCGCTGCAGCAGCCCCCGGGCGGGGTGCCAGGCTGCAGCCTGGGCAGGTGCGCCCCCGGCTCCCCTCTCACCGCGCTCGGGTTCTGCGGCTCCCGGGAGTGTGAGCTGCCTCAGTACTCTGCGGGGGAGGGGCTGTGCGCGGGGCAGCCTGGCAGCATGTTGCCTCCATGTGGAGTCAGCAGCTCCAGTGGCCTGGGCATGGTAAGGGGAGTCCCGGGGGGGCAGTCAGGGAGCAGGGGGGGGTTGGAAGGGTTGGGAGTTCTGGGGGGGTGGAGGGAGCCCTGTCAGGGGGCGGGGGTGTGGAGAGGGGTTGGGGCAGTCAAGGGACAGGGATTAGTGGGGGTTGGATGGGTCAAGAGTTCTGGGGGTTCTGTCAGGGGGCGGGGAGTGGTTGAATGAGGTGTGGGAGTCCCAGGGGTCTGTCTGGGGGCGGGGGTGTGGATAAGGGTTGGGGCAGTCAGGGCACAGGTAGGGGGTAGGATCCTAGGGGGGCAGTTAGGGTGGGGGGGGGTCTCAGGAGGGGGCAGTCAGGGGACAAGAAACAGGGAGGCTTAGGTAGGGGGTGGGGTTCTGGGGGGCAGGGGTCCCAGGAGGGGGCAGTCAGGGGACAAGAAATAAGGAGGCTTCGGTCGGGGGTGGGGTTCTGGGGGGCAGTTAGGGGCAGGGGTCCCAGGAGGGGGCAGTCAGGGGGCAAGGAGCAGGGAGGGGTTGGGGGTTCTGAGGGGGACAGTCAGGGGGTGGGAAGTGGGAGGGAGGAACCTGGTTTGGGGAGCAGCCCCTAAGCAGGCTGGCCCCTGGGGGTCTATAAAGGCTCGTTGGGATTTGCCCCTCAATGAACCGATGTGCGGGGGGGGCGGCGCAAGGTGGAATTTTCGCCTAGGGCACAAAATATCCTTGCTCCGGCCCTGGGTCTAACTGATCACCATATTTGGGGTCGGGAAAAATTTTTTCCCCGGGTCAGATTGGCAGAGACCATGAGATATTTTTGTCTTTATATAGGGCATGGGTCACTTGCAGGCTTAAACTAGTGTTAATGGTGGAGTCTCTGTAACTTTAAGTCTTCATGATTTGAGGACTTCAATAATTCAGCCAGACGTTAGGGGTCTGTTACAGGAGTGGGTGAGTGAGGTTCTGTGGCCTGCGATGTGCAGGAGATCAGACTAGAGGATCATGATGGTCCCTTCTGACCTTATGGTCTATGAAAGGCATCAGGTGGCTGGAATAAAGGGTGGCTTTTGGGAGAGAGACAGCTGCTCTGGGACTACCAGGGAGACGGAGAGAGAGCGAGAAAGGGATTCCACAGCAGCTTAGCTGGGTGGACCACTGGCTTAGCCAGAAAGGACTATGTCTTAACCTTTAGTTCTCTATCCTACGACTTCCCGCTGCTGGATTCCAGCCAACTAATAAACCCTGCTCTGCTTTGCAAACGCTTCCAGGCGTCACTGCAAATACTCACTGAGGTGGATGGGTCCCTGAAGGGTGCACAAGTCTCTGACCAGGAGTCTAGCTCGGTTTGACTCGTTGGGCAGGGCTCAGTGTGAAGCAGAAATGCTGGAGCTCAAAAGCTCAGTCTCAGAGGCGTTGATGCTGTGTGGCCTACGTGAAGGAAGAGTGGGACCCGCTGGGGGTCCACCACACAGATGGGGTTCTTTCCAGGGACTGTTCAAGAGCCGGGGCATAGTTCGGATCCTGCAGACCCGTGACCCCACCCCAAATCACATTCAGAATTTTCCAGGTGGAAATTTTAATTTTGCCGACTCTTTTCAATTTTCCATTGGGAAACGGAAACAGAAGATTTTGTTCCAGGTCAGTTTGACCCAAATCGAAATATTCTGGATTGTTCAACTGGCCTGAAACATTTCGTTGCAAATCAGTTCAGCTTTAAACAGCATTTCATGTTAAATGCATCTGTACAACAGGGCTAATAGCTCTTCTCTCCCTCACAGGATAAACACATTAAGGACTGTGAAGCGCTTCGAGATCTACTGATGAAAAAGAGCTAGGAATTATTATTATTTCCATATTGTGGTGCATTGCCTCATGGGAGTTGTGTTCCAGGTCCCCATTCTCTCAAATGGGCTGGGCTCCCTGGCTGGACTACATCTCCCATGATGCAACATAGTCTTCCCTCTCAGTGAGGCATGTGGTGCATCATGGGAGATGCAGTCCAGCCAGGCACCTCAGCCCATAGGTGGGAAGGGAGGCATGAGGCACATGAACTACAATTCCCATGATGCTCCATGATGAAAAGTTTAATACTGAGCAAACTCAAAACTAGGCTTGGCAGAATTCAATTTTTAATATGTATAATTTTAATAGATTATATCAACATTTATTTTTCAGCATTTTTTATCGATTTAAATGTTCACAGTTGTGTGAAATTGGATCAGACAATGGGAGAGGGTCAGACAATAATTATTTTATGACAGTAGATGTTGAGATTCAAAAAATTAAAGCTTGATAATCATTAAAACACAAATGGCCAACGTCAGGTCAAAATGAGGAAAGTAAATATCCTTAAATCAAACTCTGATGAGCAGCATTTTTCTTACTTTGCCTATCTGTAAATTTCAATTTTTAGTAATGGAAATATTGTTTTGTGGGTTTGTGTGTGTGTGCAGTGAAATCAACGTTTACCAAGAAAACCCTTCAAAGCTGACTGAAAACAAAGCATTTTGGGGTCATCTCACTGCTCCCCAATGAAGCATTTCCATTCAGGGATAGCAAAATTTTCCACATCAAGCACAAAAAAACAAAAACAAAAAAAAAAACCCGCTGAAACAAAACATCTCACCAGTTCCTAATTGAAACGTTTTGTTCCACCGGGGGGGGGGGTGGGGGGGATGACATTTCGACTTTTTGCCCTGATTCAGGACTAAAACAAACATTGAAATGTCACAATTTCCAATCAAATAGACGTTCCGATTGTCACTCATTTTGTAACTATCGTTCTAGTCTATTCACGTCTGCATACCGTCCCTATCCCAGGATATCGGAGTCTCTTCCAGTCATGCAGTCAGCAAGGTGGCTAACACCCGTCCCATGGTCTTTGTTCTCTCCCCAGGAGGAAAAGTGTCTAGTGGCCTGGTTTGGTCTGGATACCCATCGACCCAAACGTGTTACTATGCAGCTCGAGAAGGGAGGCTTTGCACTTGGAGCAGAAGGTGGTGAGGATTGAGATGCTCCAGTGGAGAATCATACCACTCTCATTTTGGTCTGGAGAGGAGTAGAACCCATGTGCCCTGACGCAAGGCCCCTTTAAAAGGAGGCGGGGTCCATCCCACCTGGGCCTTTTATCTCTCTGCAGACCTGGCTGTCAGTCACGAGCTCTGGGATGTAAATCAGGCTCGGTCCATTTCCCCTTAAAGGGGCCACTCACCCTTTACCAGACCCAACAGCACCAAATATCACACTGGGTACTCTTCACAGCAGTGTGACCTAATGGATAAAGTGTAGGACACAGGCCAGCTGGGCTCTCTCTCCGGGTCTGCACTGGGTGACCTTGTGCATGTCACTTCCCCTGTCTGTGCAAAAGGAGGACAATGGTACCGCCCATCTTTTGACGTGTTGAGAAAAGGGCCAATTGACTTGTTCAAGGGACCAATGGGCTGAAGTGGGAATGTTCTGTGATATTTGCGTGTCACAGCCTGAAATATTTTCAAAGGGGGTTCCAGCAAAAAAACAGTTTGAAAACCCCTGGTCTTGACCTTTATGGCTCCATGCTAACCTAAAGATTTCCCCGTAGTGGGTTGCAGATGACCAATAAACCCTGTTCTGGTGTGAAAAGGCTGCCTGGTGTCAATGCAAATACTTGACAATCAAAAGAAAGCAATTCAGCTGACCCAACACTAAGCGCGTCTGGGATTTTGTTTAGCCACTTTCAAAACGTATGGCTTTTTAGGACCGATTCAGGATGCAATTCTTCCGTCTAAAGCCCAAACTGATTTCCCGCATTCCTCACCTGCACGGATGCCCCTCAGGACCACCCTTTCCGTGGAGTCCTGGAGATGCGGGGCACAGGGCCCTTCCCCTTGCCTCATCTGGAACAGCACATCGTGGGGGCAGGGGGCTGGGAATCCTGTTCATGGGGAAGGAAACGGGATCAAAGGTCAAACAAGAGCAATGAAGCCTGCTGCGTGATCTCGACTCGCCTCCTCTTTGTACTGGGGGTGGACCAACTGCGGGGGGAGGGAATCCTTCCTGACCCCTGCAGGCACCTGGCTGAAGCCCTGAAGCATGGGGTTGGATTAAAGTCAGTCTTAAGGTAGACTTGGGGGTGGTCTGAGCAGGTTGAGGGGAGGTGACGGGGTGGGGGGGAGCCCCGCACAGACTCCCCAATGATGGCTGGGTCAGTGGGGGGAGGGCATGGGGAGGCCCCCAGGCAGGCAATTTGCTTTCCCCCAGAAAGAAAGGGATGAAGAGGGGGATTCCTGGGCCAGAAGGGACCACCATAATGCCCAGCTAGAGATGAGATGAGAATGTCAGAGACACCCAGCTCCTAATACCCCAAGGAAATGGGGCCTTCCCCAGTTCCATCAGGGCCTGCCCATGATCCTGCACCGCTCCCCGTCCCCAATCGGACCCTACTATGACAGTAACATGCACAGCACCACAGTGGGGTCACCTGCCTCCGGGACCCACATATTATCACTGAGTGCTCCCCAGCCGCAGTGCTCCCTCAATCTGTGTGTGTAGGCGGGGCTGCTAGCCCCGTTCTACAGAGAGGGAAACTGAGGCACAGTGGGGCGCAGACATTTGCCCACGGCCACATGGCAGAGCCAGCAGTGGAACCCAGGAATCCTGCTCTAGCAACTAGGCAAGCTGCCCTTGGTATCTGCAGCGTTAGCGCCAAGCCCAGAACTTGGGCCCTGACAGAGTGGCGGGGGTGGGGGGAGAGCTTGGGTAGTACAGCAGGCTCAGAGGGCAGGAAAGCTCTGCACAAACTCAGGGGCTGGCTGGGTCAATGGGGGGAGGGGGGAATGGGGGGATCCCCATACACTCTCCGGGGGGGATGGGGTGGGAGGGGAAATGGGCGGATCCCCGCACAGACTCCCTGGGAGGAGGACAGTGGGGGGAGGGAAATCCCAGCACAGACTCCCCAGGGCTGGCTGGGTCACTGGGGGGAGGGGGAGGCATGGGAGATCCTCGCACAGACTCCCCGGCGGGGATGGGACAGTAGGGGGGAGAATGGAGGGATCCTGGCACAGACTTCCCAGGGGGGATAGGACAGTGTGGGGGGAATGGGAGGGATCCCCGCACAGACTCCCGGGGGTGGGGGCAGTGGGGGGAGGGAAATCCCCGCACAGACTCCCCAGGGCTGGCTGGGTCACTGGGGGGAGGGGGCCATGGGGAGATCCCAGCACAGACTCCCCGGGAGGAGAGGGGGCGGGGAGGGGAACGGGGGGATCCCCGCACAGACTCCCCGGGAGGGCAGTGGGGGGGGGAAATGGGGGGATCCCCGCACAGACTCCCCGGGAGGGGCAGTGGGGGGGAAAATGGGGGGATCCCCGCACAGACTCCCTGGGGGGGCAGTGGGGGGGGGGGAAATGGGGGATCCCCGCACAGACTCTCCGGGGGGGGCAGTGGGGGGGGGGGGGAAATGGGGGATCCCCGCACAGACTCTCCCGGGGGGGCAGTGGGGGGGGGGAAAATGGGGGATCCCCACACAGACTCCCGGGGGCGGCAGTGGGGTGGGGGGAAATGGGGGATCCCCGCACAGACTCCCCGGAGGGACAGTGGGGGGGAGGGGGGAAATGGGAGATCCCCGCACAGACTCCCCGGGGAGGGCAGGGGGCGGGGGGAAATGGGGGATCCCCGCACAGACTCTCCGGGGTGGCAGTGGGGCGGAAATGGGGGATCCCCGCACAGACTCCCCGGGGGTGCAGTGGGGGGGGGGAAAATGGGGGATCCCCGCACAGACTCCCCGGGGGGGGCAGTGGGGGGGGGGAATGGGGGATCCCCGCACAGACTCCCCGGGGGGGGGCAGGGGGGGGGGGAATGGGGGATCCCCGCACAGACTCCCCGGGGGGGGCAGTGGGGGGGGGGAAATGGGGGATCCCCGCACAGACTCCCCGGGGGGGCATGGGGGGGGGGGGAAATGGGGGATCCCCGCACAGACTCCCGGGGGGGGCAGTGGGGGGGGGGGAAATGGGGGATCCCCGCACAGACTCCCCGGGGGGGGCAGTGGGGGGGGGGATGGGGGATCCCCGCACAGACTCCCCGGGGGGGCAGTGGGGGGGGGAATGGGGGATCCCCGCACAGACTCCCCGGGGGGGGGCAGTGGGGGGGGGGGAAATGGGGGATCCCCGCACAGACTCCCCGGGGGGGCAGTGGGGGGGGGGGAATGGGGGATCCCCGCACAGACTCCCCGGGGGGGGCAGTGGGGGGGGGAATGGGGGATCCCCGCACAGACTCCCCGGCGGGGGCAGTGGGGGGGGAATGGGGGATCCCCGCACAGACTCCCCGGCGGGGGCAGTGGGGGGGGGAAATGGGGGATCCCCGCACAGACTCCCCGGGGGGGGGCAGTGGGGGGGGGGAATGGGGGATCCCCGCACAGACTCCCGGGGGGGGCAGTGGGGGGGGAATGGGGGATCCCCGCACAGACTCTCCGGGGGGGGCAGTGGGGGGGGAATGGGGGATCCCCGCACAGACTCCCCGGGGGGGGCAGTGGGGGCGGGGAATGGGGGATCCCCGCACAGACTCCCCGGGGGGGCAGTGGGGGGGGGAATGGGGGATCCCCGCACAGACTCCCTGGGGGGGGGGCAGTGGGGGGGGGAATGGGGGATCCCCGCACAGACTCCCCAGGGGGGCAGTGGGGGGGGGGAATGGGGGATCCCCGCACAGACTCCCGGGGGGGCAGTGGGGGGGGGGAATGGGGGATCCCCGCACAGACTCCCCGGGGGGGGCAGTGGGGGGGGGAATGGGGGATCCCCGCACAGACTCCCCGGGGGGGGCAGTGGGGGGGGGAATGGGGGTCCCCGCACAGACTCCCCGGGGGGCAGTGGGGGGGGAATGGGGGATCCCCGCACAGACTCTCCGGGGGGGCAGTGGGGGGGGGAATGGGGATCCCCGCACAGACTCCCCGGGGGGCAGTGGGGGGGGGGAATGGGGATCCCCGCACAGACTCCCGAGGGGGCAGTGGGGGGGGAAATGGGGGATCCCCGCACAGACTCCCCGGGGGGGGCAGTGGGGGGGGGAAATGGGGGATCCCCGCACAGACTCCCCGAGGGGGGCAGTGGGGGGGGGGAAATGGGGGATCCCCGCACAGACTCCCCGGGGGAGGGCAGTGGGGGGGGGGAAATGGGGGATCCCCGCACAGACTCCCCGGGGGGGGGCAGTGGGGGGGAATGGGGGAACCCCGCACAGACTCCCCGGGGGGGGCAGTGGGGGGGGGAATGGGGGATCCCCGCACAGACTCCCCGGGGGGGGGGCAGTGGGGGGGGGGGAAATGGGGGATCCCCGCACAGACTCCCCGGGGGGAGCAGTGGGGGGGGGGAATGGGGGATCCCCGCACAGACCCCCCGGGGGGGGGCAGTGGGGGGGGGGAATGGGGGATCCCCGCACAGACTCCCCGGGGGGGGGCAGTGGGGGGGGAATGGGGGATCTCCGCACAGACTCCCCGGGGGGGGGGCAGTGGGGGGGGGGATGGGGGATCCCCGCACAGACTCCCCGGGGGGGGCAGTGGGGGGGAATGGAGAGACTCCTGCCCACCCCCCGCCCGGCTCCCCTCTCACCCCCCCGGGCGCTGCTCCGCGCCGCCGCCCCGGGCACCACGCAGCCGGATGGGAGCCGTCCTGGGCCGGCTGCAGCACCAGGAAGCTCCGGTCTCAGCTGCATCCTCGGCGCCCCCCCCCGCACCGCTCTGCCCCACAGCTGCCGGCTCGCTGGTTTTAACCCGCCCCTCTCCGGGATGCTCTGGTTGCCAACCCTCCCGGCCTGGCCTGGAGTCTCCCGGAATCGGCCTGGGTCTCCCGGCGGCTATTGCCGGCGATCCGGGAGATTGGGTTGAGGACTGATCTGGCGCTATAAGTATCTACGGTACCTGGGAGACTCACATTTAATAATGAGCGTTTCAAGCTAGCTTGGGTGACCCAATGTCCCAATTTTATAGGGACAGTCCCGATTTTTGGGTCTTTTTCGTATCTAGGCTCCTATTACCCCCCACCCCCTGTCCCGATTTTTCACACGTGCTGTCTGGTCACCCTAAAGCTCGCAGACAACGTACTAGCACGGCCCAATGGCGGGACCCTGAAGCCAGACAAACTCAGACCGGAAAGAAGGTGTCAATGTTTAACGGTGAGAGAGTCATTAACCCTCAGAACTATTTGCCCAGGGTGCTGGTGGAGTCTCCCCGTCCCTGGCGATATTGAAATCCAGACGGGATGTTTGTTCGGAAATCATAGAATCATAGAATCTCAGGGTTGGAAGGGACCTCAGGAGGTTCTAGTCCAACCCCCTGCTCAAAGCAGGACCAACCCCAACTAGATCATCCCAGCCAGGGCTTTGTTAAGCCTGACCTTAAAAACCTCGAAGGAAGGAGATTCCACCACCTCCCTAGGTAACCCATTCCAGTGCTTCACCACCCTACTAGTGAAAAAGTTTTTCCTAATATCCAACCTAAACCTCCCCCTCTGCAACTTGAGACCATTACTCCTTGTTCTGTCATCTTCTACCACTGAGAACAGTCTAGATCCATCCCCTTTGGAACCCCCTTTTAGGTAGTTGAAAGATCTGCTCTAGCAATGATTACGGGGCAGTTCTCTGGCCTGTGGTACCCCGGAGATCCAATGGTCCCTTCAGACCTTGGGATCGATGAAAAAAAGATCAAAGTGGCTCAAGCCGCCGCCTGCAGTTGAGACTTTAGACCTCATTGCCATCTGCGGAGACACCTCAGTGCAACTAGCTTTTGTGGCCAGCCACTGGAATAACGATCATTCTGCGGACATTATTACTAACGAAGTATCCACGAGTGCTCACAACAATGTAGCATTTGTTGTGGTGTAAAGTGTGTTTTACACACAGAACTGATTACAAAGCCGGGCGGTATTGCTCAGCGCTTTCTCTTTAAGGGGTGCGATTCTGCTCCACAGGTCAGAGGTCAGTGTGGATGGAAAGAAGCTTTCCCATCCCATGAGCCTTTTAGGGGTTAGAACAAAAAAGTCGAAATCTCGAGAATTTTTCCAAACTGCTCATCTGAACAAATATTGGCTCTATTAGGAAGGAAACATTTGATCTCAAAATGAACGTTTTGTTTTGAAAGTTACACTAGCTTAGGGTGACCAGACAGTACGTGTGAAAAATCGGGATGGGGGTAATAGGAGCTTATATAAGAAAAAGACCCCAAAATCGGGACAATTGGTCACCCTACACTAGCTTATAATTTTTAAAATGAAACTGACGCAAAACAAATCATTTGTCGGAATTTGGCTTTGTGAAAAAGTTCAAAATTTTGGCACTTGTCCCGATTTGCAAATTATTTACTTATTTATTTAATTGGTGATTTCTCATTTCAAAATGACTTTCTTTCGGAAAAAAAAAAAGTTATTTGAAAAATGAAAAAAGGGTGAAAGCGAAGCATTTCTATTGACCCAACGAAAATGATTTTGGGGGGCTTCCGTTTCACCCAAACTTTGAGAGGCCTTTTGCTTTTTTCAAAAATGTCAACATTTTTCACAGGACAGAAACTCTGTCCTCCAATCACGTCTAGGAGGCATCCCCAAATCCCCTGCACTGCCCTCTGGTGCATTGTTTTGTGGGGCATTTTGCAATATATTGCGGTACAGCTGCTATATATTGTGGGACTGGGACACCATGACTCGTCACAGGGAATTGTGGATTTGGGGTCATATTTCCACCAATCACTCTGTTCCGTCCCGTTTCATGCCATTTTCCCATCTCACTGCCAAAAATGTGGCTGCCTCACAGACCAACCTTGTCCATTTCAAGGACAGGGTCAAATGATCCTTTAGTATTTGTAGAAACAGCACGTGCACAAATAGCAGGGATATGGATATGTTTATGCAGGGATAAAAGGCCCACAGCATGGCCACGACTGGCCCAGGTCAGCTGAACTGGGCTCACGGGACTCAGACTGTGGGGCTAAAAATTGCCGTATAGATAGATTTAAGTGTAGTAGCCGTGTTAGTCTGTGTCAGCAAAACGAAAATAAGAAAGAAAAACTTGTAGCACCTTAGAGACTAACAAATTTATTTCAGCATAAGCTTTCGTGGGTTAGTACCCACTTCATCGGATGCATGGAATGAAACACACTGCAGACAGACATATAGAGTGACCAGATGTTCCGATTTTATAGGGACAATCCAGATTTTTGGGTCTTTTTCTTATATAGACTCCTATTACCCCCCCCCCACCCCCTGTCCCGATTTTTCACATTTGCTCTCTGGTCACCCTATATATAGACAATCCATCTGTGTTGTCTGAATGTCTACATAGCAATTTTTCAGCTGCCCTGGGCCAGCAGCAGGTTTTTTATCCCTGTGTAGACATATCCATGAAGACGTGCAGGTGATAGAGAGGGTGCATGAAGCTGGCCAATTGCTGCAAGAAATCATTGTCCAAGCAACTGCACTCGCAGGAGCAGGGGTTCTGTGCCTGAACACGGAGAGGCGGGATCAGCTCGCGATGCACACTGGGAATAACCAGCAGCAGATCCAGCTCTTTCAGATGCTCTCTCCCCAGCCCTGCAGCGCACAGACACAGAGGGTACGTCCACACTGGGGTGGAGGGGAGGGGGGATACGGCTGTAACAGATGTAGAAACACCTGAGCTAGCTTTGATCTAGCTAGCTGCGGCAGCAACTGCTTGGCCTACCTAGGACCCCAGGTAATTACTTAGATGGCTAGCCCTCGCTGCAGTCTGTGTTTCCACAGCATTGCGACTCCTGGTACCCGAGCCAGCAAGACCAAAGCCTGCTTGGATATGTCTACACCAGCTGCAATTGCTACACCAGCTGCAATTGCACACCCTAGTTGCAATGTAGACACATACCCTAGGGATGAGGGCTGCCCTAAAAGCAGAGAAATGGGTGGAGATCTCTGAACTAGAAAGGATTTGCCAGCATAGCTATATACCAGCTAGCAGAAATGCAGCATATACCAGCTAAACAGTGCTTTCTCCATCTTACTTTATATTTAAACTTGGAAGGATTCAATTCTTGTCAGTGAATGTCGATTTCACCTTGGACACAACAAAATATTTCCATCCACAACCACCAAAATTTACATATAGGTAAAGTAAGAAAAAGAATGTTGCTGGAAAACTTCGTAGATTTTGGTTTAAGGTTATTTGCTTTGGACATTTTGATAGGGTGTGTTGACAATTTGCCTTTTGACAGTTCTAAAGCTGCAACTTTTTGAAATCAACATCTACAGTCATTAAATCATTATTGCTGGATTCCCTCCTGTAATTTCCTGCAGTTGTGAACATTGACAATCGATACAACAAAACCTTAAAACCCATCATTTTGCACAACTGTGAGAATTTAAATTATACAAAATAAAGAAAATGCTTAAAAATAAGCGTTGATATTATCTGTTGAAATGAGAGCTAGAAAGACAGATAAAAGAATTCTGGTTAGATAACGGAATTCTGCCAAGTCGATTTACACTGGTTCCCTGAATGAAATAAGCAAAAGAACTTGCTTGCCGGTATTACTGCATCTATACTCGGGCTTTTCCTAGCATGGCAATGTCACGGGTGTGATTTTTTCACACTCTGAATTGACATAGATATGCTGGTAAAACTTTGAAGTGTAGACCAAGCCTGAGTGACTTCGGACCCTAAGTCTGAGGTTCCTAAATCACCTAGGCACTTGTGAAAAACGTTGCATTTATGCGTGTGCTTTTCCTTATGCCTTGAGGTCAGTGTGACAGATTGATCAAAGACCTGGGAAAACTCGTATGCTGAGAAATTGAAAGGATCATGATTGCTTCCCTTGGGGAACCCCCTGCTTCAAGTGCTCCTTTGCTGTGCTGCCTACAATGGTTGGGGTGGCTGGTGTGTTGACTATTGACTGTCATGCTACCCAATGTTGTTTCCTGGTTCTCCCCCGTCTGTCTGTCTCCATGGGGTGTGTCTTGTCTTATCATCCCAAGTGTCACTGTTTTTTCCCTGTGTTTGTACCAGCCATATCCCAGAACTTCATTACGCTAGGTGCTGTACATTATTTATTAGGTGTCATACAGTAGCCACTAGGAACCCCAGGCATGAACTCCACTGCAGTAGGCGCTGTACAAACACAGACCCAAAAGCCGGAATAGAAATAATGGCAAAGAGCCATTTTGCTTTTGAATGTAAAGTGTTTTAATGTTTCTGCAGTTATTTCTTCTGTGCATAATAAAGGTTTGAAAGCATCTTTATCATAGGGTCGCTATGGCACAAGCAGCCCAGAGATACTCAACACAGCCTCTGGAATATGATAAAAGGACTTAATGTTGCAAAGCCAAGGTTTTTTTAAAAATCTGAATTAGAACTGGGCACAGAATGGGGTTTTTTCGGTTCGCTGACAATTCTGAAAAAAATAAAATAAAATAAACATCATGAACTGCAGGGTGACCCTAAAAGGAAATTTTTTGAAATTTGGATTGCAAAGTCAATGAAAAAGTCATTTCAGATCAAAATTTCATTGACCCAAAATTAAACATTTTATTTCAACTCTAAGCATTTTATAAAACTAAAATGGAAGGAACTCATGAGACAAAAAGTCACTCTGAATTTAAAAAAAAACATATATCAAAATGTTTCACTTTGCAAGTGTCAAAACAAAATCTATATTTTTTGGACTTTTTTGGAAACCAGCACGAAGTCACCAAATGTTTTGGTGCCAGCAAATCTATATTTGTCACCAATAATAATCCAGCAGAATAATTTTGCCCAGCTCCATTTTTAACACCTTCAAGCCTCTCCAACACAAAACTTTTCCCTCTGTCGTTCCATCTGCCAAACTGCATGAAAAGAAGAGAAAAAAAGATGCAATCAAATCCCGGCCTAATGACCCTTTGCCAAACAGGGAGCCGTTTCACTGTTGCAGAGATAAGACACAATCCTCGATGGGAGGAAATCATCCACAAGGCAGACTGTCCATTGAAATATGGTTATGAAAATAGTTCCACATGAAAGGATATATTTGTCTATTGTTTTCATTTTGCGGGGGGGGGGGGGGGGGTGGTGTTTTGTTTTTTAAGAAAAGAACTAGAAAATACCATACGAAGACACTAGGTTGAAAGAGCATAGAGGAAACAGATGTGGTTCTTAGAAAATAGTGGCAGTGTAGTTAGACTCTTGTGATTCTTACACACAAAGGGGCGTAAATTAAGGTTATCCAGAAAGCCATAACTAGCATTTCCTGCTTCAATAGGCCATTGATCTGCTCAGGAGTTGGTAAATTACAACCCTAAATTGTAATTTTAGCATTTCACGACTGGTAGAAAGCGGAGGAGGTGTTTCTGGTCATCCTTGGGCAGGACATTTATATGCAGAGCTGGTGGGGAAAATTAGGGGTTTTTTCCACAGAAAATTTAGACAAAAATGGCGGGCGGGGGAGAGTTTTTCCTGAAATTTTCCACAGGAAATTTCAAGCTTTTGGCAAAAACAAACAAACAAACTCTCTTGCCTGAAAACTGAAACATTCCCCCAAAACTTGACGTATTTTTGGCCAAATCACAAAATATTTCAATTCTGAAATGCCACGATGGTGCCTCATGGGAGCTGTAATTCAGGGACCTCATGCTCCTATTCTCCTGTCAGACTACATCTCCCATGATGCACAACAGTCTCCCCTCTTTCTAAACTACTGCAGTGCCTCATGGGAATTGCAGGTCAGGAGCCTCATGCTCCCATTCTTCTCTATACGCCAGCCTCCTGGTTCAACTACATCTCCCATAATGCATTCGGGTCATCCTGTAGATGACCTATCATGATGCTTCATGGCAGATACTTGACCACATTGCATCATGGGAGATGTAGTATTGATGGTTAGCCTGGCCTACAGCATGAGGCAACCAAAGTGCAATTCCCATGATTCACTGAAGTGGCTCAGGAACAGGCGAGATCAGGGAGAAGTGGGTTTTTAACCCACGAAAGCTTATGCCCAAATAAATCTGTTAGTCTTTAAGGTGCCACCGAATTCCTCGTGTTTTTAGGGGAGATCATGGTGCATCATGGGAGATGCAGTCCAACCAAGCTCAGCCTAGAGTGGAGAATGAGGGCATGAAGCAATTGCACTACAACTCCCACGAATCAGTGCGGCAGCATTTCAAATTGAAAATTTTCAGTTTTTGGCTGATGTTTTTCTGACAAAAAATTTGAAACATTCTGGAGGAACCAGACACGTTTTATTGGACCAAAACCTCAATTTTCCAGCCAAAAAGCAATTCATTAGAAATGATACCTAGCACTTTCCATCAGCAGATCTCAAAGGACTTCAGTATCATTACCTCACTTTGCAGATGGGGAAAAAGAGGCACAGAAAGGGGAAGTGACTTGCAGCAGGGCAGAGCTAGGAATTGAACCCAGGTCTCCTGAGTGCCAGTCCAATCCAGTGCCCTCCCCTCGAGGCCAGACTGCTCTAAAGAGAGCCCACCCTGTGATATTTGGCAACACTGGATCTGTGACAGGGTGGGCATGGCTTCATTGGAGCCCCCAGAGCGTGTGACGGACAAGCAGGCTGGTGCAGCTGAGACTGGCCCTGCCTCCTCTTAAAGGGGCCAGTACACCCTTTATTTGTATGGTCTCTACGCCGCATGAGACTGGGTCTGTCACCAGGTGAGTGGCCCCTTAAAAGGCAGTGGGCGTGGCCTCACCAGAGCCCCCAGAGCATGTGACCGACAACCAGACTGGCACAGCTGATGCTTGCCCCATCTCCTCTTAAAGGGGCCTGCACCCCCCTTTATTTGTAGGGTCTGTGCGCTGCATGGCTTCTCTGGTGGGTGATGAGCCCTGATCGCTGCCGGAAGCTCTTGCCGCACTCGCCGCACCGGTAGGGCTTTTCCCCCGTGTGGATCCGCCGGTGGATGGTCAGGTGGGAGCTCACCGAGAAGCCCCGGCCGCACTCGGCGCAGCGGTACGGCCGCTCCCCGGTGTGGGTCCGCTGGTGGAGGTTGAGGGTGGAGCTCTGGCTGAACCGCTTCCCGCAGTGGTGGCACTGGTAGGGCTTCTCCCCCGTGTGGGTGCGCTGGTGCTTGGCCAGGTGGGAGCTGACGGCGAAGCTCCGCCCGCACTCGGTGCACTTGTAGGGCTTCTCCCAGTGTGGGTTCGCCGGTGCAGCACCAGGGTGGAGCTTTGGCTGAAGCTCTTGCCGCACTCGCCGCACCGGTAGGGCTTCTCCCCTGTGTGGATCCGCCGGTGGATGGTCAGGTGCGAGCTGACCGAGAAGCTCTTCCCACAGTCGGGGCACTGGTAGAATCTCTCTGCCGCCAGGACCCCGCGGCTGAGGCGGCTGCGGCGGCAGCTGGGCAGGGCGCACGCTTTGGCCGAAACTGCCCCCGCACTGGGTGCACACGGTCTGGCTCCCCCGGGCTGGGGGAGATGCTGAGCCTGGACTCGCTGCAGGGCAGCGCTGCCCTCTTTGAGTTTCTTCAGGCCCCTCGCTGTCGGCAGCTGTTTTGCTCCATGGCTTTCCCGCTGGCCTGGCCTGGTTCTGGCAGGCGGCCGCATGGCCTGGGGCCTGGTAAACATTCCCTTCGGATCTCATCCCTGGTAACGTCCCGTGGGACTGTGCTGTCTCGGGGCCTCCCTGCTGCAGGGCTGGGTTAATCATGCCGCTATCTGCGAGGATAAAAGAGAGAATCCGAACATGATTTTCTGGGCTGTTATCTCATCAGCACCTCTCCCTTCTGCTTCCTTGTTCCCCAGAATCTTACCTTCCAGGTTTGTTTGTTTTTTAAAAGTCTCTAGCTGCTATGGTTGCGAAGAAAACCAGGAAAATACAAATTGAGGGCATTACCAACGCTGCCTGAGTCTGTCGAGAGCCTGAGGCTGTTGCTCTGTGAGGTGTGAATTCGCTGAAACAATGGTTCTGAGAAGTGGGGGCAGAATTTATTTTACACGTGGGGCTTGGAAGGGTAGCACTAGCTTCCCCCCATCCCACCCAATTTTGCTGCCTGAGCTGGGGAGGAAAGGAGAATGACTGAGGGGCATGGAAATGAATTCATAAGAATGCCAAAAATAAACCCAGCTGCCTTAATAAGCCTTCCTCAGTTGTTCTTCCATCTCGCACGTGCACAGGCAGTGATGGAGGAGAGGGAGCTACCGCCCAATGTTGGGGGTGGGATGGGTGGAAAGCCACAGTGACCCATTTGCCTCTACTGACTGTATGCCTCTTCGGGCAGGGACCGTCTTTCTGTTCTGGGTTTGTACAGCGCCTAGCACAATGGGGTCCTAGGCCATTACCGGAGCTCCTAGGCGCTACCGTAATACACCTAATACATAATTTATGGCACCTAGCTGTGACGAAATAGGACTGTTGTTAATGTTTTTCCTGAGTACTGTGTGGGTGCCTTGGTTTTCCCTATGCAGTGCTAGGGAGCCCCAGGCTGGGGTCTAAGCTCCCTGCCCCCCGGAAGGGCCCGACTGAGGGTCCTGGTTGTACTGACAAGCTCTGTTTGGACTGTGTTCCTGGCATCTCTAATAAACCTTCTGTTCTACTGGCTGGCTGAGACTCCCAGTAAATCCAGGGAAGAGGGGTGCAGGCGCTGACCCCCCCATACTCCGTAACACTAGCACAATGGGGTCCTGAGCCATGACCGGGGCTCCCAGTGTTACCGTAATACACCCAGTAAATAACAAGGATAATGATAGTTGTAATCCTCTCCTATATGAGGTACAATTGGGAGAATTCATGAGTAGAGCTGGGCAAATAATGGCTTTTTCAATTCACTGGCAATTTGGAAAATGAAAAAAAAATCAATTTCAGGTCCAACCAAAAATAAACATTTTCAAAATGTTCAGGGATTCAAAAAGTCAAATTATACACATCTATATATTGATTTGGGTGGAATGGAATGTTTCATTTTGAGAAAATCAGAACGTGTTGTTTTTATTTTGACCCCTTTTACCATTTTCTCGGGGGGGGGGGGGGGGAGGGTTATTATATATAAAAATAAAGGAAATTTCGAAACCAACAGTCATTTCATGCTGAAAAATTGAAATGTTTCGTCAAATACTCTGACTTTGGGGGGAATTTAATTTAATTTAATTTTTTGGGGAAGCTGAAAGAATGTGGCAGAACTGACATGATTTGACCAAGGTCACCCAGCCGGAGAGATGGCAATAGGTCTGCTGAGTTCCAGCCCAGTGCTCTATCCACTAGGCCATGCTGCCTAGCATTTTCTTTCTCCCGCCCTGTGAGTCTTGGGGCTTGTCTTCACTACCCGCCGGATCGGCGGGTAGCAATCGATCTATCGGGGATCGATTTTTCGCGTCTCGTTAAGACGCGATTAATCGATCCCCGATCGCGCTCCCCGTCGGCTCCGGAAATCCACGTCATCGAGCGGCGGAAGCGGAGTCGACGGGGGAGCGGCAGCGATCGACTCGCCGCTGTCCTCATGTCAGGTAAGTCGATTACGATACGCCGACTTCAGCTACGTTATTCACGTAGCTGAAGCTGCGTATCGTAGATCGACCCCCCCTCCCCTAGTGTAGCCCTGGGCTTGGCTACTTAGGCTGTGAGCTCTTGGAAGAGGAGAGCGTCTCTTAAATATGTTGACGACTTCTCGAGGGTCCGTTCAGCCCTACATTTCTGTGATTCTGTCCGTACATACACCGCCAGGCACCACAGGATGCTGCGGAGTCTCGGAGTGCTAGGGTAACAATGCTATAATTTAGTTCTTGCAAAGCTGAAGAGATTCGATAGCGGACAAGTGTGTAAGGCTGGGTGAGGGAGAAGAGACGGGGTGGGAAGCAGTATGGGCTAGTGGCTAAAGCCATGGACTGGGGTTCAGGAGACCTGGATTTTAGTCCCAGCTCTGCCTCTGACCTTGGTAAATCACTTCATCTCTCTGCACCTCAGTGTCCCCATCTATAGCATGGGGATAAGGATACAGCTCTCCTGATATTAGGAGCAATGCCACAGCAAAATTCTTTGGACAAACCCTTTTTTTTCAGTGAAAAACACAGGCCCAGGTCGCCTGAATGCCGTGTGAATTGGAGTCGAGTTTGGCAAATTGTTTCAGTCGCTCAAAAAAAAAAGCGGGGGAGGGGGGAACAAATCCAAACGTTTGGATCATTTGGATCAAAATAACTTTTCATTTCCCAATTTCCTTTGCTTTTATTAAATAGTAATTTTAAAAACAGTAAAAAAAAAAAAAGCCTGAAATCAAAAGGAAACGTTTCGGTTTCCATCAAACATGTTTTGTTTGACCCAAAATTTTTGTTGCAGGACAACCCCATAAGGGTCCCCCGTTCCCTCCCCCGTTTTCCAGATCTGCCCCAAAGCCAAAACCATCAATGATTAGCTCAGCTCTAGCCACGGCACTTCTGACCCTTCTTTCTCATCGCAGGTGTGGAGGCGATTGTCTCCTTCCCTCTCGCTTGGTTTCAGGGGATAGACTCATAGACTCATAAACTTTAAGGTCAGAAGGGACCATTATGATCATCTAGTCTGACCTCCTGCACAATGCAGGCCACAGAATCTCACCCACCCACTCCTGGAATAATCCTCTCACCTATGTCTGAGCTACTGAAGTCCTCAAATCATGGTTTAAAGACTTCAAGATGCAGAGAATCCTCCAGCAAATGACCCGTGCCCCATGCTGCAGAGGAAGGCGAAAAACCTCCAGGGCCTCTGCCAATCTACCCTGGAGGAAAATTCCTTCCCAACCCCAAATATGGCGATCAGCTGAACCCTGAGCATGTGGGCAAGACTCACCACCCAGACACCCAGGAAAAAGTTCTCTGTAGTAACTTCTAACATCCCATCATTGACCATTGGTCCTATTTACCACTGATGGCAATTAATTGACCTTTGACTAAGATCATGTTATCCCATGGGGGAACTGACACCCCAAATGTAAGGGGAGAACCCAGAGTTAGAGCCAATCCAGGCACATCAGAGCCTGCCCAGCCCCGAATGTCAAGGGGGATCCTTACCCCGAGAGAGGAGCGTCCCGTAGTTCTCCGGAACCATGTCCCTGTAGATGGGCCTCGGAGCGGGGTCCAGTAGAGCCCACTGGATCTCAGCAAAATACATTGGACCCGCCTCTAATGTCCCAGCGCCCTGGAACAAGAAGGGTCTGAGCTCGGGGCAACCCAGCATCTAGTCCCATGCCTCTCAGCTCAGCCCTACCCCCACCCTCAGTCCAGCCCCACATCCTCCAGCTTAGTCCTGCCCCTCTAACCCCAGCCCCACATCCCTTCAGCTTAGCCCCACTCAACCCAGCCCACCCCTGCCCCCTCATTTTGTGTTGTGTCTCTAAAGTGCCTGGCACAGTAGGGTCCTGGGCCATGACTGGGATGCCTAGTGCTACCCTAGTACCCCTAATAAACAATGTACAGCACCCAGCACAGTGGAGGTCTTAGACTGTGCCGGAGTCTCCGAGCCACGACTGCGATCACAAACAGGAAGGTGGAGCTCGCATCTTACCTAGCGCTTTGCTTTACAAAGGGCAGCGGAGCTCCTTAGCCCCCTTGCGCAAATGGGGAAACTGAGGCACGGAGCGGGGCTACGGGCCGAGCTGGGGAGCAGAACCCAGGCGTCCTGCGCTAGCCGCGCCCACCTGGTGAGCCCCTAGCCTGGCTGCCGGGGGGGATCGGCCCCCTTACCCTGCCCAGCCGCCGCCTACCTGCGCCCGGCCCGGCAGCCCCAGCCGGCGCGGCGGGGACCGGGACCGGGACCGGGGCGGGACGCTGCGCTGCGCACGCCGCTGACCCGGGAAGTTCAGCCCCCGCCGGGGTGAGCGGGGCGGACGGAGCCGCGGGGCGGGCGCGGGGAGCCGGGTGCGGAGCCGGGGCAGAGCCGGCACCGCGACCCCGCCCCATCGGCACCCAGCCCCGCACAGAGCCGGGGTGGGCCTCCTGCCCCATAGCCGGGCCCCACAGAGACCCGGATCCCCAGAGACCCCCAGCACCCCTCCTGCCCCACACCCAGATATGCAGAGACCCCCACCCTCCTCCTGCCCCACACCCGGACCCCCCAGAGACCCCATCCCCCCTCCTGTCCCCCACCTGGACCCCCCCAGAGACCCTGAACCCCCCCTCCTGCCCCACAGCTGGGCCCCTAATGCCCCTCCCATCCCACAGCCGGACCCTACTGAGACCCCGATCCCCCCTCCCGCCCCAGACCCGCATCAGCCCTCCCACCCCGCATACAGACCCCCAACAGCCCTCCCACTCTGCCCCCCACAGAGACCCCAACCCCCCCTCCCACCCCAAACCCGGACCCACATCAACCCTCCCGCCCTGCACACAGACCCCCAATGACCCTCCTGCCCTACAACCAGACCGCATCGCCCCTCTTGCCCCCCAAACCCCACAGAGACCCCAAACCCCCCTCCTGCCCCACACCCGGACCCCATCACCTCTCCTGCCCTGACCCACACAGACAGACCCCCAATGCCTCCCCTGTCCCACACCCAGCCCCCCGTGCCTCTCCTGCCCCACACCCAGACCACATCACCCCGACCCCCCCACAGACTCCCAAACCCCTCCAGTTCCACTCCCAACCCCACAGAGACCCCCAACACTCTTCCCACCCCACACACAGAACCCCAGTGCCCCTCCCGCCCCAGATGCCCAATGCCCCTCCTGGCCTGACCCACACACACAGACCCCCCCCCCCCACACCTCTGTACCCCCATGCCAGTCCCACTCCCAACCCCCCCCAGTCTCCCAACACCCCTGCCACCCCACACCTGGACCCCCAAAGCCTTTCCTGCCCCACACCTGAACCCCCAACGCCTCTCCCTCCCCGACCCCCACACATAGACCCCAAACACCCCTCTCGCCCTGACCAACACACACAGATCCTCAAAGCCTCGCCAGTCCCACCCTGCACACAAACCCCCAGCGCCCCTCAAACCCCAACCTACACATACCCCATCCACAGTTATACCAGTGGCCATGTCTACACTACGATGCCTTGACTAGTATAGGAAGGCTGGTGCAGCTACAGGCAGCATGGAGCAATGGAGAGAGAGCTGGCTTGGGATGGAGAACACTTCTCTTCCCATCTCGGGCGGGGGCGGGTGGAGGTGTCACTCCATGCCTCAGATTCTCCATCTATGAAATGATAAAGACACTGCCCTCCTTGGTCAGTTGTTCAGAGATCTACCCAGGAACAGCGCCAGATAGAACATAAGAAAGGCCGTACTGGGTCAGACCAAAGGTCCATCCAGCCCAGTATCCTGTCCACCGACAGTAGCCAATGCCAGGTGCCACGGAGTGAGTGGACCTAACAGGTAATGATCAAGTGATCTCTCTCCTGCCATCCATCCCCCCCCCCCCCCCCCCGACAAACAGAGGCTAGGGACACCATAAGAACTACGGGATTGGACCAGTGTTAGTAAAACCACCCCATGAGTGAAACAGGCTCTATTAGTAAAGCACGTTTCCTGGTGTCACTGCGTCTACACGAGAGCCTTGTCTGGTACAGGTCTTTGGGTCAGCAATTGTACCCCTCCTGACACAGCTGTGCTGGCAGAAATCTGTAGCGTAACCATAGCCTGTGGCTACATCAGGGATTTTCCTAGTGTAGCCATGTCAGCAGAAAACACCCCCCTCGTTGACATGTAATAATACTTAGCTCTTATCTAGCACTTTCCGTCACAGGCTTTAATACATTTAGCCTCACAACAGCCCTGGGAGGTGGGGAAGTGCCATTAGCCCCGTTGTACAGATGGGAAACTGAGGCAGGTGTGGGTATGTCTACACGGCAAAAAACCCGGCAGCAGCTCAGAGCCCAGGTCAACTGACTTCGGCTTGTGGGGCTACAGTTAGCAGTGAGGACATTCCCACTCAGGCGGGAGCACAGAGTCTGAAACCCAGCAAGGGGGATAGCTCTCAGCATAGGCGCCAACTCCGTGGGTGCTCCGGGGCTGGGTGCTCCGGGGCTGGAGTGCCCATGGGGAAAAATTGGTGGGTGCAGAGCACCCACCGGCAGCTCCCCGCCGGCCCCCCCGCCCAGCCCACTTCTGGTCTGCCTTCGCCTCCCCTGAGCATCGCTGCTCCGCTTCTGCCCCCTCCCTCCCAGGCTTGCCGCCAAACAGCTGACTCCCACGGCAAGGCTGGGAGGGAGGCGGGAGAAGCGGAGCGGCGGCAGCGCGCTCAGGGGAGGCGGAGGCAGAGCAGAGGTGAGCTGGGGTGGGGAGCGGTTCCTCTGTCTGTCTGTCCGTCCGCCGCCTAGGGCTACATCCTGCGGCCCTCCCTGCCCCGCCCCCCACCCCAGCTCACCTCCACCACTCCTCCTCCCCTGAGCGCGCCGCCACTTCTCCTCCCTCCTTCCCAGGCTTGCACGTGGCAAGCCTGGGAGGGAGAGGGGTGGAGGGGAAATGCGGTGTGCCCAGGGGAGGGGGTGGGGATTTGGGGAAGGGGGTGGAATGAGGGCGGGGCCGGGGCAGAGTTGGGCAGGTGGGCGCGAGCACCCACCGGCGCCGGCCAAAGTCAGCGCCTGTGGCTCTCGGAGCTTGGGTGGGAAAGTTAACGCTGCTAGTTTTAGCCCTGTCGCACGAGCCCGCGTTAGTCGACCCAGACTCTGAGACTTGTTTTTTTGTTTTTTTGCTGTCTAGATGCACCCAGAGAGGTTAAGAGTTCATCTGTACCACAGTAAAACACCCGCAGCTGGGCTGGGACAGCTGGCTGAGGCTCGTGGGACTGTTAAATTGCAGTATAGACATTGGGCCCAGGCTCTGGGACCCACCTCGCCTCGCGGGAGTCTCAGCATGAATGTCTACACTGCAATTTCCCAGCCCCAAGAGCCCGAGTCAGCTGACCCCAGTGTTTGATTGCAGTGTAGACGTACCCACGCTCACGCTGGAAGTTTGCGGCATAGCTGGAAATTGAACTCACGGTTCTCTAACCACTAACCTCTGCTTCCTTTATTCTTCAGCCTTTAGGCTTGGTCTACGCTAGGAAGGGTTTGCCAGTGTAGCGATTCCAGCAGCGCTAACCTGGCAACTGCTCCTAGATAAGAAGCAGATTTTGCAGTAATAGCTTTGTTCCCTGAACCAAGTAAGCTCTGCCAGCAAAAGGACTTTTTTGCTAATACAAGTGCATCTGCACTGGAGTTTTCGCTGCCAGAGTGCTTTAGGCTGGGCTAGAGCGGGGACAATAACCGATTCTTCTGGTTTGAAAAGGGGGGGAAAATCCTTTTGTGTCAGGCCAAAAGTGAATATTTTTGAGATTTGGGGCAAATTCATTTAAAAAAAATTTGTGTCTGATTGAATTCTCGTTTTGCTCGACCCAAATCAAAAAGTTTCCTTTTGGTTTCCACCATTTTTCAATGTTTTTGAAATTTTTGAAAGATGAAAGTAAAGGAAATTTCAAAGCAAAAAGTTGTTTTGAACTGAAATGTCAGCATGTTTTGGTTAGAAAATGTCGAAACAAAACGTTTTGATTTTTTAAATTTGTATGTATCCATGTATACATGGATGATCTAGTTGGGATTGGTCCTGCTTTGAGCAGGGGGTTGGACTAGATGACCTCCTGAGGTCCCTTCCAACCCTGAGTTTCTATGATTCTATGATTGTATTTATTTTTTTATTTCTTCTTATTATTTTATTATTATTCCTTAACAATTATTTATTTTATATTAGGTATTTGTTTTAGGTATAAGTGATTAAGTATTTATTTTTATTTCTTATGAACATTTTATTCATATTCCTTTATTATTATTTATTAATAATACCAATTATTTATTTTAGTTTAGATCAGGCCTGCACAACATACTGCCCACGGGGGGGTACGACCCTTACTGTGCGGCCCGTGGTGGGGTAGAGAAAAAAAATTTTTTTTTTTTGCTCAACAACTTTTGGGGCGGGAGAAGAGTTTTGGCCCTCGGCTGTTTTCCTCGGAGTAATATGGCCCTCACCGCTTTACGAGTTGTGCAGGCCTGGTTTAGATATTTGTTTTAGGAATTTTTTGATGTTTTAAAAGTTGTTTTTAGGTTTTATTCTTTCTGATCATTTTATTATTATTATTACTTTTTTATTACCTTATTAGTAACATTTATTTTATCGCAGGTATTTGTTTTAGATACTTCTTGGGTTTTTTTAAGAAATGTTTTTATTTTTTATGACCATTTTATTGTTAATACTTTATTATTTATTGTAATGCTTAACAATTATGTATTATAATTGTGATCAGGTATTTGTTTTAGATATTTGGGGGAATTCGTTTTAATTTTTGTAGGTATTTATTTTGTATTTCTTATCATTTTATTATTATTCCTTTATTGTTTTTTAGTTATGTTATTTTAGGTATGTGTTTTAGGGTGGGTTATTTTTAATTTTTTTTCTTTTTAGGTATTTCTTTTTTAAATGAGCAATTCGGCAACTTGGATACGAATTAGCGAAATGTTTCGTCATCGCTAAATCTGCCTTTCTCGCTGGCAAAAATAAAATAAATAAATGGAGATATGCCAATCTCCTAGAACTGGAAGGACCTTGAAAGGTCATCGAGTCCAGTCCCCTGCCTTCACTAGCAGGACCAAGTACTGTCCCCTGACAGATTTTTTGCCCCAGATCCCTAAATGGCCCCCTCAAGGATTGAACTCACAACCCTGGGTTTAGCAGGCCAGTGCTAGTTTTGACCAGCTTTATCTAGGGATCCGATTTGTTTCATACTCCTAGCCAATATAGCTATGCTGGCAGAACACCTAAGGGCAGGCCAGGCCTACAGCATTGGCCATATGCTGGTCCACTGGATGAATAGATTACAGCCCAGTTTACAGGTCAGCCATGGAAGAAGAAGGGAGATCTTGTGGACACAGGCCAGAACAACTGTGTTTTTTCCCCACCTCTAATGCAATCTTCTGACGAGAGGTTAGGAAGTTAGGTTGTTCTCCACGTACCCAATATGTGAATTATTATTATTTGTTATCTGTACTAATGTAGCTCCTTACATTATTTATTGGGTGTATTACGGTAGCACCCAGAAGCTCCAGTCATGGCCCAGGGCCGCATTGTGCTAGACGCTGTACATTATTTATTAGGTGTATTACGGTAGCACCTAGGAGCCAAAGTCAGTGCCCAGAACCCCGTTGTGCTAGGCGTTGTACAAAGAGACAGGTCCTGCCCCCAAAGAGTTTATAATCCACGAGTAAGACAAGAGTACAGCTGACTGGAAACATTTTGTCCACTGGAAAAATGCTGTTTTGACAAAACCAATTTTGATTTATTTATATATTTATTTGGAGAAATGGTGACAAGATTTCATTTCAAAAAATGTTGGGGTAGGGGTGGAAAAACGTTTCGACGACGTGGAACCATCCTGTGCCGACATTTTGCAGGATCAAAAGATTTGATTTTTCTTGCCTCAAAAGCTACATTTTTGTTCTGAAATTTGTTTTATTTTACGTAAGAGCCTTTAACAAAAATTAAAAAGGGTCAAAATGCAAAAGAAACATTTTGACAGACCTGATTTATTTTATTATTTGGGGGGAATTTAGTTGTGTGCAAAAATTGAAAAATGTGGCTAGTTGTTCCAATCAGGATGATCTTTTTATTCTTTCTTTCTTTCTTTCTTTCTTTCTTTCTTTCTTTCTTTCAGAATTTTTTTTTTATGGGGTGACAAATCCATTTCTCACCCAGCTGAAGACAGGAGATGGAGAGAGACAGACAGACTGGGGAGTTCATGGGAACAACAAGACAATATTGGTCAGTGTGACATGTCTGGGTCTCAACCCATCAGCGGCCAAACTCTCGTCCAGTTTTTCAGAGGCACCATGGCAAAAGAGAGTTTTCAGGAGGGAACTGAAAGTGGCTAATGAGGCAGCTTTGTGGCCTCCTCCCAAGGCGCAGCAGCCATGGATTCTTCCTAAAAATGGGGGGGTCCCTGTGGCCTCCCTGTGGCGCCACCCCTTCCCCCGAGGCCCCGCCCCCCCAGCCACGCCAGAAGCTGGAGCCGGGGGGCAGGGAGCCTGGGCCCCTCCACCTGCTCCCCGCCCCCCCGGACTCCCCACCCAGGGCAGGTATAGGGCTGGCTCTAACTTTTTTGCCGCCCGCGCCGCCCCGCTGCAACAGCCCCGCTGTGCCGCCCCGCCACAACACCCCCTGCCCAGCGCCCAGCCGAAATAAACTCACCCCTCCCAAGAGCAGGGCGCCGAAGTGTGTTTTAAAAAAACAAACAAACCCAACCCTGAGTGCCGCCCCAAGATTGGTCGCCTGAAGGTGCCACCCCAAGCACCTGCTTGGTCGTCTGGTGTCTGGAGCCAGCCCTGGGCAGGTAGAGGGTCCACGGCTCCCCACAGTGCCTGACCCGGCTCTGGCTTTTGGCCTGGCTGGGGGGACGGAGCCTCGGGGGCCGAAGAGCCACAGCCAGGCCATGGTAAGAACCACCTGGGCAGCTGTGGGGAGATGCTGACCCACTATCTGCCCTGGGCAGAGGGCCCAGGGCAGGGACACAGGCTGTGGGCTGCTCTCGAGCCCCGACACCCAGGCAGGTGGAGGGGTCTGCAGTTCCCCACAGATGCCCGGGCTCCCCAGGCTGCTCTTATCCGGGCCAGGCTCCAACTTCCAGCCTGGCGAGTGGGTAGAGCCTCCGGGGGAAGAGGAGAGGCAAAGGGCTGGGCCCGTGGCAAAAGTGGGAAGGCCATGGCCCGTTGGCCCCCCCTGTTCCAGCGCCCCTGCCAAGGGACAAGATGGGAGAAAGCAGGAGGGTACTTGTTCAAAAGCTTGACACTATACAGCGTCTGTCACTGTGTTTTCCAAACCTTTCATCATTCTCTTGGCTCCTCGCTGACCCCTCTCCAATTTATCCACATCCTTCCTGAACAGTGGGCCCCAGAACTGGACACCGGATTCCGGCAGTGGTCACCCCAGTGCCAAATCCAGAGGGAAAAGAACCTCCTGACTCCTACTCAAGTTTCCCCTGTTTGTGCCTCCCAGGATTGCATTAGCCCTTTTGGCCAGAGGGTCGCACTGGGAACTCGTGTTCAGCCGATTATCCACCCCCACATCTTTCTTAGAGTCACTGCTTCCCATGATAGAGTCCCCCATCCTGTAGGTGTGGCCTGCGTTCTTTGTTCCTAGCTGTACGACTTTACGTTGGCATATTGCTGATTTATGTCCACCTTCCCAAGCAATCCACATTGCTGGGGATCAGTGACCTGTCCTCTCCATTCACCTGAAATACTGCATGCAGTGTTGGTTGCCCCATCGCAGAAAATCTCCCTTAGAGTCGGAAGAGGTGCAAAGAAGAGCAATGAAAAAATGTAGAGGGATGGAACAGTTGCCGCACGAGGAGAGATTAGAAAGACTGGGGCTGTTCAGCTTGGAAAAGAGACGACTAAGGGGGGATACGATGGAGGTCTATAAAATCATGACTGGTGTGGAGAAAGGGGATAGAGAAGTGTTATTTACCCCTTCACGTGACACTAGAACAAGGGGGGTCACCTGATTAAATTAATAGTCAGCAGGTTTTAACACACAGTCACACAGTCAACTTGTGGAACTCATTGCCACATGATGTTGTGAAGGCCAGACGTTGGGTTCAAGAAAGAATTAGATAAGTTAATGGAGGATAGGTCCATCAGTGGCTAGTAGCCAAAATGGCCAGGCTCCAAGTGTCCCTAAACCTCCAACTGCCGAAAACTGGCACTAGATGACAGAGCATGGATCATTTGCATTTGCCCTGTTCTGTTCATTCCGTCTGAAGCATCTGGCACTGGCCACTGTCAAAGACAAGATATTGGGCTAGGTGGGCCATTAGTCTGACCCAATATGGCCATTTCCATAGGTGCCAACTCTGTGGGTGCTCCACGGCTGGAGCACCCACGGGAAAGGGGAAGTCGGTGCCTATGTTCGTATCTTGAATCCCTACAAGCGTGCCAATCGTGTAGAGGCATCATGACAGATTCCACTTCTTGCGACCCCCACCACAACCCCCAAATATTTTCTCCCAGTCACCACTTCCCAGGACACAGCATCTCATCCTCTTTGTTCCTACATGGATACATTTACATTTAGCCTCATTAAAACGCCACGTTTGCTTGTGCCTGGTTTATCCAATTGCTCTGAGTCAGTGACCTCTCCCCTGCGTTATTTACCACTCCCCCAATATTTGTGTCATCTGCAGATGTTATCCATGGTGATTTTATGTTTTTGCCCAGGTCACTGACAAAAATGTTTCACAGCCCGGGGCTGAGAACCGATTCCTGCGGGACCCCACTCACTGGAAATGCAGCCTCTTGATTCCCTGTTTCCAGTTACATTTTGAGACCTATCTGCCGTTTTTCAATTCATTTGATGTGGGCCATGTTCATTTTATAGCGTTCTAGATTGTTTATGCAGAATGCCGTGCGGGACCAAGCCAAACGCCTCGCCGAAAGTCTACGTCGGTTACGTCGCGGTTATCCCCCAAGCCTGCGATCTCATCAGACAAAGAGATCGAGTGCATCTCTCCCAGAGGCAGATTATGGGGGACGCGTTTCAAGTTTTCAAAACACCCCCTGGTTTTATTTTTTATTTTTCAATGTTTGAAACTGCTCAAGAGCTAAACGATTTGACCCCAAGGGGTAATTTCTCCACCCGAAGTCACAAGGAAAAATGAATTTTTTTCCTCCTGACTTTTCAAGTCACTCAAAATTTCAGGTATTTTTAACTTGAAATGATTCCCCACCCCACCCCCAGTCGCCCCCCACTTTTGGGAATCAGCCAGGGATCGGCAACTCCATGCTGGGCCCAGCTCTGCTCAGCTCCCAGGGGGCCCCGGGCGCTGCCCTTCGGCGCCTCCAGGGGCGCCCTGCGGAACCCAGGCGTCCGGGGGAGGGGGGGGGGCTGGGGGATGTCTGCCTGCCGTCTGGCGGGGGAAGGGTTAACAACCATCGAGCTGGCAGGCCGCGGCGGTGCAGAGCGGAGCCGGGGCTGGGGGAGGAGAGACCGAGAGATGGGCCCGGGCACCTTCCTGCGCCCAGCCCAGCGTGTGCACCGGCGGTGAGAGCGGGCGGGGGCGGCTGGGCTGCAGCTGGGGGGATGGGGGGGGGGCAGGGAGTTGGGATCTGCAGGGGGGGCTGGGGGCCACGGCAGCTGGGGAGGAGGTGGGCGGGAGCTGGGGGAGGGGGCTGGGGATGAGAGCTGAAGCTAGGGAGGATGTGGGGCTGGGAGCTGAGGATGGGGGGGAAGAGGGGCTGCAGGGAGGGGGTGGAATTGGTGCTGGTAAGGGGAGGGGGGGCCGGGGGCTGGGGCTGGGGCTGAGAAGGGGCAGAGAGCTGCAGCCAGGGAGGGGCACCGGGGGGATGGGATCTGGGGGAAACGGAGATGGGAGCTGCTGGGGGGGGGGGAAGGGGGCAGGGATCTGGGCATGGGAAATGGGGCTGCAGGGAGGGGGCTGGGAAATGGGGTGGAGGGAAGAGTGGGGATGGGGGCAGGAAGCTGGAGGTGGTGCTGGGCTGAGATCTGGGGGTGGGGAGGAGAGGAGGATGGGGGAAAGGAGGCTAAAGGGGGAGCTGGGAGGGGACTGGGAGAAGGAGAGGGGGCTGGGGCCAGCCAGCAGCTCTCAAAGCTCTTTACTGAGGAGCTCAGTATCATTATCCCCATTCTACAGATGGGGAAACTGAGGCACAGAGTGGGGCTGTGTCTGGCCCTGGTCACCCAGCAAGAAAGAACCCAAAGATCTGAGTTCCAGCCCAGTGCACTATCCATTAGCCCCCCTGCAGCTCCCCCCAAACAAAAGAAACACAAATGGGACCTGAGATTCTTTTTTAAAGTGTTTAAAATAAACAGATGAAAGCCGAGCTTCTCCCGTGATCTCCAGTAGAGCTAGGGAAGTGGTATTGCCATTATACAAGGCACTGGTGAGCCCTCAGTTGGAATTCTGTGCATGGTTCTGGTCTCCCATGTTTCAGAAAGATGAATTCAAGCTGGAACCGTGTGCAGAGAAGGGCTACTAGGATGATCCGAGGAATGGAGAACCCACCTTACGAGAGGAGATTTATGCGCTTGGCTTGTTTAGCCTAACCAAAAGAAGGCTGAGGGGAGATATGATTGCTCTCTATAAATACCTCAGAGGGATAAACACCAGGGAGGGAGAGGAGTTATTTAAATCAAGCACCAGTGTGGACACAAGAACAAATGGATGTAAACTGGCCATGAACAGGTTTAGGCTTGAAATTAGATGACGCTTTCTAGCCATCGGAGGAGTGAAGTTCTGGAACAACCTTCCAAGGGGAGCAGTGGGGGCAAAACACCAAACTGGCTTCAAGACTGAACTTGATAAGTTTATAGAGGGGTGGTATGATGGGACTGTCTATAATAGCATGTAGCTGATCTGTGACTGCTAGCAGCAAATATCTCCAACGGCCGATGATGGGATACTAGATGGGCCAGGCTCTGACTTAACTACAGATAATTCTTTCCCAGGTGTCTGGCTGGTGGGTCTTGCCCACATGCTCAGGATCCAGCTGATCAACATATTTGGGGTCAGAAAGGAATTTTCCCCGGGTCAGATTGGCAGAGACCATGGGGAGGTTTTCGCCTTCCTCTGCAGCATGAGGCACGGATCACTTGCATGTTTAAACTAGTGTAAATTGTGGAGACTCTCTAACGTGAAGTCTTTAAACCGGTGGTTCTCAACTGTGGACCACCGATTCTTCAGGGAAAGCCCCTGGCGTGCTGGACCAGCTTGTTTACCTGCCACGGCGGCAGGTTCGGCCAGTCGCGGCTCCCACTGGCCGCGGTTCACCGCTCCAGGCCAACGGGGGCTACAGGATGCGGCGGACAGCACAGCCCCTGGCCCGCGCCGCGTCCCACAGCCCCCATTGGCTGGGGACGGTGAATCACGGCCAGTGGGAGCCGCGACCAGCCAAACCTGCCGCCGTGGCAGGTAAACAAACCGGGCATGTGCGCCAGGGGCTTTCCCTGAAGAATTGGTGGACCACAGTTGAGAACCACTGCTTTAAGCCATGATTTGAGGACTTCAGTAACACAGCGAGAGGTTAGGGGTCTGTTACAGGAGTGGGTGGGTGAGGTTCTGTGGCCTGTGATGTGCAGGAGGTCAGACCAGATGATCCCTTCTGATGTTAAAATCTATGAGACTCGGGAGCTATCAAACTAACATGCTTTTTTTAATGGGATTAAAAGTTTGGTTGATAGAGGTAATAGTGTTGACGTAATAGATGTAGACTTCTGCAAAGCGTTTGACTTGGTACTGCATGACATTTAGAACCATATAAATTGAATGTGGCCCACATTAAATGGATTAAAAACTGGCTAACTGATAGGTCTCAAAAATGTAACTGTAAACGGGAAATCATCATTTGGGGGATGTGTGTCCAGGGGGTCTCGGCCCTACGCTGTTTAACATCTTTATCAATGACCTGGAAGAAAACATAAAATCATCACAGATAAAGTTTTTAGATGACCCAAAAATTGGGGGAGTAGTAAATAATGAAAAGGACGGGTCACTGAGAATGTTCCCTCTAATTTTTCCCAGTCCCACCCATGTGTGGAATGAATTTTGTTATGTGCACCAATATGGACACATCACCTCCATATTGGTGTACGTAACAAAATTCATGTGGCGGGGGTGAGGCCAAGGGGTTCGGAGTGTGGGAGGGGGCTCGGGGCTGGGGCAGACGTTTGGGGTGCAGGGGAGTGAGGGCTCTGGGGTGGGGCCGGGGATGAAGTATTTGGGGTGTAGGAAGGGGCTCTGGGCTGGGGGGTGAGGCCAAGGAGTTTGGATTGTGGGAGGGGGCTCCAGGCTGGGACAGGGATTTGGGGTCTGGGAGGGGATGATGGCCCCGGCTGGGGGTGCAGGCTCTAGGGTGGGGTCAGGGATGAGGGGCTTGGAGTGCAGGCTGCCCCAGGGCTATGGCGGGGAGAGAGAACTCCTCCCAGCTCTCTCTCCCCGCAGCAGCATGTGGGCTGGGGGGGAGAGGTGCCTCTCCCCTCCACGGGCCGGGGCTGGGTTAGGGCCAGGGGCGGGGCGCGTTCCCCAGCCGGGGCAGGTCTGTGGCTGGGTTGGGGCTGGAGATGGGGGAGAGGCAACGCAGATTCAGTGAGGCCAAAAACGATTCCCAGATTCATGTCTGATTCACCAATTTTTTGGTCGTGGAGGGATGGGGTGGGGGTGAGAAGAAACAACAAAAATTCCCCAAAAGTCCAAAGTTTCCTTATGACATTTCCTATATGAATTGCTGGCTGAAAAGGCTTTTCGGTTAGGATCTGCCTTCGATTGTATTTTTAAAAGGCAAATGCATTTTTAAAAAAAAATCTTGACATCGACTCAGAATGTTTTGGATTGACTGAAAGATTTCACTTGGCTCAAAACAATTATTGTTTTGACTTTAAAATTCACCAACATTTTAAAAAGAAATCATTTTGGGGTTGACTCCGAAATAATGTGTTTTTCCCCAGTTTTGTTGGAACTGCCGGTCAACTGATTCACACAGCTGATTGTCACGGTGGGAATGTGGGGGGTGCTGGTTCCCATGCTGTCACCCCCCCTCCCCCCTCGCAAGCATTCCTCCCCCATGGGGATCCATGTCTTACCAACCCCGACTGCCCCATGTCATTAACCCCACCGGTCCTTTCCCTGGAGGCGCTGATGCCGAAGCAGGACTGGGCCCCTGCACTAGAGGAAGGCTGGGGGTGTCTCCTTCTGAGCCCCATTGCTGTTTTGGGGGCCTGCCTCTCAGTTCCACCAGTGGCAGCGCCCCGGGGCCTGGGCATAAATGAGAATCAGTGTCAACAACCTGGGCATAGATGGTCATGCCTAGTGGTCGGAGCTGGAATCAGGAATCCGGGGTCAAGCCCAGGGCCAGAGCCAGAAACCAGGCAAGGAGCAGACCAGAGCAGGACAGGACGAAGGCTGGGAGGCAAGGCTGGGGCAGGAGCAGTCATATTGGCGGGCATAAGCGTTAAGCTGGCTCCCCCTCAGCCAGTCAGGCCAGCCGGCGACCGAGCAGCTCGGCTGGCGCTCAAATATATTCGTGAGACAGCCTGGAGACAGCTGACTCCAGGCTCAGCTGCCGGCCCTGGGGTCTATATTAATAATAATGCCCAGTGCTTTCCATCCATAGAGCTCAAAGCCCTTGACGATGGAGCTCGGTAGTGTAATCCCCATTGTACACGTGGGGAAACTGAGGCACGGAGCGGGCTGTCGCCCAGGAGGCCAGAGCCGGAAATAGAAGCCAGGTGCCCTGAGTCCTGGTGCTCTATCCGCTAGGCCACACTGCCTCTCACCAGCAATGGGGCAGCAGGAGCCGCTCACGCCTGGATTCTCTGTCCTCACAGGGAGCAGGGAAGGAGGAAGGGGATCCCCGAAGCTGCCTGGGAGGAGCCAAAGGGAACAGTCCTGGTAGCGAAGCTGGGCTGCACACAGGCTCGTTGGAGGATTGGCCGCGCACATAACCCCAGGCTCCTGGAGCCCCCCGCCGGCCACGCCCATGGGTGAGAAGGCCAACACGTGCCCGTACTGCGGCAAGGGCTTCCGGCGCAGCTCCCACCTGACCCGGCACCTGGGCACCCACTCAGGCGGAGAGCAGCGCCCCTACGCCTGCAGCCACCGCAGCAAGGGCCCGGCCCTGCCTCCGCCGCCGGCGGGCGAGCGCCCCTACGCCTGCACTCACTGCGGGAAAGCCTTTGGGCGCAGCGCCCACCTGGCCCGGCACCAGGAGACCCACTCCGGCGAGCGCCCCTACAAGTGCACCTACTGCGGGAAAGCCTTCGGGCGCAACGCCCACCTGACCCGGCACCACGGCACCCACACCGGCGAGCGCCCCTACCAGTGCGGCATCTGCGGCAGGGCCTTCACCCGCGACGCCCACCTGACCCGGCACCAGCTCGTCCACACCGGCGAGAAGCCCTTCCAGTGCGTCGTCTGCGGCAAGGCCTTCACCCGCAGCGCCCACCTGGCCCGGCACCAGGGCACCCACACGGGTGAGAAGCCCTTCGAGTGCGGGGTCTGCGGCAAGACCTTCACCCGCGACGCCCACCTGGCTCGGCACCGGGCCACTCACACCGGCGAGCGCCCCTACAAGTGCGCCGACTGCGGGAAGGGCTTCGGAGCCACCTCCCACCTCCTCCGCCACCAGAGGACCCACCAGGTGTAGCTGCCCCGGCGTGAAGCGCGGGAACCAAGGGGCAGTGGTTCCCATGCCCCCAGGGCCCTC
This sequence comes from Chelydra serpentina, assembly GCA_037349315.1. Taxonomy (NCBI): domain Eukaryota; kingdom Metazoa; phylum Chordata; order Testudines; family Chelydridae; genus Chelydra; species Chelydra serpentina. The sequence goes on along the minus strand of JBAIAC010000046.1, from coordinate 3,296,469 downwards.
CTCCATCATGGGAGGAGAGGGCATGGGAATCAGGGGGCACCAGTTCCCGTGCTGCCACCCTCTGGGGTGTCCCTTCCGCATGGGGAACTGAGGGGGTGTCAGCTGTCATTCCCACTCCTGCTGGGGCACTCCTTTCCCATGGGCGGGGGGAGGACTTAGGGGGGTCCTATGCCACTTCTGCCCAGAGTGCGCTATCCTCGGGGAAGGGTGTGGGAACCAAAGGGGCACCAATTCCCACGCTGCCACCCTCTGGAGTGCTCGTCCCCCGGAGGGAGAGCTGGTGCCCCCGCTGACACACACTGACATGCTCCTACCCTCCTGGGCTGGGCGTGGAAACGGAGGGGGGCCGTCGTTCCCCGTGCCCACATCCATGCGGCTACAATGATCTGGCCCAGAGTTGGGCTCCAGGCGTCCTTGGGGCATGGATGATAACGCGGGCCCCCTGGTGAGCGCACAGAGTCACCGGCCCCATGGCCAGTCTGCCCTGCGAAGGGACGACAATCCAGCCGTATCTAAAACCTCGTCCGGACAGGGAGATTGACCGAAACAGCAGCCCCAGGTGGGCGCGCTCTTCCGAGGGAAAAGGAACTCTATCCCGGGACAATCGCTCTACCCCCAAAGCGCTCTGCCCAGCCCTGGCGGCAGGCCCAGATGCCTTCTGCTCTGCCAGGCCGGTCACAGGCGCTAGCCCCCTCAGCCCTTGCCAGGCTTGCCCTCACCCCTCTTCCCAGCAGGACAGGCCGGGAGCAGGCCTGCCTGGTCCAAGGAGTGAATCAGGAATAGCTGTTAGACGGCACTAGCCAGCGTGGAGTAGTTAGACTGGGACAGCCAGGCCGGGCCGCTTCCCTCAGTGTAGACATGGTGTGAGACCGCACAGGCAGCGTGCCAAGATAAGAACAATGGGCGGCGGGGTGGGGGGGTGTCTGTCCGTGGGTGGGTCTGAGAAACCACCTCTCGTGTGTGTGTGTGTGTGTGTGAGAGAGAGAGAGAAACCTTGTGTGTGTGTCTTTGTGTGAGAAACTTCCTTGTGTGTCCGTGTGTGTGTGTATGTGTGAGAAACCTCCTCTCCCATGTGAGAAACCTTCTGTTTCCATGTGTGTGTGAGAAACCTCTTCTCATGTATGTGTGTGAGAGAGAGAAACCTCGTGTGTGTGTGTGTGTGTGCGTGTGAAACCTCCTCTCGCATGTGAGAAACCTCATTCTGTGTCCGTGTGTGTGAAAGAAACCTCGTGTGAGTGTGTGTGTGTGAAACCTCCTTGCGTGTCTGTGTGTGTGAGAAACCTCATGTGTTTGTGTGAGAAACTTCCTTGTGTGTCCGTATGAGAAACCTCCTCTCGCGTGTGAGAAACCTCCTTGCGTGTACATGTGTGTGTGAGAAACCTCTTCTCGTGTGTGTGTGAGAGAGAGAGAGAAACCTCCTTGCATGTCCGTATGTGTGTGAAACCTCGTATGGATGTCCGTCCATCCGTGAGTGTGAAATGTCATGTGTGAAACTTCCTCCCATGTGTCCATGTGAGTGTGTGTGTGATAAACCTCCTTATGTGCATCTATCCGTGTGTATGTGGAACTCTTTGCCAGAGGATGTTGTGAAGGCCAAGACAATAAGAGGGTTAAAAAAAGAACTAGATAAATTCATGGAGCATAGGTCCATCAATGGCTCTTAGCCGGGATGGTGTCCCTAGCCTCTGTTTGCCAGAAGCTGGGAATGATTACCTGTTCTATTTGTTCCCTCTGGGGCACCTGGCATTGACCACTGTCAGAAGACAGGACACCGGGCTAGATGGACCTTTGGTCTGACCGAGTGTGGCTGTTCTTATGTGTGTGTGAAACCGCATGTGTGTGTGAGAAACTTCCTGCCATGTGTGCAGGTGTGGGGGTGCGAAGCCTCCATGTGTGTGCATGTGTATGTAAAGCCACCTCTCCTGTGTGTGTGAAACTTCTTCCTATGTGCATGTGTCTGTATGAAACCTTGTGTGTGCGTGAAACCTCCTCCCGTGTATGTGTGTGTATATAAAACTTCCTTGTGTGTGAAACCACCGTGTGTGTGTGTGTGGACATGTTCCTGGAGGTTTCATCACATGACATAATCTTTAATTAAAGATTGATCTTTAATTTATGGAGACTCCAGGACAGTCCTGGAGGGTTGGCAACCTTAGTGTGAAACCTGTGTGTGAGAGAGAAATCTCCTCAGGTGTTTCTGTCTGTCTGTCTGTGAAACCTGTGTGTGTGTGACAGAGAAAAAACCCTCCTTGTACATGTCCGCGAGAGACACCTCCCGTGTGTGTGTATGAGAGAGAAACCTCCTTGTGTGTATCCATGTGAGTGTGCAAACCCTCCTCGTGAGTGGGCATGTGAGAGAACCTTCTTCGTGCACATGTGTGTGAGAGAACCCTCCTCGTGCATGTGTGTGTGAGAGAGAACCCTCATGCACGCGCATGCGTGAGACATCTCCTCGTGTGTGCATGTGAGAGAGACAGTTACAAACACAGACACACACAAACGTGAGGGAGGAGGTTTTGTTCCCGCGCCTCGGGGGAGGGGTGCACTTGCTGTGGGACCCAGCAGGTCTCTGTGGGGTTGTCAGAAGAGCACGGAGGCTGCGGGAGGATATTTGTGGCCTCTACCCTATCTCTGCATGGAGGCTGTGTGCGCACTGCACTGTAAACCTGGCTCTGGGGGAGCCGGGCCTGTGCACTTGGTGTGGCCAAGCCTGCGCTGGAGCATCCATGTTGTGTTGTAAACCTGAGTTTACAAATGCTGGCCCTGGTCTCCCACACTGCACCGCGCGGCCCTTCCCTCAGTCAAAATGGCTGCTCTCTCCCCTTTATTTGGGGGGCAGGGGGGATGAAACCAGCCTGTGCTGTAGAGCTAGCCCCCTCCCTACAACGACCCATTGAGGGGATATGGGGCAGGAAACTAGGGCAGGGGGATGTGGGAGAGGGGGCAGGAGGGAAGCTAAGGAGGGAGGCAGGAGAATATGGGGGCAGAAAGGTTGAAGGGTCACAGGGATGTGGAGGACGCTGGGGGGTCAGGGATGTGGGGTATACAGGGCAGGTGGTGCAGGGAAATGTGGAGAGCTGAGAGGTCACACGGGCAGGTGGGGGCAGCAGGGAGGCTGGGGGCAGCCTAAAGGACAGGAGGGAGATCACGGGCTGGAGGAGGGGGACAGGCAGATATGGGGGTGTAGGGGCAGGAGGCAGGGCTCATGGGGATGGGGGGGGGCAGAAGGAAGGCTGAGGCAGGGCTTGGGGACGGGGTGGGGGCAGGGAGAGGCCGAAGGAGGGCTCATGGGGGGAGAGGAGTGCCGGGGGGGGGGGGGCGGGGAGGGGAGGGCTGCAAAGGAAAAGGCAGATGGCAGAGAGGCCGGTGGGGTGGGGAGAGAGGCAGCCCCCAGCTCTAGGGGGCGGGGTGCATTCCAGGCTGAACCCCAGGTGCTCATACCCGTCGGGAGCCGGCGCTTTCCCCAGCCAAGCTCTGAACCACAAGGTGGGTCCCCCGACCCTGCCCCTAATTATTCTTTGACAAATCTGATTTTTCAGCCAGGCATCGGAGCTTGGCCCCTTGGGGCTGGCAGCGTCTCTAGCCATTCCAGCACCTCCCAGCCGCATCTTCCTAGGGGCGCGATTGTGGCCAGCGGCTGAGCAGGGGGGCAGCTGGCTCGCTCACAGGGCCACGCAGTGGGGTTGAACTGGCATCCCGAGTGGCTTGGCCATGACCTCGCAGGACTGTCCCAGGAGATGTCAGGCCCCATGGACAGCTGCATCCACTGCGTCTCAGGCCTGCCGCGGCCTCCTCTCCGCACGGAGAATACTGGGATTCGTGCCCGGTCACTGTCCCCTCCTGACAACACGGCACCTGCTCCAGCGGGCACAGAGAGCAAGGAGGGGCAGATCGCCGAGGACAGGCTCCGTCACAGTGCCGTGGCACGTGGACATGCTGGGGCAGGGTGGGAGGGGACATGCAGTGCCGGGTACTTTACCACATTTGTCTTCGGTAGATTGTATTGTTAGTGGCCCCACGCCAGTGCCAGGGGCACAGCAGGCGACTGGCTGAAATGGGAGTGGCCTCCCAGGGCTCCCTCCCTTTCCCACACCCGCCCCGTTTTTTCCTGGCGCTGTGTTTTTGGGGGGGTTGTTCTCTATTTTCTAATCGTGCTAACGATGTCTGTCTCAATCTGAAATAAATGCTCTTTGCCCAACCCGCCTCATAGCCCCATTGTCTTTCCCACAGTCCCCAGACCAGATGCCCTATGGGCATCACTCGACATAGCTCCTCCAGCAGACCTGGCGGCCGAAACCTCCCCATGCTACAGCATCGGAGCCGCTGAGAAATCCAGCGGGCCAGCCGGGGAACGGGGGATTTCCCTCAGGAAGAGGCGAGGTGCCGCAGATGCCGATGAATGGTGGCGTCTCCAGTCCAGTTTGGTGGCCATGGACTGGGGTGGGATGGGGATGAACACACACTAGCCTGGCTGGCTCTGCTCTCCCCTCCCCACTAGCCCATCTTGAAAGCAACACTCCACTGGGTTGAGAGGGTTTGTATGTGGATGGGGGGGGGGTGTCAGGACAACTGGTTGGCTGTCCAGGGCTGGAGCAGGAGCAGCCTGGAAGAGCTACCAGGGTACAGGGAACATTTCCCACACAAACACCCCTGCTAAGTGACCCTGGATTGATGGTGAGCTCATCTGAGAAGGAACAAGCAGGGCTGGTATAAAGCCAGGAAGCTGCCAGCAGAAACAGGCTGCAGGGGAAGCAGGCTGCAGTCACCCCATGGGAGTTGGGAGCTTGAGTTGGACCCCACAGCTGGGCCAGAACACCGAGAAAGAGAAAAAGAGGGACATAGGAAGGAACACAGGGTCTGGGAGTGAGCAGACCAGGGTTGCTGGATAGGCTGGACCCTGGAGTCATGCTTGGGCCCGGGTTCCCCTGCCAGCTACTGGGAAAGGGGCATAGTCTTAGGTTAGAGAGCAGCCTGGAAAGGCAGCCGGATAGTTGGTCTGGAGAGATTTTGCTATCCTGGAAGGGGAAAAACACATAGTAGCCCAGAGGGCCAAGCCAGGACGAGGGAGCGGCCAAGCCCCAATGAGGCCAAGCTTCCAAATCTCAGCACGACACAGGGCCCAGCAAGGCGAGGGGCAAAGTCTGCAGGGCCCAGATGCCCCCCTGCCATGGGCAGGAGCGACCTCCAGCATGGCCAATCCCCCCACGGCCTCAGCCCTGTGACCCGGATACTGGGCAGTTCACAGGACTCTTGCCTCAGGCTCTTAGCAGACTCAGACAGCGTCGCTGCATCAGTTACACTTGGTGCCGCTCCCCCCTCTCCCAGCGATGGGGCTCAGGCTCTCTGCAGACTTTGGCAGCGTTGCTGCATCGCTTACATGCAGGGCAGCTCCCCTCTCTCCCAGCAACACACCTCAAAGAAAGTTGAGCCTCTGGAGAGCAATGGGGAGCCCCCCTGTCCAACCTGTTCCCCCGCCCACCATGGCTTTGGGAAAACCCTGAGATTATGTGTGTCAAGAGGCCTTGGGAACCAGGCATCCGGGAGGGACGGTTTAGCAGGATCTGGGCTGGGGGGCTCTGGCAGAGGCAGGGAAATCACCTTGACCCCCTCCCTGCCCCGGCAGCTGGGGACGGAATCATAACCCACCCCCCAGCCCATCAATTCAGCTCTTCACCCTTCCCTGGAAGACTTTGTGGGCTGGGCTGCACTCAGCTGCCCCTGTTTGGCACCAGCTCCTGGTGCCGGGCTAGGGTCTCCCCAAGACCAGGTGGAGGGCCCCTCCGCCACCTCACTGCCCCGGGACAGGTGCTGCCGCACGCTTTCCCCCCACCCAGCCTGGCCCTGGCCTATCTTTGCCACCAGCTGCCATTGGGAGCTCCCGGCTGAGGCTCCGAGATGCCAGATATTTTTCCTGAAGGCCTTTGCCCAGGGGAGCTCCTGCCCTGGTTCGAAGCCAGGAGCTGGGGTGGGGGGGGGCATCTTTTTAAATGCCCTGAAATGAACCCCGGTGCTCAGTTACCTGTAGGACCCAGACCAGCCTGGGGGCAGGGAGCTGGCGGAGCTGGATTGACCCCTGTAATCAGATCCATTGCCTGGACCCAGCATAGGGGATGTGCCAGGGTGGGGCCGGGGGAGTCCTTATGGCCCCAGGCAGCCGGGCATAGGGCAGTACAGCCAGGCGGGTGCTTAGCTCAAGGGTAGGGGTGGGGGGTGCAACAGCAGATTAAAGCTCCCCCATCCCTGGGCCAAGCATAGCTTGGAATTGGGCCCCTCATCTCCAGCGGGCCTAGGCCAGGACCCATCTCCTAGGTCTCAGTCCCAGAACCCTGCTGGCCCCCAGTGACAAGACAGGGCCTCTGGGCTTTCTCAGGCTGGCCTCCAATGGCCAGGTGATCACCCCAGCTATATCAGGCCCAGGTGGGGGGGACGGGGAGGGGCGCAGGAGAGAACGGACAGGTGAGCCGGGGGGGCTGAGGTGGCAGGGAGGGGAGGGAGATGGAGGGTGTGTGCCATCGAGTGGAGCTGGGGAGCGGGTGGGTTAGGAGAGAGGGAGACAGCTGAGCTGGGACCTGGGCGGGCAAGGGCAGAGCTGGTCACACTCAGCGTGAAGTCTGGGGGGCAGCAGACGTGATCTCAGCCCCATCCTCCCCAGCACTATAGGCAATCCACCTCTGCAGCTCGGAGCAGTACGGGGCCATGACACACAGCTCAGCAGTGCTGACTCTGTGCTTGTGCAGGGCCACAAGCCCCCTTCACCCATCCTGGCTTGCCTGGGGGGAGCCATTGGGAGAGACCACGGACACTCATGTGATGGAGGGGAGAGCCAAGGGCAGAGATGGATGGGGAGGAGTCGTACATTGACGGAGCTGGGAGGAATCTATGCCTGGGGATAGAGCAAAATGGGGCTTCCCCCCACATCCATCACCAGGGCAGGGAGGTGGGGGCAGCATCATTTCAGGGCAAAGCCTGGGGGGCATTTACCTCCAGGCCTCCTGCCAGCACCTGTTCATGACCCATCCCCCAAGGGCCTCAGAGCTGAAACAAGAGCTTCTGAGTCCCAGCCCCCTCCTCTATTTGCTCTAACCACTAGTCCCCACTCCCCTCCCAGAGCCAGGGAGAGAACCCAGGAGTTCTGGCTCCCAGCCCCCCTCTGCTCTAACCACTAGTCCCCATTCCCCTCCCAGAGCCAGGGATAGAACTCAGGAGTCCTGGCTTCCACCTCTGCTCTGACCACTAGTCCCCACTCCCCTCCCAGAGCTGGGGAGAGAACCCAGGAGTCCTGGCTCCCAGCCCCCCACCCCGGTCTAACCACTAGACCCCACTCCTCTCCCAGAGCCAGGGAGAGAACCTAGGAGTTCTGCTCTCAGCTCCCAGCCCACCTGCTCTAACCACTAGTCCTCACTCCCCTCCCAGAGCCAGGGAGAGAACCCTGAAGTCCTGGCTTCCAGTCTCTTCCCCATTCAAACCACTAGATCAGCACCTGCTAGGGTGACCAGTCAGCAAGTGTGAAAAATCGGGATGGGGGTGGGGGGTAATAGGAGCCTATATAAGAAAAAGACCCAAAAATCGGGACTGTCCCTGTAAAATCGGGACATCTGGTCACCCTAGCACCCGCCCAGCCTTGCGCTGAGTGTGTCAGAGCTCTATCTATCCATCCCCATATACCCCATCTAATCTAATCTATCTCTCTATCTATCTATCTGCAGTCTGTTTCAGAATCAAAGTCCACTCCCTCCAGGTCCTTGTCTCTGGGCAAGGGAGGGAATTTCTGGGGTTAGAGAGACGCCCTCAGGAAGGAGATTCGCTGTCCCCCCGGCCTGCAGGAGAAGGGATCCCCCCAATCCCCTGGGGCCTAGCGGGGCCCTCGGGCTGGGGGCAACACGGGATCCCTATGGGGGGCAGTTACCGCCCATCACAGACCTTTCCCCCCAGTTTCCCCACACTGCAAGGCCCCGTGTCTCCAAGTGAGGTGAACCTTACGGGTACGCAAGACAAATCAGACTCCTGACAGGGATACAGTAGCCTGGAAAGGTTGAGAGCCACTGTCCTAGAGCAAGGAGCTCAGAGGGCAGACATCCAGCCGGGCCAGGTCTCAGCATGGGCTATCCAAGACAGTGGTGGGAAGCCCAGCCTGACACGAACGGCACCGATCTCCACAGACTCCGGGGCAGGATTCTACCCAGGTAGCAGTCAGAGACCTGACCGCGTGAGTCAAGAGAACCCTGGTGAAGAGTCTGGATGCAGGCGAGCCGTGGACGCAGAGTCGGGGCAGCAGACGGAGTGGGGCTGGTTCGCTCTCCCAGCTAGGATGCTGGAAGGCAGCTTTCACTGATATTTTATGTTGGCCTTTTCTGTTAATAAACGAGCCCCTCACTGCGGGGTGCGCTTTAATACCGGAAAGCCTGCTTGGATCTGTATATATGCCAGGTGAGGGGGAAATCGAGGCAGGGCTCACCTGCGGCACCATGCCTGCCCACAAGGGGGCGGATGAGAAAGTACGAGATTCGGAAACAAGGTTTCTGTGGTTCATTGCAGCTTTCTGTCCAGAGCCACGGAAGATATTAGCTGTTACAAGCCTCAGCTATCTGCAGTCACTGTGGCTAGTTCTCTGAAAACATCCTCTCAATGTGCAGCGGCAGTCAAAAAACCTAACAGAGTGTTGGGAACCATTAGGAAAGGGATAGATGATAAGACAAAAATGTCATAATGCCCCTATATAAATCCATGGTACGATTACATCATGAATACTGGTGCAGATCTGGTCGCCCCATCTCAAAAAAAGATATATTGGAATTGGAAAAGGTAGGGAGAAGGGCAACAAAAATTATCAGGGGTATGGAACAGCTTCCATATGAGGAGAGATTAATAAGACAGACTGTTCAGCTTGGAAAAGAGACAACTAAGAGGGGTTATGATCAAGGGCTATAAAATCATGACTGGTGTGATGAAAGTGAATGAGGAAGAAAAGGTTACTCACCTTGTAACCGGTGTTCTTCGAGATGTGTTGCTCATATCTATTCCAGTTAGGTGTGCACGTGCGCGCGTGCACGGATGTCGGAAACTTTTACCCTAGCAGCTACCCGTCGGGCCGGCTGGGGAGCCCCCTGGAGTGGCGCCGAAATGGCGCTCTATATAGTACCCTGCCGGCCCGACCCCCCTCCAGTTCCTTCTTGCCAGCTACTCCAACAGTGGGGAAGGTGGGGGGGAATGGAATAGATATGAGCAACACATCTCGAAGAACACCGGTTACAAGGTGAGTAACCTTTTCTTCTTCTTCGAGTGGTTGCTCATATCTATTCCAGTTAGGTGAATCCCAAGCCTTACCTTGGAGGCGGGTTCGGAGTTACGGTAAAGCAGCTTGAAGGATAGCCCTACCGAAGGCATCATCATCACGGGAATGATGAGTGATGGCGTAGTGCGATGTAAAGGTGTACACCAATGCCCAGGTTGTGGCCCTGCAGATCTCCTGAAGGGGGATGTTGGCCAGGAAAGCCTCCGAGGAAGCTTGCGCTCTCGTAGAGTGGGCTGTGACCGCTGGCGTAGGCACCCTCGCCAGGTCGTAGCAGGCACGGATGCAGGCTGTAATCCATGATGATATGCGCTGCGAAGAGACCGGAGCGCCTTTCGTACGTTCCGTGAGAGCGACGAACAGCTGGGATGTCTTACGGAATAGCCTTGTGCGTTCTATGTAGAAGGCGAGTGCTCTTCTGACATCCAATGAATGTAGCCGTTGCTCTTTAGAATTGGCATGCGGCTTAGGGAAGAAGACAGGTAGGAAAATGTCTTGTGACATGTGGAAGGGCGAGACCACCTTTGGAAGGAAAGACGGATGGGGTCGAAGCTGGACCTTGTCCTTATGAAAGATGGTATACGGAGGATCACATAGGAGAGCCTTCAACTCGGATACCCTTCTGGCTGACATGATAGCCACTAGAAAGGCGACCTTCCACGATAGATAGAGGAGGGAGCAGGAAGCCATTGGCTCAAATGGAGGGCCTGTAAGTCGAGAGAGGATGAGATTGAGGTCCCATGCTGGAACAGGTGGCTTTATCGAAGGGTGAACCTTTTCCAAGCCCTTGAGGAAACGACGCACCATGGGGTGCGTGAATGTTGAGCGGCCCTCTGTTCCTGGATGAAAAGCCGAGATGGTAGCAAGGTGGACCTTCAGGGATCCAAGTGCAAGGTGGCTGTCCTTGAGATGTAACATGTAATCCAGAATAGACGGCACGGAGGCAAGGTGTGGAGATATCTGCTGTTGGGCGCACCAGACAGAGAACCTCTTCCACTTTGCCTCTTCGCATAGAAATGCCCGTTGCCAGCGTCCGGGCTGCCGCATCAGCCGAGTCCAGGGCGCCTTGTAGGGATGTACGGGCCACCAACTTGCCCTCGTCAGCCATGGCCTTGAGTTCCGTTTTGGACTCTGGTGTAAGTTGGTCCTCAAACTTCATTACTGCTGACCAGGCGTTGTGGGCATACCTGCTAAGGATCGCTAGTTGGTTGGCGATCCTTAGGGAAAGTCCTGCGGTGGAATATACCTTTCTCCCAAAGAGGTCCAGGCGCTTGGAGTCTTTGGATTTGGGAGCTGGACCTTGTTGCCCGTGCCTCTCCTTGGCGTTAACAGCGTCCACCACGAGGGAACAAGGCGCAGGGTGGGTGAAGAGATACTCAAACCCCTTGTTTGGAACAAAGTATTTTCTCTCTACCCCTCTAGGTGTTGGGGGGATAGAGGAAGGGGTTTGCCAGAGTGCCGTAGCATTGCCGTGGATGGTTTTATTCATCGGCAAAGCAACTCTGGAGGGACCTTCTGGCTTCAGAATTTCGTCCACCATAGGGTCGTCCTTCTCCTCCACCACCTCCTCTATGGACAGGTTCATGCTAAGAGCCACCCTCCGGAGTAGCTCTTGCAGGACCTTAAAATCCATAGGCGGAGGCGCAGATGATGATGTTCCCGCCACGGCTTCATCGGGTGAGGAGGAGGAGGTTGTGAGAGGGAGGGGAGGTTCAGGTAGGTCATCCCGCTCAAGGGTGGATGGATCCTGCTGAGGCGGGGAAGGCGCCACCCTTTGCACCGGGGTTGGGTCGCCGGGTGCAGCCTCCAACACAGGTGGGCGGGTGATGGTCGCCACTGGAGGGTGGGTTCGCACCACCGGATAGGGGGGCAGAGGTGCACCTTGGGCCTCATGGTACGCCCAGGGTGTCCAGAACGGCCACTGGGGCTGCCAGGCAGCCGGCAGATCTCGCACTGGAGCCAGTGGAGTTGCCTCGGGCGTCTTCGACGGCCTGGCCGAACTGGCAGACGATGGGTCACGAGACGGCCAAGGTGGGGCGGTGCGTGACGTTGGGTGGTCCCTCAAAGGTTTAAAGCGTGAAGAGTGTGAATCACGCGACCTTGATCGGGACCATGAGCGGTACCGCACCCTCTCGTCACGGTACCGTGGAGACTCGCGGTGCCGTGGTGGAGTTCGGCGTCGCGGGGAGGCGTCTCTGCGCGGAGTGTCCCGGCGTCGCGGGGAGGCGCGGTGCCGTGGGGAGGCGTCCCAGCGTGGAGTGTCCCGGTGCCGTGGGGACACGTCTCGGTGCGGGGTGTCCCGGTGCCGTGGGGACGCGTCTTGGCGCGGGGTGTCCCGGTGCCTTGGGGACGCGGCTCGGCGCGGGGTGTCCCGGTGCCTTGGGGACGCGGCTCGGCGCGGGGTGTCCCGGTGCCTTGGGGACGCGTCTTGGCACGGGGTGTCCCGGTGCCTTGGGGACGCGGCTCGGCGCGGGGTGTCCCAGTGCCGTGGGGACGAGTCTCGGCGCGGCGAATCTCGGTACCGCGGTGAAAAATCGCGTTGTCCTTCGGGCTGGCGACGAGGAGAGTCCCGGCGCCGTGGAGTCCCGGTGCCGTGGGGATTCAGACCGCTGCGGCAAGTGTCGACACCGGGATGGGAGCTCACGTTGTGGTGAAGCTCGGCAACGAGGAGATGTTTCTCGACGCGTTGAATCCCTACGGTGCGGCGACTCTTGACGCCTGGATTGGCTCCGGCGTGGTGTCGGGAAGGCGTCGCGCTTATCCTGGACACCGAGCGGGACCATGATCTGGCAGACGAGGAAGACCTCGAGCGTGAGCGGCTCCGAGGTTCCGGGCTGTGAGACCCGCGCTGCGAGTCAGACCGGCGTCGTGAGTCGGACCGATACACCATACGGTGCTGGGACTCCGAACGGCGCCGGGACTCAGAGCGGCGTGTAGGAGGCTGCAGCTGAGCTGACGGTCCGAGGAGCGTCGGCTTGCCTCTGGAGATGACCGGGGGCCGTGCCTGGATTGGTGCCGGCACGGGAGACGCCGTCATCTCGATTAAGCCCCTCGCAGCCTCAAAGGTGTCCGGCGTCGAGGGTGCGATCACGACATCGGGGCATGGGGGTGTCTGCGGGCGCAGGCTGACGCTCCTATGTTCCGGGACAGCGGGGCAGGGTGGTGCCGCAGCGGCGTCCGGTGCCTTGCGTCCGGAAGGAGAAAAGGAGCGGTGCCGGGGACGGCCCCGGGTTCCTGACGGTGCCCGGCCCCGAGGCGGGCGGGAGTCCTTCCGCGGTGCCGCAGCCGGCGCCGATGGAGGCGCGCTGCGCACCGAGACGCTAGAGCCCGCACCTTGAGAGGGGCAGAGTGCCGCCTCCATCAGCAACTGTCTTAAGCGGATCTCTCTGTCCTTCCTGGTGCGGGGCTTCAAGGACTTACACAGCTTGCATGTGTCCGCTGTGTGGGACTCACCCAGACACCGAAGACAGGAGTCGTGGGGGTCCCCGGTGCGCATGGGCCTGTTACAGGATCCACACGACTTGAACCCCTGAGAAGGCATGCCCTATGCCTGGAGGGCTCGGGAGGAGCCCGCTAACAGTAGAAAAAAACTACTACTAGTAAGAACTACAACTAAACTACACTAATTACTATAACAATGAGAACTATTTACACTAAATACAATGAAAACACACGGATAGCTAGGGAGTAGTGGAGCACTTGCGAACAAGAGACCACTGTTCCAAGGACCATCACGGGCGGTAAGAAGGAACTGGAGGGGAGTCGGGCCGGCAGGGGACTATATAGAGCGCCATTTCGGCGCCACTCCAGGGGGCTCCCCAGCCGGCCCGACGGGTAGCTGCTAGGGTAAAAGTTTCCGACGTCCGTGCACGCGCGCGCGCGCACACCTAACTGGAATAGATATGAGCAACCACTCGAAGAAGAAGTGTTATTTATTCCTTGTCATAATACAAGAACTAAGGGTCACCTGATGAAATTAACAGGCAGCAGGTTTAAAACAGACACAAGGAAGTATTTCTTCACCCAACACAGTCAACCTGTGGAACTCCTTGTCAGGGGATATCGTGATGGCCAAAACTATTATAATTATTCTCATGTTAGGCTATTTCAAACACGCCGGAGCCTTAATTTTAAGAGATACCTACAATTATTTTTATATCAACAATGCTTGGAGGCTCACAGTGCCCACTCTAGGCCTGTACAGTGCCTGGGGGGAACCCCCTTCAGTGAGACAGCCCTTCTCGGGGGTCCACTCTCTCTCAGGAGTTAAGCCCCTTTGCCTCCTGGAACCGCATCTCTCTGAGCCTTAGCATGCTTGTCTCTCACCGTGGGCCCCCTCAGGGAGTCCACTCGCTCTGGACCCTAGGGACCACCACTCCCAGAGGGAATAATGCAGGGGTTCTCAAACTGGGAGTCCGGACCCCCCAGGGGCTTGCGAGGTTATTACATGCGGGGTCGCGAGCTGTCAGCTTCCACCCTGCTTTGCCTCCAGCATTTATAATGGTGTTAAATATATTTAAAAGTGTTTTTAATGTATAAGGGGGGAGCACACTCAGACGCTTGGTATGTGAAAGGGGTCGCCAGTACAAAAGTCTGAGAACCTCTGGAATAATGCAACTCTGTTCTCTAGACTGAAGTGACTCTCAGCCAGTGTAAAACAGGAGGGTTTATTGAGCGTCTGAACACAGCACAGGGAACTCTCCGGGCCTCAGGCCTGGCCTCCCTCAGCACAGCACATCCCAGTCTCCCCTGCATCCAGGTGGGCTCTGCCTGCTCCTCTCTCCAGACCAGAGCCCCCCTGCTGCCCAGCTGGGCATCTGATATCACCAGCCCCAAGCCCCCACTCTGTCCATTGACTTCTATCCAGGTAAACAGGGTCGCCTGGTTCCAGCAGATCGAGGGACGTGATTATTCCCCTCTATTCGGCACTGGTGAGGCCTCATTTGGAGTACTGTGTCCAGTTTTGGGCCCCACACTACAAGAAGGATGTGGATAAATTGGAAAGAGTCCAACGGAGGGCAACAAAAATGATTAGGGGGCTGGAGCACATGACGTATGAGGAGAGGCTGAGGGAACTGGGATTGTTTAGCCTGCAGAAGAGAAGAATGAGGGGGGATTTGATAGCTGCTTTCAACTACCTAAAAGGGGGTTCCAAAGAGGATGGATCTAGACTGTTCTCAGTGGTAGAAGATGACAGAACAAGGAGTAATGGTCTCAAGTTGCAGAGGGGGAGGTTTAGGTTGGATATTAGGAAAAACTTTTTCACTACTAGGGTGGTGAAGCACTGGAATGGGTTACCTAGGGAGGTGGTGGAATCTCCTTCCTTCGAGGTTTTTAAGGTCAGGCTTGACAAAGCCCTGGCTGGGATGATCTAGTTGGGGTTGGTCCTGCTTTGAGCAGGGGGTTGGACTAGATGACCTCCTGAGGTCCCTTCCAACCCTGAGATTCTATGATTCTATGATTCCTCTCCTCTCAGCGGTCCTCTCTCCCACTCTGGCTGGAACCGGCTGGTCAGGTCACCGGGGTCCTCTCTCCGCAGCCCATTGTCCTCCCACTGGCCAGAACCGAACTGGGCCTCCTGGTCACCAGGTCACCAGTTGCTGGGGTCTCCATTCTCCAGGCCATTGGCTGGGGTCCCAAGTTCCCTCGCTGATCCTCTGTAACAACAAACTCCCTCCCCCATCACCTCGTTAAACCAGTAACACCCACGGAAACTGCATTCCCCCCCACCCCCCGCATGCAAACCATTGGAAAAACCAGAAAAAACAAGAAAACCCCACACTTTGTCACAATAACCACACAGGTTTTCAGTTGCTTACTTAATTATATGAAATGTTCAAGCTAAGGTGATTCTTAAGAAATCTGCCTTCTTTCAACCTCTTTCAACCTTCCTGAGCCATAAAACCTCAGGGCATTAAATGCAGTCTTTATAACTTCTCCCTTGATCCAACTTTTCTATACAGTTTTCTTTTACGCTGTGCGGTTTGAAAGCTGTATAAAAGCATCGGTTATTGCAATCTGAGCTTCGTATAACATATTTAACGGATGATGTTGTAATTGTAAGTTGTAAGGTTTGTAATCTACGGCAGAATGGTTACAAAAAAGACCAGCAAGTTGGTTTTATCAAACCCCACAGTACAGCTGCCTGTGATAAGCTATCAAGGTTTTATCTCAAGCAACAGCCTTTGCAAAATGTTTGTTTTAGAAAAGTCCTACCTTTAGAAGAATGTAAATATGCAGTAAGGAGCGATGCATATTGAATGCTGCCAGAGCCATAAACTTGGTTGTAAAATAGTTTCATTTTACCCTCTTTGCAAGAAAAAGCCTCTGATTTAAACCTATCTAGTTTAGTCTCCTGAGCAGGGCAGTGCTTTAGACTGACCCAGATGGTACGGACAGAGGCGGAGGGCAAGGTCATGTATGCATATAGGAGCACCACGGTAGAAATACAAGGCCAACTCTGTCTGGGCAGCTGTCCTTTCTGAAAGGCCACCAAAGAGCAGGTGTCCTCAAGGGAAGATCCAAATTCATAGATGCCATGACCAGCAGGGACCACTGAGATCAGCTAGTCTGACCTCCTGTATAACCCAGGCTTGTCCAAAGTACTGGGTCTATGTCACGGAGTATAGGGGAGTCCGGCCCTGCACCCCTCTTCCCCGGATTCACTGGGAGTCTCAGCCAGCCAGTAGAACAGAAGGTTTATTAGAGATGCCAGGAACACAGTCCAAACAGAGCTTGTTAGTACAACCAGGACCCCTCAGTCGGGCCCTTCCGGGGGGCAGGGAGCTTAGACCCCAGCCTGGGGCTCCCTGCGTTTTACCCCACAGCTCCAAAAGGGGGGCAGGGAGGCCAGACCCTGTCTGCGCTTCCCTCCATGTTCCCCAGCCAGCTCCAAACTGGAACTGTCCAGCCCCTCCTCCGCCTTTGTCTCCTTCCCGGGCCAGGAGGTCACCTGATCCCTTTGTTCCAACACCTTCAGCTCTCACCTTTGCAGGGGAGGGGCCGGGGCCATCCATTGCTAGGAGACAGAGTGTCGGCCATTCTCTGTGTCCAGGCCCCTGCCCACTACCTGTCTTCTAGGGCTCTGTAACAATCATGCACCCTTGTCCCACCATACTCAAGCACTACATAGGGAAACCGAGGCACCCACACAGTACTCAGGGAAAACATTAACAACAGTCCTAGTTCGTCACAGTCTATTGCATAGAGACCATCCATCTGGTCAAGCCAGAGCAATTCACCAGTCGAGCTGGGATGATTCTGTCTTTGGCTCTATCTCAGCCGCTGGAGCCTTCCCAAAAGTGGGGGGAGGCCCCGCCCCTGCCCCTCCTTTTCCCCCAGAGGCCCTGCCCCCGGCCAAGCCAGAGCAGGACCGGGGAGTCCAGTTCCCCCCGCCCCCTGGGATGGGGCCAAAAGCAGTCCCCTGCCCAATTCCCCGCCCCCCGGGCCTCCCGTCCAGGGCAGGTGGAGGGACCCACGCTCCCCACAGCTGCCTGCGTGGCTCTTACCCTGACCTGGCTGCAGCAGTTGCGGTGGGGGCCTCGGAGCTGCAGCTCGGCGATGGTGAGAGCCAGGTGGGCAGCTGTGGGGAGCTACGGACCCTCCACATGCCCACAGTGGCGGGGGTGGAGGGCCGAGCAGCCCCTGGCCCCTGGCCCCACCCCTGGGCCCCCCGCCCGGGGCAGGTGGAGGGTCTGCGCCGCAGCGCCCCAAAGCTGCCCAGGCTCGCCCGGAGGGCAGGGACATGGCATGGGGCTGCTTTCAGGCCCCCCCGGGCAGGTGGAGGGTCCGTGTGGCTCCAACAACTGCCCGGGGCCCGGAGGGAAGCGGAGGGGAAAGGAGCGAGGTTCGCCACAGCAAAATGTGGATGGGCCAGGCCAAAAAGTAGGAGGGCTATAGCCCCCCCCTTGTCCCCACCCCAGTTCTGGCACTTCTCTACGTGCTGCTCCCGCCCCAAGCACCGGCTCTGCACTCCCATTGGCCAGGAACCACGGCCAATGGGAGCTGCCGGGGCAGTGCCTGCTCCGTGTAGGAGCCAGACGGGGCGTAGCATGGAGCGAGGCCAGGCAGGAAGCTGTCTTAGCCCCGCTGCACCACTGACTGGGAGCCACCCGTGCCCCAACCCTCTGCCCCAGCCCTGAGCCCCTCCCCAGACCCAGAGACCCCTCCTGCACCCCAAACCCCTCATTCCTGGCCCCACCCTAGAGCCTGCACCCCCAGACGGAGTCCTGACCCCCCCCTGCACCTCAACCCCCTGCCTCACCCTGTAGCCCCCTCCTGCACTCTCAACCCTCATCCCCAGCCCCACCCTAAAGCCCGCACCCCAAACCCGCCTTTGCCCCACCTTCCCTGACCCATATCTCCCCTTTCCCTCCTCTTCCCCATCCCTCTAGATACTCCTGCCCCCCATTCTAGCCCCCCAATTCCCTTTCCTCCCCCCACTTCTCTGCTCCTCACACTTTGCCATGTATCCCCCCCACCCTCAGTGGGTCTGAGATTGGGGGAGGGGGTCAGGATTGTTTCACACCAAAACCCCTGCTGAGACGGACATGGGGAGGGAGAGGGGATGGGGGCACCCCCATGGTCATGGGGTGTGTTCAGCCTGAAACACACACGGGGTGGGGGACGACCCCACTCACCCAAAATCCACCTCTCCTGTCACTGTTCTGCCCCCAGCCTCTGCTCAGCTCCTGCCCCCTCAGTCTCAGCCCCCTTCCCCTCCCCCAACATTCTTCTTCCCTTCCTCCCCCTGCCCCACATGCTCCTTGTCCTATAATGGCCCCCACATCCCCACGTTCCCTCAGCCTACCTCCCTGATGAGGAACAGGCCAGGTGGGAAATGGGACTTTGGGGGACACAGGCTGATGGCGGGTGAGCGTTTGGGGGGCAGGCTGGGGGGCTCTTTCCCATGTAGCTCCCACCACACAGCAAAGCAGGGGAGGAGGGGGCAGAATTGTTTTCACGCTAACTCCCAGATGAGATGGGGCAGCTCCAGCCAGCCAGGGCGGAGGGGTGGGTGGAGGCAATGACCTCCCTCCCCCCCATGGCCACGGGCAGGATCAAGAGATGGGAGTTGGGGGGTGCACAGGGTTGGGGGACAGTCTAGGGTCAGAGATGCCGGGGGGCTCATTCCCAGGCAGCCATCGCTCCACCCCGACAGTCCGGGGGGAGCAGGATTGTTCCCACCCCCAGGCTGAGGTGTTGGCCATCTTAGCCAGGGAGCAGCATGGCCGCCCTGTGAGGGCTACAGCGGGTGACAGGGAGGCCATGTTAACTGAGGGCAACTGGGGGCTTTCTTCCCTATCATGGGGAGGTCGGGGCTGGGTGGCAGGAGATAGGGGACGGGGTGAGGGGGGGGCAGAACGGGATGGGACATGGGGCAGGAGGGGCACAACGGGGGGTGAAGGGAAACGGGACGGGGGCAGAACTACGAGGGCAGGGACCTGATGGGGGATGTGAGGGAACTACAGGCTGGGAGAGCAGAACGGAGGGCGACAGGGACGTGAGGGGACATGGGATGGGGGGTTGGAGGATGTGAATGGGGATGGGGACACAGGCCAGGGGGAAGAATGGGGGGCTGAGGGGCCCAATGTGTGAACATCAGGGGTGGGGGTGAAGGGCAAATGAGCTGGGGAGCCAGAGCTGGGGCATCTGCCGGGGGAGGGGAGTTTCTCTTGAGCTCTGTGCCCACGTTCTTGCCCCCTTCCCTTTCTGGGGGGCTGGTAGGCTCCCCTGCCCCCCCCCCCATGTCCCTTTCACAGCATCCTGAGTTCGGACAGGGAAACTCGGCTCAGCCTAAGACCCCTGTGAGCTCTGCCCAGGGCCCTGAGCTGCGCAGACCCCCTGTTACGGGGATGGGCCGGGGAAGGGACAAGGGGCCTTTCACCTCCAGGGGGCTGGCTCTAATCTGTGTCCTTTTCTCTAACCACTACACCTGGAGTGTGGGGGAGTCAGGTCCCTGCACCCCCCACTTCCTGCGATTCACTGTGACTCTCAGCCAGGCAGTAAAACAGGTTTATTAGACAACAGGAACACAGCCCAAAACAGAGCTTGTCGGTACAGAAACCAGGACCCCTCAGTCAGGTCCATCTTTGGGGGTAGGGAATCCAGATCCTGGTGCTGGGCCTCCCTCCGTTTCCCCAGCCAGCTCCAAAACTGAAACCGCCTCCAGCAATCTCACCCAGCCACACACCCAGGCCTCTCCTCCAGGCTTTGTCCAGTTTTCCGGGCAGAAGGTGTCACCTGGCCCCAGCCCCCTCCTGGGCTCAGGTTACATGCTCAGGTATCATATCTCACCACCATCCAGCATCAATGCAGACAGTACCAGTAAAACTCCCACGCAACATTCCCAGGTCAAAACTCCCCACTCCCTACTCTGTTACAACACCCCACTTCCCTCCCAGAGCCAGGAGAGAACCCAGGAGTCCTGGTTCCCAGACCCCATTCCCCTCCCAGAGCTGGGATATATTGAACAGGGTGGCTGCCTGGGCATCATGTTTATGCCGAGTTTCACGGGCAGTAGCAGAAACTGGAAGCGAGCGCCGGCTCTGGGCAGACTTCCCCTTTCGCGGATTTATCGACTGCTCCTTTAACAACTCAGGGCATGGCTACACTTGCAAATGTAGTGCACTTTGGGTTAAACCAGCCTTCGAAGAGCACAGTAAGGAAAGCACTGCAGTCTGTCCACACTGACAGCTGCAAGCGCATTGGTGTGGCCACATTTGCGGCACTTGAAGCAGCATTGGGAGCGGTGCATTATGGGCAGCTATCCCACAGAGCACCTCTTCCCATCCTGGCGCTGTGGCTTGTGGGAAGGAGGCGGGGGTGCAGTGCATTCTGGGTCCTATCCCAACACCCCATGATGCATCGGTTCGCATCCCAGCAATCCCTGTGCTTCCATCCACATTTGGCGCCATCTTTCAACGTTTTTTGTGCCGCGCGCTCTGTCTTCCCTTTCGGTCTGCGGGAATGAAGGAACACGCTGAACAGTCTCGCCAACACGTCACGTTTGGCAGTCGAGCTACTCCTTAAGATCCAAACTGACAGTGAGGACTCCGATGATGATATCAACTCGCGTAACGCATATGACATGAGATTGCTTGTGACATTCACGGACATGCTCACCCCCGTGGAACACTGCTTTTGGGCTCGGGAAATAAGCACGGAGAGGTGGGATCACATCGTCCTGTAAGTCTGGGATGATAAGTGGCTGCAGAACTTTTGGATGAGAAAAGCCACTTTCATGGGACTGTGTGAGGAGCTCGACCCCACCCTGTGTCGCAAGGACACGAGATTGAGAGCTGCCCTGATGGTGGAGAAGCAGGTGGCTATTGCAATCTGGAAACTGGCAACTCTAGACAGCTACCGATTGGTCGCTAACCAGTTTGGAGTGGGAAAGTCGACCGTTGGAATCGTGCTGATGCAAGTTTGCAGGGCCATTAATTGAATCCTGCTCAGAAGAACCATGACTCTGGATAACGTGCATGACATTGTGGCTGGCGTTGCACAAATGGGTTTCCCTAACTGCGGAGGGGCGATAGATGGGACGCATATTCCAATTCTGGCACCAGCCAACCTAGCCTCCGAGTAATTGGAAGGGATATTTCTCTATAGTTCTCCAGGCGCTTGTGGATCACCGTGGGTGTTTCATTGACATTAATACAGGCTGGCCCGGAAAGGTGCATGACGCACGCATCTCTCAGAACACTGGCCTGTTCAGGAAGCTGCAAGCCAGGACTTTTTTCCCAGACCAGAAGATCACCATAAGAGATGTCAAAATGCCCATTGTGATCCTTGGAGACCCCGCTTATCCTTTAGTGCCGTGGCTCATGAAACCCTACACCAGGGATGTCAAACTCAAATTACCACGAGGGCCATATGAGAACTAGTAAATTAGCCCGAGGGCCGCATCACTGAAAACTTTTCATACAATGATACAAAAGTATAGTCAAAAATGAAGAGTAATATAGTATTCTATTAAAAGTCAATATATTAACTTTTTAAAAACTATAATGCAAAGAGGGGTTTTAATAAAATATAAACACTCAGTAATGCAGTGGTCCCCAATGCGGTGCCCGCAGGTGCCATGGCGCCCGCCGGGGCATTTATGTGCGCCCGCTATCAGGACCGGTGCCAAGGAACGAAGAGGAGAGGAGCGTATCCGCCAGAGAACCTGCCACCCAGCGCTTCCGGCAGAGAAGTGTCGTCACCGAAATGCCGCCAAGGAGCGCTTCCGGAGAAGAAGCTGCCGCCAAAATGCCGCCGAGGAGCGCTTCCGGCAGAGAAGCGTCGACACCGAAATGCTGCCGAGAACCGTCACTGCCCGCCACACTCTTCTGAAGGCATGAATGTGCTCTTGGCCACAGAAAGGTTGGGGACCACTGCAGTAATGTTTGGAGCTTGGCTGCCAGTGGAGTCGGCACCTATGGCGGGCCGCAGGAAATAACTCCGCGGGCCGCATGTGGCCCGCTGCCCACATGTTTGAGACCCCTGCCCTACACAGAGAGCCTGGACAGCAGCAAGGAGCAGTTCAACAACAGGCTGAGCGGGTACTGAATGACTGTGGAGTGTGTTTTTGGCCGTTTTAAGGGCTGCTGGTGCTCTCCGTATGGGAAGCTGGACTTGGCCGATGACAGCATCCCTGCCGTTATATCCGCATGCTGTACCCTCCATAACATTTGTGAAGGGAAGGGTGAAAGCTTCACTCAGGCATGGAACTCGGAGGTTCAACACCTGGAGGCTGAATTTGAACAGCCAGAGAGAAGAGCTATTAGAGGGGCCCAGCACGGGGCTGCAAGGATTAGGGATGCCTTGAGGGAGCAATTTGATGCTGAAGTGAAGTGCAGTGGTTTCTATGTTGTTAGGAATCTGTGTTTGCTATGCTGACTTGCAGGGCCTGTTGCTTTCCTGGGCTACGGTATCTTTTACGTTATGCAATAATAAAGTATGTTTTCAAAGCCAAAAAATCCATTTATTGAAAAGAAAATTCATGTATTGAAAAAAACCACAACTGCTTGGGACACAGAAAGGGCAAGGGGGTGGGGTGGGGAATGATACAATCACAGACTTGCCTATGTCCTGTTATACTCAGCAATCCTGTCTGGAGTGCTGTGCACTGAGTGCTGCACTTCAGGATGGCTAATGCATGGTGATGGGGGTTGAGTGCAGTGGGGAAGGGTCGTAGTTTTCATGGCTGGGTGATGAAGCTACAGGTGTTGGAGGCAGCTGGGGGCAGTAAGAACCCGGATGTTGGGGAAAGTGGGTTGGAGATGACACATGGGGGCACAAGGGAAAGAGTTTTGGGACAAGGGCTGCGGGGGGGAGTGAGTGCACTAGTGCTCCGAACGCCTCGATCAAGTCCGCTTGGTGCTCCATTATGCTTATCAGCTGATCCGTGCTTTGCTGCTGGAGCACCATGTTTTCCTGCCGGCGCTCCTCATTCTTCTGGCAGATCCTCCTTTCACTCTCCCTCCGCTCCTGCGCCTTTAGATTCTTGTTAAGTGACTGCTGCATTACTTCATGCAGCATGTCTTCTTTGATTCTACGTGATCTCTTCCTGATTCTTTGCAGTCTCTCAGTCGGTGATAACACGGACAGCTGAGATCTCAAAGTTGCATCTGTAAAGGCAAAATGCAACACTTAACAGAGGCAGCATTGTTCACACCAGACAGAGCAATGATTCCCCCGCACTTAAGGAGGGCAAGCACAGTCTACACAATAGCATGATTTGCCCGTCCCAAAGCGAGCGCACATAACCCACGGGAGCCCCAAAACGGTGAGTAAGCACAGGGTCAAAGGGGACTGATTGTTTCATGGCTGTGCTGTCCTCTGGGGTTCTGTGCCTTGGGGAGTGCCATCAGCTGCAGGGGGTCCCTATACTGAACACTGTCCCCACATTTTCCACAGGAGTTCGTCCTGGAACATATCTCACTGCTGAGGGTTACCTGGGAAGGAAGGGTGGGTCTTCTACTACAATGCAGCTTCCGCCCTGTCCCATATGCAGCTTGCCTGTGTGCAACAATGGTCCCCCTGTCCCTCACAGCACAGTGGCGCGGACATGTTAGCCTGACTGGAACAAGGACCACGGTGGCTCTCCCAATAAACCTGCACAAGCGCATTGCCCAAGTTCTGGATGAGACCTTTGAAGAGATCACTGAGGCCGATTACCGCAATGTGAGAGAGCACATCAATGCCCTATTCCACATCTAGGCATGCATGCAGCCCTAACCCTCCTCATCCCAAGAGCCTGCACTGAATAACTTCCTTCCCCCCAAAAAAGCTGCTTACCGGGAACCTCCTCTGTGTTTGTCCTTTGCCAAGCACTGGCCGCTGCAACTGGCTACCTTCCTCCTGGCTCAAGAAGAGCTCCTGGCTGCATGCCTCGAGGGATTCTGGGGTGTCTACCCGTCGGCTCACCACCCTCCCTCCCGCTTTCCTCCTCCTCCTCCTCCTCTTCCTGTTGGGCTCTGAAGTGTCCATGGTGGTTCTCGGAGAGAAGGTGGGGTCGCCCCCAAGTACTGCGTCCAGCTCTTTGTAGAAACGGCAGGTCACGGGGGCAGCACCGGAGTGGCAGTTTGCCTCACGGGATTTGCAGTAGGCATTCTGCAGCTCCTTTACTTTAACCCTGCACTGCATTGCGTCCCGGTCATGGCCCCTTTCCATCATGGCCCTTGATAACTGCCCAAAGGTATCATAATTCCTACAGCTGGAGCACAGCTGGGACTGGACAGCTTCCTCCCCCCAATGAGATGAGATCCAGCACCTTGCCATTGCTCCATAATGGGGATCGCCTGGTGCATGGAGGCATGGTCA
This sequence comes from Chelydra serpentina, assembly GCA_037349315.1. Classification (NCBI taxonomy): domain Eukaryota; kingdom Metazoa; phylum Chordata; order Testudines; family Chelydridae; genus Chelydra; species Chelydra serpentina. The sequence goes on along the minus strand of JBAIAC010000046.1, from coordinate 3,272,369 downwards.
TCTGGGAAGATGCACTGAGAGCACTCTCCATGCCTGGCTGAGCAAACAGGAAGGGGATTTTCAAAATTCCCAGAGAATTTAAAGGGTGGGTCTGATGGTTGGTCACCTGAGGGCAGGGCAGTAGAGTTAAAAGTGATGACCAGAGTGGCTAGAACAGGCATTGTGGGACACTTCTGGAGGCCAATCTGAGCGCATTAACAGACCAGGGTGTGCACACTGGTGCCGTGGCACTCCAGCAGGGGCACATCAAACGTTTTTCCTTTCGCGGAGGTGGAGTACCAGGAGCTCTCTAGCCGCGGAGTCAGAGCACGCTATGTGCCTTGCCAGTGTGGATGGGGAGTGAGCTAGAGCGCACTGGGCGGCTTTAGTGCGCTCTAACTTGCAAGGGTAACCAAGGCCACAGGATCTAAATGTACCCCTCTCCCTCCCTCACGGGGGCCGGAAATCACAACCCCTCCAGCCTGCCTGTCCTGTCTCTGTGCCATGTCGCTTGGCTAATAGATTCTGCAGCGACACTACCCCCAGTTTCCAAGTGTCTCCCCTGTTTAACTCCTGTCTCTTGTTGACAGCAGGGCGAGAACTTCGCAAATCCACCTTCTGGGTGATGGCGCTCGGGGGAAGTGTCACCATCTGCTGTGAAGGTCAGTATCTAGACCTGGAGTTCTTTCTGCGTAAAACTGGACACCCGAACCTGCAGGTGCGGTCAGTGGTACCTGATGGGACTGTGGCTGAATTTCCCATCCCCGGAGTTGGCCGGGGGATGGAGGGAGCTACACCTGTGACTATCACTCTATAACAGAGTAGAATCACTGGTCATATCTCAGTAACCCCATCAAGATCACTGTAGCAGGTGAGGGACCCGGCTCAGTGTCCCGGCTCCCAGCCCCACACCCAGCCAGACCCTCAGGGGGTCTCTGCACCGATGGAACGCTCAGAGCCAGGCTCTGCCCTGAGCCCTGGGCCCAGCAGAAGGGACGCCTGGCCGGGGAGCAAGGACAGAGTCACTGGGGGTTCCCCAGCCAGGGGGGAGCAGCAGCCGCTGGAGGTTCAGGGCTGAGGGAGGGGGGATCCCTGCCCCCAGGGGGAGCTGCAGAGCTGGGAGGATTTCCCAAGAGGATGGATCTGAGGATTTCCCAGGCGGGGGGATCTGAGATCAGGGCATGTGTCCATTTGGGGAGGGATCTGAGACCAGGGCATGTGCCTATGGCGGGGGATTTAAGACCAGGGCGTGTCCCCATGTGGGGGGGATCTGAGACCAGGGTGTGTACCAATTCGGGGGGATCTGAGAACAGGGTGTGTGCCCATGGGGGGCGGGGATCTGAGACCAGGCCATGTGCCCATGGGAGGGATCTGAGACCAGGGCATGTGCCCATGGCGGGAATCTGAGACCAGGGCATCTGCCTATGGGGGAGGGGAATCTGAGACCAGGGCATGTGCCTATGGTGGGTGGAGGGGGGGGAATCTGAGACCAGGGCATGTGCCTATGTGGGGGGAATCTGAGACCAGGGCGTGTGTCCATGGGGGGGATCTGAGACCAGGGTGTGTGTCCATGGGGGGAATCTGAGACCAGGGCGTGTGCCTATGGGAGGAGGGGAATCTGAGACCAGGGCGTGTGTCCATGGGGCGGGGATCTGAGACCAGGGTGTGTGTCCATGGGGAGGGATCTGAGACCAGGGTGTGTCCATGGGGGGGATCTGAGACCAGGGCGTGTGTCCATGCGGGGAGGGATCTGAGACCAGGGCATGTGCCCATGGGAGGGATCTGAGACGAGAGCATGTCCCCATGGGGCGGGGGATCTGAGACCAGGGCATGTGCCCATGGGGGAATCTGAGACCAGGGCATGTGCCCATGGCGGGAATCTGAGACCAGGGCATGTGCCTATGGGGGAGGGGAATCTGAGACCAGGGCATGTGCTTATGGTGGGTGGAGGGGAATCTGAGACCAGGGCATGTGCCTATGTGGGGGGAATCTGAGACCAGGGCGTGTGTCCATGGGGGGGATCTGAGACCAGGGTGTGTGTCCATGGAGGGAATCTGAGACCAGGGCGTGTGTCCATGGGGCGGGGATCTGAGACCAGGGTGTGTCCATGGGGGGGATCTGAGACCAGGGTGTGTGTCCATGGAGGGAATCTGAGACCAGGGCGTGTGTCCATGGGGAGGGATCTGAAACCAGGGCATGTGCCCAAATGGGGGCGGTGGGGGTGGAATCTGAGACCAGGACATGTGCCCATGGCGGGAGGGGGGAATCTGAGACCAGCGTGTGGGATTCAATTGCTCTCTAATCTGGTCCCTAGCGTGCCATCTCCTTCTGCACACCCCCCCACTCCAGGCGGGGGGCAGAGGGAGCTGGGGGGGACCAGGCTCCGCAGCCCTGCTCCAGCTTCTGGCTTGGCTGGAGGGGATAGAGGCAGTGCTGTGAGGAGAACAGGAAGGAAGGGAAGGGGTGGGGCCAAGGGGGAAGGGGCAGAAGCCTCTGGTCCCCCCACTTTTGGGAAGGCTTATTGGGGAGTGGGTCAGGGGGTCCCCTGAGACTGTAGTGGGGAGGGGAAGAAAGAGAAGAGGGGATTTGGGGTAATAGTGGTGAGCTGGCGTCACCCCTATTGCCAGGGGGATGTCATGGGGCCCAGGGAGGGGGGTTATTACCCCAGCCCCACTGCACCGAGCAGAGTCCAGCCCCTCACATCCTGCTCCTCCCCTGACATCCCTAAGAACATAAGAACGGCCACACTGGATCAGACCAAAGGTCCATCTAGCCCGGTATCCTGTCTTGACAAAAAATAATTGACTGCCCTTGCTCCACAGCTTCCGGGCAGTGGCATCCGGGGAGCAGGGGGCCCGGGTCTCAATCCCCCCGATGTCAAAAAGCCCCTCCCCGTGGTGTCTGGGCCCCACCCACTCGGATTTACTGCCCCCGTCATCCCCCACAACCAGCCCCCAGGGACAGCACCTTGGGCAGCACAAACCTGGTTGTAGGGCTGGTTTGATGGTGATTCCCTCCCGGGCCCTGGTATCTGGCCCCACACAGCCTGGGCGGGTGGGAGCCGGTACCGCTCCAGGCTGGATCAGGTCGGTTCCCCCTGCAGGAATAGAACCAGCGTCTGTTGAGACTGAAGGAGGGGCTGAAATAGCGACTCAGTGACTGGCCCCACCCACAACTCAGCATCGATCATCACTGTCATTCCTGGGATGGGGGCGATTTCTTGTGGCGGGGGGCGGTGCCGGCTGGGCAACCCCTGGGCCACGACTGTTCTGCGTGTCCCCAGAGCAAGGGAGGGGACATACCGACCGCTTCCAGGAGCTGCCCACATGGTCTCCGTCCCTAATCTGGTTTCCTCCGGGATGAGACAGGAAGCTGGGGTGCCGGCATGGCATGGAAACTGGCATTTTGGGAAGTGAAAATTGAATGCCCCCGGGCACTGGGTCACGCGTCTGGGACTGATGCTGCAGTTGTCTTTTGTCCCTCTGAGATACAGTGGGCAAGACTGAATGAGGAGATTGCATTTCCAGGCCAAGTATAGACGCTGGGTCCTTTCCTCCAACAGTGAGATGGGTTAAAACCCAGCTTCAGCCTGATGCCACTTTTGCTGGGAGTTTGCACACTTACATAGTTTTACATTAGCGCAGACATCCTCAACGTAGCTAGGACAGCGGTCCCCAAACTTTTTCCTGGCATGGCCCCATTTCCTGCGGCTCCAGACAGCACGAGAGGACGCTCCGCACAGCGCAACCTTGCATGTATGGTGCAGGCGAGATCATGCTGTGTGGAGGATGCTGTTTTGCCATGACCCACCGTTCGGGAGCAGCTGAGTTAGGACCTTAGACTGCGGAGACCTTCTTGCATCTGTCCCACCCTGAACAGAGGATCACCGGCCTGGCAGCAGCACTGCTGAGAAGGATCTGGGAGACGTGGTGGATCAGAGCCTCAACATGAGTCAACAATGCGATGCTGTTGCCAACTCTCATGATTTTGTCATGAGTCTCGTGATAATGATTGTTTTCCTTAAAGCCCCAGCTCCTGGAGTCAAGTGGAGATGTGCTGATTTCAGCCTTCAGTCTTAAAGAAAAATGAAGTTTCTAGCCTTTGTGGATGTGGGGAAAGCTTTAAAATGAGACCCCTGTGCATCCAAAAGGCTCAAAAAGCAGAAGGCAAATAAAAAGAACACCACATCTATTATTTTTACATCTCATTCTTTTAAAGACAATCTCATGATTTTTGGGGAGCCTAACTCATGATTTTTGAACTTTTGGGGTTGGCAATACCACAAAAGCAAATGCAGTTTTGGGCTGCGTTGACAGAGGCATATGCAAGTCACGGGAGGTGATAGTCAGGGGCGGCGCGTTATATGGGCCCGTGGTGCCTGTGCTCCAGGAATATTCAGGGCCCAGGGGCCCAGCTCCACCGATGTTCGGGGCTGAGTCTCTCTCCCGGCTCTGCCTGCCGCCCCCGTGCGCCTCCCCCGGAGCATCTCCCGGCCCTGCCTGCTGCCCTCAGGCAATTTTAAAGGGCCTGGGGGCCCCCGGCTGCCACCACCGGCAGTGCAGCAGGGCTAAAGCGGCTTCCTGCCCGGCCTCGCTTCACGCGGCTCACGGAAGCAGCCAGAATGGCCCTATGGACTGGGGTGGGGGATGGCTCAGCGACCTGTTTACCTGGGACGGAAGACAAAGGACAGGGGAGGAGCTGCAGGGTCTCTGGGCTGGGAGGAGAGAGCAGCCACAGCCCACCTGGAGGTAGGGGAGACTTAGATGTACTGTGCTGAGGGAGGCCAGGCCTGAGGGCTCTGAGAGTTTCCTGTGCTGGGTTCAGACGCTCAATAAACCCTCCTGTTTTACTCTGGCTGAGGGTTGCTCCCGTCTAGAGAACAGGGTTGTATTATTCCCTCTGGGAGTGGAGGCCCCGGGGATCCAGAGCAAGTGGACTACCTGAGGGGGCCCAGGGCGAGAGATAGGCGTGCTAAGTCTCAGAGAGGTGTGATTCCAGGAGGCGGAGGGACTTAACCCTGAGAGAGAGTGGACCCCCGAGAAGGGCTGTCTCAATGAAGGGGGTTCCTCCCAGGGACCGTACGGGGCCAAGGGTGGGCACGACCTGTGAGTCCGTGACACCGATGCTCTTACTTGACTGTGGGTCGACAGATGCCGTGCACCAGCGCCATGGAGAAGCCCAAAGAGAAGCTGGGAGCCCTCTGTGCTAGCAGTGTCCGTGGCCAACAGATCACTTGCACCATGCACCGTTTTGGCTGACACGACGGGGTTTGAAGTGCTCCAGGCATACAGGGGGCTGAGGGGCTATGCAGAGCCTGACCTATACCAGAACCCCAACTTCGGCAGTTCCTGGTCTTACTGCATAGATGGAATCTGGTACCACCGACAATTGCTAATGGGTAATGCAGGGTGGCCTTTTACTCCAGGTCTGCAGGTTATCCGGACCCCCTCAGGGATTCATGGTCAGCAGGATGCTGGAGGGTCAGGCCCAGGCTGCCGGGACAGGAAGCCAGTGAATTTGCAGGTCCACAGGCAATTAGCCAAGGTTCTTCCTCAGCTCTGCCATTTGTCTGGGTGAAGCTTTTCTCTTGGCTTTCTTCTGGGTCAGTGAACTGGTGCCTTTAGCCCCAGAGGGCTCTTTGGGGCAAGCTCTCGAACTACAGGACGTGCACCGCTCCAGTGAGATGGACCCTTGTCCTGAACGGGCACCGCGGGCGTACGTGAGGGCAGGGCCGCCCAGAGGTGGGGGCAAGTGGGGCAATTTGCCCCAGGCCCTGAGCCCTGCAGGGGCCCCCTGGAGAATCCCGGGGGGGGGGGAGGGGCCCGCAACATCTGCGTCAGGGTCCCACAACGTCTGGCGCTCCGGCACTTCCGCGTTTGATTGCCGTCGCCGCTTTATTGGGCGGTGTTTCGGCGGCTGCTCAATTGCGGGCGCCGCTTTTGGCGGCAATTCGGTGGAGGTGCCCCTGAATCCTTCTCCCCCCAGACCCCTGAATCCTCTAGGCGGCCCTGCGTTAGGGTCTCCTGTTCCTGCCCGGGGACCTTTCCTTCCTAACCAAATTCCAGTTTCTGGCAGTGCTTAGGAAGGGGCTGTCACTCGGGCTAGTCACCAGGAGAACATGGCTCCCGCTCGCGGCCACCCAGCTGGTCTGGGGACCCCAGCGGTCCAGCCAACAGGACGCAGGCGATCCAGTGCCTATAAGTGGTACGTGGAGCCCCCTGAAGGGAGGCGTCGCAGGTGGTGGGCCGTAAGCATTGCAGGTTTTAGTCGCATCTGCTTCTATCTCCATGTCTATACGGAATGCATCAGAGCATGCCCACGGCTCGGGATGTGGATTTGCGGGCTCAGCATCGTGCATTGGGCTTGCAAGACAGCATCTACTTCAGCCAGGGGCTTGCAGCGGACCTGGGGCAGGATGTGATTTTGCCTCAGCACAGCAAAGGGGTGGGCACTGGGGGCAGCTCATGCCCTACTTTTGCCCAGGCTGGTGCCTCAGGAGTGCACACCGGGCATGGTTGTTATCCATCTGGGGAGGCGCTCCAGGCTCGAGCTGATTTGAAAGGCTGAACTTTGTCAAGAGGACAGTGTGCAGCTCTCTGATCTAAGTGCCGCTTTGGTCCTGGAGGATCTTGGTAGGGGGCTGGCCGAACTCCTAGATAGCCCATGCAGGGTGGGTTGGAGGCAACTGGGATGATGTTTCCCTTTAAGAAATGGGGCATCGTGTCTAACCCCGCTGGAGGCAAATGGGGCAGGACACTACCCCAGAGGTAGAGCCCTGCACGGATACACAATTTATACTGTGTGCAAGTCGTGGCTTGCACGCTCCCGGATGGGAGATGCCGAGTGCTTCATGGAAGGGACTCCTGTCTGGGAGCGTGCGAGCCGCTTGCACACAGTAGTGCAATGAGGGACAGCTGCTGGTGATTCTGGTGCCCACCCCAGTGGGCGGGGCTGGGGATGGTACAGCCACGCTGGAGGAACTGCCTGTGCGGGGCGCTGGCTCCTGCAAGCAGCGGCCAGCCGTGCTGTTGCTTTTACAGCTGCAGCTCCCAGTAGAGAGAGCCCTGGGGCTCCGTGGATATCGCTTTCTATCTGCGGATATCTGCAGCCGTGGTTTTGTATCCATGTAGGGCTCTGTCTAGGGGGGACTGCTCTGCCAATGCATCTGATAGCAGTGCTGGCTGGGGGTCAAGGCCCATTCTCACCTCAACCCCTGGAAGGCAGGTGGGCAGAGGTGCCTGGAGAACCTCCCAGTGTGATGATTGGCGTCCCCCTGCCGTGGGAGCCCCCCAAGAACAGGCAAAGGATCAGTGGGGTGCAAGTGAGGTGCACTGGGCTGTTTCTCCCACCCCCCCACCAACAGGACCCTGGGATGTTCTTTGAGTAATAAAATCAAGGCCTGGTTAAAACTCATCCCATGGGTCCTTGCCTTCTTCCATGCGGTGAATTGGGACAGAGAGCTGCCAGCAGCAGAGAGGTCCTGGGTTCAAGGGGAGAGCTGCAGGAAGCAGGGTCAGTCCAGGGCTAGTGGCCTGTAGCAGTAGAGAGGAGAAGACTCCAGGCTGGGGGGAAGAGAGGGTTGACGCCGTGCTGACTTTCTGCCAGATGGAGGAAATAAAGCTGAAGCCCTGAGAAAAAGGGTAATACCCAGCCTCAATATGAGGTGTCAGACTTGCCTGGGGTGCGGGGGACAGGCCACTTACAGCTGCAACTCAGCGGAGCTGGGTAACAGGCTCAATTCCTGCCACTGGCCAAGAGACTGCCTTTCCCTGTGCCTCAGTTTCCCCATCTGACCCCCGCTTTGGATAGCACTTTGGGATCTACCGAGGCAAAGTTCTACCTGTTGTTATTAAATAGAGGGAAGATGACTGACTCCAGTTACTCAAGGACTCAGTCAAAACAACGCCTCGCATTTGTAAGTAGGCACAAGTACAAACTGGTACGGCACAACAAGGGCTGAGCAGAGTTTGTGGTTTGAATTTGGGGTCGCCGGATGAAGGGGTTCTCATAGCCTGCTGTGTTATGAGCAATCCCAAAAATCCAGGGGCCTAGTGGGATTCTCTTGAATGTTGGCATGCCACAAGAGGGGCCAGGGAGACTTCTCGGGGCCACCGTGAAGTTAGTTGGTCAAGAGCTCCTCAGATTCTGCTATGGAGCTAATTTTAATTTTCAAATTGCTCTAAACCCCAGGGTCTCAGGGAGACTGTCATGAAATCTAGTGGTCCACCCAAGGTGTGGGGTAGAGACTAGGGGAGGAGAACGCTCACAGAGAGGAATGTAGCAGTTCACACCCCTCTGTTCTCTTGTGTCAGGCTGAATATGGAGTGTTCTCATTCAGCTGAGAACACCACATTGAGCTGAATGGGCCACTTCACACCTCTGCCTCCCTCCTATGAAGAAAAGCTCCTTCCCCCTATGCTAATTACGCCTTCCAGATGTGCTGCTCACAGCCCTTTGGTTACCACATCTATTTTAGCAATGTTGCCTGGTGTATAGAGGATCAGCCAACCCTGGGCAAGGAGGAGCGAAGAGAAGGGCACAAATGGTAGTTTAGTGGTGCTGAGATATCCCCAGGAATCCTCCTTGCACCTCCCCCCATTGCCAACCACTTCCTCCAAAAACAATGGAAATTCAGTGCCCCAAAACGTTGTTATTGTAGTTAAATGCTAGCAGCAGGGGCCCCATGTCCTTCCAGAATGGCGAGTGCACCTCGATTCCTGGGCTTAATATAGGAGTATCTGGGGTCAAGTTTAACAGCCTGTGAGGTGCATAATCATATAGTCCCTTCTGGCCTTAAACTCTATGAACCCGATCCTCAGAGGCTGAAATGAATGAAAATTAGCAGCCTAAATACTGTTGAGGGTCTGGGCCTGTGAAACCACGGAGTCCAGGACAGGCAGAGCTAAGGTAAAACACATTGAAGACTAAGAAATGCACAGATACGTCCTGCCCCACAGCCTGAACTCTGCCCTCTTTGAATGGTATCCCAAGCTGTGGGGGAGACACAGCACATGGGATGTGACACTGGGTGGTCCCCTGAGAGTTCTTTCCAACCTCAGTAACTGATCACACCCACTTCACACCCTGCTTTATCAGACATTATATTCACAGGCTGTGGCCAGCTTCCCAGCCCAACTGGCGGTTGGGGAAGGCTGCAGCAGGCCCTGCCAGCAGCTGCTCTCCTTCTGACTTCCTTCTCTTCCCTCGTCCCCCAGCACTTCCTTCCTGTTTGCTTACACAATCCTAGTGGCTGGGGATAACCCCCTACTCCAGTGGCGTAGCCAGGTTTAGAGCACAGGGGGAGCGGCGCTTTAAAAAGGCGCCTCCCCGCTCCCCCTGTACTCACCCAGCGGTGCTTTAAAGGGCCAGGGGCTCCAGCCGCTGCGGAGCCCCCGGGCCCTTTAAAGCACCGGCGGAGCTCCGGCAGCGGGGCTCCCGCGGTGCTTTAAAAGGCCTGCAGCTCCCCGCGGCTGCAGGAGCCGCGGGCCTTTTAAAGTGCCCGCCCCCCGCCCGGCTTTGGCAGCGGGGCTTGGGTGGGGATTTAAAAGGCCCGCGTCTCTTGCAGCCGCAGGGAGCCGCGGGCCTTTTAAAGTGCACCCCACCCCCAGCCCGGCTTCGGCATCTGGAAATTTTGCCACCTCACCATTTACCCCTTTCCCCAGATCGTGGATGAATATGTTGAACAGCACCGGTCCCCCCAGTACAGATCCCTGGGTGGACTCTGCTATTTACCTCTCTCCCCTCTGAAAAATGACCATTTATTCATACCCTTTACTTCTTGTCTTTTAACCAGTTACTGATCCATGAGAGGACCTTCCCTCTTATCTCTGACTGTTTATAATGGCAAACACCACTTCTGATTGCTCTCCTCCCTTCCTCAGAGGAGAGTTTACACAGGCTAGGGAAGAGAGGCGGACAGGGAGGGGTGCAGGAGCAGAGGGACGCCAGGCCAGGGACCCTGGGGCCATGGCACAGTGGAGAGGGAAGGGGGGTTGGGGTGGAGAGAGGGATGAGTGCCTTTGTCTGGGATTGCTCCACTTAACTAAGTTAGCATCCGAATGGGCTGTGCCCTTAGCATTTCTCTCAGCTGGATGGGGCCTATTGTTCCCTATAGGGCTGGGATGACCCAACCCCACCCCAGAAGTCAATGGGAGTCTGGTAATCAATGGGGAAACTCCCATTGACTTTAATGAGCTCTGGATGTACTGCACCTTGAGTCGGCAAGGCCAAGGGCCAGGAAGCCAGGGGAGTCTGGGCCCCAGGGCCTGCTGCTTTCACTCACACCAGGAGTCACATAGCTTCATAGCTTGTGCAGGCCGAGCTCCTTGCAGCCCCAGTGGCTTCTTGAATCCCTCCATCCTCCTCCCACCAACACACCAGCTCCTTGGGTGCCACCCCCCAGCTCCCTGGATTTAGGGGACTCTCTGCATCCCCCATACCCCTTGCCAGTAGCCCTGTGTGCCCCCCATTCCCACCTTTCCCTCACCACCCCGGGGCTCTACATGCCGCCTCATTCCCCCTATAACAGGGTCCCCCATTCTCCTTTAATGACAGGGGCTGTGTGTGCCCCCTAGTCCCCCATACCAGCATCCCCCATTGTCCTCACCCATCAGGGGTTCTCTGTGCCCCCATTTCCCTTATCTGCAGCAGTTTCCCCCATTCTCCCCCCATGGCAGGGGTTGCGTTTGCCCCCTTATTCCCCTCTTCTCCCATACCAGCATCCCTCCGTTCTCCCCACCCTCCAATGGCTATGTATGCCCCCTTTTTCCCTTGTCTCCCCTACCAGGGTCGCCCATTCTTCCTCCATGGCAGTAGCTGTGTGTGACCCTCATTCCCCCATTACCAGGGCCCCCCATTTCTACCTTCCATGCCAGAACATTAAAAACAAAGCACAAGGCCTGTAATCCTGGAGAAATATGCTTAAATTTACTACTCTCTGTGTGTACGTGTGAGAGAGAGACTAAATTAAGCACGTGCATAAGTGACACTCACCCTGGATGTTTTCCTGAAAGCTCCAGCACCTGGAGTCCTGGGATTAGGTCAGACTCTCAACTTGAATTTTTTTAGAAAGCAATTTCTTTATCCCTTAGAGTTGCTGAGAAAGGCTTAAAAACGTGACCCAAAGTGCCCACTAAGGGCTCAAACTAGGAGGCAAATAAAATGGGCCCCAAACTGATTGTTGGGTTTTTTTTAAATCATGAGTTCAAGCCTGTCCCGTGACTTCTTTGAGGCCTGACTCTGATTTTTCAATGCTTGGCATTTATGATGCTACTAGTGTTAGCAGGTGGGAGGCCTTTGTTTGGATTTAACCATCCCCTACAGTATTAAGAGCCTGGATGCTGGTGGTACGTCTACACTGCACTGCGATAAAAAAACCTGAGTCCAGGTCAGCTGATTAAGGCTTGCATCTCGGGCTGCAGGGCTATAAAATTGCAATGTAAAAGCTCAGCGTGAGGGACCTGTACCCCAGCCCAAGCCCCACTGTCTACAGTTACACAGCAATTTTATAGCCCTGCAGGCCGAGTCAGCTGACCAGGGCCAGCTCTGTGTCTTTTATTGCAGTGTACATGTACCCTGGGAGTCAGGGAGTGAAACAGGGGTTAAACTGGCTCATCTTCGCATGGTACAGAAATCAAGGGGCAGAAATGAGGGGCGGGGGGAATAACCAAGATTTTAAAAAGCCCCATTAGCTTTAATAATTGCAGGGGCTGTTGGGAACCCAGGGACAGAGTTTTGTTTTGAAAAGTATGATTGCTCCTAGATTTCAAGGCCAGAGGGGACCGTTCTGATCATCTAATCTGACTTCCAGTATAGCACATCAGTAGTGCCTGCATCCAGCACGTTTCCTGGCTGAGCTAGAGCAGATCTGTTAGAAAGAGACACCTGGTCTGGGTTTAAAGACTCCAAGTGATGGAGACCCCATTTCTAAAGGGACAGGGACGTTCAGCCCCTCGTGAGACGTGTCTGTGGTTAATGACACTGGCTGTTAGAAACCCAAGCATTATTTCTTGTCTCAGTTACCTAGCTTTCTCTTCTAGCTGTTGGATCTTGTTAAACTTTTGTGAGCGAGACTGAAGAGCCAGAAATCTCCCGGGTAGGCCGTATTGCCAACACAAAATGTTCAAAAATCATGAGTCAGGCTCCCCAAAAATCATGAGATTATGTACAAATATAAATATTGGTGTTCTTTTCCTTTGCTTTCTGCTTATTGAGCCAATAGGGTGCACTGGGGTCACATTTTGAAGCTTTCTCCACAACCACAAGGGCTAGAAACTTCATTTTTCTTTAAGAATGAAGGCTGAAATCATCACGTCTGCACTTGACTCCAGGAGCTGGGGCTTTAAGGAAAACAATCATTATCATGAGACTCATGACAAAATCATGAGAGTTGGCAACACTGGTACGTACTTATAGGCCATGATCATGTCACCCTCACCTGGTACCCTTCCCTAAAGTTAGTTAAACAGATAAAGCGTCTTTAATCTCTCACAGTGAGACAGGTTTTAAAGACCTAGAATTGTTCTTGTGGCTTTCTTTGAATGATGGCCAATGCTCTGCTTCACAGCTGCCCTTTCATTATTTGTAAATTAACGGTCTATTTTTGGGGACAGTGTTGAATTCAAGGGGGCCCACCCAGACTTTAATCTGGGTAAATCTGGAGTGACTCCATTGAGCTCAGCGGGGCTGAATCCTGCTCTGGGTCAGACCAGAGTGAACCTGGAGCGACTCCACTGAACTCAGTGGGGTGGGACTCTGTGTTGGGTCAGACTGGAATGATTCTGGAATGACTCCATTAAGCTCAGCGGAGTGTGACCTTGTGTTGGGCGAATCCGGAGTGATCCCACTGAGCTCAGCGGGGCTGAATCCTGCGCTGGGTCAGACCAGAGTGAACCTGGAACGACTCCACTGAGCTCAATAGGGAGGGACTCTGTGTTGGGTCAGACTGGAGTGATTCTGGAGTGACTCCACTAAGCTCAGCGGGGTGGGACCCTGTGTTGGGTCAGCCTGGAGTGAATCCAGAGCGATTCCAATGAACACAGTGGGGCTGAACCCACTCTGGGTCAGGCCAGAGTGAATCCGGAGTGACTTCCCTGAGCTCAGCAGATTTATTAGCGTCACTCCGGATTTGCCTCCATCTCAACCATAAGGGAATTGGGTTTCGGTTTCTGTTACAGTCAGCGAGCAAGGGAGCCCTGAGGTTTTTTTTGGGGAGGGGGGGGGATGCAGCCCCTCCCCCATCCGGGAGGCGAAAGGAGCAAGGCAGCGGGAATGTAGGAGAAGGTAATTGGCCTCATCTCCTGCCAATCATTGAATAGCTGCTGAGGTAATTCATGAGCTGATTGGTTCTCTCTCCTGTCCCTCCCAGCATTCCTCCCGCCTCCTCTCGGAGCTTGGAAACCTACAGGGCCTGCCCTATGTTAACCAAATAAGTTCCCGCCCTCGGGGACGGCTTCGGTGGGTGATTGGCTTCCAGACCCGTCAATCACTGACTGCTGCCGTTGGCACGCGGAGGGGCGAAACCTTATTAACGGATCATTCTCTTGCCTTTCTTACTCTACCCAAGCGGCCCCGCCTCGCCGAAAGCGGATTCGCTCCCATCCCCTGTCAGTCTCTGCCTATCTCGCCGCCATCGGGCAAACAAGGGAGCGGATTGGCCTGCCTTCCTGTCATTCTCCACGCCTCCCCTCCCCGCCCCTCCGAGTCCCGCGATTGGTGCAACCCCCAGTCGATCGTCCTTTCTCCCGCCCTACGCAGAAACATAAGGTGACGTCGCCCCTCCCCCGCTTCCAAAGGCGGGTGGATTGGCCGGTTTGTTTGACCCTCCCCGTCCCAGGCCCGCCCACGGGGATTATTTGAGCGCTGATTGGGCCGGCAGCTGCAGCCGTTTTGCAGGAGGAGCGACGGCGAAGGACGCGCAGCCGGCGGGGGCCTTGTCCCTCTCTAATTCTCTCTTGCAGCGTGCGTGTGCGCGCGCAGCTCCCCTTGTCTCCCAGGCATTGTGCAGCGGGGCCCTGAACGCTCCATCGCCGTTAGCAGCAGCAGCGGCGCGCGCGTGGGGCCCTCCCGGCGAACGTTCCGTCCCCAGCGGCGCGCGCGGCCCTCCCGGGGAACGCTAGACCAGCGGCGCGCGGGCCCCGCGTGCAGCTGAAGCCGGGAGAAGCGGGAAGGGGGGGAGCAGCCGCCATGTCGGGCTCGGCGGCCTCGGCCGAGGCGGGCGGCCCCGGCGGGGAGAAGCGGCCCGAGGCGCTGGAGCTGCTGGAGAAGTGCGGCGTGTGCCGCGAGCGGCTGCGGGCCGAGCGGGAGCCCCGCCTGCTGCCCTGCCTCCACTCCGTCTGCCGGGAGTGCCTGCGGGCCGAGCCGGCCCCCGCCGCCGACGGGGAGGCCGCCAACAACAAAGAGGGACAAGGTGAGCGAGGCGGGCGGGGCGTGCATGGGATGCCTTGGTCACTGGGGGGAGGCCATGTTGGGGAGGGGTGCCGGGCTGGCGGGAGTGGGCATGGAGGAGCTGTGCAATGGCGGGAGGAGCGGCCGGGCCGGCGGAAGCGGTCATGGCGGGGGCTGTGCAATGGGGGGAGGGGGTGCCGGGCCGCGGGACTGAGTATGGGGGGGCTGTGCGTTGGAGGGAGGGCCGGCGTGAGCGGGCATGGGGGAGGGAGCTGTGCAATGGGGGGAGGGGGTGCCGGGCCGTGGGACTGAGTATGGGGGGCTGTGCGTTGGAGGGAGGGCCGGCGTGAACGGGCATGGGGGAGGGAGCTGTGCAATGGGGGGAGGGGGTGCCGGGCCGCGGGACTGAGTATGGGGGTCTGTGCGTTGGAGGGAGGGCCGGCGTGAGCGGGCATGGGGGAGGGAGCTGTGCAATGGGGGGAGGGGGTGCCGGGCCGCGGGACTGAGTATGGGGGGGGGCTGTGCATTGGAGGGAGGGCCGGCGTGAGCGGGCATGGGGGAGGGAGCTGTGCAATGGGGGGAGGGGGTGCCGGGCCGTGGGACTGAGTATGGGGGGCTGTGCGTTGGAGGGAGGGCCGGCGTGAACGGGCATGGGGGAGGGAGCTGTGCAATGGGGGGAGGGGGTGCCGGGCCCGCAGGACTGAGTATGGGGGGCTGTGCATTGGAGGGAGGGCCGGCGTGAACGGGCATGGGGGAGGGAGCTGTGCAATGGGGGGAGGGGTACAGGGGAGGGCGTGCTAGGCTGAGGCAGGCGGGGCCCCGGGCCCACCGTGGTAGGCGAAGTGGGGAGGGGTGAAGGGGCGAGCAAAACCAGTTTGAAACACGAGGAGGTCAGGCTGGGTGTGCAGCTGGGGGCGGAGGGCGCTGCTCATTCATAGGGAAGGCCTGGGGGTGGGGTCATTTGTAGGAGCAGTGGCTGTTGCAAGGGAGAGGAGCTGTGCATTGGGGGCAAGGCCAAAGCTGTGTGGAGCCCCTGCAAGAGTGGGTGGGAGTGCGGGACGGAGGCCAGGTTGATGGGGAGTGTGAATGGGCGGGTGAGGCAGGAGACATGTGTAGTGGGTGGGTGTGTGGCACTTCCCTCCAGCCTAGGGAGGCCTCTGGAGTGAGCTGGGTGGGGGAGGGGAGACCTGCCAGAGGGGCCTGGCCTGTGGCAGCCCCACCCACTCTTTCATTTCTCTCCCCAGGACAGCTTCTTCCCTCAAACCACTGCTTGAACAGACCCCCAGAACGCCTGCCCTGCCCACAGCTAGCCCCCTCATTCTCTCCCCAGCCTCAGTGCCCCCACACTGACCACAGCCAGTCCCCCCCATAGTGCCTTAGAACAGTGCCCCCAGCCTGCTCCCTCAGTGTTACAGAGGAGTGCCCCCGAACCTGTTCCCTCAGTGACCCCATACTGACTCAGTGCCCCCCTCAGTGCCCTTGAACTGTGGCCCTGCCCCCCCCCCCCAAGAATGTGGGCCAAGGACATGGGAGGGATGATCAGTGACTGGGCCAAGGACATGGCATTTGGGCACGGGCCCTTGGCTAAGTGCTGGGTGAAAAAAGTAGAGCACCAGAGGGGGTCACACTTGTCTGCTCTTGGGGAGGGAGCCAGGGCTTGCCCTGACCCCTGTGCTCTGAGAACTTCTTCCAGCAGCACACAGTGACTCAAGTAGATTTCCAGGAAGGAGGGAGATGTTTTCAAAAATGCCAGAAAGATTTAGAAGCTCAAATCCCATAGGTTTTCAGGCCTAGTCTACACTGGGAAGGGTTGGCTGGTATAGTAGAACCTCAGTCATGAACACCTGGGGAATGGAGATTGTTCATAACTCTGAACAAAATGTTACAGTTCTTTTAAAAGTTCACAACTGAACATTGACTAATACAGCTTTGAAACTTTACTATGCAGAAGAAAAATGCTGAATTTATCCATCTTAATTTAAATGAAACAAGCACAAACAGTTTCCTTACTTATTTTTTTGGTAGTTACAGTATGCTACTGTGTTAAATGTATTTGCTTTTTTGGTCTCTGTTGCTGCCTGATCGCATACTTCTGGTTCCAAATGAGGTGTGTGGTTAGCTGGTGTTTGTAACTCTGAAGTTCTATTGTATTGGCAACCCCTTCTAATATAGATGCAATTGATACCCATTATAACTATAATTGTACCAGGGGTTTTGCCAGTACAGAAATCATACCCCCATCCGAACCAACATTACTATACTGGTAAAAGTTTCTAGTGTGGACGTGGCCTCAGTGGGATTGGAGCTTGCACCCAAAATGTGCTAGCCACTCTGCTGTAGATGGTGGAAAGGAAAAGGTCAGCACCTTTTCTTTGAATCTGTTCTCCAAGGAGATCACCTGTAAAAATGAGAAGGAGTGATTTAGGCCTGATATATGCACGTTTTGTATCAGGGTAACTTGGGGTGGTGGTTTTTCTGAAATAAATGACTGGTACAATTCCCTGGTCTGGATCTGGTTATACCAATATAATGGTGCTTTATCCTGCCACAGTGTATTCGCCTTCATGTGCTTGTATAAAGCATCTTCACACTAGGTATAACTGCATCCACACTATGGGGGATTATACTGCTTTGTAGTGTTATGATGTCATGGTTACAGCATCTCTGGCCCCTTTTTGGCATCTGAGTGCACCTGTTTTAATTTGCACAGAATAGATGGACTGAGTGTTAAAGGTGTTAAAATGATCATATCACTGTCCAACAGTAAACATGGTTTGGGGGCTTGTATACAGAGAGAGACCCTAGACTGCTTATTCCTATGACAAACACTCCATTAAATTATGTTTAAGCAGGAGGAGGAAAAACGACTAAAGCATTTGAAATGTAAAGTATTAAGTCTGTACTAACAAAATTAGCTGTTCCTTTCAGCTGTAGAGGTTTTTATAATGAAAACCCTGTGTTTGACCTTTGATGGTATTAAAGATGGTAACTGTCCTTGGGGGCAATTGTTTGCTAGGTTGAAGCTGTTGGTAAAGTCTGATCCTGCTTCCTTTAATACAAGATAAATGCATGGGAGAGAAAACAGCAAAGATGAAAAAATTCAGCTTCTCTTTGGGGCTGATTTTTATTTGCAACCTCACTGCTGGAGAAACACAGGCTCACTCTGCTGTCTGATCAGACACTTTGAGAACTGGCAAACTTGTATGAGCATCAGACTAGTTAGTTGGGACATGGCATTGCTTTTGGCTGCCTCTCTGGTCACAGGCCTACAGCAGTGTTTCAAAAATATGTAGCCTTGGCTAAGCCAGACTTACTAAACAGAAGTCAAAAGGAAAGAGAAGGAAATAAGGTGGGGAAGGAAAAGAACACAAGTGGGAAGGGGGAGAGCAATAACCAGTCTTACAACTCAAATGGTGCTTGGGTTGAAATAGTTGGAGGTGGGGATGTCATTTTGGTCACACTCTCTGGCCTGGTCTGGTGAGGACATTGAAGGCCCAACCGTGGATCCTGGCGCCCAGGAGACACTGTGGGAGTAGCAGCTGTGATGGTAAAGTGTGCCCCTTCCATTTCATCTCTCAGCTAGCTAGCTGACTTTTCCTCCCCAAAGTCTTTTTTTTTTTTGGTAAAGTACCCCAAAATGGAGTGGTGGATGTTGTATCCTCTCTTCTCTTTTGTCACTAGTTAAGCCTGATTTCCAACATGCCAATTTTGGTCTGATTTCCAGTCCCATACTACTTGGTTATCAGAGGTGATCCTTAACACAGTCCTTGAGTTACAGCAGTAGATTGAGCATCTCCCTTAGTACCTTTCCCCATCAACATTTGTTGTAAGTTTATAAAATGTTCCAATCAGCTATTTCTACTTTCCACTGTCAGGCTCACACTTAGAGGTAGGTCTGTGAGACCCCGATTATTACAACACCCCATTTAGGTTACTTATCTTGGGATGGAATTTTGCAATGCTCCCCTCCTGGATTGGGTCCAGGTCTACAGTAACCCTGTGTGTGTCTACCATTCTTACCCTTATTTGGGTTCAGTTAATTTTATTGATAAACTAATTGAGCCTGGACTACTTATTAATCAGAGAAAGGGACAGTACATTACCAACCAGCCTGGAAGACCGTCATAGAAGTATTCATGCAGTGTCGTAGTTGTGTTGGTCCCTGTATATTGGAGAGACAAAGTGAGGTATCGCTTTTCTCTGTCACCAACAGAAGTTGATCCAATAAAAGATATTACCTCACCTACCTTGTTTCTCATCTAAGTGTTCAGTCTGTCTCAAAATGTGAGGTGTGTGTCTGTGTCATACTGGTAGAACACTCCATCCAGAGTACCCAAGGTTCCAGTTCTTACCAGTTTATCTTTTTAACATATACCAGGAGTCAGCAAAACTTAGGTGGGCCTTTTTAAAGCCAGTTTTGTAGGTTGGCTGGTGGCAAAATCATCAAAGCTAATTGTTCTGGCATTGTCCCTTAACAACTCTTAAGCATTTGCTCGAGAGGTGGCTTATCTTGAGCATTTCTTTTCTTTCCTGCTTCCAGACAGACTCCTGTTGAGTTAAACTAATGTAGTCATTCAGGAAGTGTCCCAGTAACCAGTCTAGCATACGCTGTAAATAAATAATTACAGAGCAGCTCCATGTCCATCAAATAGCTAAAGCAGCACCACTCTTGTTTGTAGCTGAAGCCTTGATCTGCGTTACCTCTAGGCAACTGTTTTTGACCATAGATTAGCCTCCAAAGTCTGCATTTGGGTGCCTAAGGCCTAGGCTTTCAGAAGTAAAATAGTGTTTTAGATGTTTTAAAATCTTGAGTGCCTAACTTGATGACACATCTCTGAAGATGCCTGGTTTCCAGAGGGTGGATGAGGGCTTTCTGAAAAATAGGCCTCCTTAAAGTGTCCAAAGGAGCTCACAGGCATCATGAATCCTCTAGTTGCTTTTGAAAATGCAGGCTTTAAGTGGCCTTTCTAAAGTACAAATCAGATTCTTTTACTGAATCACTTTGGGGTCATTTACCCATTTCCTCCCTCTATTTAACACAAGTGAGCAGTGCATATGCACATGCCAGTACTCCATATCTGGATGCTGAGTGAAGTATTAAGTAATAGTTTTATCCTCTTCTGTGGCTGCTTTTAGCTGGTTTTCTTTGCAGGTTTCAAGTTCTAGGTCAGTGGTCCCCAACGTGGTGCGGGGCATTTATGTGCGCCCGCTGTCAGGGCCGGCGCCAAGGAAGGAAGAGGAGAGGAGCATCCGTCGGAGAAGCATCGCCACTGAAATGCCGCCGAGGAGCGCTTCCGGCGGAGAAGCTTTCGCCGAAATGCCGCCGAGAAGTGTCGCTGCCTGCCACACTCTGATGAAGGGATGAATGTGCCCTTGGCCACAGAAAGGTTGGGGACCACTGTTCTAAGTATACAGGAATTGGGTGTTTACTGTAACAGGCTCTGAATGGAGTCCTTTGAAGGTGAACTGGTTTGTTGCAATACCCCCAAGCTGTTAAGTCAAAACAACAATATTAGGGTTTCTTTCTCTGTACTGTATAAAGGATGGCACTATCTTAACTGTCCCTTATATCTGATGGCATATATCCTTCTTGGTCCTTGCTTGGGTGGTGAGTAGGGATATAAAATATTAACTGATTAACTGATAAGTAGTCGTCTTACCGTTAATATATTACAGTTAATGTTTAAAACAAATTGCCGGCAGCCCCAACCTGGACCCCCGTCATGTTAACGATTAAATGGTTAACTGATATAATGTTAATAGTTTAAACAGGTTCTTTTTTAAACTATATTTACAGCCCAATAGTGAGTGGGTGTTGTCAAAGGACATGTGCTGAATAGCAAGTGGAGTTTCCAATTATGCGTTCATTCAACAAAAGGCCCTCTTAGGCATTTGTGCAAAGGCAAGGTGTTAGTTTAGGTGGGGGCGGGGAGGTGGGTTTAGTGGTTCTGAGAAATAGCTGGTGTGGATCCTGCTCAACGTCCCATTCATGTCTGGTACAGCTTTTTTTGTGTAGAGGAATCTTCATTGGTGCAACTTCTGCCTGTAGTATTCATCTGCTGCTGCACAGACCAAGTAAGCTACTGGTAGTGTCCCATTGGCAGGGTTTGAAGCAGCATTTGTGTACTGGTCTGGCAAGATTCTCCCCTTGAAATGTGGTGAACACGCTGCATATTTAAGATGACACATTTACTGGTCTTCCTGCACAAGTTACAAAGCTTCATAATGGGGTCTCAGCACAAATGTAAACACTACCTTAAAGCAGCTGTAAAGAAAGGATTGCTTGTGGGGTAGAAGCAGCTGTGTAATGTAATGGCGAGCTATCCGAGTCCTCCATTCTCTGCTGAAGGCAGATGGGGATAGTGTGACCAGATGTCCTGATTTTATAGGGACAGTCCTGATATTTGGGGCTTTGTCTTATATGGGTGCCTCACCCTTGCTTTCTGGTTACCCTAGGTGGGGATGATGATGGGCCATTCTTCCTTACCGCACAGAGGTTATGCTTTACGTGGAGAAGTCTCAAGGTTAATACTGGGAGGGTGTCCGTATAAGCAGGACATGTTCAGGGATGCCCTGTAATAGTCAGGGGTTGATCCATATTTCTTCCATCCAGTGGTCAGATGGAGTAGCACTCTCCTTCCTAAGAGGCCAGTAGGGTGTAATCCTATCAAGTCTAATCCAAGATTTAAGCCAGTTATAGTGAAAATCCAAACCTTGGGCTAACCAGAAAGAATAGCGATCATGTTTAGGAAGTAAGTGACTGAAGGGCAGGCTTACATTTTTGCTTTGTTTCGAAGATCATAGCTATGAGAGTAGCAAAAGAAGCTTGGAGAAAGGAGATAAATTAACAGGATTGCTTTGGTTCACAGGGAAATTGTGCAGACTCGGAGTCTTTCTTTACTACTGGCAGCTCTCTGAAGCTGTACTGCTACTGAAGTACTGTCTGTGTTTCTGATTACGTTCCTGCAGTTGTCCAGCATGTGGAGGTTTTTTGGAAACTTTTTAAAACCGGGTTAAAGCTAGCTGAGATTGATTTTTTTTTTTTTTTTTTTTGGAGTGACTTCAAACTTGCCAAAAGGAAATGCTTTTTGGTGGGGTGAAGATCATGTTGAAATCTTGAGGGAGATAAGGCAGAAAGAATGGCTTGAGGAGAAGTTAGAGAAATGTGGCTTTAGCAACATAAACTGTAGAACACGGGTCTGAGTGAAGGTTGAAGGGAAGGAGGGATGGTGGCATATGGGCACATGGAGTTAAATACAGTGGTGCCATTTTTTTTAAAGCTGATATATGCCAAGAAAAATGGGATGGCTGTGCTCTGTGTTGCTTACTAAAATATCCTTGAATGCATTTAAAAAAAAAACCCTACAAATTCAGGTCTCGTCTACTTTTGTCTCACTATTTAGATCCAGTAAAGCCCTGATCTCTTTCCAGTTGTTTAAGGCCAGCACCAGTGTAACTAAAGCAGTTGTTCTCAAACTTGTATTGGTGACCCCTTTCATGCAGCAAGCATCAGAGTGACCCCCCCCATATAAATTAAACAATTTTTTTTTATATTTAACGCTATTATAAATATAACGCTATTATAATGGACATTTCCACTGCTTGCATCCGATGAAGTGGGTATTCACCCACGAAAGCTTATGCTCCAACCTTATAGATAAACCTCTGTTTATCTATAAGGTGCCACAGGACCCTTTGTCGCTTCTACAGATCCAGACTAACATGGCTACCCCTCTGATGCTTGAAGCATATTTTGGTTATACAGAGATGCAATTCCTCCAAGGTCCCTAAACCAACCCTTCTGATATCCTGCTGCCTCCATGGCTTTATGGAGGAGAGGCTGGCTGCATTCCTCACTTGGGAGCAGATGTCTCCTGCTAATTGCTCCTCTGTTTTTGCAGATGTAGAGGGGAGGAGATAGTGGCTGATTAATGTACCTGGCATAGCGGAAAGGGGTAAGATAAGAGGAAGAGTTAACAATCCTCTTTTGAAGTGTTTAGCAACTGTGTCCACCCTCCCTAAAAAGGGTGCTTTAGATTTAAACTGTCAGTGTCCCACTCTGAGCTGGAAAATAACTAGAGATTGTAAAGCTTGACTCCAGCAAGCATTCTGGCTGGTGAGCAGTCTGTCAAACTCCACCAGTAGTTTTTGTTTACAAGTCCATAAAGTGTGAACTCTTTGCTCAGCTCAAGAACTTCCCATGAATCTGAAAGCTGCTCCTTCTGCTGTGGGCCTTTTGATCTTGAGAGTAGGTAATTTGTAGGCAAAGGTTTCCACAGAGTGAAAAGATCAGGCCTGGAGGTGGGCATTGGCATTCCCCTCAAGTATTTCCTGGGAAACCTCTACTCAACAGTCCATTCTTGTCTTAGGGTAGGTCTACACTTACCCGTGGCGTCGGATCGATGTTCTGGGTTCGATTTATCGCGTCTTGTCTAGATGCAATAAATCAAACCAGGAAGTGCTCCCCCGTCGACGCTGGTAATCCTGCTCCATGAACGGAGCAGACGGGGGAGCCTGGGCCAGGGGGAGTACTTAAGTTTGAAATAAGATACTTCGACTTATTCACGTAGCTGAAGTCGCGTATCTTACTTAGAATTTCGGGGCTAGTGTAGACCAGCCCTAAGATGATTGTTTCAAGGAGTCCTATGAAGCTCATAACACTTTGCCATGGTTTACATTAGTCATGTCTCCTAGACCAGTTGCATACAGTCCCATAACACACACATCTGTGTTAATACTATGAGCCCCTAAATTACTTAGCCCTCATCTACACTACAGAATTACTTCTGTGAATTTGCCTGTATTGTTGTACCGACATAAGCACTTCTCCCACCAACATAGCTACTGCTTCTGATGCAGATGTATTAACTAAGCCAACAGGAGAGCTCTCTCCCATTGGCTTAGAGCAGTGATACTCAGGGCATGGCTACACTGGAAACTTCAAAGTGCTGTCATGGGAACGCTCCCATGGCAGCGCTTTGAAGTGTGAGTGTGGTCCAGCGCTGGGAGATGGCTCTCCTAGCGCTCCTGGTAATGCACCTCCACGAGGGGATTAGCTCTGAGCACTGGGAGCATGGATCCCAGCAAGTTAGAGCACTATGAAATGTAAGTGTAGACACCTTTAGGGAAAGAATAAGATCTACAGGGGATAAGGCACCTTTATACAGATAAACCTGCATCCACAGTAAGGGCTATAGAGATTTAACGGGTAGGAAAATCACACCCAAACAGTTAAACTGGGGTGAAAATTATGTAGACAAGGCCTTAATTAAAACAATGCACATCCCTAATTTGACTTAAATCTGGCTTTCCTTTGGTTTAGCCCTGAGTTGAGAGAAATCAATGGAAGCGAAGTTTAAATTGATTTAGAAGGTATTTTGGTCACATTTTCATTGGTTTAATTAGATGGGTTTAACTTTGAATACAAAATAGGTAAGGCTTCTGAGCCCCCTTGGTGATTTTTGTTGTTGTTGTTGTGACTTTGGAATCAAACTTGCCTGTTAAATGTTTCTTGTTCCAGTTGTTGCTGTTTGACAGACCCACACAAATGGGAAACGCTGAAAGTTTTTGCACAATGATGTCAAATGCACAAAGTTTACACATTGGGAAGAATAGGAAAGTATTGCATTTTTCCAACTTTCCAGACCTGGCAAATAGAAATGTTTCTTGTAACAACAAGTAGTGAAAAATGTTCAGAGTCTTGCAGAGGAAATCCCCTGATTTGTATTGTGGCAGGTAGGGGAGGAGGGAAGGACAAAGGTCCCCTGCATGAAGTGGAACATAGAAGGGCTATACTTGGTGGAAAGTCATTTAAATGTCTCAAAACGGGACTAATCCTCTCTCCCTCAAGTGTGTAGCAGTTGTGGAAGTAAGTTTTGAAGATCTTGTATGTTGTAATTTGTTTGGTTGCAAGCGTCGGTGTGTATTCTGGTCACTAATAGATCCAGAATTAGGATTGTGACTTGCTTTGTAACTGTGTAGATTAGCTGTTCTGGTGACTACCGTAGAGCAGCGTTTCTCAACTGTGGCCTGTAAGGGGGCACTGGCTGTGTTGAGTCCCATGGGTGTTGGGGAAGAAAATGCGGTTGTACTGAGCTGGGAAAGGAACAATGTGTGTCCGCAAGCTCTACCTGCCCACAGAGCTCCGGGGGCCAGTATCTGTGCTGTAGAGCTTGTTTTGGTGTCCTCATGCACTGCTGCCACAGAGCCTGAACTGTGACATGACAAGATGGGTGTGCTAAGGGAAGCACCCTCATGAACTACCCGGTATATAGGCAGTGCCAAACTCGGAACACCACCATCTCCCATCATCCGGTAATTACCTGTGATGTCCTACCATGATAAAACTTCTTGCCCTTAAAAGTATTGTGGGATTAGGGTGAATTATCATGAGAAAACAAGGGTGTTTTTTTTCAGTTCCCGGTGGGGAATATTCTAATCACTGATTTAGATGTATAGAGCCCTGTGCAGATACAAAAATGTATCCACATCCGATCCACATTTGCAGGGCTATACACTGGGGCTGGGCTGAGACTCCAAGGCACGCACTCTCCCCAGCTGGAGCCTGGTCAGGGAGAGCCCCACAGGCAGCTAGAGCAGGGGTGGGCAAACTACGGCCTGTGGGCCACATCCGGCCCCCGGGACCGTCCTGCCCGGCCCCTGAGCTGGCCAGGGAGGCTAGCTCCTCCCCTCTCCCGCAACCTGAGTGTGCTGCCGGTGCTCTGGCCTGCTGCTCCGGGGCAGCGCTGCAGCTGGCTCCGGCGAGGCCTGAGCTCCCGCGGCATGGTAAGGGGGCAGGGCTGCAAGCTCCTGCAAGGCAGTGTGTCTAGCTCTGGCGGGCCACGCGGTTGCCAGACATGCTTCTCTTAGCAGCATGGTAAGGGGGACAGGGTGGTTGGATGGAGTGGAGGTTCTCGAGGTGGGGGAGGTCAGGGGATGGGGAACGGGAGGGGTTGGATAAGTGTGGGAGTCCTATGGGTCTGTCAGGGGGTGGGGGTGTGGATAGGGGTCATGGGACAGGGGGGTGGGTCTCAGGAGGGGGCAATCAGGAGACAGGGAGCAGGGGTGGTTGGAGGTTCTGAGGGGGGCAGTCGAGGTGGGAAGTGGGTGGGTGTCAGGGGGTGGGGCCAGGCTATTTGGGGTGAAGGGTGCAGCCTTCCCTACCCGGCTCCCCATACAATTTTGCAACCCCGATGTGGCCCTCGGTCCAAAATGTTTGCCCATGCCTGAGCTAGAGGGTCCGCCACAGCAGCCCGCCTGGCTGTTACTGCGGCCGGGCTGCAGGGTGCCACCCCCTGCGCCCCCAGGCTTGAACCGGGCCGGGGAGAGCTGCGCAGGCAGCTGTGGGGAGCCTGGGTCCATCCACCTGCCCTAGGTGAGGGCCTGAGCAGCCTCTGGCCTGTGTCTCTGCCCCCCCAGGCTCCCTGCCCAGGGCAGGTGGAAGGACCCAGGCTCCCCACAGCTTCCAGCACAGCTCTCCCTGACCCAGCTCCAGCTGGGGGTGGTTCTTGGAGCCGCAGCCCAGCCACAGTAAGAGCTGGGCGGGCAACTGTGGGGAGCTGCGCCAGACCTTCCACCTGCCCTGGGCTGGGGGCCCGAGCAGCCCCCAGGTCCCCTGCCCATTGTAGGTGGAGGGTCCACGCCACGATTCCTCACAGCTGCTCTATAAGAGCCGGGAGACCCTCCACCAAACAAAAAGGCAACAGGTACATTTCGCTTGCCCCCCTTTCGCTGGGGCAAGGTGTCATCCAGTTGGCTGTCCTGGAGTGTCAGTCCTTCCCCTACCAGGCACTCAGTTTGGCTGTTGCCCCTATGGGAAGGAACAGTCTCTTTCCCTGCTGCCATTAGCCTGGCACAGCTTGTCTGTCTCTCTCCTTTGCTCTCCCCAGGGAAGGGGTTTGTAAAGGCCTCAGGCAGACCTTAATTGGATTCAGGTGTCCCTAATTGACCCGAGGTAACCTCTTCTCAGCTTGTAGGAAAAAGGGCCTTTAACATTCTCAGGCTAATATATTGGCCTTCCAGGACCCCCTTGCAGCTATCCGGCCTGGTTTTGTCACATTACCCCGTGCGCGCCCCCCCCCCCCCTCCTGCCCAACACTATGGGATTGGACTACTTGGGTTGAAAAAACAGTGCACCCTTGACAGGCCATCAGCGTTGCCATGCCTGGTCCCTGACCTTTGGTGCACTCTGAAGTGGAAGGGTTGTAACGACAGGAACCATCTCGCTACCCTGGCATTTCTTTCTTTGTTCCAGTGCATCTGTTTCAGGGGGGCATGATCAGTGACAAGGGTACGGTACCAAAGTAGGGAATGATGAATCGCCTATAGTACCCAACTATCCCCAGGAATGCTCTGAGCTGTTTCTTCCAGATCGGTTGGGGGCCAACTTTGTATTGCCTCTAACTTGTTCAGTTGGGGCTTCACTATGCCCCTCCCCATGATGTACCTGATGTATTTGGCTTCTGTTAGCCCTATTGCACATTTGGAGGGGTATCCAGTACTGCTTCCACCTTTTCTAGGTGCGTCTCCTAGTCTGGGCTATGGATGAGAACTTTATCCAGGTAAGCAGCCACATACTTGCCATGTGGATGCAACAGGTTCTTCTTGGAGTGCTTGCTCATATCGATTCCAATAAGGGGTGTGCGTGCCACGTGCATGAGCGTCGGAAGATTTATTTACCCTAGCAACACTCGGGTCGGCTGAGGCGCCCCCTGGAGTGGCACCTTCACGGCGCTGGATATATGCCCCAGCCGACCCAGCGGGCCCCCTCAGTTCCTTCCTACTGCCCATGACGGGTCGTAGCTGATCTCCACTCTCCCTAGCAGCCGCTTAGTACCTGTTAATAGTTTGTGATTAGTTGTTGTTAGTTACTTAGGATAGTTAAATTAGTCGGGTGGAATGGGGTCTTCTCCCCAATCCTGGTACCCAGGCCCATGCTTAGTTCTCCGGGCTTAAAATCCTGCTCGGCTTGCCTAAAGCCAATGCCAACAGGAGACACCCCCCCCCCCCCCCCCCCGGACTCTTGCCTGAAGTGTCTGGGGGAATCCCACCAAGCGGACAAGTGCTGCATTTGCAAAGCCTTCAAGCTGAGGACCAAAAAGGAGCGGGACTTTAGACTGAAGCAGCTCCTTATAGAGACGGCACTTAGCCCGGTCCCTTCCTCCGTGCACTGGGACTCGGCGCCGTCATCTTTGGTGCAGAGTGCCCCTGCGGCACCGACTGGTCTGGCAGCGTGTTTGGGCTCTGCTAAAGACTCGCGGCGCCAGGTCTCCCCAGCACCTCTACGGCACCGGTCCCTATCTCTAGGCCAGAAGATGCAGCAGCCCAAGCAGATGCCGACTGCTTCTTGTTCGTCGTTTCAACAGCCACCGACACTTACCGCACCGCAGTTGGAGACGCTTCCGTTGCCGGAGCGCACAGGACAAGTGACGTCAACTCCGGTGCCGCAAGGGCCGTCTAGTCCGGTGCATGTAAGCTCCCCGGTGCAAACCGTGGTCGAGCTGAGACTGTCTTCCATGCCAGAGACTTTTTCAACACCGCGGGACCTGATCGCGCTCAGAGCCGACTCCTCTGCAGCTGGCGGCACCTCCGATGCATCTCCTCAGTTACAGCGCTGCTTGTACTTCTGCTCTCCGAGAGGAATAAGAGTTGTTGCGTAGTGGCGGCAACGCTGTTGCTTCAATGTAGCCAGGGAATTCGTAGTAACTTACCTCCGGAAGCTCCCTTTCTTTTGAAACAGCACTTCCGGGTTGGAGCTCTGGGTTGGAGTTCAGAGCTCCGTTCTGTGTCTGCTTTACAAAAAAAAGCAAACACAGCTACTATTTGCAGGCAGGGGGGCTCCGTTAGGAATGCCGGCAGCAAAGTTGGCTTGGGGGGGGGGGGGGGGCGGGAAAGAACGGCTGGGCGGGGGAGGGCTCCGTTTCCCTGAATTCTCTTTTATCTGTTCTTTAAAAACAAACCCCCTGCTGCTTGCTTTCAGTGATTTGAGAGAGAGGCGGGGGATGTGGAGGTGTGTAAACTTAGGAGATAATGAGCTGACACTCTGTGGCTACCCCAAAAATCCACTCTCCCAGCACGCTCCCTGTCACACTCCCCCTCACCCCCCCCCATTTGAAAAGCACGTTGCAGCCACTTGAACGCCCATAATGCACCGCTCCCAATACAGCTGCAAATGCCTCAAATGTAGCCACATTAGTGCGCTGGCAGCTGCCAGTGTGGACAGGCTGCAGCGCTTTCCCTACTCAGCTGTACGAAGACGGGTTTAACTCTCAGCGCTGTACATCTGCAAGTGTAGCCAAGGCCTCAGATACATTTCCTTGGGGGAAGTCTGGAAGCTAAAGGCTACATGGGTTTTCAGCCTGGCTTAAAGTCCCTTTTTTCAGGTTGGAGTGGGTAATAGGTGCTCATCTTGCTTCCTACAGGAATGGAAATAATTTTGTGGTGTTGAAACTGGAAGAGTCTGGGGACATACTGAGTTCTTGCTGAGAGGCAGGAGGCTGTTTTTAAGGTGCTTTGTGCTCTAAAGATCTGTTAAATGCTCTGACTGTAGCACTCAGACACAGCTTTGGGATGGCACTTGTGGGCTTCCTTCTGTTGGGTTTTGGAAATTTGTATCCTTGGGGAAGGCCTTATCTTCATTCACGGTTGTACTGGTTAGACTAAAGGGGTGATTCTAAACCAATTTAGTTAAACTGGTGCAAAACACTGTAGGCACTTTTAATCTGATTTAAACCTATTTATATTGACTTAGTTTAAGTAGATCCTGAAGCTAACTCAATACAGGCCTGGTTGAAATCGGATTAAGTGTCTACACCGTGCTCTGTGCTGCTGTGAGTAAATCTGTTTAAAACCACCACTCTCCTCAAACTGATACAGCACTGATTATAGACAAGGCTTAAAGCAGGGGTGGGCAACCTGAGCCTGAGAAGGAGCCAGAATTTACCAATGTACATTGCCAAAGAGCCACAATAATACGTCCTCAGCTCCCCCAGCCCGCTCCCAGCACCTCCTACCCACTGAGAGCTGTTCCTGATGTGCAGGAAGCTCTGGGGGAGAGGGGGGAGGAGTGAAAGCACTGCAGGCTCAGGGCAGGGGGTGGGGAGAGGTGGAGTGGGGACAAGGCCTGTGGCAGAGCCAGGGGTTGAGCAGTGTGCAGCGCCCCCCCCCCCCCCAGCACACTGGAAAGTTGGCACCTGTAGCTCCAGCCCTGGGGTCGGTGCCTATACAAGGAGCCGCATATTAACTTCTGAAGAGCTCCGGAGCCACAGGTTGGCCACCCCCTGGCTTAAGGCCTGAGGGAGGGGGGAGTGCATTTCAGGCCAGCTTTTTCACATTTGCTGCTGGGCCTCAGACCTCCTCTTCCCCTGCAGTGACGAGGGACTTCCAGATACAAGCAGAGTCCGGAGGTCTGGCTTAGCCATGCCATTGAACAGCCTTGCTAATGGGCTAGACCAACACTCTTCTGAGTGGGATTTAGGAGGGACAGGTCTTTGGGGGAGAGAAGTCCAGTCACACTCAGCTACAGGTGTCCACGTATCCTGTAACTTGTGTATATTTTTGGCGGCTGTTCCCAGGAGTGCTGATGTTAGCTCCTAGGCTGCACAGTGTAGTTTGGGGGAAGGGCTGGAGAAAGAGCTCGGAGGTTAACTGCCATTTAAGTACAACCATAAATCTTTCTCCCCCATCCCCTTCTCCGTGGAAAACATCCGCTCTTCTGTCTGAACCTAGATTGGGAATTCTGGCAGAGCCATAAATGTGAAGGCATCTGTCTCCAGTAGCCCTAGCTAGCTTCCCCATTCCTCTAGGAGACTTGCACTCAGGAATCTGTTACACCTGTTAGCCTGGGTGGCTGGCCTGCTTCGTCCATATAACTCAGTTGCTGTTGCTGAGCAGCATTCTTGCATGGCTGCAGGCAGGAAGTTTGCCATACCACTGGAAACTGGCCATGCCACATACCCTCCCTGCGGTCTCTTCCGTTAAACCCTCCCCGTCTACAGTAATTCCAAAGTAGGCAACTTGATGTGTGAAATTCCAAATCCCACTTTCCCAGTAAGACTGTCTGGCTCCTTCCTTCCCGAAAATCTTTTGGGGGAGGATCTAGGATATTGTAACTCTTCTATTTAGTTGCTGTGCTTCTTCCTTGCAAGTCTAAAATGCAGGGTGGGGAGGAAGGGAAGAGGGAGTGATGGCAGTACAGAGTCTACTGTCCAACCTTGACTGGCTACCAGTGAATCCTGTGATGCGGGTGAGAGCAGTGTCTGGCATGTCAGTGGCTGGGAAGTCCAGGGTAACTCCTCCCTAGAGTGCAGAGCACTTCTTACATGGCAGCTGGCTCGGTGCCACAGCCCATGTGCTCCCTTTCTGTCCTGGCTCTCTATTGTCTGCCGGTAACCATGCTCCCTTTGCCTTGCAAAGCAATGTTCTGCTGTGACACCATGTATTTCCTCTGGGGGGCCTTGGTCATGCAGCAGCTGATACACACCCAGGCCACATCTTCCCTTCCCTGTTAGCTGTCTCTAAAATCATAGTGGAAAGACAGGACTGTAGCGCTTAATACCCCTCCCTGTAGCTAAACTTGCAGTACATAGCCCCTGTCATGGACCAGGGCCCTATTGCTCTAGGCACTGGACTCCCTTTGTTCTAGGTTTGTACCTGTCCCAAAGAGCTGTTGTCAGCTAGCTGCAGCGCTTGTCTCCACTAGGACTATGCAGCCAGATGGCTAATGGGAATTATCCTGCTGTAAACACCTTTTTATGGCAGTGAAGAGACAGCCTACAGCCTGTTCATCTGCATATGTGGCTGTTTGCAAGTTGATCTCCCCTGAGAGGAGATGCCAGTGAAAGTGGAGCAATTTGGGGAAGCTGGGGTGGAGGTGAGTCAGCGGCCTGGAGAAGGCTGGCAAGGCAGACACTGGGCTAGATTCTAATGGTGGAAGGTTTAATTCTGAGTGGGGGGATTTCCAGTGAGCCCCAGGCTTGTCCTAAAGGGGTAAGATGTAAACCCTTCCCAGGTGTCAATGCCAAAAGCTGACCTGGGAGCGGGACACCAATATCCATATTCTGCAGAGGTAGTTGTGGCAGGGTCTCCCAGTTTTTGAACTGCAGTGCTTCTTCCCCTCCCCCACCACACACACACACAATCACCACAGTGACCAGAGGGCAAGAATGTGACCTGCACTGAGGTGCTGGCTATGTCTCAGCCTGATCTGGGCCAGAGCCACAGGTGCTGCTTAGCAGTGGGAGTTGCAGTGAGGCACACCTGTGGTTTACCTTGATCACCTACTTGTCAGTCCCATTGTACTCCCAGGGTAGTGCCCTTAAACAAGCAAATCGCCTTGGGGCCCTTTTTGTCAAGTTCTTAACATCTGCCTTTGGGCCTGCAGCAGGAAATGTGCCTTAAACAGTGATAATGCTTCTGCTTGTTTGGGTGTTGCACAGGAAACCGCACACATTCCTAGGGCACCAGTGATGTTGGGGCTTCCTGCCTGCATGTCGGTCTCTTTTCTAATGGAGAACTGGATTCATTCAAATACTTGAGCTTTCGAGTCTATTTTAATGCTAAAATGATGTGTTGCTGTCCTCTGAGTCTGTCTGCTACCTGTCTGTATTGAAGGAAGTGATTTATTTTTCTTCCCCTGCTTTGTAAGGGTGGTTCAAATTTCTGCTCCTTTTTTTATTCCTCCAGCACCCTTAGTGTCCGAACTAAAATAACTTTCTCCCTCCTGTAACTAATGCTTGAGGATGCTTAACATACGTATGTGTCAGCGGTTTGTTAAGGAATATGATGGATTCTTTCCCTGGAAACCTGAAGTCTTTTTGGGGGAGAGAAGCTCCGATTCAACCATGTGAATTAGCTCAATTTAGTGAACACTGAAGAAATCTGTCCTGTGTTGCACAAAGGGTCGGACTAGTTAATCCATTTTAGCCTTGCAACCTGTGAAAGCAGACCAGGTTCCCCTCATAGTGCCTTTATTCCTCCCAAACATTTAAAAGTTTTTCAGACTAGGCCATCTTAACTAAAAACCCCAAAGCCCCATACTCTTGTACATCAGGGAAACAAGAGGGCACAAATCCATCTGGTCATCTCTTCTATGGATCACATCTTAGTGTAGCGAAAGTGGCTCTTAATTTCATTGTTTTTAAAGAACGTAGAGATCTGTGGATGAAAAGTGGAATGTAGTTGAGATGCAAGGCACTGGTGCTAAAGAAGTGGAACTGCTCTGTAATTTATTATGACCCTGGTACTTGCATGGTTTAGTTTAATGCAGGACTTGTCAGTAAAAACAAGCAGGAAGGGAAGAATTGCTCTAGATAAACCACTTCTCAGGAAACACTTGAGATGATGTCAAGCCTGGGAAAGACTGCAGCAGTTTGAAAAAGCAGCGCACTGGAGAGGGAGGGAGGGAAGTTTGAGGAGACTAGAGTGATAAGCTTGATCTCACTGGAGTAACTGAAGAAGTTAGGCCTGCCTAGCTCAGGATGGCAGGATTAGTAGGGCTTGGGGTAAGACGGCTGGTTTTTTTTGTTTGTTTTTTAAAATTGTCTTGCTCTGAAGTTCCTGTTTAAAATGAACAGTTGGTATGTTTCTTCACTGGATGCTGCTGTTCACTGTGTCCAGAATGGAACAGTCTAGATATCCAAGCCCAGGTGGACCTGTGGTAAGCATGGTTGATGTGTAGGATGTGGTGGCCTAGGGACCTAGTGGTAGAATTGTGGAATCCCACTCCAGAGGAGATACAGACATGAGGCCAGAAGGATCTGCTCTAGGAATTATTTTGGGCAAGTTCTGTTTGGTGTCACACGGGGTCAGACTAGATGATCACAATGGTTCTGTGACTGGTTCCCCTCCGGGATACCACTGAGCTCTTTGACCCACCCTCTCATACTGTGCTTCTGTGACGAGTTACAAAGCCTTCCAAGTTTGCACTTTCACCGGCATTCACACAGGTAGGGACATACCCAGCTGAAGTCACATGCAGGCTTTCTAACCACCAGTCTAGGGCCCCAGAGCAGTACTGTCCTGCCTTGGTCAAATCTGGCCAGTATATGGGTTTAACACCTGGTCTGCCTCTCCCTCAATGTTAAGAGGACCATGCACACCTGTGGTAACCAAGCTGAAATTTTTCCCTAGACACCTTAGTCAAACGCACAAAAAGGATAGTTTTTTACGCAATTATATGTGATAGCAAACAGATCAAAGCAGATTACCTAGTACATAAACTCAGTTTGAGGTTTTGTTTAAGGTACTAGATAGGTAGGATATGAATTAGCAAATTCTCAACCTGAGTGATACACAGGCTGACAGATTAAAGCACAGACTGCCTTGGCTTTGCCGCTTGGGTTCCCACGTTTTTCATACACAGGTTAGCAATCCCTTATCCTGGGGCCATCACTCCCCCCCCCCCCCCCCCCCCGTGTTCAGCCTTTATTCCTCAGGTGTGGTGTTGCAGGGAGAGTGAAGTCCCCTCATGATGTCATTTCCCTCCTTTTATATCTTCCCACTCGCTGGATGCTCTTTTGCTGTGTCCTGCGTCATACAGTTCCAGTTCCCATTGTGTAGTGCTATCTCTGAGAGGTTTCTATTGTACACAGTTCCCAGGGTTATCCTTGTGCTTGTGTGCATTTCCTCAATAAGCCATTAACATTGTTTGGCTTTTTTACTGTTGTACCTGAAAGGCTACTTGTGGGTGTTTTCATCCTACATATTTCAGTAACACTCACAGCCAAACTTCATACGACGATAGCACATACAATCTAACTAGATATCAATGTCTCACAGATCAAGACTTTTAGAATACTTCACAAGGCATACTTTGTACAAAACATATCCTAATTACATGACAGTGGAGAGTATTGGGGTGTCTCAGGTTCCTTTTGGCCTTGGAATCTATGAATGGAAAAAGGATAGGGTGCAGCTAGCCTAGCAACTGTGGTACTGGCAGCTGATTCTCTCTCGTGATTTATTAGAGACCCAAGGTGGGTAAGGGTAATAGCTGTTGTTTGACCAACTTCTGTTGGTGAGAGACCAGCTTATGAGCTTACACAGGTCGTCTTCAGTAAGCTCCAAAGCTTGTGTCTCACCCATAGAAGTTGGTCCAATAAAAGATGTTACCTCACCCACCTTGTCTCTCAACATCCTGGGACCCACATGGCTACAACAACATGGCATCAAACTTGGTTAGGGGCTAAACACTCATGTAGCACTGCAAGTTTGAGAATTCAGATTTTAAAAAAGCAATTGAATTTCTTATGCCATTATAATCTTTAGCAAGTTAATGAGTGAGTTTGCTTTGTGCACACAGACCCCTGCGATCCTAAGCGCTAATGATCTGAGAGTAAACTCAAGGAGCTGCCCCTACCATTGTATGAGCAGGGGATAAAACTTCCACTGGTTCTGACGTGCATGAAAAACTGAACTAAAATAGTGGAAAAGCTGAATGGCACTCGCTTTGGTTCCGTGCTCAACAATTTAAAACAAGCTGTGTTTCGGAGTGGGAGTTGGGCATGTTACCACTTGGAAATGGGGTGCTGACAAACTTATTGTCAAATTGCTTTGTCAGAAGTCTCATGTATAGACTTTCTGCTCTAGTTTAATATTTTGTTCGAAGTGTCTTGAAATGGGAACTTCAAGTGTATGGTGGGGAGATGTTTCAGCTTTTCACTTGCCCACTTTTTTTAATGTTCCTTTGTAAGGAAAAGGAAGCTTTTTGGGTTGCACTTTTTACAAAGGATCCTGTACTGAATGCAGCAATTTGTCTGTTTCTGGCTTGCTATGACTATTGTGGGACAAAGTGATGACCACTTCAGGTGCCTTGGCTGCTCTGAAGGGTTTGTCTTGTTGCTGGTTGGCATTACGTCTCAGCAGCAATCATTCCCTTCAGAATCTAGAGACTGAATTTAAGGCCTTCTTCCCACCTGAATTTCTCTTGAGCTGCGTCTCCATGGCTGCCACATCCACAGCTCATGCCCAGGTGGCTACAGCATCGTTTGTTTTTCTGAGCTACACAGGTCTCCTGGAGGTTACTCATCCCACCCAGACTGTACCAGGCTGAAATGATCCTTCTGCCGTGGTAGCTAGATAAAATGGGGGAAGGATTAGCCAGGATACCTTATATTATGTACTCCAATTGCTGTGTCTGGGTTACACAGCACCTGTAGCCTTCAGTTTCAACATGAATGCACTGAAGAACTCTGCCTCTCGGCATCTCTTTATTTGGTGGGTCTTCCTCCTAGTGTCCTTGCCCATCAGGGGCACTTTCTAGATAAACTGGGAACTGAGTGTTCTTGGATGGGTACTTCCCAAGGCATAGGATTTATGCCAGATACTGAGTTGATGCAGACGAGCTGTTCCTTGTGCATCCAATTCAGCCACCCACGCCGGACTGGCTATGCAGCAGAGCCAAGCAGGATAACGCACAGGCTGGAAAATTGTTTTAATGGCAGTGCCGCTGCTGTTGGGTAGTTCTTGCCACTCCTTTCTCCTTAATCTTGGCACTGCCTTCCTGTCATCTCCCTGAAGGGGGAAGTTATGCTGCTCAGTGGAGGAGTTCCTGCTATAGGACAAGTGCGATGTTGAGATGCCTTTTAACACATGCTAAGCCTGCACCGTGCTGAAATGTGTAGACTCTAGACTCTTCAGTCATGTTAACACCTGCTTCTAGCCAACATGTTCCAACATTCACCTGTAAATCCTGCTGTGGATGGGCTTCAAAGGGCATGCTGAGGTATGCTTAAGAAGCTTTGGAGCCTTTCCCCAGGCAAAGTAGCAGAACGGCTGCTTGGGGGGTTGGTTGTGGAGTGGCCCATAGTAGATCCAGGCACAGGAGCATTTAGTCTGTCTGGCTGTTTATGGAAACTTGCCAAGGCCACTTGGCTTGCTGTGTGGATGCAGTCAATGGAAATGGCTGAGACTAGAATCTTGCAGCTGACTAACTTAACTATGCAAAGAGGCATGGCTCTTAAATACTGTTAGGCAGAGAGGTCTGGGCAGGTGGCTCATTGCAGTGTGGTGGAGGTGTTGAGAGCTGTTTTTTTTTCCAGCCCACACATGAAAGATGCAGGATCTCTTAGCTAAAAGGGATTAGCACCTGCTTAGACTGGAATCCTGGAGAGTTTATCTATTAGTTGTATTGTGGGAAAAATGTTTGCATAAATCCAAGTCATCCTGGGAATATGGTTTGGCTAACTGTTCCTGCTTGTTTTTCCCAACAACCTCCATTACATTAAATATCTTTGTACCATAAACATTCCAACAAGCAGGTCAACACTGTTTGTAACCCACTACAGAGCCACTACAGGTGCTTAGATGCTGTGACGATGGGTGCTGTGGAAAACAGTGGCATAGTGTAGACCAGGGGTTGGCAGCCTTTCAGAAGTGGTGTGCTGAGTCTTCATTTATTCACTCTAATTTAAGGTTTCACATGCCGGTAATACATTTTAATGTTTTTAGAAGGTCTCTTTCTATAAGTCTATAATATATAGCTAAGCTATTGTTGTATGTGAAGTAAATGAGGTTTTAAAAATGTTTAAGAAGCTTCATTTAAAATTAAATTAAAACGCGGAGTCCCCAGACGGGTGGCCAGAACCCGGGCAGTGTGAGTGCCACTGAAAATCAGCTTGCGTGCTGCCTTTGGCACTCATGCCATAGGTTGCCTACCCCTGGTGTAGACACAGGTTGGTTGTGCCTCTGCAGTTCTAAAAATGGGCTTACCTGCATGCATCTAAATTGCCAATAATGCTTTGTACTCATGCTAAATGTTGTGGAAATTTAGTAATTAAATTGCTGTAATCTGTTTTGTACATGCAGAATATATCCGATGTATATTCTGGTGAGGTTTGCCTAACATGTATTGTGCACTGTCACGGAGTGTGGGGGGAGTCAGCGCCTGCACCCCTCTTCCCCGGATTCACTGGGAGTCTCAGCCAGCCAGTAGAACAGAAGGTTTATTAGAGATGCCAGGAACACAGTCCAACCAGAGCTTGTCAGTACATCCAGGACCCCTCAGCCGGGCCCTTCTGGGGGGCAGGGAGCTTAGACCCTAGCCTGGGGCTCCCTGCATTTCACCCCACAGCTCCAAAGGGGGGGGGGGGCAGGGAGGTCAGACTCTGTCTGCCCTTCCCTCCATGTTCCCCAGCCAGCTCAAACTGAAACTCTCCAGCCCCTCCCCTCTCCTTTGTCTCCTTCCCGGGCCAGGAGGTCACCTGATCCCTTTGTTCCAACACCTTCATCTCTCACCTTTGCAGAGGAGGGGCTGGGCCATCTGTTGCCAGGAGACAGGGCCATTCTGTGTGTCCAGGCCTCTGCCCACACCTGCCTTCTAGGGCTTTGTAACAATCATGCACCCTTGTCCCACCACCTAGATAGTCAAGCACTGCATAGGGGAAACCGAGGCACCCACACAGTACTCAGGGAAACCTTAACAACAGTCCTAGTTCGTCACATGCACTAAGTAGATGTCTCTGGTCTACTAATATCTAGAATGTTTTCTGCAGAGATAGATCAGCGAAGGTGTGTGAGGGCTGTGGAATTTAATGTGCTGTAAGCAAGAGGAATATAAATACGAGCAACTGTGTGGATGTAACAGCTGCAAGACTGTTTCCCAGATTGGTGATGCAGTCAGCTTTCTGTGCTGTGCTGATTTATCTTTAGGTAATAAACTGAGTCCGGTTATCTGACATCAACTTGATAAAGGAACTGAATCCTCAATACAGAAGCACTTTGATGTTCCATGAGCCCAAATCCCAAGCAGAACCAAAAGTACCAGCTCTCTAGTTCTTCACGAGTAACCCTATAACCTCTCCATTTTAATGGCTGCTCCCCCCGTGGGGAGGCAGAGACTAATGTGGGGTCTTCCTGCTCACTGGGGGCAAATTCTGCCAAGTTCTGGGCACTTGAAAGGAGACTGGCCTGCCTCTATCTGTCACATTGTGGTCCCCCTGCCATCTTCTGCTCAGGTGCTGTGGGCACAGAGACTGTTCCCTTTGACATGGCAGTTGGGGAGACGGTTTTTGGGGGGAGGGAAATGGCTCCATCTCCTCTTACTCTTGCTGTAAGATGTGTAGGTTCCCAGTGGCTGGTGTTTGGCGAGTATGGCGGTCCCTAATGTTGTGGCGCTTTTCGGCTGGAGGAACCTAACTGGTCAGGGGAGGGGAGAGAACCTAGTGACTGTTGCATGAGCAGCTGCAGAAGATTTTCAGTGCACAATGCAGACACACTACCAAACAGCCCTTACATCCCATGTCCATGCCTGCAGTGGCTATTCCGAGATGTGCTAAGTTTCGGTATCTTAGCTATGGTCTGCTGTACAGTCGTGTAGGTATATAACTAGTTCGCTCGGGGGTGTGGATTTTCAGGGGTGACTGAGTTGTATCAACCAAACTCCCAGTGTAGACAGCGTTATGTTGACAGGAGGGCTTCTTTCCCCTTGACATAGCTACTGCCTCATGGGGAGGAGGATTAACTACACCAGGCCCCCCAAGGATTAGCTACCTTTCTGCTTCCTGTGTGTGTGTGACTCTCTTCTGCTCCCCTTTCCTTGCAGTGGTGGACTGCCCTGTGTGCAAACACCAGTGTTACCTCAAGGACATTGTGGAGAACTACTTCCTGAGAGACAGCGGGGCGGAGGCAGCCACAGACAGCAAGGATGCCAACCAGGTAGGGGTGCAACCTTCCTATCCTTTCCTCCCCAGAAGGGCTCTGACCCCTCAGCAGAATACAGTTCTGCTCCCCACCCTGTTGTTCCCAGCTTGCCATGCAGACTGTGGTGGGGGTGACTTGTGGTCCCTCTTGCCATAGATCAGCTCTGTTCTCCTGGTAAAAGGAAGCAGTACAGAGCACCTGATCCTTCCTTTCCTGGCACCATGCTCCATTCTGCTCCTGGCTGCTGGGGTCGGAAGGGACTGTCTCATTGGGGTTGTTGAGGCACCCCCAGTGTATGCCCTGCCCCGGGCAGGCAGTGCACTCATAGGTGCTTTGTCAGGCCCCTTTCGGAGGTGGCGATTGTTACAGTAGCACCTATAGGCTTTGCTGTGCAGACACAGTCAAGCTACAAGCTCGGCCCTCAGCCATTTATTATAAATAGACCAGACATGGATAGGGAGGGGATGGGAGGAGACTCTTGATGTCACAGTAGGACTCGGCTGTGAGCAGAGCCCTTGGTCCTAGACCTTGATTCTTTGACACTCGCTGCTTCTGAGATGACCCGTGGCATGCTATTCACTGTGGCATGTCTAGCTGCCCCTGGGTCCCCTCTCTGAGAGCACCCCCTCAGGCGTCCGGCCTCGGAACGTCTCTCCCCAACTTCCCCACTCCTAGACCAGTCTCCCTGTGTACCAGCCGCGCTTTCCCAGCAGGTCCAAACAGACCAGTGCCTGCAGTTCTTCTGTTTGCAGGGCGAATAGTGACCCCAAGCAAACAGACTCTTTAGAACAAAGTGCAACAGTGGGAACATGGCAAAGCATAAGAGGCTGTGTTAGGTGCATGTCTCTCTTACCCTGACCTCTGGTCTGAGGGCCTGTCTGCCCCTGTCGTTGAAGGCCTGTCTTTTTATCCAGCTGAAGGCTGAAACCAGAACTTCAAAGTAAATAGCCTAGGTGTTACCTGGAGCAGTTGTCAGGCCATTACCCAGGGTTTTCAGAACTCAAAACTGTGGTAACTTAATTGGTTTTCTCCAGGTGGTGTCCGGATTAAATTGATGGGGACACAGCTCCTCGGTGCTTTCATCCAAAACTCCCTTTTTGAGTCTCAGGCACTCACACATATGACATAGCAATCGTTTTAGAGCACACCCAAGTAGTTTACCCAAAGTCTGAAATGGTTTTGAATGATCAGTAGCTGGGGTTCCGGGTGCCCTCCTTCCGTCCAGCTTAGGGTTGCCAGTTTTGGTTGGACAGGAGGTTTCATTACCTGATATCATCTTTAATGAAAGATGAATCTTTAATTCTTGGAGACTCCAGGACAATCCTGAAGGGTTGGCAACCCTAGTCTAGCTGCTGGAGAGAAGATGTCAGTCACTGCTCAAAGAAAAGCTCCTTTGAACTGCTGCAAAGTGTGTTTTTAGTACATCTTTTATAGCTGCTAACTTAAACAAAGCACATAACTCAGTGACTCCTATTGGGTCACCACAGTAACCCCTAGTGGGTCACCAATTCTCCTAGCTTCAGTAAATTGCTCATTATCCCTTATCAGAAAAGCATTTCTAGTCATAACAATAAAACTTATGTCAGGGCACTCAAAACTGAGGTCGGCTATTCTCTTCCCCCCCCCCCCCCTTTCTGTTCTCATAGTCCATTAACTCTGTCCCATTCTGATGAGCAAAACTGCAAACATGCAGCTGTTTGGCCTTGCCTCTGAGTCCTATCCATGTGGTATTTGGTTTTCAACTAAAGGTGGCTGGACACACAAAATGGCTGCAGTTAGGTCAAGTTCAATTCTCTCATTACAACAAGGCCTGCCTGCTTAAATGAAGCCCTTGTATCACCCTCTTAAGCTGTGTGTACACTGCAAGTGTCTACATCCCTGAGTGACGCAAGTTATACCGACCTAAGGGCCAGTGTAGACAGCGCTATCTCAGCCTCTTCCAGACGGGAGAGCGCTCTCCTGTCCGCTTACAGCATCTTAACCAGAAGCACTACAGTGGCGGCAGCTGTGCCTCTATAAATGATGTAGTGTAGACCAGTTTGGAGCTAGCCTGTACTATAACTTAGTCTCTGCCTTAAGACTATTGCACGTCTGCAGCCCATCTCCTTCCGTTTAGTCTGAGTTGGAGGACTCCAGCCAGCACTGTGCTCCCAGGGTCATCTTCTCTGTGCAATGCCCCAGGTGCCCATAACTGCACTGGGAGCCAGGGACACTGAACACGCTTGGAAACGAGCCCATGTCTGTCTTTGCCCTGTGCCTAGGCTTGTCTCTCCAAGGTCTTGGTGTAATTTGAGGCACTAGGCTGGGATTGTTGAGGCTGGTGTTCTTTGGTCCTCACCCTTTCTTCTGTCCCCCAGTGCTGCACCAGCTGTGATGACAACGCCCCTGCTACCAGCTACTGTGTGGAGTGCTCAGAACCGCTGTGCGAGACGTGTGTGGAAGCCCACCAGAGGGTGAAGTACACCAAGGACCACACGGTCAGAGCCACAGGTCAGTGCCCCGCCACCCTCCCCCACTCCTGGCAGGGGAATTCTGAGCTAGCCTAGTACCTACCACCTACCCCTTGAAGAGGGTTAGGGTGGGGGTTGGGGTCATGGAGTGTAACCACTTCTCCTTGCCCACCCAGAGTGCTGCACTTGGGTGTCTACCTGAGAGAGCCGGTTTAAACTGGTTTGAAACCGATTTGGCTAAACCGGTGCAAACCCCTGTTTATGCTATCTATGTTCTGTCCAACTTAACCTATTCCTGGGTGATACAGTCCACCCTTCAGATGGAATGAGAGCATCCATCTGGGGGTGTACTGCTTAACTGAATCAGTTTGAATTCTTTCCTTTGGGCAGTGTGCAACTTCCTCATGTAGACAAGGCTCCAAAGGCAGAAAGCTAGGCCCCCACCAGTGAGGGAGAGGACGTCTGTCTGATAGGCTCCATGCAATGCCCACCCCTGGCAGCATGGGCTCTGCTGCCAATGTCCACCACTGGAAGCCTTGAAGGGGGGATTTGGACATGCAGGCTGCAGTCGGGCATGTTGCACGTGATGGCTGAGCAGGCTTCCCCTTCAGCTCTGCCAGTGGCCCTTAAGCCAGACCTGCAGCCCCCCTGGATTCACCCCAGTGCACAGCTCTGTCGTTATCCCTCAGTCCCAGCCCTGTCCCATCTTCTCTTCCCTCCCTCCCTCTTCCCCCGCCCTGCTCTGCTGGTGCCCCTCACTCCCGGCCTGCAGGCCACTCTAGGCTGGTGGTTGGCTGCTGTGGTTGGGGTGCCCCTGGGGCCCTGGCTGGAGGAGAAGGGTAATGCTCACATTCTGTTCTAGGCCCGTCGAAGTCAAAGGAGGGTGAGCGCACAGTCTACTGCTCCGTGCACAAGCATGAGCCCCTGGTGCTGTTCTGTGATACCTGTGACACTCTGACCTGTCGGGACTGCCAACTCAACGCCCACAAGGATCACCAGTAAGCATGCACGCCCGCTGGCTGTTGCCGTGAGCGCCTAGGCCGCTCTCCACTACCCCTTCCCCGTCCGCTCTGGAGCAGGGTTGCGCTGCCCCTACCTCTGCCTGGGTTGGCTTGGGCCAGGCTCTGTCTCCAGCTGGCCTGGAGATGTGGGCAGCCACTGCCAGTCTGTGCCGTGCTTTCTTCCAGGTGGGACAGCTGTAGCAGACCTACCAGCCTGTGCATCCTTTCTCCTGGATGGCATGGCTGGGACAGCCGTGCCAGACCTCTCTGCTAGGCGTGGCTGGCCTCTGCCACATTTCCCGGCTGCTGGTGGGGTTGAGGCAGCTAGACCAGCCCTTTGTGCTGTGGGTAGGTTGGGTCCTGGTGTTCCTTGACCTGTTCTGACCTGGGCCCCGTGATGATTCTGAGAGGAAAGCTGGCTGTATTTTAAAGAATCCTTATTGAGGTTGCAGGATGTGTAGAAAGAAAAGTAAATATGGCAGGTGACCAGCTTGGCTTAACAGTGAAATCCTTGCTCGTCTTAAACACAAAAAAGCAGCTTACAAGAAGTGGAAGATTGGACAAATGACCAGGGAGGAGTATCAGGCATGCAGGAGTGAAATGAGGAAGGCCAAATCACACTTGGAGTTGCAGCTAGCCGGAGATGTTAGGAGTAACAACAAGGGTTTCTTCAGGAATGTGAGCAACAAGAAGAAAGTCAAGGAAAGTGTGGGACCCTTGCTGAATGAGGAAGGGAACCTAGTGACAGAGGATGTGGAGAAAGCTAGTGTACTCAATGCTTTTTTTGCCTCTGTCTTCACAGACAAGGTCAGCTCCCAGGTGGCTACACTCCGCAGCACGGTATGGGGAGGAGGTGACCAGCCCTCTGTGGAGAAAGAAGTAGTTCGGGACTATTTAGAAAAGCTGGATGAGCACCAGTCCATGGGGCCGGATGCACTGCATCCGAGGGTGCTAAAGGAGTGTGATTGCAGAGCCATTGGCCATTATCTTTGACAAATCATGGCAATCGGGGGAGGTCCCGGATGACTGGAAAAAAGCTAATGTAGTGCCCATCTTTAAAAAAGGCCAAGAAGGAAGATCCGGGGAACTACAGGCCAGTCAGTCTCACCTCAGTCCCTGGAAAAATCATGGAACAGGTCCTCAAGGAATCAATTCTGAACCACTTAAAGGAGGGGAAAGTGATCAGGAACAGTCAGCATGGATTCACCAAGGGCAAGTCATGCCTGACTAACCTAATTGCCTTCTATGATGAGATAACTGGCTCTGTGGATGAGGGGAAAGCAGTGGACTGGGTTACCTAGGGAGGTGGTGGAATCTCCTTCCTTAGAGGTTTTTATGGTCAGGCTTGACAAAGCCCTGGCT
Source organism: Chelydra serpentina (assembly GCA_037349315.1). Taxonomy (NCBI): domain Eukaryota; kingdom Metazoa; phylum Chordata; order Testudines; family Chelydridae; genus Chelydra; species Chelydra serpentina. The sequence goes on along the minus strand of JBAIAC010000046.1, from coordinate 3,228,556 downwards.
GGGATGATTTAGTTGGGGTTGGTCCTGCTTTGAGCAGGGGGTTGGACTAGATGACCTCCTGAGGTCCCTTCCAACCCTGAGATTCTTTGATTCTATGAGTAGCCAGAACGGAGTCATTTTACACCCCTGCCTCATCTCTGTGACCACCAGCCTGTCGCCCACTCACTTGTGCCGTAAGTGGTACCTCAGCTTATGTGATTGAGCTCAGGATCAGTGCCTTGCATAGGTCCGCAGCCCTGAGGTGTTTCTAGTGAAAACAAATTTATTATCAGTCAGGAGATGGTCAGTGCGGAAATGAACACAAAAGGTTATGCACCCAACAAAATACGAACATGCTTTCTAGAGACTCAGCTTAACGGGCTAACTTCCTGTCTAAAGTTCATCTTACCCCAGACATCCGTTCCAACCGAGGTTGGCTGGGCATCCGTTTTCATGAAAGTGAACACAGTGCCCGCTTACTTCCTGGTTGTGGGAAGACCAGATCGGGGGTTGTCTTCTGTTCCCCAAATGTAGTCCAGCAAACCTTTGACGTGTATCTCAAGATGAGGTTCTCTTCCCCTGCTTCTCTTCCCCTGCTTAACTGCCTATGTAAATGTGCCTGTGTTTTTAGCTTAGTGCTTAATTTACTTGCTGGTCAAGAGAGAGCCAATTAAGATCTCTTGTCTGGCAGAAAAACTGCATCTCTGCTGCTGCTGTGATACGGAATATAAGAACATATTTTAAGTGTACATGCATTTCCCAACATTAATAACCTCCTGGCCAGCTGGCTTTGAGGGGTTCATGAGTTACGGCCCCTGCACCTGTTCTCTGCCCGGCCAGCTCTGAGTGTCGCTCTCCACTTCCGTCCCCGCAGATACCAGTTCTTGGAGGATGCTGTCAAGAATCAGCGCAAGATGCTGGCTGCACTGGTGAAGCGCCTGGGGGACAAGCACGCCAACCTGCAGAAATCCACCAAGGAAGTGCGCACCTCGTATGTAGCCCTGCTGAGTGTCCCAACCATGGGGAGGGGACCCTGCCCATGCTGCTGAGCCTCAAGGAGGGATTTCCCCCACCTCCAAAGATGCCCTTTCTTGTGAGGGGGAAGGAGGAGGGGATTGAGAGATCTTGTGCTGGTCCCTATGTGTATTCCACTCTGGGTACACATGTTCCTTGCCAGCGGTGTCCAAGCCTGTGTCTCCGAACAGACGCCTGTTGGCTTTCTGCATTCCCCAAGGGTCAAAGAGGGGATCCTAACTAGCAGGTGTGGTCAAGGCAGAGGCCTCCGAGGCTGCTGTTGGCTGGGGAGGAAGCAGTTAGGGTTGGCAGAAGGGTGCCCCCTCCCAGAGGGCAGTTTGTGCCCAGGCCCATGTCAGAGACACTCCTGCCTTAGCAACAGCTGCAAGCTGCACGGGAGCACATCTGTCCCTAACTAGCCCAAGGGATGGGACAGGGGAGCTTCTGCTATTGCAGAACCTCTCCCAGCCTCGTGCCTTGGCTGGCTGAGATGCAGAAAGCCCTGGGGAGGGCAGCGGGTGTGGGTGTCTGCTATACTCAGCATGTGGCTCCCGCTGGCTATGCAGGATCCGGCAGGTGACAGATGTGCAGAAGCGGGTGCAGGTGGACGTGAAGATGGCCATCCTGCAAATCATGAAGGAGCTCAACAAGCGGGGCAAGGTGCTGGTCAATGATGCACAGGTGAGTGCATATTGTGGGGGAGCCCTCCCAACACAGCTGTGAGCAGACCCCCGACTCCCCCTCCCGCTGCTCTGGCAGGGGCCTTGAACATAGGCGTGCAAGGAGTTCCTTTGAGCGCACGTGGAACTTAACACTGAAACCTGCACTCTCCCTACACCTAGGGAGTAAGGGAGCTGTCCCCCTTGGCTCTCCCCCATTGTTGTGGCTCCACAGGATCTGTGCTCCATCCCAGCTCTTAAACAATCTTTTGGAGGAACCCTTCCATGGTGCCAGCACCCCCAAGGGGTCTGACTCTTGCCCTCCATCCCACCCCATGAGCTGTGCCCAGCGCATCCAGCTGAGAAGTTTCCGAGCAGGAGTCTGTCCTGCATCGGCACCAATCTCTATTCAGTTCAGAGCTGTGCATATCATTCGTTAAAGTATTAGATAGTTCACACAGTCTGCACTGCAGCCCAGGGCATGTGGCAGCATCCTGGTGGGGGGAAGGGCATGTCTCTGTGCTGTCGCTGATGGGGTCTTGGCACCTGGCTGTGTTGCAGAAAGTGACTGAAGGGCAGCAGGAGAAGCTGGAGCGCCAGCACTGGGCCATGACCAAGCTGCAGCGCCATCAGGAGCACATTCTGCGTTTTGCCTCCTGGGCCCTGGAGAGTGACAACAACACTGCCCTGCTGCTTTCCAAGAAACTGGTGAGTGACTAGACGGGCAGGGGGATGGGGGCGCAGCACAGCGGGGGCCCATCTGGTGCCAGGTCACAGACCCCGATCTCTGGCTCAGCTATACTCGCTGCAGGGGCTCGGTTCTGATGGAGATCTTCTCTCTACTTGGCTTTCTGAAAGGGGCGAGGTTCTTTTGCAGGTGTCGGGCAACATGTCACAGCTCAAGGTGACTGCACCTGCATTCCTCCTCCATGGTCCAGCAAGGACATCCACTCGAGACTCCACAGTTGTCCGCACTTTGGGGCGGAGACCCACGTCTCTCCCTCCTGCCTGTGGTATTGCCAGGCTGCATAGTTCCCTAAATACGCTGTAAATCCCCCTGGCAAGTCAAATGCCCTTAGCAGGCCAACGTCTGCACTTTATTTTCAGTGTGGTTGTCCCTGGTTATTTAGCACTCAGCTCTGAGGAAGCACACTTATTCCTAAGGTGAAAGCATTGTAGAAAACGTATGAAAACAATACGAGAACCTGCATGCACGCCGATAAGCTTAGTAGAGATCATCTGGGAAGGGTTCTTGCTGGTGATCAGTCCTTCAAACCCCAGCAAAGGGTTTTTTCTGGGGTTAGAATATCAGGGTTGGAAGGGACCTTAGGCGGTCATCTAGTCCAACCCCCTGCTCAAAGCAGGACCAATCCCCAATTTTTGCCCCAGATCCCTAAGTGGCCCCCTCAAGGATTGAACTCTCAACCCTGGGTTTAGCAGGCCAATGCTCAAACCACTGAGCTATCCCTCCCCCCAATAATAAATGGAGATATGCCAATCTCCTAGAACTGGAAGGACCTTGAAAGGTCATCGAGTCCAGTCCCCTGCCTTCACTAGCAGGACCAAGTACTGTCCCCTGACAGATTTTTGCCCCAGATCCTTAAATAGCCGCCTCAAGGATTGAACTCACAACCCTGGGTTTAGCAGGCCAATGCTCCAACCACTGAGCTATCCCTCCCCCCAATAATAAATGGAGATATGCCAATCTCCTAGAACTGGAAGGACCTTGAAAGGTCATCGAGTCGATGTGACGGAGTAGAGAGCGAGATGGATCTGACCTGAGGGAAAGGCTGCATTGGAAATGTGAGACTTTACCTGAGGCTGTAACATGAGCCAGGACGGGGGTTGGGAGGTGACACCTTTGGCTGGGAGTTTGTGAACTGGCTGGAGGAGAGGCGAGCGAGGCAGACAGGGTCTGGCCTCCCTGCCCCGGTTGGAGCTGTGGGGCGAAATGCAGGGAGCCCCAGGCTGGGGTCTAAGCTCCCTGCCCCCCGGAAGGACCCGACTGAGGGGTCCTGGATGTACTGGCAAGCTCTGGTTGGGCTGTGTTCCTGGCATCTCCAATAAACCTTCTGTTCTACTGACTGGCTGAGACTCCCAGTGAATCCGGGGAAGAGGGGTGCAGGGCCGGACTCCCCTATACTCCGTGACAACTGGTGGCAGCGGTGGGATGTTCTGCACCCCGTGAACGGCGCTTCCTGCAGTAAGTAACTGGGGAGCAGTAGAACGAAGGGGTGCTAACGAGGACCAGGCGTGCTGAAGGCTCACCGAGGAGCGGTTTCGGGGAGCGGAGGAGCTACGCTTAACCCCTGGGAGTGTGTGTCCAGCGAGAAGGACTGTGCAATGAGGGGGTCCCCCTGGGGGCTACAGTGAGCAGTCCCAGGGGCGGAGGAGCCTGCGGCTTGGCCCTGGGAGAGAGAAGGAATTTTGCAGGGACAGGGTTCCTCTGGGGGTGCCGTGAGTGGACCCAGGGGCGCAGGAGCTGCAGCTCGACCCTGGCAAAGAGGTGGTGACCTGGAGAAGGGCTGGCACACTTGGGGTTCTTCCTGGAAACCGTGGGGAGCTAAGAGCACACAGGCCTGCGAGTCCACAGCAAACTTGGGAGCAGTGAAGTGATGGCGTATCGCCTTCTCCTTAAGAAGAGCATTGTAACCCTGTGCAAAAAGAGAGGGATACCCATTGGAAAGCTCACTAAAGCCCAGTTAATCACGCGGCTGGAGGAAGATGACCATTCCAGGGAGCAGATTCCGGACCCCAATGGGGCTACAGCAGGATCTGGGAGCAGCTGGAGTGATAGCCTGGCATCCCCAAGAGTCTGGTCCCCAACCAGACGGAGGTCTTCACGATCGGGTTCCCCAGCAGGGGATCGGAGACAGATGGGATTGGAGCTGAGTCCGAGAGAGCAAGAGGACGGTGAGAGACAGCAAGAGCCCGAGAAAGACCTACAGAAGAAGCAGCAGCGTGAACTTGCGGTGGTGGAATGGAGAGGCATAGGGGACTGGCCAGGGGTAAGTGGGGACAGATCCCGGGGTGCCAGCTCCGCAGGGAACCTCGATCCTAAATTGCTGCCCCTGGTTAAGGAGGGTGGGGATGTGGAGGCCCACCTCACTGCCTTGGAGCAGGCTGGTGATTGGAACCAGGGAGACCCTGCGGAAAAGCCCCGGGATTTAACCCCCTTGCTGGGTCCCAAGGCCATAAACTCCACCAGCCAGAAGGGTGGGATGGTGGACGGATTTCCACTCCTGGCCCTGGACTCAAGCCCTATGGACCCCCAGTGGAAACGGAAGCTGATGGTCAATGGAGAGACATTCGGGGGGTGGCAAGACCCCGGGACAGAGAGAGTTGTGGTCAGGCCCCGGGTGGTGCACCCCCACCAGTTGCTGGGGGGCTGTGTGACCTGGGTGAGGGTCCCCGGGACGGACCCATTCGCCCTGCCTATGGCCCAGATCCCTGTGCAGACCCAGGAGGGGTCGGGCTGGCTGGTGGTTGGGGGTCTCCAGGATATCAGTGGTGAGGTGCTGTTGGGGGGTGACTGTGTATCTTTGGGACAGGATCCAGGCCCTGTAACGGCCGAGGATTTGAATTTGAACTCAGGAAACCAATTGGCTAAGAGGGAAATGGTCAGTGAAAATGCAAATGACCTGGCTGGCAGGGGGGAGGAGCTGCCAGGCCCCGGTTACCTGCCTGCCTGTAACCAGACCCCTAGGGCGGGGTGGGTCGGAGAGATGCTCCCCACCCCCCTGCACACTGGAGAGGTGGCTCACGCTGGCTCTGATGCTGTTACCAAAGCAGCGAGCTCGCTGCCTGGCCCCACAGGGACAGCCAGGGCAGCGCTGAGCCCGGGGGGAGCAGAGACCCCAGCTGAGTGGGGGAACACACAGGCAGGGCAGGACGGCTGCCAACCAGGCTTGCCTGGTCCAGAGGTGCTGCCGGGAAGTGATTCCACGGCAGGGAGGGAGCCACCAGGGACAGGGCTCAGTGGGGCCGTGACCCCAGGCCTGGCCAGTGAGCTGCAGAGGGATCCCACTTTGGAGAAGCTAAGGGAACTTGCTGGCCACAGCGCTGCAAACCCCCTTGGGGAAGACTGCAGCGACAGATCCCTGTGGGAGAAGGGATTCCTGTGCCGGTAATGGGCTTCCCAAGGGGAAGTAGAACTGCGGGGAATCAGGAGGCAGCCGGTGGGGCACCCGAAGTATCATCACCGGCTATTATACCTGGTCCAGGGTAAGGGAGAAGATCCCTGGAGGTCCCTGCCCATCAGGGAGGAACCTTTCCAGAAGGTGGCTATGAATGGGGTGGGCCCCCTCAGCAGGGCAGCCCAGTCGGGGAAGAGGTACATTCGGGTGGTGGTAGATTTTGCCACCCGCTACCCCGAGGCGGTACCCTTATCCTCCATTGAAGCAGACACCGTGGCGGATGCGCTGCTGACCATTTTCAGCCGAGTGGGGTTCCCCAAGGAAGTCCTGACAGACCAAGGGTCCAACTTCATGTCGGCCCTGCTCCGGTGCTTGTGGGAGAAATGTGGGGTCCGGCACAGTTGGGCCTCAGCATATCATCCCCAGTGCAATGGGCTGGTGGAGAGAGTTCAGGGGACCATGAGGCTGATGCTGAAGACTTGCATCAATCAGCATCCACAGGACTGGGACAAGTACCTGCCCCACCGATGGCACAAGGAAGTGCCCCAGGAATCACCAGGGGGCTTCCCTTTCAAGCTGTGGTATGGGAGGAGAGTAAGGGGATCCCTAGAACCGGTAAGGGACAATTGGGAGGAGAATGGGGAAGATCCCCTGATGGATCTCTCCCCTGAGATGGGAGCCCATCCTTCCCTCAGGTGTCCCCCATTCAGAGTAACTGGGAAAAGAGCCCAGAACCTGGAGAGAGAGGCCAAGGACAGGCTGGCTTTAGAGGTGAACCAGTCATTCAACAGCCCAGGGCTGGCCAAGGTGGAGGCGATCAGAGTTTGGCCTGTTCCCCAGACCAAGAAACAGGTCCAGGCCTTTAGCGGGATGGTGGGATACTACCAGAGGTTTGTACCCCCCTTTAGCTCCCTAGCTGCCCCCATCACAGAGCTAGGTAAGAAGGGGAAGCCAGACGAGGCAGTCTGGACCGAGCAGGGCCAGAGGGCTCTCTGTGCGCTGAAGGAGGCTCTAATCCAGGGCCCAATAGATCGAGTAAACCCAGACCGGGCCAAGCCCTGTACAGTGTTCACCGAAGCCTCAGACACAGGGCTGGGCGCGGTGCTGATGCAGGCCTATGCGAAGGGGGAGAGATACCCCATCGGGTATCTGAGCAAGGAGCGGCTGCCCTGGAGGCAGAACGGTCAGGCCATAGAGAAGGAATGCCTGGCCATGGGGCAGGCCCTTAAGAAGCAGCAGCCGGATCTATTTGGGTGGCGCTTTACGGGGTATGTTCACCACTTCGCCCCGACGTGGCTGCATCCAGGAAAAGGGGCCGATGCCGAGCGGCTGGTGACACAGACACGTGGTCAGAGAGGGAACCAGATCAAGAGGGAGGCTCTTAACCAAGAGAGCCCGAACTACAGCCCTCCAGACTGGAGCGCTGGGAAAAGAGCTTATCTCAGCTTGAACCCCAGGGGTTTTGGGATGGGAAAAGGGCACGGGCCGCATAACCCTTCCCACATGCGGCCTGCGGGTGCCATCCAGCCCACCCGACCTAAGGGAGCTCGTCGAACTGTAACGGCCTGGTGTGACCGGGTTCGAACTTCCCCGGGTCACTGGCTAAAGTGACCCCGCTCAGTTCAGTCTCGAAGGGGGGAGAGATGTGACGGAGTAGAGAGCGAGATGGATCTGACCTGAGGGAAAGGCTGCATTGGAAATGTGAGACTTTACCTGAGGCTGTAACATGAGCCAGGACGGGGGTTGGGAGGTGACACCTTTGGCTGGGAGTTTGTGAACTGGCTGGAGGAGAGGCGAGCGAGGCAGACAGGGTCTGGCCTCCCTGCCCCGGTTGGAGCTGTGGGGCGAAATGCAGGGAGCCCCAGGCTGGGGTCTAAGCTCCCTGCCCCCCCGGAAGGACCCGACTGAGGGGTCCTGGATGTACTGGCAAGCTCTGGTTGGGCTGTGTTCCTGGCATCTCCAATAAACCTTCTGTTCTACTGACTGGCTGAGACTCCCAGTGAATCCGGGGAAGAGGGGTGCAGGGCCGGACTCCCCTATACTCCGTGACAGTCCAGTCCCCTGCCTTCACTAGCAGGACCAAGTACTGTCCCCTGACAGATTTTTGCCCCAGATCCTTAAATAGCCGCCTCAAGGATTGAACTCACAACCCTGGGTTTAGCAGGCCAATGCTCCAACCACTGAGCTATCCCTCCCCCCTGCAAGTTACAAGTTTATAACAGCCTCTGCTGAGAACAGGCACCCTATGAATAACTCAGTCTTTTATACAGCTACGGTCTTGACCCTGAGATTCCATGAGCAGACAGAATGAGTATTGGTCTCTAAGGTGCCACAAACACATTTATTTGGGCATAAGCTTTCATGGGCTAGAGCCACAAGTACTCATTTTTTGTGTGGATACAGATTAACACAGCTACCACTCTGAAACCTGTCATGAGCAGACGATCAGTAGACGGTTACTTTCCTCAGGGCATAGCTAGATAAGTTGTCAGGGTGATTAAGCACTGGAATAAATTACCTAGGGAGGTTGTGGCATCTCCGTCGCTGGAGATTTTAAAGAGTAGGTTAGACAAACCCATCGCAGGGATGCTCTAGATCAGGGATCTCAAACTCAAATCACCAGGAGGGCCACATGAGACCTAGTAAATTGGTCTGAGGGCCGCATCACTGAAACCTTTTCATACAATGATACAAAAGTATAGTCAAAAATGAAAAAGATGAAGAGTAATATAGTATTCTATTAAGGCAATGTATTAACTATTTAAAAACTGTAATGCAAAGAGGGGTTTTAATAAAATATAAACACTCAGTAATGTTTGGAGCTTGGCTGCCAATGGAGTCGGCTCCCATGGCGGGCCGCAGGAAATAACTCTGGGCTGCATGTGACCCAAGGGCTGTGTGTTTGAGACCCCTGCTCTAATAATATTTAGTCCTGTCATGAGTGCAAGGGACTGGACTAGATGATCTCTCATCCCTTCCAGCCCTATGATTCTCAGTTGTTGTAGAATAGGTCCATCAATGACTATTAGCCAAGATGGTCAGCGACGCAACCTCATGCACTGGGTGTCCCTTGTCTCTGATTGCCGGAAACTGGGACTGTATGATAGTGGATGATCACTCATTAATTGCCTGTGCTGTTCATTCTGAAGCACCTGGCATTGACCGCTGGCAGAAGGCAGGATACTGGGCTAGATGGACCATTGGTCTGACCCGGTCTGGCCCTTATGTTCAGAAGGCTGGGTATTTGCATAACTGCAGGAGGGGGATTTACATTAAGAGCCCTTTGAAGCTCATGACTAAGGCTAAAATTATGTCACGGAGGTCATGGAACTGGGACTTGCAGAAACGTCTTGACATTTTCTGCTTCAGCCCCTGGAGTGGTGGCCCTGGGGCTCCAAGCTGCTGTGGGAGGGTGGGCAGGGGGCTCAGGGGTGGCTGTTTTGGGTGCTTCTGTTTAAATGCACCCTAGCCTGTTGGTATTCTGTCAGTTCTTGGATTGAGTGGGTAACCCTCTCCCCAGCACAGAGCTGATAGTTGAGGCAGTTCTGAACCAGGGGAGACCAAGCAGAGCTGTTACTTGCATTGTTGCAGGGGTGGAGGTGGCATTAATTACCCTTGTTGACTCTTCCTACAGGAGGAAACCTCTCTATTTGACCCATTCACCCAGAACACAATTGCTCGCCAGTCTGTAAACATATACACAACATTCACAAAATCAACACAATTGAAGCTTCCCTGTTTCCATAGCATTGTCTCATTGGTGCACCAACCTGTGATTGAGGGAGGCTGGGACCAGCATGGGGGCCCCCCAAGCTTGCGAGGAAATCCAGAGTCCAATCACTTTGAGATGTCTGGGTTTCCTGGACACACCAGGGTTACATGGGAAGAGGACAGGATGAGTGGACCCAGGTTCCTGGGTTTCAGCAGCATCTTTACCTGGGTGTGACTGTATGTTCCCCTCCCTCCCCCTCCCCCCGCCCCCCAGATCTACTTCCAGCTGCATCGTGCCCTCAAGATGATCGTAGACCCCGTGGAGCCCCAGGGGGACATGAAGTTCCAGTGGGATCTTAACGCCTGGACCAAGAGTGCGGAGACCTTCGGTGAGCTGTGGGGGTGTCTGGGAGAGTCACTGTCTTTCAGAAGGTGCGGGCATGTGTTCTGGCGGGAAAGGGATTGCTGAGATCCCAGACCGTGTTGGCCTCTGTATTCCCCCCCAGCGCTGCACAGGGCGCTGTCTGTGCTGGGAGCCTAGTGCCCCCTGGCTGTCCCTCCTTCCTGGAGGCTGGATCTTGGCCCATGAGTGGCTTGCGGCAGGACAGCAGGGGCCCACTGTGTATGCAAGTCCCAAGCCCAGTGACATGAGCCCTCCTGTCCCATAATGTCAGAGCCAGGGATGGTGCTGAAGTGGCTGGCTGACTGCAGATGGGGATGGAGGGGGAGGTGCCACTGCACATGGGTAGCCTGACATCCAGGTTCAGCAAACATCCAGGTACTACCCCCCGCCCTGCCAACCAAATGACCCCTGCCCCGTTGGGCACAGCTGAGTGGCTCCTGTGTGGAGGGGAGTCAGGCAGAGCAGCTCTTGAGCCCCGTCCTGCAGCTGCTTTCTGAGCATTGGGATCCACTTGAAATCTGCCCCCCACAGCAGGCTAGCCAAGGGTGGGGAGTGCTGTGGTGGGATGTGGGCATTAAGCCGGTGCCCGGGGCGCCCCACTGTGCCGTGGGAGCAGATCCCAAATGGCCAGCCTGCCTCTGCGGCTCCTTGTGCTATCAGTATTGCCAGGAGCTGTCATGGGACACACCCTCCTTGTTGTAGCTTGGCTGTGGGGGGCTGTGTGGGGGGCTGTGGGGCACGACTGGGTGCGCAAAGGGCTGTGGAAACCCAGAGGTGGACCTAACTCAGCCTGGGTGCCCTGTTCCCTTATCGGGTGCTTCTATTTAAATGCAGCCTAACATGCCCATCCTTTCTCCAGGAACAATAGTCTCGGAGCGGAGCGGCGCCCTGCAGGCCGCAGCCCCCAACGCGCAGATCCAGCGTGCCAACGCCACCGGCCCGGCGGCGGCGGGAGGAGGGGTGAAACAGGTCTCCGGCACTCCCCAGGTACTGGCTCCTCTTACGAATGTCCCTCCCATGGTCCCGATCCGGCCTGAGGCTGCTGTCTCCCAGAGCCAGCCTCCGCCTCTGCAGCCACCAGTGCGGCCCGCCCGGATCCTCGCAGCCCCCGTGGTTAAGAGTGGTGCCCGCAGCACCTACGTACAGCCCATGCAGCTCCAGTTGGTGCAGCCCCGCGGCCTCCTACAGATGAATGGCCAGCAGCAAGTCATGGGCCAGCTGGTACTCCTGCCCCAGGTCAATGGGACTCAGGTGGGTGCCATGCTCCGGCGGCTACCTGGCAGATGGTGGGGGAGCCTCTCTCCAATGGTAGTGGCAGTGGGGTGGCCCGTGCACCAGGCTCCGCCCTACCCATGGGGATAACAGGCCCTTTTCCCTCTCCCTGCAGGGCGTGCAGCAAGTCTCGGTGCAGTCCACCGTCGTCAGCAAGGGACAGCTGGCCCCGGGAACCCTGCTGCAGCCCATTGTCTCCCCCAACAACCAGGCGGACTGCTTCATCAGCGAGGGTAGTGCCCCGGCATCCTCCACTGTGCAGGTGAGCAGGGCCAGGAGAAGCCAGTCCGGCACGGCAAGGGGTGCGCCGGGGCCTGGTGCCTATGCTAGCGTCACCATCGCTCTGCCAATTCCAACCCCCAAGTCCTCAGAGGGTGTGTCTAGACAGTAAAGTAAACCCGCAGCTGGCCCATGTCAGCCAGCTCGGTCTGCAGTGCTGTTTCATTGCTGTGTAGACGTCCAGGCTTGGGTTGGAGCCCGGGTTCTAGGACCTTGTGGGTTGGGAGGGTCCCAAAGCTCAGACTCCAGTCCAAGCCTGCACGTCTACACTGTAATGAAACAGCCCTGTGAGCCCAAGTCTGCTGGCCCTGGCCAGCTGTGGGTTTTTCTTGTCTTTGTAGACAGACATACCCAGAGGGTCCCCCTTTGGTGTCCTGCCCCTGGTCTATTGGACGCTCTCAGAATTCCTGGATCCTCTATTCCCAAAGGCACAGTACACCACAACTTACTGGTTACACCTTACAAGGCAGCTCCACTAAATTTGTGTTTAGAGAAAGCAAGTACCAGTTCATTTAACACAGTGATTCAAATGCTAGAGAACTATGGGAAATGAAGGGTTACATATGAAGTAAAATCACAGTACACATTCTAGGGCCTAAATTTAACCAACAAGATGAAGTTTATTAGACAGGAGGGTCTCTCACAGTTCTTCTCCCAGGATTTAACAGCTTGGTGCTGTGATCTTTGTTTTCCCAGAAGCTGGCAGTGGGCTTGCTTACTTCCTAGGTGAAGGATGCAAAGTGAGTCTTACAGTACAAAAATCCATTGTCATCCCTTGCACATAGGGTAACCCTTGCTGCTTGTATTTTCCTGTCTCAAATCTTCCCCCAAGTTTGCAATCATTCAATTAACATTTTGCTCAAACAGTAAATATCTGTCAGTTGGTATGTCTAATAATACAGACAGATTCAGGAAATGTTTTTTTTGACAAATAGATTTTACTAGGCATATTAATACAGAACTTTGTAATTCATTTTAAATTACAACACAACTGTTTGGTTTTTTTCGAGCAGTGTCTCTGTGGGTGCTCCACTTTAGGTGTTTGCGCACCTCTGTGCTTCTAGTCGGATATTTGTAGGGGACTATTCCCATTCCTTCTTTGTGAACAGCCTCTGACATGCTTGGTTCTCCAGGTTTTAAACACTGTCTAACCTGTAGATTGTCAGTACCAGTCTCAGACAGTCACTCGCAGTGTGTCTGTCTGGGAGAGAGACACATTGCACAGAAGTGCCACCACTGCAGAAAGCTGACCGCGAGAACTTGACAAGCTAGGGATCTCCAATCATGATGCTGGAGAAATCCCTTCGACCTGCTTCTGATCCTGAGCACAGGACCCCTCCCTGCCAGCACTCACCCGCAGTAGCGTGGGACATGGGATCCTCTTCCAAAACAGCTGCTAAGGACCCAGTCCTGCAGACAGCCACACAAAGCGGTCTCACTCCTTGCCTCACCGAATCGCCTCAGAAAAGACCATCTCCGACCCCCTCTTCTGCCCTGGTGCTGTCTGCACCCAGAGCCAGGGAGCAGCGCGATGGTGCCCCCTGCTGCATCAGTACATGTCAGCAAGTCTACGGCACTGGCAGCAATCACGATTGCTAATCAAAGCCTGCCGCCTCCGTCAACACCAAGCTTGCCCGTGCTGCAGCAGTTTGTTAGCCAGGCAGACCTCTTCACATCACGTCCACTCCAGGAGCACCTCTCTTCAGTACTGATGGTATCCCTGCCAGACCCCTGCTGGCTCAGCCCCTCAAACCTGGACCCTCATGACAACAGTCCGTAGCATGGCAACCTCTGCAAGGGTTGTCCCCTCTTATTTATGGTCCTCCCACCAAATTGGCCATATTGGGACCCCTGGGCATTGCACAGAACCCAGAACATGCAGCCCTCCAACCCATCCAGGTCCAGAACACCAAGATCACAGCAATCACCTTCTCCTTCTGCCCCAACCTCCCCAGAGGCTCTCGAGGAGGAAGCAGAAGCAGTTGAAGAGCCACCACAGGGTAGCACCATCCCACCCACCCACATCTCCTCTTCGTCTCCTGATGAACCGATAACGCCTCTTCCTCCCACATCAGGCGATGACTTTAAATCCTTCCAGGATTTATTGAAACGAGTGGCTGACTTGCTCAGCATTTCCTTGGCAGAGCTTCTGGAGACACCGCATAAGCTGACAGATATTCTTCATACATCTCCTACTGCCAAGATTGCACTACCCATCAATGCTGCCATCATGGACCCGGCAAAAACTGTCTGGCAGACGCCAGCTGCAGCTCTACCTTCTAAAAGATTAGACAAGAAGTACTATGTCCCAGCTAAGGGAGCCAAGTTTTGTTCATCCTCCCCCTACCCCATATTCATTGGTGGTGGAGGCAGTTAATCAAAGGGGAGAGCAACATCTGGCTAGGACCACCCCTTATGATAAAGATTGGAAGCACCTGGACCTCTTTGGCAGACAGGCCTATTCTTCGGCAACCCTCCCGTTTCGCATAGCAAACTATTCTGCGTTACTGGCCAAGTACACACAACATTTTTGCACAATGACAACTTCTATTGAACATCTTCCAACAGATGAAGAACAATATAAAGCTAACATAACAGAAGGCTTCCTCGTTGCCAGAATGGCCTTACAGGCTTCCTTGGACTCCGCCCATGTGGTGGCCTGCTTCATCGCCACCTCCATAGTCATGCGAAGGGTGTCCTGGCTCCACTTTTCAGGCTTCCCCAAGGAAGTTCAGGCGACAGAAGACTTACCTTTCAAAGGTCAAAAACTGTTCGCAGAAGGCACAGGTGCAACCTTACACATTCTCAAGGATTCCTGTGCCACATTGAAAACCCTAGGAATATATGCCCCTGTGAACAAAAAGAAACGGCAGATTTTATACCCAACGCTTCGGCACTGCCCTGTATGCCCAACCTCAGGAACATTATGACCAGTACCACAAAAGTTGGACAAGACGCCGACAAGCCCCAGAGCAGTCAGCAACGTCTCAACCATCCACTTCCAGACAAGTATTTTTAAGTATTGGTCGAGGGCACGAGAGCCCCACATACTCCACTGCCAAAGTCCCTCATAACCTCCTGCCCATTTGGGGACTACCCAACATCCTTCTACCCGGTGTGGGCAACCATTACATCAGACAAGTGGGTTCTGGAAATTATATGCAAGGGCTATTCTATCCCTTTTACCTCTGTCCCACCTACCCGTCCCCCTTCCCCATCTCTCTTCAGGGACCCATCTCACAAGCACCTGTTAAAGCAGGAAGTAAACCACCTGCAACTAGGTGCTGTAGAATCCATACTTGCCAAGCACAGGGGGAGCAGGTTTTATTCACGCTACTTTCTCACCTAGAAGAAAACAGGCGGATGGAGGCCCATCTTGGACTTGCACAAGCTAAACAATTTGTCAGAACTCAGCGCTTCAAGACGATAACCCTAGCAACCATAATTCCTGCATTGGAGAAAGGAGATTAGGCATCTTGTAGGTCGAGGGCCGACAGCCATTTTCGCGTCACTGTTCATCCGGTGGTTCCTCCTATTCATACTCGGGAACCTCCTCTACCAGTACAGAATGCTCCCATTTAGATTATCCACAGCCCCACAGGTATTCTTCAAGGTCCTCGCCATCGTTGCAGCATCCTTTGCAGACAGTGTGATATTTTCCTACTTAAGACAACTGCCTCCTAAAGGTTCCACGTGCCAGGCTGCAGTCAACACCCTTCACAGCACAACAATCCTGTTGACAAAATGCACACCTAGGCTGCACAACGGCATCAGCATGACCTCCTCAACAATGCTTGGTTGCCTGAACTAACCTCATTACAACGGTAAAAAAAAACAGTCCACAAATATCCCCGGGAATGTACCTACAACTCCTAGGGCACATGCTGGGCCACCAGATTCGTATCTTAGATCAATCCCGCCCCCTAGTGTGGACCAGCCCTAAGGTACTTGAACTCACTGTCTTCGTCCACCCTCTAACTAAATGCTTTCTCAAAGGCATACAGAATACTTGTCCCACACTAAGACACCGCCCCCCCCCCCAACCCCTTTGTGGGACCTCAACCGTGTTCGCCGTACTTGCATGGGCAAACCCTTCGAGCCACTAGCTACCTGCTCACTGTTACTTATCCATGAAGGTCACCTTCCTAGTGGCAATCACGTCGGCAAGGAGGATGGCAGACCTGGGTGCCCTAATGGTAAACCCACCCTATACCATGTTCCTCATGGACAAGGTAATCTTACGTCCACATCCATAGTTTATACCCAAGGCTGCCTCCTTCTTTCATCTCAACCAACCCATCTTACTGATATTCTTCCGAAAGCCTGCACGCCAACAGCAGGGAAGCGTTCCTTCACATGCTAGATGTTCGTAGAGTGCTTGCGTTCTATATAGAAAGAACAAAGACATTCAGAAAATCATCCCAATTTGTATCCACAACAGAACGTTCCCAAGGCCAAACCATTTCCAGACAGCGCCTCTCGAAATAAGTTAATCTGATAGTCAGAGATCCATCAAAAACACGATCTAGAACCTCCTTCCAGACTCTACCAGAGCTATATCCACATCAGTAGCTTTTACCTATCATTGACATTTGTAAAGCAGCTACCTGAGCATCAGTCCATACATTTACCAAACGTTGCGCTTTAGAGCAACATTCAGCTGCTGATGCTCACTTGGGCATTCAGTAACTCTGAAGCCCCTCCCCTCCAAAGGGGGGCACTGCTCTACAGTCACCTAAAGTGGAGTACTCACAGGGACACTCCTGAAAAGAAGGTTACTCACCTTGTGCAGTAACTGAGGTTCTTCAAGATTGTTCCTGTGGGTGCTCCACTCCCCTCACTTCCTCTGTGCTTCGGAGTTTCTCTTCGATCCTCGGGTAGAGAAGGAACTGGGGGGCAGTTGGCTGTGCACGCTGGGTAGCCGCTTGCAGTGGCGTGAGATGGCGGCTGCCCGTGCACCGCTAACCGGGGCACTGCTTCTGCAAATGTGACCAGGTGTTTGTGCGCCCCTGCACTTCTAAAGTGGAGCACCCACAGGGACAACCATCTCGAACCTCAGTTACTGCACAAGGTGAGTAACCTTCTCTTCCTGCACCTGTTGGAAGCAGCGTAAAGGCTTGGGGGAGTCAGGGGTAACAGAGGAGCTGAGAGAGAGGGAAGGAGCCTAGGAGTGAACCTGGAGGGTGTTGGGTGTGGGTCGGAGGTTTTTTTTTCTTGGAGGGGTGGGGGGGGATTGTTAGGGTGTTGGGAGGTATCCCCCAGGCAGTCCCTGGTTGACCAAGCCTCTCCCATTGTCAGGCACGTCTGCCCCTGTCTCCATACCCCTCATCCCCATGGGTCTCTGCAGTCCCCGTCCCCAGGCTCAATGCTGTCACCCCACTAGCATCTGAGCCCATGCTCCAGTCTGTCTCCCCCACTAGCCATTCTGAACCCCAGTCTGACACACACGTGCACACCCAGCAGCCCTGTGTTCCCCACTCTGTCCTAAACTGGCTCCATGGGCAGGGTGCTGCGATGAACTTCTACTCCTGGGGAATTCTGCGGCACTGAGCATAGAATTTTGAGTTTTTCTGCATAAAAAACATCCTAAGAGCTGCAGTTCTGCCTTTTACCCACCAGAGGCCACTGTAGCGCTAGAACAGCTGGCATGGCTGCAGCTGGCTGTTCTGGTGCCACATCGTCCTCTGGTGGGCAAAAGGCGGAACTGCAGCACTTAGGAGCCAAAAAATTTTTGATGGGGGAAATGCAAAATTATGCGAGACAGATTAATTCTGTGCGTCCTCAGATGTGCAGAATTTCCCCCAGGCAGGAGTAATTTTCAGTCTACAGAGACAGTTAAGATGAGACAAGATGGTAGAGGTAATCTTTCATCCAATAAACTACGCTTCTTGTAAGCTTGTCTGTCCCTTTAACAGAAGTTTGTCCAATCCAAAAATATGACCTCACCCAGCTTGTCTCTCTGATATCCTGGGACACCACCGCTGCTACAGCAGCACTGTATGTGACAAGTTGGGCAGTGGAGATGGGCTTCCAGTATTAACCTGACATGACTCTGGCAAGCCAGTGTATAGATACCAGACCCAGGAGATTCCTGTAACTTGTCCACTCCTCATGGGGTGCTGCTGAGGATGGGTATATGCCGGTACCCAGGGTTGTATGGCCACTCGGCACTACTTGCCGAGAGCGTGAGGAGTTTTGTCTGTGCTTGTTATGGATCATCTCTCCTCTTCCCCCCCCCCCCCCCCCCGAAACCACTAGCCTTTGGCAACCTACTGCTGTCCAGATAGCGATGGGCTCACGCCAACCCCCAGACACTGGGCATGTCCAGCCCCTTATCCACTGAACACTCATCAAATCACCAGGCCTGCTAGTATCATCCAGCAGCTTGTAGGATGCAGCTCTCGGGCCAGCCTTTTGCTTACCACCACTGCATGTCGGCCAGGTCTACATTAAAGACCTGTATCAATACAACTACATCACTTGGGGGTGTGAAAAATACACACAGCTGAGTGTAGTTATACCAGCCTAACCCCTCCGTGTAGACAGGGTGCTGTGGGAGGGCTTCTCCTGCTGATGCAGCTACCCACCTCTTGGGGAAGTGTCTTCTCTGCCTCCCAGAGATCACAAACTTTTGCTGTATGCCTGCAGACCGGGGAAACCCTGGCAGCTGCTTCCTTCCTGTTTAGTTTCTCTTTGAAATTCTCACAAGCCTTCACTTGCATCCAGTCCAGACTGGTGGTCGGGAGACCTGTTTTCAAATACACAATACTTATTTTACGTTTAAACAGACAGCTAGATGTGCTACTTGCCTGAGACAACCTGCTTGTCACTTTTTGCTGCCAATACCTCCAGTACAGACTTCAGGAATATATTTTCAACAGGCATTCATAGTACTTGTGCATTCGTTCACTGAGAGATTGAGCACCAGTGCCGACACCAGTTTTCATTTGAGACCTCAGATGCATGTGCCAGAATCACACCACCCCTCTGCATCCCGTTATCAGTTGGCATTAAGAGGTTCTTGGGTTGTGGCGGGCCGGCCAGCAGCTGGGAATGGGGGGGATTGGGGTCTCCCAGGATGGGGGTCTGGTTAAGCTCCCCTTGACATGTCCCCCTTTTCATTCCTTTGCAGCCCATGGACACCCAGGAGGAAGGCATTGGAGACCTGCGTAAGAGGCTGTGGGGAGCCTGGGGGCAGGGCAGTGCTGGGCGGGGGGGAAGAGGAGGAGCAGAGTATCACTGTGCCCATGGATCTCCTGGCTGGCCCCAGAGTGAGGTGCTGGGGGCTTGTCAGAGGGTGTGGCATGGCACTGTGTGGGAGTAGCTCCCCCATGGGCAGCTGCCCATCCTATTGCCCTTCCAGCTGCCCACACCCTCCACAGGGATGCGGTTAAAGTGTCTCCTCAGGGCTGAGCATTGATGCCCCATTGAGATTAATTGGGGAGACCCACCAGCCATCATGCCCTGCAGACTCAGGTAGGCGGCACGCTGCTGGAAGGCTGCCTTCCTGCCCACGCCAGGGCTAGAAACAGGCTGCCTCTTCTGGCTGCTTTGGGATTTCCCTTGGCAGCATGGCTGGAGCTGGGCATATTTCTTCCCTCCTCTCCCCCCCCCCCCCCCTGTTTCCCCGGGAGAGGGCGGGGCACCAGGCTTGGGGGAGAAAGGCTGCCTGACTTGTGTCTGGCTTCTCTCCCCAGCAGACAGCACTGAGGCCCACGTATCAGGAATGAAGAGGTAAGTCAGCTGAGCTCTTGCCCTGCTGTCTGGGGAAGGAGTGGGATCCTTGTCATGGTTGGGGGAGTGGGGCTGTATTTGTCTGCCTTCTGCATGCTGTCTCTCCCCCTTCCTCCTGTGGCTCCCCTATCACTGTGACCTCCACCTGTGTGTGGGGCAGTGTTCATGCCTTGAGCTCCCTGTGCTGCATTGCAGGCCCAGGCCCTCGGACGGCAATGTCATGCGCAAGGTGCCGCGGGTGAGCCTGGAGCGGCTGGACCTGGACCTGACATCCGACAGCCAGCCGCCTGTCTTCAAGGTCTTCCCCGGCAACAGTAACGAGGACTACAACCTGATCGTCATTGAGCGTGGGGCCCAGCAGGCTGCTGCCCAGCCCCCCAGCACCATCCTGCCCGGAGCCATAGTCAAGGTCGGTGCCGCTTTGGGGTGCCTGGACGGCCTGCTCTAGGGGGCCAGTTTGGGGCTATGTCCTGGTGGGGGGTGGTACTGGGCTCCTGGCCATGTGGAAACCAGCCCTGGGGGTGTCCCTGTCTCACTTAGAGCCAACACTAATCCCATGCTGTGTCCGTTCCTCCCTCCCCCGCCCAGGAGGAGCAGATGGAGGCGGCAATCGAATATCCAGCAGAGGAGCCCAGAGACACCAAGCCCATTGTCCTGCCCCAGGACGTCCTGACCGCCGAGGGCTCCATGTCCCGCCTCATCTCCCCCAGCGGCAGCATCGGCTCCAGTCTGGACGTGACGCCAGGCCAGAGCCAGGAGGGGGCCCTGGAGGCAGTTAATGCTGCCCACTGCAGAGTGTGCCGGAAGGCGGGCTCGGTTGTGATGTGCAACCAGTGTGAGCAGTGCTACCATTTGGACTGCCACCTCCCGGTGCTGCAGGAGATCCCCAGGTACCTATCCCCTTCCCCAGGGTTCTGTCCCCAGCTCGGGGAGGGGACGGGGGGGGAGGGTCTGGTGGGGTGCTGGGAGCCAGGACTCTGGAGTTATTGATGTACTGAGAGAGCAGATGTCCTCTTGGAACTGGGGTCCCCTGCTGTCTGGCTGGGAGTGTGGGGGGTGATGCTCACTCCTCTCATTTGCCCCCCAGTCAGGAGTGGAAGTGCCTGCTGTGCCAGGAACTGCCGGCGCCCAGTGAGGAGGACGGCACCAACTTCACCTCAGAAGATGACGAGGGTCCCAATAAACTCTCCCCCTTGGAGCAGAGGGTTCGTGTGTCGGGCTGGGGGCCAAGTGACAGGGATCTGTTTGGAGAGCGAGTCTCTCCCTGCCTCAGAGCACCATGCAGGGGGTGGGCGTATGGGTTCTCCTCTGCTCTCCGGGCTGCAGGCTGGCCAGCCCCATGCTGTCTGTGGGGCGGGGCGCTCACATGACTGGCCTTGGCATGGTGTCCCAGGGCCTGGCCTAACTCCTGTGATTCCATGGAGCCATAACTGGGTTGGGGGTGCTGGGGGACATCTGGCCTGGCCCTGAGTGGGAGGGGAGGTCATGGGATCCCTGCTGCTAACCCTGCTGTCCCCCCTTGGCCTGGCAGAAGTGTGAGCGTGTCCTGCTGGAGCTGCTGTGCCATGAGCCCTGCCGGCCTCTCCACCGGCTTTCGACCGCCACGGTGAGTCAGGGAGGGGGTGGGGAGCTGTGCTTGATTCACTGGGTGTGGGGGGGGGGGGCACTTGATGCTGTGTGTGTGTGGGGGGGGTGCTCACTGTGGGGATTGCTGAAAGTGGTGAGCTGCCCTTGATGCATGGGTTGTGGAGAGCCCCAGGCATGAGGCTGTCTCGCTAGAACTTGAGTGCTGGGACCCTATTATGGGGAGGAGGTTTCTGGCGTGTGGGCTGGCAGGGAGAGGGGCATGGGAGACAGGGTGGAGCTCAGGGTGGGCAGGGGCCTCTTGCTGGTGGGGCCGGGCTTGACCCATGCCGTTTTCCCCCCAGGAGGGTCAGGACACCATCGACCTGACCCTGATCCGAGCCAAGCTGCAGGAAAAGCTCTCCCCGCCCTACGGCTCCTCCGAGGAATTTGCCCAGGATGTCTGGCGGATGATCAAGCAGTTCAACAAACTGACAGAGGTGAGGGGTGACCTGGGACCCTCCTGCCTCTGTTGGCGGTGGGGAGAGTCATGTCCTTTCTCAGGCTCAGGCAGGGGTATGTCCTGATTGTAATGCATCGGGCAGGGTGGGTAGGGAGCGCACCCCAGGGGTGGCCAGAGCTGAGGCACCTCGCTACCACCTGGGCTGTGTGTGTACTTGAGTGAGGCTCAGCTCCCCATCTCCCCAGGCCACCCCAGCCCATCTCTCTCTGCCTACATGGGCCCTGCTGGCTCTCTTAAGGCCAGTGTCCCCCTGGATACCCACAGTTCTCAGATCTGCTGGTGCTCCCAGCCAGCCACAGATCGCCCACCAGTTTGTTGCACAACACAAGGCTGTGAGGATGGTGGAAAGAGAAGGGCTTTGAATGAGAGCAAGTGGAAATCCTGGGAAGTGTTTCCTAATAGGGCCTGGACTGGGCTCGTTCCTGTCCATTCTTATAAGAGCAAGTCTCACCTCCAAAGATCCTCTGTTCATGCCCCCTGCAAGTGGGGAGTGAGGGGGCACCACGATCCATTGCCGTTACCCCGAAATGGCCTCCTTCCTGTAACTTTCCCCATCTCCATCGGCTTTCAGCCCAGATGGTAGCTGGGCCTCAGCTGTGAAGCACGTGGCCAACCGATGGGCGGGAATGAAGCAGCATCTCTCCTCTCCTACCTGAGGGGAGCATGTTCACCCCCATCTGGTGACCTGCCCTCACCCCCAAACCTTGTGTCTATGGTGGAAACTGTGAGCTCAACTCCATAAATCATCTCGCTGTAACCAGCGGGCTGCTGGGGCTACTGCCTCTTGGCAGAGACCCCACCCTTGGGTGATTTGTCAAACGCTGCTCTCTGCCAGTTAGCACTAGCAGGTTCTTGGGTCACAGTAGAGGAGTGTCCTGGTTCTGGGGGACACAGTAGGGGTGGGGAGACTCTGGCCGCTCTGGGAGCAGGCCATTTTGGATGATGGGGGGCCAAATCCCAGCTTTGGAGATGATGATGGTGGGTGTCTCCGGCTCCTGACCCCCAGCCTCTCTGCTCCTCTCCACTAGGACAAGGAGGACGTCCAGTCCATCATCGGGCTGCAGCGCTTCTTCGAGGCCAAGTGGAGCGCCTCCTTCGGCGACCGGAAGTTCTCCTCGGCGCTGGTGGAGCCCATCCCGCTGGATGAGCAGCGGAGCGAGAGCAGCAGCAGCTTCACCCACCGCAGCTCCCCTGCTGGCTCCCTGGGTGAGGCCCCCGCTGCCTCGGCGGGTGCTGGGGAGGAGGAGTGAGGGGTTGGCCTGCATTGACCGGAGCAGGCGCCCAGCGTCCCGCGGGCAGTGACCAAAAGCGCCTGGGACTCACCCCTTGCCCCGGGTCGCATGGCGGCAGTGGGACATCCTGCCTCCCACTCCTGTTGAAATTTTGTTGATGGGGAGCCCTCTCCTCCCCATGCCCGTTCCTCTTTGCCATGAAGTCTACACACGGTTTGCGTTGAGGGTCACACACCCACCTCCCCCTCTGGCGCTGCCCTCTGCCTTGACTGCAGGTGGGCCGCGTGCACACAGGCTCCCCCATCTTTCCTCTGGGATTTCAGTGCAGGGTGGGTGGAGGGAGCTATCTGCAGTCAGGGTCCAGCTGTGGGGGTCATGGCTGGTTTAGTGGAGCACTAGGCATTGGGCCCTCATCCCTACCCACGCTGGGGACCTAGCCCAGCGCCTGGGCTTGCCTGCCCTCATTGTCTGGTCCTGGGCAGAGGCACTGCTCTCTGCTGCCATGTGCGTGGGATCTTGGGGCAATTGTAGGGAGGTTTGGGGGGGGGGGGGGGGGGGGGGCAGGTGGCTCAGTGAGGAAAAAGCCTGGTGAGATTGGTTCCCAACAGCTTGTCCTGCTGGGAAGCTCCCTGAGTTTGCCCCCATGCTCCATGTTCATCTCAACATCCCTGGCACAAGCTCTCCCCTTCAAAGCTATTCCAATCTACGGTCAGGGCTCTAACTGCGTTCTCTCCCCTCCCCTCCCCCTGCTTGCGATGCCGGTGCGCTCCCTCCCCTCACCCATGCCAGGGGAAGCTGCGGTTCGGTGGTTTTGTAACTGACGCCCGAGGCAGGGCCATTCCGACTCCTGTACCTGTCCCGGCAGGGCAGCCGCTTTCTGGCCTGGTTCTTTATCTCTCTCCAGTGCGCAACGGGATCCCAGGCTGGGCTTCGCTTGTATATTTTAGATGGCTTCTTTCATGTCCCCGATAACTGTTTGCGACCTGTGCGATGGAAACTTGTTTCTCTGAGAACGGAATAAATCTTGGGTTTTATGTACTGCTCTGCCTGGTGCCTCATCCTTCCTGGGGCCGGCCCATGGCTTGTACATGCTCCCTGCTGACCAGGTACCATCCCCCATCCTTTCCCCCAAGGGGGCTGTACCACAGCTCTGCTCCTGGCCCCAACCTTGGCCCTGGCTCCCAACCACGGCTGGGGGGAGGGGGACACAGACATGAGTACGGGGGACCACCAATCTAGTGGGTATAATACTGGGGTCTTTCCTTTGCCTGCTGGGTGTCCAGTCCCCTGCCTCAGTTTCCCTAGCTGTGCAGTGAAGATCTTGGTGAAGTGCTTGGAGATTGGCTGCAAAGAATTAGTAATTGTTGGGGGCTCTGGAGCCTCCTCTGGGGTTGGAGTTGAGGCACCCAAATACCATTTTTAAAACCCACTCCTCCTCTGAAACCACCACCCCCCCCCCCCCCCAAGTTGTGCAGCAGCTGAAACTGGTCCACAATGTTCTGTTGAAACCGCTGTGGTTGTGAAGTGTCCAGAACTTCAGTCACCCCGGACAGAAATGTAGCAGGAACTGCCGCCTGATCTACAACTCTCATCTGGTTCTGTGGGGGCAAGTGTGCCAGACTCCCTAGTGGGTTTACATCTTCTATCACGCACCACAGTCCCCTCCTCCAACCCCCGTTGTGACTGATGGCAGAACAAAGGGTGTGAATGTCTAGCTCCAACCTGTGCAGGTTTAATGGTGATTTCCTACAGCTGCCACAAGTGGGCTTAGTGGCTGCCCCCTGCTTGTGCTAGGAAAGGCAGCGCCCCATACTCATGGTTTGGGCTAGTACTTCAAATTGGGTTTGGGGGCTGTAATCGGCTGTACTGCAGTTTCCTACTGCTGGGGGCTGTCTGTAGAGCAGAGCGGGAGCCTGCTCTGGAGACATACAAGTGTCTCTCTCAGTTCAGGCCAGCTGCTCCTGTCAGGCTCCCTGCTCTTCACCAGACCGTGGGGTCTCTGGCCAGGAGGGAGAGTGTTTCTAGGCTGCACAGTTACCTGCCTCCAGTGTGAATTCCCCAGTGCCTGCACTTTGCTTTCTCCTCCAAGGTTATAAACACGCTTAGCTGCCCCCTGCTCTTTCTAAGCAAATATATAAGGTGAAAGCATTGGCCAGAAAACTGAAGAACCTACAACCGGACCTCTTACCAGAGATCAGCAAGGGCTCTGTCTGGGGGTCAGTCTGCCAACCCCCACCAGGGAGTTTTTCTGGGATTACACGTTCATCCAGGCCTTGGCTTGGCACAAGCACCCTGCTGCATCGCCAGCTCCCTCTTATCCAGTGTGGGTCTCTAAGCCCCAGAGACCATTGTGATGGCTTCCCCCAGCTTACCACTACAAAGAGGGGTACCAGTGAGCTTGCCTGACAACCAGCCTGGGTTTCCTTTACACAGCTGCTGTGACAGGCTCTCAAGCCCCCTTCCAGCACACACAGGTAGGACCACACCCAGCTCGTTTCACATACACTGAGATCAGCTCTGTGGGAGAGCTCAGCTAAGCAATTGTCCAGTGCACCACCACCCCCGAGTGCAAACCCAAAATTGTATCATCTGTGCTGCACAGAGAACTACAGTGTGAGTGCATAACATTTGCTCCCTCCCTCACTGTGGAGGAAGATATGCACAGCTTTCTGCCCCCAGTTATGAATTCCACAACCTGGTGTGAGAGAAAACAAGTTTAACAACTACAAAAGCTCGATTTGTAAATTTATTAAGGGAAAGTAAACAGAGCCAAGCAGCTCACGGAGCAAATACAACACACAAACTAAAGGAGCAAATTCTCAACCTAAATGCTGTTTTAGGCAGCGTGCACCTCCCCAAAACTTTGTTTCTTATTTTTCCACTCAGCCTGGGTGGGGATTCAGTGAAGAACTATCCTGATTATATCACTCCCTAGCTTTAAATAAGGCTCCTGCCACATGCAAACCCCCTATGTTTTCAGACTTTGTTCCCATACAAATTAGTGGGAAAATGCTGGTATTCAAGATGGATTTCAGCACCAGGTGACTTGATCACATGACCCTGCAGCCATAACTCAAAAGTTTATTTGCAGCATCCACAGGAAGCTGAGATATTAGCATCTTCAAAGACCTATTGTTCTACCTAATGGTCCATTGACTGGTTCCCAGTTAGCCAGCCACCCTGATTGCATTCTGTCCAGTGGGTATTCCTCAAATGCTTGCAGTACAGATGTATAGTTAACATTCCTAAATTTAGATACAAAAATGATACATGCACACAAATAGGAAAATCAAATCCAGCAAATCATAACCTTTCCAATGATACCTCACATGACTCCTCTTGCATAAAATAACATTGATTGACACAGTCATAATAGTATGAAAAATACTATTTCCCCTCCAAAGCCAGACTCCCCCCTCCCCCACAGCTGCCAGCCCCCACAACCCCAGAGCACCAGGCAGGCAGCCCCCTAGAGCATGGGATGGCATTCAGCCCTGCAGCACTGGGTGGGTAGCGTGTGCCCCCCCCCTCCCCAGAGCATCAGGCAGGCACGTGGCCTCCAGCCCCAGCACTGGAGTAACGGATTGCTCGCAGTCCCCCCTCGCCCTTCCCTGGAGCACTGGGCAGCATGGCCCCAGTGTCAAGAGCCCCCCCAGCACTGGGCAGCCTCAGTACCCCATGTCTCAGCTGCCCCAGCACCAGCAGGCATCCCTTCTCGGAAGAGGAGCAGCCTGCTTGGGCTGGGGGCAACTAGCAGCAGGAGGGGGGCCTCCGGATGGTTCTGTGCTGTCCCACCTCCGCTGCAGTAATGGAGATGCTTGGTGAAGCACTGTGCTTTGCCGGGAAGCCGTGTCACAACCATGAGTAGGTAATTAGCCAAACACTAGATTTCTCAGGGCAGAGTGTCCAAAGGGTAGTCTGAAAGTGGGTAACTTGTGTTTGCCTCCTCCCACTTATTTCCTAGGAGATCCACTCAACTAAAAGTTCCTGCTGGTCTAGACCAGGGGTAGGCAACCTATGGCAGACGTGCCGAAGGCAGCATGCAAGTTGATTTTCAGCGGCACTCACACTGCCCGGGTCTTGGCCACCGGTCCGGGGTGCTCTGCATTTTAATTTAATTTTAAATGAAGCTTCTTAAACATTTAAAAAACCTTATTTACTTTACATAAAACAATAGTTTAGTTATATATTATAGACTTATTGAAAGAGACCTTCTAAAAACGTTAAAATGTATTACTGGCAGGCGAAACCTTAAATTAGAGTGAATAAATGAAGACTCGGCACAACACTTCTGAAAGGCTGCCGACCCCTGTTCTAGACGACTGTTCCAGAGAGTCCTCTGAAGCTCAGACCCAGGCTTTACATGAGCCAGATCTCCCCCTAGAGTTGTGGCATAAACTCCTCCACTAACCTCTCATTTTGCAGTTTTGATACACTGCACTCCTAAGAGACCAAAACTGAATACGATTTGTCCAAGGTATGGTAGAAATGGCCACCGTGGTTAACCCGTCCCCGTTGCGATCCTTTTCCATCAGTGGTGTAGCGCATCCATCGCTCACCCATTGAGGCCAAATGGCCGGCTTGATCTGCAATCTGGGATCTCTCTTTTAGCTACAGCGGGCTCCCCATGCTGCTGGCTGTCAGGGTTCTCTGGGGTGCTGGTGGCAGAGATGTCTGGCTGAACAGGAAGGACCAGGGAGTCCAGTGCCATGAGTGTGTAGGGGGCTGGGGAGGAGGCCGTAGAACTACCGTAATGGACCTAATACAGTAACTCCTCATTTAGCGTCATTTCATTATGTTATTTATCATAGAGAACATGCTCATTTACAGTTGCGTAATGCTCCCTTATAACGTCGGCCAGCAGCCCCCCTATCATCTCCCCGCTCCCCTAAGTTCCCTGTGCGGCAGCTGCCCAGCAGGCTGTCAGTTGCTGGGCAGTTCAGCTGTCCCTCCCCCCACTGCCATGTGCTGATCCTACCCTCTGCCATGGAGCTGCTGCCGGGAGCCTCCTGCTTGCTGTGCAGGGGGAGGAGAGGAAAAGGGGTGCTAATGTCAGGGTGTCCCCTGCTCCAGTACCCCATTTCCACAGAGCACGGGGGAGGAAGGAACCACAGGGCTCAAGACTGAGGGAGCTTGTTGGCAGCAGCTGTCTTAGCTTGCTGATCTCCTTAAAAAAAACCAGCGTACTTAGAGTGCGGTCAGCATATTTAAAGGGGCAATGTCACACACACTCACTCACTCACTCTCTCTGCCATGCTGTGTCTCCTCCCTCCATTCGTGCTGCCTTGTAGATTGTGAGGCTAGGTTAACAACATGTTAACCCTCAAGGGCTCAGCCAAAAGCTAGTTCATCATTTAGCAGCATGGCATCCCCTGGCAAATATCCCACCCTCTGACTCCACCACCTCAACCAAGCTTCAGAATCATCATTGCTGTGTACAGTATTAAATTGTTTGTTTAAAACTTATACTGTGTGTGTGGCAAAATTTCCCTGGAACCTAACCCCCTCCCCTATTTACATTAATTCTTATGGGGAAATTGGATTTGCTTAACGTCTTCTCACTTAAAGTAGCGTTTTTCAGGAACATAACTACAATGTTAAGCAAGGAGTTACTGTAAATAGTGTACAGAGCCTAGCACAGTGGGGGCCAGGACTGGGGCTCCTACTCACCCTTCCAAGTCTAGGGAGCTTTTACTTTACCAGCTTCCCAGCATCTCAGCCATACCATGCGCGTTGCAGACTGTTCCCCCAGAGTTGACTGTTTGCCAGCACCGCTGTAAGACATAACACCTGCCCATGGTGGTGTCTCTCAGGTGCAAACAGCAGCACATGGCTGGGGCTTTCCAGACCTTGGCATGGTCTTGCAACCGTATTTGAGGAGGGAAAACAAACCTCTTCCATGCCGTAGGGGCTGTGGTGATTTCACATTTCACTTCATGGTATTGGACCCTGGTTAATTCCCTTACCGTGCACTGACCAGTGTCACTGCTCCTGAACCACACATTTAACTCCCCTGTGGTGGTCAGGGGAGCAGATATGGAGCATTTTCTTGCTCCATATCTCTTAAGGCTGCTTTTGCCTTGTATAGTATGTATTCCCCCATGTTGGTGTTGTTAGAGCACATTGACTTACTCGTCCCATACGTCCTTAAAAGCAATTACATCATGTATATGCCAGCTCCCGTTAACAAAGCTTCACGCAGGAGGCCTGGGTTTTGCTCATTCAATGGGTGCAGTACTTGTGCTGCTCACGTCTGTTGACATGCCTGGCTATGTTCCCACAGCAGCTCCAGGGTAGCTTGGCTTCAGAGTGACCTACCAGCCTGAAACCATCCAGTTCACTGGAGCAGGAGCCAAACTAGCGATCGATGTTACCCAACCGATCCCCAGGAGTGTGAATTCATTGTTTCGTTTACTATAGTGCTGCTTATATTTAAACAATCTGACCGTGGAAAGATTTAGTTTACCTAAATCTATATATTTTATTCTCAGAGCAAATAAGTTAATAACTGTGGAACTGTGTCTCCGTCCCCTGCTCCGCCTCTCCCCCGAGGCCCCGCCCCCTGGCCAGGACAGAAGCAAGAGCCACCCAGGATGTCCGTGGCACTCTGGGGAGCCCCGGACCCTCCAGCTGCCCTGGGTGGGGAACCAGGGGGTCCGAGAGTAGCTCCCAGCCCGTGTCCCTGCCCCTGCAGGGAAGGTGGATGGTCCAGGGCTCCCAGGGTGGCTCTTACCACGGCCCGGCTCTGGCTTCCGGCTTGGCCAAGGGGCAGGGCCCCATGGCAAAGGGGGGCTAAGGACCACCTCAGCCACCCCTTACTGGGAATTGCCTGGTACCGCTGGCAGGGGCTGCGCATCACACTCCTAACCCCGGTCTATGTGCTCTCCCTTCTCAACAGGGGAGTGCGGCCCAATGGCCAGAGTCAATTAATTGGCCCCAGTCAGCAGGGCCGAGCGGCTACAGTCCGTAAATTCTCTTAAGTGAGACGGTAATACGGCCCAAAGGCCAGAATCAATAGATTCCCCCCTCTTAGTGGAGCAGTAAGAGCTAGTAGCCCCAATCAGTATGTTTGCCCCAGGATGACAAGACGGTGAGGCCTAGTGGCCAGAGTCCGCAGATTCGCCCTTCTTGACAGGGCAGTGAGGCCTACTGGCCGAAGTCAGTCAGGAAGGGGGCTGCCACACACGGAGGGGGGTGGCAGCCCTGGTGGGGGTGGGGGTCCAGCCCCTCCTTCCACTGGACCCCAGCCCAGGGCCCTGATAGTGGCAGGGGCGTGTGCCCTTGAGTCAGCAGGGTGGCGGTTCTGACCAAAACACGCTGACTCCAGACTCCGGTTCACTAACCAGGCCACCATCTAATACTCCTGGGCTTCTTCCAACGGTATTTCCCCTCGCTGCAGTCTGGGCATCTTTGCTGTCTCCGGGTTCCCCGGTCTGCACTGTCCCTGGCGACTCCTGACGCAGCAGGGTCTCGGTGGGTACCTCAGCGTCTGCTTGGGTTACAGCGTCTCCATTCTCCCCGGGCTTTGGCTGATCTGGAGCCAACGGAGCATATCCTTGCTCCCCGGCAGTCAGCCTCAACTGAGCTGAGCTGCTCCCTTTTATACCAGTGCACCTGGAGCACGCCCAATAGAGCAAAGGGGGCGTGGCTTCTTCAACCCACACTGTAGGTTAACCTCTCCTGGTTCCGGTGCCCCTGCTCCTGGGCCATGAGTGGGGCACCTCACGCTACTGTAATACACTTAATGTACAGTGCCTAGCACCACAGGGCCCTGATCAAAGACTGGGGCTCTGTAATACAAGTAATAATTGTCTCTCCCCTTGGCCTGCTGCTTCCTTCATCTCCTCTCCCGCCCCTGCATTTACACAATCCCCCGCTTATGCCAGCTCTCTCCTCCTGCTACCCCCACCCCTATGGCAAGATTGAATCAAGAAGCCAAACAGCCTGGGAGCTGGCGGCCATGCCCCTCACCCCTGCCCGAGGCTCTGGCCCTGTGCTGGCGAGCAGCACCCATGACGGGTCTCTGAGAGCAAAACTCTAAAGCTACGGGTGACCGAGAGTCATTGTCCCTGGTGTCACAGAGCGAGCAGGGGCCCCACAAGTTCCTTCTGCTCTCGCTCCTTCGGCACAACCCTCCCTCCACCAATGCTGGCTGCAGGATCGAACCCTGGTGCCCCCCAGGTCTGCTAGTGCACAACACACGGGGCTAACTTCTTCAACCTCTGAGCAGGCCTCCGGAGGGGGCCAGAGAGTCACGCGGCACAGCTGGGTCACACGTCCAGTTACACACAATCTCTCGTATTTTATCCAACTGCGATCAGGCGTCACAGAGAACTCGAAGCCAAAACCACATGGAAAAGACCTACGGGAGCTTGTCACAGGCTAGCTGGCCCTTCACGGGGCCTTGGGTCCAGCCTCACCTGTTACAGATCAGTTTAAGTGTAGTAGCCGTGTTAGTCTGTGTCAGCAAAATGAAAATAAGAAAGAAAAACTTGTAGCACCTTAGAGACTAACAAATTTATTTCAGCATAAGCTTTCGTGGGTTAGTACCCACTTCATCGGATGCGTGGAATGAAATTATTCTTCAGACAGATATATATACAGTCAGAGAAACATGATGGTCCAGGTGTATAGACCAATCTTAAGAGGCTAATTAGTTGAGAGGAAACATGACAGCAGGGGAAGAAAAAGCTTTTGAAGTGATAAACAAGATGGTCACACAGGTGTGAATGAGGATCGTTACAGTGTTACAGATCAGTGGCCCTCCCAGCTGATCCTGATCAGCTAGGAACCAGATGGCCTTGTTTATCTGGTAGACTCTGGAGAAGGGGAACTCCCCGGCAGATGGCCCAGAGGAGGACCGAGTAGGGTGCAGGGAGTCCAGCTGGCCCCTGTGACTGGCCCTGGGAGAAGGGAGAGTCCCAGAGGGGAAAAGACCTGAGAGTCAGCGGCCTCTGCCGGAGAGTGGGAAAGAACTGGCCCTGGAGCCTAGGAAAGGTAGAAGAACTTTTGTTTATGTTTTCTTGGGACTATTAACTAAAGTTTGTTACCAGCACCTCACTGGGTGGTGCCAAGAAAGCCCGGGGCACGGGTCACAGGCGCCGACTCCGTCCGTGCTCTGAGACTGGAGCACCCACAGGAGAAAAAATAGTGGGCGCTCAGCACCCACCAGCAGCCACACTGATCAGCTCCTCCCCCTCCCTCCCAGCGCCTCCCGCCCACCGCGATCTGATGCTCAGCGGCGTACAGGAGGTGCTGGGGGCAGGGGTGGTGGGTAAACCACCGGCTCAGGGAGGCTGGCGCCCGGCCCACCCCTTCTGCCTGAGGCTCCGCCCCTTCTGCCTGAGGCTCCGCCCCTCCCGCACCCTTCCCCTCCAAACCCAGACTCCCCCTCCCCCACAGCCGCTAGCCCCCACAACCCCAGAGCACCAGGCGGGCGGCGCCCTAGAGCATGGGGCGGCATTCAGCCCCGCAGCACTGGGTGGGCGGGTAGCGTGTGCCCGCCCCCCCACTCCCCAGAGCATCAGGCAGGCACGTGGCCTCCAGCCCCAGCACTGGAGTAACGGATTGCTCGCAGTCCCCCCTCGCCCTTCCCTGGAGCACTGGGCAGCATGGCCCCAGTGTCAAGAGCCCCCCCAGCACTGGGCAGCCTCAGTACCCCATGTCCCAGCCGCCCCAGCACCAGCAGGCATCCCTTCTCGGAAGAGGAGCAGCCTGCTTGGGCTGGGGGCAACTAGCAGCAGGAGGGGGACCTCTGGACGGTTCTGTGCTGTCCCACCTCCGCTGCAGCAATGGAGATGCTTGGTGAAGCACTGTGCTTTGCAGGAAAAGAAAGGATAAACTAAGCTAGACCCAAAGCCAAATCTCCATGAATGAGATCAGAGTGTGCGTGTGTGTGTGTCCCTGTGCCCGGAGCAATGCATGCAGAATGACTGCTGGACTCTCCACCCCGCAGGAGGGCTTAGGTTACAGAGAGCATGACCATTTCACAGCTTGGTTTTGTTTTAGGAATATGAGGCTTATTGGGTCTTTTCTTCCTTGCTTTTCTGGAAGCCTCCTTTGGAAGAGCTATGGAAGCAGATATTTTCTTAACCCTTCAGCCAAGGAGCAAGGGCCGGGGGAGCTGCAGGTTAGAGCATTACAAAGAACCTTCAACAACGACATCTTTTCTCCCTACTGTGGCTCGGGCATTTGAGTTAAATGAGTGTTTAATGAAAAACAATCCAAGGTTTCAAACAGCCTAAAACCAAATCAGATCTTGTCTCAGTTAATCAGATGCCATTTCCCTGGTCACAAACCCATACAGCCTTTCAGGAAAAACAGGGCAGGGGAGAGGTGGCTCTCTGGGATGTGCCCAAGCGACTGACTCATTGAGTGCTCTAAAGTAACATGGGACAGACACAGAAGGAAGCAGGAAATTCTGCGCCTCGCCAGCTGGATACTGAAACCTGGTGAGAGGATTCCCATGTCTGGCATATTAAAAATCAGTGGTTATAACCTATCAAGGAAGGATCAGGCGCGCAAAGGGGTAAGGAATGTCAAAAATGGCATTACTTGTTTCTGAGTCACTGGCAACTCAGAAGCAAATGTTCTTAAATGCTTATGGATCAATGTCCTAAAAGGTAACACACAAGATGGGCTACTATTGAGGCTGGCTAGAGATGCCCCAAACCATTTGATTTTTTTTTGTTACAGTTTTGACAGATATCCGTGTTTATTTAGAGGGAGCGATGTCGGGGACGGCCCCGGGTTCCCGACGGCGCCCGGCCCCGAGGCGGGCGGGAGTCCTTCTGCGGTGCCGCAGCCGGTGCTGATGGAGGCGCGCTGCGCACCGAGACGCTAGAGCCCGCACCTTGAGAGGGGCAGAGTGCCGCCTCCATCAGCAACTGTCTTAAGCGGATCTCTCTGTCCTTCCTGGTGCGGGGCTTGAAGGACTTACACAGCTTGCACTTGTCCGCTGTGTGAGACTCACCCAGACACCGAAGACAGGAGTCGTGGGGGTCCCCGGTGTGCATGGGCCTGTTACAGGATCCACACAGCTTGAATCCCTGCGAAGGCATGCCCTATGCCCGGAGGGCTCGGGAGGAGCCCGCTAACAGTAGAAAGAAACTACTGCTAACACTACAACTAAACTACTCTAATTACTATAACAATGAGAACTATTTACACTAAATACAATGAGAACAAACGGATAGCTAGGGAGTAGTGGAGCACTTGCGAACAAGAGAACCACAAGAGAACCACTGTTCCAACGACCGTCACGGGCGGTAAGAAGGAACTGGAGGGGGGTCGGGCCGGCAGGGGACTATATAGAGCGCCATTTCGGCGCCACTCCAGGGGGCTCCCCAGCCGGCCCGACGGGTAGCTGCTAGGGTAAAAGTTTCCGACGTCCGTGCACACGTGCGCGCACACACCTAACTGGAATAGATATGAGCAACCACTCGAAGAAGAACACAAGTTGTCAACGTCACATGTCAAAATAGACAAAGTAACTATCTTTCAATCAACAACTCTTACCTTACTATTCATTAAACTAGGGGATTGGGCCTGCTTTGAGCAGGGGTTGGACTAGATGACCTCCTGAGGTCCCTTCCAACCCTGATAGTCTATTCTATTCATTCGCTCGTCTATAAAAACATAAGAGCGGCCATACTGGGTGGGACCAATAGTCCATTTAGCCCAGTGTCCTGTCTTCTGACCTTTGGCTGGGAGCTGCAGGGGCAGTTCCTGCAGACAGGGCAGTGCGCAGAGCCGTCTGGTCGCACCTCCGTGTGGGAGCCGGAGGGGGGACATGCCGCTGCTTCCAGGAGCTGCTTCAGGTAAGCGCCACCCGAAGCCTGCACCCCTGACCCCCTCCCGTGCCCCAACCCCCCTGCCCCAGCCCTGATCCCTCTCCCGCACCCCAACCCCCTGCCCCAGCCCAGAGCCCACTCCTGCACCCTGAACTCCTCATTTCTGGCCCCACCCCAGATCCCGCACCCCCGCCAGAGCCCTCACCCCCTTCCGCACCCCAACCCCAATTTTGTGAGCATGCATGGCCCTCGGGCCAAAAAGTTTGCCCACCCCTGTTCTAGAGCCTAATGTACAGTGCCGAGCACAACAGGGTCCTGGTGCGGGAGCTGATTTAAGGAAATGGTTCTTAAACTTGTTAGGATTAAAGGTCCCGGTGGGGGGAGTTATGTTGAAGGCTGGGAGGTAGCTGAATACTGTAGATCTAAGGAGATGACCTGCCCCAGGTCAGATATTTTGCACTCTCCTCCTCAGCTACCAGCAGATAACCATGACTTGCTCCAGTACACCACAGGATTCTGCAAGACGGGAATGCTGGGGGCCTTTAGCAATTAGGTTGCCATGCAATGGCTAAGCCAATAGACTGCATTTATATGCAGGAATTAAGAAATAAGGGATGCAAATCATGAATATTAATGCTTAATATTGTGGGCTTCCCCAAAGCCTCATATGGAACAAGCCAGCTATTGACCTTGTTATAATCCGGGTTAAACATCAAACACAGTTCATAGCTTTGCTGTTACCACAAGGAAGGGTATAAAATATCACCCCCACTTCCCATTTCTTTGGCTTTGTCGGGTCCCCGAGACAGTGTAAACGGAATCAGGACCTCCCTTCTGGTTGGCACTACCTTCCTCCCGCTCCATCTCTGCTTCCAGCAGTCTCCGTAAGTTGTAAGTATGCGCAATGCAGGACTGGAAGTATGAGCCACGCCAGAACCTACTTTACGGAGCTTATTCTAACCGTTCTGTGTATTGATCCTTGCCCAGGATATTGTCTGCATTAAATACCGTTTCTGGGTGTGTTTCACCAGTTTCCATCTTCTCCGTTAATTGTAAAGTAGCCACCCAGGAAAAGAACCTGTTATCTGTGATTGGGGCAGGTCAGCCCCCCAATACACAGTGTAATCACTGTTCAGGCTGTCAGAGACAGAGATTAAGGCGGGGAGGGATAGCTCAGAGGTTTGAGCATTGGCCTGCTAAACCCAGGGTTGTGAGTTCAATTCTTGAGGGGGCCATTTAGGGATCTGGGGCAAAAATTGGGGATTGGTCCTGCTTTGAGCAGGGGGTTGGACTAGATGACCTCCTAAGGTCCCTTCCAACCCTGATATTCTATGATTCTCTGATTAAGAGAGAGTTCAGCCTGGCCCACGCTGCCTTGAACCATGCAGTCATCCAAACCACCTTGGCTCTGTCTCTTTGCCCTGAGTTCCCAGTGTGTCTCTATCTACAAAGGCCGGTTCTTTACCCAGCCAGCTGGCACCTTTCCCTTTGGTTCTCCAGCTGGGGCCTTTGCCTGGCTTCCCTGCAGAGAGGTGGGAAAATCCCCGTCCTCTTGCTTGTTGGTTGCTAGCCCATTGTCTTTCTAGCTTCTTCACTGATCTGGGTCCGTTTCAGCCAGGCCTTTACACCCCAGACAGCAGCGTAATTTGACACCCTGAGTCTCTCGCTCTGCCCCAAGAACTGTTTATACTCCATGCAGAGCAAGGCAAAGCGCAGAGGGAAACTGAGGCATGCGTACACATATTACCAAAATTCCCTCTCCATTACAATGGGGCCAATTGACACCAGCTGGGGACCAGGGCCCATTGACTGCAAGGCAGCGATGCTGCTTTACATCAGGTGGGGGGCTGGCCCCTCATTTCCTTGATGGGGACGTGTATTTATCTGGGCACTGACCGCAGAGGCCCCATAAAGTTTCCTCAGGGCAGCGTGGGACATGTCAGCCCAGGGAGGTAACTCGCCCAGGTTTAATCCAAGCAGTGACTCACCCGCCCTGCGCTGCTGTCCAGCCGGGAGCAGGAGGAAGTTCTCAGAGCCCCTGTTGAGCTCCTCACCCTGTTCCCTGCCCCTAGATCCCGGTATCCGTGGCCAGCAGCTCCCGCCCTAGAGCCCCTCCCGGTCTGCCAGGGGCCACACAGAGCAGGGCTGGGAGCCTGTCGCACCAGGAGCGAGTGTGAGCCTCTGTCAGCAGAGACACGGACCCTTCACCACCCACCATGGAGGCCCAGGTGAGTCCCCTCTGCCCCGCCCCTGCCCCATGATGGAGCCCCGGGAAGTCCCCTCTTCCCTGCCCCATGGAGCCTCAGGGGAGTCCCCCCCTCTTCCAGTGACTCCATCCCCACTCCCTGGCCGAGCGTCCCCTCTGATAGGCCAGGGCTCAGGGCAGAGCCTGGCTCTGAGTGTCCCATTGGCATGGAGACCTTCTGTGGGTCTCGCTGGGTGTGGGGCTGGGAGCAGGGACGCCGAGCCGGGCCCCAAACCTGCTACAATAATCTCCACATAATCATGGGGATCCGACCAGGTGGGCGGCTCCAATCTGGAGCGAGATCGGCAGTTGTACAAGCCCGAATCTGCCTGTCCGGCGCTGGGGATGGTGAATTCACCCCCGTCCCCAGCATCCAGCTCCTGGATTTCGATTCCATCTTTATACAGCAATAACCTCCTGGCCCTGCACCAACACTGACAGCGGATGGTGACGGCTGCCCCGGGGACGATCACCGGGGTGGGGGGAGAAGCTCGGGCTCCAGTGGGCGAGGAGAACGGAGGGGCCTCAGGCAGAAGGGGGCGGCCGGTGGGGCTAGCCTCCCCGAAGGCTGGAAGGAGGGGGCTGCTGGACTGGACCCCCTCAAACTCTCCCCCCACCACCGCCCATCCTGCCTCACCCCCACACACATCCCCCCTCACAACCCCATCCCCTGCCCTGTTTCCTCTCAAATGTCCATCCCTGCCCTCAGTTAAGATGGCCACCATCTCCCAGCGTGGCACCAGGCTGCCCTCTGGGAAATGGTGGCCACCTGGGCTGGGGCGGGGGCAGGGGAATACAGGGGATGGGAGAATATGGGGGGAACGTTGGAGGTCGGGGGGGTTGAGGCTGAGGGGTTAGGAGCTGGGGGGGGGGCAGGGCAGTGTTGGGGGAAGGGAGCACAATGGAAGCTGCCCCAAGGGGTTGGGCAGCACCTGGGTTTCCCCCCTCGTGAGCATTTTAGGGTGAATCTGCCCCATGGCCATGGGTGCCCCTCGTTCCCCCACCCCCAGCCAGCCAGAGCTGCCCCAGCTCAGCCAGAGTGTTGGCAGGAAAACTAATGCCCCCCATGCCCCATCCGCCGACCCCAACTCTGTGAGAGTGGAGCCCTTCCCCCCACCCCATTCCCTCTCCAACCACTGTCCCACCCTGTCTCCCGTCCTGTCTTCCCACCCCCCTGCCCCAACCTCAGTGCATCTCCCCTCAAACCCCCATCCCCCCCCACACCCCGCCCTCAGCCTGTCCTCCCAAACGCCGGTATCCCTGCTGCTCTTTGCAGATGGTCTCACAGGCCTAGAGGGTTCAAGGGGTTTGGAAACTCTCTCACTCGCCAGCGTTACACAGCCAGGGGGCTGGGGGGGTTGGGGGGGGAGGGGTTGTTTCAAACCGAGTGCCAGGTTTTACTCGGCCCCTGGGCAAACCCCCAGCAGCAGCCATTCAAAGGCAAAGCTTCTTGGTTACACCCACAAACAAGGAATCAAACCCGGCCTTTTTATTGAAACGGGCTGAGTGACCACAGACAACAGCTAGGGTTGGCAGGTGTCTGGTTTTTGACCGAAACACCCGGTCAAAAAGGGACCCTGGCGGCTCTGGTCAGCACCGTCAACCGGGCTATTAAAAGTCCGGTTGGCTGCAGTGGCCAGCTGCGCACGGCTCCTGGAAGCGGCTGGCATGTCCCTCTGGCTCCTAGCCACAGGGGTGGCCAGGGGGGTCTCTGCGTGCTGCCCCTGCCCGTGGCGCAGGTGTCGCTCCCCCGACTCCGCAGCTCCTATAGGTCAGGAACCGCAGCCAATGGGAGTTGCAGGGGCAGTGCCTGAGAACGGGGGCGGGGCGGGGGGGGTGAGTCTAGCATGGTAGAGGAGTGACTGGCTGCATGCTGACAGGCTTGGGGGAGCTGGCGCCCAGGGCTAACTCATAACTGGGGAGAAGGTGTCCCTCCAGCCCTCCATAAATGGAGCCCTGGCTGCCTCACTAGGCATGTGGGAGGCGCTGGGGCTTGGGGCTTCAGCCCCTGCTGGGCACTTTAGGGCTTAGGTCTTCAGCCCGTGGGAGGCGCTGGGGCTTGGGGCTTCAGCCCCTGCCAGGCACGTTGGGGTTGGGGCTGAAGTCCCTGTGTGCCCCGCAGGGCTGAAGTCCCGAGTCTGGGTGCGCCCGGTAGGGGCTGAAGCCCCAAGCCCCACCATGCTCCGTGGGGCTGAAGCCCCAAGCTCTGGCGTGCTCCGCGGAGGTGAAGCTCCAAAGCCCTGTGTGCCCCGCACCTGACGGGGCTCCATTTAGGGAGGACACCTACCTCCCCGAGTTACAAGTCAGCCTTGGGTGCCTGCCAGGGCTCCCACTATCAGTCCCTCAGGGGCGGGGCTCCATTTAGGGAGGGCAGGGGGTACACCTGCAACCCTGATTTATGTCAGCCCTGGTTGCCAGCTCCCCCAAGCCTGCCAGCACCCGGACTGTCACTGCTCTCCCTGCACTAGCCTCCACCCCCAGCACTAACTGCCCAGCGTCTGCAGTCCACCTATTGACTACCCCTGCAATAGACCTGGGGTGTATGACACCGCATTGTATGTGTTCATTGAATAGGGGCATTGGCCGTGTGAACAAATGTTTCTCTGGAATCCAGACCTTGACTATACCTTGCCCAAGAAATTTGGACCTTAAGAAAAAATAATTGACTGCCCCTGGCCTAGACTTATTTAACTAGATACTTCCATGACTTTTGGAGCACCACTCAGCACAAAGACCGAGCATTGTTCTGCCAGGCCATGCGTTTCTCATGGAATGAAATATGCTGCCAGTTTGTCCACGAGGTAATGGATCTAGGGGACACCTCGGCATTCCCAGATATACATGACTAGTCTTTTCATCTTAGTCAAACAGCATTCCCCCCACAGCCCCCCTGTTTTTCTTGAAAGTTTTCTCTCTTGTCGAACTCACAACCTTATGCCGGGTATCAGGATCCGTAATGCAAACAGATCACACTTCTGAAGTGAACAAGACATAAGGCTCAGCGAGGGAGATGTCACCTCTGGGTAGGGTGACCAGATGTCCCAATTTTATAGGGACAATCCCGATTTTTGGGTCTTTTTCTTATCTAGGCTCCTATTACCCCCCAACCCTGTCCCGATTTTTCACATTTGCTGTCTGGTCACCCTACCTCCGGGTGTCCTGCCTTATCTCCATGGCTTTAAGAACATCATTGCCAGTACAGATACAGAAATTATCATCTTAGTGTACATTTCGGAAGGATTATGATGACCAGTGGGCTACTGGCTCTCAACAGATACTTGACGTGCCACCCTTTGCTGGGCGGATATGTATTTACCTAACCCTGGGGATCCCTGTAAAACTTTATGCCTCCCTTGTGCCCTCTGCCAGTGGGCACAAAGCGATTTCTGGGTCATCCCCGTGGCCACCTCCTTCCCTCCTGCCACCCCCGACGGCCATGGCACCATCTGGCTATGCGACCCCCACTGCTGCCCCGTTCCCCCGATGGGCACAGCGCCTTCCAGCCATGTAACGGATCGGTGGGCCTGGCGTGGGCGGCCAGTTGGCGTGAGTTTGGTGACCTCTGACCCTAGCCGCAGTGGTAAAATGGCCAGAGGACCCCATCCCCCCCATAAAACAGGGGGTGGGTTCCCAGCAGGTTGAGGCATGTTTGGGATCGGGGTTCTTCCAAATTCCCCTGCCAGAGGCGTCAGCCTCCCTAAAACTCCCACGGACCGGAAGTCATTCTGCCCTCACTAAAGATGGCGGCCCTCTGCCTTCCGCCCTGAGCCATACCCGACCTGCGGGTCCCTCCCTCAGCCCTTTGGAACGCAGCGTCTTCCCCGCACCGGGGAGGCGAGGGCCCGGCGGAAAGTGCCGAGCGTGCGGCGGAAAGTGCCGAGCCCTGGGTGGGCGGTGCCGAGCGTCTGACGTTAGATGCCGGGCGTCCGGCGTAAAGTGCCGATGCCGTGGCGGAAAAGGGCGAGGCTGGGAGTGGGCGGTGCTTAGACCCGGGACGGAAAGCAGTGAGGTCCAATCCGTCGGCGACGGAAGCAGCCGAAGCGCTTCCGGAAAGTGCCGAAGCCCTTCCGGAAGGAGCCGAGCGGGCCGGCCGTTGCCGACGCACCCGCAGCGGCAGCAGCCTGGGCGGCCCCGCTCCGCTTTCCCCCCCCCGGGCCCGGCAGCAGCGAGCGACTGACCCGGCCCAGCGCCGGGACCCCGCACAGGCGGCGCCGAGCCCCGCCCCCCGGGCCCGCCCGGCCCGGTTCGGTTCGGCTCCGGCCCGGCCGGCAGGATGATCAAGCTGTTCTCGCTGAAGCAGCAGAAGAAGGAGGAGGAATCGGCCGGCGGCACCAAGGGCAGCAGCAAGAAGGCGTCGGCCGCGCAGCTCCGCATCCAGAAAGGTACCGCCCGGCCCAGCCCCCCCCCCCCCCCCCCCCCGCCGTCGCCGGTAGCGCCCGGCCCAGCCCCCCTCCCCCCACCGCCGTCGCCGGTAGCGCCCGGCCCAGGCCCCCCCCGCCCCGTCCCCGGTAGCGCCCGGCCCAGCCCCCCTCCCCCCCCGCCGTCGCCGGTAGCGCCCGGCCCAGCCCCCCTCCCCCCCCGCCGTCGCCGGTAGCGCCCGGCCCAGGCCCCCCCCGCCCCGTCCCCGGTAGCGCCTGGCCCAGGCCCCCCCCGTCCCCGCTACGGCCCAGCCCCTCTCCCCTTCCTCCCCGGTACCGCCCGGCCCAGGGTCCCCCTCCCCGGTCTGGTACCGCCCGGCCCAGATCTCTCTACCCCATCCCGGTACCGCCCGGCCCAGACCCTCGTGCGGAACTGCCCAGCCTATCTCCTCCCCCCCCCCCCCCCCCCCCCCCCCCCCTTTGGTACGGCCCAGTTCAGACCCTCATTGGGAGTAGCTGCGCCAACCCGGATGCTCTGACCCTGGCGATACCCGGCCTGGTACCATCTGGCCTGGCCCAAATCTTGATGGGTACCACGAGATGCAGATCCGCCTCTCCAGCCCAAATTCTCTCTCCACCCGAGCTGGTACCACCCACTCCCAGTATTGTCTGAGCCCAGCCCACTGGTACCATCTGGCCTGGTCCAGATTCCCTGACCACCCTCCGGCCCAGACCCACCTACTGGGACCACTAGGATGGGCCCAAACCCCCACTACTCAGGGCTTCAGCTGGGTTATACCTTTCTGATTGGTACCGCCTAGTTGGGCTGCTAGGGGAGAGACCTGCCCAGACACAAGGGAAAAGTACCAGTTGGTGCAAATCCTGGGGCGATCTGCTGATCCCCCACCCCCCCCTTCAGCGAAAAGGTACCATCTGGCTCAGGCGGGTGCTGGGAGTGGGGTACCAACCAGCCTCCTTCCTCCACACTGTGTCCCCATCCAGAGCCTGTATTGGTGGGCACCCACACTCAGACTCTATGGATGCTTCCCAATGGGGGGAGCACAATGGGGAAGACCCCCCCCCCCTTCCTACCTCCATACTGGCAGGTGGCTACTCCCCAATGGGTGACAGCCCCCCTATGCTGGGGGGGGCGGCATCCCCCGCTCACATATTGGGCAGACCCCCACGTTCTCCTGCCCACTACAGAATCCCATGAGTCCACACACACACACAGATGATCCTCCTGCTGAGGAATGGGGGATCCCCTCTCCCCCAAAGGGGCTTCCTGCTCATCTACCCCCACTGGGACTCTGCTCCTAAGTTCCCTGTAAGCCACGCAGCAGCATATTTAGCGCCACGCAGGTGCTCAGAGAATCTGCCTGGGGAATGGCTGGGGGAGAGGCGCCCTGCCCGCGGACCTGCCGTGCCCGGGATTGCCCCACGGACCTGCTGGGGTGCCCCTACCCTGGTCCAAACCCAGCTGGCCCAGCCTGGACCTGTCGCGGCTGGGGCACCCTCCCTGAACCTAGCCCTGGTCTGGACCAGCAGGGGTTGGGGAAGGGGTGCCTGTCCTACGGCCCCAGCCCTGGAGCTGCCATGGCGGGGAGAGGGGCACCCCCCTCCCGCCCAGATGCTGCTGCGGTGGGAGAGAGCTGGGGGGAGCCCTCTCTCCCTGCTGTAGCCCCAGAGCACTCTCCTGCACTCCAAACCCCTCATCCCCAGCCCCACCCCAAAGCCTACACCCCCAGCCGGAGCCCTCATCCCTGAGCCCCTCATCCCTGGCCCCACCACAGAGCCCGCACCCCCAGCCAGAGCCTGCACCCCCCTGCAGCCCTACCCTCTGCCCCAGCCCTGAGCTCCTTCCCATACTCTGAACCCCTCAGCCCCACCCCTACCACATGAATGTCGTTGTGTGCCAATATGAAGGAGATGCGTCACACATCACCCCCATATTGGTGCACATAACAAAATTCATTCTACACATGGGTGGGAAAAATTAGTGGGAACACTGCTCTGCTCCCCTCCCTCCTTTCTCTGAGAACCACACTCCATGGAGACCTTCCCCAATGGGGCTCACGCTCTTCACTGCTGAGGGTTCGTACAGCCTCCCCAAGATGTACATACTGAGACTCCCCCCCCACACACACGCTGGGGGGGCTCCTCAATGCAACCCGGGGAAGAATATTCACTGGAAGGGTAGGACCAGGTGAGGAGATGGCCAGTGTGGCAGGGCTCAATATGGGGGCTTTCTCGTGGAGGTCCTTGGGCAAATATGTGGGGAGGGTCTCATGGGGTTTCCCTGGTGGGGGGGCCCCCAGTGTGTGTGTGGGGTCTCCTGGGTTCCCCAGCAGGGAAGGAGGAACCCCCAGCGTATGTGGGGGTCTCCTGGGGTTTCCCCGGCGGGAGTGGGAGCCCCACCCAATGGGAGCCCATGTTCACGGGGGTGTGTGCACCCCACTGGGGGCCCCGATGCAAACCCCACCACCCAACAAATCAGACATCCCTACAGGCAGCGCCGGCTGTGCAAGTGTCCGCAAAGGGCAGAAACCTGGGTTCTCCCCACTTCTGGCTGTGCCCAGAAAGATACCAGGGTACATCCCCATCCTCACTGGCTTGTGTCCCAGCCTAGAGCTCCAATCTAGTCTTCCGGAGGTGGCAGGTCAATGCACTTGGCTCCCTTGGCCCCATCGTGAGCTGATGGGGGATCCCAGTCGCGCTCCCGGGACGTACCCGGTGAGGCTCAGCCTATGTCCTGTTGGGAATGCGTGCCCCCTCCCTGGCACGTTTCTGTGCAGTGCTCTTCACCCTGGGCCTGATCCTGCTGAGGCCTCGCCCCCTGAGGGAGAGCAGTCGGAGACCCAGCGCCAGGCTGAGCTGGGACCCAGCCTTACCTCATCCTGTTGTGTGAGTGGGGGCTGTGGGCCGAGTACCTCCTGGGGGCTGCTCTAAATATGGCACTTTCCCCCAACCTGCCCTGAGAGCTAGTGTCCTGACCCCAGCCAGAGTATCATGGACCTCTCCAGTGAAAAGGACTTAGTAGAAGTCCCCCAGGTCTGCCTCCCTCCTGTGGGGGTCCTGGCCAGGCTAGGATTGTCCCACCTAATTTTGCAATGCCCATTTCTGATCCAGAGATCTGCCCCCTAT
The DNA here is from genome assembly GCA_037349315.1 of Chelydra serpentina. Lineage (NCBI taxonomy): Eukaryota > Metazoa > Chordata > Testudines > Chelydridae > Chelydra > Chelydra serpentina. The sequence continues at coordinate 3,184,512 of JBAIAC010000046.1, read as the reverse complement.
GGATGTGTGGTGAGCACTGGGCTCCTGTTGGGGGAGGGATTTGGGGTTATCCTCCGAACTGACCCATCTCTCCCTGCTTCCCTCCTGCCTCCCAGATATTAACGAACTGAATTTGCCGAAAACATGCGAAATAGATTTCTCCGACCAGGACGACCTCCTCAACTTCAAGCTAGTTATCTGCCCTGACGAGGTGAGGGGGGGAGGGAGTCCGGGGTGTGGGTGGGGAGCAGGGAGTCCTGCATGCCAGGACTTGCCTTTCTCTTCGTGCCTCTGGGGAGGCCCCAGCTGTCGCTCAGCTGATGGGCTCAGCCTGTGCCCAGAGTCGGGTTGCTGCTCCCTGCTTGGCGGGCCCAGGGTGCCAGGCTGCAGGGAGCCCAGCTGGTTCTGCAGCAGGCCTGGAGGGGGGGGATGCAGCTGGAAGGCACCTCTGTGTGCATAGGGTGTACGGGGTGCTGGAACCCGAGCCAGTACGCCGGGGAGCGAGATGGGGCAGGGGCTGCAAAAGATTCATGGCTCTGCCCATGCCCCTGCTGTCCCAGATCCAGCCCTGTCGGTGTCCCTCAATCCTGACTAATTCCCTCCCACCCGCTATCCCAGTTCACCCATCACAGCGCTGCCAGCGCCCCTCAACCCCACCCATCGTGCTCCAGACCCCACGATGCCAGCTGAGCCGAATGGCGCGGGGAGGGAGTGTGATCACAGCCCCAAGCTCCTGCATCTCTGGTCCCTTGCACTTGGATCCATGGGGTGGGGCTGAGCCCGGGCCCCATGGGGTGCTCCCCCACCCCCATGAGGATCCCTCCCTCGCTGAAGGTCTTTTCTCTTTCAGGGTTTCTATAAAGGGGGGAAGTTTGTCTTCAGTTTTAAGGTAAGTCCCTTCCCCGCCCCTGGGGTGGATCTCGGTTTGCACAGGAGCTTTGCCTGGGGAGGAAGGAAGGATGATGGGGGCTCTCAGGGCTTCCACATGTTGGACTCTCCTCGCGCTGTGTCTGAGCCAAGGAGGGAGTGTTGGCCCCATGAATCTGGCGTCCCCTGTTCTGGGAGGGAGGAAGGTGCTGTCTGCTCAGGGAGCTGGGGACATGCCCACAGTCCCCCAGAGCTGGCAAGAGGACCCTGCTTGCGCCTTCCTGCTGTGGGGGGGAATCCAGAGCTTCTGTGAGGCGCCAGGGTCAGGGAGTCTGGGCCCAGCTGCTCTGCCGTGGGGGGCCCTTGGGAATAACTCCCCTATTTGTTTGTCTGTCTGCAGGTAGGCCAAGGCTACCCTCATGACCCTCCCAAGGTGAAGTGTGAGACCATGGTGTACCACCCCAACATAGACCTAGAGGGCAACGTCTGCCTAAATATCCTCAGGTAGGGAGTGCCAGGCGGCCCCACTTTTATCGCTGCTACCCCCAGACTGCCCCACCCACACAGATGGGGGGGGGAAGGGGGGAGGAGGATATGGGGTGTGACCTGGTGCCTAGAATGGACCTCACTGAGAATGGACACTCAGGGCAGACTGCAAGAAACAGGGCAGGCACACGCCAAAAACTGGTGGTTATAACTACAATTAGATTCACAACACCAGCTGCAAAAGAGCTGCAGTACCACACTGGTTAATAAGAAGCCAAACACAACCCCCTTTAGGCATTCCAGCCATTGGTTCCCATCCTGACAAACTGGTCTAATATAGTGAGAGGTTACTGAAAACCCAATTTACCAGATGTGAGGTTCCACCAATCCCAAAGGATCAGACGCTTATCACCAGGTCAAAATGTATCTCAGAACTTACCCGGATATCACTCTGTCAGCCAATCCTTAGTAAACTAACTAAGAATTTATTAATAAAAAGAATAGCATTATAAATGGTTAAAAGATCACATACATACAAATGATTGCAAAGTCCTTATATCAGGCTTGTAGCAGTGATGCAATAGACGGCTGGCTTGTAAAGTCTTAGTAACTTTCAAAAGATTTTTCTATTGTTCAAAATGCTCCTCTTAGAAGAAAGAGGCAAACTGGAGATGTCTCAGGTGCCTTTTATATCCTCTGCCATGTGTATGGAAAGTTACTGTCCCAAACAAATCCCACAGCCTGTGTATATGGACAAAGATGGAGTCTGGCACATGTCCACATCACATGCCCTTACATGTTTTACTGAATCACAGGGGTGTCCACTGACTCCTTGCTCTCTGAGGTGTCTTCTGGAAGAGAGTTGATTCTTCTTAATGACCCATCAAGTTTGAATAGTCCATTCACAATGGCCTGGGGAGACTAAATGTTAGCTATCTTGTGGGTGTTACCCTAAGGACAAACGGGAAATCCCCCATGGCCCACCCCTATAGAGCGGGGCAGGGGGGGGGTGGGGAAGGATAGGGGGATCTCTTCCAGTAGCACTGCCCTTTTCCTTACACACAGGTCTTGGGGCAACCCCTTCTCCCATCATCTCCATGATCCCCGTCCCTCTAGTCAGATTCTGATGTGATCCCTACCCCAAAACCTCCACCTTGGTTCTCTCCTCTCCTCCTTCCCCCCCCCCCCCCCCCCCACCCCACATGCCACCTGTCTGGCTCTCCTCCCCAGTCAGAACCTGGGATGATCCCCTACCACCCCAGTGTGGTGTTGCTCCTCTCGTGGGCTTGGATGCAGAGTCCTCACTCACAGCTCTTTTCTGCCCCACAGAGAGGACTGGAAACCTGTACTAACAATAAACTCTATAATTTATGGTCTGCAGTACCTCTTCTTGGTGAGTACCAGGGTGGGGAGGAGGGGGAAAGGTTTCACCTGCACCGTTGCGGGGGGGGGACGGGGACGGGACGACGACATGAGGAGGGGGGGGCAGGAGGTGGTGTCCTCTGCACTGTTCGGGGTGGAGGTAGCCCTGGTGTTTCATCAGGGCTGGGGGGGCCGTGGTTGCTTCCTGCCATGTGTGTTTGGGGGCTGGTCGTGGGGTGCCGGTCTCCTTGCCCCCTTGCAGTTTGGGGGAGCGCTGGGGTGGGGTGATTGCTACCTAGGGTCTCTGGGCAGGCTACGGCACACTCTGGCGGGGGGGGCGTGCCCTCGAAGCCGAGGGAGCCATTGGCAGGGTTACTCTGTGCAAGGGCTGGGGGGGGGTGTTGGCGTGGCGTGCTGAGCTGCCTGCAGTGCCATGCTCCGGTCCGCATGGCCTGCTGCCTGCCAAGGATCCAGGGCTGGCTCTCCTGTGTGTTTCCATCTCTGCAGGTCCCTGGTGCTCTGTTCGGCCCTGCCCAGGGCTCCCTGGCGCAGGCTGGGTGCCCCGTGGCTCTTCCCGCAGGCATGGCTAGTTGCTGTGTCCTTGGGGGGCGGAGCTGCTGCCCGGTCTGGGGCAGCCTGCCAAGAGCCCATCATGCACCATTGGGATGCGGGGTCTCTCCTTTGGCTCAGCTGCTGCGTCGCTGGTGCCGACACAATTGATGGAGCCTTGGGGGTCCCGGAGCTTCCCCTAAAGACTCTGGTCAACCTGATGGGTGCAGAGAGCCGCCCAAAAGGGGACAGGAAGCAACGGGCCGAGCAGCATCTGCCAGCAGCCTGAAATGGCTGAGCTCAGTGGACTGTTAACCCTGAAACTAATGGTGGCAGCTTTAAATGGTAGCATCATGAACTATTTTGCTGCTGGTCTTTTAAGCAGAGGCAGTCAGCAAATGCTCTTCTCCCCACAATCCCTTATCTGTCCCCTTCTTGAGGCAGTTCTACAGTCGATCAAAATACCCAGGGGGAGACTCAGTGGTGTCTAATGTAACATTAAAATACATTCTGCAGATGGAAATCAGTACAGAGTTTCCTGTCTATCCCCCCTCTCTCCGAGGGCCCCCAATCACTGTGGTAGTTGGGTGCCTCACAATCTTCCATGGATTTATCCTCACGCGGCCTTGTGGGACAGGGCTGGGCCATTATACCCATTGTACAGATGGGGCAGTGAGGCATGGAGGTGGCTGGTCACGCAGGGGCAGTGACAGCGCAGGGAAGAGAAGATGCAGCCTTTGGGCCATCCTGCCGCTTGAATCGACAGTAATGGCACGATTTCCAAGGCCCTGCAGAGCGCAAGGGGATTAGGTCTGAACTCTGCCCTGTCGCGTGCATTCCGAGCGGGCGTCAGGATAAAAGTAAAGCTGTTGTCCCATGACATGCTAGCTTGTAAAGACACTGTCTAACTTCCTTAAAAAGAAACCGACGCTTCTCCTGGAGTTTTAAGGCCAGGAAGAGACCATTAGATCTTCTGGTCTGACCTCCCATACAGCGAGGGTTGGCAGACCTCGATTGTTGTTTTTTTGTAATTTCAATCGATCATATTGGGTTTTTTATGCATTTTTTCAATGTTTATCTGTTTAAATGTTTACACTTTTCCAAAATGACGGGGTTTAGGCATTTCTCCCCCATTTTTATTGTTTTAAATTTTCACACGTGCAGGAAATGATTGGGGGTGGGGAGGCAGACAATTATGTAGTGACCGTATACGCTGAGACTGTTAGTTTTATCACTGTTCAAAAACCCAGTTGTCCACATGTCAAATTATACAAAGTAAATAGCCTTAAATCAAACTCCAATGAGTTCTTAAGCAACATTTTTCTTTCTTTGCTTCTCTAAATTTTGATGATCAATGGAAATGTTTTTCATTGGTTGGTGGATGCGTGGTGAAGGTGACGTTTACTAACATTTGCCAATTACAACTGATCCTGCCGAGCCACTAAATTCCATCCTCTCTCTGCTGCACTGAGCCCAATAACTTGGGTTTGGCTAAAGCATCTCCCAGGAAAGGGATCTGGTCTGGATTTGAAGCCATGAGGAGACAGAGAATCTATCATTTCCCTTGGTAGTTGGTTCCAGTGTTTAAATGACCCTCACTGTTAATGTTTTGTGCCTTATTTCTAATTGGAATTTGTCTGGCCTCAGCTTCCAAACCTCCTTGTTCTGCTTTTTCCTATAAATTAGAACCTTTTAGTGTGATGGTTTCGGAGAGGGGGGTCCATGGAAACAGCCTTCAACCTTCCCTGGGCTTGGCCTTGATTCTGAATCTGCACCACAGTGGGTCACACCCAACACTCCCTCTTCCTCAGCAGCTGTTTGGAGCCTGATTCTGGGTGTGAGCCTGGCTAGGAGAACCTTCCTCTTTCAAAGTGACTTGCTAAGTGGTTTAAAAACCAGAAATGGGGCTTGTCCCCTCACACGCATTTACAGTGAATTTTTGAGACTTTCTCCGTGTTTTTCCACCTTTAAAAAGGTTGGGAATGTCAGATCTGGTTTTTCCGGGTGTAGCTGGAAGGTCTATGGGAAGATCTTGGGATGTTTCTTCTGTGGGGGTGCTAACGCTTTAACAGTGCTGTCCTTTCTCCAAAATGGTCATGTGTCATTGGAGTTAAATGAATCTTCAATATTTGACATAACTATGGGTCGTTTGCCACGTTGTGGTAGCCGGGTTGGTCCAGGGTATCAGGGAGACAAGGCAGGTGAGGTAATATCTTTTATTGCAATGGCTCTCAGACTACTGTTCCCCTTTCAGCAGTCTGATTTGTCTTGAGTTCCCCAAGTTTCACCTCACTTAAAAACTACTTGCTTACAAAATCAAATCTAAAAATATAAAAGTCACAGCCAATAGTACTGACAAATTGCTTCCTTTCTCATTTTTACCACACAGTAAAATAAATCAATTGGAATATAAATATTGTACTTACATTTCAGTGTATAGCATATAGAGCAGTATAAACAAGTCATTGTATGAAATTTTAGTTTGTACTGACTTCGCTAGTGCTTTTTAGGTAGCGTGTTGTAAACTAGGCAGATATCTAGATGAGTTGATGTACCCCCTGGAAGACCTCTGCATACCTCCAGGGGTCCATGTACCCCTAGCTGAGAACCATTGCTTTATTGGACCCACTTCTCTGTCGGTGAGAGAGACAAATGTGCGAGCTTACACAGAGCTCTTCTTCAGGTCTGGGAAAGGTTCTCGGGTGTGACAGCTGATTTCAAGGGACCCATTCATAGTGAAGTAGCCCGTTAATAGCTCTGCAGTCATAGGACAAACAAGGGGGGTTAGTGGGTAACAGATTGTTATAGTGAGCCATAAATCCAGTGTCTTTAAGTCCATGATTTTTCGTGTCTAGCAGAGTTATGAATTTAAGCTCCCAGGCTCATCTTTTGAAGGTGTTGCACAGGTTCCCATAGAAGATGAGAACCGAGAGGCCAGATACAGAGTGATCGCTTTGTGAAAAGTCTTTGCCCACAGGTGATAAGGGTGTTCTTGTCTCATTGTTTTTCTGAGCGAGTTCATTAGAGATTGTAGTGATTGTCCTGTTTTGCCCATGTAGCTGTTGGGGTATGTCGTGCACTGGATGAGGGACACCACATGTGATAGGCGTGTGTACAGCCCATGGATCTTGACAAGTGTGTGTGCGCGTGTGGGGGATTGATCCTCCTAGCAGTGAAGATGTAGTTGGAGATTTTGCATCCGTTGTTCTGGGAGGGTCTAGTGCTGCTTTGAGTTGGTGGGAAGCCTGCTTCTGATGGATGTGGGGGGCTGTTTGAAGACCAGGGGAGGGGCTTCGGGAAAGATTTTTCTGCATGTGGTCCCCATCCAGTATGGGTTGTAATTGTTACCTGATATCCCGTATGGGCCCTGGAGTGGTAGGTGACAACCAGGGGTGTGCCATAGGAGTGTCTTTATTAGACACTGAAAGTCAATAAAGACGCTGGATTTATGGCTTATTACAGCAAGTATGACACGCTAACCCTCCTTTGTCCTATGCCTGCAGAGGTGTGTTAAGTGCCCACTTCACCTTGAACGGTCTCTTACAACATCATTAGAGGTAACGCTGCAGGGATTTCAAACAAGCTGACTGTGGCCTGGGCTACATGCAGAGATTGTACCACGGTAACTCCGTCGGTTGGAGGAGTGACGTGTTACCCACGCACTTAGCCTGGCTGCAGTTATACTGGTATAAAGGTGCCTTATTCCACTATAATTGCATCCACTGTCTGTGGTGTACTGCGTTAATTATAGCGGGGTAATTGGTGATGCAACTTTCTGTTTGCATCTGATTCAGAGCTTGACAAAGGAGGTAATTTTACAGGTGGGGAAACCGAGGCACGGACAGGGGCAGTGGCGAACCAGGAATAGAACCCAGGTGTCCTGGTAGCTGGTTCAGTGCTCTGTCCACTAAGTCACAGAGTCTCCTTTGGTTAAAGTGCCTGGAGGTGGGGGAAGCAGCGAGGGGCCCTCGGAAGAGGGGCTAAGGATTGTTTGCAGCTGGTCTCGGGGAAGGACGGTGGGGGTGGCGCGTGACAGGGGGATGCAGCCCTGACTTAGGTGGGAGTGATCAGGGGACGGCCGGCCTCTAACTGTCTCCTCCCCGCCCGCAGGAGCCAAACCCCGAAGACCCCCTGAACAAAGAGGCTGCCGAGGTCCTTCAGAACAACAGACGCCTGTTTGAGCAGAACGTGCAGCGCTCCATGCGGGGCGGCTACATCGGCTCCACCTACTTCGAGCGTTGCCTCAAATAGAACTGACCAGCCGCCCCCACCCCTCCCACGAGGGACTCTGCCAACACCGCTGCCTTCAGCCACCGGGGGGCACGGGAGCCTGGCACTGGCAGGGCCCCCCTTGCTGCTCACGGCCTCTGCCCCTGGCAGCCTTCCCCCCCACTCCTGCCCCTTGGCTAGAGGGGAGGTGTCTGCTGAGGGATGGGCCAGGACTTACATTTGTATCCTCTGCCCCACCCATGCAGCCCCCTCTTCCCTATTGGTCGCTCTCCTGCTGGTTTCCCAGCATGCTCAGGCCCCGAGCAGAGTGCCCTCTAGCCGTGGCCCAGCGTGAGCGCACTGGCTCCTCCCCCTGGCTTCGCAGAGCGCATCTATTTATTAGGCAAGGGGGCTGCAGGGGTGTAGGGCAGGCCGGGGGTGCATGCAGTCCTGCCATGGGGGGCCGGGTCCGCCCTCCCCTTTTACATCCCTCTTGTCTCTGGTTTTTAAAAACAAAGCGCCCTACTTACAGCAAAACGAAGGCTGATTATTCAGTGGGACTGGGCTGGAGGTGGGGCCTGGGCTGATTGAACCCCGCCCCCTTCCGCCCCAGGCCTCACCCCCCAATGAACTGGTTCTTTGCCATGCTGGGGCCTCCTGCCAGCCCCGGGGCCATGAAGCCACTGTACTCTAGCGTGTCGGGTTATTAAAGGGGAATGTTAGCGCACCTCACCGCCCGGGGCCTGTCTGTACCTTATTGCTCCGCCGCCCCCTCCTCCTTTTTAGATGGGGCGGAGGGTCTCCTCGAGGGGCTGCCCACCCAGTTGCCCCAGCAGGGAGCACAGGAGTCCATATCTTCCCCCCCCAGCCTCCCTGCCTTACTTAGCCCCAGCAGCAAGGTGGGCCCCAGCCCATCCACCCAGGCCTCTGGGTTGCTGTGCTGTTTGAAGTGGCTTGTGGGTAAGAAGTGGGGGTTGATCCTCCTGCTCCCCAGCACAGCGGGTAGCTGCTCCCTCTCTGCCCACTTCTGCGGCTGGCTTAGAAACCTCCAAGCCTTGTTAGCGGGCGCAGGCTGCCAAGGGGCTGCCCTAGGCAGCCTGAGAGAAGGGCAGATGTGCAATTGGGGGGTGTAAAGTCATAATATGGGCTGATGAGATGCAACTGCTGCCCCCTCCTGGCTAGGAAGGGAAGGGCTGATCTCAGCTGCTGGGGTGACAGTCAAGTGGCCAAGGTGGGTCCAGCTGCCTGGAAGTGGGGGATGGGCGTCCAACCTCTGGCTGAGTCAGCAGCTGCCTCTTCCCCTGCTGCAGAGCTGGCTGGGGCTCAGTGTGGAGGGAGAATTCCCCCTCAGAAGGAATTGGGGGCAGGCAAAGCTAGGCCTGGTTGCCAGGCCTAAGGCCATGTGAAATGTCTCCCCTGTGTCCCACGGGCTGAGCCATGGTGGCGGGGGGCTCGGTTCTGCATGGAGCAGGGCAGGCGGATGAGACGGCGGGGTGGGGGCTGTGGCAGCAGTGAAGCGTCGCTTTGCTCTCCTGTTATCCCCAGTACGGGGCTGTTAGTGCTGGAGCCCAGCTCGCAAATGAGGTGATTTTCCCCCACCTGGGCTGGGCAGCCCCTTGTCCCAGCAGCACCCCGGCTGGGCCTCAGTGGGCTGGGGCTTCATGGGTGCTAAGGCTGGAAGGGATGCTTGTGATCATCTAGTCCCCTTGCTGGCAGCCCCCAGGCTCTCACCCTGCTATTTCTGCTGCGACACCCCACGACTCCCCTTGCTTCCCACACAACTTCCTCAACTTGAGCTCCTGCTTCTCCCTGCCCCTAAACCACCCCTGCATCGCAGCCCTGTCCCCACATGACCCATTTCAACCCCTGCTCAACCTGTCTCCCAGACTAGCCCCATCCAACCCCCCTAGCCTCTTCCAATGCAGCCCCTGCCCCCACCTCCCTCTCCTGCCCCCAGCCCCTTCTTCCCCTCTGCTCTACCCCGCCCCTCCCTCTGCCCCTGACTGCTATCAGTTCCCTGCCCAACACAGCCCAGCCTCCATGCCCCTGCCCCCACCCACCCCGCTCACCTCTCAGGCCTTCCCCCCGCCCCCAACCCACTGCAGTCTCTCCCCCAGACTCCTATCAGCTCCCTGCCCAATGCACCCCTCCCCCTGCTCCCACCCCACTCACATCCCAGCCCCACCCTGCTCAGCCAGGTGTCCGGTTTTCAATGGGAACTCCTGGTCAAAAAGGGACCCTGGCGGCTCTGGTGAGCACTGCTGACCGGGCCATTAAAAGTCCAGTTGGCGGCACAGTGGGGTTCCCGGAAAGTGGCTGGCATGTCCCTCCGGCTCCTAGGCATAGGGGCGGCCACAGGGCATCCATGCGCTGCTCCCGTTTGCAAGCACCTCCCTGAGCGTTGGCTCCACAGCTCCCAGTGGCTGGAAACCGTGGCCAAGGGGAGCTGAGGGGGCAGCGCCTGTGGGCGGGGGCAGCGTGCCCAGCCCCATGGCTGCCCCACTGCCTAGGAGCTGGGACCCGGAGGGATGTGTCCCCGCTTCCTGGGGGTTGCCTGAGGTTGGGGCCACCCGGAGCCCTCACCCAACTCCTCCCGTGCCCTGAACCCCTCGTTTCTGGAGCCCCCAGCCCAGAGCCTGCCCCCCCCTCCCGCACCCCCACCCACCCTGCCCCAGCCTGGTGAAAGTGAGCGAGGGTGGGGGAGAGCGAGGGAGGGGAGGGTTATGGAGTGAGTGGGGGGCCCCCCGCGGGAAAGGGGCGGGGCCTCGAGAAAGGGGCGGTGTAGGGGGCGGGACTCCCCCCAGCGCCCTGCCCAACCCGCCATCCCCACCCCCGTGTCTCTCCTGCTGGGGGCGGGGCGCTAGAGAGACGCGGGCGGAGCTCAGGGGTGCCCCTCTATCCCGCCTCTCTGTGGTCCGCCGGGAGCGGGGGGGGTCACTCTGGCGGGCGGGGGACGCTCTCTCTATGGTACCCGCGAGGGCGGGGCTCCGCCCACTAGCGTCACCTGACGCCCCGCCTTTCACGTGCTCGGTGACGTCATCGGGGCGAAGGCGGAAGTGCGAGAAGGAAACAAACTAACAAGAGAGCGGCGGCGGCAGGTGAGAGCCGGGGGGGTCTGGGGGGGTCTCCGCACCCGTCATTTCCGTGGGGCGGGCGGGGCCTGTATCGCCTGGGGGCAGCGCTGCCCCCCCGACATGGGGGGGTCCCGCTGGGGGAGTTCGGCCCGGGGCCGCAGGGGAGAGCGGTTGGGAGGTGCGGGGGGATGGGTTGGGGGCAGGGGGGACTGGGTGTAGGGTTAGGGGGCAGGAGGGTTGGTTGTAGGGGGAGGCTGCGTGTAGGAGGGGGAGGAGGGGTGGGGCATGGTGGGGTGGGGTAGGGGGGCTGGGAGGAGGGGTGGGGCATGGTGGGGTGGGGTAGGGGGGCTGGGAGGAGGGGTGGGGCATAGTGGGGTGGGTAGGGGGGCTGGGAGGAGGGCTCTGTGGGGCCCAGCTGGGGGAGGGGGCCGGGGCTGGGTGGATTAATTGAAATCACCTCATGTGACGCCTCTATTGAAATAATTGATTGTAATCAATTTTTCTCTTTAATCAGTTATTTTCCAAAGAAAGGGGCGTTTCTCTCCTCCCCCCCCCCCCCCCCCCCCCCGCGGGTCACTAGACCCATTCACACCTATCCGTTTACAGCTAATAACAGAGCTTGGATGCCGGAAGTGGGACATCTTTGTGCTACCTAGGAGGGTTCCCTATAATTATATACGTTTGTTTAAGTAACTATGTCGCTTAAGAAGCGACAGAGCCCTGTGGCACCTTAGACTAACGGAGTATTGGAGCATAAGCTTTCGTGGGTGAATCCCCACTTCATCGATGCAACGTAATACTCTCAAATTCTTATGAATTAATTGGCCTTTTTCACTGTGTTAGCAAATAGCAAATGCCAAATTGCTTATCTCCTAGAGATTCAAGTGTTCACTGAGGTTTTGTGTCAAGCTGCATTTGGATGGTAGCTGGAGTTTAACTGACCACACAAAACAACATCTAAAATGTACTTTTGTTAACCAAAACAACCCTAAATGTGTTAGATCCATAAACTTCTCATGTCAGAACAGTTTTCGTGTTTACAGCAAAATGATTCGTTATTAACCAGACGGTTTAACTGTCCTCAGTGAATTACATTGATAATTTCCTCCCAGGTTGATTTGAAATATTCAGATGTGCCCAAGTGAAAGTGACTGAGCTTAAGTTCCTACTTGCGTCTCTTGAAAATGAGAGAGTCTCCTAAATAGCTAGCAGCAAATATCTCCAACGGCTGGTGATGGGACGCTACATGAGCAGGGAGTTACTACAGCAAATTCTTTACCAGGTGTCTGGCTGATGGGTCTTGCCCACATGCTCTGGGTCTAATTGATCGGCATATTTGGGGTCTGGAAGGAATTTTCCTCTGGCGCCAGATTGGCAGAGACCCTGGGTGTGTTTTGCCTTCCTCTGCGGCATGGGTCACTTGCAGGGTTAAACTAGTGTAAATGGTAGATTCTCTGTAAAACTTGAAGTTTCTAAATCATGATGTGAGGACTTCAGTAACTCAGGCAGAGGTTAGGGGTCTGTTACAGGAGTGGGTGGGTGAGGTTCTGTGGCCTGCAATGTGCGGGAGGTCAAACTAGATGATCGTGATGGTTCCTTCTGACCTTGAAGTCTGAGTCTATAATTATTTTGGCTGAGCTATTGGGCTGTATTTATAAAGCTTGACCTCAGGCGTTCGATATCCCCCCGCCCCCGCGATTCTGTGTGTCGAAAAACCACCTTGAATGCAATGTTATCGGTAGAGGCTCGTGGATTCAGCGTATTTTCTTTATATTTACGGATTTGAAGAGATTATCATAAGTTTAGGCCTTAACATACTTTGTATTAAATTCAGATTTTGTTTTAAAAAGAAAAACGTATTATAATTTAACTCACAAAATAAAACAAATTCTGGTTTACATCAGATTTTTTTTTTATTTCAGCAAAAATTATTGGTTTTTCTCCAGCTTGGTGTGGGGGCTGGGGGCCTGGAGCACTGATGGGAGCAGGGGGTCTTGGGGGTATGTCCTTCCTACCATAGGGGGGTAGGCCACCAGGGCTGTGCCCTCTCCTGCAGTGGGCTCCATTCCCCTGTGGCAGCGTGTCCAGTCAGAGCAGTGCCCCAAACCCCAGGCCTCACACAGACCTTTCCACCACCTCTAACCTTCTCCTCTTGTCTCTGCAGTTCGCCCTGTCTGTGCACACCTGACTCCAGCGTTTCCCGCCTCCTCTAGCCGTCTCCCCCTGTAAAGAACCTGCTCTCTCCCCTAGGTGAGTACTGTGCTGGCTGGCTGGCCCTGAGCGCCTCCTGGGTTGGGGGTAGTGTTTCCCCTTTATTCTCAGGGGCAGCGCTGGGATCAGCCGTGGCCCCAGTCAATGGGGAGGGGTCTGTGCCCGGCTCGGCTCCTGCAGAGCAGGTTGTCCTATCTGTGGAGGTGTGCGAACGGAGCATGGCGGGGGAGGGTCTCCCTGGGGTGGGGTCCAGGGGGTTCGCTCCCTCCAAAGGAGCTGCCTGCTGCTCTGACACTTCTCCTCCCTTAGAGGCAGCCAGCCCCCTTCACTGTGCCTCCCCTGCCCAAGCTGGAGCGGGGGATCCAGGAGTTGTGCCCTGCCTTGCGGGGTCACCAGGCAGGTCCCTATTGTGTGTGTGCAGCCTGGAGTTGGGTCTGGCCCCTCGCCCAGGAGCTGCTGGACCAGGGAAGGGTCGAGCTGGGCTGGGCCTGACCCCGGGACGGGCACAGCAGTGCCCTGGGTGTGTCATAGAACCTCAGGGTTGGAAGGGACCTCAGGAGGTCATCTAGTCCAACCCCCTGCTCAAAGCAGGACCAACCCCAATTTTTGCCCCATATCCCCAAATGGCCCCCTCAAGGACTGAACACTCAACCCTGGGTTTAGCAGGCCAATGCTCAAACCACTGAGCTATCCCTCCACCCCCCCACTGAGTTATCCCTGTGTCGGGACAGGCTGGGCTGCTGGTGGGAAGTGCACAGAGGTCATGGGGGGGTGCACCCAGAGAAGTGCTGTGGGGGGTGGGGATGAACAGAGGGAGCCCCCTGTGCACCCAAGACAGCCATGGATGATGGAGCCAGCCCCACAGATACTCCTGCCTTGTTACCATTGCATGGCCTGGAGGGGAACAGCCTGGCCCAGCCAGCTTTGCAGGGAAGAGCCTGGTTCCAGAGAACCCAGCTCTGAGCCCCCAAGGGGGTAGAGCTGACCTGCCCCCTGGGTGTGGGGCAGAGACTAGCCCTGATCAGCTGCCTGCCCCACTCACTGTCAGATCCAGAGGATTTGCTCCCCATCTCCCAGCCTGGGCTGGGCTGCTCAGGGGCTCCCCTAGCTGTCCCCCTCCCTGCAAATTCCTGAGCTGCTGCTGTCTCCCACGGCCTCAGGCCGCCCCTTGTCCCGCTCAGGATGGATCTGCTGTTCGGGCGCCGGAAGACGCCGGAGGAGATGCTGCGGCAGAACCAGCGGGCCCTGAACCGGGCCATGCGGGATATGGACCGCGAGCGGCAGAAGCTGGAGACCCAGGAGAAGAAGATCATCGCCGACATCAAGAAGATGGCGAAGCAGGGACAGATGGTGAGTGAGGGGCAGGGCCAGGTGGGAGCATCTCCAGTTTGAGCCCAACCTGTCCCCCTCAGGACGGGGTGAAGTTCATGGGGGGCAGGGGTGTCTCCAGCTGTAACCCCCCCACAGTGGAGGACACAGTGAAGAGCATGGGGAAGGAAGGGTGCATGGGGGCGTTCCTCGCTGTAACCCATCCCCCCGGCAGGACGCGGTGAAGATCATGGCCAAGGACCTGGTGCGAACCCGGCGCTACGTCAAGAAATTCATCATGATGCGAGCAAACATCCAGGCCGTGTCGCTCAAGATTCAGACCCTCAAGTCCAACAACTCCATGGCCCAGGCCATGAAGGGCGTCACCAAGGCCATGGCCACCATGAACAGACAGGTACGTGGGCTTCTGCCAGCAGGGCTGGGCAGCGGGGCAGGAGTGCTGGCCATGGGGAGAGCTCCTGGCTACTCCAGCCTGGCCTCTCCCAGCAGGGGGTGCTGTGGGGTGGGGGTGTTCTGACCCATGGGTGGGGGTCCCTGATTACTTCAGACCCACTTCTTCCGTCAAGGGGTACTGAGGGGAGCAGGGCAGGAGGCTGGCCCCAGTGCGGGGGCGCTCCCGGCTATTTCAGCCTGGCCTCTCCCAGCAGGGGGTGCTGTAGGGCCAGTCCACTCGATTTCCCCAAGGTTGTGACTGTATATTCCCCTCCAGCTGAAGCTGCCCCAGATCCAGAAGATCATGATGGAGTTTGAGAAGCAGTCGGAGATCATGGACATGAAGGAGGAGATGATGAATGACGCCATTGATGACGCCATGGGGGATGAGGATGACGAGGAGGAGAGGTGGGTGGGGGCAGGGCTGGGGGGCCTGGCTGGCTCGGGGAGGCAGGGGGAATGGGGCATGGGGCCTTTGCCCCCTCGTGGCTGCCTGCTCCTATCCGGCCCCAGGATGGGGATCTGGCTGGCTCAGGGGGGTGGGGAATGGGACTCAGAGCCTTTCCCCTCTAGGGGGCACCAGTTCTCATCTGGCCCTGGGGCGGGGGAGACTGGCTGGCTCTGGAGGGGGCAGGGAATGGGACACGAGGCTGGGGTGCTGGACAGCAGGACAGGTGACAGACTGAGCCCCCCAGAGGGGTGCCCCAGGCCGAGCGACACCCTTGGGGTGGGGATGAGCTCACCCAGCTGATGCCCGCTCCAGGAATACACCCAGGGCATTGTCCTGGCACCTTTCCCCGGGTGTGTGGGGATCCAGGCTGCTTGGTATGTGGGGTGCTGGCTCCTCCTCTCCAGCCTGGCTATCTGGGGGCACGGCTCCTTCCTCTCTGGGTGTGTGTGTGGGGGTCCGGCCCCTGTCCCTGCTCTCACCTGCCTGTCTCTGCCCCCCAGCGATGCTGTGGTGTCCCAGGTGCTGGACGAGCTGGGCCTGACCCTGACGGATGAGCTCTCCAGTGAGTATCCCAGCCGTGAGGTGGCGGGGAAGGGCCCTGGCAGGAGGCACTCACAGGCCGGGGGGGGTGGGAGCCAGGTCCCCCTGCAGCTGGGTCAAGGGGCAGCACAGCTGCCGGGGGCACTGGGCAGCCGGGGGCACTGGGCAGCCGGGGGCACTGGGCAGCCGGGGGCACTGGGCAGCCGGGGGCACTGGGCAGCCGGGGGGAGGCCTTTGCTGCCTGACCCTGCCAGTGTCTGGGAGATGGGGGTCTGTGGGGTGCTCTGGGCGGGCTGGCTCCCCGCTTCCTGCTGTCCTGCCCTTGATGGGGGTCTTGCTCAGTGGGGGGACGTGGGGGCTGTGGGGTGCTCCGGGCGGGCTGACCCCCCCCTCCCCGCAGACCTGCCCTCGATGGGGGCCTTGCTCAGTGGGGGGACGTGGGAGCTGTGGGGTGCTCCGGGCGGGCTGACCCCCCCCCTCCTCGCAGACCTGCCCTCGACGGGGGCCTTGCTCAGTGGGGGGACGTGGGGGCTGTGGGGTGCTCCGGGCGGGCTGACCCCCCTCTCCCTGCAGACCTGCCCTCGACGGGGGCCTTGCTCAGTGGGGGGACGTGGGGTGCTCCGGGCGGGCTGACCCCCCTCTCCCCGCAGACCTGCCCTCGACGGGGGCCTCGCTCAGCGTGACGGCCGGGAAGAAGGCCGAGCCCTCCGCGGCGCTGGCGGATGCGGACGCTGACCTGGAGGAGCGGCTGAAGAACCTGCGCCGGGACTGAGGGGCTGGGGCTGCCCCCCTCCCTCCCCACGCCGTGCTGCCCCAGGCACCCCACCCACCGCTGGCCTCTGCTCTCAGCACCCCCGGGGCTGCGACTGCTGCTTCTGCCCTTCTCTGTGTACTTCCCCACAGCCACCCCTCTGCCTATGTGGGGGGACTACGTGGTGGGGTGGAGGGTCCCTGCCAGCTTTGGGGGGCAAGTCCCCCACTGCAGAGTATGGGGGGAGGAGTTGGCTATGGGGCTGATGCTGCTGTCTGGGGGGGGGTGGGGATTATTTCTTTGGGATGGGGGGCTCTTAACCCTTTAGCTTCCAGCTCAAGTACACTACAGGTGGGGGTGGCTTTTCTGCAATGGCCGTCACCCCCAGGAGCTGCCCGCTCAGGCTGGATTCATCCCCCCCACAGAGAGGGGGAGGCTGGCTCTGGGGAGGAGCACAGTGGCAGACGCTGCACCAGCCCAGGGATGTGCGCGTGCTGGTGGTGGTGCGGGGGCTGGGCTTACAGGATGGGGGCAGCTGGGTGCACCCACTAGAGCCTCGATCTGGGGGGCACAGGTTGGGAGCCCCCCCTCCCCCCCCCCAGCACAGAGCTCTCCAGCCTGTGCACAGGGAGGGGGGGCTGTGCTGAGGCCCTCCTGCCTCCATCTGGCTGGCTGGCTTGGGGGGAGGGGTTGTAATAAAGGCTGTAGATTTGTATCCATGGCACTTGCTGGCTGATTCTTGCCCCATGGGGGAGTGGGGAGGCTGACCAGCCACAGCTGGGGGTTGAGGGGGAGCTGTCCTATGTGGATGCCTCCCCCTGGGTTGGAGTGGGGGAGCAGCCATGGGAACCCCCCCCCCCCCCACACACACACACCTGCTCTGAGCACTCTGCCCCTCCTTTGAGGCTGGCCTCCCCCAGGGCATCCTGCAGGCCGCCCCCTCCTCCCCGCCCTGGATGGATCCTTGTTCCTCGGGGAGGTTGATGCCCCTTGCCTAATGCTGGGCAGGAAGGGACTGAGGGGGATGGGTCAAGAGTGGTGGGTGGGCTGAGTGGGAGGTTGGGGGGGGGGCGGCACTGGAGGCATGTTACAGGGGGAGTGCTGAGTGGAGAGGGGGTGGGGGCGGGAGTGTAGGGCTGGTGCTTATTGATCACACACACCCAGCCCGGGTAAAATGATGCCAGTTTATTGCCCTGCCCCCCATCCCCTCCCCATCAGGAGCGGCTGCCCCCTCCACGGCGGGTGGCGTGTCTCAGCTGTGCTTCACCCTCACGGCCCGGCTCCCCCGGGTGATGCTGCGCCCATTGGCCACACCAGCACCTGCAAGAGAGGAGCAACTGCTGAGCCTGGTGGGGGGAGGGGAAAGGCCCTGGGTCCCTTCATGTTCCCCGTCTCTGACTCCCACTTGCCTGGAGCAGCCATCAGGGCCAGGCAACACCCTCTGCCTACCAGGCCCCTGCTCCCCACCGCCCCCAGCCTGGCGCTCCATTTCCAAACTCCCTTCAGCCACAGCGGGGCAAAAATTGACCGTGGGCTGGAAACGCGGAGATGCTCTGCCTCAGAAGGAGCTTGGGATGGAAAATGGGGCAACGAAATACTATAAAGTGTGAGACACGATCTAAAAAAATCCATTTCTGCCCCCAAGCGAGTCTGTGTCAATGCCTGGGAATCCGTCGCCGGAAGCTGGAGATGAACGGTGGTTACTCTGACTACACTGAAATGAGGACTTCGACTGTCCCTTCCTTATCTGCACTTCCACACCATGTGAATGTGAAGCAGGGGGTGTGGATGTGAACGAGGGGGTATAAATATGGTGTAGGGGTGTGTGAGTGTGAACTAGGGAAGGTTGTAGGTGTGAACCAGGGGGTGTAAATTGAACCAGGAATTGTGGATGTGAATTAAGGGGTGTGTATGTGAAGCGGGAGAGGTTGTAGGTGTGAACCAGGGAGTGTGGATGTGAATGATGGGGTGTGGATGTGAAGCAGGGGGTGAGACTGTAGCTGCCTCTTATGATTGAAAAAGTCAAAAGCAAATTGTCCCTTTAACTCAGAAATATTCTTGCAAACCTGCCGCTCGCTCTGTGTGGCCAACGGGACCAGCAGCCATGTGCCAACCCGCTCCAGCATCTGGGTATCTCCAATGCCATCACTGGGGAGATGGTTGCCTGGCAACTGTTGCTGGGGACCTGAACCCACTGGGATGCGGGAGCTGTCCTGCAAGTCCGGGGGTGAGGGGTTGCTTTGGGGAGGCCAAGCCAAATTCAAGCACAGGCTGCTTCGGGGCCGAGAGGAGACTCAGTTGTGGGCATGTGGCTCTGGGCTGGGGCTGCGCCCCTCGGGGGCTGCCCAGGCGGCAGCTGAGCCAAAGCAGGGGTTTAGGGGCATGGTGCAGGGTGGGGGGCACAGCACTGCCTCCCCTGCTAGCCCAGCCCTGGGATCCCCCTGACCTCTCCACGTGGCTGCGGGAGAGGAACTCACCGTGGGGGGGGGGCTGCTAGACCTTGATGCCCAGGGCCCGGAGACATTCGTGATACGATTCCATCAGCTCCTTGCACGACTCCTCCCCGTTCTCCCTTACGCTGTGAAGACATTGGGGGGGGGGGGAGGGGTGTTATTAAATGGGGAGGCTCACTACCTGCCTGGCTCTCTCACATGGGCCCATCTAGCCTAGTATCCTATCCCTTTCCGGACCCCTGGATGGATCAGAGCCATGCGCCCATCTACCCTGGTATCCCTCCCTGACCCCCAGATCAAACCCATGGCCCATCGAGCCCAGTATCCTTTGCGCCCACCTCCCTAAAAGCTGAACCAAGAGGATGGGAAACCGATGAGCCCCCCTGCCCCTTCCAATCTCATCTGTCCCCACCTCCCTCCAGCCAGACCCTTATCTGCAAGGGGTGTGTATGGGGAGAGCTGGTGGTTGGGTTAGATAGACGCACCCCACCCCCTGCAGCCTGTCTGGGGGTCCGGCACGGTGCACATGTGGGGTTGGGGGAGCCGTGGCGCAGGGAGGGCGAAAGGCTCGGGGTGCTGCGCTTGGGCCACGCGAGGGCAGCAGAGGGCTGGCGCTGGGCGAAGCTGGAGATGCCCCATTGCTGGGGCTGGTGGGAATGGGGAGCCGGGCGCTGGAAGGGGTGCTCCACATAGGATCTTATCACCCCGTGCAGCGGGATCCCTCCCTGCACCCCTGTTCCCTGACTGTGAGGTCCTGGGCCATGATCAGGGTGGGGGGGGGGGGCGGAGGGGAGGAGAGGTGAGATCCTACTTCTACCATAATACCCCAAATAAATAATATACAGCGCCTAGCACAGTGGCGTCCTGGGCCATGACTGGAGTTCTTAGGCACCACCGTAATACCCCTAATAAATAATGTACAGCGCCCAGCACCATGGGGGCCATGACTGTGGCTCCCAGGTGCTACCATAATACACCTAATAAATGATAATAATAGTTTAGTGGGTGGCAGTGTGGCCTAGTGGAGAGAGCACAGGACTGGGATTAACCTGCTGGGTGACAGTGGGTAAACCACCCCTGCCTCAGTTTCCCCATCTGTACAATGGGGAATAACCAACCTCCGTAAAGCGCTCTGAGAGCTGCTGGTGGACGGTGCTGAGCGAGTGCTAGGGCTGATAAGAGGGAACCCAGACCTGCAGGTTGGGTGAAGCGGGGGGCAGGCCGGGATCCCTCTCATCCCAAAGCCAGGCTGCTTGGGAGGTGCAGGAAGGGCAGACTCCCCGCCAGTCCGTTAGGGCTGCAGGTTGCAGATAAGGGGCAGCTGCAGAGCTGTGGGGAGGGGGAGGGAGGTCACAGGGCAGGGGCGGGGCGCTGATGAGCCACAATTGCAGGGGGCTGGAGCCTGGCGCCCTTTGGAGCCGATGCAAACGCCCCCTCCCTCACCGCGCCCGCCTCCCCCCCACCCCCCCCAGCCAAGAGCCAGGCTGTGCGGCTAAAGCGAGGGATTGAGCCCCACTATACCACAGGGGTCGTCTGAGGCCCAGAAAACCCGGTGGCTGCTGGTTTGGGGCATGTGTGTGGCACAGTCCCGGGTGGGAATCAGGAGGTATCCAGTTGCCACCACCTCTGGGGCTGGGTGGGTGATGGGCCTGAATTGCCAGGGTCTCGGTTAGTGGTGGGGGAGGGACAGTGAGGGGTTAATGGAGAGTGGGGGGGCCGGGGGAGGGGGAGTGAGGGGTTAGTGGTGGGGGAGGGACAGTGTTTCCACCCCGGTCACTGAGGGGTTAATGCCCGCCATGCGCCCCCTTCCCGGCCTCCCCGTTACTCCTGCCTGGCTGCCCCGGCGGCTCCTTTCTCGGGAGCTAATGAGGCCGGGGCTGAGTCAGCAGCACCGCGCCCTCCTGCCCTGCGGCCGCCCGGCCCACACGCCCCAGCTCTGCTTGGCCCCCCCAGCCCGTACCTGGGGGGGCTGGCGAGGGCTCCAGTCGCTCTGCAGGGGTAGGGGGTGAAGGAGATGTCTCTGCGAGGCACCAGGGGCAGGCGGGGGTGGAAGGGGTGTCCCTGGGGGTCACTGTGGGGGTGGAAGAGGGGTCTCTCGGGGGCACCGTGGGGCAGGTGGGTGTGGAGGGGGTGTCCCTGGAGGGCACTGTGGGGCTGGTGGGGGTGGAAGAGGGGTTTCTCGGGGGCACTGTGGGGCAGGTGGGGGTGGAAGAGGGGTCTCTCGGGGGCACCGTGGGGCAGGTGGGGGTGGAGGGGGTGTCCCTGGAGGGCACTGTGGGGCTGGTGGGGGTGGAAGAGGGGTTTCTCGGGGGCACCGTGGGGCAGGTGGGGGTGGAAGGGATGTCCCTGGAGGGCACTGTGGGGCTGGAGGGGGTGGACGAGGGCTCTCTCGGGGGCACCGTGGGGCAGGTGGGGGTGGAGGGGGTGTCCCTGGGGGTCACTGTGGGGCTGGTGGGGGTGGACGAGGGCTCTCTCGGGGGCACCGTGGGGCAGGTGGGGGTGGAGGGGGTGTCCCTGGAGGGCACTGTGGGGCTGGTGGGGGTGGAAGAGGGGTTTCTCGGGGGGTGGAGGGGGTGTCCCTGGGGGTCACTGTGGGGCTGGTGGGGGTGGAAGAGGGGTCTCTTGGGGGCACCGTGGGGCAAGCCTCCATTCCCTCCCCCTTCTCTGGCATGCCCACTCCCTGCTGCCATGGGAACGGGGTGGCAGAGCCGAATGTAGGTCATCGACGGCCATGCTGGTAGCAGCTTAGCCATGCCCACGTGTCCCGGCGGGTGCCAGCTATGGGGGGCATCTGCCCTGTGGGGCCGTGACTCAGCGCAGCCACCGCGCTGGGGTCGGGGGGTTGCTGACACCGGGGGATGGGGTGGAAGCAGTGTGTGTGTGTGAGAGCAGGAGTGGCTGTGGGTGGGGGCTTGGGGGCCAGGATGCCTGGGTTCAATCCCTGGCTCTGGGAGTGGCGTCTAGTGGTTAGAGCAGGAGGGCTGGCGGCCAGGATGCCTGGGTTCTCTCCCCAGCTCGGGGAGAGGAGGGGATCGATCAGGCAGACAAGCCAGTGAAGGGCCGGACTCCTGGGTTCGATGGTGCCCCCGTCTCCCCTGACCTTGGGTGGAGCTGCGGGGATCAGGCCGGATGGGGGGAGGGCGCAGGGACCTCGCTAACCGCCTCGCACTAATTAACCAGCCTCCTCAGCGCCGCCCGCTCGCTCCCCCGGCCCGGCAGAGCAGATGGTGCCCGTGCTGGGTCACGGCGCGCCCCTGTCGAGCCACATTAGCCGGGCCCGGGAGATGGAAGTTGCTGCCGGGAGAGGCATCGCCCAGCCGGCTCTGCGGCCTGCGTGCCAATGCGGGGTGGGGCGCTGTGGGGCTGAGTGTGGTGGAGCCGGCTGGGGGCACCCCAGGGGGGATGGTGAGGTGTGGCCTGGGCCCGGCCAGGGGGTGGCCGGGGGTCGCGTTCTGCCCGCCGGCTGGATCAGCCCGGCCGTGGGAGACGCGAGCGGGGGATTTATAAATCATAGTAATAACGCCTGGCAGCGCCGCGAGCAAAGCGCCTTACCCTGCGGGGGGGCGGGCGCTCAGCCCCAATTACAACCCAAAGGGGGGGCACGCACATGCCCAAGGTCACACGGGGGCAGAGGTAGGGAGAGAAGCCAGGTGTCTTGGCTCCCAGCCTCCCGCTCTCCACTCCAACCACTAGAACCCTCCCCGAGTTGAGGAGAGAACCCAGGCGTCCTGGCTCCTAGCCCCCGTTCTAACCACTAGACCCCACTCCCCTCCCAGAGCTGTGGGGAGAACCCAGGCGTCCTGGCTCCCTGCCCCCTGTGTTCTAACCACTAGACCCCACTCCCCTTTCAGATGCGGATAGAACCCAGGAGTCCTGGCGTGTCTCCCTGGGGGGTCTCCACTCTTACTGTGGGGCCTGGAGGGGGGCATCCCCATCTGCTGTGCCCCTCCATGCCCTGCGAGGCCCTGGGCCCTGTTACCCCCTCATCTGACGCCCATAGGGTAGGTGTGTCCCTGCTTTAACCCCCCATGGCAGCTTTAGCTGTGGAGTTATTTGGGGGGGTGAGGATCTGGCAATGGGATCTGCTCCCCTGCAGCGGGACGGGTGAGCAGGGCACGGCAGCCCAAGGCCACCTGTGGGGATGGCGTCAACTCTTGGGGGGCGGGGGGGTGAATGGGGACAGGGCATGGCTGGGGGTCAGGGGGGATGGGTGATACAGCCACTGCCCTGAGCTTGTGACCCCGAGGGACTGATTCCGGGGGATGGAAACGCCCTCGGCAACTGCCTGAGTCCCCTGCCGACCCCCACGGAACCCCCTGCCTTACCCCCACTGATTCCGCTGACCCCCTGCCCAACCTCCACTAAGCCCTCAGTCCCTTGCCCCACCCCCACTGAGCCCCCTGCCTCACCCCCACTGATCCCGCTGAGCCCCTGCCCAACCTCCACTGAGCCCCCAGTCCCCTGCCCTGCCCCACCCCCCACTAAGCCCCCTGCCCCATCCCTACTAAGCCCCCTGCCTCTCTGCCCCACCTCCACTGAGCCCCCTGCCCCACCCCCATGGAGCCTCCTGCCCCCTGCCCAACACCCACCGAGCCCCCTGCCCCTCACTGAGCCCCTTGCCAAGCCTCTTGACACACTGAGACCCCTGCCTCCCCCCGTAAATCCCTGGTCCAACCCCTGCTGAGACCCCTGCTCCCTCAGCCCCCTGTCAAACCCTACTGAACTCCCAGCCCCACTGAGCTCCCATCCAACCATCCACTGAGCCCCACCCCCGTCTCTAGTTGACAGTGGGTGTGGGGCGCCAGTAGGGGGTAGGGTGACCAGACAGCAAGTGTGAAAAATCGGGACAGGGGGTGGGGGGTAATAGGAGCCTATACAAGAAAAAGACCCAAAAATCGGGACTGTCCCTATAAAATCGGGACATCTGGTCACCCTAGTAGGGGGTGATAGGACTGACAGCACCTGGGGTGTGTGTGACCCACCCATCCCTATACACACCCCTCCATCCATCCCCATATACCCCTTTCCATCCCCATACACATCCCTCCATCCCCATACACACCCCTCCATTCCCATACACACCCCTCCATCCATCCCCATACATACTCCTTCCTCCCCATATACACCCCTAAATCCATCCCCATACACACCCTGCCATCCATCCCTATACACACCCCACCATCCCTCCGTCCCCATACACACCTCGCTATCCCCATACACACCCTGCCATCCATCCCTATAGACACCCCGACATCCCCATACACCCCCCTCCATCCCTATACACACCCCTCCATCCATCCACATATACACACCCTCCATCTATCCCTCCCCATACACACCCCACCATCCCTATACATGCCCCACCATCTATCCCTATACACAGCCCACCATCCCCATACACCTCCCTCCATCCATCCATCCAACCCCAAATACCCCACTGGGTCTATCACTACCTCCACCTGCCTTCACTCCCCTCCCCGCAAGGCCCCCACAGTCACACCTTGTAACAAGGCACCGCTCCCAGTGCACACCCATGGCACCGGCTCCCCATTCACCCCCCTCATTCACTCCCCTCTGTCAGCCCCCTTCACTAACCCCCCAACCAACCTGTCTATGTCACTACACCTCTCTCTCACGCCCCTCGTGCCCCATATATCTGGGGCTGGATGGGTGGGGCTGGTTGGGGTGGGGTTTGGGCCTGGGACCGCTGGGTGGCCGGGGCTCATTCTCCCGAGTGGAAGGGCCTTTGCCCCACGGAAGCCCCCACGTTCCCTGTGGGGTTGGTCCTGCTGGGAGGGTGCTGGGCTGGCTGCTTCCTGGAGTGTGGGGCTGCCCTGGGGCCACAGAGCTCTTTCCAGGCCGGCCGCCCGAGGCCACGTCCTGCCGTTCCCTTCCGGTCCCTGCACCACATGGCCGGCGCCGAGGGCCCCTCTGCCCATCCCGGCCTGGGGAACCACGGAGCCAGGACCCCACCGGCTCCCACCTGTCTGCCTCACCCTGGCCCCCACCCATCTGCCTCACCTGGGCTGGGCCCCTGCCCCACATACCCCACTGAGACCCCCTGTGCCCAATCCACTGAGACCCCCCTGCCCCACTGAGACCCCTACACCACTGAGCTCCCCATTGAGTTTCCCTACCCAAACCCCACTGAGACCTCCCCTCCCCACTGAGACCCCCTGTGCCCAATCCACTGGGATGCTCTGCCCCACTGAGCCCCCCACTGAGCTTCCCTGCCCCCACCCCACTGAGACCTCCCCTCCCCACTGAGACCCCCTGTGCCAAATCCACTGAGACCCCTACCCCACTGAGCTCCCCTGCCCCACCCAACAGAGCTGCCTGCCCCACTGAGCTCCCAAGTAACCCCCAATGAGTCTCCCCACCCCACTGAGCCCCTCAGCCCCACGAATGCCCTCAACCTCTACCCCACTGATCTCCACCTGCCCCACTGAGTTCCCCACCCCACTGAGTCACCTGCCTCATTAAAACCCTGAACCCTCACCCCACTGAGCCCTCCCTGCCCCACTAAGGCCCCCATCCCCTAACCCCACTGAGCCCCTCTGTCCCACTGAGCCACCTGTGGCCCCACTGACCACAGACCCATTGAGCCCTGCCAGCCCTACCCCTATGAATCCCCCCTGCCCCCACTGCATGGAGCCCCTGACCCCCATTCCCTGCAGCGGCTCCCCATGGATCAGATCAGCAGGGTGCCAGCCCCCGCCCCCAGTAGTGCTCCCCCCCAACCCCGCATCGTGGCAGCTGCGCTGGGACTCACCATTTCTCCACGGCCGCTTTGAGCTCGGCGCAGGGGGGCTGCCCCTCGGGTTCATCGGGGGCCCCCCCCTCGGGGGCCCCCGCTGGGCTGGGGCTGTCGGACATGCTGAGCCGTGTGTCTGTGCGTCCGTCTGGGCGCGGGGCGGGAGCGGTACCCGGGCAGCGGCAGGGGGTGGAGGATCGCGCTCGGGCATTCGAGATATGTCATAACTGCTCCGGGGTTAATGCACAGCAGCTTAGCCTGGGCCAGACGCCTCCCCCCGCGCCCAGCCCTCCCCTCTCACCACTGGCTGAACCTAGCCGGGGAGCCGGGCTGGAGGTTTCATCACCCGACATGATCTTTAATGATTAATCTTTAATTCCTGGAGACTCCAGGACAATCCTGGAGGGTGGCAACCCTAATGGGTCTCTGGGGACCTGCCCCCCAGACACTCCTTCCCCGTCCATGGCCCGGAGGCCACCCCCTACCCCACCCTGGAAACACAGAGCCCAGCAGGCCGCAGATCCCAGCCACGGACTCGCTGGGTTGAAGTGGGGCAGCCTCTGCATTGTGGGAACAGGGACTGATGGTGTTGGGGTGGGGGGGGAGGGGGCTGGACAGGGTACCATCCTCATCAGAGGGTGTGTGTGTTGGTATGTGTGTGTGTCAGTATGTGTGCAGGGGGTGTTGCGGTGTTGTGGAGGGGTTGTGTGAGTGTGTGTGCAGAGGGTATTGGGGTGTGTGTGCACAGAGGGTGTTGCAGTGCTTGTATATGTGTGTGTGTGGTATGTGTGTGTGGGTGTGTGCAGGGAGTGCTGAGTGTGTGTGTATGTGCATAGAGGGTGTTGCGGGGTGTGTGCAGGCAGTGTTGGTGTGGGTGTTGCAGGGGGTGTTGGGGTGTGTGTGGGGGGTGTTGGGATGTGTGTGTAGTGTTGGACTGTGCGTAAGCAGGGGCTCTTGCGGTGTGTGTATGTGCAGGGAGTGTTGTGGGGGGGGTTGTGTGTGTGTGTGTGTGTGTAGGGAATATAGGGGTTTGTGAGCATGTGTGCAGGGAGTGCTTGTGTGTGTGTGCAAGAGGGCATTGTGGTGTGTGTGCAGAGGGTTGGTGTGTGTGTTTGTGTGTGGCAGGGTGTGTGTGCACAAGACCCAAAAATTGTGACTGTCCCTATAAAATCGGGACATCTGGTCACTCTAAGTGCAGGGGGTGTTGGCTTGTGTGTGTGTGTGTAGCAGATTGTTTGCTGTGTGCAGGAGGGTCTAGGCAGTAGGGAAGGCCGGGTTTTGGCGAGTTGTGATGGGGCCCGGATAGCTGTCGGTGAGCTCTGGGGGATTCAGCCCAGCTCACTGCGGATGGGTGGGTCACAGACAGGGCCGTGTGTAGCGGTGGGGCTGCAGGCTCCAGTGGGCTGGGATTTCCTGGCTCAGGGACCCCTCACACCGGGGATCCCTCCCGCACTCCCCAGGGAGCTGCCACCTGCCCCTGTGTCTGACCCTGCGGTGCCTACAGCAGGGTGCCCACCACCGGCCCCCAAACCTAGACCCCTCCCACACCCTACCAGCCCCAACTGTGCCCAATCAGCAAGATTCGGGGCAGGATGACCATGCTGCCCAACGCCACCCCCTCTGCCCTGCTCCCCCCTGCCCTGAATCCCAAGTGGGGCCATGGCACAGGCACGCCGCACCCCAGAGCAGGGCGCAGCAGGGGAGCGATCCTGGCACAGACAGGAAAGGCCTTGGCGCCCCCAGGGCAGAATGAATAGCTGAGTCATTTGGGGATTATGCAACACCGCCAGCCACACGGCCCCAGCTAATGTGGGGTGCAGTGCCCCCAGTGGCCATGCTGGGTACATGCAGTGTGAATGCTAGGTGGTAATGTGGGGTGCAGTGCCCCCAGTGGCCATGCTAGGTACATGCAGTGTGAATGCTAGGTGGTGTTATGGGGTGCAGTGCCCCCAGTGGCCATGCTGGGTACATGCAGTGTGATTGCTAGGTGGTAATGTGGGGTGCAGTGCCCCCAGTGGCCATGCTGGGTACATGCAGTGTGATTGCTAGGTGGTGTTATGGGGTGCAGTGCCCCCAGTGGCCATGCTGGGTACATGCAGTGTGATTGCTAGATGGTAATGTGGGGTGCAGTGCCCCCAGTGGCCATGCTGGGTACATGCAGTGTGATTGCTAGGTGGTAATGTGGGGTGCAGTGCCCCCAGTGGCCATGCTGGGTACATGCAGTGTGATTGCTAGGTGGTAATGTGGGGTGCAGTGCCCCCAGTGGCCATGCTGGGTACATGCAGTGTGAATGCTAGGTGGTGGTGTGTGGTGCAGTGCCCCATAGTGGCTATTTCTGGATACATGCAATGTTAATGCTGTATGTGCTAATGGGGAGCTGCAGTGCCCCCCAGTGGCCATGCTGGGTACAAGCAGTGTGAATGTTTGTGCTAATGAGGAGGGGGCAGCAGTGCCCCCAGTGGTCATGTTGAGTATGTGGCGTGCGAGACACGCTTCACTTGTTCCCTAGTTCTGACCCAGGCCAATGCTCATTCCAGCTGGATTCCCCTGGAAGGGGTCCAGGGCCGGCTCCAGGCACCAGCCCACCAAGCAGGTGCTTGGGGCGACACCTGTGGGCGGGGCGGGGCGGTGCTCAGGGGTTTGTTTGTTTTTTTGTTTAAAAAAACCAAAAACTTTTCTGCTCCGGGCAGTGAGGCGGGACGGAGGGGGATCCGCCCTCCCTGCCGGCGTATGATTTTGGCGGGAGTTGGGGTGTGTGGTTTTTTTTGTTTGGGAGGGCGGCGTTTGGGTTGGTTTTTTTTTTTTGCTTGGGGGGGGGGCGGCAAAAACATTAGAGCCAGCCCTGAAGTGGTCCCAGGGCTGAGGCTGTGGATGCGGGGGGCCGTGTGCCCCCAAACATGGGTGTGAGGCTCAGGATTGAGGCCTTCCGGCTTCACAGTTCTTGATCCACCGACACCACCGCAAGGGGCCATTTATTTCCCAAGCCGTGTGCAACAGCAAGGGAAGCTCGGCCAGCAGGGACACCCTGTGCCTGGCATGGTGTGGGGGGGAGGAGGCGGGGGGTGTCTCACCCAGCCAGGCTAGGCCATGAACCCCTTTGCCAGGGCGAGCACCCGACAGGGACAGGCCCCAGCCCTGCCCCCGAGTGACACGACCCGCCTTGCCCCATTGGCCCCAGTGGGGGCCTGGCTCCCACACGCAGCCTCCCCAGAGCCAGGGCACTGGTTGGGTGCAGATGGGACATGCAGCCCAATGGCTCCCCTGGTGGTTAGAGGCTCCTTGCCTCCCTCTCCTTGGCGGCACGTCCAGGCCATCACCGGCAGGGACGGCACCGGGAGCTCCCAGAGGGTGTGGAGCTGGCGGGGAGCTCAGCCAGGCAGCGTCCTGCCCTCAATGCGGGGTCCACGGCCAGGAGTAGGCTGCCCCGTTCCCCTTCCTCTCCCCTGTGCCCCTGCTCTGCCCCCTGCCTTGCCCAATGCCCCCCTGCTGCCCCTTTACCCCCTGCCCCTGGCCTCCCCTGTGACCCCTGCTCTCCCCCTCCCACCAGAGATACCCTCTCCGCATCCCTCCCGGAGAACCCCTAGCCCTGCTGCTCCACCTCCCTCCCGCCCGCTGGAGACCCCGGCTCCGCCCTGCTTGGCGCCTCGTTCTAACCTGGATGCCAGCCGGCTTCTCCTGCGGGGCCAGAGGAAGGGCGAGGGGCTCAGGAGGGACGGAGGCCTCCGCCCGCTCCCCACTCCCTGCCGGAGATGAAGCAGCCGGAGGCTGCTCCCGTGCGGGGCTGGAGGCTGCCGACCTCACGGCTCTTGCGCCACCATCAAGGAGCCGGTTATTTCTCAAGCCACGATTGTGCCAGCCTGATGGGGGGTGGGAGGGGGGGGGAAGAGGGGGAGTGTCACGCTCAGCCAGGCTGGGCTATAAACCCCCTCCCCAGGGCGAGCACCCGCAGGTCCCAGGCACCAGCACAGCTGCCAAGGGGCATGACCCCTGCCCCATAGTCCCCAGGGGCACCACTTGGGCGCAGAAGGGGTGTACAGACCGGGGTCTCCCCTGATAGCTGTGTGACCCCAAACACCCCCCACCCCGGCTGTGCCTTCAGCCCCTCACTATGGGCCCGTCGCTTGCTGGGCAGCACCTGGAGCCCTGGAAGAACAGGGATCACCGCCCTTGCTGGGATTCTGCAGCTGTCACCGCAGGTTCATAAGGAATTTTCCCCACGTCCTGCGGATACCCCTGAGAATAAGAAGCAGGGGAGCCCACCCCGCGGTGGGATCAGTACTTCCACGCGGGCGCAGCTTTCGAGAAGCCGTGGATCACCAAGAGTGAAGAAACTTTCTGGAAAATCAGACGACGACTCACTCACTCGGCGCCTGAAGATCTGTGCACGATTCTGGGCATCAAAAAGCCACCGGCCAGCCCTCACTGCCTGCTGCCAGAACCAGTCACCCGCACGCTGCTCAGCCCGCCGGGAACCCCGGAGCCTCTGCTGAGGAAATGCTGGAGTCAGCCAGTGGGCAGCTGGCCGAGTCTGTAACAGCATTTGGCCAAGACCCCAGTTCCTGCTCGACCTCTGTGGCGGGTGTCTTCACCTGGGGGCTCCCGGAACCGTATATGGGGCATGTGACTCGCCTGAGGGATCGACCGACGCGAGCCTCGGGTCGCCTGAACCAGCAGGACGAAGCCCGATGTGGGCGACGCTCAGCCACTGAGCATGGGTCGGGATTGTGGCTGGCAGGGAAAAGGCGACATTGCTGGTGACTGGCGGTCGCAGCCGTATGTCCCAGGGCACCCACCCGTGTAGCAGATGTGCCCTGAGGGCTGTCACGGCCCTGCCAGAACTTTCATAGAATCATAGAATATCAGGGTTGGAAGGGACCTTAGGAGGTCATCTAGTCCAACCCCCTTGTTCAAAGCAGGACCAATCCCCAATTTTTGCCCCATATCCCCAAATGGCCCCCTCAAGGACTGAACTCACAACCCTGGGTTTAGCAGGCCAATGCTCAAACCACTGAGCTATCCCTCTCCACCGGAATCATCGGTGACCTGCGGGACAAGGATTGTTTCCCGACGAGGATCTTGCCCCAAAGCCTGAACTCCCCTGTCCTACGTGTCGGACACTCTCCCATCACCCCCTGCTCCCCACCACCTGCCAGAGACACCCGCTCCTCATCTGCTCCGGAAACCCCCTTGTCCTGCCCTCCTGCCTGGCTGGGAACCCCCGCTTTGCCCTGCTCCTCATTCTAACCCGGATCCCGGCCAGATTCCCCATGGGTCACAGGGCTGGGGGGTTCCTTCACCCCCGGAGGAAGGGTGAGGGGACTGGGAGGAAGGCCTAAGGGAAGGCAAAGCAAAGGGCACTGAGGGCCCTCGGGGCTCCAGATGACTCTGCCCCCAGCCCTGAGCAGCAAACAGCTGCAGCGCAGGATATGTTGGGTCGCACATGGCGCTGTCACTGGCCGGTTCTAGGCTCTCAGGGCTCCAGCCTGGGTCAGGGGATGTTTGCTCCCTGGGAGAATGAAATACACTTGGAGGGTGGTTTTAAGAACATCAGAAACTGCCACAGGAGCCCCCGGGGATCATCAGCCCGGTGTGAGCTTTGGTCCATCACCCCACAGGCCTGAGTGTTACCACTTGAGCTCCAGGGGCAAGCTGGAGCTTTTATGCGGAGCCACCCCAAGAGAGGGACGTGACACACAGTTGGCCCCGGGACACACAGCGATTTGCTGGAGAGCTGAAGACTACTGGAGACTGGGGCTCCTCGATTCGTCCGCTGGCTCTGGGAGGGGACTGTGACTGTGGTTAAAGGGAGGTGAATAACAGCACATCTCTGTGGCACATTCCCTGTGAAAGGCTGTGTCTGAGACTGGGGTCTGCCCTCTAGAGAGCTGGGTTCTCCTCCCACTTTTGCCTGAAGTGGCCTTGTGCAGCTGATCTGGAGATGGTTAGGGGCTCATAGCTGCCCCCCAGCCAGGACTGAGATACAGGGCCCTGCTATTTACCAAGGTCTATGATGTGCGCTAGAGAGCGGACATGGGAGCAGAGCTCCTGGCTCCCAGCCCAGTGCACCTTCACCTTAACTACGATGTACTTGGAATGGAGGGAATCTTTCTCTGGGCAGACACAACATGGGCTTGGAGGAGCACATGTGTCACCTGTGGGGGCAGAATTAGCCCTGCAGACTCTTCATCCTCTAACAGGGCCGGCTCTAACTTTTTTGCCGCCCCAAGCAAAAAACAAACAAAAAAACCCGAGCGCTGCACCCCCAAGCAAAAAAACCTCCCAAAACCTGAAGGCTGCCCCAAGATTGGACGCCCCTTTGAAGGTGCCGGCCCAAGCACGTGCTTGGCCGGCTGGTGCCTGGAGCTGGCCCTGTCCTCTAAGTATCAGGGGGTAGCCATGTTAGTCTGTATCCACAGAAACAACGAGGAGTCCAGTGGCACCTTAAAGACTAACAGATTTATTTGGGCATAAGCTTTCGTGGGTAAAAAACCCACTTCTTCAGATGCATGGAGTGAAAATTACAGATACAGGCAGAAATATATATTGGCACATGAAGAGAAAGGAGTTACTTTACAAGTGGAGAACCTGTGTTGACATGGCCAATTCAATCAGGGTGGATGTGGTCCACTCCCAATAATTGATGAGGACGTATCAATACCAAGAGAGGGAAAATTACTTTTGTAGTGAGCCAGCCACGCCCAGTCCCAAGGGGGCTGGGGCAGACGGGGGATGGGATGGGAGGTGGCGAGGGGTGGGGAACATGGGGTGGGGGATGGGAGGTGGTGAGGGGTGGGGAACATGGGGTGGGGGATGGGAGGTGGCGAGGGGCGGGGAAGATGGGGTGGGGGATGGGAAGTGGCAAGGGCCAGGCAGACTCCAGGCTGGAGCGTTGGTCCCATCCGGGTGGGGTTGGTTTGCCTTACACTGGGGGTGATGGGGTGAAGTTGCCAATTCCCTGCCTCAAGAGCAAGGGCCATAAAGCTTCAGACCATCCTGGGGCCTCACATCTCTGTCCGTGTGTCTGGCACCCACGGCTCTGTCCATGTGTCCAGCTCTCTCCCATCCCGTCCCGCTGGCTACAGACAGCTAGGGACGGGGCAGGAGGCCGAATACGCCCATCTGTCTCAGCAAGATCGGGGTGCCGCTGTCTGTGCTAGCAGAAACGAAATGGGATGTTGGGCAGGTCCCAGCGGGTGCCAATCGGCCCCAAACCATTGGAGTGAATGGGGCAGGTCCAAGCGGGTGCCAATCGGCCCCAAACCATTGGAGTGAATGGGGCAGGTCCCAGCGGGTGCCAATCGGCCCCAAACCATTGGAGTGAATGGGGCAGGTCCAAGCGGGCGCCAATCAGCCCTGACGTCAGTGGAGCTGCTCCAGCTGGGAATCCTCACTCCAAGGTCACCCCAGGCTGGGGAGAGGTTCTAGGTTGCAGCTTAAAGCACACTCGGGGTGGGGTGCGGTGGAGGTTCTAGACTGGAGTCCAACACTTGCTCAGGGAAGCGGCAGAGGTTGTAGACTGAAGCACAGAGGTTGCTAAGAAGTGAGGGAGCAGGTTTCTCACCTCTGCCTAGTTCCCAGAGATGTCACCCCTTTGGCTGAAGGATACACAGATGTCCAGGAGTCCTGGCCTCTTGTGTCTGCCCAGTCATGGATAACCCCATGGGGTTCTTTCCCCTTCTTTTTATAGCCCTGAAAATCTTTGCAATGTGTTCTTTGCAAAGTGGGCCCAGCCAAAGTTTCTCCCTCCTGCAGAGGCCAGACTGTCTTCTCCCCGGTTTGGTAGCTTGATGACTTTGTTTATCTTAGATGTAAATGGACCATCATTGTCTCTGCCTGAGGAGCAGGCTGGCCAGAGAAGCAAAAGCCCGTTCCTTACTCTAGGGCTTATTCATTGCTTGCCAAACACATCTGAGGAACATCATTCCAGCCCCTCTTTGTAACTCTTTGTACACACCCCATGCAATGATTTTCGGGACCAGCGTGTTGCCCGTTTGTACGTGACGCCGGTTAGCTGCAGATTCTGCCAGGTGTGTGAGGTGTAGTGAGTACGCCAGGCCTGACGGGCACTGCTGACCCACTGCAGTGCCTCCCCGATGGGCCTCTGTGTCACCGGGCCCCGTTGTGCCAGGCGCTGCACTGAACCCGACCGAGGTCAGGGCCCCGTCGCTGCACAGACACATAGTGAGAGCCAGTCCCTGCCGCAAAGAGCTCACAGTCTAACTGGCCTACGGGCAGGAGAGGCGACAGGCACAGAAAGGGGAAGTG
This sequence comes from Chelydra serpentina, assembly GCA_037349315.1. Classification (NCBI taxonomy): domain Eukaryota; kingdom Metazoa; phylum Chordata; order Testudines; family Chelydridae; genus Chelydra; species Chelydra serpentina. The sequence continues at coordinate 3,150,800 of JBAIAC010000046.1, read as the reverse complement.
ACTTGCCCAAGGTCCCCAGCAGGGAACCCAGGAGTCCTGGCTCTGAATGCAGTGACTTAACCACTGCACCACACGGCCCCCTCCCCTCTCTCTGTCTCCCCAGTACTGGCTGGCAATTCCATGGCTCTCTGCGCCTTCCCGTTCACCTACCAGAACCGGACCTACCTGGGCTGCACGGCAGACGGGGACGCCAGTGGGAGGCCCTGGTGTTCTCTGACCAGAAACTATGATGTGGACCAGAAACGCACGTACTGTCTGGACTCAGGTAGGGGCCGGGGAGGAGCAGGGCAGAGCTACATGGGACTTTGCTGCCTGGCTGGGCCTATGGGGATCCAACATCCTCTAGGGCTGGTCGGCCCCCGGCAGCCCCACTGTAGCCTCGGACACTTGGCCGGGGTGTCCATAGGCATGAGATGCCCAGCGCTGAGTTCAGTAGAGTTTCTGCTCTGAACTGCAGTTGGCATCTTGCATGGACGGGTGGCCCAGTGGTTACGTACGAGCCTGGGACTTGGTCACTAGGAGATGAATTCCCTGCTCTGCCGCAGCCTTCCTGTGCAACCCTGGAGAGGTCACATAGCAGCTCTGTGCCTCAGTTTCCCCACCCATGTAATGAGGATAATTGTCCTGCCTCACAGGGAGTTAGGAGGGTAAATACCTTGTGAGCTGTGGCAATGGGGCCAGAGCAGTATGGTGAATAGATAGACTGGAAATTGCAACTGGGGAGTGTCACATCCCAGGGCATTTGGGTGGCTGAGAACTGAGCTGTTAAACACAACAGGCCTTGGGGGTGGGGTGGAAAAAAACCCGCAGCTGTTTCCCTATTGTTCCTGTTTTGTAAGGTGAAAATGGGCCGACTTTGGAGGGGGGCGGTTCCCCCAAAAGTTTTTGCAAAATGTTTTCATCAGAACGTTCCCAGGAACGGTTCTCGACATTTGCCCTATCGCACGTGGCCACTAGGGGGGTCTCCTGGGCACAGAGGGGTGGGGGTGAGGGTGTCACTCCAGGGGAGCGGGGCTGATTGACACCCGCAGGGGCTCTGGCCCTGGCTATGCAATACCTCTGCTTCTCCCCACGCCAAGCGGGTAGGGTGACCAGACAGCAAGTGTGAAAAATTGGGACAGGGGGTGGGGGGTAATAGGAGCCTAGATAAGAAAAAGACCCAAAAATCGGGACCATCCCTATAAAATCGGGACATCTGGTCACCCTACAAGGGGTGCGAATTGAACACAGACATGGCTCCGGCCTGCAGGGACCCCAGTCCCCGATTGCAGCCCCTCCCCACACCGCGCGGATGATGCCATGAGGTGGGGACCTGGGGGCCCAGCCTTCAGGGACCTCACTTTGCCCCCTGCTGCCCCACAGCCCCAGGCAGGATCCCTCCACTCCCTGGGCAAAGCCCCAGCGAGCGTGACGGGTCCAGACTCTGGGCCCCGATCCTGCGCTTGGGGAATCGGCGCAGGTCAGTGGGAGTCACTGGGGCGAGGAACATTGACCCAGCCCAGGAGCGATGGCGAGTGAACGGGGTTCGCTGGGAATGAGACCCCGTCCCTGAGACTGCAGAGAGCAAGGTCCTTGCTCAGAGGTTCAGGGGGCCCCTATGGGGGCACAATTCCCTATTGTATCCAGTGGGGGGCACCATTCCCTAGGACAGGAGTTCCCAAACTTTCCCCCCTAGCTAAGGAAACTGAAAACCATCCACGTGTGTTCAAAAGCCGTGTGAAAAAGTGCAGTTCCCGTTATCACCACACGGGTGCAGCCGAGCTCCGGGACTCTCGCATCCTTCTGACAGTGCCCACAAACTTTGCCCAGTGAAACCTGGGGGTGCTGCAGCTCCCGCTGCACCCCTAGTTCCTAAGCCTGGGACACCCTGGCCGGGGGCTCCTATCATGCGCCGGGTTCCAGCTGCTAGTCCCGGCTGGGCTGGGACGGGGCGGGGCGGGACTCCCTCTTCCCCTGTGCGACTGCTCCGGGAGCCGGGTCAGACCCACCCGTGGGAACCTGCCCTGGCTGCAGGATGCTTCACGGCCTCCTCCCCGGCCAGGCTGCCATTTCCCCTGCGGCCGGCCCTCCCTCCCACAGCCTCAGCCCCATCACCTGCAAGTCAGGGCTCTCAGGAAATCACTAGCACCACCATAGCGTGGCACGAAACAGACTTCCCGTCCTGCAAAACTATTGGAGATTGCTAAACAATGTCCTCACCCACACTGGGATGAGATTGAGATCTGTCCATTTTCCCCAAAAGCCAGAGACAAAGAGGGACATCGAAGGAGAAACCCAGCCGCCCCTAAATAGTGCACTCACCTGGGATGTACAAAACCCACCTTCAAGCCTCTTCTCCAGCTCATTTAGAGGAGCGATTTGAACCTGCATCATTCACATCATTAGTAGTTCCCCGCTCATGTGATATGTGGGAGATGCAGGATCCAGCCTCCCTGCTCCAATTACTCGACAATGACTGAGCATCAGTGGAACAGCTTCAAAAGGAGAGACTGAGGGAGTCTCACACCAGATTGTCCCATAGCAGATTGGGTACAGCACTTGAGAGCTGGCAGATCGCAGCTCAAATCCCTTCTGCCCTGCAGGTGAAGGGGGGACCTCAACCAGTGGTTTCCTATAACCTAGGTCGGTACCCTAACCCAGGGCTGGTGCAAGGAAGTTTCGCGCCCTAGGCAAAACTTCCTTGCACCATCCCTGCACCCCCAGGTAACGCCGCTTCCCCCCTGTGGCAGCCAGCTCCCTCCACGGCTCCCCACCCCCCCGTGGGGCAGCTCGGCTCTCCCACCTGCGGACCGTGGCAGCCTCCCCCCCCAGCCTGTGGTGCCCCCCAGCTCCCGGCTCAGCCACGGAGCCGGGAGGCAGCCGCCCACCGCCCCCCAAATCCTCGCGCCCTAGGCAACCGCCTAAGGTCGCCTAGTGGGCGTGCCGGCCCTGCCCTAACCCCTGGGATAAAAGCTATGAGGATGTCCTCCTTCTACCCCAGCGGCTATTTTGTTTGAGTGACCTAATCTAATAGGCAGCCTCTGAGCACACCTACCCAATTGGGGCCCTGCACACAACATAGGTGGTCAGCTGCCTGTCTTCGCCAGGTCTGTGAAGCGCTCTCAGGATTATGCCAGAGATCAGCACCAGGAGGCCTAGAGGGAAGCTGTAGTGCACATGCCCAGAGGCATGAACATAGATGCAGAGGGAAGTACATTTGGGGAGGTGGGATAGCTCAGTGGTTTGAGCATTGGTCTGCTAAACCCAGGATTGTGAGTTCAATACTTGAGGGGGCTATTTAGGACTCTGGGGCAAAAATCTGTCAGGGGACAGTACTTGGTCCTGCTAGCGAAGGCAGGGGACTAGACTCGATGACCTTTCAAGGTCCTTCCAGCTCTAAGAGATAGACATATCTCCATATATTATTAACTTTTCCTGTAGAAACTTAAGAGCTGAGTGAGTTTAGGCACCTGCATGATTTGGTGGTGAGGATGGAAAGGGGCGCAGTACATCACAGTGGTGCTGAAACCAGGACTTATATGTCTACAATAGGGACTTCGGCACCTAACTTCTTTTTGTGCAGTCAGGGCTAACACACTCAGGGTACGTCTACACTACAGAATTAGGTCGAAATTATAGAAGTCGATATTTTAAAACCCGAATTTATGGAATCGATTGTGTGAGTCTCCACTAAAGAGCATTAAGACCATGAGGTCGATGGACTGTGTCCACAGTATCGGGGCTAGCGTCGACTTTCGGAGCGTTGCATTGCGGGTACCTATCCCACAGTTCCCGCAGTCTCCGCCACCCATTGGAATTCTGGGTTGCGATCCCAAAGCCTGATGGGGCAGAAAACATTGTCGCTGGTGGTTCTGGGTACATGTCGTCAAGCCATCCCCCGTCCCTCCCTCCCTCCGTGAAAGCAATCTTTTTTGCCCCCTTTTTCCGGGGTTTCCGGGTTTGCTACGGCAAGCATGGAGCCTGCTCAGCTCACAATTACCGTACATCTCCAGCGTGCGCCTGGACATTAGGTCTAGTGGGGATTCAGTTGCACTATAATACGGGCAGAGGGATAGCTCAGCGGTCTGAGCGTTGGCCTGCTAAACCAGGAGTTGTGAGTTCAATCCTTGAAGGGGCCAGGAGATGATGATGGCTATCAAGCATATTGTACCATCTGCAGCTAGAAGGAAATGAGCCTAACCCTTGCTCCCCCCTCCCTCCGTGAAAGCAACTGAGGAGGGAGCCAAAAATCCTTTTGTGCCTTTTTTCATGCGGGCGCCATATTGCTGACACCATTGTTATCCACCCGCCGCTTCTGCTCCCACTCTGCTGTCCTGCAAACACTATACCAGGGAAAGCATGGAGCCCGATCAGATCACCGCGGCTGTTATCGCCATTATGAACACCACGCGCATTGTCCAGGAGTATATGGAGAACGAGAACCAGGAGCTGCTACAGCTACAGCAGGCGAGGAGGCGACGGCAGCGCCCTGAGGACAGTGATGAGGACATGGAGACAGACCTCTCTCAAAAAAGGCCCCCCCGCAATGTGGACATCATGGTGGTAATGGGGCAGGTTCATGCCATGGAACGCCGATTCTGGGCCCGGGAAACAAGCACAGACTGGTGGGACCACATAGTGCTGCAGGTCTGGGACGATCAGCAATGGCTGCAAAACTTTCGCATGCGTAAGGGCACTTTCATGGAACTTTGTGAGTTGCTTTCCCCTGCCCTGAAGCACCAGAACACCAAGATGAGAGCAGCCCTCACAGTAGAGAAGCGACTGGCGATAGCCCTGTGGAAGCTTGCAACGCCAGACAGCTACCGGTCAGTTGCGAATCAATTCGGAGTGGGAAAATCTACAGTGGGGGCTGTTGTGATGCAAGTAGCCAAGGCGATCACAGAGCTGCTGGTACCAAGGGTTGTGAGTCTGGGAAATGTGCAGCTCATACTGGATGGCTTTGCAGCAATGGGGTTCCCGAACTGTGGAGGGGCGATAGACGGAACCCATATCCCTGTCTTGGCACCGGACCACCAAGCCAGCGAGTACATAAACCGAAAGGGTTACTTTTCAATAGTGCTGCAAGCACTGGTGGATCACAAGGGGCGTTTCACCAACATCAACGTGGGATGGCCGGGAAAGGTACATGACGCTCGCATCTTCAGGAACTCTGGTCTGTTTCAGCTGCTGCGGCAAGGGACTTTCTTCCCAGACCAGAAAATAACCATTGGGGATGTTGAGATGCCTATAGTTATCCTTGGGGACCCAGCCTACCCCTTAATGCCATGGCTCATGAAGCCATACACAGGAATCCTGGACAGTAGTCAGGACCTTTTCAACTACAGGCTGAGCAAGTGCAGAATGGTGGTGGAATGTGCATTTGGACTTTTAAAGGCTTGCTGGCGAAGTTTATTGACTAGGTTAGATCTCAGCGAAACCAATATTCCCATTATTATTACTGCTTGCTGTGCGCTCCACAATATCTGTGAGAGTAAGAGGGAGACGTTTATGGTGGGGTGGGAGGTTGAGGCAAATCACCTGGCCGCTGGTTATGCGCAGCCAGACACCAGGGCTATTACAAGAGTACAGCAGGGTGCGTTGCGCATCAGGGAAGCTTTGAAAACCAGTTTCATGAATGGCCAGGATGCTGTGTGAAAGTTCTGTTTTTCCCCATTTACCCAAACCTCCCTGCCCTCCCCCCTCGGTCACCGCTTGCAGAGGCAATAAAGTCATTGTTGCTTAAAAAATCATGCATTCTTTATTAATTCGTCAAATAGAGGGAAATATCGGGTTAACTGCCACGGTCGCCCGGGATGGGTGGTGGAGGAAAGGAAGCACCAGGATAGGTGGTGGAAGAGAGGATGAGGGAAGGACAAGGACACACAGCACTTTAAAACGTATTGAATGCCAGCCTTTTGTTGCTTGGACAGTTCTCTTGGCTTGAGTGGTTGGGTGCACGGATGCCGCCCAAACGCGTTCTTGGGCGTCTCGGGGATGAGGTTATGGGACTCGGGGAGGAGGGCTGTTGGTTACACAGGGGCTGTAGCGGTGGTCTGGGCTCAGGCGGCCTTTCCTGAACCCTACGCCTTTCCTCAGCCATAAGCCGGAGGATTTCCGTTTGATCCTCCAGTAGCCTCAGAATTGCATCCTGCCTTCTCTCAGCATGCTGATGCCACCTACTCTCTTCAGCACGCCACCTCTCCTCACGATCAAATTGTGCCTTTCTGGACTCCGACAGTGTCTGCCTCCACGCATTCTGCTGGGCAGCTTCAGTGTGGGAGGACTGCATGAGCTCTGAGAACATATCATCTCGAGTCCTTTTTTTTTTACTTCTAATCTTCGCTAGCCTCTGGGACGGTGATGAAAGGGGTGGCGTTGAAACATTTGCAGCTGCGGGAGGAAACAAACGGGAGAGGAGTAGTTTAAAAGACACATATTTAGAGAGCGATGCTTCAAACATTACATAGCACATGTGCATTTGGTCCAAGGTTGCACTTTGCCTGTTATATTGAGGGTCTGCCGGTTTGGTGTGAGAGATCACACAAGCAGGTCTGGCGGGCAACAGAATTCGGCTTGCAGGCAGCCATGGTAAGCCACAGTCTATAGGCTTCTTTAACCTTCATAACATGTGGGAATGGTTTCAAACAGCAACCCCCTCATTTCCCATAACAAACAGCCGTTGGGTTGGCCATTTAAAACGGGTTGGCAATTGAAAAGGGAGGGGCGGCGGTTTTCGGGTTAACGTGCAGCGCGAACCTAATCGACACCCCCCCACACACACACACCCAAGATGTTCGCTGTTTCCCCTCCCCACACCGTGTGGGTCACAGCGGGGAAGATTTCCGTTCAGCCACAAGCAAACAGCCCAGCAGGGACGGACCCCTCTGAATACCCCCTTAATAAAATTCCCCTATTTCAACCAGGTGACCATGAATGATATCACTCTTCTGAGGATAATACAGAGAGATAAAGAACGGATGTTGCTTGAATGCCAGCAAACACCGGGACCATACGCTGCCATGCTTTGCAAAGCAATGATTCCAGACTACATGTTACTGGCCTGGCGTGGTAGAGTGTGTTACCAAGGAGCACAGGATAAGGCTGCCCTCCCCAGAAACCTTTTGCACAGGGTTTGGGAGTACATCCAGGAGATCTTTCTGGAGATGTCCCCGGAGGATTTCCGCTCCATCCCCGAACATGTTAACAGACTTTTCCAGTAGCTGTAGCTGTACTGGCCGCGAATTAATCATTAAACACGCTTGCTTATAAAACATGTATTAATTTAACAGAGGTACACTCACCAGAGGTCCCTTCTCCTGCATCAAGCACGCCTTGGGTGGGTTCGTAGGGTACTGGCTCCAGGGTGACAAAGAGTTCCTGGCTGTCGGGGAAAAGGGCTTCTCCGCTTCCTTGCTGTGTCTGTGCGCTATTTTCAGCATCATTATCATCATCTTCCTCATCCTGAACATGCTCCTCGGTGGTTTCTGATGATCCACATACGGAGTCATACTACATGGGTGGGTCAGTGCTGGCTGCACACCCTAGAATGGCATGCAGCTCATCATAGAAGCGGCATGTCTGGGGCTCTGACCCAGAGCGGCTGTTTGCATTTCTGGTTCTTTGGTAGGCTTGCCTGAGCTCCTTAATTTTAACGCAACACTGTTGCGCATCCCGCTTGTAGCCTCTGTCCTGCATGCCCTTGGAGACTTTGGCATATGTATTGGCGTTTCTTCTTTTGGACCGTAGCTCTGCTAGCACGGTTTCGTCTCCCCATACAGCGATCAGATCGCGTATCTCACACTCGGTCCATGCTGGAGCTCGTCTTCGGTTCTGGGACTCCATCATGGTCTGCTGATGAGATCTGCACTCTCCTGCAGCTCACCATGCTGGCCAAACAGGAAATGAAATTCAAAAGTTCACGGGGCTTTTCCTGTGTACCTGGGCAGAGCATTCGAGCTCAGACTGCTGTCCAGAGTGGTCAAATGGTGCACTGTGGGATAGATCCAGGATGCCAATACCATCAAATTGCGTCCACACTAAGCCTAGTTCGATTCTGCAATATCGTTTTAAGCGCTAATCCCCTCGTTGGGGGTGGAATGGCGAGATCGATTTTAAGAGCCCTAGAAGTCGATGTTAATGGCTTCGTCGTGTGGACGGGTGCACGGATCAATCGATATAATGCTAATAAATTCGACCTAAACTCGTAGTGTAGACCAGGGCTGAGATCACATTCGAGCTTGGCTGCCTGCTTCTTTTGGAAGGAAAATTGCTTTCATTTTTACTATTGTATTTGGTTAATAAATAACTACATCCATTTTTAAAACTGAAAGTACAAACTTCAACTGCAAGGAAAAATATCCGTGAAAACTGAATAATTCCTGAAAGCCACAATCCATGTACAGTACAGAGCAGAACATAGAACTCTGGTATGCAGGTAAGAAATCAGTTTAGCAAAAAATGATCATAGAGAGAGAGATTATTGTGCGTCTAGCTGCCTAATTTAATTGGGAAATTACAGTCAGATTCTTGATCTGAAAGAACATGGTGGATAACTGACTACCATTTTCAGGTATTTTTGAGCATACTTTGAACAGTTTTAGGTTTACACGCCACAGAATTTAAGACATTCCTCTCTACTAGAGAGATTTAAGCAGGGTGGTTAGAAGGAAGTTGTTTCAAGAAAAGGAAGTTTTTGACAATCATTTACTCTTAATAGAACGGGCTTATTAATTTAATTGTGATTTTGATGCTCAGAACATGTGAAAAGGTATCCAGCCTTTATCCTTTTGGAGAAATGGATTTGAAGGATGAGACAGAGATATGTTCGACCTTCTTTACACTTTGAGGCCAGATCCTCAGTTGGTGTAAACTGACGTAGCCCCAGTGATCTAAGTTAAGACTCTGACCCATGTAACATTACTACATTTTCTTAACTATTGTTTGCTTTGTTCAGCACCTCGGCAGAACTCTGAACCTCTGTAACAAACTTGATTTGGACGTGGTTTTTGAGCAACAAACAGAGAGGTCAGTCAATAGCAATAAGGATTACAGCATTGTTCGCTAATGTATTGCTCTTTCTTGTACAGCAATAACACTGAAACATATTGTGATTGCCTTACAAGGGCCTGGGAGAACCTCATAATACCTGCCCCAGCATGTTGCCTTTTGAGAAGTTTGTTGACGTATTGGTGTTTTATAATACTAATAATGTGTTTTGAATGTCTGCCCAGCAATGGATTCCTTATTCCCGTGGATGACAGCTATTCAGACACTGACTTTTCTACAGACACCCTACTTGATAAGAGGTAAACAAAGTTCTTTGTTACATTTATTTTAATGAGTTAATTAATCATTGCCAGGGTGAGGAAAAAAATCACAGGCATCAACAATCTAAGGTTTCAATATTTTTAATAGTGTCTAACATTTTCATTTGTCAGTGCAATGCAGCTCACTTCTTTGTTCACCCCAGTGTGCAGAGAAATGGATCAACTCTACTGCCATATGCAATTCCAGCACAGAATATTCACTGACCAATGTCTTTCACGGGATGCTCCCAATCCCCCAACACTCGGTGAAACTCCTAAATCTAATCTGAGGCAAAGAAGTTTATTTGCCATCAGCCAAGCACCAAGCTACCCAATAAAAGTGTAAGATTCATCTGCATCTATCATACACAGGTCCACATGGGTTTCGCGGTGAAACATCTGTTCACTGATCAGTGAGAAATTATTTCAGAGGTTAAGACCTGAAGGTTGTAAATCCTGTTTCTGATTAATCTGGTTTATTAGTTAGGGCACAATAGTGAGTGTTTAGAAAATCTGGGTTCTATTCTTGACTTGCCTATTGACTCCCTTTGTGACTTCGGGCAGGTCAACTCATCTTTCTCTGCCTTGGATTCCTTCGCTGTACCATTGGGGTACTAATATTAACTCAGCTTTCTACAGCTTTTGTGCCTGAGAAAATGCAGCCCAAGTCCAAACATCTACACTGCAATTAAACTGCCCCTTAGCCTGAGCCCCACAAGCCCGAGTCAGCTGATGCGGACCAGCCACGGGTGTCTAACTGCAATGTAGATGTGCCTGTTAGACAGAGCCGTAACTAGGAATTTCTGCATCCGAGGCAGGGGCGCAGAAATTCCTAGGGGCTCTTACCCTCCGCCGAATTGCCGCCAAAGCCGCAGCACCGGCGGACCTCCCGCAGGTGAGTGGAAAGCGGCTTCGGCGGCAGTTCGGCGGAGGCTATTTTTAGCAGCCGCCGAAGCCGCTTCCGCTTACCTGCGGGTGGTCCGCCGGTGTGTGTGCAGGAGGCCCCACTCCGCCGAATTGCCGCCGAAGCCGCGGCACCGGCGGACCTCCCGCAGGCAAGCGGAAGCGGCTTTGGTGGCAGGGCGGAAGTGCTGCTGCCTGCCGCCGAAGCCGCTTCCGCTTACCTGCGGGAGGTCCGCCAGTGCCGCTGCCGGCTTCGGCGGCAATTCGGCAGAGGGGGCCTCCTGCACGCACACCGGCGGACCACCCGCAGGTAAGCTGGGGCGGCTTCGGCAGCGGGGGAGGACGGGCGCGCCCCTGGCAGCAGGCTTTTATGCTCCTGCCAGAGGCACTCGCCTCGCCCTCGTTACGGCCCTGCTGTTAGAGGGCATTCCTTTTACCCTCTCTCCTGGTTCTTGTCACACAGACAGAAAGCAGAAGACCAGCAGTCCGAAGTGCAGGCAATGCAATGTTTATTGGTGTTAGTTTCCAGCAAGCATGTATACCATAACTCTGACGCCGCAGAGACTTGTTTCCCAGTGTCCCGACTCCCCCGTCCTAAGCAGGCATCATTATACCTGAAATGCAGGCCCACAGTCCCACCCCTTACAATTTATGGTCATGTTCCATTTTGGGGGGGTCTTGGGCCTTTGTCCCACCTTTTTTGTACCCTATGGGAGGGGTAAGGAGTGAGGTTGTACTATGGTCAGGGGCAGGCATTTCTCTGGCCTTTTAGTGTTTTACCTTCCCCCCAATCTCCCCTTGCCCCTCCTGACTGGTTGCTTGACCTTGCCTTGAGATAGGAGTTGAGGCAGTCTTCAAGTGTGCGCTCGTATATCATACTCCCACCGTGCCCAGTAACACGTTAACTGCTCTTATCTGTTCCCATTATACGATAGGCAGAAGCAACATGCACAGTGTCTTTGTCCTTTGTTCACACACATTAGTAAGAATGGGTGTGTATCAAAAAATCCAACAGGCAAGCAAAACTCAAAATACAGGCCTGGATTCTACATTGGCACCAGGACTCCTAACAGTGCCCTTAGGAAGCTCTCAGCCCCTGGGGTGCTCTAGGGACCTTGTCAGCAACTCGCAGGGCTAGGAATGTGCATCACCCCAGGAGTGCCTGAAGAGGCTGTTTCACCTCTGGGGCACTTTGCAAGGATTGCTGGCTCCTGCACAGCAGGAGGGAGGCCCATTCCTGCGTATGGGAATGTGGGATCATGGGCGCTTGGCAGAACTGTAGCTGATCCGGCTGAACTGGGTAAAGTTCTTCAGAACTCTAGTGAACTTCGCAGGGATAATAAGAGTCCACGTGGTGCCTAAAATCACAGCCTGAAGCACCAATTAGATTATCCCGTTCAACATTTAAAAACTGAAAATACAGCTGTAAAATTCAGGGCAGGAACCTTGTCACCATCTCATTTCACCTCAGGCTGCTTCTACATCATAAAGTTCATTCGTTGATTAATGATCTGAAACAGAGAAAATGTCTGTCTGTATCTATCTACAGGGGAGTATAAAATCATTCACCCTGAATCGCCAGTTATTGGATTCCTTGGCGAAGACGTTACCCTCCCTTGCCAGGTGACAGCCACGAGTATCCCTGGGGACATCGCTCTCCACTGGAGACTTGTTCGGCCCCAGGAAAATATAGATGTGAGTTCTTATAACAGAGGAAACAAAGAAGAAAAACAGGATGAGAGATACCAGGGTCGAACGGAGTTCTTTCAACATGAAATGAACACAGGAAACATGTCTCTAAAGCTGAAGAATGTCCAGGCTTCTGATGCAGGGAATTACATGTGCCGAGTGGTTTCTGAGAACTGGTATGATGAGGTGGTGATTGAACTGCATGTGACAGGTCAGTGAAGGTAATATTCAATCGTTTATTACCAGATATTTTGTTACTGAGAGAAGGAGCTCAATTAAGCCTTTCTGCAGCTCTTTTTTAGTCCACAGAATTTCACCAGGAATGAGAAGAGCTGTGAGAATGATTTGTGGTTTCTGAGAATAGACACAAAAATATTGAAGCCCTAGAAAGCCTGCCTCACAGGCTTCTTTAGTCTGTGAAGATCAATCTTTTTAGTTTAACAAAGAGAAGTTTAAGAGGTGGTTTGTTTAGAATTACCTGCACGGGGAAGAGATTTCATATACGAGAAGGCTTTTTTGTCACACAGACAAACGCAAAACAAGATCCAGTGCCTTAAATTTAAGGTCAGCAAAGTTCAAATTGGAAATATGGTTCAAATTTTTAAAATCAAGGGTAATTAACCTTTGGAAGAGATTACAAAGGTATTTGGTCAATTTGGTCAATCCCTTTTATATGAAAATTGGATATCTTTCCAAAAGATACCACCACAAGCCACTGGTCTCAACCCAGAACCAAACAGGTTAAATCTATGTCCTGCATTGTAAAAGAAGTCAGACATAATGGTCCCTTCTGGCCTTAAAAACTATAGACTTGGCCTCAAATGCTTATTAGCAAGATTGTCTAGTGAACCCACTCACTCAGCAATTCGGTTCACTTAACCTCTTAGCCACAAGTGAGTAAGAGAGAGAGTGTGTCCACACAGGATTTCACTTCTCTTATAGATTCTGAAATGTTATCAAGGAAAATAAGTTTTCTTGAGGTACCACTGACTGCAGTGCACTTTGAGGCACAAAATCTTTATTTGAACTTGATGATTGATGAGCATTAGCCTGCTAAACCCAGGGTTGTGAGTTCAATCCTTGAGGGGGCCATTTAGGGATCTGGGGCAAAAATCTGTCAACAGTACTTGGTCCTGCTAGTGAAGGCAGGGGACTGGACTCGATGACCTTCAAGGTCCTTCCAGTTGTATGAGGTAGGCATATCTCCATATATTATATTATGATGAAAGCTCCTCAGATTTACATGAGGGGAGAAACCTGTACAAAAGGTCAGTGGGAAAGAGAGGCTGGGAATTTCCCTCTAATGAAAAGGTCAGTTCCCAAATTATGATGGACCTCACAAGCTGCCTTTGTACACAAGGCGCTGTCTGTGGGGGAATTCCCCCGATTCTGGTCTGTTTGTGCAAGGCATGAAAAGTTGGGTTTTTTTAACTCTGTTTTTGTAGCTAGGGGTGGTGAGTCTTCCATTTTCCTGGACGGTTATGCGGGTCAGGGGATCGGCCTCACCTGCAGGTCGGAGGGATGGTTCCCTGAGCCCCAACTGCTCTGGCTAGACAGTAAAGGACAAAGCCGAACAGAGAAACAGACCACTATCAACACAAAGACTCCTGCTGGAACCTACACTATTGAAAGTTCCATTAATATAGAACCAGGATCAGACAATGAAATTTTCTGCAAAATAATCAACAACGTGCTAAAGACAGCGAGCAAGTCCAGAGTCCTGATTTCAGGTGAGTGCACACTGCGGTCAGTGACTTTAAGGAACAATAAAGAGGCTGCTTGGTTAATGAGATGGGTCCCGTTTTTCACTCTCCTTTGTGGTAAGAAATAAATGCCCAGTTTGTCTGAGCTAGTGGATGGAGCACTGGGTTAGGATTTAGGAGGCCTGAGTTCTATTCCTCAATGTGCTGCTCAGTGACACTGGACATATCCATTCCCTGTTCTGTGCCTCAGTTTCCCCATAAATGGGGATAATGATACTGGCCTCCTTTGTACAATGTTTTGAGATCTACCATTGAAATGCCTGCTATATGAACTAGGAGTTATCTTCTTTTAAACACTTGCCTGTCAGTTTCCACTAAAAACCCATTTTGATAAAGCTGTGTTAAAACTTTTAAAAAAATCATAAATGTGCACAAGTACATTATTAAGAATGTTCTTTCTGCACTATGATCCCGGGTTCTAATGGCTTTCATTGCACATGAATATGTAACACAGTTGCATGGCATTTTCAATCTTACTAAATATATGGAAAATTCTGTCTCATTCAGTGTACTGGTTCATCCTGGAAAAAAGGGCAGAGTTAAGGTGGTATATATAACTTTTATTTTGGCCTCTCCTGATTCTTGTGTGCTTCATTTCCAACATTAACATTCCTTTACCTTTTTGTTATTATTTAATGCTTATTGGGAAGATTTTACAGCCCTTACTCATGCTTTGTAGTACTCACCCAGGTGAGTTGTCCCGTTTATGTCTGTTGAGCACAGGGATTCTGTATTGGGTTCAAGCCCCGCTACTGACTTGCATTATCACGTCAGAGAATTTGCTCAACTTCTCTCACTTTCCACACCTCAAGAGGGGGGTAATAATACTTATTCCATCGACTTCATATGATTGTTGAAAGGGTTAATTAATGTCAGTACATACATATACATGACTCACATAAATTAACCTGAGTTACTCCATTTCGTTGGCCTTATAAGTTCCAAGATGTTTCTTAAGAATTAGGGGAATGTTCTGACATTTTCATATATTTTTCAGATGTTTTCTTCCCGACCACCTCCCCTTGGATGGCTGTTTTCCTGGTCATTTTATTCCTTAGCATAGCCCTTATTGCTGCTGTATCTTATAAACTGAAAAGTAAGTATTTCTGTGTATGTTATTTTAACAAATATGTGAAAATGTTAAAACATGATATGGAAGTCTTTAACTATAAAAAAAAGAAAAAGAAACAAAAACTGAAATTAGAACAGGTTGGACAAAACCCTGTCAGGGATGGTCTAGGCCAGTGGTTCCCAAACTGGGGTTCGTGAACCCCTGGGGGTTCGCGAAATGTTACAGGGGGTTCTTGGGAAAAAATCCCCTAATGGCGGACAGAGCTGTCCCTAGGGACTTCCAAGAGCTAAGCAGATCAAAGCAAGTATATCTATCACATTGAGGAGATTTAAACTTCACATTCCTTACAAGAAATGGAAAGGGAGGTGGATATTTTTTTGCTGTTTTTAAAATTAAATAGGCAGCTTTGTTGTAACGTGTGTTGTTTGCCTCGACTGCTCAAGACCCGAATGCTTGTGTAGAAGGAACTTTTTGAGTTGGCTTCTTAAATACCGTTTTCATAATGTAATAAAAATACTGTCATGATAAATAATCATTAATAATAAATAGGGTGTAATAAGCATGTCATAAAAACAAATTTTATATTTCCAAGATCACTGCTTTTATCATTCATACTCAGCTAAAGGAGAAAATCCCTGGAAATGTTCATTTTTAGGAAGGGGTTCGCGAGACTTGACATTTTAGTGAAAGGGCTTCACAGGTTGTTAAAGTTTGGGAACCACTGGTCTAGGCTTATGTGGCTTACTAAGGCCACATTCAGAAAATTAAATATAAGGGTCTGTAAATTATATTTCATTATCAGACAGGTCCCTTGTTCTGACAAAAGAATGTGTAAGTTCCTCACATATAAATACATTCAAGGCCAAAGGAGACACCAATGGATGGTTCAGGATTACAGATTTAGCATTCATGCCAGTGACTGTTTCCATCAAAATTATTCTAGGATGAAAGTGTCTCATTTTCAAAAAGGATTTTACTTTTTTTCAGATAACAATGACACAACATCTCGCTCGGGTAAGTAACTTGGCAAGTGAAAGCAAGTTTATATGAACATATTCTATATCTTAATTTTGACATAGTCCCAGAGAGCCTGTGGAATCCCCATCGTTGGAGGGTTTTTTAGAACAGGTTGGACAAAACCCTGTCAGGGATGGTCTCAGTTTACTTGGTCCTGCCTCTGTGCAGGCCGTGGGACTTGATGACCTCTTGAGGTCCCTTCCAGCCCTACATTTCTATGAATCTCTGATTTTAGAAGAAAAGTTTAACATAGCAGTTGCTGTGCTGATCTGAGAAGCTGTTTACAAATTACAGGAGATGGGTGGGTTTGTTCTGTGCCTATGTTATGTTATGGCTGTGTGCTTTTAATGTTTGCAGTAGGCATTCAGGTGATGTAATGGGAGTTAGGATCTATTTTGGGGTATTGACCAACAGTGACTATTGCCATTGGTGGCTCATCAGAAAAGTTTGTTTCCTTCTGTCATAAACAGATCTTGTCATCCAAATACTGTGACAGGGTCAGGCCAGATCATAGAATCATAGAATCATAGAATCTCAGGGTTGGAAGGGACCTCAGGAGGTCATCTAGTCCAACCCCCTGCTCAAAGCAGGACCAACCCCAACTAGATCATCCCAGCCAGGGCTTTGTCAAGCCTGACCTTAAAAACCTCCAAGGAAGGAGACTCCACCACCTCCCTAGGTAACCCATTCCAGTGCTTCACCACCCTACTAGTGAAAAAGTTTTTCCTAATATCCAACCTAAACCTCCCCCTCTGCAACTTGAGACCATTACTCCTTGTTCTGTCATCTTCTACCACTGAGAACAGTCTAGATCCATCCTCTTTGGAACCCCCTTTTAGGTAGTTGAAAGCAGCTATCAAATCCCCCCTCACTCTTCTCTTCTGCAGGCTAAACAATCTCAGTTCCCTCAGCCTCTCCTCATAAGTCATGTGCTCCAGCCCCCTAATCATTTTTGTTGCCCTCCGTTGGACTCTTTCCAATTTATCCACATCCTTCTTGTAGTGTGGGGCCCAAAACTGGACACAGTACTCCAAATGAGGCCTCACCAGTGCCGAATAGAGGGGAATAATCACGTCCCTCGATCTGCTGGAAATGCCCCTACTTATACAGCCCAAAATGCCGTTAGCCTTCTTGGCAACAAGGGCACACTGTTGACTCATATTCAGCTTTTCGTCCACTGTAACCCCTAGGTCCTTTTCTGCAGAACTGCTGCCCAGCCATTCGGTCCCTAGTCTGTAGCAGATGGCTACAGGAGAGTGTTAGAAGGCAGATATATTAGTCCCAGATTAAGCAGGTCCATTTTCCCTGGGTAAGGTAACAGGGGCAGTTCCAGAACAAGAAGGAACTTGCTGGAACAAATTCAGGCAGGCAGGCTAATTAGGACACCTGGAGCTGATTAAGAAGCTGCTAGAATCAATTAGGGCAGGCTGGCTAATCAGGGCACCTGAGTTTAAAAAGGACCTCCCTTCAGTTTGTGGCATGCGTGTGAGGAGCTGGGAGCAAGAGGCACTAGGAACTGAGAGTAAGAGGGCGTACTACTGGACGATACTG
Organism: Chelydra serpentina; assembly: GCA_037349315.1. Classification (NCBI taxonomy): domain Eukaryota; kingdom Metazoa; phylum Chordata; order Testudines; family Chelydridae; genus Chelydra; species Chelydra serpentina. The sequence goes on along the minus strand of JBAIAC010000046.1, from coordinate 3,133,521 downwards.
TGGTGAGGATAAAGAAGGTGTTGGGAGGAGTCCATGGGGAAGTAGTTCAGGGAGTTGTAGCTGTTGCACAGCTGTTCCAGGAGACACTCTAAACAACTGCAATCCACAGGGCCCTGGGCTGGAACCCGGAGTAGAGGGCGGGCCCGGGTTCCCCCCCAAAACTCCCAACTCCTGATCAGACACAGGAGGAGTTGATCTAGACTGTGGGTTCCACCAGAGGCGAAGAACTCTGGGCTGTTTCCCGACCCACATGGTGGATCAGCAGGGACTGCAGGGATTGTTCTCCTTCCTTTTCCCCATGCTGGCCAGTGATGACATTATCTGAGTGAACAGCAGATTTGAGCCATGAAAGTGGCCAAACCGAGGGCTGCCGTGAATCTCTGAGGTGAGCAAATCTGCAAATAAGCGCAGGACCCACCAAGATAGAGGAGGAACTTTGTCACAATACATAATATGCAGGCTCGCATTCTGCCCTAAATTCCTCTATGGGCATTGTGATGGGTTGGATCACAGAAACCCCCTTGGGGCTGCTAACTGATGTGCCAAGAATACTTCTGCCCCTGCGTTCCCTGCCCTCCCAGCTTGGGACTTCAGTGCCCTGCCTGGTTTGAGCCAGATCCGCTAGCCTGCTGCAGAATCATAGAATCTCAGGGTTGGAAGGGACCTCAGGAGGTCATCTAGTCCAACCCCCTGCTCAAAGCAGGACCAACCCCAACTAAATCATCCCAGCCAGGGCTTTGTCAAGCCTGACCTTAAAAACCCAGGTCTGAACCACGTCCCCTAACAGCTGTAGGCTTAATTGAAAGCAGCTTAAGAAGTGTTCCTGTCTTTAACACTCAGATGCTCAACTCCCAATGGGGTCCAAACCCCAAATAAATCCGTTTTACTCTGTATAAAGCGTATACAGGGTAAACTCATACATTGTTTGCCCTCTATAACACAGAGGTGCACAGCTGTTTGCCCCCCCCAGGTATTAATACATACTCTGGGTTAATTAATAAGTAAAAAGTGATTTTATTAAATACAGAAAGTAGGATTTAATTCCTACTTTAGTTCCAAGTAACAGCAGACAGAACAAAGTGAATTACCAAGCAAAATAAAATAAAACATGCAAGTCTATGCCTAATACAGTGAGAAGACTGAATAGAGAGAAAACCTCACCCTCAGAGGTGTTCCAGTAAGTTTCCTTTTACAGACTAGTCTCCTTCTAGTATGGATCCAGCAATCACTCTCACTCCTGGTAATTACTGTCCTTTGTTCCAATTTCTTTCAAGTATCCTTGGGGGTGGAGAGGCTCTCTCTTGAGCCAGCTGAAGACAAAATGGAGGGGTCTCCCAGGGGTTTAAATAGACTCTCTCTTGTGGGTGGACACCCCTCCCTCCCCCTGTGTAGATTTCCAGCTATAAGATGGAGTTTTGGAGTCACATGGGCAAGTCACATGTCCATGCATGACTCAGAACTTACAGGTAGCAGCCTTGGTTCATATGCTACCTTGAATGTCCTCATAGACTTATGCGGATTGGAGACTTCCAAAATCCATTGTCCATTAAGTGCCTCTTGATGGGGCACTTAACTTGGAAATTCCTTTCTAAAGAAGCTGGCCAAATGCCTTACCTAGGGCTTGTCTTCACTACCCGCCGGATCGGCGGGTAGCAATCGATCTATCGGGGATCGATTTTTCGCGTCTCGTTAAGACGCGATTAATCGATCCCCGATCGCGCTCCCCGTCGGCTCCGGAAATCCACGTCATCGAGCGGCGCAAGCGGAGTCGACGGGGGAGCTGCAGCGATCGACTCGCCGCCGTCCTCATGGTCAGGTAAGTCGATTACGATACGCCGACTTCAGCTACGTTATTCACGTAGCTGAAGCTGCGTATCGTAGATCGACCCCCCTTCCCTAGTGTAGCCCTGGGCTAAGGCTATTTAAAATCAAACAAGTATACTGCCAATATTCATAACTTTGACTACAACAATGACACATGCATACAAATGGGATGAATAGCTTCAGTAGATCATAACCTTTACATAGATATGTTACATGGCATATGTAGCATAAAACATATTCCAGTTATGTCATATATAGACATTCATAAGCATATTTCCCTAAAGCATTATGGGGTGCCCCGTCACAGGCATCCCTTGGCATTGTTCCAGAATCATTAACAGATGTAAAATGGGGTTGTTCATGTACATGCAGAAATCACTTACATTTCCCAATATACACTGGGTAAAGGATAAAATGGAAGGCCTTTTATAACACAGGCACTGAAAACAGGAGTGATTGCCTCCTGCTGTTTGCCTGAGAATTATGATTGGTCATAATGGATTTGCTCTTGATCCACAAGGTTCATTCAGGACTAGGACAAGAGCTGGAGTTTTTTAACAAGCTGGGTGAGAATCTAGCTCCTCTGATCACTCATTTTGCTTCTGGGTGTTCATGGGGCCTCCTAGAAATTTCAGCATCCCATAATATTTATCTGGTAAAAAAATCTTCTTCCTCAATTAAAGTTTCACTTTAATCTTCTTCAGCAGATTGTAGGAGTCATGATCGGTCCCATTTATTTCACTTCACCGACACTTAATTGTTTTGGATTCCTTTTATTTTTCAGCTCTTCCAAAACTTCAGTCTGATGCCCCTCTTTTCCCACCCCCAATCATTGTACCAGTTGGTATCTGATCCTGTTCACTGATGGTTTTGTTTGGCTCACTCAGAAGCTGTCCTGTAAAGTCAGAGGATGTGGGTTTGGGGGTGTGCTGAGGCAAGGGGCCTCTACAAACATCCTGACATTTTCACAGATGACGAGTCATCCGCTGCTTTATGTGGTCAGATTCTCTGCATAATCAGTGCACTGGCAGAAACCATCTTCCAATACAGTGAACGAGGAGATAATCTTCAAGTGAAACAATCCGTTTCCTGTCTCCTAAAGCAGGTTTTTCCTATATGGAGAGAATCTGGTCCAGTATTTTAAAGCTGTTTTGTGGTTGAAATAAGGCTTTGGGAAACTTATAAGTAATTAACATCGCAATGTGATTCCATGTATTTGCAGTAAATGAGAAGAAAACAATGGAAGAAGGTAAATATATTTTTGATGTGATTTAACATAAGGTGTTAGGAATATTTCCATATGAATCCAATTCACGAAGACTGTATTACATAGCATGCTGACATTTTCCAAAACATTCATCACAGAGGTATCAGTCCTTACCCAGGTAAAGGAATCACTGAGGACTGGGACCTTTGTTAATATAAGAATCTCTGAATCTATCTGTCACTATGGAATTACTCCAGGGCTATTCACCACTAAAGACCCACATATGCCCTCGAAATAAAGCTTAAATGAGATTTAGGCTATGTACACACTACAGTTTAGGTTGGTAAGTTATCCCAGAATCATAGAATCATAGAATCTCAGGGTTAGATGGGATCTCAGGAGGTCACCTCGTCCAACCCCCTGCTCAAAGCCGGACCAACTCCAACTAAATCAACAAATTATGTCACTCAGGGGTTTGAATAAGCCAATCCTCCCCCCGCGAGTGACGTATGTTACACCCACCTAAGTGCCGGTGTGGACAGCACTAGGTCAGTGGGAGAGCTTCTGCTGACAAAGTTACAGCCACTTGTTGTATGAGGATTAATTAAATCAACTGGAGGGCTGGCTCCTGTCAGCTTAGAACGGCAACACTAGAGAATTTACAGTGGCGCAGCTGCACCGATGCTTTATGGCCTCGTTTTCCATACAGTTTAAGGGAAAAAAAGAAAGGAAAGAAAAGAAGAAATTACAGTAAAGTCATTTCCCTGTCTCATGAGCTTCCATATTTCAGTCCCCCAGGTACTCTCAAAAGACACGTCAAACTACAGGAACATTAATTAGCTCACTGATGCATTTATGTGAAACAAGCCTAGGCTTCAATCCAACATAATATTTAAGCATTTGCTCAATTTTAAACACACAAGTAGTCTCACTGAACTCTAAACTCAGGTGCTAATCTCCTATCAAATCAAAATGAACATCAGCTTCTGTATGTCACCACAAACAACCAAAGTAAAATCAATCAGACGTGGATATGAACTATTACGAGAAACTTAAAGTGAATCTTAATCCACTACAAAAAACAAGAAAGAAATGAACCAACAGAGTAAATCACTCAAAGTATAATTTAAACTAAGTACAATTTATGTAATGACTGAATAACTGTATATGATAGATTAAACAAGACTAATCTTTAGACTGTCATATAACACCAGGAAACCTTCATATGTAAATACAATATAAGCATGACAATTTATTATGTCATTTACTTCAAAGAAGTACTAATAGATTTTGATTAATGAATGATGGGGATCTCTTTGATACTGGTTGGTTATATAGTTTCATTGAAATCTAGATAGGCAGATACGGCCATTGATCATAGACTCTTCCTGTTCCTGGAAGCTCTCCAGATTGACTTAAAATATATTGTGTTAATATATTAGGTTGGCCAAGATAAACCTTTTGTAAAAGGCAGTACTCCTCTGTCAATATTCTAATGTCTAAGGCTGTATGTGAGTGATGTATCAAAAGCGCAGGAATACTGCATTTTTCAGCAAGGGCCAAAGTTTGGCCTGGTCAAAATTTTGGAGGATTTTCACCATTTTTTTTCAGAAAGTATTTATGTTCTGTGGAAAACCTACAGTATTCATACAAACACTGAGCATTTCTTAAACAAACTTTTGGGTTTTGCCTGAATATTTTAAATTTTGATTTTTTTGACAAACAATCAACATTTTCCATGGGGAATGAAAAATATTTTCTGAGAAGGACTACAAAAAAGGCTCATTTTCAATTACACCTAACAACTTTAGTGAACTACACACATATTCAAATAAAGTAAAACACATGGTGATATGCTCATGGATTAAGTCAGTGAGATTACATTGGATTTGCATCAGTGTAATTGAGAGCAGAATTTGATCCATACAGTATGAATGATTGTATTTTAAAATAAATTATAGGTGTAAAGTGTAATGCATATTTCATAAATGTCATAAAATATACTAAACAACATTTGCCTTCTATCTTACAATGATATTTAAATATCATTTCTTTTCAGAAAAAGAACATCTGCTCTGCTCACTAGGTGAGAATACAAATGCTTGTATGATTTGTCATTTATCTTGTGTGTGTTCGTGTGCGAGTATAGAAGAAAGGTCTCCATCCCCAAGTATTTTTGTCTGGTTGACAGGCCCAGTCAAGTTCTTATATGAGTTTAGATTTTCAAGATTAAATATGGAAAATTGAATGCAGATCATTTCCCAGTGAAATGCTCTTTATTGGATGTGTGTGGAGCCTTTTGTTTTGTTTTGTTTTATGGGTTATTTATTTTAGAAATTGTTTTCATATCCAATTTGCAAAGACTTGAAGCCAGTTTAACCATGGAATAACATGGAATAAAGTGTCACAGCCCAGCTCACAGCTTTTCATCCAGGACCCGGGGGGAGGGATAGCTCAGTGGTTTGAGCACTGGCCTGCTAAACCCAGGGTTGTGAGTTCAATCCTTGAGGGGGCCATTTAGGGATCTGGGGCAAAAATTGGGGATTGGTCCTGCTTTGAGCAGGGGGTTGGACTAGATGATCTCCTAAGGTCCCTTCCAACTCTGATATTCTATGATTCTATGACCCAGGAATTATTTTAGGGCAGTTTTCTGGCCTATGTTATATAGGAGGTCAGGCTAGATGATCACAATGGCTCCTTCTGCCCTTGGAATCAATGAACTCTCTAAATTAAAGCCAATCACTACCCCAGTAACATGCATTTGTTCTTGTTTTTCATCATTTACTCTTTTAGAGTCAAACAAAAGGACGGATCACATAGGTAAGTCTCATTTAATTAAAATGCTCAGTGTAGACAGACAGAGCTTTGCCATAAATGAAAACAAGCTGCTTTATAAAAATGAACAGCAGCATATTTTTTCTTTGAACAACTATTGTATGTATTTTATTTTCGGTCACTATCAGAGATTATTAGTAAATGTGGCTGAACGTTAGAAAAGGTGATCATACATCATAATCATTGCTCCCATACTAGGGACTAGATAGAGATCTCCACTGGTGTCGCTATGCCTTTGACCCTCTCCTATGCTCTCTCTCCCTGCGGGACATAATTTGGACACACAGCTTATACTAACTCTTCTAAACCAAAGACTCATAGATCATAGGGTGACCAGACAGCAAGTGTGAAAAATCGGGACAGGGAGTGGTGGGTAATAGGAGCCTATATAAGAAAAAGACCCAAAAATCGGGACTGTCCCTATAAAATCGGGACATCTGGTCACCCTAATAGATCATCTTCTTCACCTCTTATCTCTTCCTTCCATTCAGTCACACATCTCTGACTGCCTTTCAGAGACCACTCCCAGGCTGTCTTGCCACTAGCAACTGCAAATGAACTTATTTTCCTCAAAATCCCTCCTCTTTTCCTCCCTTCTCTATCACCCTTGGTGTGCAGCTTTGTCATCAGTTCCCTCTCCTCTCCATTTTCACACAGGTTGATGGAGTGGGCAGGATTTGACTATTTTGTGATCTTACACAATGACATTGGCTCCTTCTACTCCATTTCCATCACCAAAACCTTTCTCCAGCTTTCAGCTTGACCACTGTAATATCCACCTCTGCAACCTGCAAGACTCTCATCGCATCCCCTCCTCCACTTTCCCTTGATCCTAATTCTGCTTGACAAGTCGCATAATTTCTCCCCTGATCTAAGCCCACCCTTCTTTTCATATTCTTTCACTGGCTGTCCCTTGCAATCTACAAAAAAGTTGAGATTGTTGTCCTAACTTTCATCTCCTGTCTGACCTTTCCAATGTAGTTTATTTTCTCTCCCCCAGCACCTTCTTTGCTCCACCTGCAACTGCAACTTTCATGTCCATTTTTCATCCATAATTTCTTCCCACGTGTCCCCTGTGGATCATCATTGGTCTGAGGTTTGAAGCAAAGTGCCTCCACACTATATAACTGCAAGTCTCTTATTAAAACACATTTCATTTCTAATGCGAATAAACCCGAGCTCCACAAAGTAGAGCTGCTTGAAAAAATGGTAACAATTTTTTCACAAACTTTTTTTTCAATTTCCCCCTTTTTCCATTTATAATTTCTTCACAGTTCTGAAATAAACAAAACTGAGCTTCTCCATCATATGAGTAAAAATAAATATTAAACAAACATACACACATTTAAAGAATAATTGTGGAACTTAGAGGAAACTGCAAAACATCTCTGTCAATCACTCTTTTTGCATAGCATCCTTCATCTGTACAGGAAACTGTCAGTGTATATTGCATGCTCTTAGTGGCAGGAGCCTCGTTGAGTTAAATGTCTTAAAGCATGTAGCATGCTGTTGGAACACTACAAATAATGACAGATAACTCAAAGCCTCTTCAAGTGTTTTGCACTCGATTGTTTGAAATAAATGGCTCACAGAGTGTGTCGTAAAAACAGATGGCTATTCAATATTGAGTGAGAAATTAGCAGGATCCCTGCCATGCATGTGTAATAGCAGAATTATCTATGAATATTTCACACAATGTTCTCCATGGATCACTAACTCTTTGCTCACTCAGTTCTTATTCTCTCTGTTGTTCATTGCACTACTTTTAATTACTATTTTGCAGCAATTCAAGACATACAAGAAAGCATTGGTAAGAAAACCTGTCTATTTTGTTACTTGTCTTAGAATAAAAGAGGTGAGTGTTCTGGTGAGCCTGTCTAGGGCACCTTGAAGGTGAAGCCCAATAAATGTGGTCAAACACCAGCCTGTGAGACTCTGCTTCTACTTCAGGAACATAAGATCTACCATACTGAGTTATAGCAAAAGTCCATCTAGCCCAGTATCCTGTCTCCAACAGTGGCCAGTACCAGAGCATCAGCGGGAGTGTACAAAGTAGCCAATTCTGAGGAGATCCATCCTAACCTTCCCCTCCTGGCTTCTGGCAATCAGAGATTTAGGGTCACCCCAAAGATGAGGTTGCATCCCTCACCACCTTGACTAACAGCCATTGATGGACCTATCCTCCATAAATATATCTAGTTCTTTTTTAAAGCCATTTATATATTTGGCCATCAGAACATGCCGGGTTGACTGGGTGTAGGGTGAAAACAATACTTCCTCTTTGTATTAAAGCTGCCTATTAATTTAAATGTGTGACCCCCTGCTTTTTGCATTGTGAAAACAAATTTTGTGGCCCATTATCCCCACTCTTGTGGAAGTGTGAAATATTCTCCTTTGATCATGAGTCTCTCGCTTAATACACTGTAACAAATGTGGGCACAAATTTATTATTTATTATTACCATAAGACCTAGCCAAACTCCACTGAGCTAGGAGCGGTACAACATGTATTAGATGAATTAAAGTAGCATCTAGGATCCCAGGTGGTGTATACTGTTTGTTAGGTGAGTTACAGTAGCACCTAGTATCCACAGGCATAACCCAAGACCCCATAGTGTTAGGTGCTTTACATTATTTATTAGGTGTATTATAGTAGTGCCTATGAATCCCAGTCATGGAGCAGGACCCCATTGGTATAGGTGCTGTACAAACACAGAAGAAAAAGAAAATCCCCTCAAGGGGATTACAATCCAAGGAGGACTACAGATGTTACTATTCTACACATCATGGCCACTGGGACCTCCATGACAACAGCACAGATGGAACCCAGATCTTTCCTATTTCTAGAACACAGGCCCCTATTGCTTCAGCTAAACAAATATCTTCAATAGCTGTAAGATCATAGAATCATAGAATCTCAGGGTTGGAAGGGACCTCAGGAGGTTCTAGTCCAACCCCCTGCTCAAAGCAGGACCAACCCCAACTAGATCATCCCAGCCAGGGCTTTGTCAAGCCTGACCTTAAAAACCTCTAAGGAAGGAGATTCCACCACCTCCCTAGGTAACCCATTCCAGTGCTTCAGCACCCTACTAGTGAAAAAGTTTTTCTTAATATCCAGCCTAAACCTCCCCCTCTGCAACTTGAGACCATTACTCCTTGTTCTGTCATCTTCTACCACTGAGAACAGTCTAGATCCATCCTCTTTGGAACCCCCTTTTAGGTAGTTGAAAGCAGCTATCAAATCCCCCCTCACTCTTCTCTTCTGCAGGCTGAACAATCCCAGTTCCCTCAGCCTCTCCTCATAAGTCATGTGCTCCAGCTCCCTAATCATTTTTGTTGCCCTCCGTTGGACTCTTTCCAATTTATCCACATCCTTCTTGTAGTGTGGGGCCCAAAACTGGACACAGTACTCCAAATGAGGCCTCACCAGTGCCGAATAGAGGGGAATAATCACGTCCCTCGATCTGCTGGAAATGCCCCTACTTATACAGCCCAAAATGCCATTAGCCTTCTTGGCAACAAGGGCACACTGTTGATTCATATTCAGCTTTTCGTCCACCGTAACCCCTAGGTCCTTTTCTGCAGAACTGCTGCCCAGCCATTCGGTCCCTAGTCTGTAGCTGTGCATGGGATTCTTCCGTCCTAAGTGCAGGACTCTGCACTTGTCCTTGTTGAACCTCATCAGATTTCTTTTGGCCCAATCCTCTAATTTGTCTAGGTCCCTCTGTATCCTGTCCCTACCCTCCAGCGTATCAACTACTCCTCCCAGTTTAGTGTCATCTGCAAACTTGCTAAGGGTGCAGTCCACACCATCCTCCAGATTGTTGATGAAGATATTGAACAAAACCGGCCCCAGCACCGACCCTTGGGGCATTCCACTTGATACCGGCTGCCAACTAGACATGGAGCTATTGATCACTACCCGTTGAGCACGACCATCCAGCCATTTTTCTATCCACCTTACCGTCCATTCATCCAGCCCATACTTCTTTAACTTGCTGGCAAGAACACTGTGGGAGACTGTATCAAAAGCTTTGCTAAAGTCAAGAAATAGCACATCCACTGCTTTCCCCTCATCCACAGAGCCAGTTATCTCATCATGGAAGGCAATTAGGTTAGTCAGGCATGACTTGCCCTTGGTGAATCCATGCTGACTGTTCCTGATCACTTTCCCCTCCTTTAAGTGGTTCAGAATTGATTCCTTGAGGACCTGTTCCATGATTTTTCCAGGGACTGAGGTGAGACTGACTGGCCTGTAGTTCCCCGGATCTTCCTTCTTCCCTTTTTTAAAGATGGGCACTACATTAGCTTTTTTCCAGTCATCCGGGACCTCCCCCGATTGCCATGATTTGTCAAAGATAATGGCCAATGGCTCTGCAATCACATCGGCCAACTCCTTTAGCACCCTCGGATGCAGTGCATCCGGCCCCATGGACTTGTGTTCGTCCAGCTTTTCTAAATAGTCCCGAACTACTTCTTTCTCCACAGAGGGCTGGTCACCTCCTCCCCATACCGTGCTGCAGAGTGCAGCCGCCTGGGAGCGGACCTTGTCTGTGAAGACAGAGGCAAAAAAAGCATTGAGTACACTAGCTTTCTCCACATCCTCTGTCACTAGGTTCCCTCCCTCATTCAGTAAGGGGCCCACACTTTCCTTGACTTTCTTCTTGTTGCTCACATTCCTGAAGAAACCCTTCTTGATTCCATCCAGCCGAAGGCACTGGTGATACACACACTTGCAAAATCATTAAAATATTCTGTCTCTGTCTTCCTTAGGATTATAGCCTAGATGCAAAGGGTAATGAGATCTTTATACTTACACAGATTCAGGTGTATCATGATAGTAAGTGCACTAACCATAGTGCTGAGATTATCAACATTAGTGCTTTTGAGTTTTATTTTTATTTTTGAAAAGAAATTATCTTTGTTTAAATCTACGGTAGTCAGTAGAACTGCACCAGGGATGAATTTGGCTCATTTAGGTTTTGCAACAGTGCTAGGAGTTAGACAACAACGTATACGCTAACACGTTCTACACTATACTTCAATATCACACAAAAATTGTGAGGCAGGACTCAACAGTGCTAGACAATAGCACTGGCAAATGATGATGTTTCAGATAAGAACTCAAAACATTGATTTCTGGTACCTGTTTGTATGATACAGGTACAATAATTCTTGTAAGATTTATGAGGCTACAACTACAAAAACAGACCCTGGTAGTCACTTTTGGATAGAGGCACTTTGAATGGCTGAGTCAGTGGGGGACTGTACTGCAAGCAATTGAATATAAAGAGGCTGGGGAAGTATTTATCTAATGGAATGAACCAATATTACTCTCTGCTTTGTGTCTTTGATAGTCCCAGCACAGAGACTGTAATATAACATTGCCGATAACATGTGTGCCTAGGATTTTCAAGGGAGTTTAAGGAAAAAGGTGCCCAGCTCTCAGAAATCTCAGCCTCAGTGGCCATGTTATTCCCACTCTTCCTGTAAACAAGCTCTAAGAGCGCAGTTCTGACTTAGGTGAGTAGTTCAATTAACTGTAATGGGACTGTTAGCATGGTTAAAGAACTACTAGCACAAATAAAAATTGCATGACTGAGCCCCATTGTCTGAGCATTGTTTGTACAGAGTTCTCAGAATTTTAGAAACAGTATCAGAAAAGAACAAGTTAGGGTCAGTGACTGGAGTATCCTTTCATTTCAGATGGACTCTCAGGAGAGCTGGGTAAGTTGAGTTGTTTTAAATTATCCGCTTATTCTTTAAATGAAAATTATAATGATCACTCGAGTATTAACTAGATTAAAACAGCATGGAGATGAGTGTGCTATTAACATGTGGGTAGGCAGACAGAAGATATTTTATTTTGTATTTCACGATGCCATAGATTGTCAAGGCAGTAATTGCTTTTTCCCTCTGTAGATTTCAGAAGAGCTCATAGCTATGCAGGTAAGCTGCAGTGCATACGGTAAACCTGTTATCTATAAATTGAGATTTTCTTTCACACTAATATTTGAATGGAAAAATCATTCCTTGTGCATTGACTGGATATATTTACAGATGATATAAAGATACGTTATCTCTCAGTCCATCTGTACCTTAAATTCTATTGTATTTACCTGTTTTCCATTAATAGCAATAATTATTTGTTAAGCACTAACTATGAGCTCAGTGCAGTACAAACACTTGGAAGGTACGGTCTGTGTCCAGAACAGTTTACAGTTGAAGACCCCAGTCCAGTACAGTGTTTAAACACAAGCATAACTCTAAACCCTGTCAGTTGTTGGCTATGTGTGTGCTCTCTCTGTGCGCTATGCTGTCTCTGCGCAGATAGCTGACACAGCAGATCTCGATCGAACTGCTCAATAAGACCACAGACTTGGTTCAGTAGTGAAGACACTTGGCCAGGATTATTGTCAATGAAGCACAGTAATAACACCCAGCAGACTCTACGGGGATATTCAGACACGTATGCCCGTTACAATAGACTCGGCTCAGTGAGCGGCAGGACTCTCCGCTCCCCCCTAGTCCAGACAGACACCCCCTCTGTGACCCCTCTTTTATACACTGATACAAACATGTTACGTATCACCTCTCTGACATGGTTAGTCACCACCCTTTACCTTGTACCTGTTGGTTTGCTCAAAACATCACCACACTGTCATCCTGACCTTATCTTTAGGAGGGGTCAGTGTGTCCCAGTACTATCTTTGGGGAGTGTATTTTCACTGTAACCTTGTATTGGGGTGTTCTGGTACTACCCATCTGGAATGTTTTTACGTGAATACTTAGTGACTAGGAGTGCTTGTGTTTTTGCAATGCTAGACCTGTCCTTGCCAGGTTCATGTACTGGATAGTGAACCTGCAATCAGACATATTCTTTGTAACAGGGCCTGACTTTTGCTCAGAGCCGCAGTTTTTCTAACTTTGCTTTATAGCAGCAGGGCCTTAGGCCTCATATCGGGCCCTTTATTCCAGGCCTTATGTCTTAGGTTCATTTCTACTACAAGCACCATTATTGGTGCCTAATAAATAGAGAAATATATTCACACACTACGTTATGGACAAAATGTAAATGGTACTTATATCTTATAGCATGATTTTGTCTGTGTGTGTTTCTGCAACAGCATTTTGATATTGTGGGTTAATATTAGTGGTGTTTTACCTAAAGAAGAAACTTCCGTATAGAGAGGATGTGCCTTGCATGCTAAGAGAAGAGGGATCGCCAGGAATAAGAGGAAGCATGAAAAAAGGCACAAAGATGATGATGAGAAGAATAAACAGGGAGTGGTGGGATGGGAGACTCCTGGAGTGAGAGAGGGAACAGTGAGAGATGAAGGTGGAGAGGCAGGTGCCCTGTGCAGAGCCTTGAAGATGTGGATGAAAAGCGTGATCCTGATGTGCAGGGTGAGAGGAAGAAAATGGAGGGATTAAAGAAGGTGACTGAAAGGTGAGGCAGTAAGACACAGAGCAGGTGAGGAGCCTGACTTGAAATGAAAGTTGGGCTGTGAGGTGCAAGCTGGGGAGGTGAGAGAGGAGGAGGTTGTGGGAGATGTGGAAGCATGAGATGACCAAGGACTGGAGAGGCATTTTAGTCATAGGGATAGGCAGGGAGAGGTGGATTGTTGAGACGTTGTGGAAAAAGAACAGACAAGGTTTGTCAGCAGGGAGACATGATGAAGATAACACCAAGGTTGTGAGTCTGTGCACCAGGGTTAAGACAGAGCTGCCACCAGCAGTGAAGAAAGGCAGGCGAGTGAAGGTGTTGGGAAGAAGACTGAGTTCAGTTTTAGCCATATGGCCTTTAAGCAACAGGGCAGACAGGGCCTGCTATGAGCATTCCCAGAGCGCTCCAGGCAGAGCAGGGGACCAGGTTACACCATCTTAAGTGACTGTGCTGCTTGACGCTCCCCTTCATGCTGGGAGCTCTGGGATGGACCGTGCCTCTGGCAGATCGAGCCTGAAATAAGCCTCTTATTTAAAGATAAATAAAACAATTCCAGAATAGAGCTTCACCCCGGGGTTAATTCACCCATTGAGCCCAGTTTTTAAAGCTCTTGTGGTTTGTAACACAACACTAGAATTTAACATCCTTCCAGCAACACACAGGAAGACTCCTGCTTCTCTTCACTAAAGGGGTGGGAGCATCTGAGGCTATGGCTACACTACAGAATTAGGTCGAAATTATAGAAGTCGATATTTTAAAACCCGATTTTATGGAATCGATTGTGTGTGTCCCTACTAAAGAGGTCGACGGACTGTGCCCACAGTATCGGGGCTAGCGTCGACTTTCGGAGCGTTGCATTGCGGGTAGCTATCCCACAGTTCCCGCAGTCTCCACCGCCCATTGGAATTCTGGGTTGCGAGCCCAAAGCCTGAGGGGGCAGAAAACATTGTCGCTGGTGGTTCTGGGTACATGTCGTCAAGCCATCCCCCGTCCCTCCCTCCCTCCGTGAAAGCAATCTTTTTTGCCCCTTTTTTCCGGGGTTTCCGGGGTTTCCAGGTTTGCTACGGAAGCCTGCTCAGCTCACAATTACCGTACAGCTCCAGCGTACGCCTGGACATTAGGTCTAGTGGGGATTCAGTCACCCTGTAATACAGGCAGAGGGATAGCTCAGCGTTCTGAGCATTGGCCTGCTAAACCCAGGGTTGAGGGGGCCAGGAGATGATGATAGATATCAAGCCTATTGAACCCTCTGCAGCTAGAAGGGAAGGAGCCTGACTCTTGCTTCCCGGCATATTGTACCATCTGCTGTTAGAAGGAAAGGAGCCTAACCCTTGCTCCCCCCTCCCTCTGAGAAAGCAGCGGAGGGGGGAGCCCAAAATCCTTTAGCGCCTTTTTTCATGCGGGCGCCATATTGCTGACACCATTGTTATCCACCCGCCGCTTCTGCTCCCACTCTGCTGTCCTGCAGACACCATTCCAGGGAAAGCATGGAGCCCGATCAGATCGCCGTGGCTGTTATCACCGTTATGAACACCATGCGCATTGTCCAGGAGTATATGGAGAACGAGAACCAGGAGCTGCTACAGCTACAGCAGGCGAGGAGGCGACGGCAGCGTCCTGAGGACAGTGATGAGGACATGGACACAGACCTCTCTCAAAAAAGGCCCCCCCGCAAGGTGGACATCATGGTGGTAATGGGGCAGGTTCATGCCGTGGAACGCCGATTCTGGGCCCGGGAAACAAGCACTGACTGGTGGGACCACATAGTGCTGCAGGTCTGGGATGAATCCCAGTGGCTGCGAAACTTTCGCATGCGTAAGGGCACTTTCATGGAACTTTGTGAGTTGCTTTCCCCTGCCCTGAAGTGCCAGAACACCAAGATGAGAGCAGCCCTCACAGTAGAGAAGCGACTGGCGATAGCCCTGTGGAAGCTTGCAACGCCAGACAGCTACCGGTCAGTCGCGAATTCATTCGGAGTGGGAAAATCTACAGTGGGGGCTGTTGTGATGCAAGTAGCCAAGGTGATCACAGAGCTGCTGGTACCAAGGGTTGTGAGTCTGGGAAATGTGCAGCTCATACTGGATGGCTTTGCAGCAATGGGGTTCCCGAACTGTGGTGGGGCGATAGACGGAACCCATATCCCTATCTTGGCACCGGACCACCAAGCCAGCGAATACATAAACCGAAAGGGTTACTTTTCAATAGTGCTGCAAGCACTGGTGGATCACAAGGGCCGTTTCACCAACATCAACGTGGGATGGCCGGGAAAGGTACATGACGCTCGCATCTTCAGGAACTCTGGTCTGTTTCAGCAGCTGCGGCAAGGGACTTTCTTCCCAGACCAGAAAATAACCGTTGGGGATGTTGAGATGCCTATAGTTATCCTTGGGGACCCAGCCTACCCCTTAATGCCATGGCTCATGAAGCCATACACAGGTAGCCTGGACAGTAGTCAGGACCTTTTCAATTGTAGGCTGAGCAAGTGCAGAATGGTGGTGGAATGTGCATTTGGGCGTTTAACAGCTCGCTGGCGCAGTTTATTGACTAAGTTAGATCTCAGCGAAACCAATATTCCCATTATTATTACTGCTTGCTGTGCGCTCCACAATATCTGTGAGAGTAAGGGGGAGACGTTTATGGCGGGGTGGGAGGTTGAGGCAAATCACCAGGCCGTTGGTTATGCGCAGCCAGACACCAGGGAGATTGCGCATCAGGGTGCGTTGCGCATCAAGGAAGCTTTGAAAATCAGTTTCATGAATGGCCAGGATGCTGTGTGAAAGTTCTGTTTTTCCCCATTAATGAAAAGCCCCGCCCCTTCATTCACTCTACTTCCCTTTAACCAAACCACCCTGCCCTTGCCCCCCTGGTCACCATTTGCAGAGGCAATAAAATCATTGTTGCTTAAAAATCATGCATTCTTTATTAATTCGTAAAACAAACAGGGGGAACTATGGAGGTAACTGCGACGGTCGCCCGGGATGGGTGGCGGAGGAAGGGAAGCACCAGGATGGGTGGTGGAGGAAGGGAAGCACCAGGATGGGTGGCGGAGGAGGGGATGAGGGAAGGACAAGGACACACAGCACTTTAAAACGTATTGAATGCCAGCCTTTTGTTGCTTGGACTGTTCTCTTGGCTTGAGTGGTTGGGTGCACGGAGGCCGCCCAAACGCGTTCTTGGGCGTCTCGGGGATGAGGTTATGAGACTCGGGAAGGAGGGCTGTTGGTTACACAGGGGCTGTAGCGGTGGTCTGGGCTTTCCTCAGCCATAAGCCGGAGGATTTCTTTTTGATCTTCCAGTAGCCTCAGAATTGCATCCTGCCTTCTCTCTGCACGCTGACGCCACCTACTCTCTTCATCCCGCCGCTGTCTCTCTTCATCCCGCCAGTCATTGTCTTCAGCACGCCACCTGGCCGCGCGATCAAACTCCAACAGTGTCTGCCTCCACGCATTCTGCTGGGCAGTTTCAGTGTGGGAGGATTGCATGAGCTCTGAGAACATATCGTCTCGATTCCTTTTTTTTTTACTTCTAATCTTCACTAGCCTCTGGGACAGTGATGAAAGGGGTGGTGTTGAAACATTTGCAGCTGCGGGAGGAAACAAACGGGAGAGGAGTAGTTTAAAAGACACATATTAGAGAACAATGCTCCAAATGTTACATAGCACATGTTGTCATAAATGAAGGGAAGGGGGAGAGGGTCTGATGCAGTGCTATAAAATCCTCTTACCAGTAAAGGGTTAAGAAATACAGGTAGCCAGACTGACACCTGACCTGGCTGGCATCTGACCAATAAGGGGACAAGATACTTTCAAATCTTGGGAGGGGGAAAGCTTTGTGTGTGGTTTTGTCTGAGTCAGAGTGATCTTGGAAGACAGAAAGAACCTACAGCAAACCAGTCTCCTCACCAAACCTCACTTTTCTAAAGTAAGTGTAGTCAGCACTGCGAGTAGATTTCTGTTTATTTTGCTTGGTGGTACATTCCCTGAGGGAGAGGGAAGGGTTATTCCTGTTTTTCTGTAACTTTAAGGTTTTGTCCAGAGGGGGGAATCTCTCTGAGTTTGGAAATTGAGTGCCCTGTAAAATAGTTACCATCCTGATTTTACAGAGATGATTTTACCTTCTTTATTTTTAATAAAATCCTTCTTTTAAGAAGCTGACTGTTTTCTATGGTGTTAAAACCCCGGGGGTGGGGTTTTTTTTAGATCACTGTAACCAATTGGCTAAGGGATTATTCTCAAGCTTCCCAGGAAAGGGGGCTCCGAGCTTGAGGGGGTATTTGGGGGGAAAGGAAGTTCAAGTGATTCCTTTCCTGGATTCCTGCTTAGACCCACTTGATGGTGGCAGCGAAAAAAAGCATTTCTTAGGGTGCAGGGAATTTTGTACCTTGGGGGTTTTAACCTAAGCTGGTAAAACTAAGCTTAGGGGGTCTTCATGCGGGTCCCCACGTCTTTACCCTAGAGTTTAGAGTGGGGAGGGAACCCTGACACATGTGCATTTGGTCCAAGGTTGCACTTTGCCTGTTATATTGAGGGTCTGCCGGTTTGGTGTGAGAGATCACACAAGCAGGTCCGGCGGGCAACAGAATTCAGCTTGCAGGCAGCCATGGTAAGCCACAGTCTATAGGCTGTGGGAATGGTTTCAAACAGCAACCCCCTCATTTCCCATAACAAACAGCCTTTGGGCTGGCAATTTAAAAAGAGTTGGCAATTGAAAAGGGAGGGGCGGCGGTTTTCGGGTTAACGTGCAGCATGAACCTAATCGACACCCTCCCCCCCACACACATCCAACATCCAAGATGTTCGCTGTTCCCCCTCCCCCCACCGTGTGGGTCACAGCGGGGAAGATTTCCGTTCAGCCACAGGCAAACAGCCCAGCAGGGACGGACCCCTCTGAATACCCCCTTAATAAAATCCCCCTATTTCAAACAGGTGACCATGAATGATATCACTCTTGTGAGGATAACACAGACAGATAAAGAACAGATGTTGCTTGAATGCCAGCAAACACCGGGACCATACGCCGCCATGCTTTGCAATGCTATGATTCCAGACTACGTGCTACTGGCCTGGTGTGGTAGAGTGTGTTACCACGGAGCACAGGATAAGGCTGCCCTCCCCAGAAACCTTTTGAACAGGCTTTGGGAGTACATCCAGGAGATCTTTCTGGAGATGTCCCCAGAGGATTTCCGCTCCATCCCCGAACATGTTAACAGACTATTCCAGTAGCTGTAGCTGTACTGGCCACGAATGAATCATTAAACACGCTTGTTTATAAAACATGTATTACTTTCACAGAGGTACACTCACCAGAGGTCCCTTCTCCTGCATCAAGCACGCCTTGGGTGGGTTCGTAGGGTACTGGCTCTAGGGTGACAAAAAGTTCCTGGCTCTCGGGGAAAAGGGATTCTCCGCTTCCTTGCTGTGTCTGTGCGCTATTTTCAGCAGCATCATCTTCCTCTTCCCGAAAATGCTCCTTGCTGGTTTCTGATGATCCACTTACAGAGTCATAGCAGATGGGTGGGTCATTGCTGGCTGCACCCCCTAGAATGGCATGCAGCTCATCATAGAAGCGGCATGTCTGGGGCTCTGACCTAGAGCGGCTGTTTGCATCTCTGTTTTTTTGGTAGGCTTGCCTGAGCTCCTTAATTTTCACGCAGCACTGTTGCGTGTCCCTGTTGTAGCCTCTGTCCTGCATGCCCTTGGAAACTTTGGCATATGTATTGGCATTTCGCCTTTTGGACCATAGTTCTGCTAGCATGGTTTCGTCTCCCCATACAGCGATCAGATCGCGCACCTCACGCTCGGTCCATGCTGGAGCTCGTCTTCGGTTCTGGGACTCCATCATGGTCTGCTGATGAGATCTGAGCTCACCTGCAGCTCGCCACGCTGGCCAAACAGGAAATGAAATTCAAAAGTTCGCGGGGCTTTTCCTGTGTACCTGGGCAGAGCATTCGAGCTCAGACTGCTGTCCAGAGTGGTCAAATGTTGCACTGTGGGATAGATCCAGGATGCCAATACCGTCGAATTGCGTCCACACTAAGCCTAGATCGATTTGGCAATATCGATTTTAGCACTAATCCCCTCGTTGGGGGTGGAGTGGCGAGATCGATTTTAAGAGCCCTAGAAGTCGATGTTAAGGGCTTCGTTGTGTGGACGGGTGCACGGATCAATCGATATAATGCTAATAAATTCGACCGGAACTCGTAGTGTAGACCAGGGCTGAGTAGCATGGCCAGGAGCCATCCAGCCACAGCAGGGCAGGGTGGTTCAGAGCGATGTATTAAATATGCTCCTTATTGTTCCTTACTGTTGCTCACAAAGGAGCAGCTTGTACCTAACCTCCAGAAATTGCTTCCCCCGGCCCAAAGCCAGCAGATGTCGCTCCCTTGGAGCAAAGGCACAACAGCAAGGACCTTAGCCAGCGCCCCCCTCCCGCCCCACCCTTATTCCAGTGCTGGAGTGTGCTCCCCAGTGCCCTCTCCCTGCCCCAGGGCTGGACTTTGCCTGCAGAGTGTGTCAATTACTGCCATACAGTACCCGTTATGTTGATGTTTATATGAATTTGTCATTTTAAAATTCATTTCTCCCCTGTTTCCCCCCCCCAGCCCCGTCTCTTCTTTTTTCACTGAGTGTCCCTGATTCACTCCTTACTAACCAGGGGACTATTCTGGTTTCTCTCCCCAGTTCCCATCACTCTGGATCCGGATTGCAAACACCCAGAACTCAAAGTGTCAGAGGATCAGAAAAGAGTCTGGCAAGAACCTGCATCTCCTGAGCTGGATGCAGCCTCCTGGGCCCTTCTCGTGGTGGGGAAGGAGGGGTTTGTGGCTGGGAGGCAGTACTGGGAGGTGGAGGTGGGAGAGAAACTGGACTGGGAGCTGGGGGTCCTTAGTCAGTCGGTGAGGGACACAGTGAAAAAAGAGAAGGCAGAGAAAGTCCCTGAGGAGGGATATTGGTCTCTGAAGAGATCCCAGGGAGACTTTTTTTCAAGCATAAAAAATGATAAGATTGAAAAGAAGGATATGCCATATAAAGTGATTGGTGTATTTCTGGATCAGGAAGAGGGAAGAATCTCATTTTATGATGCAGGACACATGTTCCTCATCACAACTATCCCTGCAGAGTTTACTAATAAAATTTTGTATTACCCATTCCTCAGTCCCAGGAACAACACAGGTGAGCAGAAACCGCTAGCAATCCACCCCATCAGAGTCCCTATTCCTTTAAAGCCTCTGAGAAAGGAAAGATGATTGAGATCTAGTTACTTTGGAGAAGTACGACTCAAAACAGAGGGGAGAAGGGAATGTAAACACGTGAAACATCAGAAACAGTAAAATAAGCAAAGTAGAAATTGAAGATTAAATAAAACACATAAAGCAGAAGAAAGAGACAAAAACCCTTGTCGTAGGTTTGCTGATTCAGAAGTTGAAATCAATAAATTCTGAAAGGAATGAGACTTGTCGTCTTAGAAATATTTTTATTTAACTTTCTGTTGCATTTAAAAAAAATACTTTAATGACAAAATCTTGGGGGGGATATGTTGAGATGGAGGGGAAATGAAAGTGTGATATTGCCAAGCAAAGTAGCAATAGTCAGAAAAGACGCCATTATGGATGGCTACCCACAGAGAAGAGGATAAAATCTTGCAATTATTCAGTTTCTGGTTAAGAGTCATACAGGAATGGTTATGAAGAAAAATGAAATTTCTAACACAAACCCTGTACCCCAGAAAGCATATTCGTTCTCCCCTGTGTCATCTAAAGCAATAATATTCAGAGAGAGTTTGATTATGCAGTATATTGAAAAATTAAGGTTATGAATAGTGTCTAACTTTATGTGGGATGTTTTTTGCTGACTTTTTAATGTGGTTAGACCACAAGGAATCGTGTCGTCATTTTGATGGTTTTTTTTATTAAACTGTCCAATATTTCAGTAAACATTGAACCTGCCTCTGGATGTATTTCTCTGATGGGGATAATTTCCTATCTTTGGTTCTATTGATCCCAGTACATATAGTAACTTTGTTAATACATGATATAAATCTGTAGGTACTCCTGAGTCACTAATTTAGCTTAAGCAACACAAAATTCATTATATTCATAAGGAATCTTGAAGTAGTTAGTTAATACATGATCCCTGAACTTCATATTCTACATTTCCCACACTAGCTCAAGCTGTTTAGGAATTAAGATGAGTCACAAAGTGTTAGGAACTTTCTCAAGAAGCAAAGCCCCCTTGTGTCTCCAAAACACCTGCCCAGTTAATCTCAAATGTTCTGTTTGAAAAACAAACAACTTTTCTGCAGATGGAGGACAAAAGAGAGTAGATTATAATATTTGTCCTTACCGAATACCAAGAGGGAGGCAGTGTTGCCGAGTGAATAGATCTCTAGAGTGAGGCTCTGGAGACCTGGTTTCTGTTCTCTGTTCTGCTGGAGATGAGGAAACTGGCCTCCTTTGTAGACCACTTTGAGATCTACTGATGAAAAGTCCTGTGTAAAAGCTCGGTGTTATTACTCTAAACACCAAAACCAGTTCCCCCCCACCTTTTCTATTCTACTTATTTTGGTTTTATTTTCAAACATTCTTCGTCTATAAGGAATCTAGAGCTGCTTATTTCAACACAACTGAAACAATTCAAAAATATTTGGTGCTTTAAAATCAATTTGAACATTACCACAACAAAAACAACCTGAAATAATCCATTTGGATAATAGAGCATCCTCCTAGCTGTATATGTTTACCATTTAGATTCCTGAACACTGGCTTTTCAATTATACCCACTTCCTTCCGTTCTTTGGTGTATCCAAATCAACTGTCCTGAGTAAAATCCAGTTTGGAGATTTGGTGCTCTTGTATTCAGGCTGTGTGGGTCAATGGGGAGAGTAATTTTGAGGAGGCAGATTTACTGAGGTGCAGTTGTGTCAGGAACAACTTATGCAATGTAAGTGCCCTAGAAGGGCAATTTTGTAGGGCTAATTCCCTATGAGCATATTAAGGGGTGCAGTCTCTCCTAAGGGACACATTATGGAGTGTAATTCCTCTGCAGAGTAGATTAGGGGAACATTTCAACCAGACACACATTATGATGTGTAATCCCCCCCCTCGCAGAGGTTGTGGGATACAAATCCTCCAGGGTGAAAGATGTAGGGGGTAGTTATCTTGGGAGTAGATAATGTTATTCGGCCCCTCTTCTCGGGTGCATCTTTTGGGGGTTCTAGCCAGGCCTATAGACCCTGCTATTACCGCCAGGCTGGGTTGGGCCACCAGTGGGGCAATATGGGGCCCTCATTATTGGGTGGCCCAAGATGGGCAGGAGCTGCACCCCCTCTGAGCCAGGCCCCTGCAGAGCCTGGAGCTGCCTCAGGAGCCAGTTGTGATGGGTTCTGTCACAGAGACTCCCTTGGGACTGTCACTTGATGTGCTGAAATTACCTCTGAGCCCATTTCCCTGCCAGCTTGGGACTCCCAGAACTCTGCCTTGCTGAGCCAGACACGCTAGCCAGCTGCAACACAGATCCAGGGTCTGCGCCATGCCCCCAAAGTTGCAGACTTTAATCAAAAACAGCTCAGCATGTTACCTTTCCAGCACCCAGACACCCAGTTCCCAATGGGATCCAAACCCCAAATAAATCCATTTTACTCTGTATAAAGCTTATACAGGGTAAACTCAATAATTGCCAACCTTCTATAACACTGATAGAGAGCTATACATAGCTGTTTGCTTCCCCAGGTATTAATCACTTACTCTGGGTTTATTAATAAACAAAAGTGATTTTATTAAGAATAAAAAGTAGGATTTAGGTGGTTCAAGTAATAACAGACAGAACAAAGTAAGTCATCAAGCAAAATAAAGCAAAAACACTCAAGTCTAAACCTAACACATTAAGAAACTGATTACAGGTAATATCTCACCCTCAGAGATGTTCCAATAAACTTCTTTCACAGACTAGACTCTTTCCTAGTCTGGGCCCAATCCTTTCCCCTGGTACAGTCCTTGTTAGTTCCAGCAGACATCTCAGGTGGTAAGCAGGGTGTGACGGAGTAGGGAGCGAGATGAATTTGACCTGGAAGGCTTGCCGGGGAGGTTCCCTGGGACCTGCTGCATTGGAAATGGGAAACTTTACCTGAGGCTGTAACATGAGCCAGGACGGGGGTTGGGAGGTGACACCTTTGGCTGGGAGAATGAACTTTGGCTAGAGGAGGGGCCCTGCGGGAGGGGAAGAGAGGCTGCTGGAGGGTTTGTCTGGTTGGTTTCAGTTTGGAGCTGGGTGGTGAAACGCAGGGAGCCCCAAGGCTGGGGTCTACGCTCCCTGGCCCCCAGAAGGGCCCGACTGAGGGGTCCTGTTTGTACTGACAAGCTCTGTTTGAACTGTGTTCCTGGCATCCCTAATAAACCTTCTGTTCTACTGGCTGGCTGAGCGTCACAGTAAATCCCAGGCAGAGGGGTGCAAGGCCTGACTCCCCCACACTCCATGACACAGGGGTTTCCTCATGACTATCAGCCTCTTTGACCTGCTCCACCCCCTGTATAGCTTTGGCACAAGGTGGGAATCTTTTATCTCTCTGGGTCCCCACCCCTCCTTCTAAATGGAAAAGTACCCGAGTTAAGATGGATTTCTGTAGCGGGGTGGTTACCCACTCCAGCCCTAAAAGGGTGAAAACCAGCCTGAGAAAGGGCTGCCCCTGGAGAGCCTAGAAGCAAAGGCTGATTGGGAAGGCAGCCACAGTTGGGGCCAGGCCCAGTTAGGAGGCAGCTGGCCCTGACAAAAGGGCTGAAAGGCAGGAGCTAGGCAGTCTCTCTCCAGCCTTGGAGGGAGCAGGACCTGGCTGCCTGAGGGACAGGATACCTGAGCCAGAGTAGTGCTGGGGAGTTCCAGCCTCGCCGTTCCCCAGGCTGCAGGCCTGAAGCAAGGCCTAAGGAAGGTACTGGGGTTAGGCAGAGGCAGCTGGTCCTACCCCCGTTGCCGATGATGAGTGGTTTACAAACTGCAGTCTGCCCCAGGGAGCGGGGGCTAGAAGCGGACTGGCAATATGCCACTGAGGCAAGGTGGGGATAGTGGGTTGGGGGTTCCCTGGGGAGGGGAGACCCAGAGACTGTGAGGATACTGCTGGGGCACAACCCCGGGATAAAGGGGCACCGGGGTCCGGAAGGGACACGGTGGCTGGCGGCAAGCGGGACGGCTACCAGCAGAGGGCGCTCCGGTGGCTGGTGAGCTAATTCCCTGGACAACCAGCAGGAAGGGCTGTGTAGGTGAGTCCCGCCTTGCTACAATTTCATTATCAGGTGACATGGTCACATGTGACTGTAAGACCCTTAGTCCCCATTCCCCTTGGGCTGGCCCACACATACACAGGAAGGCTTTTAAATAACTAAAGCCATTTACAACTGATTGTTTCTGGAGCACCCTTAATGGCCTCCACTTAATATGTTTACATCAGTGATACACGCTTATATCTTATTCCCCTAACTCCAGATATAGAAATAACACATGCCAACAAATAGGATGAACACATTTAGTAGATTACAAGCTTTCTAATGATGCCATAGAAGGGGTATTTAGCATAAAGCATATTCAAGTTATGTCATATTTATAAGCATCTAAATGGGGGGGGAGGGATAGCTCAGTGGTTTGAGCATTGGCCTGCTAAACCCAGGGTTGTGAGTTCAATCCTTGAGGGGGCCATTTGGGGATCTGGGGCAAACATTGGGGATTGGTCCTGCTTTGAGCAGGGGGTTGGACTAGATGACCTCCTAAGGTCCCTTCCAACCCTGATATTCTATGATATTTCCATAAAGCATAAGGAGTGCAACATCACACCAGTTGCCAGGGCAAGGCACTGACAGCAAAAGCTCTTCCTGAGCAGACATCTGAATGCCCCAGTGGATGTGGAGAGGGCAGGAAGGGGAGGGAGCCCAGTATCATTAAGGGTTCCTGGGGCTTGCCCTTACTGTGAAGTCATCCTCTAAAAGTGAGGGTCAATCTCCTCAGAGTCCATATGAGGTGTCACCCCCTCCCATAGCTTCAGGACTATCACCTCCATGTCAGGGCTCTCATGAAATCAGTAGCACCACCATAGCTCGGCAGGAAACAGACTTCCCTTCCTGCAAAAATGTTGATGATTTCAAAACAATGTCCTGACCCACACTGGGATAAAATTGAGATCTGTCCATTTTTTCCCAAAAGCCAGAGACAAAGAGCGATACCAGAGGAAGAAACCCAGCCGGCCCTAAATAGTGCACTCACCTGGCATGTACAAAACCCAGGTTTAAGTCCCTTCTTCATCTCTTTCACAGGAGGGACTTGAATCTGCATCGTTCACATCACCCAGTAGTTCCCTAGGTATGGAGGTGTGATGCTGGCAGACCAGGTGATGTCAGAGTGTATTCAAGTCAATTCACTTGTGTATTAATATAGATCAAAATGAGTGCAAATGTAAGAGTGTTTTCAGATGTTTAAACCTCATGAAAACTAGTGGAATGTTACCTCTATTGTTTTTACTTGTCTGTTTGAGTTATAATGTAATAGCAAACACTTACATTGTGTATACTCCTCTGACTAAATAACCCATCAAAGAAATCTTGTGTCATGCTAATGAATTACTTAAGGTTCTTTAACAGAAAATTCTAATTTCAAAGAGAGTGGCCATTATGCTTGGTAGCTGGAGGTCAAAAGGCTAAGTTTATTCCTCACTCATCATCATCATCAAAGGAAAAACCCAGGTGGGTAGACAGACTGTCCCCTTGTCTTCTATAAATATGGATTCAAAGAAACATCCTTTATCTTCTGGACTGTTAGGTCTCTTACAGTGAAGTATACCAGACGCAAAGCAGAGATCCCCAGACACAATCTGGGTACCTTGAAAAGACTTTTGGGAAAGTGGCAGATTACTACATCGCTCCTTTGAATTGAAATGACAGACTGTGACTAATCTGTTATTGTATCTGATCTGCTTTAACCTCTCAATAACTCTCACTTCCTTTTTTAATCTAATAAAACTGTAGTTAGTTTACTTTAGAATTGGATACCAGCATTGTCTTTGGTGTAAGAGCTGGAGTACCAATTGATCTGAGGTGACTAGTCTCTTGGGATTGAGAAAAACCTGCTGTGGTGTGATTTTAGCTTTAAGTAACCTTTTATCACAAAGTTCAGTTTGTGTGGATGACAAGATAGACTGGAGACTCTAAGGGGACTGTCTCTGTCTCCACTGTAAGACTGGAATAGTGATCCAGGGGTGTTTGTTACTGGCTTGGTGAAATCTAATTATTGACTATACCACCATTTTAGCGTATGTGCCTTTGTTCTCTGATAGTCTGCCCTGAGATAGGTACTCACAATTGTGAGCCACTCCAGAGAGCGTGACATGGGGCTAGTACCTAATTAGTGGTGAGTATTTATCATTCATTCATTTTTAACAGAAATTCAATCCCGGATTACAGCAACCTACCCGGCAAAAGTTTAATAAAAATCTAGCCTTTCCCACACAGTTTCATTTTTGAGACAACGGCATTTTTTCAACAAGAACAGAAAATATTTTTTCCATAAATTCCCACCAGCTCAAATCACCAACCCTCAATACTTGGGTTTGCAGAGGGGTTTTTAACATTCCCTTGACGTATGAACAAACAGGAGGTTTTCTCTTTGTCTAATGGCTGCCATCTCCCATTTCTGTCACCAGCAATAAAGTCACAGGAGACCTTCAGGCAAGATAATGACAATAGCCACTTCCTGACAGCCTTTGCAAGTGCTGGTGAGGCTGCCTTTGACAAAGATGGCCTCCACCTCCTATAGTTTGTTGTTAAGATGAAACCAGTCAGTTGTCAAAGGACATGACTAGTTGCTGATCTGCCAAGAGGCAGAGAGAATATTGTGTGGAGAAGGGAAACAGGAGGGATACAGAGAAGGAGGGTGAGGAAGGAAGGTAATATTGGAAGAGGGGAAGCACAAGTGAGAGGCCAGAGGGCTGGCTACTCAGTGGAATGACGCTCTGCGTGGCTGAGTTTCAGGAGGGAGGGGTGTAGATGGAGAGCTGCTCCCTGAGCTGTGTTATCATCGGGAAAAGTGAAGAAGCCAAGGGGAAAAGATGTCAGGAGGGGACAACCAAATATGGAGCTTTACAAATCAGTCAGAGCAGGTGAAAAGGGGACTGATTGCTGCTAATAATGAACCGTCTCTAGCACGGAGATCCACATTTTCACTTAGAAGTGGATCCCAGTATCTGTATTTGTCACTTGAACCTCTCAGTGAGTAAGGCTTGAATGCACAAAAGGAGTTAGGTGATGTGATGCTGAACATCACAACGCCTAACTTTGGAAAATCATCATTATACACAGACCTGGAGCTCAGCACCTAATCTCCTAGATAGTGAATGAAGAGTGATGGGAGCCTTAAACTGAGATTCCCAACAGCCAGCCTGATAACTTGGGAGACCTCTAGTTTACAACTTTACACTTTCTGAGCGGGAGAAAAATTTGAACCGAACTCTGCTACCTCTCAGTGGAGTACTCTAACCTCTGGGCTATGAGATTCTCAAGCTCTCCTGATGAAGCTGTTGCACTGTGAATAAATAATGAGTCATTGGAGCAGGAGAGCTGGAGTCTGGGTCTCCCACATCCTGCTAGAGTGAGCTGACCAGCAGACTACGGAGTCATTATCAAGCTTCAATGCTTTCTTTTTCTCACTCTCCAAGGTTCAGTCTTAAAGAGTCTTTTTGGCCACAGAGAGAGACAAAGAGCAAGCATGAGAATGACTCTGTAGCCTGGTGATCAAATCACTCATATGATCTGTGAAAGATGCAGGATCCAGCCTCCCTCCTCCAATTACTCTATAATTACTGACCATCAGTGGAACATCTTCAAAAAGAGATTGAAGGAGCCTCACACCAGATTGTCCCGAAGCTCAGTGGGTACAGCAAGGTGGCAGATCCCAGCTCAAGTCCCTTCTCCTTTGCAGGTGGAGGGTGGAGCTCTACCACTGGTTTCCTATTACCAAGGTGTGTACCCTAACCACGGGGATAAGAGTTATGAGGGTTGTCCTCTTTCTACCCCAGTGGCCATTTTATGTGACCTCACCCGAGGGGCCCAATCTAATAGGCAGCCTCTGAGCACACTTACCCAATTGGCCCTGCACTCAACTTAGGCTGCCTATCTTCCCCTGGTTTGTGAATCACTCTGGGGCTTACGCCAGAGATCAGCATCGAGAGGGAAGCTGCACTGCACATTCCCAGAGGCAGGAACATAAACACAGAGGGAACGTTTCCTGTAGAAACTTAAAAGCCATGTGAGTTTAGGCATCTGCAGGATTTGGTGGTGCGGAGGGAAAGTCAAAAAGTCAAAATTTTCCATTGGAAATGAAAAACATTTTCTGATAGGTCTTCAAACAAGGTCCATTCTCGATTACATCTGCCTTTGATCTTACTATGATATTTAACTATCATTTCTTTCAGAAAAACAATGTCTGCTGAGCATACTAGGTGAGAATACAAATACCCTTATGGTTCATTACTTCCCTTGTGAGTGTGTTTATTCTCCTATAGAAGAATTCACAACATCCCCAAGTATTTTTGTCTAGTTTACAAGCCTAATCAAAGTCAAATTTAGATTTTCAGGATTAAATATTGCAACTTGAATACAAGTGATTTCCAAGTGAAATGCTCCTGGATGTGTATGGAGATATTTAGATTATTATTTTTAATTTCATGGGTTATTTATTATTTTAGGAACTGTTTTCATATCCAGGCTTAAGATAGCAGGTTTAAGGATGAAGTAATATGGAGTAAACTGTAACAGCCCATCTCATAGCTTTTAACCCAGGACTCCAGGAATTATTTTGACCATGTTTTCTAGCCTATGTTATACAGGACGTCAGATTAGATGATCACAGAGGTCCCTTCTGGTCTTGGAATCTATGAACTCTCTAAATTAAAGCCGATGACTCCCCCAGTAACATGCATTTGTTCTTGTTTTTCATTTATTTACTATTTTAGAGGAAAACAAAATGACAAATCAAAATGGTAAATCTCATTTTACTACAATGCTCAGTGTAGACGGACAGAACTCTGCCATAAATTAAAACAAGCTGCTTTACAAAAAGGAATGGCAACATATATTTTTATTTGAATTCCTAAGATTTCTATTTTATTTTCAGTCACTGATCAGAGATTATTAGTAAATGTACCTGCACTATAGAAAAGGTGATGATACATATCTGTCTACCTAGAGACATCATAATCATTGTTCCCATCTTAGGGATTTGGATAGCGATCTTCACTGATGTCCCTATGCCTTTGACCTACTCTCTCTGTCCGTGTGTGACATCATTCCAGGGGTTCTCACATTTTTGGTGGTCTCTTGCTGGTGGCCGCTCTGATAATTTTTCCTAAAATACTTAATTAACTTTAGAAAAAAACAAATGAATACATACAGGTACATGTCCAAATCATTGTAATCTATTTATGTAGGTTTTTTTTTTCCAGACTCAATAATAAAAATAATGTATAGTTGTCTCTATTCTTTACTGGACCTAAACAAAATAGAAACACAGATAAAGTGCTTTGCATGTTCTTGTCCTTTTTCTTATTGTTTATTTTGCTTTTTTGGTTTCCCTGTTTGTTTGTTTTTAAGACTTGCTAGCTACTAAGTCTGCAGTGAAAACTGATATTAACAAACACACAAATAGCACTTTTCACAGCAGACTTACTCAGCCCCAGCAATCCCAGGTACAAATTGAGCCCTAGATGGGGAGGTGGGTATGGAGGCAGTGGGAGCCCAGGGCAATGGGGCACTAGGGGAGGCAGTGGGGGCCAGAGGTGATGGGAGGGGTGGTGAGCTCAGGGAACGGAGCCCAAAGCCCAGTGGCTAGAGCCTGCTATCTGCCACCCCAGGGCTGAAGCCTGACCCCACCGACCCTGGGAAGGTGGGGAACTTACTGGCTGCCTGCTCCTCCAGCTTTTGTGTTTCCAGAGAGGGGCCACTGCTTTGCACCCCCCCACCCCGCCAATAACCACCCAAGAGGCTGTGGCTGCAAGAAAAGCCCCTGGTGACTGCATTTGAGAAACACTGATTTTAGACACAGCCTAGCACTTCCAATCAAAAGACTCAGAACATTTTCTTCACCTCTCATCTGTTACCTCCATTCAGTCACATACTTTTGACTACTTTTCAAATGTCACTTCCTGGATGTCTTGCCACTAGCAACTCAATCTTAATATTATGCAAAATGAACTTATTTTCCTCAATCTCTGCTCTCTTCTTTTTCTATTTCCCTTGGCATGCGGTCTGTTCCCTGCCTTGCAGCTTTGTCATCATTTCCCTCTCCTCTATTTCCATCTCCCCATAGGTTGATGGAGTGGGCAGGATTTGACTATTTTGTGTTCTTCCACAATGAAATTGGCTCATTTTACTCCATTTCCATCACCAAAAGCCTTGTCCAGCTTTCAGCTTGACCACTGCGATATCAACCTCTGCAACCTGCTAGACTCTCACCACATCCCCTCTTCCACTTTCCATGCATCCGAAATTTTACTTGACAAGTCTTATAATTTCTACCCTGATCTAAGTCCACCCTTCTCTCCATATTTTTTTCACTGGCTTTCCCTTGAATTCTACAACAAAGGGTATGTCTACACTACGACTGTAGTCCGATTTTACCAAAATCGATTTTTGTGAACCGATATTATGAAGTCGAACGTGTGTGTTCACACTAAGTACATTAAATCGGCGGTGTGAGTCCACAGTATCGGGGCAAGCGTCGACATTCCAAGCGGTGCACTGTGGGTAGGTATTCCAACGTTCCCACAGTCCCCGCTGCCCATTTGAATTATGGGTTGAGCTCCTGATGCCTGATGGGGCAAGAAATTTGTAGTGGGTGGTTATGGGTACATGTCATCATTCAACCGTCACGAGTGTGTGGCATTGTGAGAGCACCGTTGTGTCACTGGGCTGAGATTGGTTTCCCAGGGATGCTGTTGGAGTTGGTCTAATGGCCGGAAGGTTCCCCAGGCAGAGATAGGAAGGATCGGACCTGGCTGAGGGATTCAGCAGCATCGCCGTGACCAGGGCCGGTGCAAGGAAGTTTCGCGCCCTAGGCGAAACTTCCTTGCACCAGCCTTGCGCCCCACCCCCCGCCCAGCTAACACCACCCCCCACCAGCTAACACTGCCCCCCACCCGCGGCAGCCAATCCACCCCCCGAGGCTCTCCACCCCCGCGGGCCGGCAGCTCAGCCCCCCGCCCGGCAGCCTCCCCTCGCCGTATGTGGATCTGCCAGTGGATCTGACTAAACCTTGGCCTGCTACATTAGAGATCCGTATTTCTTAATACTTTAATATCTGTGACACCACCACGCATTCCCTGCCCCGTCTCATTCCTTCTGTGTGTGTATCTGAACAGTACCGCATCGTGGGAGCTTCATTGTCTGTTTGTGCTGAGTGGGAGCGACAGATATTCGTGCAAATGGAGAGAGGGAGAGAAGGTGAATGATCCTTAAGCCCAGCGCTTCCAGGAGAGGATTAACTGGCGCCCCGGGAAAGCTTGGCCAATGGATTTGGAGCTGGGGCCATTTCCTTGCAGCGAGTGGGGCTGTTTCCCTGGTGTTACCATGGAGAATGTGCCCGGCAGGGGAACAGAGCAGGAGGTGTGGACTGTGGTGCTGGCAAACCAGCTCAGGATAAAGTTAACAGGCTGATTCCCCTGTGTGTGTGATCCTTAAAGGCAGCCAAGAGGCACTGTGGCATAATCCAGCCCATTAACTTGTGTGATAAGAATCAAGAGTAAGTGTTAATTGTATTTGTCTGTATTCTCCGACTTCCTGTGTAACGTACACTGATGTCACTTTGTAGTTACCGCTACATCATGTATGCAATGTATACTCAATTGCCATTAGATCAAAAGGCCTGTATTTAGCATTTAGATGAAGTTTACTAGAATGAGGATGTTATTGTCTTCCAGTGGTTCTCAGCCTGCGGCCTGTGGTCCGTTTGCGGCCCAATCAGCACACA
Organism: Chelydra serpentina; assembly: GCA_037349315.1. NCBI lineage: Eukaryota > Metazoa > Chordata > Testudines > Chelydridae > Chelydra > Chelydra serpentina. The sequence goes on along the minus strand of JBAIAC010000046.1, from coordinate 3,101,217 downwards.
GCTGTGGCCCATGTGACATCCTCAGAGCCAAACAGGTAGTATGTATATTGTGTGGATGCAGCCCACATAACCCACAGAGAGTTGCATATGAGGCCCGCAATGATCAGTAGGTTGAGAACCTCTCTCTTGGTCTATCTAAAACATGTGATTTACATTGAAAAACTACCTGTAAACCAGCTTTGTAGTTTGAATGGCTGCATGAATTGGATTGAACGCTAGCATGGGTCATGGCATTGACCAATGGGATTTCAAGCTGTCTGTATTGCTGCCTTCATCAAAGCAAGTTCCCACGTGGTGATGATGGTCAGCTTACTGGCCTGCTTCAGCTATACAAGAGAAGCCCTGGGCACGGTCCTGCCGTCTCTGCTGACTCTGCATAGGGAGAGTTTGAGCCAATGGGCTGAGATCCCCAAATGATCATTTTGGGCTGCCCTGAAAGATGCATGGAGGGACTTGAAGAGACGTACCAGGAATTAGCAGATGTTACGTCTCTGCTGACAACTGGACTCATCTATTCTGATCCCACTGTCATGTATTTTATTGGTTTTTAACCTTTGAATAACTCTCATTTCTTTTTCTTAATTCATAAATCTTTAGTTAGTTTACTAAGGGTTGGCTGCCTGCGTTGTTCTTGGTGAGATCCTGAAGTATCCAGTGACCTATGGTAAGTGACTATTGTATGGTGTTTGCCTGAGTGATAAACAGGGGCTGAAATATCAAGGGGATTGTCTGTATTCTGTGGTAAAACTAGCTAGTGATCCAGGAATGCTCCATTATCAAATGATAAAATAGCCCACTAGGTTGGGGGTGTCTGCCCTGTTTTCTGGCAATTTGTCCTGAGTCTGGGCATTCTCAGCTGCAAATTACAAGGAAGTCATTGAGTCAGCTGACCCGGGTTCTGAAACTTGCTGCTGTTGGTTATTTTTTTGTTTGTTTTGTTTTGTTTTATTCTGGGTAGACATAGGCACCCAAGATGCCGTGGGTAAGTCCCATTCTCCAAGTCATTTAGATCCAGATTTTTAAAGGCAATCAGGCATTGCTGCGCTCAGTGTTGCAAAGCCAACTGAGGTGTGAGACTAAATCTCTTCCAAAGGGATTTAGGCACTTAGTAGACCAAAATCACATTGTTAGTGAGATTTTGGCTCCTATGGCATAAATGCTTTTTGGAAATGACATTTTGCATCTTAAATCAGTTGGCTTTGCAACACTGAGGTAACAACCGCTAAATACCTTTGAAAATCCGGGCGTTAGTTGCCTGGGGCAAAATTTTCAAAGGTCTTTATGCTCACAGGTGTCTAAGGGGCGTTTCCCAAGGCACCTCGCTCCAGCTGGAAGTTATGGTCTCAGAAAAGTCTGGCCAGTGGATTTGGAGCCGGGCTGTTTCCTTGCAGTGAGTAGGCCTGTGTCCCCGGAATGGCTGCTGTGCCGGTCAGGGGAATGGAGCGAGAGGCGAAGCCCGCTAGGGCCAGGCCTCACCCGTCGGAGAGCAGAACCTCCACTGGCTGGCCTTGGCGTAGCTGCCGGTGGTTGCGCACCAGAGCTTCCCGTCCCTGTGCCCGTCCATGGTGCACGAGGAGAATGATCTCCCCGTGTAAATGAAGGGGAAGGTGCAGCGGGGGGAGCCTGAGCCTGTGAGGGAAGCAGAGAGATCGGGGAACAGACAAACGAGGCACTCTGCTATTGTGAAGCCTCACACCAGCTTTCTGTCTAAAGCTCGACTCTACGTATGCTCAAATCCACATGGTTACTCTGATTGTCTTGAAACTTGGCGTGTCTCATGGGGACAGGGGGTTCGGCTTCTGACCCAAATTTGGTCCCACTTGACCAAGGGGTTCCCAAGTTACAGCCCCCCTTAAAAAACAGCTTTTTTGTCTTAAAGTTGACTTTTTTGGCAACCTTTTTTTTTTTTTGCTTGCAGCTAGAGATGAAGCCGGGGCTCAGACCATTGTGCCAGGGCCTCAGCTGTTTGAGGCGCACTCCCAACCAAGGGTACGGCACCAATTAGCCCTCTGGGGAGAAATCAAATTCCAGTGTCATTAGCCAAAGTTTGGGTCTCCAGTTAGGCGCGTGCTGAGCAGTTTTAAGGCTCATGCGCCGAATGCTTTGCCACTCAGCGTGATTAGCTCAGCATGGCCTATAGCAGCCTGTGGAGCAGCGTAACACAGAGTTAGCACCGTGAGCTCAAATCCAACCCAAGGCAGAAATCGGAAATTAAACAAGGGGGCGTCTTTCTATGTGCTGCCTCTGCCACAGGGGAAATGAAATCTGAGCACAGCCTAATATCCAGGCAGTGCTGTACTGAGTTCTGAATGGAGAATCTGAAGGTGCAAATCTTCAGTGGGATGGGAGGGTGATTAGGGTGGAAGAGTAAATGGGAATAAGGAAGGATTGGGGGGGCAGCAAAGGGAGAGGGGATTATGGGAAGGGGTGGGTGGGTGGGGGATCAGGTTGAGTGGGGCTCTGGGAACTGGACATGGTTTGAAGGACTGGAGGAGAATAGGGGCTGTCAGCCCCACATTCTCCCCTCCCATGTGTGTGTCAGGATCTGGGGGTGGGGTCTGATTCCCCTCTCCCTACCTTTGTGTGTGTGCTTGGATGTGGAGAGCCCATCCCCCGGGGGCGGTCTTAGCGCCACTCCCTGCACCCCATTTGTGTGGCAGGCTCTGGAGGGCCCGTGCCCCTTTTCCCTTCCTGCTCATGTGAGGAGGTTCTGGGTGGTTTGCCCTTCTTTTGGTGTCTGACCCTCCTCTCCCTGCCTCCTCATGTGATCTGGAATCTAGGGGTTCCTGACCCTCTGGGGGTGTCTGAGCTCCTCTCCCATGCTCCCCCATGCAAAGTAGTATGTGGGGGAGCCCTGCCTTTCTGTATGGGAAGCCAAGAACAGCCATCCCGGTATCATGCCCCGAGAACACACAGCTGAGCTGGGGGTTGAGGAGCTGAGGATGTGTGCGCTCAGTGCATCTCATAGGCTCTCCAGCACTGGGGTGGGGCAGGGGGACCACCCATGAAGATGAACAGAGCGTCTCAGGGCTCTGGTATCCAGATGGGTTTACCTCGAGGGGGCGTTGTACTGCCCCTGACAACACCTCACCGTGCTGAATGGGTCACGTTGCTCCATGAGGAGGCTCCCGTGCCTCCAGGGGGACCACGGCCTGGGGATCTGCAGAGAGCAAAGCAGTTGCTGCTGGTTAATTTCATCAGTATTGTAGCGCGGCGCCACTGCACCAGCCCTGCCTCAGTGTTGCTGAAGATGTTTTTCTGTTTAAAGGTGTTTTTTTCTCAAAGTGTTGCAAAATCCACATGCACATCCAGATTCTCCAGAACTCCCCCCTCCCCCTGCCAGGGGGCGTGGGGCAAGGATAGAGATCCAAATCTGGGGTCATTTGAGCAAGAAGTTCCTGACACACCACCCCCAAAAAACAGCTCGTCTTAAAATTCACAGATTCTCCCAGCATTTTGGGGGGCACACCTGGCTTCGCAAATGTGAATGGTTTAAGGGGATGGGGGGAGGGGGCTGAACTGGAACTGTTGACATAAAGTGACTGTAACTACCATGTAATAAAACTGTCGCTTTCTTGGGACATGGCTCACGTCAGAGATTTCTCTTACCAGCTCTGTTAGCAGTTACAGACTCCAACTGTTTTAAAGCAAGACTGCTATCCTCAGACTGCTACCACACTGTGTACAGAGGATGGGGGAGGGGCGGTATTTTGGAATCACACAGCTGTAGTGTGACCTAGTGGAGAAAACAGCGCACTGGGACTCAGAAAGCCTGGGATGCTGCCACTGGCCTGCTGAATGATGCAGTGCCTCAGTTTCCCCATCTCAAGTTTCCCCATCTGCTTGAGAGCTACAGCTGAAAAGCACTCTGTAAGAGATCGGCATTGTCCTTACCTGTCTGCAGGGACGTTTGAACTGCCTACGTGATAATTACAACAACCCACGGGACTACTAACTCCAATCAACAACTTTTCTCTTTCTGTTCCCAAAGCTGGGAAATTAAATAACAAAAAGCTTTTTTAACACAGTGTTAAGGTTGCCCAGCAACAGTTTGTGCCCTTTCAGGATGTCAAATTCAGCAAAACTCAAACCGGTGAGCACCAGGCAGTACGGAGTGAAGGTAAGCGCCCACGCCACCTAAACTCTGCCCTCTTGGAGCGATGCCCCAATGATCCTGCACCACGTCCTCGTCCAGCACTAACTAGCAACTCCCTGCATTCAAACCCTTTGCCTGCACCACAGAAAGACGACCACAGCTATTGAACGTGACAGCTCCATCTGTCCTTTTACAGCCCCTTCACCCTTGGGCACACGAGACCATCACGCTACGTTCATGTACCCATCATTTAACTGGCCACCCTCCTCTCCCACCTCACCACTGACATTCCCCATGGCAAGGAGCCCCTGCATCTGAAGAGTGGCACAGCTGACCCCAGTGGGTCTCCAACTTCTTTGCCATTTAATTATTATGCACTGGGGGCGGGGGGAATCGATGCACTAGGAGGAAAGCCATGACCCCTTGAGTGGGCTAGTGGAAATGGTGCTAGACTAGAAGGCTAGCAACCTGCGTTCTAATACTGTTGCTGATCTTGGGCAAGGATGTGATTCAGTTTCCCCATGACAAATCTGTTATTTACCCTCCCTATATAAAAGGCTTAAATCTGCAGAGAAGAGTCTGTAGAACAGTCAGAGAGGCCAGGTGGGTGAGGTAACAGCTCTTATTGACCCAGCTCCTGCTGGTGAGAGAGACAAGTGTCGAGCTGCACAGGTCGGACCTGAAGATGAGGGCTGTGTAAACTCCAAAGTGTGTCTCTCTCACCAGCAGAGGCTGGTCCAATAAAATCTGTTACTGCTTCCACCTCGGCTCTCTAATCCCTCAGGACCGACATGGCTACGGCATCACTGTATAGTACAGTGAGCAGCTGTTACTCTCCGCTTTCCCTGTTCTCCATTTTGGGGGTGGTGCCGAGACAGCTGCCTCACCCCTGAGCTGCGCTTGGGTGCCCGAGCCGCACACCCATTAACTATTGCCCATGCCCATGTTTCACTCCCCCAGCCCTGCGCAGGGACCCTGTATCTGCCCCCTGGACGCTCTCTGCAGCTGCGTTTGAGACACGCTCAGATATTTGCAGCAGATCGGTAAATCAGAGCAGAAGTTTTTCCACAAGAAGGAAAAGCTTCTTGGCGATTCCTCTGTGTGTTCAGTTCTCCCCCAGCCCCCACCCAGGGGAGCAGTGAGACGGGGATCCCGGGGGCACAGCCTGGGGCTACCCAGGGGGAAGGCGTTACCTGGGGCTGCCACGCACAGGGACAGGGCGACTGAGCCCAAAGCCAGGAGCCTCCCACTGGACAGCATCTCCCTGGCTTGTGCTGGGCATCCCTCAGGGCCTCTCCTCCTCTTATGGAGTTACCAGGTGGGTCACCCCCCAGAGCCACCTGCTAACAGCTGCTCGGCTGCACATTGTTTCTGTCCCACCCACCCGGGTGTGCGGGGAGAGGCAAATCTGCCCCTGCCTTTGATAAACTGCCCCGCTCCAGGTGTGCCCCACTGATCCGCTCAGTGGGCCAGGACCCAGCTGGTGGCAACCAACCCAGACTCAGCCACATGCTCAGATTCTTGTAACTTTGTAGGTGCTGAGCTGGGGAAAATGGGGGGTAATGAAGAGGGATGTGTGTGGGAGGAGGTGCTTGAGCAGCACTCCGGGTGTGGGGGTTGGTGCAGGGTGGGGGTCCCTCGGTGTTTTCCTACGATCCTCAAAGGGCCTTTGTTCCGGGGGTCCCAATGCACTGGCGGAGCAGAGACAAAAGTGGGGAAGCTGGGCCCTTTTCCCTCCCTCCCCCGGTGATATCCCCCCATCGCCCCACAATTCCTCTCCATCGCTGCTGCACCAGGCCAAGGGAGGAGGCTCCAGGCTCCCCCACCCCCAGATGGAAACGGGGGGTCAGAACAGTGCAGGGGTGTGTGGGGGGAGGGTCAGAGCAGTGCCGTGGAGGATGAGGGGGAGGATTTAGCTCGGCTCCACCTATCCCAACCTCTGTGCCCCCCATTTGTGATCCCCCAAAAGGTGCCCCCTGATAACTCCACATCAGTCCCTGCCCTGCTCCTTCATCCATCCCCTGCTCCTGAACTTGTGAGACCCCGGCTGCCCCTGGGTGGGGCACAGGCTGGGGGAGGGGGCAGAGTGGACTTGGCTGGACAGGCAGAGACAGGAGATGAGGAGATGTTGCTGGGGCAGCAAAGGGACTCGCATGCAGCCAGGGCCTGCTGAGCCCGGGGTGACCTTTGCCAAGGAGGCAGAGGCCGGGGCAGGCTAGAGCTGGGCTGTGGGACCTGGGGAAGCCGCGGGGTGCTTTGCAAGAAAATCATGGAAACGAACTGCCCATAAACTTTGTTCGCCCAAAGTGAAGGGTGCCCGGAACGGCTTCGTGCCCGCGCAGAACGTCTAGCTCAGCGACACTCAGACCTCTGCAGCCCAGGGAACATAGCACTGAGGGCCACACGGCCCCTGCGACACCAGCGCCCGGCTCTCACAAGGGCTACAGAGCACGCAGGGGAGGGAACACACGGCTCTGTCTAACGCCTTCGCTTTGTCAAGGCAGAGAGTGGATTTGGGGCGAGCGCAATGACCAGGAGCCGCCTCCAGCTGCCGACACACCCGAGCCTGCCCCACGCAGCCCGGCCTCGACTGGCCCAGCATCCCCCGGGCCCTGAGGGTTCCCACGGAGACGCTGCCGTCACTCCACCCTGGAGAGGGCAGAGCCATGCACCAACATGCGGATGGTCACCTTGGCAAGGCATGATTTACCCCACCACCCCTTGGGGAAATAGAGGGTTAGGTTGTTTTCTATCCAGAGCGCCAACTGCATGTCTCCTTCCATGCACGCCCCATGTGCTCTGCTGGGGGCTGTTGTCAGCACAGGGTCTCCTGGCCTGCTCTGCAGAACAATGGCTGTCTGAGAGACACATGGGTCCTTGGCAGCTACGCTGCTCCATGCTCAGAGTCCTTGCAGCTTGGGGCAGTCCCTTTCCCATCCCCGGCCTTGCTCCCGTCCATCCCTGGATCTAACAACCCCGCTCCTCCGCCTCAATACCCACCATGAGTGGCGGCCTCGATTTCCCAAAGTAATTAGCCAATTTGGTTGCCTGCCCTGGTGCAGCTTTGTGCGGATAAAGCTGTGCCTAGACGAGGGTTTGAGGGGGTGTGTGTGATATGCCAATGTGTTAACACGGCACCTTCCCATCTTAGGCCTGGTTTACACTATGTCGGGGGGGTCGACCTACGATACGCAACTTCAGCTATGTGACTAGCGTAGCTGAAGTCGACGAATCTTAGGTCGACTTACCTGGGGGTCCTCACGGCGGCGAGTCGACCGCTGCCGCTCCCCCGTCAACTCCGCTTCCGCCTCTCGCGGCGGTGGAGTTCCGGAGTCGACGGGGAGAGAGCTCGGGGGTTGACCCTCCTCCCAGATGGTGTCATGGTATCCTCTCGCACTGAGGATACCTCTCCAGGGGAGGGAACTCCAGTTATTGGAAAGAGACAGGTAATAGTTATGGGGATTTGATCATTAGAAACATAGATAGCTGGGTTTGCTATGACCAGGAGAACCACATGGCGACTTTCCTGCCTGGTGCGAAGGTTTTGGATCTCTCGAGACATCTAGATAGGTTTATGTGTAGTGCTGGGGAGGAGCCGGTGGTCGTGGTACATGTAGGTACCAATCAGGGCCGGCTTTAACCTGATTCCACCAATTCCCCGGAATCGGGCCCCGCGCCCCAGGGGGCCCCGATCCGGCGGGAGGTTTTTTTGGTTTTGTTTTTTCTCGGTGGGAGGGTGCGGGGCCCCACCATCGTTCTTCGCGTGGGGACCCGCACCCGCTAAAGCCAGCCCTGGTACCAATGACACAGCGGGAGATAGGAGAGAGGTCCTGGAGGCCAGATTTAGGTTGCTAGGTACGAGATTGAAGTCCAGGACCTCCATGGTAACATTCTCTGAAATGCTTCCAGTTCCACGTGCAGTTAGACAGGCAGAACTGCAGAGTCTCAATGCGTGGATGAGACGATTGTGTAGGGAGGAGGGGCTTAGATTTATTAGGATCTGTGGAAACTTTTGGGAAAGGGGGAGCCTCTACAGGAAGGATGGGCTCCATCTAAACCAAACTAAGTACTGGGGGAAGCTGACAGGTGCGGAGAAGCACATGGTTCAGAGAGAGACTGCTTAGGGGAGGATCTATTAATGGAGACTCTCTATGTCCTAGTAAGGAGGAGAGGATAGAAGATGATACTATAGGGTAGGATCTGATGAGAAACAGTCACATGAAAAAGAGTCCCATTCGGTTACATCAGGTAATGGCAGATAGCTAAAAAGTGACATTTTAAAAAGTGATTATATACAAATGCTAGAAGTCTAAATGCTAAGATGGGTGAACTCGAGTGCCTTGCATTAAATAAGGATATTGATATAATAGGTGTAGTAGAAAGAGGGCCTGAAACATTAGCCCTTGTATCAGAGGCCTGGTATAAGGCCTGAGGCCTGGGCTAAAGTTGTGGTCAAAGCTTTGTTACAATAAAGCAAAGTCAGGCTGTGCCTAGAGGCAGGGCCAGCTCAGAGAATGTGAGAAGAACATCTTAGATCTCACACCACAGACAACACTTGTAGCCAGTCCCATAACAGACTATGTACAGATCGATTAACTAGGAACAGGGAACACAAGAGTTATTTTCAAGATTAAAACAGGTGAACATAGATACACAGAGGAGTTACAATCTTAAGTTTCAAAATGTATTAGAGGCTTCTCTAATAAGCAAGCTCTAGGTCGCCTTTAAGGCTAGCCAGAGCTAAGCAGCTGGGGATCTCTTGCTTATGCCGTGAAAACCTTGCCCCCCCCAGAGTCCAAGCAGCATAGAGATCCAGTTGCTTCTTGTCAGGGATTTTTTATCCCTTTCCTCCCTTGTGCAAACTCTGCTGATGGAAGGAATCCACTTTTATGAGTCATCTTCATGGGGAAGGAGGGAGGGCAGAACAATCAATGGCTTTTGTCCTCTTTAACGACCCACAATGGTCCATGGGTGTAAATAGATGTTTCTTGTTGGGCAGGATGTGACACCTTCTGTTGGAGACTTCTCCTGTCTGGTGATTTGCACCATCATGCTCAAATAGTCCTGTGCACTATGGGTACAGATGCTATAAGTGAGATTAATGCACCCAGCAACCTACAAGTACTCAATAAAGCCTAAACCTCAAACAGATGTTTGGAATTCTAATACCTGCATGACCATCACCACCACACAGGTGAGCCAGACTGAGCCCAGCTCGGTATTCGTCACAGTTCAGCTGAGACATGTGGACCTTGGCACGAGCTGGGACCTGGTCTGCCAGCGTCACACCTGCAATGGAGGAATCATCTGCCGTGTCTTTGCAGGTTGCTCTGCTGTATTGGACGTTCTCAGGGCTGGGGGGATGGAGATCCTGGGGCGAGACAGAGCTGTTCTGAGTTTGTACAGCACCTAACACAATGGGGAACTGGTCCATGCGTTGGCCTCCCAGGTGCTGCCGTAACACACCTAATAAACAATGTACATCATCTAGCGCTATGAGGTGCTCGTCCATGCCTGTGGCTCCTAAGCACTACTAGAAAATTAAGAATAAATAATAGAGCTGCCCCCCCAAAAATTCTTGCCGCGCAATTTCCCATGGCTGGTGTGGGGAGTTATGCTGAAGGCTGGGAGGTAGCTGAATACTGTAGATCTAAGGAGATGACCTGCCCCAGGTCAGATATTTTGCACTCTCCTTCTGACAGACAAACTGGTAACCACGATTGGATCCAGTACACCACAGGATTCTGCAAGATGGGAGTGCTGAGGGCCTTTAGTAATTAGGTTGCCATGCAATGGCTAAGCCGTTAGACCGCTTTTACATATAGGAATTAAGAAATAAGGAATTAAGACATAAGTACTGCGAATCATGAATATTAATGCTTGATGCTTAATTACAGACACCCCAAAGGCCTCATATGGATCGGGCCAGCTAATGACCTTATTATAATCAGGGTTAAGGATTAAATACGGTTCATAGCCGTGCAGTTACCACAAGAAAGGGTATAAAATATCACCCCACTTCCCATTTCTTTGGCTTCGTCGGGTCCCAGAGACAGTGTAAACGGAATCAGGACCTACCTTCTGCTTGGCACCACTTTCTTCCCCCTCCATCTCTGCTTCCAGCGGTCTCCGTAAGTTGTAAGTATGAGCAATGCAGGACTGGAAGTATGAGCCACGCCGGAAACTACTTTACTGAGCTTATTCTAACCGTTCTGTGTATTGATCCTTGCCCAGGATATTGTCTGTATTAAATACTGTTTCTGGGTGTGTTTCACCAGCTTCTATCTTCTCAGCTAACTGTAAAGTAGCTGCCTAGGAAAAGAATCTGTTATCTGTGATTGGGGCAGGTCACCCCCCAATACACACTGTAATCACTGTTCAGGCTGTTGGAGTTAGAGATTAAGAGAGAGTTCAGCCAGGCCTGCGCTACCTTGAACCATGCGATCGTTGAAACCACCTTGGCTCTGTCTCTGTCTCCGTCCCTTTGCTCTGAGTTCCTGGTGTGTGTGTGTGTGTGTGTCTCTCTCTGCAAAGGCCGGTTCTTCACCCAGCCAGCTGGCACCTTTCCCCTCCGTTCTCCAGCTGGGGTCTTTGCCTGGCTTCCCTGCAGAGAGGTGGAAAAATCCCCGTCTGCTTGCTTGTTGGTTGCTAACCCATTGTCTTTGCAGCTTCCTCACTGATCTGGGTCTGTGTCTGCCAGGCCTTTACTGACCCATTGGTTCCACCCCAGACAGTGACATGACCTGACACCCCGAGTCTCTCGCTCTGCCCCAAGAACTGTTTATACTCCGTGCAGAGCAAGGCAAAGCCCAGGGGGAAACTGAGGCACACCTACATATATAACCAAAATTCCCTCTCCAATAGAGTGGGGCCAATTGACACCAGCTGGGGACCTCGGCCCACTGACTGCAAGGCAGCGATTCTGCTTTACACCAGTTGGGGGTCTGGCTCCACATTTCCTTGATGTGGGCGTGTCTTCGTCTTTCCATACAGTTGTAAGGGGACTGTTATCCCCTTACTAACATTCAGAGCTCTCAGTACCAGAAGGGGAAGGGTCGATGGGACTGACAGTCCCCAGGGGCAATGGGGAGAGGCCAATGCTCCAGGTCAGCTCTGATTGACAGGGCGGGCAGGCGAATCAGGGAGTCAGGAGGTCAGGGTGAATCCCGTCCTCCGTGTGAGCTGAAGTTGCCTGAGTCAGAGTGAGTGGGGCCGAGCTGAGGAGAGGGCAGAAGCCAGAGGCCAGAGCTGAGCTGGGCCAGATCTGGAGGGGCCAGAAAAGCAGCCCAGAGACACAGACCTGCCCTGGGGGAGAAGCTGCAGCAGCCAGGGCCAGAGCGGCCAGGGCAGCAGCCCAGGGAGCTGGAGGCAGAGCAGCAGCAGCCGTGCTGAGGCAGAGGAGCTGGAGCTGAGGCAGAGCGGTGGAGCTGGGGCTGGAGCAGTCCGGAGCCGGGTGCGGGGAGCAGCTGGGGAGAGCGAGGGGGACCCTGGGCAGTGGGCCCAGCACAGGGAGACGCCTCAGCCAAGGGGCCCTGCAGGCCAGACTTGCAGGGGGATCTAAACCCCGACAGGGCGGGGGCGACGCTGGGAAGAAGGGTCCTGCCACCCAGAGCCTGCGAGCGTGTGGCCACCGCCGGAGCAAGTGTCCAACCCACAGCGTCCCTGCAGCACAGCCAGGGCCTGAGAAGGAGCCTGGGACTTGCACAGGAACAGACTGAACTGCCCTGACATTGCAGAGACACTGTTGTGATGTTCCCTGCCACAGAGCGGGGTGATGTGTTTTCATTCGCCTTTCCCATTTTTCCTTATTCCTGTTACAAATTAATTGTTAATTAAATAATTTGCATTTGCTTTGAATTGTATGCAGTGATCAGTGGGTCAGGGAAGCATCCTGTACAGAGAGAGTACCCCGGAGTGGGGACACCCTAGCCCCTGACCTAGGTGACCACAGCAAGGTTGGGGGTCGAGCCCCCCAGGAATCCTGGGCCCAGCCTTGTTGAGGGTTACGAGGACTCTGCCAGACAGGAGAGGACAAGGGGAGTCCTCGAGGGCAGGGAGGCCTCTGGGTAAAGGAGGTGGGAGCGAGGACTGAGATCCTTCCGCTAGCCCATTTCACCGGGGTAGTGCAGAGACGAGGAAAGTTCCCCACAAGAGCGGGACTATTCCCCCGCTTACACAGTGTCTGGGCGTGTGGGACGTGTCCCACATAAAGTTTCCTCAGGGCGTGTGGGACGTGCTATCCCAGGGAAATAACTCACCAAGGTTTGATCCAAGCAGTGACGACCCGCCCCGCCCCGCCCCGCACTGCTGTCCTGCCAGGAGCAGGAGGAAGTTCTCAGAGCCCCTGTTCAGCGCCCCACCCTGTTCTCTGCCCCTAGATCCTGGTGTCTGTGGCCAGCAGCCCCCAACCTAGAGCCCCTCCCAGTCTGCCAGGGGCCACACAGAGCAGGGCTGGGAGCCTGTCGCACCAGGAGTGAGTGTGAGCCTCTGTCAGCAGAAACACAGATCCTTCACCGCCTACCATGGAGCCCCAGGTGAGTCCCCACCTGCCCCCCAATTACCCCTGCTCCATGGAGTCCCAAGTGAGCCCCCCTTTCCCCTACCTTCCCTGCCCCATGGAGCCCATGGGAGTCCCTACCTGACCCCCAATTACCCCTGCCCCATGGAGCCCTAGGGGAGCCCCCTGTGCCCCCCACATCTCCTGCCACACGGAGCACTAGGGGAGTGCATCATGCCCCCCTCCTGCCCATGGAAACCCTGATTACTCCCCCCTTTCCCCCATGGCCTGCTGCCCCATGGAGCCCCAGGGGCGTATCCCCTGGCCCCTCTCCTGTTAGTAGCCTGGCAGAAGCTAGGGGATGAGGGTTGGTGGCTCTGGGTTAGTGCCCAGGCTCGGGGGCGCTGATGCTGTGGGGTCCTGTGCAGGTGCTGGGATGGATGCCCAGGTTTGGACTCCTGCTGCTGCTCCTTCTCCTCTGCTTCGGGCCAGAGACTGCCGGGAGCATCAACCCGGCTGCGCTCAGTGTGATCGTGAATTATGTGAACCAGTGAGTGACCAGCCTGGGGTTTGTCTCTGTCCTTCCCTGCCCCTGTAGCCCAGTTGCGAAGAGCAGCAGAGAATGTCCCTGGTGGGATCCCACTGGCTTGTCGGGATGCTCAGCAAGGTCAGGGGGCCCCACTGTGCCTGGCTCTGCCTAGACCCTGACTGTAGTCGGAGAGCACCCAGCATGCCGGGTGATGATCTCATCCCTGAATTAGATTAGTCCTGCAGAGGGGTGATTCGGAGGTGCAGGGGGGAATTGGAGCCCAGAGCTGGGAGAAGGGTGATTTGGGGTAGGGAGGGGGTGATTCTGGGAAGACTGAGTCTACAGCTGGGAGGGGTGATTCTCAGAGGCGTAAGAAGATGGGGCCCAGATCTGAGGAAGGGTGATTCTGTGGGTGCAGGGGGGAGATGGGGACCTGAGCTGGGAGGCGTGATTTTGAGGTGCAGGGGGAGATGGAGCCTTGAGGTAGGAGGGTATTTGGGGGCCCTATTCCTGTTTCTCTCCCTTTTACTTGGCATCTCCCGGCTGCTGGGAGCCCCGGGTCCCCTGACCCCGCTGTGCTCTGCTCCCTCTCAGGCCCCTCACACTAGCTGAATCTCAATACACCTTCGTCGTGAGCCTGCCCCATGAGACGTGTAACCATCCCGCCAACCTGGAGGAGCAGCTGCCCGAGGCAGCGCTGAACGCCATGAATCAGGCGCTCGCTAGGCAAGGCGCGCCGTACGCCCCGGATGACGGGCCTATCGTAGCTGCCCGGCCTAGACGTCGGAAGACTGACTGGCAGCACAGCAAGTGGGTCTGCTCCACGGGGGCCAGGACAGCTTGGTGGCCCAGCTCAAAGCCAGGACCTGCAGCCCGAACTGCTGCCTGATCTTATTCACCCTCAACTCGCCCTGCATGAGCATGTGCCTGGTGGAAAACGGGCCCTACAACATCCTCGGCATGACCCGCGACGCCTTCTCGGACATCGACAACAACTACAAGGCCTTCGTCTTCCAGCGCATCTTCGTTGGCGATATGTGGGCCGAGGTGACCCGCCAGGAGCTGCTGGAGGCCTGGCACCGGCTGCGCAACGTGCCCCTGTTGCGCTGCGACAACAACGGCTGCCAGGACTGCGCTTCGGTGGTCCCACAAGACAACCCCTGCCTGGCTGGGAAGGTGTAAATGGTGGGTGTGAGCCGGGAAGCACGTGGGGCTTGCTCTGCCACTGGTCCTCCTTGCATGGGCTTCTGGCTCCCTGAGTGTAACAGAAACACGTCCCAACTGGGCACCAAGCGCCAATCTAGAACCCCATTCCTGTGTGTGTCCCCCACTCTAGAAGCCCGTCCCTCTCCCCAAGTGTGCGCCAATCCTGAATTGCCACCACCACAGTGCACCTCAAGCTCCGTTCTAAACCTTCATCCCCGCCTTGTGCATGTCAAGCTCCAATTGAGAACATGACCCCCGTCCTCCTGTGATCTCTGAGCAGCAGTCTAGAACCCACATCAACCCAGCGAGCTCAGAACTCTGATCTAGAACCCAGCCTCCACCCCTGTACGAGGCTGGTGGGGTGGGGGGAAGAGAGTGGACGGGAGCAGGGCATATTGTGTCTGGTGAGGGTCCTGGGTCAGGATCAGATGGGGGAGCCCCTTAATCAGATAATGGTGGTGGGGGGATTCCTGGGCATGGAGCATAGCCACGGTGGGGCAATGGGGATCTCGGTGGGGCAATGGGGATCTCGGAGTGTGGGGCTGCTCTGGGGCTGTTCCATTCTGCAGATGACGCTTTTTGCTGATTCTCTGCCATTCTAGTGCCGCCAATAAAGCTTCTGAGCATCCTGGGGCCTCGCGTCTCTGTCCGTGCGTCCGGGTCTCCTATCGCCGTCCGTGCATCGAGGGGGTCTCTCTACATCCCCTGGAGGTGCTGGCTCCCTAAGGGCAGCCCCTCATGGAGTCTGGCTCCAGTGGTGCAGGTAAAAATCATTTCTTGCCGGTACTGCACTGATGGGAGGAACACAAGGGGGGGGGCATGTGACCTTCCCACATGACCCTCCATGTGACTACTCCTCACACCATCTCCAGCCTGGGGCCCCCACGCTCTCCCCATCCCCTCTGGCATCCCCCTTACCTGTCTAAAATTTTACAACTGCATCAGTTGTAAAATGATGTTTTGGGCCTCTGGTACCACCTGTACTTCCAGGTGTCATTGAGAATCCAGCAGCACCCCAAATTGAAAACTTCTTAAATGAAAGAAGGCTAGGAAGGACAATCACCCCACTTTCGCTTAGTGCCTCCCTTATGTCTAAACTAAGCTCCTGCCAACTTGCCTTTATCTAAGTGTTGCTCTCCACCAGGAGAGCAAAGATATTGCACCATCTGGGTTTGCTGAGAAAGAGGCACAGAACTGTGTGTGCCATGTACATCTTGATAAAACTACAGCCCAAATTATTTTATTATTTTCCTCAGCATGACATGCAGGAGGAGTAATCAAAATCAGCCGGGGAGAACATGCATGAGAACTGTCTATAAACAATTGCTCAAAATCACATTCTCTGATCTCTTGGGGCCAAATCCTGTTCCCATTAAGACCGGGGGAGTTTTGTTATTGAGTTCAATGGGAACAGGCTTTGACATTTGGTGAGGAGAGAACAAAACCACTCAAGCAAGGTCTCTGTTGCTTATACCACAGGTATCAAAGGCTGCTGACTCATGTGAGAGGCAAGGGAGAAATCAGCAATCAATGAGGCTAGAACAGTCTCTGTACCATATCCAACTCATAAATCCATCTGCAAAGGATCAAGGAAAGGCTCCAGATTACTTTAAAGTTCTCAGTCCCTTGGTTAGAATGCTCCTATTAGCATATGTTCATAGTGTAAGCAGAGTCAGGATGAGCTCTACCTTGACATCTGGTGGTGAGTTGTGGTGGGTTGTGGAAAAGAACATCGGGGGCTGATCTCATTTGCATAGGCACACCCACCCTGCCTAGATGGTCACTTTGGCTGCTGTGGGATCCCCAGTTTTTCTGTTATTGGGGCAGGAAGAATCATAGAATCATAGAATCTCAGGGTTGGAAGGGACCTCAGGAGGTCATCTAGTCCAACCCCCTGCTCAAAGCAGGACCAACCCCAACTAGATCATCCCAGCCAGGGCTTTGTCAAGCCTGACCTTAAAAACCTCTAAGGAAGGAGATTCCACCACCTCCCTAGGTAACCCATTCCAGTGCTTCACCACCCTACTAGTGAAAAAGTTTTTCCTAATATCCAACCTAAACCTCCCCCTCTGCAACTTGAGACCATTACTCCTTGTTCTGTCATCTTCTACCCCTGAGAACAGTCTAGATCCATCCTCTTTGGAACCCCCTTTTAGGTAGTTGAAAGCAGCTATCAAATCCCCCCCTCACTCTTCTCTTCTGCAGGCTAAACAATCCCAGTTCCCTCAGCCTCTCCTCATACGTCATGTGCTCCAGCCCCCTAATCATTTTTGTTGCCCTCCGTTGGACTCTTTCCAATTTATCCACATCCTTCTTGTAGTGTGGGGCCCAAAACTGGACACAGTACTCCAAATGAGGCCTCACCAGTGCCGAATAGAGGGGAATAATCACGTCCCTCAATCTGCTGGCAATGCCCCTACTTATACAGCCCAAAATGCCGTTAGCCTTCTTGGCAACAAGGGCACACTGTTGACTCATATTCAGCTTTTCATCCACCGTAACCCCTAGGTCCTTTTCTGCAGAACTGCTGCCTAGCCATTCGGTCCCTAGTCTGTAGCAGTGCATGGGATTCTTCCGTCCTAAGTGCAGGACTCTGCACTTGTCCTTGTTGAACCTCATCAGATTTCTTTTGGCCCAATCCTCTAATTTGTCTAGGACCCTCTGTATCCTGTCCCTACCCTCCAGCGTATCAACCACTCCTCCCAGTTTAGTGTCATCTGCAAACTTGCTAAGGGTGCAGTCCACACCATCCTCCAGGTCGTTGATGAAGATATTGAGCAAAACCGGCCCCAGCACCGACCCTTGGGGCACTCCACTTGATACCGTCTGCAAACTAGACATGGAGCCATTGATCACTACCTGTTGAGCACAACCATCCAGCCAGTTTTCTATCCACCTTACCGTCCATTCATCCAGCCCATACTTCTTTAACTTGCTGGCAAGAACACTGTGGGAGACTGTATCAAAAGCTTTGCTAAAGTCAAGAAATAGCACATCCACTGCTTTCCCCTCATCCACAGACCCAGTTATCTCATCCTAGAAGGCAATTAGGTTAGTCAGGCATGACTTGCCCTTGGTGAATCCATGCTGACTGTTCCTGATCACTTTCCCCTCCTTTAAGTGGTTCAGAATTGATTCCTTGAGGACCTGTTCCATGATTTTTCCAGGAACTGAGGTGAGACTGACTGGCCTGTAGTTCCCCGGATCTTCCTTCTTCCCTTTTTTAAAGATGGGCACTACATTAGCTTTTTTCCAGTCATCCGGGACCTCCCCCGATTGCCATGATTTTTCAAAGATAATGGCCAATGGCTCTGCAATCACATCGGCCAACTCCTTTAGCACCCTTGGATGCAGTGCATCCAGCCCCATGGACTTGAGCTCGTCCAGCTTTTCTAAATAGTCCCGAACTACTTTTTTCTCCACAGAGGGCTGGTCACCTCCTCCCCATACCGTTCTGCGGAGTGCAGCCGTCTGGGAGCTGCCCTTGTCTGTGAAGACAGAGGCAAAAAAAGCATTGAGTACACTAGCTTTCTCCACATCCTCTGTCACTAGGTTCCCTCCCTCATTCAGTAAGGGGCCCACACTTTCCTTGACCTTCTTCTTGTTGCTCACATACCTGAAGAAACCCTTCTTGTTACTCCTAACATCTCCGGCTAGCTGCAGCTCCAAGTGTGATTTGGCCTTCCTAATTTCACTCCTGCATGCCTGAACAATATTTTTATACTCCTCCCTGGACATTTGTCCAATCTTCCAGTTCTAGTAAGCTGCTTTTTTGTGTTTAAGACGAGCAAGGATTTCACTGTTAAGCCAAGCTGGTCGCCTGCCATATTTACTTTTCTTTCTACACATCGGGATGGTTTGTTCCTGCAACCTCAATAAGGTTTCTTTAAAATACAGCCAGTTTTCCTCGACTCCTTTCCCCCTCATGTTATTCTCCCAGGGGACCTTGCCCATCAGTTCCCTGAGGGAGTCAAAGTCTGCTTTTCTGAAGTCCAGGCTCTGTATTCTACTGCTCTCCTTTCTTCCTTGTGTCACACTATTCAAACAGGAAATCAAACACTCAAGCACACGGTCAAAGTGCCAAACTGTCCCCTCAACAGATACTCACTCCCCCGTCTGCAGCCACCTGGGTGCTCTGCCTCTCCCCCAAGGGTCCTGTATTTGCTCCTGCTTTACCTGGAGCAATTCCTCTCAAACTCCCCTGTTTGCAGCCCCTGTTCGCAAAGCTCCCTGGTCGCTTGCTCACTGCTTTATAAAAGTGTTATTATCCTGATTATGTGAATCAAGGACAGTGGAACTGTACTTGGCCTTTTGTTATGATGGAGGGACATGCACTCAACTAAGTAGCACTCGCTAGGCAAGGGACATGGGTTCCAAAAACTCAGTGAATGGAGAGAAGCTGGGGATAGCTATTTCCATTGCCTGGTTTCTCCACTGTGGCATATCAGAGTTAATTTTGACTCCATTAGGAGTTTTATTACAGATTGCTGAGCTAGATTCACTTTGGGCTGATGGTGTGCCTGCACTGAGACACCCTTTCCCCCTACTACAAGCTGAAATCACTAAAGAGCTAAAAGAAAACAAGAAAAATACCTGTGGCACCTTAGAGACTAACACATTTATTTCAGCATAAGCTTTCGTGGGTTAAGAACTCACTTCATCGGATGCATGGAATGGAACATGCAGTGAACAGATATTTATACCTTCAAAGATACATGAGAAGGTGGAGCTGTCTATACCAATGTTAAGAGGCTAATTAATTGAAAGGAACTGTTAACAGTAGAAACTTTTGAAGTGATAATCAACAGTGGCTATTCCAGACAGTTGACACAAAGGTGTTAAGGGGGAAATAAATTCAATTAACATAATGACCGAGCCATCCACAGTCAATATTCAAGCCTAAGGTAATAGTATCTAGTTTGCATATTAATTCCAATTCCACAGTTTCTGTTTGGATCCTGTTTTTGAAGTTATTTTGTTGCAAAATTGCAACTTTTATATCTGTCATTGAATGATTAGGGAGGTTGAAGTGTTCACCTACTGGCTTTTGAATGTGATGGTTCCTGATGTCAGATTTGTGTCCGTTTATTCTTTTGCGTAGAGACTGTCCGGTTTGGCCAATGTACATGGCAGAGGGGCATTGCTGGCACATGATGGCATATATCACATTGGTAGATGTGCAGGTGAATGAGCCCCTGATGGCGTGGCTGATGTGATTAGGTCCTATGATGGTGTCACTTGAATAGATATGTGGACAGAGTTGGCATCGGGCTTTGTTGCAAGGCTAGGTTCCTGGGATAGTGCTGAGATCACTGAGTGCTGTGTTAAGTAGTGGGGAGCCTGAAGATATATTGCTGAGTGGCTGGTAGAGCAGAGCTGCTGACGGAGCAGAGCAGTTCGTGGGATGGCTTGAGCGGCTTATGGGATGGCTGGCAGAGCAGAGTGGAGCGCCTTGCGGTGAAGGCTGCAGCAGAACCCCACAGAGAGGTGGGGCGGTCGGCCTCAGACCACGCAAGGTGCCTTTTTACCTTCTCTCCCCCCATTTCCACCGGGGGGAGGTGGGAACTCTGCAGATGAACTTTTGAACTCTGGGGCTGCACAGACCAGGGACAGAGACTTTTGCGCTGCTGGACTAAAGAACCAAAGGGAGAGGACACGGCCCAATTTGCTGGGATGGGTCTGGTCGCTCATGGTTTGGTTATGAATCCTGTTTGTGGTGTTTTCCCAACATAATGCCACATTGTTTCTCTCTGTCATTAAAAGGCTTTTGCTACACTCAGAGTCTGTGCTTGCGAGAGGGGAATTATTGCCTCTTAGAGGCGCCCGGGGGGTGGTGGTGGTGGTATATATTTGTCCCAGGTCACTGGGTGGGGGCTCGAGCCAGTTTTGCATTATGTTATTGGAACTGAACCCGGCCCTTGTTGCTGTCAACTCTGGGTTACAATAGTCCAGAGGCCGGAGCAGGAAAGAGGCAAAATGGAGATGTTTCCAGGCCTTTTAGCTTCTGACAAGTGAAGGGAAATCTGTTCTCACTGTGAAAGATGGTGTTTGGAGTCACATGGGCAAGTCACATGTTCATCACCCTCACCCATATTCTACATTCACAAAAAGTCCATTAAGTGTAGACAGGTGTTTTCCAGGGTCCATTGTGAGCTAATTGTTCCTTAAGGGGCCATTCAACTTGACTTGTCCCTTCATGTGCTGGCTAAATACCTTTGGGCGTTGCCACAGGAGCAAACAGATAGCAAACAGAGCTAATATTCATAACTTCAGATACCAAGATGAATATACATGCGTAGAAATAGCATAATCATAAGCACCAGCTATTTCACCAACATCGCTATTCCCCAAAGAGATTCTGAAAAATCACACCATGTACCTGAGCCCCTATGTGCCAGCACCATGCCCCACTGGAGTTTTGTTATCTGTTATGTAACAACAGAGATGGAGCCAGTGACATGACTCCGTTTAACCTAAAAGGGCAAGGTTTATTTTTAGCTGTTCAGGTGTGACTGAGCCTTTGAACCTAATCAGTGAGGGCATACTGGCTGGGACACATTCAGGTTAATGGGCTTCAGTGTTCCTTTGCAGTTAACTTTTTAATGTTCATAAACCTGGTATGTGCTGAGGTGGTGTAGAGCATAACACAGGTTTTTAGGTTTGCAAATCTGTGAACCTCTGACTCTCTGAGATTTTTATTATTTATTTATTTATTTATTTTTGGCTGGTCATAATGTCGGAGGGTCTCCTCTCTGCCCGCTGCTCATGAGGTATGTGTCTTGTAGCACTCTTCTGAACACCAGTTGGAAGGATTTTTTTTTTTTAGTAAGTGTGGGCTGATTCTTTTCTCTTAGGCCTTGGCTACACTTGCAGATGTACAGTGCTGTTAGTTAAACCCGTGTTCGTACAGCTGAGTAGGGAAAGAGCTGCAGCCTGTCCACACTGGCAGCCGCCAGCACAGTAACGAGCACTAACGTGGCTACATTTGCAGCACTTGCAGCGGTTTTGGGAGAGGTGCATTATGGGCAGGTATCCCACAGAACACCTCTTCCAATTCTGGCGCCGTAGGTTGTGGGAAGGGGGCATGCGGTATGGTGCATTCTGGGTCCTGTCCCAATGCCCCGTGATGCATCGCTTCGCATCCCAGCAATCCCTGTGTTTCCGGCCACAATTTGCGCCATCTTTCAACGGTTTCTTTGTAGCGCGATCTGTGCTCCGTTTCGGTCAGCGGGAAAATGGATCCCGACCTGGTGAGCAAAATACTGACGAGTCTCGCCAGCACGTCACGTTTGGCAGTCGAGCTGTTCCTTAAGATCCACAGTGACAGTGAGGAGTCTGACGATGACGATGAAATTGTCACGCAAAACGCGTACGACACTAACTTGCTTGTGGCATTCACGGACATGCTATGCACCGTGGAACGCCGCTTTTGGGCTCGGGAAACCAGCACAGAGTGGCGGGATCACATTGTCATGCAAGTCTGGGATGATGAGCAGTGGGTGCAGAACTTTTGAATGAGAAAAGCTACTTTCATGGGACTGTGTGAGGAGCTCGCCCCCGCCCTGCGGCGCAAGGACACGAGATTGAGAGCTGCCCTGACAGTGGAGAAGCGGGTGGCTATTGCAATCTGGAAGCTCGCAACTCCGGACTGCTATCGATCAGTAGCAAACCAGTTTGGAGTGGGAAAGTCGACCGTTGGAATCGTGCTCATGCAAGTTTGCAAGGCCATTAATCGCATCCTGCTCAGAAGAACCGTGACTCCGGGTAATGTGCAGGACATTGTGGCTGGCTTTGAACAAATGGGTTTCCCTAACTGCGGAGGGGCTATAGATGGGACGCATATTCCTATTCTGGCACCACCCCACCTAGCATCCGAGTACATTAATCGGAAGGGGTATTTCTCCATGGTTCTCCAGGCGCTTGTGGATCACCGTGGGTGTTTCATTGACATCAACGCAGGCTGGCCTGGAAAGGTGCATGACGCACGCATCTTTCGGAACACTGCCCTGTTCCGGAAGATGCAGTCCGGGACTTTTTTCCCAGACCGGAAGATCACGGTAGGGGAAATTGAAATGCCCACTGTGATCCTTGGAGACCCCGCGTACCCTTTAATGCCGTGGCTCATGAAACCCTACACAGGGAGCCTTGACACCAGCAAGGAACAGTTCAACTACAGGCTGAGCCGGTGCAGAATGACTGTGGAGTGTGCTTTTGGCCATTTGAAGGGCCGCTGGCGATCTCTATATGGGAAGCTGGACTTGGCTGAACACAGCATCCCCGCGGTTATATCCGCGTGCTGTACCCTCCATACTATTTGTGAAGGGAAGGGTGAAATGTTCACTCAGGCGTGGACCTCAGAGGTTCAACACCTGGAGGCTGAATTTGCACAGCCAGAGAGCAGGGCTATTACAGGGGCCCAGCGTGGGGCTGCAAGGATTAGGGATGCCTTGAGGGAGAAATTTGAGGCTGACAACCACCAGTAATGTGTGCTGCCCTGCACGACCCTGAAGTGAAGTGGTTCCAATGTTATCAGTTATCTGTCTTTGCTAAGCTGATTTGTGTTTGCTCAGCTCACTTGCGTTGCCAGTTTCTTTCCTGGGCTAAAGTATCTTTTTTCCTTATGCAATAATAAAGACTGTTTGCACATCCAAAGAATCCGTTTATTACAGAGAAAATACATGTATTAAAAAGAAACACAACTACTTGTGAGACAGAAAGGGCAAGGGGGTGGTGGGTAGTGTGGGGAAGGGTTCAATCACAGGGTATGGTATGTCCTGCTTTCATACTCGGGCTTCCTGTCTGGAGTGCTGTGCAGTGAGTGCTGGACCTCAGGATGTCTATAATTCGGGATGGGAGTTGAGTGCAGTGGGTAAGGGTCATAGTTTTCAGGGCTGTCTGGTGAAGCTACAGGTGTTGGGGGCATCTGGTGTGGGCGATAAGAACCTGTATGTTGGGTGAAGTGGGCAGGTGGTGACATGGGGGCACAAGTGTTTTGGGACACTGGCTGCAGGGGGGGGTGGGTGCGGTACTGCTCCGCCTGCATGGCGACGAGCGCCTGGATAGAGTCCGCTTGGCGCGCCATGATGCTAATCAGTTCCTTTGTGCTTTCGTGCCGAAGCTGCATGCTTTGCCGCCGCTGCGCTGCGTTTTCCTGGTCTCTCCACTCCCGAGCCTTTTCATTCTCTTTAAGAGACTGTTTCATAACTTCCTGCAGCATGTCTTCTTTCGTTCTTCTGGGCCGCTTCCTGAGCCTTTGGAGTCTCTCAGCCGGTGATAAGAAGGATGGCGGAGATCTCAAGGTTGCATCTGGAAGGCAAAATGCAACATTTAACAGAGGCATCATTGTTTTATGCCAGACAGAGCAATGATTCCCCCACACTTAAGGAGGGCACACACAGTCTACAAAACAGCACAATTTTCCCGTTCCAAACAGAGCGCACAGAACCCACGGGAGCCCCAAAATGGTGAGTAAGCACAGGGTAAAGGAGGACTGATTGTTTCACAGATGTACTGTCCGACGGGTTTCTGTGCCTTGGGGAGAGCCAACAGCTGCAGGGGGAACCTACACTGAACACTGTCCCCACATTTTCCACAGGAGTTCGTCCTGGAAGATATCTCGCTGCTGAGGGTGTCCGGGGAAGCAAGGGAGGGTCTTCTACTGCAATGCGGCTTCCGCCCTGGCCCATATGCAGCTTGCCTGTGTGCAGCAATGGTCCCCCCGCCCCTCACGGCACAGTGGCGCGGACACGTTACCCTGAATGGGACAAGGACCACGGTGGCTCTCCTAATAAACCTGCGCAAGCACATTGCCCACGTCCTGGCTGAGACTTTCGAAGAGATTACAGTGGCCAATTTCTCCGATGTGATAGACCACATCAATGCGCTCTTCCGCATCTAGGCATGCATGCAGCCCAAACCCTCCTCGCCCAAGGACCCCGCACCGAAAAAACTCCTTCCCGAAAATAAAAGCTGCTTACCGCGAACCTGTTCTTCTCTTTCTCTCCCAGCGCGTACCGGCTGCTGCGACTGGCTCCCTTCCTCCTGGCTCGAGAAGAGCTCCTGGCTGCATGCACCCAGGGAGTCAGGGGTGTCTCCCCCAGCCACAGCACCCTCGCTTCTGTTTTCTTCAACCCCCTCCTCCTGATCCTCCTCTCCCTCCTCCTCCTCCTCCTCATCCCGCTCTCCCGTGTCCACGGTGGTGCTCGTAACAGTAGTGGGGTCACCCCCAAGTATTGCATCCAGCTCTTTGTAGAATCGGCAGGTTTTGGGGGGAGCACCAGAGCGGTTGTTTGCCTCACGGGCTTTGCAAAGCCAGGGCTTTGTGGAAGACTGGACAGCTTCCTCCCCCCAAACAGTGATGAGGTCCAGCAGCTCGCCATTGCTCCATACTGGGGCTCATCTGGCATGTGGAGGCATGGTTACCTGGAAAGATGCGCTGAGAGTACTCCACGCCTGGCTGAGCAAACAGGAAGGGGATATTTAAAATTCCAAGGGAATTTAAAGGGTGGGAGTGGCGCTTGGTCACTTGAGGCCAGGGCAGTAGAGTTCTAATTGATGACCAGATTGGCTAGAAGAGGCGTTGTGGGATACTTCCAAATACTTCTGGAGGCCAATAACAGCGCATTGGGTGTCCACACTGTAGCCGCAGCGCACCAGCAGCAGCGCAACAAACGTTATTCCTCTCGGGGAGGTGGAGTACATGCAGCACTGTACCTGAGGAGATGGAGCGTTGCACGTGCCTTGCAAGTGTAGACAGTTACTGAGTTACAGCGTTGCAGGCAGTTTTATTGCGCTGTAACTCGTGAGTGTAGCCAAGGCCATATGACTTCACTGCTTGAATGTAAGCTTACTCTGGGAACAGGGAGAGGGAGGAGAAGGGGGGAGAAAAGGAGGAATTTTGTTCCTGTAAAGTATAAAGACAGAAAAACTGCTTTCTGCTGTGTGCATGATTTGAGACTCTTTCTCCTTGCACTGCTTTGAGATCTCAAATAAACTTTGTTTGCTTCTCCACCCTGGTGTATTCATTGGAGCGAACTCGAAGCACACCGGGTACGAACACCAACTGTCACTTGCCTCGGGCACTCTGGTGCCGGTAACACTGCCCCAGGGGGTCCCACTGCCCCCTCCCGTCAGTAGCACAGGAAGGGCCAGGGCCAGGAGATGTGGGTCGAGGAGCTCTTGGTCTGTGTCTTGGACTACAGGGGCACTGACGCTGTGGGGTCCTGTGCAGGTGCCAGGACGGATGCCCAGGGCTGGACTCCTGCTGCTGCCCCTTCTCCTCTGCTTCGGGCCAGAGACCACTGGGAGCATCAACCTGGATGCGCTCAACGTGATCGTGGATTACGTCCACCAGTGAGTGATCAGCCTCAGGGGAAGTGGGGCGTCTGGGTCCTGCCCTGCAGCACTAGCTGCGAAGGGAGCAGAAGGGACCCCTTGTATCTTTTGGTATCACAGGGTTAGCTAGAGCCACTGCCTCACAACTGGTGATGGATCCTGAGCTGAGGGGGTGATTCTGGGGCTTTAGAATAATAGAATATCAGGGTTGGAAGGGACCTTAGGAGGTCATCTAGTCAAAGCAGGACCAATCTCCAATTTTTGCCCCAGATCCCTAAATGGCCCCCTCAAGATTTGAACTCACAACCCTGGGTTTAGCAGGCCAATGCTCAAACCACTGAGTTATCCCTCCTCCTGTAGGGAAGAAATGGAGCCACAAGCTACAAGGGTGATTCTGGGGCTACAGAGGAAATGGGGCCCAGAGCTGTTAGGGGTTTATTCTTGGGGTACAGGGAGAGATGGAGCCCAGAGCTGGGAGGGTGATTCTGGGGGGATGAGGGGGGAGATGGAGCCCCACCTGGGAGGGGTGATTTTGGGTCTTCAGGGGGATATGGAGCCCTAAGCTGGAAGAGTGAGTCTGGGGGTATAGGGGAAAATGGGGCCTAGAGCTTGAAGGAGTGATTCTGGGGATGCAGGCAGAGATGGAGCCCGAGCTGAGACAGTGGCAAGGGTGATTCTGGGGGTGCAGGGGTAGATATAGCCCACAGCTGGGAGGGGTGATTTTGTGGCTTCAGGGGGAAATGGAGCCCCGAGCTCGAAGGGTGATTCTCAGGGAGTGGGGGGATATAGAGCCCAGCTGGTGATTCTGGGGTGAAGTGGGCAGGGGTAATTCTTGGGGTGTATGGGCAAATGGAGCCCGAGTGGGGAGGGGTGATTCTGCAGGTGCAGAGGGTGATAGAGCTTAAGATGGTGGTGGTGGGGGGGTTATTCTGGGGGTTCACGTTGGAGATATAGCCTGGAGCTGGGAGTGGGGATTGTGGTGGTGCAGGGGGAGATGGAGACCTGAGCTGGGAGAGGTTTGGGGGATTATGGGGAAGGATGAATGTTTGGGGACTGTGCAGATGTCTGTACAGTTCATGTTCATTAACCTTGTGCTCTCTCTGTGATTCCCCCTGGGCTCAGACACCCCAAATACCCTCACCCCCAGGTAACCACCCATGACCATCTCCGAGCTGGGGGTGGGGCAGGTGGGATATGGGGCCCCAAGATGGGAGGGGTGTTTCTGGAGGTGCAGGGGGAGGATGAATGTTTGTTGGCTGTGCAGGTGTTTGCACAGTTCATGCTCATTAACCCCCGTGCTCAGTGTGTGATTTCCCCATGGCTCACGCTCCCCCTGCCCCCTCTCCCCCGGTATCATCCCGTCACCATCCCCCACACCGTTCAGTACGCGGTGGCCATCTTGCTGCAGTCTGTGTGCCAAGGCACCAGCCTGCATGATCTGCAGAAGCACCTGCCCGTGGCCGAGCTCCAGGAGATGAAATCCAAGCTGGAGACAGGCTTTCTGTACGAGGGGGAACACATTGTTGCTGCCAAACCTGACAAAAGTGGCACCCGCTCCTTGCACTCTGAGTGGCTGATGCTCCACCTGGACCAGAATGAGAGGATGTCACGGAGTATAGGGGAGTCCGGCCCTGCACCCCTCTTCCCCGGATTCACTGGGAGTCTCAGCCAGCCAGTAGAACAGAAGGTTTATTAGAGATGCCAGGAACACAGTCCAACCAGAGCTTGTGAGTACATCCAGGACCCCTCAGTCGGGTCCTTCCGGGGGGGCAGGGAGCTTAGACCCCAGCCTGGGGGCTCCCTGCATTTCACCCCACAGCTCCAAATGGGGGCAGGGAGGCCAGACCCTGTCTGCCTCCCTCCCCTCTTCTCCGGCCAGCTCCAAACTGAAACTCACCAGCCCCTCCTCCCCCTTTGTCTGCCTCCCGGGCCAGGAGGTCACCTGATCCCTTTGTTCCAACACCTTCAGCTCATACCTTTGCTGGGGAGGGGCCGGGCCATCTGTTGCCAGGAGACCGAGTGTCGGCCCTTCTCTGTGTCCAGGCCTTTGCCTTCTAGGGCTTTGTAACGATCATGCACCGTTGTCCCACCACCTAGATACTCAAGCACTGCATAGGGGAAACCGAGGCACCCACACAGTACTCAGGGAAACCTTAACAACAGTCCTAGTTCGTCACAGAGGAGCCCCGTTTCCCGCCTCCTGGACAAGGCCCGGGGCCAGACCAAGTGCCAGGTGACCCGCGCCTTGGAAGAATGGTTTGGTAGCAACCACTACACCAGGTGGTTTCCGAACAACCAATGCGGCTGGAACGGCTGCTTCATCTTCTTCAGCTATTTCGCCCCCTGCCTGGGCACCTGCCTGAGCTTGAAGGATGACCACTGCATCCAGCAACTCATGGACGGGATCTTCGGCGCCATAGATGAAGACCGCCGTGCCGTGGCCTTCAAGGAGGTTTTCCTACAAGACAGAGGGCGGGGGAAGCAGTTTGTATGGAACTCGTGACAAAAGCTCTGTAAAGTGCCCATGTACCAGTGTGATGACAAGGGCTGCCAGAGCTGTGAGGAGAAGGACGTCAACAAGAACTCCTGCCTAACAGCAGTGAAAAACTGAGCCACACCAGCCCTGAAACCAGCCCATGGGGGAGGACGCCAAGGTGGGAGGAGATTGTAAACTGCGATGCAATCAATCAAAACCAATGAATCCATCCGTCAACCTATCTGTCCATCTGTCTGTCCATGAACCCATCCGTCCATTGTCCTTCAATCCATCCATCCATCCATCCATCCATCCAACCGTCCATCCATCCAATGGTCCATCCATGAACCCATCCATCCGTCCACCGATCTGTCCATCAACCCATCTATCCATACGTCTGTCAACCCACTCATCCATCAGCCCATCCATATCTCAGCCCATCTGTCCATGTCTCTCACATACCTCTCTTTCTATTTTGCTCTCTCATTTCAAGGTGCCCACACCCCTGGAATCTGGGCCCTGGGTTTTCCCTGCAGCTTTCGCCCCCCCCGCCCCTTTCCAGTCCAGCAGATGCACTCCCTCCTCCTAGTCGCGGAGTAGGGGGTGGGATTCCGGTCCGGAGCATGGTATGCAGGATGGGGGCATGGGGTGTGGGGTTTGGGGTGGTTTTACCAGGGCAGACGCCAGGGCTCATGTTGGGGGTTGGGTTTCGCTAACTCTGTGCCTGAAAAACCCACTTTTGCTCATTCTCTGCCATGCAATTGACACCAATAAAGCTTCAGAGCAGTCCTTGGCCTCATATCTGTCTGTGTCTGTGTGTCTCCTTCCTCCCTGGAGGTGCCAGCTCCCCTGGGATCACCCTCCACCCCACAGACCGCAGTCCCTCATGCTCCCTATGCCTGCCCCACACCACCCCTCGGGGGAGCTCCTAATCCCCACTCCTCACAGCCTGTACCCTTGATACCCACAGTGCATGTGACGGGGTGAGTGCTCCCCACAGCCCCATGCCAGCCCTGCTTCCTCACCTCCTGCTCCACTGCTGCAAGTCCTGTCCCTCACGCCCTAGGCCATCCCCAGGAGATCGAGAACCTGGACTCCTGGGTTCTCTCCCTGGCTCTGGGAGGGGGGTGGGGTCTGGTGGTTGTGGGGGCAGAGGGCCAGAACTCCTGGGTTCTATCCTTAGCTCTGGGAGGGGAGTGGGGTCTAATGGGTCAGAGCAGGGAGATGTGGGTCTCAGGACTCCTGGGTTCTATTCAGAGAAAGAGCAGGATCTAATGATGAAATCATGGAGACCTACCATCTCATGCCCATGTTAGACAATAGCTGCCCCTTTGCCAGTCCTGACCCCTTCTGCCACCTAATGCCCCAGTATCACTGACTGACAGGGTGAGTTACTCCTAACTTTGGACAGCGTGTCTAATAGGTGACCTCTTTATACTGTATTTGCAAGGGTGGACCCTCAGTTTCCCCCTCTACACAACAGGTCATGTTTCCCATGGTTTCCGCGCTGTCATAAGCTTGGAGTCTTTACATGTAACCCTTCTGCCAGTCAGAGTTGGCAGCAACAAGGGCTGGGTTCCGTATCTAGGGGTTCCATTCCAATAACACAATGCAAAACCGGCTCGAGCCACCACCCAGTGACCTGGGACAAATATATATCACCCCCCCGGGCGCCTCTAAGAGGCAGTACTTCCCCTCTTGCAAGCACAGAGTCTGAGTGTAGAAAAACCTTTTCATGACAGAGAAACAATGCGGCCTTTTGTTGGGGAAACACCACATCTAGGATTTGTAAACCAAACTGTGAGCAACGACCCACCCCAGCAAATTGGCCATGTCCTTTCTCTTTGGTTCTTGAGTCCAGCAACCCCAAAAATCACCCAAAGTCCCAAAAGTCCAACAACCCAAAAGTCCAGACCCAGAGTTCAAAAGTTCATCTGCAGAGTGTTACACCCCCTCCAGTCTGGGTAGAAATGGGGAGGGGAGAGGTAAGGGGCACCATACGTGGCTCGAAGCTGACTGCCCCGTCCCTTCGTGGGGCTTTGCTCGGCTCCACCAGCCATCCCTCGAGTCACTCCGCTCAGCCGTCCCGCAAGCCGCTCCGGGTGTCCTGCCAACTGCTCTGCTCTGCTCTGCCAGCAGCTACGCTCTGTCAGCCACTCAGCAATATATCTTCTGGGTCCCCCACTACTTAACACAGTGCTCAGTGATTTCAACTCATAACAATTTCAGCTTTTTAGTGATTGCAGCTTGTAGTTAGGGGAGCCTTCACGCTCATTTGCACACTTAGCCCAGAGTGATTCCGACTCAGCAGCCTGTGATTAGACTCCTAAGGAACTAAATATTAGCTCTGATATTC
Source organism: Chelydra serpentina (assembly GCA_037349315.1). Classification (NCBI taxonomy): domain Eukaryota; kingdom Metazoa; phylum Chordata; order Testudines; family Chelydridae; genus Chelydra; species Chelydra serpentina. The sequence goes on along the minus strand of JBAIAC010000046.1, from coordinate 3,070,723 downwards.
CACAGCAGAGAGAGAGAGAAGGAGGAGGTGCAATTGACATTTAGAACCCTCAGAAGAGGCCTGCCCCAATAACAGAGAAACTGGGGCTCCCACAGCAGCTAAAGTGACCATTTGGACAAGCGGTCCATCATGCTTTGCAGGGTGGGTGTGTCCATGCAAACAAGATTAGCCCCTGACATCCCTTTCCACAACTCACCACCAGATGTCAGGGTAGAGCTCATCCTGACTCTGCTTACATACACATACCAGCCATGGGGCAGTGTTACCATGAGGCCTTGTGACATGAGACGTATTTTCATTCACCTTTTCTATCATTGCAAAAGGGCCCGCCCAAGGGTGTAACATTTTGTATTTTTTCAAAGGGCTTATCACCAGCATCAAAACCCCATTTCAAAAGAGCATTCACACGTGTGTTGGTCCTAGCGGGCCTTTTGTTTAGACTGACTGTCTCTGAGGTTAGTCTGAGCCACGTCCATCATGGCTCGCCCGCTGCCTCAGTGTCCCCTCCCCAGGAGTCTCTGATGAGATCTAGGTGTCCCCTCACTTTCCTTGCATAGGGAAGATCAAATGGGGAGAACCCCATCAATTCATGAGACACCACCCTATAAGCAAACAGGGTAGCATTTCATCCCAGTCTTGATCTCTCTTATTTCTGTACCTTCCCAGCACAGATTTTAGAGTCCCATTGACCCCCCCACTACCGGACCATTTGCTCTGGGTGATAGGGGGTGACTTTTAGTTGTTTCACCTCACACAACTCACTGAATAGCTGAGACATGACAGTCATGATCAAATCTCTTGAGGGGAAACCCACGCTGCTAAACATAGAGAAAAGGGCTTTGGCCACAGAATCAACCTCTATGTTAGTTGAAGCGACCGCCTTAGGATACCTAGGGGGCAAAATCCACCCCCACCAGGATGTATTGCTTCCCCCTTTGGGCAGGACGTGGCACAGGGCCCACAATGTCCATGTAAAATGCCTCTTGTATCACAGGCAAGGGGCACAGGGGAACCTCCTGGGATTCTGCAGCACTTTTCCTTCGTTGACATAATTCAGAGACCCACACTAATTCCTCACCTCTTTCTGTCTCGCTGGCCAGTAGACATTTCCCTTTAACCTCTCATATGTTCTCTGGGCCCCGAAGTGACCAGCAATGGGACAATCATGTGCTAGCACCATAAATTCCCCACAGTGTGGGGTGGGCCCAACCAACTACTTATAGGGTTTTTTTCTCGGGAGCCTCCCTATTCAGTCTCCCATCTGCTTCAAAAAACACCTCCCCATTTTCTCTTCCTGGGTCTCCCTCTGGGGCATATGCTCTCTACACTCATAGACTCATAGATTCATAGACTTTAAGGTCAGAAGGGACCATTATGATCATCTAGTCTGACCTCCTGCACAATGCAGGCCACAGAATGTCACCCACCCACTCCTGGAATAATCCTCTCACCTATGTCTCAGCTATTGAAGTCCTCAAATCATGGTTTAAAGACTTCAAGATGTAGAGATCCTCCGGTAAGTGACCCGTGCCCCATGCTGCAGAGGAAGGCAAAAAACCTCCAGGGCATCTGCCAATCTCCCCTGGAGGAAAATTCCTTCCCGACCCCAAATATGGTGATCAGCTGAACCCCGAGCATGTGGGCAAGACTCACCAGCCAGACACCCAGGAAAAAGTTCTCTGTAGTAACTTCTAACATCCCATCATTGACCATTGGTCCTATTTACCACTGATGGCAATTTTACCACTGACTAAGATCATGTTATCCCATCAAACCATCCCCTCCATAAATGTATCTAGCTTAATCTTGAAGCCAGATAGGTATTTTGCCCCCACTGCTTCCCTTGGAAGGCTGTTCCAGAACTTCACTCCTCTGATGGTTAGAAACCTTCGTCTAATTTCAAGTCTAAACTTCCTGATGGCCAGTTTATAGCCATTTGTTCTTGTGTCCACATTGGTACTGAGCTGAAATAATTCCTCTCCCTCCCTGGTATTTATCCCTCTGATATATTTAAAGAGAGCAATCATATCTCCCCTCAGCCTTCTTTTGGTTAAGGTAAACAAACCAAGCTCCTTGAGTCTCCTTTCATACGACAGGTTTTCCATTCCTCGGATCATCCTAGTGGCCCTTCTTTGTACCTGTTCCAGTTTGAATTCATCCTTCTTAAACATGGGAGACCAGAACTGCACACAGTATTCCAAATGAGGTCTCACCAATGCCTTGTATAACGGTACTAACACCTCCTTATCTCTACTAGAAATACCTCGCCTAATGCATCCCAAGACCGCATTAGCTTTTTTCACGGCCACATCACATTGGCGACTCATAGTCATCCTGTGATCAACCAGGACTCCGAGGTCCTTCTCCTCTTCCGTTACTTCCAACTGATGCGTCCCCATCTTATAACTAAAATTCTTGTTATTAATCCCTAAATGCATAACCTTACACTTCTCACTATTAAATTTCATCCTATTACTATTACTCCAGTTTACAAGGTCATCCAGATCTTCCTGTAGGATATCCCGATCCTTTTCTGAATTGGCAATACCTCCCAACTTTGTGTCATCTGCAAACTTTATTAGCACACTCCCACTTTTGGTGCCGAGGTCAGTAATAAAAAGATTAAATAAAATTGGTCCCAAAACTGAACCTTGAGGAACTCCACTAGTAACCTCCCTCCAACCTGACAGTTCACCTTTCAGTATGACCCGCTGTAATCTCCCCTTTAACCAGTTCCTTATCCACCTCTCAATTTTCATATTGATCCCCATCTTTTCCAATTTAACCAATAATTCCTCATGTGGTACTGTATCAAATGCCTTACTGAAATCGAGGTAGATTAGATCCACTGCGTTTCCTTTATCTAAAAAATCTGTTACTTTCTCAAAGAAGGAGATCAAGTTGGTTTGGCACGATCTACCTTTTGTAAAACCATGTTGTAATTTGTCCCAATTGCCATTGACCTCAAGGTCCTTAACTACTTTCTCCTTCAAAATTTTTTCCAAGACCTTGCATACTACAGATGTCAAACTAACAGGCCTGTAGTTACCCGGGTCACTTTTTCCCCCTTTCTTAAAAATAGGAACTATATTAGCTATTCTCCAGTCAAATGGTACAACCCCTGAGTTTAGAGATTCATTAAAAAATTTTGCTAATGGGCTTGCAATTTCATGTGCCAGCTCCTTTAATATTCTTGGATGAAGATTATCTGGGCCGCCTGATTTACTCTCATTAAGCTGTTCAAGTTTGGCTTCTACCTCAGATATGGTAATATCTACCCCCACATCCTTATTCCCATTTGTCATGCTGCCACTATTCCTAAACTCCTCATTAGCCTCATTAAAGACTGAGGCAAAGTATTTGTTTAGATATTGGGCCATGCCTAGATTATCCTTAACCTCCGCTCCATCCTCAGTGTTTAGCGGTCCCACTTCTTCTTTCTTTGTTTTCTTCCTATTTATATGGCTATAAAACCTTTTACTATTGGTTTTAATTCCCTTTGCAAGGTCCAATTCTACATGCCTTTTAGCCTGTCTCACTTTATCCCTACATGCTCTGACCTCGATACGGTAGGTTTCTTTGCTGATCTCTCCCATCTTCCACTCTGTCAGGGTTCCCTCCCCACTCTAAACTCTAGGGTAAAGACGTGGGGACCCGCATTTAGAGCCCCTAAACTTATTTTTTACCAGCTTAGGTTAAATCCCCCAAGGTACAAAATTCCCTGCACCCTGAGAAATGCTTCTCACTGCCACCATCAAATGTCTAACAGGAATCCAGGAAAGGAATCACTTGAACTTCCCTCCCCCCCAAAATACCCCCTCAAGCCGTACACCCCCTTTCCTGGGGAAGCTTGAGAACAATCTCCCAACCAATTGGTTACACAGTGATCTAAAAACCCACCCCCTGGGTTTTAACACCATAGAAAACAGTCAACTTCTTAAAAGAAGGATTTTATTAAAAATAAAGAAGGTAAAATCATCTCTGTAAAATCAGGATGGTAACTATTTCACAGGGCACTATATTTCCAAACTCAGAGAGATTTCCCCCTCTGGACAAAACCTTAACGTTACAGAAAACCATGAATAACACCCCCCACCCTTGCCCCTTCTAACACAGGTTATACACCAAGCCGAAATTAAACAGAAATCTATACGCTATGCTATCTAAACTTACTTCAGAAAAGGGAGGTTTGATTTTCTGCAGGTTCCTTCTGTCTTCCAAGATCACTCTCTCTCAGACAAAGACACACACACAAAGCCTTCCCCCATCCTAAGATTTGAAAGTATCTTGTCCCCTTATTGGTCAGATGCCAGCCAGGTCAGGTGTCAGTCTGGCTACCTGCATTTCTTAACCCTTTACTGGGAAGAGGATTTTATAGCACTGCATCAGACCCTCTCCCCAGCACTGCATCAGACCCTGTCCCCCTTCCCTTCATATTTATGACACGCCCCCCAAATCACCGATAGTGTGAAACACTGGCTGTGATTTCTTCCTGGAGCTCTAAAAGAAAACAAAGTAATAAGACACATGAATCTCCAAATATACTAATAACTGGATAAAGACTAACAATGTTGTCCACATTGCAAGGACGATTTTAACCAGTTGGTTCGGGGAAACTTTCACGGGAGAGTGCATCCGCCACTTTGTTAGAAGCTCCTGAAATGTGTTGTATTTCAAAATCAAAATCTTGGAGAGCTAAACTCCATCGAAGGAGTTTTTTGTTATTTCCCTTGGCGGTATTAAGCCACTGTAGTGCAGCATGGTCGGTTTGCAGGTGGAAACGCTGTCCCCAAACGTATGGGCGTAGCTTTTCCAGAGCGTAGACAATGGCGTAACATTTCTTCTCACTGATTGACCAGTGGCTTTCCCTCTCAGACAGCTTCTTGCTGAGAAACACGACAGGATGGAATTCTTGATCTGGTCCTTCCTGCATTAAGACTGCTCCCATACCACGCTCGGACGCATCTGTGGTTACTAGGAACGGTTTATCAAAGTCCGGGGCCCTTAGCACAGGGTCAGACATGAGTGTTGCTTTAAGCTGGTTAAAGGCCTTCCAACACTCATCAGTCCAGTGAACCGCATTTGGCTGGTTCTTTCTGGTTAGGTCAGTTAGAGGGGCGGCAATTTGGCTGTAGTGCGGTACAAATCGCCTGTAATATCCGGCCAAGCCTAAGAAAGATTGGACCTGTTTCTTTGATTTTGGGACAGGCCACTTTTGGATAGCCTCCACCTTGGCCTGTAGGGGGTTAATAGTTCCTTGACCCACCTGGTGTCCAAGGTAAGTCACTCTGTTGAGGCCTATTTGACACTTTTTAGCCTTAACAGTTAGTCCTGCCTCTCGTATGCGCTCGAAGACCTTCTGGAGATGCTCCAGGTGTTCGGCCCGTGAGTCAGAAAATATGGCCACATCGTCAAGATAGGCAACTGCCGATTCTCCCAATCCCGCTAGGAGACTATCTACCAGTTTCTGGAATGTGGCAGGTGCATTCTGCAGCCCGAAAGGAAGCACATTAAATTCATACAGCCCGACATGGGTGATGAAGGCTGACTTTTCCTTGGCGGATTCATCTTAACCAAGGGGCACCTGCCAGTACCCCTTGGTTAAGTCTAAGGTGGAGATGAACTGGGCACGTCCCAGTTTCTCCAATAGTTCATCTGTGCGAGGCATTGGATAGTTGTCTGGACAAGTCACAGCATTTAGCGTACGGTAGTCCACGCAAAAGCGTATTTCCCCATCTGGTTTGGGGACTAGAACCACGGGAGAGGCCCATGCACTGCTGGAGGGACGGATTATACCCATCTGTAGCATGTCTTGAACCTCCCGTTCCATAGCAGTTTTGGCGTGAGGAGCCACTCGGTAAGGTCGGGCTCTAATTGGGTGGGCATTACCTGTGTCAATGGAGTGGTATGCCTGTTCGGTCAGTCCTGGGGTGGCTGAGAACATCGGTGTGAATTTAGTGCACAGCTCCTGGATTTGCTGGCGCTGCATACGTCTGAGGGTCATTGAGAGGTTCACCTCTTCCACGCCACCGTCATTTTTCCCTTCATAGTAGACACCTTCAGGCCACTCAGCGTCTTCTGCTCCCTGGGCAGTAAACTGACAAACCTTCAATTCTCGGAGGAAAAAAGGCTTTAGAGAATTAACATGGTACACTTTAGGCTTGAGAGTTGTGGTGGGGAATGCTATGAGATAGTTCACAGCTCCCAGGCGTTCTTGGACTGTAAATGGCCCTTCCCATGACGCTTCCATTTTATGGGCCCGGAGCGCCTTCAAGACCATGACTTGGTCCCCTACTTTAAAGGAACGCTCTCTGGCATGTTTATCATACCAGGCCTTTTGCTCTTCCTGAGCCCCTTTTAGGTTTTCTCTAGCAAGGGCTAAAGAGTCTTGGAGGGTGTTTTGTAGGTTGCTTACAAAGTCCAGAATGTTAGTTCCCGAAGAAGGCGTAAACCCCTCCCATTGCTGTTTCACCAGCTGTAATGGCCCTTTAACCTCGCGGCCATACACAAGTTCAAATGGTGAAAACCCTAAACTGGGATGTGGTACAGCCCTGTAGGCAGAAAATCAAACCTCCCTTTCCTTGGTATTTATGACACACTCCTTGTATGCTTTCTGTTTTTTCTTAATCACCTCTCTGAGATGCTTGCTCATCCAGCTTGGTCTAAAACCCCTGCCTATGAATTGTTTCCCCTTTCTTGGGATACAGGCTTCTGATAGCTTCTGCAACTTTAACTTGAAATAATCCCAGGCCTCCTCCGCCTTTAGGTCCATAAATTCTTTAGTCCAATCCACTTCCCTAACTAATTTCCTTAATTTATTAAAGTTAGCCCTTTTGAAATAAAAAACCCTAGTCTCAGATTTATTTTGTTTATCCTTCCATTTAGTTTGAACTGAATTAGCTCATGATCACTCGAGCCAAGTTTGTCCCCTACAACCATTTCTTCAATGAGGTCCTCACTACTCACCAAAACCAAATCTAAAATGGCATCCCCCCTTGTTGGTTCAGCAACTACTTGATGAAGGAATTCATCAGCTATCACATCTAGGAAAATCTGAGCCCTATTATTATTACTAGCACTTATTCTCCAATCTATATCTGGGAAGTTGAAGTCTCCCATGATCACACAGTTCCCATTAGTATTTACTTGCTTAAAAACATTAAAGAGGTCTCTATCCATATCCAAATTAAATCCCGGTGGTCTATAGCACACCCCCAGCACTATCCCAGGGGAGGGTCTAGTAGTTTTCTTCCCCAATGTGATTTTTGCCCAGACAGACTCTGTCTTATCCATTCCATCACTTTTTATTTCTTTACAGTCTACCTCATCATTGATATACAATGCTACTCCCCCACCTTTACCTTTATTTCTATCTTTCCTAAACAGCACATACCCTTCAATACCTGTACTCCAGTCATGACTACTATTCCACCATGTTTCGGTTATTCCTATGATATCTGGTTTCACTTCCTGGACCAGTAGCTCTAATTCCTCCATTTTGTTACCTAGGCTCCTCGCATTGGTGTACAAACATCTTAGTTTTTGCCGTTTGGCCTCACTCACATTCTTTACCCAATTTGGTATGGACATTGTACTGCCAGTATGACCTATTTGACTAGTATCCACTCTGCCTTTCCTCCTTATGTCCATTCTCCTACCCCCGGCTATATCCTCTCTTACTTCGTTGTCTTCCCTCTCAAAGTTAAAATCCGGAGTGGAGATTACCTGGACATCTCCCAACCATCTCCCCCAAATTCCTAGTTTAAAGCTCTCTTGATCAGTTGTGCCAGCCTCCATCCTAGAAGTCTATTTCCTTCCCTACTCAGGTGAAGTCCATCCCAAGAGAACAGTCCTCTGTCCATGAATGCCTCCCAGTGGCCATACATCCCAAAGCCCTCCTTGTAGCACCAATCCCTGAGCCATCTGTTGATCATCATAATCCTGTCACACCTTTGTTGCCCTTCTCTAGGAACAGGCAGAATCCCACTGAAGATTACCTGAGCCTCGATTTCCTTAAGCGTCTTCCCCAGCCTGGTATAGTCCCCCTTGATTCGTTCCAGTGAGAATCTAGCCGTGTCATTTGTTCCTACATGAAGGATGATCAATGGATTCCTTCCCGCTCCCTTTAGGATCCTCTTCAACCTCAGGTCCACATCCCGTATCTTAGCACCCGGTAGACAGCACACCCTTCTGTTCTCTGGATCAGCTCTGGTTACAGGCCTGTCTATTCTTCTCAGTAAGGAGTCCCCAATCACATAGACCTGCCTTTTCCTGGTGACAGTGCGATTCTCCAGTCTATCCCCTGTTCCCTCTGGCTGCAAGTCCTTTCCATTCCTATTTTCCCTTGTAATCCTCTTCAACCCATCCTGTATCCTCCTGGGGCTCATGTTTGGTGTTGTCTCCATCGACTCTTCCCCTTCTTGTATGGGACTAGCCGCTCTTCTCTTCTTCCTTGCCCTTCCACATTCAGTGACCACCTGCTGTACCCCTTCTTCATGCTCCAACTCTGCAAACCTGTTCTTGAGCTCTATTTCTCCTTCACTGGCCCATCTTTGCCTCTGCCTGCTTCTCTTAGTCACATGCTTCCACTGTCCATTTTCTTCACCCGGCAGTGCCCCCTCACAGGCCTTTGATCCTGCTTCCATCTGCATCTCTGAGCTTTCCCCTTCAGCCACCTCGTGCCTTTGCTCCATCAACAGCTCGAACCCCCGTCTAAACTCAACCAGAGTTTCCACCTGCATCTCCAATCCTCGGATCTTTGCTTCCATCAGCTCTATCAGGCGGCACTTCATGCAGACAAAACTCCTATCAGGTACCCCCTCCAGAATCATATACATACCGCAGCTGCCACATCCAGTCATCCTCATTGTGTCCTCCACTGCTTGGCTCATGACCGCTGCTGCGTCTGTATCTGTCAGTCTACTCATCTAAATCCTGTTAGTCCGGAAAACACAAAACAAACCACAACACCACCACCCACGGCGGAACAAACCCCAAACGAGTCCCAAAATACAGACTCCCCTTAGAAACTCCCGCTCAAACTCCCCTGTTGTCTCAGCTCCAGGGCTCACCTGTGGGCACTTCCTCTGCTTCCAGTGCAGAAAATGCTTCTCTCAGTTTCATTTCTGCCTGTCATTTCTGGTGTTCCCATTCTTCCTCCCTTTCTTCTGCCTCCAATCTGGCTAATTGTAGCTTTGCAGCTGTTTCGCTGGTGCTCATTTTTCTGCTTTACTTTTTCTAGCTCCCTTACCTGAAATAAGCAAACAGAAAACAACAAACTGTAACCTCCCTTTGACTGTTCCCAGCTGCCACACCTGAGACTCACTTAAAATACCTATGCTGGTGCTTAAAGTGAAACCTCATCTGAAACAACAAGCTGTGCATACACCCTGCTTGCTGCGCCACTGGGACATACCCAGGGTCAATGTTCCCTCTAATTTTTGACAGGCAGTGTGCGCAAAAAAAATTTTCTATGCAAATTGTTGTGCTTCCGTGCAAATTGTTGTGCACGTGGTGTTTCACCGTGTGTGTGGGGTTTAGGATCTGTGTGCACACGCGCACAGCTTAGAGGCAACAGTGCCCAGGGTACACTCTGGACAAACAGTTGTGTCCCCTGACCTCTGTAACCTGGGGTGCCTTTTGCACTGCTTTCCTGTGGTAGCGACCACTCCTGGTCTGCTCACACCCAGTCTCTAGCAGGTAAGTCACTCCCAGTGATATTGTATGTGTGTTGCCAGCCACTCCTGGGTTACACTGCAGAGCGACACCAGCACACTCCTAGTCCCAGACTTTCCTCAGTAATGTGTATCTCGTATTGCCCAGCCCTCTCCTGGACAACACAAGCTCATACAAAGTCGGCCATTTTGTTAATAGACAATGAAATGCACAAATCCTGTTATTGCAAATGGAGTTTCCCAAACACTTCAATCCAAGCACATGACTAAGGCCCAATTTAACAGACTAGAGTGAATCCAAAGCCAGGTCTCTCTCACCACATGGTCCAGCAGGTCTTACGGGCTGAACTTCATTCAGTCAGGATCCCTCCCCCAGTCCAGTGCTGCTGCCTTTGTTCTTCAGGTGTCATGGGTGCCGTGGGCAGAGCAAAAAGGAGGAATGATCTGAGGCTTTGGCTTCTTATAGTCTTTCCCTTCTTCGAGAAGCTCCACCTGAGGTCCAGGAGACACCACGTCTGTGTGGACAGGAACCCCAAGCTGCTTCTTTTTAAGATGGAGATTTTTTTGCCTGCGTCTCTTTTCCTGCCCATGAAAAGCCATTTCGCAGGTGATTGACCTTGTTTACACCTGGCTGAGGGGTCAGCTTGCCCTTTGTCCCCGAGGAACTGGTCTGGCCACTCCCCAGACGTGGAATATGTCTGAGTAACACCATACCGGGGTATCTGATTACTTCACATATAATGTGGTCACACATATTTTACCAGGACAGTATTGACCAGTGGGTTATGAGTTCTCACACGATATCTCCAAAGGCATCTTTGTACAGAGTATTATAATAGAGTGTACGGGGTGACTAAAGGGGTACGGAACACCACACCGGCATCTCTCGACCTTCCCTGGGCTGAGCTTGGGGGGTCGCAGGTCAGAGGGAGCAACACTCACGCTCCCTATTCTTCCCCATGTTCCCTGCTCTCCCCCACCTGCCGGAGATACCCTCTCTGCATCCCTCCCAGAGAAACCTTCCCTTTGCTGCTCTACCTCCCTCCTGCCCTGCTGGGGACCCCTCCTCCCTCCTTCTAACCCGGATCCCATCTGGATTCCCAGGGGATCACAGGGCTGAGGCCGGGGGCAGGGAGATGCCTTTGCCCCCAGAGGAAGGGTGAGGGGCTCGGGAGGTAGGCCTCCACCCACTCCCTAATCCCTGCTGCAGATGAGGCTGCCAGTAACTGGTCCCTCTGTGGCTGGAGGCTACCGGCCCCACGGCTCTTGCACCACGGCCACATGGGGCCGTTTATTTCTCAAGCTGGGGCCATTGACAGCTCATTGCAGGCGGGTGGGGGGGGGTCGAGCGTCCCACTCAGTGAGCCTGGGCTATGAACCCCCTTCCCTGGGCAAGCGCCCGCAGGGCCCAGGTTCTAGCACAGCTACCAACGGGCATGACCCACCCTTCCTTATTGTTCCCTTGCCACTTGGGCACAGAAGGGGCATTCAGACCGGCGGTCTCCCCAGGCTTATTAGACATTCAGTGGGTCCCTCCCAAGCCCTGAAGGCTGCAAGACCCTCCTCAGTTCTCCTCCTGGCTGTGGGAGGGGACTGTGATTGTGGTGAGAGAGAGGCTAACAATGGCACATATATGTGGCACACTCACTGGGTCTGAGACTGGGGTCTGCCATATTAGAGAGCAGTAGGGTGACCATATGTCCAGTTTTTATAGGGACAGTCCCGATTTTTGGGTCTTTTTTCTATATGGGCTCTTATTACCCCCCACCCCCATCCCGATTTTTCACATTTGCTGCCTGGTCACCCTAGAGAGCAGGGTTCTAGTTCCAACTTTGCCTGCTGCTGATCTATGTGGGGACCGAGTGTCTTTTCCTTCAGAGTTTGTACAGCGCCTAGCACGATGGGGCCTGACCCAGGGCTGGGGTTATAGATTCTACCTTGCTCTAGGTTCATGTGATTCACTCAGTGAAAAGATCCCACAGCAACCCCCCAGACAGCAGCCGCACACAGAAGGTCCGGCATCACCCCCGCACCCATTGACCCGACCCGGCTCCCACCAACAACCAACAGCGACATCACCCTACCGGCGACTACGCCCCAGGACCCAACCGAAAGGTCCCCCAATCCGCAAACAAGACAACCCACCAACCATACCGCAAACCCACTGCCCACGCCGACCGAGGAGCCCGAGGGCCAGCGGCCGACAACTAGAGCAGCCACGCCCTGGCAGGCAACCTGGATCGAGGAGCTCCAAGCGACAGCCTCCTTCACGGAACTCGACCTGCTCATCGACAGGCTCACCCACGAGCTGTCCGCAGAGATTGCCTTCAAAAGAACCCCGAACCAAGAGACCATCCGGCCTGCCCACAGACGGCCCGTCCTGCACCGCGACACCAACAACAGGGGAGACGGAAGAAGGAACACCGGACGCCGCTACGACCCGGCAGCAGCCTCGAGGGTCCAGAAGCTATACCAGACAAACCGCCTCAAGGCCATGAGAGAGGTCCTCGATGGGCCCCCGTCCTACTGCACGATCCCGCCCGAACGCCTCCACAACTACTTCCACGGAGTGTTCGGCGGCGTGCCCAGGAACGACGTGCAGCGCCCGGAGTGCCTCCGACCCCTGCCCCGGATCGCCGACTCGACCGACCTGGATGCCGACTTCACCCCCAAAGAGGTGATGACCAGGCTCTCCAGAACCAAGAACACCACACCTGGAAAAGACGGCATCCCCTACAGCCTCCTAAAGAAACGAGACCCCGGCTGCCTCGTGCTCTCCAGCATCTTCAACCTGTGCAGGCGATTCGGCCGATCCCCCACCTCTTGGAAGAAGGCCATGACCGTCCTGATTCACAAGAAGGGAGAGTGAGATGACCCCAGCAACTGGAGACCCATCTCCCTCTGCTCCACAATGTACAAACTATACGCCAGCTGCCTGGCAGCCAGGATCACGGAGTGGGCAACGACCGGGGGAGCCATCAGCCCCGCCCAGAAGGGCTTCATGCCATCAGAGGGGTGCTACGAGCACAACTTCCTGCTCCAGACCGTCACCCAGACGACCAGGAGGGCGTGGAAGCAGTGCGCGATCGCGTGGCTCGACCTGGCCAACGCCTTCGGATCCATCCCCCACCCCCACATCTTCGACACGCTCCAGGAGTTCGGGATGCCAGAGTCCTTCCTCCGCCTGATCCGGGAACTGTACGAGGGCTGCAGCACCACCATCCGCTCGGTAGAAGGGGAGACCGCCGAGGTACCAATCCGCAGCGGCGTGAAACAGGGCTGCCCCCTCAGCCCGATCGTCTTCAACCTCGCCATGGAACCGCTCCTGAGGGCGATCTCCGACGGCGCCGACGGCTTCGACCTACACGGCGAGAGGGTGAGCATCTTGGCCTACGCGGATGACCTGGTCCTGATCGCGGATGATCCCGAAAGGCTCCAGGGCATGCTCGACACCATCGGGAGAGCCGCGGACTGGACGGGGCTCCACTTCAATGCCAAGAGGTGCGCGTCCCTCCACGTCGACGGGAACAAGAGGGACTCGGTACTGACGACGGAGTTCCTCGTCCAGGGCGAGCCCGTCGTCCCCCTGGCAGAGGGGCAGGCGTACCAGCACCTCGGCACGCTGACGGGCTTCCGCATCCGGCAGACCCCCGAGGACACCATCCAGGAGATCCTGCAAGACGCCACCAAGATCGACGCATCCCTGCTGGTGCCATGGCAAAATATCAACACCCTCAACACCTTCCTGATCCCCCGCATCGCATTCGTCCTGAGAGGATCCGCCGTGGCAAAGGTGCCCCTCAACAAGGCGGACAACACCATCCGGAAGCTGGCCAAGAGCTGGCTGTCCTTACCCCAGAGAGCCAGCAACGAGATCATCTACATCGCGCACAGGCACGGTGGCACCAACGTCCCCCACATGGGGGACCTGTGCGACATCGCGGTCATCACGCATGCCTTCCGCCTCCTGACGTGCCCGGACGCCAAGGTGAAGAACGTCGCGATGACCGCCCTGCACGCTGTCATCGGGAAGCGAATCAGCAGACCCCCCTCCGGCCGGGACGTGGCCACCTTCCTGAGCGGCTCCCTGGATGGCGAGTTCGCCCGGGACGGGGGCGACATCGCCTCGCTGTGGTCCCGCGCCCGCAATGCCACCCGCCGACTGGGGAAGCGGACGGGCTGCTGCTGGGTATGGAATGAGGAATGACGGGAGCTGGGAGTCCTGGTGCCGTGGATCGAGTTGGAGGACAACACCACCATCACCCCCGGAGCCAGGGGCGTGCTGGAGAGATCCCTGAAGGCTGCTGTCCACGCACTCTACGTGGACACCCTGAAGAAGAAGCCGGACCAGGGTAAGGTCTTCGAGGTGACCAGCAAGTGGGACTCCCAGCAACCACTTCCTCCCCACGGGCAACTTCACCCGGTTCGCCGATTGGCGGTTTATACACCATGCCTGGTTGAATTGCGTCCCCCTCAACGGAGCCGTCCGCCACGGAAACCGGGACAAGCGCTGCAGGAAGTGCGGGTACGTCACCGAAACCCTGCCCCACGTCCTATGCAGCTGCAAGCCCCACGCCAGAGCCTGGCAACTGCGCCACAACGCCGTCCAGGACCGCCTAGTGAAGGCCATCGACCCGCGCCTGGGACAGGTCGCCGTCAACCGCGCCATCCCCGGCATCGACAGCCAGCTGCGTCCAGACATCGTCATCACGGACAAGATTGGAAAAAAGGTCATCCTGGTCGACATACGATCCCGTTTGAGAGCAGGACCCCAGCATTCCGCGCAGCCCAAGCCCGCAAGCTCGAAAAGTACGCCCCCCTGGCCGACACCCTGCGGACAAAGGGCTACGTGGTGCACACCAAAGCCCTGCTCGTCGGGGCCCTGGGTGCCTGGGACCCATGCAACAAAAGTGTGCTGCGGACCTGTGGGGTGGGCCATCGGTACGCGTGGCTCATGAGACGCTTAATGGTCTCAGACACTATTCGCTGGTCTCGGGACATATACACGGAACACATAACCGGCCACCGCCAATACCAGGAGTGAGCCGGGGAGACCTCGCCCACCCGCAAGGGGGAAGAGACCTATAACCCCTCCCCCTGCTAGACCCTATACCCTGAACCATGAACCCACCCAACCTAACTGAACCCCACCACGTGAGGGTCACCCCATCCCCATGACCCAGCCCACTCACTTATGCCCATGACTGTCCGCACTCCCTGTATGAGTGATAGACCCTCACCGCATACCAGCTGCATCCTGATCCCGCCCACCGCCTACCCCTCCATTGGGGACATCACAGTCCGTATGCATTATGTGTGCTGCCCAACCCCAAAATACTAACATCCCCCTATACTCTGTATGTCACCCCCAATGATCAATAACTGACGCCTCAAATTACTTGTATCATTTATTCCTTAAATATTTTCTCTAATACAATTTTAAATCTGGGACACTTAAGGACAGCCCACATTGCTACACACCAGTACCTATCCCTACCTTCTCTCAGATCTTAGAGCTTTGGAACCCATGTCCCCTGCCTAGCGAGTGCTGTTCAGTTGAGGGTGAGTCCCTCCATTGGGGTACGTATGCCAGGTACAGTTCTGCTGTCCTCGGTTCACACAACAAGGATAACACCCCTTATTACTCCTGCCCCAATAACAAGGAGACTGGGGATCCAACACCAGCCACAAGTGATCGTTTGGGCAAGCAGTCCCATCATGCTGAGCACCTAGGCAGGGTGGGTGTGTTCATGCGAATGAGATCAGCTTCTGAAGACTTTTTCCACAGCTAAGGGCTAGATGTCAGGGGAGACTCTTTCAGACTCTGCTTACATCCACGTCCCACTGCAGGTAGACGTGCGCCCAGTGCTGGTGCTGGAGCGCTTTGCTCAGCAGTTCTCATGGGGAAACATGGGCAGCCTCAGTGTCACTGTGCTCCCAGTCGAGAGTGTATAGGGCAGATCTGCCCCGATCCCCTCTCAGCCCCTTCCCACCAAGGTTTGGGTCTCCCCGCTGCTCTGTGAGCTTTGGTGCCGTCTGATCCAGCCAGTTGGGGGCTGTCAGGAAACATGCAAACTAGGGTCGGTTCCTTGTGCTCGTCATGTGTCTTCCTCCCAGTCACCAGCAGATGGCAGCAGATGGGCAGGTTCACTCATAACAAGCTGGGTGTTTGGCAAAGGCTGGCCTGTGGGTCTGGGTTCAGGGGGAGCCCCAGGCAAAAAGAAGGGGCCCAGGCCTGGCCCGATGAAGGGGGCACTGCCAGGGAGACTGGGAGGCCTCGCGCGCCCTGGAAAGCTGAGACACACGGACAGAGACGAGGGCGCCAGACGCATGGACAGAGACGGGAGGGCCCAGGATGATCTGACACTTTATTGGTGTTAATCATACGGGGTGGGGGGGGGGACTCAGCAAAATTACAGGCCTTGCAAGAAGACAGATTCTCCCCACCTCCACCCTGGCATCCACCCATTGGTGCACCCTGGCCCCACCGCATCCTTCCGACAGTGCCCCCAGCCCCACCATCCCCCCATCCCTCCGACAGCACCCCCTGATCTTCCCTGTGCCCCCTGCCAGGTGGGTGCAGCGGCCGCCCACGGCTCATCTCCTGGCCACGCAGTCCTGGTTGTTCCTGCTGCAGTCGATGCACTCTATCTTGTAGCAGCGATACAGGGGCACGTTGGGCAGCCGGTGCCAGGCCTCCAGCAGCCTTTTGGGATCCAGCTTCCGGTTCTTATCGTTAGACGGCTGGTAGATATTCCGGAAGACGAAAGCCTTGTAGTTATCGTCGATGGGGCTGAAGGTGTTGTTCACCATCTGTAGGATGTTGTGGGGCCCGTTCTTAGCAAGGCACGTCTCCCTGCAGGGCGAGTTGAGGGTGAAGAAGATCAGGCAGCTCCTCTCATTGTAGGTCCGGGCCAGGAGCTTCTCCACGGGGCTGTTCTGGCTGCCCTGGAGCAGGCGCCACTCGGCGTGCTCCTTGGGATTGTAGGGCAGCTCGTTGTGATTGTTGGACAGCTCGTTGCGATTGTTGGGCAGCTCGTTCACCCTGGCAGCCACGATGTTCCCCTGGTCTGGGTCGTACAGCCGCCCTCTTGGTTAATGACATTTTTCATATTCGCCAGCTCAGCCTCGGGCAGCGCCTTTTCCAGATCAGATTTGGTCTCGCAATAGGTTCTGCTCAGGCTGACAGCGAAGGCGTAGTGACGCGTCGCCCCATACCTAAGGGAAGGCAAAGCACAGGGCAGTGAGGGCCTGCGATGGCTCTGCCCCAGCCCTGAGCAGCAAACGGCTGCAGCGCAGGACACTTGGGTTGGGTCGCACGTGGCGCCATCACTGGCCGGTTCTAGGCTCTCAGGGCTCCAGCCTGGGTCAGGGGATGTTTGCACCCTGGGAGAATGAAATACACTTGGAGGGTGGTTTTAAGAAGATCAGAAACTGCCACAGGCACCTCCTGGGGCTCATCAGCCCAGTGTGAGCTTTGATCCGTCAGCCCCACAGGCCTGAGTGTTACCACTTGAGCTCCAGGGGCAAGCTGGAGCTTTTACGCAGAGCCACCCGAAGAGGGGGTGGGGGTCGTGACACACAGTTGGCCCCTGGGATACACAGCGATTTGCTGGAGAGGTAAAGAATCCTGCAGATTGGGGCCCCTCAGGTCTCCCCCAGGCTGTGGGAGGGGACTGTGACTGTGGTTAAAGGGAGGCTGACAACAGCACATATCTGTGGCACATTCAGTGTGAAAGCCTGTGTCTGAAGCGGGGGTCTGCTATGTTAAAGAGCTGGGATCTAGTCTTCCTGAAGTGGCCTTGTGCAGTTGATTCAGAAAAGGTTGGGGCCTCAGAGCTGGTTGTTGGAGAGGGCACTAATCTATAAGGTGTGAGGCTTTTTTCTGCAGTAAACAGCAGCATCCCCGAGCCAGGAAACAAAGTCACATCCTCACATTCCCACTCAATTATATCAAAACAAGGTAGTATCGGGCTGTTAAGCCAGGGCTCCTGTTTTAACAGTACCCACCATCACCAGAGCTTAATATCATTAAGAAAATGTTGTTTGATGGCATTCTGTCTGTCAAGAAACCACTTAGCAACAGTTGTGATTGTGAAATCACTACTTCTATTGTTTTGCCTTTATGGTCCCCACTTCTCTATTGTTTAGCTGTGTGGTCTCTGTCTGGTTCTTTGATTGTTTCTGTCTGGTGCATAACTAATTTTGCAAGATTTAAATCAACTAAGGTGGTGGGGTCTGACTGGGTAAAGAATTGTTTCATAATGGGCTAGCCTAGGATTGTTATGTAGGACTTTAGTTTATGATTGGTTCAGGTACAGCTAAGCAGGACTCAAGTTTCACGATATAAACTGGGGTCCAAAAGGAAGTTCTTTGGAACCCAGCTCCAGGGAACAGCCCAAGATCGGAG
Organism: Chelydra serpentina; assembly: GCA_037349315.1. Taxonomy (NCBI): domain Eukaryota; kingdom Metazoa; phylum Chordata; order Testudines; family Chelydridae; genus Chelydra; species Chelydra serpentina. Next base: position 3,052,639 of record JBAIAC010000046.1, on the reverse strand, counting down.
CTGCCAGCCTTCAGTGCCCTGCCAGCCCTCAATGCAGCAGCTGGAGCTCTAGATGACCTGGGACTGACTGGCCCCTAGAAAAGTCTGTCTGCCTTATGGGGAGTGGTGACTATTGTCTGCTTCCCCTGGGTATTCTGTTTTGGTAGCTGTTAATAAATAGAGGTTAAGGATATTACTGTGTAAGGCTCTTTCACTGGTAAAAGGCCCCACAAACCTGAAGAAAATTACACCTCGAGCCCTAGGAACTGGGAAAGCGCGGGGGTGCCTAAATTAACCGGGTTATGCTTTGAGCCCACTGAAGGGTAAAGGTGGGGTGCCCTTGAGTTTGTGGGTACCAAATCAGTAACAAGGGCTGTGATGAGCACTAGACAGCAGACATGGGAGCAGAGCTCCTGGCTCCCAACCCAGTGCACCTTCACCTTAGCTACAGTCTACTGGGAGGGAATATTGCTCTGGGTGGACACAATATGAGCTTGGGGGAGCACAGGTGTCACCTGTGGGTGCAGGGTGAGCCTTGCAGACCCTTCATCCCCTAAGCTGAGCCCCCCCCCAGCCCACCGCAGCCCCCCGCAGCCCCCAGCAGCCCCCAGCCTCTGCAGCAGGGGGTGGGAATGAAGCTGGGTTCATGGTGGTTTGCCCTATTATAGGGCCTGAGCGTTATCATTAATATTCATGCTAATGATCAGTCGTCCATGCCCAAATCTAACATCCTCACCCTCATAATACTGGGCGCGCCCAGTCAACAGTCACCGCTCTCCGTCTGTCGAGCTCTGAAGGTAGTGCAGAAGTAAGGGTGACAATACCGTGACCCCCCTAAAATAACCTTGTGGACCCCCCCCCCCCGCAACTCCCTTTTGGTCAGGGCCCCGAATTTGAAAAACACCGGTCTCCCCCATGAAATCTGTATAGTATAGGGTATAAGCTCACTACTTACACTGATGGGAGAGGGGGGGGGTCTCTCATCACAGTATTAATCCACCTCCCTGAGAGGTCAATGGAAGAGTTCCTCCGTCAACCTCACACTGGCTGCACCGGGGCATAGGTCGGCTTAACTACATCGCTCGGGGGGGGGGGGTGGATTTTTCACACCTCTGAGCGATGTAGGGGGTCGATCTACCAGGCCTCTGTCGTTCCCAGGTAAGAGCTGCTGTGTCTCTCCAAAGGCAGCTTCCATCCCAGCCTCCGGTCACCTCTTGGCCCATCGTCCTCCGGCAGAGCCGTGGCAGTCAGCACAGTTACCTTTATTCCTAGAGCCTGTGTGAAGCATTCCATGATTCTGCCCAGGGTCAATCTCAGAGGAAATGTGGGGACACACCGAGTCACTGGTGGGGGGAGAACGTGTTAAATACATTTTATTTTTATTGTAAATGGTTCTATTGATATTTCTTTACACTTGACTTTCCTGTACACAGGGGTTTTCTTACTAGGCATGGCCTTTAGACTAAAATCTTTGTGTTCCAAGAATGATAATTATTTAGGTATGAAAATTAAGCAAACTTTAAAAAAGGGTTTGTTTCTTCAGGGTCTTATATCTTCAAAGTGTGTGTGGTGGGGAAAAACAGATTCCTTATCTCTGGTAAAATGTATTAACTCTTTTACATAAGCTGCTTCTTCTTTGACTTATGAGAGTTTTGTAAGAATTTCTTTACAGAAGTTTACCTTTGGGCATAACTTTAAAAAACAAGCTGGTATATTTTTGCGAGAAATAGAACATCTTTATATTCACTGTTAGCAAAAAAAAAAAAGTAAAAGGGTTTGTTTCCCCTTTACAAAGCTTACAGATCAGTCAATTTCCAGTCAATTAAATAAGAAAACTTGATATAACTTTTATTGTCAATGATGGGGGATATACAGTCACTGTTTCTCATGTTTTGTAAAAATCTAAACTTTAAAAAGCAACCTGATGTATTTTTTGAGAGAAGTAGAACATCTGTTAGCAAAAGAATTAAGAAAGGGGCTTATCTTCAAACCAGTCAGAAGGGAGGTGGGGGGACGAGGGAGGGCAGGAGGAGGAGGTTCTTGTTTTAAAATCTTGGTATGATAAGATTGGTTGAGGAAGAATGCATTCTATGATGTAGCTATGGAACAGCTTCTGATTGGACCACTCAAGAGGCTTGGTTTGCTTCCAAGGCTCACCTATCATTTCACTAGGGGCAGCTGCTAGGGGTAAACAGTTCCTCTCTCTCTCAGCGAGCCATGTGCTGTCTTTTCTCTCCTTTAAAATCTCTTTGCCCTGTGCTCAATAAACTTTCTCTCGACCTAACAAAGAAATCTTTATTTTTTTAACCTTATTTCTTCCTCTTTCTTTCATAAACCTTTAAAACATCCTCATCTCTAGTCTTTCATTCCAAACAACCCTTTTTATTTTCTATTTTTTAAAAAACTTCCTTTTTTCTATAAAGCACTTTTTAAAACCCTCCCTCCACTAAACTTTCTCTCTGCCTAACAAAGAAATCTTTATTTTCTTTATATTTTAAAAATGACTATTCTTTAATTTCTCTCAAAACCCAGCCAAACATGTCAAAACACACGCACACAAGTATCCCTTGACATTCCCCAATACAAAAATAAATAAATAAAACATTCAAAATTGCCGACGGCACCAAAAGTGTACATGACCAGAAACAGGACAGGAAGGCAGGAAATAAACCATAAAAAGGGCATGGAAGCCTGTCAAAAATACATGGTGACGAGTGCTATCGAGTGGTTCACTACTCACGGCGCAGGAGGCCAGCCACATGTTTCACACCACAACTGACCCGGCATCAGAGTTTAGAAACACAAACCTGTTTTCAGGGGGTCTTTTCACTGCGTGAATCGCATGAAACCAGACCATGGTAGCGCCTAGGACCCCAGTTCTCGACCAGGGACCCATCATGCTACGCGCTGTACAAACCCAGAATGAAAAGAACACTCAGCCCTACGTAGATCAGCAGCAACATTTGAATCCCTTAAACTTTAGCTCCCTAACTTAGGCCCTTATTGGCTGAGCTCAAGGAGTAATAACTAGCGCCTTCCTACACCAGCCACGGGAGAAGGGCTTGACAAATGTTGTCTCACTGGGTTACACAACTATTCAGTTGTCAGCAGCAGCATACTGGTAACCAAGGATCTCGGATTCTGCCCATGGCTCTGGTTCCAGGATCTGGGCAGGGTGCCATGTGTCTAAGCTGTCAGGGCAGGTGCTAAGCAGAGTGTCTGCACCCCAAGAGAGTGCCTGGGGACCCCAAGACAGGTACAAAGTCAGGGCTTTCTTCATACTCAGGATCCAGTCGCTGGGTCCCCTCACATCAATCTGCTGAGTGGCCAAGAGAGGGCGCTCATCTGTCACAAACTACCAGGCTTTCCCCTAAGGGAGCGGGGGGCACTCACCCAGGGCTGTGGGGCAGGGGGAGGAGTCAGGTCTCTGATGACGAAGACTGGTGCCAGCTTCATTCTTTTTGAGGGTGTGTGGAGGAGCAGCACTGCGGTCTGGGGTCCTCGCTGGCCAGGGCTGGGTGTGCAAGGAGGGGCTGGGTCTGGGCTGGTTTTTCACCCCCTTGGAGTGGGGAAATGGAGAGGGACTGAGCAGACAGGGACAGATCCCAGCTGCTGTGATCAGCGTAACCCCCTTGATTTCAGATCTCACTTCGATCGCAGGGCAGTGACACGAGCTTGGCAGAGCCTGGGGAGTTACTGCAACCCCCCAAGGGAACTAAACCCCAGAGAATCATTTCCCTGAAGGACTCACACCCAAAATAACCTGCTGACAGAGACTGACGAACCCTCGGGCTCAGGGCCCAAAGACCACATGCGACCCACAGACATGGCCTAGCTAAAGAGAGTCGATGGGCCAAAAGCAAGGCCAGAGTCAATGTCCCCGTTCCAGATCCTAGCTGATGTGAACCAGCCCCACTCCCTTGGAGTCAATGGGGCCAGCCCCCAGGATCCTGGGAGGTTTGATGGCACTGTATGACCTACACTTCCCTGGGCTTTCCATCATTAAATATAAGGAGCACAAGGAGGTCACTATGGGCACCATGTGCCCGTGTATTCTCTGCTTCACACCGGCTGCGCACCCTGAGGGCAGTTTGGGGAGGGGTGCATGCTGTGCCCAGGTGCTGGGCGCGTGGCTGGGTTCCCATGCCCAGAGGGAGGTGCTGGGGGGAAGGGCTGCACCCTGAGGGGTGTCTGGACCCCAAGGCTGGGGCAGTGGCTGGCCTCCGGTCAGGCTCCAGGAGCTTCCAATATCCCTAGGGTGCGACGCACAGAGACTTAGATCCTCTCACAGCAGCCCTGCTGGATGGCCGGAGAGGGCGCTGGCTAGGCCCTGTGACAGGCGCCCCGCCCCCATTCCCCAGGGCGCTGGCTGACTGGGGAGGGGCAGGAAATGGTCCCCCTGCTTCCAGCCACCAGCCCTTCTCCCAGGGGTGGTGGGGCTGCGGGAGGGGCAGGGATGCAGCCGGCCCAGAGCTCAGCACTGGCCAGCCCGTGGCCTAGCTGGTGGCCCATGTCTCAGCCCTCACTGTGCTCTGGCCCCTGGCGGTGCAGGGTCAAAGGGCCGTTCTCCAGCCAGCCCCATGCCAGTCACAGGCAGCCCTGGAAAAAGGGAGGGGGCTCTGCCCAGGAACTGGCTAGAAAAGATGTGGAGAGCGACTGTGGAGCCCGGCTGAGGGGACGGGGGCGGCTTCCCGGCCCCACTGATCCCAGCGCAGCAGTCCCAGTGTTACCTGCTCCCCGGTGTCCAGAGGGGAGGCTCTAGGGTGACCAGATGTCCCAATTTTACAGGGACAGTCCTGATTTTTGTGTCTTTTTCTTGTATAGGCTCCTATTACCCACCACCCCTGTCTTGATTTTTCACACTTGCTGTCTGGTCACCCTAGGAGGATCCCAGCTAGGACCCACAGCCAGAGCAGGTGCCTTATCTGCACCCTCAGCTCACCCCGCGTGGGGACGTGGCTGCGGGAGAAGAGGCTCTTTCACGTCATGGGGACGGCCAGTGGTGCCTCCCGGGGCAGCAATAACGACTCGGCCTGCATGTTTGAGATGATCTTCCACCAAGACACCTCCACCCTACTCCTGCCTGATGGAAACCCTGCTTAGTCCCCATGCCCCCACCTCTCCGCTGGGCACAGGTGAATAGGGCCGAGGCATTAGCCCCACCCTGGTTCCAACAGTGCACTCAGATAATTCCCAAATCCTGCTCCCATGACCCCTGCCCAGGACGTGCCCTCAGCTTTCTCCACCACACGCCACCCGGGAGGTTGCTGGGCCCCACTCTGCACCCAGGAACCGCAGGGTGAAAGGTCCTGTTGGTGCCGCCTGGCTAAAGCGCTGACATGTTCTTCAGTCAAAACCAGCCCCAGTCAGCAAAATCCGCACAGCTGGTGAGGGGGGTTGGCACCTTCCTCTGCTCTCACTTCCCCAAACTCCAGGGCAAATCGGGCCCCTCGCTGTTTGGATTCAGCTGATTCAGCTTCCTCGGAAATCTGAACCACATAACACCCACTTAACCCCATAACAGCACTAGTCAGGGTGTGCGCTCCTCAGGCCAGAGATTGTCTCTCACTCTGTGTCAGGACAGTGCCCAGCACGACAGGACCCGATCTCGCTGATTCTGTGTCTGGGCAGCGCCCGGCGCGACGGGGCCCCAATCTCGGTGACTCTGTGTCAGTGGGGCTGGCCCTAGGCCTGGGGGCGGGGAGGCCCCGTCACTGTGAGCAGCAAATTCTCACCTAAAACCCCTCTTAGAAACCAAACACCTGAGAGAAACCAGAGAAGTTTTTTCTTGGGGAATGGGGGCATGAAAGGGGGTATCGGTGGGGGATGGGAGCGGGAGGGGGATGGATCGGGTGACAGTGGAGGTCTGACCACAGTGATCGATTACTCGGGAGGCTAGGCTAAGAACCCACCGCACAACCGCTGCCGCCCTGCTGTTTACAGGCACTAGCACAGGTCCATCTATATGAGCTGCGTCACACCTCCCAGTTGCTTTGGAGACGAACTTCCCTGTGCTTGAATATCTCATGTAGCTCAGGGAGTTTTAATAAAACAAAACCGGGATTGTCATTTTTGGCCCATGATGGACTGTCTGGTGGGTTGATTGTACAATTTGAGGGTCTAGAAAGTTTACGATTAATTGTTGAAAAACAGGTGTGTTGGGGTTGTGTGCGTGCGTGTGTGTGTGAGTGTGTGTGTGTGTGTGTGTGTGTGTGCGCTATGTCATTTTTCTTCATACTCCTGTTGCAGCAAGATCCCAACACAGATATGGTCCACATTTGCATAGAGCATCATTCACATACAAGGTAAAGTACTTTGAAGTGATCATGGTAAATTTTGTGCCTCAGTTTGTAGGTGCCAAATTTTAATTTGATGGCAAAAATGTGGTGTTGGAAAAATGGCTAAAAATGAGCGAGAGGAGGAGCAGCCCGGGATCCAGGGCTCTAAAATGACAAAATCCACTTTGATCTGCTACAGCCCAACACTGGTTTCAGAGTGACTAACCCAGGTTGGGGTCTCAGATTTCTAACCACTAAGCCACACTCCTCTCACAGAGCCGGGGGAGAATCCAGGATTCCTGGGCACCAATACGCTGCTGACAAGTGAATACTTGGGTAAACCACTGAGAAAACATTGCTCACGTCCATCTCCAGTGGCTGCTTGCGGAAGTGGCTAGTAATTGCTCCTGTTCTCTTTCTGTTCCAAAAGCTGGGAAATTAAATAGCAAAAAAGTTTAATGCCAAGTTAAATTTGCCCGGTGACAGCTCCTGCTCTTCCGGGACATCAAAACTCAAACTGGTGAGCACCAGGCAGTACGGAGTGAAGGTAAGCGCCCACGTCACCGAAACTCTGTCCTCTTAGAATGATGCCCCAATGATCCTGCCCCATGTCCTCATCCAGCACTGACCAGCAGGGCAGCTCCCTGCACTCAAATCCTTCGCCTGCACCACAGAAAGACAACCACAGCTACTGAACCTGACAGCTCCTTCTGCCCTTTACAGCCCCTTCACCCTTGGGCACACAAGACCATCACTCTACATTCATTTACCCGCCATCCTCCTCTTCCACTTCACTGCTGACAATCCCCACAGCAAGGAGCCCCTGCATCCATCTGCCTAGTGGCACAGCCGACCCCAGTGGGTCCCCAGCTTCTTTGCCATTTAACTATTATGCGCTGTGGGGGGAATTGCTGCACTGTGGAGTGAAGCTGTGATCTCTTGAGTGGACTAGTGGGGATGGTGCTAGACTAGGAGGCTGACAACTTCCGTTCTAATCCTGCCGCTGACCTTGGGCAAGGCTGTGCCTCAGTTTCCTCATTGGAAGAAGAAGCTATTTACCCTCCTATGTAATGGGCTTAGAGCTGCGGAGGAGAGTCTATAGAACAGTCAGAGAGGCCAGGTGGGTGAGGTAACAGCTCTTATTGACCCAACTCCTGCTGGTGAGAGAGACAAGTGTCGAGCTGCACAGATCAGACCTGAAGACGAGGGACGTGTAAACTCCAAAGTGTGTCTCTCTAACTAGCAGAGGCTGGTCCAATAAAATCTGTTCCTTCCCTCACCTCACTTTTCTAATACCCCAGGACCAACACAGCTACATCGCTGTATAATACAGTGAGCCGGTGTTACTCTCCGCTTCCTCTGTTCTCTGTGTGGGAGGGGTCAGAGCTGCCCTCCAGTGCCTGAGCCACACACCCATTAGCTATTGCCCATGCCCTGCGCTTCACTCCCTGCGCAGGGACCCTGTATCTGCCCCCAGACGCTCTCTGCAGCAGATCAATAAATCAGAGCAGAAGTTAGTCCAGAAGAAGGAAAAGGTTCAGGGCGATTCCCCATCACTCAGAGGAGCAGGAACACTTGAGAATCGTTTCCCTGAAGGACTCACACCCAAAATAACCTCCTGAGAGAGAGACCGATGGACTTTCGGGCTCGGCGCCCAAACGACACATGCGACCCACAGACATGACCTCACTAAGGAGAGTCAATGGGCCAAAAGCAAAGCCTGAGTTAATGGCCCCGCTCCAGAGCCTGCCTGGTGTGAACCAGCCCCACTCCTTTGCAGTCAATGGGGCCAGACCCCAGGGCCGGTGCAACCACTGGGCAAACTAGGCGGTCACCTAGGGCGCCAAGTGGTTGGGGGCGCCGAGCCCCAGCCATGGAGGAGCCGGCGTGGCGCAGCGTGGGCAGCAGCCCTGCCAAGGCGGCAGCGCCGCTAGTGGGGAGCAGCTGCGCCCCCCACCCCTCCTGTCCAGGCTGTGGCCTGGCGCCCCCTGCGTCTCCTGCAGGCTGCAGCAGATGCATGTGGGTGCCAGACCCCGTGCGCCGCCCGGCTTCCCCCTCGCCACGCTCGGGCTCTGCGGCTCCCTGGGAGGTGGAATTTTCGCCTATGGCGCAAAATATCCTTGCCCTGCCTGTGCCCAGCGGAGAGGTGGGGGGCATGGGGACTCAGCAGGGTTTCCACGGCGCAGGAGTAGGTCGGGGTGTCATGGTGGAAGATTGTCTCAAACATTCAGGCCACGTCGTTGTTGCTGCCCCGGGAGGCACCACTGGCCGTCCCCATGACGTGAAAGAGCCTCTTCTTTCGCAGCCACGTCCCCACGTGGGGTGAGCTGAGGGTGCAGATCAGGCACCTGCTCTGGCTGTGGGTCCTAGCCAAAAGCCTCCCCTCTGGACACCGGGGAGCAGGCAATACTAGGACTCCTGGGAGGGGATTAGTGGGGCCGGGAGGCCACCCCCATCCCCTCAGCCGGGCTCCACAGTCACTTTCCACATCTTTTCCAGCCACTTCCTGGGCAGAGCCCCCTCCCTTCTTCCAGGGTTGCCTGCAACTGGCATGGGGCTGGCTGGAGAACGGCCCTTTGACCCGGCACCGCCAGGGGCCAGAGCACAGTGAGGGCAGAGACATGGGCCACCAGTTAGGCCATGGGCTGGCCAGTGCTGAGCTCTGGGCTGGCCGCATCCCTGCCCCTCCGGCAGCCCCGTCACCCATGGGAGAAGGGCTGGTGGCTGGAAGCAGGGGGACCATTTCCTGCCCCTCCCCAGTCAGCCAGCGCCCTGGGGAATGGGGGTAGGGCATCTGTCACAGGTCCCAGCCAGCGCCCTCCCCGGCCATCCAGCAGGGCTGCTGTGAGAGGATCTAAGTCTCTGTGTGTCTCACCCCCGGGATATTGGAATTGGAAGCTCCTGGAGCCTGACCGGAGGCCAGCCACTGCCCAGACCTCAGGGTCCAGACACCCCTCAGGGTGCAGCCCTTCCCCCTGTCACCTCCCTCTGGGTGTGGGAACCCAACCATCTGTCCAGCCCCTGGGTACAGCATGCACCCCTCCCCAAACTGCCCCCCCCCCAGCATCAGAGGGGTAGCCATGTTAGTCTGGATCTGTAGAAGCGACAGAGTCCTGTGGCACCTTATAGACTAACAGACGTATTGGAGCATAAGCTTTCGTGGGTGAACTCTTTGTCGCTTCTGGAATATATGTGCACAAATAAGATGACAACCCTCTTTCCAAATGCTTTTGTTGCTCTGCGCATACTTCTAAGACTTCCTGTAACAGTTGCCAGTGCAGAACGCAGCTTCTCCAAGCTGAAGTTAATAAAAACGCATCTACGCTCCACAATGACCCAGGAGAGCCTGGTCGGCCTTGCAACCATCTCAACAGAGCATGAGCTGGCCCAGCCTGTGGACCTTCAGGAAGCAGTTCAAATCTTTGCAACCAAGAAGGCACAGAAAGCGCCACTTTGATTATTCAAACAGATAAAAATGCCAGTGTTTACTATGCAGACAAGAAAAGTTACATTTGCTGTTCAGGAGTTTGAAAGTTAAGTGTTATTTAAAATTTTTGAACAAGGCATTTTAAGTTGTTAGTTCTCCTTTATTGGGGTAGGTAACAGACCAGTACCATGAGAGGAGTAGAACAGGAAGAAGGCAGAATTGAGACCTTTCCAAGTTTTGGCCCAAGCGAGAGGGCATGGGGGCGTCATTTGAGCTCCCCACCTCAGGTGCCAAAATGTTGTGGGCCGGCCCTGCTATGCGTAGGAGGAAGACGGTGAACATGGCAGCCAGGGCAGGCTCTAGGCACCAGCAAAACAAGCTGGTGCTTGGGGCGGCACATTTCTAGGGGCGGCATTCTGGCACCAGCCATGCCACCCCTAGAAATGTGCCCTGGCCGCTTCTGCGCGCCGCCGATCGGCTTCTCGCGGAGCGGCGGCGACACGCGAAACAGCTGTTTCGCGCGCCGCTTCTCCCCCTCCCTCCCAGGCTTAAGAGCCTGGGAGGGAGGGGGGAGAAGAGAACCCGAGAAGCCGCAGCGCGCGCCGCTTCTCCCCCTCCCTCTCAGGCTTAAGAGCCTGTGAGGGAGGGGGGAGAAGAGAACCCGAGCGGCCACGGTGCACGCGCCGCTTCTCCCGCTCACTCCCAGGCATGCTCCGCTCGCTCTCCGCTGGCGCTCCGGCTGGGGAAAGCGGGGCCGCGGGCATGCCATCCTCCCCGCCAGCCGGGGGAGCAGGGCCGCGGGCCTGCCGCCCTCCCCGCTGGCGCTCCGAGTGGGAGAGGCGGTGGAGGGGGGGGGTGTTTTTTGTTTGAGGGGGGGGCGGCGTTTGGGGTTTTTTTTTCTGTTGCTTGGGGCGGCAAAAATGTTAGAGTCAGCCCTGATGGCAGCTGCTTCTGGGAGCAGCACCAACAACTGGACAGTCAATGGCCCGGTCAGTGGTGCTGACCGGAACTGCCAGGATCCCTTTTCAACCCGGTGTTCTGGTAAAAAAAACCTGACACCTGGTCACCCTATTTCCAGGGTGCACGAGGTCTCCCAGTCTCCCTGGCAGTGCCCCCTTTATTGGGCCAGGCCTGGACCCCCACTTTTTCCCTGTGGGTCTCCCTCTGCCCAGCCCCCTGGCAAAGTCACCCCCCTGACAAACACCCAGCTTGTTATGAATGAACCTGCCCATCTGCTGCCATCTGCTGGTGAACTGGAAGAAGACATGTGACGAGCACAAGGAACAGACCCTAGTTTGCATGTTTCCTGCCAGCCCCCCGCAGGCAGCGGGGAGACCCAACCCTGCGTGGGAAGGAGCTGGAGGGATCAGGGCAGATCTGCCCTGTGCTCCCTCGGCTGGGAGCACGGTGACATGGAGGCCATATGTGCCACCCCACGCTGCTGGGCAAAGCACTGCAGCTCCAGCGCTGGGCGCACAACATAATGCAAAGCAGAGTAAGCTGGACCCCTGGGCTACAACAGTCATGACCAAGGAGTGAGGTGTGTAGAGTGCTCCCAAGCCGGCAGGGTGGGGCAGGTTCTGGCATCCAGGGAGCTCAGGTTACAGGAAGCAGAGGGCTGATGCTTTGCCATGGGTGTGGCAGAGTGGTGGAAAACCATCTGGCGAGCAGGGAATCTCCTGGGGGCGGCCAAGGGGAGGAGCCCCCAAGGGAGGCTGTATATATGGGGCTGGGGCTCCGGGGCCGGGATAGTGGGGACAGGACAATGGCTTCACCCGCAGCCACGTGCGCCCTGGCCTGGGCCCTGGCACTGCTCTGCGAGGGGACCCAGGGTAAAGGAGGCAGGAGCTGTCTCGGGTCGGTGTGTGTTGGGTGTAGTGTGGTAGAGTGTGTGGCTAGGGTGTTGGTGTGTAGTAGAATGCATGTTATGGAGCAGTATGTTGTTGTGTTGTGGAGCAGTGTGTTGTTGTGTAGTGTAGTAGCATGCATGTTGTGTTTTGTAGTAGAGTGTGTGATGTGGAGCAGAGTGTTGTGTTGTGTAGTAAAGTACATGTTGTGGAGCAGTGTGTTGTAGTCAGTGGAGTCCATGTTGGGGAGTGGTGTGTTGTGGAGTGGAGTAGAGTGCATGTTGTGGAGCAGTGTGTTGTGTTGTGGAGCAGTGTGGTTTTGTGTCATGTAATAGAGTGCATGTTGTGGATTAGTGTGTTCTTGTGCAGTGGAGTGCATGTTGTGTTGTGTAGTAGAATGCATTTTGTGGAGCCGTGTGTTGTGTAGGGTAGGAGTCTGTGTTGTGGAGCAGTGCATAGTGGGTGTAGTTGATTGTGGGGTTCTGCAGCAGAGTGTTGGTGTGCAGTGTAGAAGAGTGTGTGCTGAGGAGGAGTCTGTCGTTGTGTAGCTGTGTGGTGTAAAGTGTAACAGATCACGTTGTGGAGCAGCATGTTGTGTTGTGGAGCTGTATGGTGCTGTTCAGGGGACTGTTTTGTTCTGGAGTGTAATACACTGTGTGTTATGGAGCAGTGTGTTGTTGACTAGTATTGTGATGTGGGGGTTGTGGCGTAGTGGATGCTGTGTGGCAGTGTGCGTGTGTAGTGCAGTGTGTGCTGAGGGACGCGCTGTCATTGTGTAGAGTAGCACAGTCTGTTTTGTGAAGCGGTGTGAGACATACTAGCCTGGCAGGAGATGGATAGCAGGAGTCCTGTCTCCCAGCACCAGCCCCCCTCCCATCCCTGAGCCAGAGAGAGAACTCAGGAATCCTGGCTCCTCTCCTCCCCCGCCCCAACCACTAGACCCCCCCTTCCCTCCCTGAGCCCTGGCTAGAACCCAGGCGTCCTGATCCCCAGCCCAGGGCTCTCCCTGCTAGGCTTTGAGGGGCCCCCTGGCAGCTGTTACCCCCTTTTCTGATCTCTGCCCCTTGTTCATGGCAGGCGCGGACCCTGCCCCTTGCGTCTTCCCCTTCACCTACAAGGGCAAGGTCTACAAGGCCTGCACAACTGACGACAGCGACCATCCCTGGTGTGCCACCACCACCAACTACGATCAGGACAAGGCTTACAGGCTCTGCTCTGAGGACGGTGAGCGCCCAAGGGTGGGACAGGGACAGGACAGAGGGACAGCCGGGGGACGGGATGGGAGGGAAGCCGGGGGACGGAGATGGGACAGAGGCAGCCGGGGATGGGATGGGATGGGGACGGGGGTGTCGCCGGGGCACAGTTCAGGGACGAGGGGCAGCCCGGGGATGGGATGAGGATGGGGAGCAGCACCGGGCAGCACAGAGGAGCGTCGTGTTCCCCATTTGTGATCCCACACTCCCGGAGCTGGCAGGTCTGGCCCATGTCCAGGGGCTCGGCCACCGTCTTCCTGCCACCCACCCCAGCAACATCTCCAGAGCTGGCCAGGGCAGAGCCACCCAGCTGGTCTGTCTGTTTTGCCCCCATATACCCTGCTCTGTCTGTCTGCCTAGCCCAATACACCCCCGCCCGTCTGTCTGTCTCTCTGTCTATGGGTCAGACTCTTGCAGGGTGGCAGCAGGGTCCCCATCTCTGGTGGGCCTTATCTCCCCCCCCAGGCTCTGCCCACGGTGGGGTGAGGGGTCCGCACCCATCTGCGCTTCCCCCAGGGTGTCCCACCCCCTGACGGTCCCTGTCTGTGTCTCCCCTCAGCCTATGGCGGGAACTCGAGCGGCCAGCCCTGCTTCTTCCCCTTCGTGTACGGGGGCCAGACGTTCCACACCTGCACCAGGTTGCAGAGAGACCTACCCTGGTGCGCCACCACGTCAGACTACGACAGGGACCAGCGCTGGAGCTACTGTCCCGACACAAGTACGGTGCCTCCGGAGGGTCCCCAGGCAGGGGACACTGACAGGGGACATGGCCACGCCCAACGTCCCCCCACGCACCCAGCCCTGCCGGTGCCCTTCACTCCTGACCCGCAGCCCCTGCTAGACCAGCCCTGGGCTTACCCCCTACACAGCTATGCCAGTGCCTCATAATCCAGTCCCCCATTCCCTGCACTACCCCACAGTGCTTGGGGGGCAGTGGCCAGGCTGCTGGGGAGCTCAGGGAAGACAAGAGGTTTTATTTACTTGGAAACGGGCTCAACTTGTGGTGATTCTGGTTTGAGTGTGAGCCGTGTTACCCAGCATGCTCTCTGTTTCCCATGTCTCCCGCGTCCCATCTCTCTCCCCCGTCCCATCCATCCCAGTGCTTGGTGGGAACTCGGAGGAGCCCTGTACGTTCCCGTTCATCTACAAAGGCGGGAAGTACACGACTTGTACCACAGTCGACGAGAAGCGACCCTGGTGTGCCACCACGAGCAACTACGATGCGCACCAAAAATGGAGATACTGCGGCACGGCAGGTACGTGAGGCCAGGAGAGACACAAAGGGTGGGTTTGCTTTGCAGCTGGTATGTACATAGACTATGGGGGCAAGAGGCAGCATGGTCCAGTGGAGAGAGCACAGGAGCGGGAATGAGGACATATGGGTTCTATTCCTGGTTATGGCTCTGTGTCTAGGCAGCACCCGGCATGACGGGGCCTGATCTCAGTGACTGTGTGCCTGGGCAATGCTCTATTCTATTCCGGGGTTTTTTAGTGTCTCCATTACTGTGGTATCTGAACGGTCAAACAAAATGAGTGGACAAGAAGCATTCATTTATATATAGGTCCAGTCCTGTAGGAGCAAGGAACATCTCAGTATCCTTATTGAACCAAATCAAAATTTTGCCCAGTGCTGCTGATTGACACCGTGGATCTTTTTCCTAGCCTAGAAATATTTTTGGGAATTCAACATTTTTCCCTTCTGGGACTGGAGGGGGAAAAAATGAAACCTCAAAAATATTCATGAACTGAAAAGCCAAACTCTCTGTCAGTTCAGCTCAGTTAAAAAGTTTCGATTTGAAACATTCTGTTTCCATTTCAACCATTTTTTCTTTTTTTAATATTGTTTTACTCTAATTAGCTTAGATTCTTGTAACCCTTCTGCCAATCAGAGCCGGCAGCAACAAGGGCCAGGTTCAGTATCTAGAGGTTCCTTTTCAACAATACAACAGAACTGGCTCGATCCCCCACCCAGTGACCTGGGGAAATTACACACCACCCCCTGGGCGCCTCTACGAGGCAAAACTTCCCCACTCGCAAGCACGGGGTCTAAGTATAGAAAAGAAACTTTTAATAAAAGAAGGGAAGTAATTCTGCATTAATTTGGGAAAACTCCACAAACAGGGTTCATAAACAAAAACCATGAGCGAAAGCCCCACCCCAAGTAAGTTGGGCAGTGTCCTTTTCCCCTGAGGGTCTTAAGTCCAGCAACCAAAAGTGCCTTTAAAATGCCCATCCCTTCTCTGCACCCCACTCACAGTTGTTGTCCTTGGTCAGTGCAGACCTAGAGTTCAGAGGCGCATCTGCAGAGTTCACCTCCCACCCTGGGTGGAGGGAGGGCAGGTAAAGAGGCACCTCACTCGCCACCCCTCTCTGCAGGGCTCTGCTCTGGCCCTTTCCACCAGCTGCCCTGCTGGCCACTTGCCAAGATGTCTTCAAGACCCACCACTTAACACAGGCAGCTCTCAGTGATTTCAGCTGTTAGTGGGGCAGTCTCTTGCATCACAGACACTGTTCCAAAGCAGGTCTAATACTTAGACCTAAGTATCAGTGACTTCAGCTTTGCAGCATGAAACAAGACTCCCAATTGAGCCTAAATTGACTCTTTTATTATACCATGGGGTGAGGACAGACCAGAGTGTCTAGGCCCTTGGACACAGCCCACACAAGCATCTGCCCCCACCCTCTTTCAGTTCACTGGGCTTTGGACCCCATGTCCCCTGCTTAGCGAGTGCTGTTCAGTTGAGGGTGAGTCCCTCCATTGGGGTATACAGTTCTGCTGCCCTCGGTTCACACAACAAGGATAGCAACCCTTTATTACTCCTGCCTCAATAACAAGGAGACTGGGGATCCCACACCAGCCAAAAGTGACCATTTAGGCATGCAATCCCATCATGCTGAGCACCTAAGCAGGGTGGGTGTGTCCATGCAAGTGAGATCAGCTCCTGAAATTCTCTTCCACAGCTCACCACTAGATGTCAGGGGAGAGCTTATTCAGACTCTGCTAACACTTCAAAACAAAAAGGCGCTTCCAACCTGGAACCCAGATTTTTTTTTTCCATTTTAAACATGGCTAAACGTTTGCATGCTTTTTTCCCCCTCGGCATTTTTTTCAAGTCGGGAAATGCGTCAAAACCAGCAAAATTAATCAAAAAGCTCAAACACTTTCGATTCCCACAAATTGTCATTTTTTCCACTTAAAAAAATTGTTTTGTTGGGAAAATTCACACCCAGTTCTCCCAGCAAATCATCCGCCCTGTGTCCTGCCTTCTGCCCTGCTTTTAACCCTTTCCCCCCTTGCCTCTTTCTCCACCAGCGGCAGGGGGAAATTCAGACAGCTCCCCTTGCATTTTCCCTTTCATCTATAAGGGCAAGACCTACCACAAATGTACAGCTATCAATGATGACATGGGAAGGCCCTGGTGTGCTACCACTCCCAACTACGACAATGACCATCTCTGGCGCTTCTGCTTGAGCAAGGGTGAGTCCCAGTCATGACCAGAGCGCTCCGTGTCGGCACAGAGGGAAAGAGTTTGTGGAGGACGTGCCGGTACATGGAGCTCTACCACAGTTAGCGCTGTCACCCAGTCTTGCGGGCCAAATGAGCTCGCTGGAGGGGCTGCATGCTACAAATGGTTTCCCTTGTGGAGCCAGATTGCCTGGCACCTCCTTGTGATGCGGCCGTCAGAGAAGGGATGCCAGGCTAGATAGGCCCCTGGGGTGATCCTGTGCTCCGAGGCACAATGCCATTCACCCACTGTAAGAAATTATCTTTGGCTTTCGCCGCAGTAGTGAGATGAGACACCCCTACCCCGGCTTTTCTTTTTTGCTAAGAAAACGGCCACGACGGTCGCTCTCTTTGGCGTTCCTGCTGTTCACTCTGATTTACTCGTTGCCTTCGCAGCCTATGGGGGGGAACTCAAATGGCCAGCGCTGCATGTTTCCTTTTGTCTACAAATCCCAGCTATTTCACAGCTGCACCAACGCTGGAGACAATATGGGAAACTCCTGGTGTGCCACAACCGAGAACTACAACCAGGATAAGTTGTGGAGCTACTGTCCAGATATCAGTATGTATCCAGTCTCTTCGTATTTTCCTTCTGGGGCAGATCTGACTCTGGCTTTTCCCATACAGCCGGGAAAATAACTAATTTGTGGTTTGCTGGTGATTCTGAAAAATCGGGGTGGGGGGAAGGAGCTTGTCATGGATTGTCATGAAATTGAGTTTTTTGAAATCGTCAGTGAATCGAAAAATCATGGGGGGGGGGGAATCATTTCAGGTAGATCATGACATTTCTTTTTTTTTTTAAATTGTTATTGCATTGCAAAGTCAGAAAAAATGGTTTCAAGTACATTCCTAAAATGAAATTGCTGAAATTTTCAGTGAGTCAAAAAATTACAAAAACGTTTGTTTCGGGTTATCCAGAAAATGAAATATTTCACAGTTTTCAATTATTCAAAAAAAATTGGGGGACAATGTGTTTTGGGAGGATCCTGGAAAAAAACATGTTGGAAATTTTCCATGCTTTGAAAAATTGAGGGAAAAACATTTTGGGTGGATACTGGAATTGAAATTTTCTTTAAAACTTTTGGTGAATTAAAAAATCAGGAAAAAAATTATTTTGGGTGGATCCTGAAAATGAATTTTTTAAAATCTTCATTGAATTAAAAATTTAGGGGGGAAAATCCCTTTGGGTTGAACAGAACATTTCTTTTCAATTTTGAACATCTTTTAAACTATCTAAACTTTGGTTTTAATAAAATAGAAGGAAATTTTGAAAGCAGAAGTTGTTTTGCATTGAAGAATCGACTTTTTCTGAATGCTTTTGGTCGTTTTTTTGACATGAACAATCCAGCACAACTGGTTTTACTGAATCCATACTTTTTGCCAAAAACATTTCATCTGAAAAATTTCACCCACCTCTACTTACCGAGTTGTCCAGGAGCCTCTGGATCTCCTGTATGATCTCATCACCTCTCTGCTGTACCCCTGAGCCAAAGAGAAGTTGTGACACTTGGATGCCAATGGGAGTTGGGCAGTGGTAGTCTATCTGATTGGTGGGTGGGATCTTGGCTTTCAACATGCCCCTCCCAGCAGCTGAAGAAGTCTCTAAGGATTCCTTCAGGATAGGTTCAAGGCCAGGGTCTAGGAGAAGCCATAGAATCAGATCCAGAACCGATGGAGGGTCCGACCTCAGTGGTATTTGGGAAGCCAGGTTCCTGTTGGCCCTCCTGGAAGATGCTTCAGCCATGATGATGTCTTCAAATCCAGACTGGATGCCGTTCTAGAAGATACTTCAGTGAAACCCATGTTATTGGGTTCAACACAGAACCGGGGGACATTCACTGGCCTGTGTTTTACAGGAGGTCAGACTAGATGAGCACAATGGTCCCTTCTGGCCTTGGGATCCATGAAAGCCTACCTGAGATTTCTTGGCTGTTGGTGATGGGTGGCCAGATCACAGTGGGATGCGGGAGCTGTTAGTCCGAAGGCAGGTGGACGTGTTGGCGGTGTCTATAACCACCTCCCTTTGCCTCCCTAGTCCTGGGTGGAAACGCGCCAGGAAAGAGCTGTGTGTTCCCCTTCCTCTACAACAAAAAAGTGTACGACGCCTGCACCAGCGACGGGGAGAGCTCAGGAAAACTGTGGTGCAGCACCACCAGCAATTACGACATGGACAAGATGTGGA
The DNA here is from genome assembly GCA_037349315.1 of Chelydra serpentina. NCBI lineage: Eukaryota > Metazoa > Chordata > Testudines > Chelydridae > Chelydra > Chelydra serpentina. The sequence continues at coordinate 3,034,168 of JBAIAC010000046.1, read as the reverse complement.
CTTACTGCTCCACACCAGGTAGGACAGGGAACGGAGGAAGCTGAGGCTTGCGATTAAGGTGTTTGGCTCACCAAGGCCTGGTTCAATTCCTGATTTTACCATAGACTGCTTGGGTGAGACAGTTAGGAAGTGGTTGGTTGGATTTTTGGTCCCCATCCCCCATCCCTTAGGAAATGCTGAGCAAGCTGAAGTTCATGGGTAACAGCTGTTCAGACGTTCTTAAAACCATCCCCCAAATCGCCCTAGAGTGGTGGGGCTCCTTCTTTTGGCTGTTTAGATTGACAGCGCTTTGAGACAGGGACTGTCGGTCTCTGACTGTCTGGGCAGTGCCTGGCACAATCCCGATCTCAGTGATTTTGTGTCTGGGCAGCGCCCGGCGCGACAGGGCCCTGATCTCGGTGACTGTGTATCTGGGCAGCGCCTGGCACAATGGGGCCCCAATCTCAGTGACTCTGAGTGTGGGCAGCACCTGGCTCGATGGGGCCCCGATCTCGGTGACTCTGTGTCTGGGTAGCACTCAGTCCCCTGATCTCAGCAACTGTTTACCTGGGCAGCACCCAGCAGAAGATGGCCCAGATCTCACACTAGTATCTAGAGGCCTTGACTAATGCACGTAATAACCACAGAGGATGTACCCCGAAAACACATGGGGTGTGGCTGTGTCTAACCACCTGTGCATATATAAGCTGGCTAAACGGACTTCCCATGGACCCAGAAAGCACCTAACACGTTTTGCATATGCAACCCCCAACAGCAGAGACATTTTTTGCCTGTTCCCTTGACATCTTTGGCTCATTAGCCATATGTTGCAGAAGTGGGTAAACTGAGGCACGGAGCTGGGCCGTGCCTTGCTAAAGGTCACCCAGCAGAGCCAAGAATAGCACCCTATCTCTCGTTGCTCAGCCTGACACCCCTGTCATGGGGGCGCTCTCTCCCCTAGCCCTAAGCTGCATGGGGAACTATCTAACAAAGTGTTTGCTTCCAGTCTGATGTCACCTGCATTTGCTATGTGCTGCCTGTGATTCTGGCCATGGTACTCACCTGCTGTTGGTGTGTTTGGTCTGCAGACTACGACAAGCCCTGTGTCTTCCCCTTCATCTACAAGACATTTAAATTCCGCACCTGCACCAACCTGGCGGAGGACAACAAGAAGTTCTGGTGTTCCAGCACAGACAACTACGACCGGGACCATCAGTGGAGCTACTGCCCTGCCTGAGACAGGTAGGACAGGGCAATGGGATGGTCTCTGTTTATAGCATCACTATCTGAACCAGGGGTGTGTGTGACGGGTTTGGTGACACAGATGCCCTTGGGACTGTCACCTGATGTGCTGAAATTACCTCTGAGCCCATTTTTCCTGCCAACTTGGGACTTCCAGAACCTGCCTTGTTGAGCCAGACACTCTAGCCAGCTGCAACACAGACACAGGGTCTGGGCCACACCCCCAAAGCTGCAGACTTAACTGAAAACAACTCAGCAGGTACTTGTCTCCAGCACCCAGACACCCAGCTCCCAATGGGATCCAACCCCCAAATAAATCTGTTTTACTTTGTACAAAGTGTATACAGGGTAAACTCATAAATGATCTGCCCTCTATAACACTGATAGAGAGATATGCACAGCTGTTTGCTCCCCCAGGTATTAATCACTTACTCTGGGTTTATTAATGAACAAAAATGATTTTATTAAGCATAAAAAAGTAGGATTTAAGTGGTTTCAAGTAATAATAGACAGAACAAAGTAAGTCACCAAGCAAAATAAAGCAAAAACACATAAATCTAAGCCTAATACATTAAGAAACAGATTACAGGTAATTTCTCACCCTCAGAGATGTTCCAATAAGCTTCTTTTACAGTCTAGACTCCTTCCTAGGACCAAATATACCTAAACCATCCCTGACAGGTGTTTGTCCAACCTCCAATGATGGGGATGCCACAACCTGCCCTAGGTAACCTGCTCCAGAGCCAAACTATCCATAGAGCTGGCAAGTTTTTCCTAGTATCTAACCTAGCTGCAAACTCAGCCAATTCCTCCTTGTCTGTCCCTCGGTGGCCGTGGAGAACAATTGTTCTTCATCCTCTTTCTAGCAACCTTTTGCATATTTGAAGATTGTTATCAGGTTCCCCCATCAGCCTTCTCTTCTCGAGACTCAACCTGCCCAATTTTTTCAACCTCTCCTCCTATGTCTGGTTTTCTAAATTTCTGATCATTTTGGTTGCTCTTCTCTGGACTCTCTCCAATTTGCCCACTTCTTTCTTCAAGTGCAGTACCCGAAACTGGACACTGTCCTCCAGCTGAGACCTCACCAATCCCAACTACAGCAGGACAATGACCTCCCATGTCTGACATACGATGCGCCAGGTTAATACACCTCAGAATTATATTTGCCTTTTTCACAACCTCACCATGCTGTCAACTCATATACAAATTTTGTGATCCACCATAACCCCTAGATCCTTTTCTGCTGTCCCATTGCCTTGCTAATGAAGTGGCGCTGAAGGTCTGTCCTTCTGTACTTTTCAGGTGACAGCCCCAGACCCAGGAGGAGATAGAACGATGACATTTGAAATTAAATGAAAGGAATGAGCCCCGCTCTGGACACCTCTGCTCTCCCAACAAAGATCGCTTCTGATCAACAGATGCCAGGGACATAATCAGCCTTGAATCCAAATCCAAATGTGCTCATTTCTCTAGTTTATTTTAGTACATTCAAATAAAGCATCTTTTGAAACACGGTGTCTGCGAGTTCTGTGTGCGGGCAGAAGGCAATAAATGGCCTGTCCGTTTCCCTGGGGTGAGGATGACAGTGAGATGGCTTTTACTTCTGATGCATATTGGGCATTTCCAAATGAACATGGCTTATTGAAAGGGTTATAAATCCTCATGCTTCAGGGTTGAAGATGATCACGCCTAGTGGTCAGTGTGACCTTGCACTCCATATCATTTTATGAAAATATGCTAATGAGTGTGAATATAATGTAATTGAATATGCTTCATGCAAAAGGTCTCTTGTAAGGTATCATTACAAATCTTATAATCTACTGAGTGTGGCCATCATATCTGTGTGAATGTACCAGTCTTGTATGTGAAACTAGAAATATGACATATAACTCTGAGGTCCTATTGTAATTATGCAAAGTGTGGGCCATTAATGTTGATGTGGAATCTTGATGGCTCCCATTAACCAGGACAATTGGTTGTAAATGGCTGTTTACTTGCAAACCTTCCTGTGAGTCAAGCCAGGAAGAATGGAGGGTTGGGGTCTCACAGGACATGTGACCATGTCACCTGATACTGGAATCCATCTTAAACCTGATGCTTTCCCATTTAGAAGGAGGGGGGAGACCCAGAGAGACAAAAGATTCCCACCTTGTGCCAAAGCTATAAAAGGGGGTGGAACAGAACAAAGGAGGCTGCAGTCATGAGAAATCCCCTAGCTACCACCTAAGCTGGAACAAGGACTGTACCAGGGGAAAGGATTGGGCCCAGACTAGAAAGGAGTCTAGTCTGTGAAAGAAGCTTATTGGAACATCTCTGAGGATGAGGTTTCATCTGTAATCAGTTTCTTACTGCATTAGGCTTAGACTTACGTGTTTTTGTTTTATTTTGCTTGGTAACTTACTTTGTTCTGTCTGTTCTTACTTGAAACCACCTAAATGAGTATAAGCTTTATACAGAGTAAAGCGGATTTATTTGGAGTTTGGATCCCATAGGGAACTGGGTATCTGGCTGCTAGAGACAGGATCTCTTTCTAAGCTATTTTCAGTTAAGTCTGCAGCTTTTGGAGGACGTGGTTCAGACCTGGGTTGTGTTTGCAGCAGGCTAGCATGTCTGGCTCGACAAGACAGGGTACTGAAGTCCCAAGCTGGCAGGGAAAACAGGCTCAGAGGTAGTTTCAGCACATCATGGGGCAGTCCCAAGGGGGTTTCTGTGACCCAACCTGTCACAGTCAGGAAGGGAACATCTTGGGAGACAGATTACCCCACATTTCTCCAGTGCTTTCTCTGAAGCTTGTCATGCTTCCATTGCCGGAGATACTGAACTAGACAGGACTTGGGTCTGGCCTGGCCTGACCATTTTTATGTTTATGGTCAACGCATTGGAAGGAAATGACCCAAAATAGCCAGTGGAAATGGCTCCATGTTCTTTGAGGTTGGGTGAAGTCCTGGCTCCATTGACATTGTGGAAGTCGGTAGAGGGAATTTGGATGCAGGCCTCTATATGAGCAAGAGTCAAGCTAACTCTAGCTGTAATAACATGAGATTTGTAGAAGCCGGGCTCATGTCAGAAGCGGGTGGAAAGACAGCAGAGTAGAGTCAGTTTTGAGAACAGAAGTGGGCAAGCAATGGGCAAGACATAATATAAACAAACTGCAGTTGTTGATCATTACTGTATGTAACAAAAGGTATAAACGCTTGCCTTACTTGTTTATCTTTTGAGAGACCTGCCTAGGAGGGGGAAACCCTGTGTCCTAGTGCACTCTCTCCCTCATGTGCAATTGCTTGAGTTAATAAAATGTATCTGCCTCGCTGCACCCAAAAAAGGAGTGAGAACTCTGTTTTTCTCCGACAATTTGGGGGCTCGTCCGGGACGGCAACACCCGCTGGGACAGCGGCAGCTGCTGCGGATTGTTCCCCTTCAAACCCCATGGCACCACAATAGAGGTAAGAGGCCTTTTGAAATCTCTATTGGGATGTCGGAGGAGGACTGTCCGTCGGGCCGTCTGTCCCTGTTGGGCTTACGCCATCTGAACTTATTGATTGTGTAGCAAGATCAGATGAAGAGTGGTGCTGGGGAACTGTTTTGCCACCCCCAATAAGGTTAGTTTGATGTGGTGCTGGGGACTTAGTTTTGCCACCCCAAATAAGGTTAGAAGTGACAAATTGTCCTGTGGCACCTTATAGACTAACAGACGTAGTGGAGCATAAGCTTTCGTGGGTGAATACCCACTTCTTCAGATGCATGCATCTGAAGAAGTGGGTATTCACCCACGAAAGCTTATGCTCCACTACGTCTGTTAGTCTATAAGGTGCCACAGGACTCTTTGTCACTTCTACAGATCCAGACTAACACGGCTACCCCTCTGATACTTGACACCAATAAGGTTAGTTTGATGTGGTGCTGGGGACTTAGTTTTGCCACCCCCAATAAAGTTAATGCATAAAATTAATGCATTAGGTTACTGCACCAGTGCTGAGAGGTTGTTACCGCCTCAAGGATTGTATTAAGTCTGGACATAAAGTATTAAGGTTACTGTATATGAGAGATGCATCGTGGTGTGAAGAATTGAGGCCTTGGTGTGGGTATGTGTGTGTGTGTGAGTGTAAGTGAGGGCCACCAAAGACACCCAGAGAGCCTTGAGAAGCGGTCAACTCGTGACTAGGGATTTCTCTAACGCAAGCTCGGTGGCTGCATCGTAGTGGATCAGTAAAAGATCCGACCCAAGGCTGATGTCTCTGCATGGCATGCCCAGCGAGGGGTCTGCCTGGATCTAGGATTGTGTGACCCCATCTCTCCTCCCCCTCTCCTCCCCGTCTGAACCACTGACTAGTCTAATCACCTCACCGGAGGCAATTAGAGAATGCAGCTTCGTCTTTCTGATGCTAGCCGACGCTCTTTGCCGAAGGGGGTGTAGGAGGGTCATGGACATCCTATAGATCTTTCCTGTGTGAGTGCCTGAGGAGAGAGAGTGAGAATTTCCTTAGCTCATGAGCTGCTGAGCAGACAGGGCACCTCCCCCGGTGTGTGTAATTGGAAAATGGGTGGGGGACAGTCTAAGAATTCCCCCTCACCCCGAAGGGTACCCCTTCGTACCACTTGTATGTGTATTATGGTCATAGAACCTGCAGGTATTTAGAAAATTGGAATTTTTACACACGTGATAATCCATCTAAACAATTCCCACTAGAAGGTATCTTCGATTTAGATAAATGTACATACTTTAGAGGAATGCTTACATACCAAAAAGTCTCTGATACACAATGGGAGCAATTTGTCTATAGCATCCGGATGCCTCCCTGCCCAAACCACTTCGTTAACCCCCTCTGCTCCTTTATATTCCCAATTAGTTAAGGAGGGAAAGGAACGGGTTAATTTGACAATTCAGCTTGGCCCAGAGATAAAGAGAAAGCTGCTTTGCGTTCAAGGTCAAGAATCGACACAGACCATGCCAAGTACAAAGAAAAACTGCTTTCAGCCACAGCTGGCTGTGGGGGAAAAAATATAGACAGAGGTAAACCAAAGGCAATACAAGTTACAGGACTGAGATTACATTTGCAAAGCTTGGCTGCCCAGTGAGACCCAGCCAGCCTGGACTGGAATACTGAGTAAAGGTCTCTGAAAGGGATGTCTCAAGAGACCCCAAGGGAAAACACCCAAGAGCGGAAGCAAGTTGGAGATTTTGCTGCATACCTCTGGACAACCTGTGCACAGGATAACCTCCGTCCACCTCTCTCTCTCTCTCTCTCTCTCTCCTACTCCTGGGTCTGGCCAGCCCGGGGCAACGTGTTTGTGAGTATGAAAGAAAAAGGTTGCAGGTGAGTCTGCCCCTCGTCGTAGCAAGACTGGGCAATAAGATTGTTAAGAAAAGAAACCAGAAGAAGGGAAAGGATTTGAGTTTGTTTTAGTAACAAAATAGCAGATAAAGGCTCTGGTAAAGAGGAAGAAGGACAGTGCCCCATGCTGAGCCTTAGGGTGGCTGTGTGGTCGAGCTGTCACTTTGCTGGGGGTGCACAAACGAAACAGTTACACCTTGTGCAGAAATTGATGTGGCTAGTGTTGTGGAAATTGAAGTGTGGAGGGAATGTGCATTTTTCCCCAGACCATGTGCAGTGTGTTTTGAAAGCAGGAGTTCAAAGTTAAAAATTGATTGTGTCCTTTTGAGATAGAGTCTCTAAGCGGCTAATAACTTTGAATTGAAAAGCAAGCTGAGAACATCTGTGTTAATGCAAATCACCTAAAAGATAGAAGCCATTGAAATTTGATCTGCCTATGAAATAAACACAGAAAAGATATGGGGGTAATTCCTCTGTTTGCCTGAAATTAGCAAGGGTATTTGTATAAGAAAGAAATGTTTAAATAATGACTGACTGCCCAGTAGGGGTAGACCTATGTTCTTTTTGTCTTTCGGAAAATCAGAGAAAACTGATGCCAGCTGAAAAGCAATCAACATACCATGCATTTACTGACACAATAGGAATTATGTTCTGTGTTCTATGTCCTGTCTTGTGGTGTTTGTTTTGTGGCCCGAATTGTTGTGTTTAATATTTTCGTAGGATAGCCTAGTTCAAAATCAAATAGAAGGGTTAAATCAAAATGCATTAAATCAATGATATTTGTTTTATCCCATTTGGATTACAAAGTGTTTTGGATACTGTCAGGGTTCCCTCCCAACTCTAAACTCTAGGGTAAAGACGTGGGGACCCGCATGAAGAGCCCTAAGCTTATTTCTACCAGCTTAGGTTAAAAAACCCCAAGGTACAAAATTCCCTGCACACTGAGAAATGCTTCTTTTGCTGCCACCATCAAGTGTCTAACAGGAATCCAGGAAAGGAATCACTTGAACTTCCCTCCCCCCCAAAATACCCCCTCAAGCCCGTACACCCCCTTTCCTGGGAAGCTTGAGAACAATCTCCCAACCAATTGGTTACACAGTGATCTAAAAACCCACCCCCTGGGTTTTAACACCATAGAAAACAGTCAGCTTCTTAAAAGAAGGATTTTATTAAAACAAAGAAGGTAAAATCATCTCTGTAAAATCAGGATGGTAACTATTTTACAGGGCACTCAATTTCCAAACTCAGAGAGATTTCCCCCTCTGGACAAAACCTTAAAGTTACAGAAAACCAGGAATAACCCCTCCCTCTAACACAGGGAACACACCAAGTAAAATTAAACAGAAATCTATGCGCTATACTATCTAAACTTACTTCAGAAAAGGGAGGTTTGATTTTCTGTAGATTCCTTCTGTCTTCCAAGATCACTCTGACTCAGACAAAGACACACACAAAACCTTCCCCCCTCCCAAGATTTGAAAGTATCTTGTCCCCTTATTGGTCACATGCCAGCCAGGTCAGGTGTCAGTCTGGCTACCTGTATTTCCTAACCCTTTACTGGGAAGAGGATTTTATAGCACTGCATCAGACCCTCTCCCTTCATATTTATGACAGATACTATTGGGAAATATTAAGGTTTTAATATATGTGAGCAAAAGGGGAATGACTGCTACAGTTAATGAAACAGTGGGTGTTTTTTTCCCCATCTTTGTAGGATCTGTTGTGTTCTTTCCTGCTGACTTTGCTATTTTTGCAGGCCTGTACAGTTTTGGGGCATATTCAAGCCCCCCTCTTTCTTATCTATCAGCCAAGTTTCGGCTGTGGGCAGTGTCCTTGGGCAGAAGCCAAGTTTTGTCATCTTCGAATGGAGCTTTTTCACTGAAGAGTTGAATTTATTCGTTCTCTGCTCCTTTCGTCTTCTTTATTTCCTCCCTCGACCTCTTGAACCTGTAAAGGAATTTTCCAATTTCCACTTACACACCTTTGCCTTTCTTCAAAATGCTTTGTGATGTCTGGAGTAGTATTGGTCATATACAGTGCTGATCTGCCTTTCCTGGAGATTCACTGAGGGAGGAGGGTCAGCAATATAATATTGGAATAATATTGCCAGCAATATAATATTTGAAAAATAGTTGAAGTTAGAAAAGCAACATACCCTCTGGGGACCTTTTGTAAATATTCAGATTGATTTTATTCAAATGTTTAAATGTTGTAATTATGAATATGTGTTCGTTTTAGTTGATGTATTTTCAAACTGGGTTGAGGCAGAAAGGCAGATGCCCAGACCATTGTGAAGCTTCGGCTTCAGGACTTTGTACCACGATTTGGCATCTCTGTGTGTCAGGGTTCCCTCCCCACTCTAAACTCTAGGGTAAAGACGTGGGGACCCGCATTCAGAGCCCCTAAACTTATTTTTACCAGCTTAGGTTAAATCCCCCAAGGTACAAAATTCCCTGCACCCTGAGAAATGCTTTTTGCTGCCACCATCAAGTGTCTAACAGGAATCCAGGAAAGGAATCACTTGAACTTCCCTCCCCCGCCCCCCCCCCCAAATACCCCCTCAAGCTGTACACTCCCTTTCCTGGGGAAGCTTGAGAACAATCTTCCAACCAATTGGTTACACAGTGATCTAAAAACCCACCCCCTGGGTTTTAACACCATAGAAAACAGTCAACTTCTTAAAAGAAGGATTTTATTAAAAATAAAGAAGGTAAAATCATCTCTGTAAAATCAGGATGGTAACTATTTCACAGGGCACTATATTTTTAAACTCAGAGAGATTTCCCCCTCTGGACAAAACCTTAACGTTACAGAAAACCATGAATAACACCCACCCCCCCTTGCCCCTTCTAACACAGGTTATACACCAAGCCAAAATTAAACAGAAATCTATATGCTATGCTATTTAAACTTACTTCAGAAAAGGGAGGTTTGATTTTTTGCAGGTTCCTTCTGTCTTCCAAGATCACTCTCTCTCAGACAAAGACACACACACTAAAACCTTCCCCCCTCCCAAAGTTTGAAAGTATCTTGTCCCCTTATTGGTCAGATGCCAGCCAGGTCAGGTGTCAGTCTGGCTACCTGCATTTCTTAACCCTTTACTGGAAAGAGGATTTTATAGCACTGCATCCGACCCTCTCCCCCTTCCCTTTATATTTATGACACTGTGAGTATCAACTTATTTGATTGTGGAACTTATTTTACTGGACAGATTGTAAAGGAGTTATGTGCAACCTTGCAGATCCAACACAACCTCTACTGTCCTCACCACCCACAGTCTGCTGGGACAGTGAAACGTCAAAATGGGATTTTGAAAAATAAACTGGCCAAGATCTGTGCTGAAACAAACTTAAAATGGCCACATGTCCTGCCATTAGCATTGATAAGCATGAGGGCCACTCCCAACCTAAAGACTGGACTTAGCCCATATGAGATCCTGACAAGGTGCCCGATGCGACTACCAGCTGCGTCCCCAGTGATCCTTCCCCAGATGGACATTCATTTGATGGATAATACAATGCTTAATTATTGCCAGGCACTAATGAAATGTGTTAGGTCTCTTTATACACAGGTGAAAGAAGCACTACCAAATGATCCTGAACAACCCTGCCATGCTCTGGAACCAGGAGACTGGGTCTTCATAAAGGTCCATCAGCGAAAGACCACCCTGACCCCATGATGGAAAGGCCCTTACCAAGTCCTGTTGACCACTAACACCGCTGTGAGGTGCCAAGAACTGACTGCCTGGACCCATGCTTCTCACTGAAGAAAAGACCCCTTCACCTCGAGATGATCCTCTGACTACTGATCAGCCTGTCTCTCCTTCTGGCACTACTTTTCCTCCTTTTGGATAACAGGAGAAAAGAACAAGGTGAAGTGCTAGTAACCTCTCCCTTGTCCATTGACAGAACCACCATACATTCACCATCTGCTGGAGGAACCCAGCTAGTACAGGGTGATGTGCTGTTAACCTCTCCCCTGTATGATGCTGAACCACAATTGTTCTAGGAGAGAAGAAAACAGTACATTTGCTCCGCTGAAATTTCCAAAGCCCCGGACTTTTGACTACAAAGGACATTAAGAATTGGCCCTGGTGGAAGAGACGGAGTATCGTAACCTGGCAGGGAGGAACTTGTGGGGACCGTGCTTGGGACTGTGGTATTGAGTGGTGGTTTGGGTTTATTCCGGGGACTGGGCTTTGTGCTTACAAATAAGTACCATCAAAATGTACTGCCCTCCCTAATTGGCTTCCCAATGATGCATACCAAAGACACCTTGCTGCCACGAACATTACTCCCACCAGCCCCTCCACCTTTGCCACCACTCCTGTAAGTTACCCAAATACAAATGATACTGTGTATTCTAATGAAATCAATTGGCCAATACCTTCACATCTAAGTGATTTATTGGAATTTTGTTCAGAAAACCTATTTTTTAAGGTTCAGAATAGTTCATATGAGAGAACAATTGAATGGAAAACAAATGGATCAGTGGAAATAGAAATATATGATATCACTTCAGATGAACCCCAAGAATCAGAAATTGAGATTAGTGGGTTCTATAGCAAGGTAGAGATTATAGTTGTTCCTGGAATTTGTAAATTGTTTGATGAAAGAGGCCCTTATTGTTGTTTGATCACCCAGTTAGTGAATAATTAAACATAAACCCAAAGAGTTTGTTCTGCCATCGGAAAGTTTACCTGTACTGAAATTATTCCAATAACTAATAATTTAACCTGTACCGTATTACAATGTACCCCTTCTTATGCCATTAATGCTAATGCCTCTCGGAAGCATATGAAAGTGTTTAGCCAACAGATGTGGTATAATACTGTACCAAAAAAAAAAAGAGAGTGATGTATTAGGATATTGATGGACTGAAATTAATGCCACATTAGGAACTGTAAAATTTACACTGCCCTTATCCAGTTTCCAGATCACCTCTACATATCCAAATTGCTCAAGAGGGACTGCCATTAGGTTAGCACAACAAAGGGCCTGGGTTTCCTCTAGAAAGAAGAGGGACTTAGCTGGATCCCTATTGGATGGGGCCAATAGTGCAGCAGCCATTTGGAATATTTTTAAAAACCAACATGATGAGAAATTATGACCCAGAAACTGTTGACAGCGAACAGCAGAGAGGCTAACAGAGGGGGTTTGCCTGGGACTTCGCCTGGAGAGAGCCTACTGAGCCTACTGAGGATTTCCTCTTGCAGGTGTCCCTGAGTAGCTTCTGCCACGGGTGAGGAAGCTCTTAGGAGGAAGAGACTATGGATGCTGAGCGATCCGCTGTTGTGACCTGCACAGGATGTGCCATGTTTGTCTTTCTTCCACAGGATAGAAGCGACTTTGTCTGTACAAAGTGCGAGCTGATCTCCATATTGGAAGAGAAGATTCAAGGTCTGGAGAAGTGAGTATCAACCCTGCATTCCATAAGAGAGAATGAGGATTTCCTTGATAGATGTCAGGATATGCTTCAGCGGGCACAATGTTCTGAAGATTCAGAGCAGGCTGCGCAGCGGGGACAGAAGGCCAGCGAGGCTAATTGGCGGCATGTGACTTCCAGAAGAGGAAAGAGTACGAGACAAGTCCATGTACCAGAAACGCAGATTCAGATGAGCAACCGTTTTCATGTTCTCTCCACAGGTACTAGTGCAGAGAGTGGAGTGGATGATACATCTGAGGGAAGAGAGCAGAAGGAGACTCCACTGATTGGAAGGCATGAGATGCACCATCCTAGAGATGGGGGTTCCACGACCACCACTCCCAAGAGAAGGAGGTGGGTGGTGGTGGTCGGGGACTCTCTCCTCAGGGGGACTGAGTCATCTATCTGCCGCCCTGACCGGGAAAACCGAGAGGTGTGCTGCTTGCCAGGGGCTAGGATTCATGATGTGACGGAGAGACTGCCGAGATTCATCAAGCCCTCAGATCGCTACCCCTTCCTACTTCTCCACGTGGGCACCAATGATACTGCCAAGAATGACCTTAAGCATATCACTGCAGACTACGTGGCTCTGGGAAGAAGGATAAAGGAGTTTGAGGCACAAGTGGTGTTCTCGTCTATCCTCCCTGTGGCAGGAAAACGCTGCGGTAGAGACCGTTGAATCGTGGAAGTCACCGAATGGCTATGCAGATGGTGTCGGAGAGAAGGGTTTGGATTCTTTGACCATGGGATGGTGTTCCAAGAAGAGGGAGTGCTAGGCAGAGACGGGCTCCACCTAAGGAAGAGCGGGAAGAGCATCTTTGCAAGCAGGCTGGCTAACCTAGTGAGAAGGGCTTTAAACTAGATCACAGGCCCTGGTTCTCATGGGTGACTTTAATCACCCCGATATCTGCTGGAAGAGCAATACAGTGGTGCACAGACAATCCAGGAAGTTTTTGGAAAATGTAGGGTACAATTTCCTGGTGCAAGTGCTGGAGGAACCAACTAGAGGAAAAGCTCTTCTTGACCTGCTGCTCACAAACAGGGAAGAAATAGTAGAGGAAGCAATAGTGGATGGGAACCTGGGAGGCAGTGACCATGAGATGGTCGAGTTCAGGATCCTGACACAAGGAAGAAAGGAGAGCAGTAGAACAGAGACCCTGGACTTCAGAAAAGCAGACTACGACTCCCTCAGGGAACTGATGGGCAAGGTCCCCTGGGAGAATAACATGACGGGGAAAGGAGTCGAGGAAAGCTGGCTGTATTTTAAAGAATCCTTATTGAGGTTGCAGGAACAAACCGTACTGATGTGTAGAAAGAAAAGTAAATATGGCAGGTGACCAGCTTGGCTTTACAGTGAAATCCTTGCTCGTCTTAAACACAAAAAAGCAGCTTACAAGAAGTGGAAGACTGGACAAATGACCAGGGAGGAGTATAAAAATATTGCTCAGGCATGCAGGAGTGAAATTAGGAAGGCCAAATCACACTTGGAGTTGCAGCTAGCCAGAGATGTTAGGAGTAACAAGAAGGGTTTCTTCAGGTATGTTAGCAACAAGAAGAAAGTCAAGGAAAGTATGTGTAAGCGGGGGAATAGTCCCGCTATTGTGGGGAACTTTCCTCGTCTCTGCACTACCCCGGTGAAATGGGCTAGCGGAAGGATCTCAGTCCTCGCTCCCACCTCCTTTACCCCAGAGGCCTCCCTGCCCTCGAGGACTCCCCTTGTACTATCCTGTCTGGCAGAGTCCTCGTAACCCCAACAAGGCTGGGCCCAGGATTCCTGGGGGGCTCGACCCCCAAACTTGCTGTGGTCACCTAGGGTCAGGTGCTAGGGTGTCCCCACTCCGGGGTACTCTCTCTAAACAGGATGCTTCCCTGACCCACTGATCACTGCATACAATTCAAAGCAAATGCAAATTATTTAATTAACAATTAATTTGTAACAGGAATAAGGGAAAATGGGAAAGGCTAATGAAAACACATCACCCCGCTCTGTGGCAGGGAACATCTCAACAGTGTCTCTGCAATGTCAGGGCAGTTCAGTCTGTTCCTTTGTAAGTCCCAGGCTCCTTCTCAGGCCCTGGCTGTGCTGCAGGGACGCTGTGGCTTGGACACTTGCTCTGGCGGTGGCCACACGCTCGCAGGCTCTGGGTGGCAGGACCCTTCTTCCCAGCGTTGCCCCCACCCCGTCGGGGTTTAGATCCCCCTGCACTTCTGGCCTGCAGGGCCCCTTGGCTGAGGCCTCTCCCTGCGCTGGGCCCACTGCCCAGGGTTCCCCTCGCTCTCCCCAGCTGCTCACCGCACCCGGCTCCGGACTGCTCCAGCCCCAGCTCCACCCTCTGCCTCAGCTCCAGCTCCTCTGCCTCAGCTCCAGCTCCTCTGCCTCTGCACGGCTGCTGCTGCTCTGCCTCCAGCTGCCTGGGCTGCTGCCCTGGCCCCTCTGGCTCTGGCTGCTGCAGCTTCTCCCCCAGGGCAGGTCTGTGTCTCTGGGCTGCTTTTCTGGCCCCTCCAGATCTGGCCCAGCTCAGCTCTGGCCTCTGCCCTCTCCTCAGCTCGGCCCCACTCACTCTGACTCAGGCAACTTCAGCTCACACAGAGAACGGGATCCACCCTGACCTCCTGACTCCCTGATTCGCCTGCCCGCCCTGTCAATCAGAGCTGACCTGGAGCATTGGCCTCTCCCCATTGCCCCTGAGAGCTCTGAATGTTAGTAAGGGGATAACAGTCCCCTTACATTCCCCCTTGCTAAAATTCTGCCACAACCACAATGTTCACACTAATACCTCCGGACCCATTATTAACAACATATACCCACATCATATCAAACCCATTAACATCAAAAGAACATTTAACATATTAAACATTTCACATCTACTTCTTCATACTATACATCATAATATTAATTAAAACACTACATAGAACCAATAAGATAATCATCTCTAAATTTAACAGGCAGTACACCCTTATTAGCCCTCTGGGACCTTCTTAAATCTGGTGGTTCATTACCCATATTTTCTATTTCCCTGGCCTCGGGTAATACTGGGTTAGCTTGAGGGATCTGGCCATTCTCATTAGGGTTTGGGTTTGCCCCACTCTGTTCCCCTCTGTATTCAGTTTGTGAGACTAGAACCATCCCCCAATCGGTTTCTCTCTCCTCAGGGTGTACTGATGTACGCCTCCTATGGTCCCTGACTGGACTAAGAGTGCAATGTTTTAGTTGATCCCTATGTACTAGTCTCTGAGGGCCTCCTTGCTCAGGCCGGATGGTGTAAACTGGTAGCTCGGGATTGTTGTGAGCAACTACAATGTGGGGATTTGACTCCCACTTGTCCTGTATTTTATTACGCCCCTGTTGTCCATGGTTACGAACTAGTACACGGTCACCAGGCCTGATGAGAGCCCCACTGGACTTGCGATCATAAGTCCTTTTCCTCCTTTGGGCTGTGTCTTTAGCTGTACGGAGAGCAACTTTCCTGGTTGTCTTTGGCATGTAATGGACACCTTTGACCCCGTCATCAAAACTGGTCACCTCATCATTAGAAAAGGCTTCTTGATGCTTCTCTGGCAACACCCTTAAGTTAGCCACCTGTGCAGGAATCAGCCCTTGGCATGCCGCTTGAACTGGAACTGGCAGTCTGCCACCACATCTTTCTTGAGGAAAGGTAACTTGTTCTCCCTTCTCCCCAAATGTTACCTTCACCTGAGGGATCGCCTCCTCAGGCTGCAACTCCATAGCCTTCACGCTTGGGTTTAAAAGACTCATGGTACTCTTCCTTTGATGGCACTAGTCAATACATTGGCTGACTGAAGTCCCTTAGGTAGGCTTGACCCAGATGTAGGCTCTACCAGCACTCGATATTCATTGGTATTTCCTGGCATCCAGCAGCGTTCATGAAGGATCTTCTCTCTCCAAGGAGGAATAATGGTCTTCCGGTTTCTGCCGACTTTAACATTTCCAATCCACTTTGTGGGGCCCAGGGAATGACTCTGCGTCTCCGCTCGAGCCAGTACTCCACTCAGCACAGCATTCTTCTTAGCATGCCCATGACGGTTCATCCTCCTGGTTCCTTTTACTGGCAACTGTAGCTCTTTCAGCTCACTAATGATGTTCATCCCTAGAATCCCTGGGACTCCTTCTCCTATATGGCTCCCTTCAGAGGCCCTGTCTTTCAGGATGAAGATGCATTTCCCTGGCAGTGTCTGGCCCATGTAGTCGATGTCTGCTTCGAGGCATCCCACCACTGGGATTGCCAGTCCATTAACTGCTGTTATATGTTGTGACGTTATTGACAATAACTGCGACCATATAGATCATTGTTACAACCGAGGTCCTGTAGTGGCACCAAATCTTATATAAAGGGGGTCAAATGAGGTGTCTAAGACGAGGTTATGCTTGGCTGGTTATGATTATGTCATTTATATGTATGGTTTTGTAGTTGAAGTTATGAATATTGGCTTTATACTGTCTGTATTTCAAACTGGGGCTGGGCTTCTGGGACCCCAGACAAGCTATCAGCTCTGCCAGGCCTGCTGGATGGCCCATTAAGGGCCATCAGCGATACAATGGACCCATTGAGAGAAGGCAGACACGCCTGTGACTCAGCAAATTATGCAGGGACTTGCCCATGTGACTACAGACTCCATTTTGCTGTGCTTTTCCACAGTAAGGACAAAGAGGTGTCTTTACACCTGGAAGAAACTATAAAAGGCAGCTGCCTCATCTCCATTTTGTCTTCATTTCCTGCTTCTTACCTCTGGAAGAACCTTTCTACAAATGGAAGCTTTGAACAAAGGACTGAAGGAGCCATCCCAGCTGGGGATGTAATCCAGACATTTGGTTTGAACCTGCAGTATTTCATCTCTGCAAGCCTGGACCGTGAACTTTGCCATTACTGTATGTAATTGATTCCTTTTAACCAATTCTAGCTCTCACCTATACCTTTTTCCTTTTATGAATAAACCTTTAGATTTTAGATTCTAAAGGATTGGAAACAGCGTGATTTGTGGGTAAGATCTGATTTATATATTGACCTGGATCTGGGGGCTTGGTCCATTGGGATCGGGAGGACCTTTTTTCTTTTACTGGGGCATTGGTTTTCATGACCAGTTGTCCCCATAACAAGCTGTGCTGGTGGTGAGACTGGGAAACTGGAGTGTCTAAGGGGATTGCTTGTGTGACTTGTGGTTAACCAGTGGGGTAAAACCAAAGTCTCCTCTGTCTGGCTGGTTTGGTTTGCCTTAGAGGTGGAAAAACCCCAGCCTTGGGCTGTAATTGCCCTGCTTGAAGCAATTTGTCCTGAACTGGCACTCTCAGTTGGGTCTTGCCAGAACCTGCATCGTTACAGATGTACAAACTGTGTGTTGTGCATGGTCAGCTCCTTGTCTTTCAAATATTTTTGAAAATGTGATTCAGTAATGGTGGTGACTTCTGAGCCAGTATCTAATAAACATCTGGTCTTTACCCCTGCTATACATACTTCAGCAGTTAGACAGTCTCCAAATGCTCACTTACAGAAGTCACTAGATATGCTGGTGCTGCCCATGTTCCTCTTAACACTGTATGCAGAGTGATTTTCCACCAAGGACAGGCCAAGGAATCCTTCTGCTACTGCTTGGCCTTCTACTGTAGATGGACCACTCGCTCCTGGTGCCCCATCGATTTCGAGTGCCTGAGACTTTGCTTTCCTTCTCAGTGGACATTCTTGGCTAGTATGCCTTTCACAGATGTAACAGATGTACCTTCCCAGCTCATCCTTCAGTGGGGCTCTTCGGTATCCCAATCTCCTCGGATACTTTGGCATACTAACTGGATTTTTTTCTTTCATCAACTCGGTCATCACTTTCAGCATCTTCCCCTGTTGGACAGCCAGTTTTTGGACAGCTTCACTTAGGGCTAGTCTACACTTACCCACAGCGTCGGACCCAGAGGATCGATCTTCTGGGTTTGATTTATCGCGTCTTGTCTAGGCGTGATAAATCGAAGCAGGAAGTGCTCCCCCGTTGACGCTGGTAATCCTGCTCTGCGAACGGAGCAGGTGGAGTCGACGAGGGAGCCTGCGTGCCGCGGTGTGGACCAGGGGTAAGTACTTTGAAGTTCGAAATAAGATACTTCGACTTCAGCTACGTTATTCACGTAGCTGAAGTTGCGTATCTTACTTCGAACTTCGAGGCTAGTGTAGACCAGCCCTTAGGCTTTCCAATGTTAGCTGTGTTTGGGGCAGGGCTTTTTCCCCAGCAGCTGCCTTCACTAGGCCCCAACTTTGTGTATGGGGGTTAGGCTTGGCCCTCTCTGCCCCAGGAACTTCCTCTTCTTCTGACCACATAATGGCAGCCTGCATGAGTTCATGGAACTTTTTACTGGGCTCTTCCTTAAACCTCCTTTTCATTTCACGTCGGAGGGAGTCATCCCGGAGCCCCAACACCAACTGCTCTTTTAGAAACATATCTGGGTCTGGAACTCATTGAGAGTCTCGCCGCTCCACTTTGCTCATTCTCTCCTGAAGGTCATATGCGTATGCCCGGATAGTTCCACCGGGCTCCTGCTTTCGCTCAAAGAACTCCTTTAGTCGAGTTCCAATAGGTACCTTGTCTCCATACACTTCCAGGAGGAGTTCAAACACCTTTTCCACATGTTTCTTGTCTGCCATTGCCATGAACTTTACTGTGGCCTTCGTCTGGCCCTTGAGGTGTTCCTCTATGAAGTCCACATGGTCTTCCTCAAGTACTCTTAGCACACGCAGAGCTGTCTTCACAGACTTGACCCACTCCTCTACTGTAATGTCTCCTGCTCTGGTTGGGAAGCCACCAAACTCTGTGACCCTCTGCTCCCGTGGGACATAAATAGTAGGGGGTTTCTTAGCAGAGGAGTCCGGCCCTGCACCCCTCTTCCCTGGATTCAGTGGGAATCTCAGCCAGCCAGTAGAACAGAAGGTTTATTAGAGATGCCAGGAACACAGTCCAACCAGAGCTTGTCAGTACATCCAGGACCCCTCAGTCAGGTTCTTCCAGGGGGCAGGGAGCTTAGACCCCAGCCTGGGGCTCCCTGCATTTCACCCCACAGCTCCAAATGGGGAAGGGAGGCCAGACCCTGTCTGCCTCTCTCCCCTCTTCTCCGGCCAGCTCCAAACTGAGAATTCACCAGCCCCTCCTCCCCCTTTCTCCTTCCCGGGCCAGGAGGTCACCTGATCCCTTTGTTCCAACACCTTCAGCTCATACCTTTGCCGGGGAGGGGCCGGGCCATCTGTTGCCAGGAGACAGGGCCATTCTCTGTGTCCAGGCCTCTGCCTTCTAGGGCTTGGTAACAATCATGCACCGTTGTCCTACCACCTAGATACAACAACAGTCCTAGTTCATCACATCTCTCCCCCCTTCAAGACCGAACTGAGCGGGGTCATTTTTGCCAGTGACCTGGGGAAGTTCGAACCTGGTCACACCAGGCCGTTCCAGTTCCACGTGCTCCCTTAGGTTGGGTGGGCTTGATGGCACCCGCAGGCCGCATGGGGGAAGGTTTATGCAGCCCGTGCCCTTTTCCCATCCCAAAACCCCTGGGGTCCAAGCTGAGATCAGGTCTTTTACCAGCGCTCCAGTTTGGAGGGCTGTAATTTGGGCTCTCTTGGTTAAGAGCCTCCCTCTTGATCTGGTCCCCTCTCTGACCACGTGTCTCTGTCACCAGCCGCTCGGCATCGGCCCCTTTTCCTGGATGCAGCCACGTTGGGGCGGAGTGGTGACTATACCCCGTAAAGCGCCACCCACGTAGATCCGGCTGTCGCTTCTTAAGGGTCTGCCCCATGGCCAGGCATTCCCTCTCTATGGCCTGACCGTTCTGCCTCCAGGGCAGCAGCTCCTTGCTCAGATACCCGATGGGGTGTCTCCCCCGCTTCGCATAGGCCTGCATCAGCACCACGCCCAGCCCTGTGTCTGAGGCTTCGGTGAACACTGTACAGGGCTTGGCCCGGTCTGGGTTTACTCGATCTATTGGGCCCTGGATTAGAGCCTCCTTCAGTGCACAGAGAGCCCTCTGGCACTGCTCGGTCCAGACTGCCTCGTCTGGCTTCCCCTTCTTACCTAGATCTGTGATGGGGGCAGCTAGGGAGCGAAAGGGGGGTACAAACCTCTGGTAGTACCCCGCCATCCCGCTAAAGGCCTGGACCTGTTTCTTGGTCTGGGGAACAGGCCAATCTCTGATCGCCACCACCTTGGCCAGCCCTGGGCTGTTGAATGACTGGTTCCCCTCTAAAGACAGCCTGTCCTTGGCCTCTCTCGCCAGGTTCTGGGCTCTTTTCCCAGTTACTCTGAATGGGGGACACCTGATGGGAGGATTGGCTCCCATCTCAGGGGAGAGATCCATCAGGGGGTCTTCCCCCTTCTCCTCCCAATTGTCCCTTACCGCTTCTAGGGGTCCCCTTACTCTGCTCCCATACCACAGCTTGAAAGGGAAGCCCCCTGGTGATTCCTGGGGCACTTCCCTGTGCCATCGGTGGGGCAGGTACTTGTCCCAGTCCTGTGGATGCTGATTTATGCAAGTCCTCAGCATCAGCCTCACAGTCCCCTGAACTCTCTCCACCAGCCCGTTGGACTGAGGGTGATATGCAGAGGCCCAGGTGGGCCAGACCCCACCTTTCTCCCCCCCCTCCCCCAGCCGGGCTGAGATGACCTCGGATCCCTGATCTGTAAAGACCTCCCTGGGGACCCCCATTCTGCTGAAGATGGTCAGCAGCACGTCTGCCTCAGTGTCTGCCCCGGTGGAGGACAGAGCCACCACGTCTGGGTAGCGGGTGGCGAAATCCATCACCACCAGGATGCATTTCTTCCCTGACCAGGTTGCTCTGTTGAGGGGGCCCACCCTATTCATAGCCACCTTCTGGAAAGGTTCCTCTCTGATGGGCAGGGACCTCCAGGGATTTTCTCCCTTACCCTGGGCCAGGTACAATAGCCGGTGATGATACTTCTGGGGCCCCACCGGCTGCCTCCTGATTCCCCACAGTTCTACTTCCCCTTGGAGAACCCATTCCTGGCACAGGAATCCCTTCTCCCACAGGGATCTGTCTCTGCAGTCTTCCCCAAGGGGGTTTGCAGCGCTGTGGCCAGCAAGTTCCCTTAGCTTCTCCAAGGCGGGATCCCTCTGCAGCTCACTGGCCAGGCCTGGGGTCACCGCCCCACTGAGCCCTGTCCCTGGTGGCTCCCTCCCTGCCATGGAATCACTTCCCGGCAGCACCTCTAGACCAGGCAAGCCTGGTTGGCAGCCGTTCTGCCCTGCCTGTGTGTCCCCCCACTCAGCTGGGGTCTCTGCTCCCCGGTGCTCAGCACTGCCCAGGCTGTCCCTGTGGGGCCAGGCAGGGAGCTCGCTGCTTTGCTCTCTGCATCAGAGCCAGTCTCTCCTGTGTGCAGGGGGGTGGGGAGCATCTCTCTGTCACACCCTGCCCTAGGGGTCTGGTTACAGGCAGGCAGGGAACCGGGGCCTGGCAGCTCCTCCCCCCTGCCAGCCAGCTCATTTGCATTTTCACTGACCATTTCCCTCTTAGCCAATTGGTTCCCTGGGTTCAAATTCAAATCCTCGGCCGTTACAGGGTCAGGGCCTGGATCCTGTCCCAAACATACACAGTCACCCCCCAACAGCACCTTACAGCTGATATCCTGGAGAACCCCAACCACCAGCCAGCCCGATCCCTCCTGGGTCTGTACAGGGATCTGGGCCATAGGCAGGGTGAATGGTTCCATCCCTGGGACCCTCACCCAGGTTACACAGCCCCATAGCCTCTGGTGGGGGTGCACCACCCTGGGCCTGACTACAGTTCTCTCTGTCTCGGGGTCTCTCCACCCCAAGAATGTCTCTCCATTGACCATCGCCTTCCGCTCCCACTGGGGGTCCATAGGGCTTGAGTCCAGGGCCAGGAGTGGAAATCCGTCCACCATCCCACCCTTCTGGCTGGTGGAGTTTATGGCCTTGGGACCCAGCAAGGGGGTTAGATCCCGGGGCTTTTCCGCAGGGTCTCCCTGGTTCCAATCACCAGCCTGCTCCAAGGCAGTGAGGTGGGCCTCCACATCCCCACCCTCCTTAACCAGGGGCAGCAATTTAGAATCGAGGTTCCCTGCGGAGCTGGCACCCCGGGATATGTCCCCACTTACCCCTGGCCAGTCCACTATGCCTCTCCGTTCCACCACCACCAGTTCATGCTGCTGCTGCTGCTGCTTCTCCTGTAGGTCTTTCTCGGGCTCTTCCTGTCTCTCACTGTCCTCTTGCTCTCTTGGACTCAGCTCCAGTTCCATTCATCTCTGATCCCCTGCTGGGGAACCCGATCGTGAAGACCCCCGTCTGGTTGGGGACCAGACTCTTGGGGATGCCTGGCTACCGCTCCAGCTGCTCCCAGATTCTGCGGTAGCCCCATCGGGGTCAGGAATCTGCTCCTTAAAATGGTCATCCTTCTCCAGCTGCACAATTAGCTCGGCTTTAGTGAGCTTTCCAATGTGTATCCCTCTCCTTTTGCACAGGGTTACAATGCTTCTTTTAAGGAGAAGGCAATAGGCCATCACTTTACTGCTCCCAAGTTGCTGTGGGTTCGCAGGCCTGTGTGCTCTTAGCTCCCCACAGTTTCCAGGAAGAACCCCAAGTGTGCCAGCCCTTCTCCAGGTCACCGCCTCTTTGCCAGGGTCGAGCTGCAGCTCCTCCACCCCTGGGTCCGCTCACGGCACCCCCAGGGGAACCCTGTCACTGCAAAATTCCTTCTCTCTCCCAGGGCCAAGCCGCAGGCTCCTCCGCCCCTGGAACTGCTCACTGCATCCCCCAGGGGGACCCCATCATTGCACAGTCCTTCTCGCTGGTCACACACTCCCAGGGGTTAAGTGTAGCTCCTCCGCTCCCTGAAACCGCTCCTCTGTGAGCCTTCAGCACACCTGGTCCTTGTTAGCCACCCTTCATTCTACTGCTCCCCAGTTACTTACTGCAGGAGGTGCCGTTCACGGGGTGAAAAACATCCCACCACTGCCACCAGCTGTCACGGAATATAGGGGAGTCCGGCCCTGCACTCCTCTTCCCCGGATTCACTGGGAGTCTCAGCCAGCCAGTAGAACAGAAGGTTTTTTAGAGATGCCAGGAACACAGTCCAACCAGAGCTTGTCAGTACATCCAGGACCCCTCAGTCGGGTTCTTCTGGGGGGCAGGGAGCTTAGACCCCAGCCTGGGGCTCCCTGCATTTCACCCCACAGCTCCAAACGAGGCAGGGAGGCCAGACCCTGTCTGCCTCTCTCCCCTCTTCTCCGGCCAGCTCCAAACTGAGAACTCACCAGCCCCTCCTCCCCCTTTCTCCTTCCCGGGCCAGGAGGTCACCTAATCCCTTTGTTCCAACACCTTCAGCTCATACCTTTGCCGGGGAGGAGCTGGGCCATCTGTTGCCAGGAGACAGGGCCATTCTCTGTGTCCAGGCCTCTGCCTTCTAGGGCTTTGTAACAATCATGCACCGTTGTCCCACCACCTAGATACATCAACAGTCCTAGTTCATCACAGTAGGGGGTTTCTTAGCTTCTGCTGCCTGTTGGTCTATTACAGCCTTAGCCAGTGATAAGGCTTCTCTCTGTTGTAATGCCTTAGCTTGGTCTGACAATCTGCGCTGAAATTCAGCAACCTGGGCCTGTAGTTCTTCAATTCGAGCCATGGTAGGGTTCTTGACTAGGCCTGGACAGTGCTACCAGAACTCAACCAGTAAACCAATGGGGTGCACCCTGTGGATAGGATCCTGTTCGTAACGCAAATTATGTAAGCGGGGGAATAGTCCGGCTATTGTGGGAAACTTTCCTCGTCTCTGCACTACGCCGGTGAAATGGCCTAGCGGAAGGATCTCAGTCCTCGCTCCCACCTCCTTTACCCCAGAGGTCTCCCTGCCCTCGAGGACTCCCCTTGCACTCTCTTGTCTGGCAGAGTCCTCGTAACCCCAACAAGGCTGGGCCCAGGATTCCTGGGGGGCTCGACCCCCAACCTTGCTGTGGTCACCTAGGACAGGGGCTAGGGTGTCCCCACTCCGGGGTACTCTCTCTGCACAGGATGCTTCCCTGACCCACTGATCACTGCATACAATTCAAAGCAAATTGAAATTATTTAATTAACAATTAATTTTTAACAGGAATAAGGAAAAATGGGAAAGGCTAATGAAAACACATCACCCCGCTCTGTGGCAGGGAACATCACAACAGTGTCTCTGCAATGTCAGGGCAGTTCAGTCTGTTCCTGTGTAAGTCCCAGGCTCCTTCTCAGGCCCTGGCTGTGCTGCAGGGACGCTGTGGCTTGGACACTTGCTCTGGCGGTGGCCACACGCTCGCAGGCTCTGGGTGGCAGGACCCTTCTTCCCAGCGTTGCCCCCGCCCTGTCAGGGTTTAGATCCCCCTGCAAGTCTGGCCTGCAGGGCCTCTTGGCTGAGGCATCTCCCTGTGCTGGGCCCACTGCCCAGGGTCCCCCTCGCTCTCCCCAGCTGCTCCCCGCACCCGACTCCAGACTGCTCCAGCCCCAGCTCCACCCTCTGCCTCAGCTCCAGCTCCTCTGCCTCAGCACGGCTGCTGCTGCTCTGCCTCCAGCTGCCTGGGCTGCTGCCCTGGCCCCTCTGGATCTGGCCCAGCTCAGCTCTGGCCTCTGCTTTCTCCTTAGCTCGGCCCCACTCCATCTGACTCAGGCAACTCCAGCTCACACAAAGGACGGGATCCACCCTGACCTCCTGACTCCCTGATTCGCCTGCCCGCCCTGTCAATCAGGCTAACCTGGAGTATTGGCCTCTCCCCATTGCCCTTAGGGACTGTCAGTCTCAGGGCCCTGATTTCCCATCGACCCTTCCCCTTTTGGTACTGGGAGCTCTGAATGTTAGTAAGGGGATAACAGTCCCCTTACATCTTTGTTGTTCTATCACTGTAGTCCCCATTTTTTTATTGTTTGTTTGTATAATCGCTGTCTGGTTTTGTGATTTTCTATCTGCTGTATAATTAATTTTGCTGGGTGTAAGCTAATTAAGGTGGTGGGATATAATTGGTTAGATAATTATGTTACAATATGTTAGGATTGGTTAGTTAAATTTCAGTAAAATAATTAGTTAATCATAGAATCATAGAATCTCAGGGTTGGAAGGGACCTCAGGAGGTCATCTAGTCCAACCCCCTGCTCAAAGCAGGACCAAACCCAACTAAATCATCCCAGCCAGGGCTTTCTCAAGCCTGACCTTAAAAACCTCTAAGGAAGGAGATGCCACCACCTCCCTAGGTAACCCATTCCAGTGCTTCACCACCCTACTAGTGAAAAAGTTGTTCCTAATGTCCAACCTAAATCTCTCCCTCTGCAACTTGAGACCATTACTCCTTGTTCTGTCATCTTCTACCACTGAGAACAGTCTAGATCCATCCTCTTTGGAACCCCCTTTCAGGTAGTTGAAAGCAGCTATCAAATCCCCCCTCACTCTTCTCTTCTGCAGGCTAAACAATCCCAGTTCCCTCAGCCTCTCCTCATAAGTCATGTGCTCCAGCCCCCTAATCATTTTTGTTGCCCTCCGCTGGACTCTTTCCAATTTATCCACATCCTTCTTGTAGTGTGGGGCCCAAAACTGGACACACTACTCCAAATGAGGCCTCACCAGTGCCGAATAGAGGGGAATAATCACGTCCCTCGATCTGCTGGAAATGCCCCTACTTATACAGCCCAAAATGCCATTAGCCTTCTTGGCAACAAGGTCACACTGTTGACTCATATTCAGCTTTTCGTCCACCGTAACCCCTAGGTCCTTTTCTGCAGAACTGCTGCCCAGCCATTCGGTCCCTAGTCTGTAGCAGTGCATGGGATTCTTCCGTCTTAAGTGCTTGTTGAACCTCATCATATTCCTTTTGGCCCAATCCTCTAATGTGTCTAGGTCCCTCTGTATCCTATCCCTACCCTCAAGCGTATCAACCACTCCTCCCAGTTTAGTGTCATCTGCAAACTTGCTAAGGGTGCAGTCCACACCATCCTCCAGATCGTTAATGAAGATATTGAACAAAACCGGCCCCAGCACCGACCCTTGGGGCACTTCACTTGATACCGGCTGCCAACTAGACATGGAACCATTGATCACTACCCGTTGAGCCCGACCATCTAGCCAGTTTTCTATCCACCTTACTGTCCATTCATCCAGCCCATGCTTCTTTAACTTGCTGGCAAGAACACTGTGGGAGACTGTATCAAAAGCTTTGCTAAAGTCAAGAAATAGCACATCCACTGCTTTCCCCTCATCCACAGAGCCGGCTATCTCATCATAGAAGGCAATTAGGTTAGTCAGGCATGACTTGCCCTTGGTGAATCCATGCTGACTGTTCCTGATCACTTTCCCCTCCTTTAAGTGGTTCAGAATTGATTCCTTGAGGACCTGTTCCATGATTTTTCCAGGGACTGAGGTGAGACTGACTGGCCTGTAGTTCCCTGGATCTTCCTTCTTCCCTTTTTTAAAGATTGGCACTACATTAGCTTTTTTCCAGTCATCCGGGACCTCCCCCGATAGCCATGATTTTTCAAAGATAATGGCCAATGGCTCTGCAATCTCATCGGCCAACTCCTTTAGCACCCTCAGATGCAGTGCATCCGGCCCCATGGACTTGTGCTCGTCCAGCTTTTCTAAATAGTCCCGAACTACTACTTTCTCCACAGAGGGCTGGTCACCTCCTCCCCATACCGTGCTGCAGAGTGCAGCCGTCTGGGAGCTGACCTTGTCTGTGAAGACAGAGGCAAAAAAATCATTGAGTACACTAGCTTTCTCCACATCCTCTGTCACTAGGTTCCCTCCCTCATTGAGCAAGGAGCCCACACTTTCCTTGACTTTCTTCTTGTTACTCCTAACATCTCCGGCTAGCTGCAACTCCAAGTGTGATTTGGCCTTCCTAATTTCACTCCTCCATGCCTGAGCAATACTTTTATACTCCTCCCTGGTCATTTGTCCAATCTTCCAATTCTTGTAAGCTGTTTTTTTGTGTTTAAGACGAGCAAGGATTCACTGTTAAGCCAAGCTGGTCACCTGCCATATTTACTTTTCTTCCTACACATCGGGATGGTTTGTTCCTGCAACCTCAATAAGGATTCTTTAAAATACAGCCAGCTTTCCTCGACTCCTTTCCCCGTCATGTTATTCTCCCAGGGGACCTTGCCCATCAGTTCCCTGAGGGAGTCAAAGTCTGCTTTTCTGAAGTCCAGGGTCTCTGTTCTACTGCTCTCCTTTCTTCCTTGTGTCAGGATCCTGAACTCGACCATCTCATGGTCACTGCCTCCCAGGTTCCCATCCACTATTGCTTCCTCTACTATTTCTTCCCTGTTTGTGAGCAGCAGGTCAAGAAGAGCTTTTCCTGTAGTTGGTTCCTCCAGCACTTGCACCAGGAAATTGTCCCCTACACTTTCCAAAAACTTCCTGGATTGTCTGTGGACCGCTGTATTGCTGTCCCAGCAGATATCGGGGTGATTAAAGTCACCCATGAGAACCAGGGCCTGTGATCTAGCAAATTCTGTTAGTTGCTGGAAGAATGCCTCATCCACCTCATCCCGCTGGTCTGGTGGTCTGTAGCAGACTCCCACCACAACATTACCCTTGTTGCTCACACTTCTAAATTTAATCCAGAGACTCTCAGGTTTTTCTGCAGTTTCATACTGGAGCTCTGAGCAGTCATACTGCTCTCTTACATACAACGCAACTCCCCCGCCTTTTCTGCCCTGCCTATCCTTCCTGAACAGTTTATATCCATCCATGACAGTACTCCAATCATGTGAGTTATCCCACTAAGTCTCTGTTATTCCAATTACATCATAATTCCTTGACTGTGCCAGGACTTCCAGTTCTCCCTGCTTGTTCCCCAGGCTTCTTGCATTTGTGTATAGGCATTTAAGATAACTCACCGATCGTCCTGCTGTCCCAGTATGGGGCAGGAGCCCTCCCCTCTTGCACTCACCTACTTGTGCTTCCTCCCGGTATCCCACTTCCCCACTTACCTCGGGGCTTTGGTCTCCTTCCCCCGGTGAACCTAGTTTAAAGCCCTCCTCACTAGGTTAGCCAGCCTGCTTGCAAAGATGCTCTTCCCTCTCTGCGTGAGGTGGAGCCCGTCTTTGCCTAGCACTCCTTCTTCTTGGAACACCATCCCATGGTCAAAGAAGCCAAACCCTTCTCTCCGACACCATCTGCGTAGCCATTCGTTGACTTCCACGATTCGACGGTCTCTACCCCGGCCTTTTCCTGCCACAGGGAAGATAGACGAGAACACCACTTGCGCCTCAAACTCCTTTATCCTTCTTCCCAGAGCCACGTAGTCTGCAGTGATATGCTCAAGGTCATTCTTGGCAGTATCATTGGTGCCCACGTGGAGAAGCAGGAAGGGGTAGCGATCTGAGGGCTTGATGAGTCTCGGCAGTCTCTCCATCACATCATGAATCCTAGACCCTGGCAAGCAGCACACCTCTCAGTTTTCCTGGTCAAGGCGGCAGATAGATGACTCAGTCCCCCTGAGGAGAGAGTCCCCGACCACCACCACCCTCCTCCTCCTCTTGGGAGTGGTGGTCGTGGAACCCCCATCCCTAGGACGGTGCATCTCATGCCTTCCAATCGGTGGAGTCTCCTTCTGCTCTGTTCCCTCGGATGTATCATCCACTCCACTGTCTGCACTAGTATCTGCAGAAAGAACATGAAAATGGTTGCTCATCTGAATATGCATTTCTGGTACATGGACTTGTCTCGTACTCTTTCCTCTTCTGGAGGTCACATGCCGCCAATTATCCTCGCTGTCCTTCTGTCCCCGCTGCGTAGCCTGCTCTGAATCTTCAGAACATTGTGCCCGCTGAAGCCTATCCTGACGTCTATCTAGGAAATCCTCATTTTCTTTTATGGAACGCAGGGTTGATACTCGTTTCTCCAGACCTTGAATCTTCTCTTCCAATATGGAGATCAGCTTGCACTTTGTACAGACAAAGTCGCTTCTATCCTGTGGAAGAAAGACAAACATGGCACATCCTGTGCAGGTCATGACAGCGGATCGCTCAGCATCCATAGTCTCTTCCTTCTAAGAGTTTCCTCACTTGTGGCAGAAGCTACTCAGAGAAACCTGCAAGAGGGAAGCCTCAGTAGGCTCTCTCCAGGTGAACTCCCAGGCAAACTCCACCTGTTCGCTGCTCAGGGGTTCGAAGCTGACTGCCTTTTTATAACAGTCAGGCCCAGCTGGAACAAAGCACTCCCAATTCACACTGTTCAAACAGGCAATCAAACAATCAAGCATACGGTCAAACTGCCAAACTGTCCCCTCAACAGACACTCAGATACTCACCAGCACAGTCCCCCTGATGCAGCTGACCCTCGTAAGGAATGTGTGGGTGTCTGGAGGGGAAACAAGACCTGGAGTGAGGAGGGAACAGGCTGGCCTATGTAAGCAATAACATGTATCCCTCCATGGAGCTGGCTGGCTTCCAGCCTCTGCAGGGGTGGACTTGTGTGGGGTGCCATGTGTGACGAAGTGGAAATTTTCAGTAATATTTTAATGGAGCCTAGGCATGCCTCAGTTTCCCTCTCGACATTGCATTGCTACCCAGTGGGGGCAGAGGGGGTAGCACTGTTCCTGGAAGAGCACGGGAGACAGGAGATTTGTGTGTTTCACCTCGCTGTCTGGCCGGTATGACTGGGTCATTAAGGAACTGGCCCAAATCCACCGAGGGTCCGGCAAGACAGAGACGCCTCAGCGACTGAACACTCTGCACCTATCAGCGGGAACCACCGGCAGGCGGACACGTGAATGGAGCTGCGAAACACGGGGCTGGGGACTGGAATAAGGCCGGCCTTTTGGAAGCACTCGGGAGCTCTACCCTGACAGGCGAAGGGGACCTGGGTGAGAGAGGAGGAAAGAGGGAGCCGGAGATGGGGCCCATCACAGCTTGGCTGGCTCATCTGGGCACTGGCTTGGCCAGAGTGGCCTATGGCTGAACTTCTGCCGCTCTGTGCTAACCGAAGGCCAGTCAGGTTCTGTGGCCAGGTGACTCAGTGGTGCCGAAGGGGGATTAGTCTTGCATTCGTGGTGCTGAAGGGGGTTAGTCTTGGATTTGGGGAGGCGATGGGCCTGCCCCTGTGAAACACTCCTTGGGCCCTGGACAGCCATGGGGTTCACTCCCAGGGGACTGGTTCCAGGCTGTGGCATAGATCAGACCCGGTGACTCCGTGACACCATGTAGTCTCCTTAGAGAGAAGCGAGGAAGAGCTGGCCTGTGGGGATCCAGGCCACACTGTGTCTGTGGGCATCTGAAGCTTCCCCAAATGCGCTTCCTGTTTTCCGATTTTCACCAAAATCAATAGGGCTCTGCCTCCCGAGGCCTAGCACAATCCCGTACGCTTTGGAAGGGGTGGGGTGCGATGTTCAGGAGTGTGATCAGGTGACACCCAGACACACAGAGTGAGCGAGTAATGCCGCCCGTGGTGCGTAGGGCCGAGCTTCGCTCGGCCAGTAATAACGGCTGGTAAACTTGGCAGGGACGCAAACACTGGGGGAGTGTAAATAATGGTGGGGACTGGTCAGATCTACAGAGCAACCTTAGATCAAAGCTGGGCTCACTCAGACAATAGGTATTTTAACACAGCCCAGTGCCGGGTCAGACACCTAGGAGCAAAGAGCGCAGGTCACACGTACAGGATGGGGAATGTCTCCTGGAAAGCGGCGACTCTGCAAAGCATCCAGGGGTCACGGTGGAATCCAACAGAACATGAGCTCCCAGTGCAATGCTGGAGCTGAGAGGGCGAAAGCAACGGTTGGCTGGATAAACAGGAGTATAGGGTAGCGGAGAGGAGGCATCACCTCTGCATACAATGTTAACTACACCATTATGGGATACTGCGTCCAGTTCTGGGGTCCACACTGCAAACAGGATGTTGATAATTGCAAAAGGGATCAGAAACGATTGATCGTCTGAGGTCTGGACCTCCTAGAGAACAACTAAAGGAGCTCAGTCCATTTGGCTTATCACAGAGAACGCCAAGAAACGTGACTTGGGCACGGTCTATAAGTATCTACGTGGGGAGGTGATTTCTGACAGCAGAGGGCACAGGCGCCAACTTTCATTTTCTCCACTCTGCCTCCAAGGCCCCACCCTTGCACCGCCTCTTTCCGCCCCAGTTCCACCCCCTCCCCCAGTGCCTCCCGCCCACTGCCAAACAGCTGATTGGCAGGTGGCTGATGGGTGCTGAGCACCCACTACTTTTTTTCTATGGGATGCTGTATCCCCAGAGGGCGCTTTGGTCAAGCAGACAGAGACAGAACAAGATCTAGTGGCTGGACGCTAAAGCAAGACAATTTCAGAGGGGAAATATGGCACAATGTCTAACTGGTAGAACAACTTACTAAGGGATGTGGTGGCTTCTCCTTTAAGTCTTTAAACCAGGGCTGGGTGTCTCTTTCTCAAACATCCACCCTAGCTCATACAAGACTCATGGGCAGGGATCCCTGGGGGAGGCTCTCTGGCCTGGGCCATGCAGCTCAGACTAGATGGTCACAGTGGTCCTTTCTGGCTTTAAACTCTATGACTCCATAACCCAGACTCTCTCCTCTTTCCCCACCAAAGGTTTCGCCCTGACAAGGACAGCCAATACACAGCCGCGGTGAGCCTGCCCCAGGCGGCATGTAATCTCCTCGACGAGCAGCACCTGAGGAGGTACCTGAGTGAGACGGAGCTGAACAAGATGAAGATTAAACTCAACAGCAAGGAACTGTTCGAGGGCCAGAATGTCACGGCCGCCCAGCCCAACTTCCGGAAGAAGAACCCCACCCTGCACTCTGAGTTCCTGCTGCTCAGCCCAGAACAGAAAGGCGTCAGCCCCGTCTCCCGCCTCCTTGACAAGACCCGGGGCCAGGAGACAGGCCCAGAAACCCACTTCCCAGGCAAGGAATGTGGCAACAACTGCTACAAAAAGTGGTCCTCAGGCCAGCGCTGTGGCTGGAACAGCTGCCTCACCTCAGTCCCTGGAAAAATCATGGAACAGGTCCTCAAGGAATCAATTCTGAACCACTAAAAGGAGGGGAAAGTGATCAGGAACAGTCAGCATGGATTCACCAAGGGCAAGTCATGCCTGACTAACCTAATTGCCTTCTATGATGAGATAGCCAGCTCTGTGGATGAGGGGAAAGCAGTGGATGTGCTATTTCTTGACCTTAGCAAAGCTTTTGATACAGTCTCCCACAGTATTCTTGCCAGCAAGTTAAAGAAGTATGGGCTGGATGAATGGACGGTAAGGTGGATAGAAAACTGGCTAGATGGTCGGGCTCAACGGGTAGTGATCAATGGTTCCATGTCTAGTTGGCTACCGGTATCAAGTGGAGTGCCCCAAGGGTCGGTGCTGAGGCCGGTTTTGTTCAATATCTTCATTAACGATCTGGAGGATGGTGTGGACTGCACCCTTAGCAAGTTTGCAGATGACACTAAACTGGGAGGAGTGGTTGATACGCTGGAGGGTAGGGATAGGATACAGAGGGACCTAGACACATTAGAGGATTGGGCCAAAAGGAATATGATGAGGTTCAACAAGGACAAGTGCAGAGTCCTGCACTTAAGACGGAAGAATCCCATGCACTGCTACAGACTAGGGATCAAATTGCTGGGCAGCAGTTCTGCAGAAAAGGACCTAGGGGTTACGGTGGAGGAAAAGCTGAATATGAGTCAACAGTGTGACCTTGTTGCCAAGAAGGCTAATGGCATTTTGGGTTGTATAAGTAGGGGCATTTCCAGCAGATCGAGGGACGTGATAATTCCCCTCTATTCGGCACTGTTGAGGCCTCATTTGGAGTAGTGTGTCCAGTTTTGGGCCCCACACTACAAGAAGGATGTGGATAAATTGGAAAGAGTCCAGTGGAGGGCAACAAAAATGATTAGGGGGCTGGAGCACATGACTTATGAGGAGAGGCTGAGGGAACTGGGATTGTTTAGCCTGCAGAAGAGAAGAATGTGGGGGGATTTGATAGCTGCTTTCAACTACCTGAAAGGGGGTTCCAAAGAGGATGGATCTAGACTGTTCTCAGTGGTAGAAGACATAGGCGCAGACGCCGTGGGTGCTCCGGGGCTGGAGCACCCACGGAGAAAAATTGGTGGGTGCTCCGCACCCACCGGCAACTCCCCGCCCGCCCCGGACCCACGGCAAACTTACCGGCATCGGGAGACGTTGCGGGGCCCCGCCCCCAATGCTGGGCAACGTTTCGTTGGGGGCGGTGCCCTGCAACGTCACCCGGCGTCGGGGGCGGGGCCCCGCAACGTCACCCGGTGTCGGGCGGGGCCCCACCCCCGATGCCAAGTGACGGCACCCACGGGCGGAACCGGAAGTCGTCGCCTGTGGTAGAAGATGACAGAACAAGGAGTAATGGTCTCAAGTTGCAGAGGGGGAGGTTTAGGTTGGACATTAGGAAAAACGTTTTCACTAGTAGGGTGGTAAAGAACTGGAATGGGTTACCTAGGGAGGTGGTGGCATCTCCTTCCTTAGAGGTTTTTAAGGTCAGGCTTGAGAAAGCCCTGGCTGGGATGATTTAGTTGGGTTTGGTCCTGCTTTGAGCAGGAGGTTGGACTAGATGACCTCCTGAGGTCCCTTCCAACCCTGAGATTCTATGATTCTATGATCTTCTTCACCAAGAACTTGCCGTGTCTGGGCACCTGCCTTAACGCCTCGAGATCCTTCTACATCTGGGACCTCATGGACTGGGTCTTCGGCACCATCCAAGGGCAGAACCAGGGGCTGGAATCTGTCTGGATTAGGTTCCATGGCAGTGACACCAGAGCTAGGGTTGTATTTGGACACTGGCAAGGATGGTTGAATATCTCGTGTTGCTGAGGGAGCTTTCATAAAACAAAACCTGGGTTGTCATTTTTGGCCCATGATGGACTGTCTGGTGAGTTGATTGTACAATTTTAGTGTCTAGAAAGTTTACAATAAATTGTTGAAAAACAGGTGTGTTGGTGATGTGTGTGTGTGCGCGCGCTGTCATTTTTCTTCATACTCCTCTAGCAGCAAGATCTCATCACAAACATGGTCCATATTTGCGAAGAGCATCGTTCACATACAAGGTAAAGTACTTTAAAGTGATCATGGTAAATTTTGTGCCTCAGTTTGAAGGTGCCAAATTTTCATTTAATGGCAAAAACGTGGTGGTGGAAAAATGGCTAAAAATGAGCGAGAGGAGGAGCAGCCCGGGATCCAGGGCTCTAAAATGACAAAATCCACTTTGATCTGCTACAGCCCAACACTGGTTTCAGAGTGACTAACCCAGGTTGGGGGTCTCAGATTTCTAACCATTAGAACACACTCCTCTCCCAGAGCTGGGGGCAGAATCCAGGACTCCTGGGTACCAATACGCTGCTGACAAGTGACTACTTGGGTAACCCACTGAGAAAACATTGCTCATGTCCATCTCCAGTGGCTGCTTGTGGAAGGCGCTAGTAATTGCTCCTGTTCTCTTTCTGTTCCAAAAACTGGGAAATTAAATAGCAAAAACCTTTAATGCAGAGTTAAATTTGCCCGGTGACAGCTCCTGCTCTTCCGGGACATCAAAAACTCAAACTGGTGAGCACCAGGCAGCACGGAGTGAAGGTAAGCGCCCACGTCACCGAAACTCTGTCCTCTTAGAGCGATGCTCCAATGAGCCTGCCCCACGTCCTCATCCAGCACTGACCAGCAGCTCCCTGCACTCAAACCCTTCACCTGCGCCACAGAGAGACAACCACAGCTACTGAACGTGACAGCTCCTTCTGCTGCTTCACACTTGGTTACACGAGACCATCACTCTACGTTCATTTACCCGCCATCCTCCTCTCCCACTTCACTGCTGACAATCCTCATGGCAAGGAGCCCCTGCATCCATACGCCTAGTGGCACAGCTGACCCCAGTGGGTCCCCAACTTCTTTGCCATATAACTGTTATGCGCTGTGGGGGGAATTGCTGCACTGTGGCATGAGGCTGTGACCCCTTGAGTGGGCTAGTGGGGATGGTGCTAGACTAGGAGGCTGGCAACTTCCTGCCGCGGACCTTGGGCAAGGCTGTGCCTCAGTTTCCTCATAGGAAGAAGCTATTTACCCTCCTATGTAAAGGGCTTAGAGCTGTGGAGGAGAGTGTATAGAACAGTCAGAGAGGCCAGGTGGCTGAGGTAACATCTCTTATTGACCCAACTCCTGCTGGTGAGAGAGACAAGTGTCGAGCTGCACAGGACCTGAAGACGAGGGACGTGTAAACTCCAAAGTGTTTCTCTCACCAGCAAAGGTTGGTCCAATAAAATTTGTTACCTCCCCCACCTCGTCTCTCTAATACCCCAGAACCAACACGGCTACATCGCTGTATAATACAGTGAGCCGGTGTTACTCTCCGCTTCCTCTGTTCTCTGTGTGGGAGGGGTCAGATCTGCCCTCCGGTGCCTGAGCTGCACACCCATTAGCTATTGCCCATGCCCTGCGCTTCACTCCCTGCGCAGGGACCCTGTATCTGCCCCCGGACGCTCTCTGCAGCAGATCAATAGATCAGAGCAGAAGTTAGTCCAGAACAAGGAAAAGCTTCAGGGCGATTCCCCATCACTCAGAGGAGCAGGAACACTTGAGAATCGTTTCCCTGAAGGACTCACACCCAAAATAGCCTCCTGAGAGAGAGACCGATGGACTTTCGGGCTCGGGGCCCAAATGACACATGCGACCCACAGACATGACCTCACTAAGGAGAGTCAATGGGCCAAAAGCAAAGCCTGAGTTAATGGCCCCGCTCCAGAGCCTGCCTGGTGTGAACCAGCCCCACTCCTTTGCAGTCAATGGGGCCAGACCCCAGGGCCAGTGCAACCACTAGCAAACTAGGTGGTCCCTAGGGCACCAAGTGGTTGGGGGCGCCGAGCCCCAGCCATGGAGGAGCCGGTGCGGTGCAGCGTGGGCAGCAGCCCTGCCAAGGCGGCAGCGCGACTCAGCAGGGTTTCCATGGTGCAGGAATAGGTCAGGGGTGTCAAGGTGGAAGATTGTCTCAAATACGCAGGCCGCGTCGTTGTTGCTGCCCCGCGAGGCACCACTAGCTGTCCCCATGATGTGAAAGATCCTCTTCCGCAGCCATGTCTCCGCGTGTCTGGCACCTGCTTTGGCTGTGGGTCCTAGCTGGGAGCTCCCCTCTGGACACGGGGGGCAGGCAACACTGGGACTCCTGGGAGGGGATCAGTGGGGCCGGAAGGCCACCCCCATCCCCTCAGCCAGGCTCCACAATCACTTTCCACATCTTTTCCAGCCAGTTCCTGGGCAGAGCCCCCTCCCTTCTTCCAGTGCTGCCTGCAACTGGCATGGGGCTGGCTGGAGAACGGCCCTTTGACCCGGCACCGCCAGGGGCCAGAGCACAGTGAGGGCAGAGACATGGGCCACCAGGTAGGCCACGCGCTGGCCAGTGCTGAGCTCTGGGCTGGCTGCATCCCTGCCCCTCCCGCAGCCCCATGAACCCTGGGAGAAGGGCTGGTGGCTGGAAGCAGGGGGACCATTTCCTGCCCCTCCCCAGTCAGCCAGCGCCCTGGGGAATGGAGTTGGGGCATCTGTCACAGGGTCCAGCCAGCGCCCTCCCCGGCCATCCTGCAGGGCTGCTGTGAGAGGATCTAAGTCTCTGTGCGTCGCACTCCAGGGATATTGGAAGCTCCTGGAGCCTGACCAGAGGCCAGCCACTGCCCAGACCTCAGGGTCCAGACACCCCTCAGGGTGCAGCCCTTCCCCGCTGCACCTCCCTCTGGGTGTGGGGACCCAGCCACCTGCCCAGCCCCTGGGCACAGCATGCACCTCTCCCCAAACTGCCCCCCACCCCAGCATGAAGCTGCTGTTTCCCGTTTCATGCCCTCAGGGTGCGCAGCTGGTGTGAAGCAGAGAACACACGGGCACACGGTGCCCACTCTGACCTCATCGTGCTCCTTATATTTGATGATGGAAAGCCCAGGGAAGTGTAGGTCATACAGTGCCATCAAACCTCCCAGGACCCTGGGGTCTGGCAGGGCCAGTGCAAGGATATTTTGCACCCTAGGTTCATTGAGGGGCAAATCCCAACGAGCCTTTATTGACCCCAGGGGCCAGCCGTGCCCAGGGACTGCTCCCCAGACCAGGTTCCCCCCTCCCCATGCCCATCCACTTCCTCCCACTTCCCACCCCCTGACTGCCCCCCTCAGAACCCCCAACCCCTCCTGCTCCTTGTCCCCTTATTGCCCCCTCATAGAACCCTGCCCCTAACTGCCCCCCAGAACCTCACCCCCTACCTAAGCCTCCCTGTTCCTTGTCCCCTGACTGCCCCCTCCTGAGACCCCCCCAACCCTAACTGCCCCCTAGGACCCTACCCCCTAGCTGTCCCCTGACTGCCCCAATCCTTATCCACACCCCCGCCCCCAGACAGACCCCCGGGACTCCCATGCCCCATACAACCACTCCCCGCCCCCTGACAGGACCCCCAGAACTCCTGACCCATCCAACCCCCCCTAATCCCTGTCCCTTTATTGCCCCAACCCCTCTCCACACCCCACACCCCCAGAACTCCCCCCCCCAGAACTCCCGACCCATTCAACCCTCCCTGCTCCCTGTCCCCGACTGCTCCGATCCCTCTCCACACCTCCACCCCTGAGAACCCCCCCAGAATTACTGACCCATCCAACCCCCCCTACTCCCTGTCCCTTGACTGCCCCAACCCCTCTCCACACCCCCTCCCCCTGACAGGCCTCCCCCACAGAACTCCCAACCCTTCCATCCCCCACTGCTCCCTGTCTTCTGACTGCTCTGATCCCTCTCCACACCCCTGCCCCTTGACAACCACTCCCCCAGAACTCCCAACCCTTCCAACCCTCCCCCTGTTCCCTGACCGCGGCTTCTCTCCGCGCTGCCCAGTGCCTGCCGCAGACAGAGAACCAGTAGCATAGCCGGGGGGAACAGCCACTCCCCCTATGAGGAAAAGCGGCGCTAAGGCGCCGCCCGAGCCTCCCTAGGGCGGCGCTTTAAAAGGCTTGCAGCTCCTGCCGCTGCGAGGAGCCACGTGTCTTTTAAAGCGCCCCCCGCTGCCGGAGCCTGAGTGGGGAGCCAGGGGGTGGCTCAGGGGGGCAGGGAGGCGGCTCCCCGCTCAGGCGCTGGGGGGGTTGCGGGGGGGGGACTCGGAGCAGCTGCCCTCTGGCTCCCCGCTCAGCAGCTCAGCGGGGAGACAAGGGGCAGCTGCAGCAAGCCACCCCTTGTCTCCCCGCTCAGCCACTGAGCAGGGAGACAAGGGGCAGCCGCAGCAAGCCACCCCTTGTCTCCCCGCTGAGCTGTTGAGCGGAGAGACAAGGAGCAGCCAGCCAGGACAAGCCGCCCCTTGTCTCCCCACTCAGCAGCTTAGCGGGGAGACAAGGAGCAGCCAGGGCAAGCCGCCCCTTGTCTCTCCGCTCAGCAGCTCAGCCGCTGAGCGGGGAGTCAGCGGGGAGTCCACCGCCCCCCAAATCTTGGCACCCTAGGCGACCACCTAGGGTCGCCTAGTGGGCGCACCGGCCCTGCCAGCGGCTCGTGCCGCTGGGGAGCCGTGGACTTTTTAAAGCGCCGCCGGAGCCCCGCTGCCAGGCGTCCCAGGGTGAGTACGGGGGAGGGGGAGGCGCCTTTTTATGGCGCGCTCCCCATGTGCTCAAGACCTGGCTACACTACTGCAGAGAACTCCGGGGCTGCAGGCGCCGGTGTTCTCTGTCCCCAGCAGGTGCGGGGCTGCGGCTTCCCTCTCCACTACCCAGAACTACTCCCCCCCCCAAAAAAAAAGTTAAATAAAAAAGAGCACATTCACATGGTAAGGTGAAAGAATAATTGTCGAATAATTTAATTAATACCTTTTACATGTAAAATTACCTTTTGTATCTTATGGATTTATATATTATGTAATATTACATATGATGGTTTTCATATTATTTAATGTACAAATACAAAATAAGTCTTGAAAAATTGTTGGCGCCCGCCACACTCTTCTGAAAACATGAATGTGCTCTTGGCCACAAAAAGGTTGGGGACCACTGCTCCAGCGTATCAACCACTCCTCCAGTTTAGTGTCATCTGCAAACTTGCTAAGGGTGCAGTCCACACCATCCTCCAGAAGGGGGAGCCAGGGGCGTGCCTGCCCAGGCTGCGGCCTGGCGCCCCCACCCCGGAAGTTCCTGCAGTGGATGCATGCGGGCAGCGGCCCCCGTGTGCCCCCCAGCTCCTCCCTCACCATGCTTGTGCTCTGCGGCTTGCGGGAGTGTGAGCCGCCGCTGCTGCCCCTCCCGGGGAGCCACAGAGCCCGAGCGTGGCGAGGGGGAAGCTGCGGGGCGCACGGGGGCTGGCACCCACATGCATCTGCTGCAGCCTGCAGGAGACCCGGGGTGGGGGGGGGCGGGCGCTGGGTCGCAGCCTGGGCAGGAGGGGCGGGGGGCGCGGCTGCTTCCTGCTAGCGGCGCTGCCGCCTTCGCAGGGCTGCTGCCCGTGCTGCACCACACCGGCTCCGCCATGGCTGGGGCTCGGCGCCCCCAACCACTTGGCGCCCTAGGCGACCACCTAGTTTGCCTAGTGGTTGCACCGGCCCTGGGCACAGGTGAATAGGGCCGAGGCATTAGCCCCACCCTGGTTCCAACTGTGCACTCAGATAATTCCCAAATCCTGCTCCCACGACCCCTGCCCAGGATGTGCCCTCAGCTTTCTCCCCCACACGCTGCCCGGGGCATTGCTGGGCCCCACTCTGCACCCAGGAACCACAGGTGAAAGGTCCCATTGGTGCCGCCTGGCTAAAGCGCTGACATGTTCTTCAGTCTAACCCAGCCCATCAGCCAAATCCACGCAGCCGGCGAGTGGGGTCGGCACCTTCCTCTGCTCTCACTTCCCCAAACTCCAGGGCAAATTGGGCCCCTCACTGTTTGGATTCAGCTGATTCAGCTTCCTCGGAAATCTGGGCCCGATGATACCCACTTAACCCCATAACAGCACTAGATCAGGGCCCCAATCTCAGTGACTCTGTGTCTGGGCAGCTCCCAGTGCGACGGGGCCCCGATCTCGGTGACTCTGGGTCTGGGCAGCGCCCGGCCTGATGGGCATCTCTGGCCAGTTCACCCCAAGGGGCAGATGGTCTGGGCCGGTCTGGGCCTGGTGCAGGTTGGCTGTTGGGACCCCTCCCTCCTCCGCCCCCCTGAGAGTCTATTCACCTCAGCTGCACTCCCCACCAGCTCCTCCCCCCCGCATTAGTGGGTCGGGCCCCAAGGCCCCGCACGGTTCCACAGGGCCAGGCTTGTAGCCTCCATGGTACCAAGCCTGGGCCATCAGCTCCAGTGCCCTGTTTCTCCCCAGGGCCCCCTGTGGCACGGCCAGGCCAGCTCGGGAACCAAGTCCATGTTCAGGGCAGGAGCCGAGCTCCACAGCAAACCACAGACACACTGGCCCTGGAGCGCCCCCCTCTGGCCCAGACCAGCAACTGCTGTTGGCACAGCCGGGAATTGGAGGCTGCCTCACCCGGCCCCCATCCTGCTCCACCCCCCGCCCCACAGAATCAGTGGGGCCAGGGGAGGGGCTGGGCAAACGGTATAAAGAGGAGCTGGGAGGGACTCAGCTGAAAGCCCATCACTGGGGATCTGGTGTGAGCATCTGTCAGTGAGTGACGGCACCTCCTGCTCCTGCCCCATGGAAACCCTGGTGAGTCCCCCCTCCCCACCTCCTCCTGCCCCATGGAAACCCTGGTGAGTCCCCCCTCCCCACCTCCTCCTGCCCCATGGAAACCCTGGTGAGTACACCCCCTTCTTCTGCCCCATGGAAATCCTGGTGAGTCCCCCTCCTCCTCCTCCTGCCCCTTGGAAACCCTGGTGAGTCGTCCCCCCCTCCACCTCTTCGTGCCCCATGGAAACCCTGGTGAGTCTCCCTTGTCCCCTCCATCTCCTGGCCCATGGAGCCCCAGGGGTGACCCCTCTGCCCACCTGCCCCAAGTAATCTCATGTGGGTCCCCTCTGCCATTCACCTACCTACCCCCCACCCTCCCACCCCATCAAGCTCCAGGGGCTTCTTCTCTGCCCCATCTCCTGTTGGTAGTACAGGAGGGGCTAGGGGATGTGGGTTGGTGGCTCTGGGTTTGTGCCCAGGCTTGGGGGCACTGATGCTGCGGGGTCCTGTGCAGGTGCCAGGACGGATGCCCAGGGCTGGACTCCTGCTGCTGCCCCTTCTCCTCTGCTTCGGGCCAGAGACTGCCGGGAGCATCAACCGGGACGCGCTCAAAGCCATCGTGGATCATGTCCACCAGTGAGTGACTGGCCTGGGGTGTGTGTGTGTGTTTTGGGCCTGCCCCACTCCCCTGGCCACAAAGGGAGCAGCAGGGACCCCTTGTGTCTGCTGGTATCACAGGGTTACCTAGAGCCACTGCCTCAGAACCAGTGATTCTGGGGGTGCAGGGGGGAGATGGGGTCCAGAACTGGGAGCGGTGTTTCTGGAGGTGTAGGGGCCGGGGGAGGATGAATGTTTGTGGGCTGTGCAGGTGTTTGCACAGTTCATGCTCATTAACCCCCGTGCTCAGTGTGTGATTTCCCCTTGACTCACTCTCCTCCTGCCCCCTATCCCCCAGGTATCATCCTGTCACCACTCCCGTCCCCACCATTCAGTACGCGGTGGCCATCACTTTGCCGCAGTCCGTGTGCCAAGGCACCAGACTGCATGATCTGCAGAAGCACCTGCCCGTGGCCGAGCTCCAGGAGATGAAATCCAAGCTGGAGACGGGCTTTCTGTATGAGGGGAATCACACTGTCGCCGCCAGACCCAACATAAGTAGCATAAGTAGCAATGCCTCCCTGCACTCCGAGTGGCTAATGTTCAGCGTGGACCAGAACGGGGTGAGCCCCGTCTCCCGCCTCCTGGACAAGGCCCGGAGCCAAACCATGTGCCAGGTGACCCGCGCCTTGGAAGAATGGTTTGGTAGCAACCGCTACACCAGGTGGT
Source organism: Chelydra serpentina (assembly GCA_037349315.1). NCBI lineage: Eukaryota > Metazoa > Chordata > Testudines > Chelydridae > Chelydra > Chelydra serpentina. The sequence goes on along the minus strand of JBAIAC010000046.1, from coordinate 2,992,275 downwards.
TTCTGAAAAACCTGTGCGGCTGGAACAGCTGCTTCGTCTTCTTCACCTATTACTCCCCCTGCCTGGGCATCTGCCTTAACCTGAAGAACGACCACCACATCCAGCAACTCATGGACGGGATCTTCGGCGCCATAGGTGAAGACCGCCGTGCCTTGGCCTTCAAGGAGGTTACAATTAAGGACAGAGGGCGGGGGAAGCAGTTTGTATGGAACTCGTGGCAAACGCTCTGTAAAGTGCCCATGTACCAGTGCGATGACAAGGGCTGCCAGAGCTGCGAGGAGAAGGACGTCAACAAGAACTCCTGCCTAACAGTGGTGAGAAAATGAGCCACGCCAGCCCCGAAACCAGCCCATGGGCGAGTGTGTCAAAGTGGGAGGAGATTGTAAGCTGCGATGCAATCAATCAACAACCAACCCATCCATCCGTCAACCCATCTGTCCATCAACCCATCCACCAATCCTTCAATCCATCAGCCCATCTATCCATCTGTCAATCCATCCGTCCATCATCCTTCAACCCATCCATCTATCTGTCTGTCAACCCACTCATCCGTCAGCCCATCCATCTGTCAGCCCAGCTGTCCATGCCTCTCACATACCTCTCCTTCTATTTCGCTATCTCATTTCAAGGTGCCCATTCCCTGAGTATCGGGGCACTGGGTTTGCCCTGTGATCTCTTCTCCCTCTCTTTCTGCATCCCATTTCCAGGGTGCCCATACCCCTGGTATGTGTGCCCTGGGTTTCCCATAAAAATTTACCCCCCTTTCCCAGTCCAGCAGATGCCCTTTCTCTGCCATATGATTGACATCAATAAAGCTTCAGAGCAGTCCTTCGACTCACATCTCTGTCTGTGTGTCTGTCTCCTTGCTCCCTGGAGGTGCCAGCTCCCCTGGGATCACCCCTATGCAGGCTGTATCACCCCCCCACCCCCACCCAGACTGCAGTCCCTCATGCTCCCTATGCCTGCCCCACACCACCCCAGGGGGAGCTCCTAACCCCCACTCCTCACAGCCTGCACCCTAGATACCCACAGTGCATGTAATGGGGTGAGTGATCTCCACAGCCCCATGCCAGCCCTGCTTCCTCACCTCCTGCTCCACTGCTGCAATCCCTGTCCCTCACCCCCTGTGCCATCCTCAGGATATGGAGAACCTGGACTCCTGGGTTCTCTCCCTGGCTCTGGGAGGGGGGTGGGGTCTAGTGGTTAGAGGGGGGGCTGGGAGCCAGAACTCCTGGGTTCTATCCTTAACTCTGGGAGGGGAATGGGGTCTAGTGGGTTAGAACAGGGAGATGTGGGCCTCAGGACTCCTGGGTTCTATTCAGGGAAGGAGCAGGATCTAATGATGAAATCATGGAGACCTCCCCCGCTGCCATCCTGCCATCTTCTGCCCATGTTAGACAAAAGCTGCCCCTTTCCCAGTCCTAATCCCTGCTGCAATCTAATGCCCCAGTATTACCGACTGAGAGGGTGAGTTACTCCTAACTTTGGACAGCGTGTCTAACAGGTGACCTCTTTATACTGTATTTGCAAGGGTGGCCACTCCCCCCCCATGGTGCCACTCCCCCAAAACTGGGCCCCCTCACTTCAGCACCCCCGTTTCTCACCCAGGCACACCAGAGGGACCACATGACTTCAGACCCCTGGGAGAGACGAGACCCCTTGGGAACGATCCACCCAGGAGGTTGTCACATCCCAGAGTGCAAAGCAGACCAGTGAGGGGTTGTGTCACCACCTGCCATGCACCTTGTCTGCCTCAGTTTCCCCCTCTACACAACAGGTCATGTTTCCCATGGTTTCCCCGCTGTAATGAGCTTGGAGTCTTTACATGTACCAGCCATGGGATAGTGTTACCATGAGGCCTTGTGACATGAGACTTATCTTCATTCACCTTTTCTATCATTGCAAAAGGGCCCACCCTTGAGTGTAACATTTTGTATTTTTTCAAAGGGCTTATCACCAACGCCAAGTCCCCATTTCAAAAGAGCATTCACATGTGTGTTGGTCCTAGCAGCCCTTTTGTTTAGACTGACTGTCCCTGAGGTTAGTCTGAGCCACGTCCGTCATGGCTCGCCCGCTGCCTCAGTGTCCCCTTTCCTGGAGTCTCTGATGAGATCTAGGTGTCCCCTCACTTTCCTTGCATAGGGAAGGTCAATGGAGAGAAAACCGTCAATTCTTGGGGCACCTCCCTATAAGCAAACAGGTTAGCATTTCATCCCAGTCTTGATCTCTCTTATTTGTGTACCTTCCCAGCACAGATTTTAGTGTCCCATTGACCCCCCTCCACCAGACCATTTGCTCTGGATGATGGGAGCGACTTTTAGTTCTTTCACCCCACACAACTCACTGAATAGCTGAGACATGACATGTAACCCACGGTCAGATCAAATCTCTTGAGGGGAAATCCACACCACTAAAAATAGAGAAAAGGGCTTTGGCCACAGAATCAACCTCTATGTTAGTTCAAGCGACCGCCTCGGGATATCTAGTGGCAAAATCCACTCCCACCAGGATGTATTGCTTCCCCCTTTGGGCAGGATGTAGCACAGGGCCCATAATGTCCATGTAAAATGCCTCTTGTATCACAGGCAAGGGGCACAGGGGAACTTCCTGGGGTCCTGCAGCACTTTTCCTTCGTTGACATAATTCACGAGACCCACATTAATTCCTCACCTCTTTCTGTCTCGCTGGCCAGTAGAAATTTCCCTTTACCCTCTCATAGGTTCTCTGGGCCCCGAAGTGACCAGCAATGGGACAATCATGTGCTAGCACCATTAATTCCCCACAGTGCAGGGTGGGCCCAAACAACTACTTATAGGGTTTTTTCCTTAGGAGCCTCCCTATTCAGTCTCCCATCTGCTTAAAAAAAATCTCCCCATTTTCTCTTCCTGGGGCCCACTCTGGGACACATCCTCTATGCTCTCTACAGTGGGGTTTATCCTTTGTTCATCTGCAAAAAACTGGCAGCTGATATCTGGGACAGCGCCTTCAGTCACAGGGGTCATCTCCGCCCCGGGCCCCGAGGATACGCTGCTTTTCTCTGCCATGCGGGGGCTAGCTTCAGCCCAACAAGGATCCCATGCAGCACCCCAACTGTCCAGGCACCTCTAAACCTTCCCATATGCCCCTTGGCTAAAGGGATGGGGATTTTATGGTGTCCCGCTACCAGAAGCCATACCATTTGGTCAGGTAACCTGTCAGTCATTTGGACCACGCTTCCCTCGACCAGGGAGATCTGGGCTCCGGTGTCTCTCCGCCCCATGTCCTCCTTGTTATTTACTCCAGCAACCTTAATAAATTCCATATCCACCCCTCAGGGTAAGTCCTCATAAAACTCGCCAGAGGAACTGCAGGGACCTCTGGGGCTCCTGTCTCAGGGACAACTGCACTAACATGGGGCTTAGTTGCTTTTAGCTCAGGGCACTGGTTTCTCGGGTGCTCAGCAGAGTTCAAGTGAAAACAACTTTTTGGACTGTCCTCCTTCCCAGTAGGTTTCTGATGGGGATTTCCAGGAGGGGAAAGTTTCTGTGGGGGTATGCCAGGGCTCCCAAGCCCCCTTTCCATTGGGTTTGTGCCCCTCCTTCTGTGGCTTGTGCTCATTGGACATCTGGGCCTGCACAAAGGCATCCTCCAGAGTGGCCATTTTTTGTAGAGATTTTAAAGATTTATCCTATACTCTATTCCTCATCTCGTCAGTGCATATTGTGACAGAGTCACAGGTCCGACACTCTGGAACTGCTCTGTATGAAGCCAGGACTCTGGGTAGCGCGACTCCCGTCAGGGCTCGCTGTCCAGGGCAAAAAGCCTCCTCGGCTATGGCCTTCCTGGTCTGACCTCGGAGCATTCAGCATCCCTGTTCACATCATGCACTTCCCCTTCACGGGGCTCTTGGGGAAGCCAGAGGGCCCTGCACCCCAACTCCGCAGTCAGCCATGACTCTCAGCCAGCATTGTAAAACACAAGGGTTTATTAGTCAACAGGAACACCGCGTAGAACAGAGCTTGTTAGCACAGAAATCAGGGGCTTTCAGCAAAGTCCATCTTGAGGGGACCCCAGGCCAGATGGCCTGGACTTCTCCTTTTCCAGTCCCCCACAGCAGACTGCCCTGGATCCTGCTGCCTGGACTCCCACATGATCATTGCTTCTCCTCCGGTCTTTGTCTTGCTTCCCGGGCAAAGTGTCACCTGGTTGCATCCCCATCCTGGGTCTCAGGTTATGAAGGGCATCAGCCATCACTTACTTGCAGGCAGCTGGGCAGCCTGCCCCAAGGGCCTCAGCGAAAGTCACACACCCAATTCCCACCACGTAGGCATTGGTACAGTGCACAGGGAAACGGAGGTACACACAGAATTAGTATAGGACGGTAAGACTCACATGCAACATTACAAGATGAAAGTCCCCACTTCGTCACACATATACTTAGGAAATATTCTTGAGCCAAGACATCAAACAATTGGTTATAATCCCCAGCCCCCTTCCCCTTTACCTGTTTTCTCATTAGATCACACATCTTCCGGGCATATTCGCTATGACTCACGCCAGCACTTTTCTTGAGATTTCTAAATCTCAACCTGTGCACTTCAGGAGTAATTTGAAACCTTTGTAAAACAGCGTTCTTAAATTCAGAATATTTCAAAGCTTCCTGACTTGGCATTTCAGTAAATACATTTAAAGCTTTGCAATCAGTGTGGGCACTTGATCGTCCTCAGGAATGTTATGAACCTCACGTGGCCTTTCAAAAGTGGTGATGGATTTGTCAGTGCAGTCTGCCTCTTTGTATGCAGGACATAGCTGAGGGTTCCTTGAGTGGAGGGAGATGTTGGTGACTCTCTGGAATCTTTTTGTGTTTTTCTATCAGCTCCAGATTGTATTTCCTCTTTCTCTTCAGCCCCTCTGTCTTTCAGCCCCATGACTCTTATGGGCTTCAGCTTCTTGTTGTCTCAGCTCCAGGGCTCGCCTGTGGGCGCTTCCTCTGCACCAAATGCTTCTCTCTGTTTCATTTCTGCCAGCCATTTCTGGTGTTCCCATTCTTCCTCCCTTTCTTCTGCCTCCAATCTGGCTAATTGTAGCTTTGCAGCTGTTTCGCTGGTGCTCATTTTTCTGCTTTACTTTTTCTAGCTCCCTTACCTGAAATAAGCAAACAGAAAACAACAAACTGTAACCTCCCTTTGACTGTTCCCAGCTGCCACACCTGAGACTCACTTAAAATAGCTGTGCCGGTGCTTAAAGTGAAACCTCATCTGAAACAACAAGCTGTGCATACACCCTGCTTGCTGCGCCACTGGGACATACCCAGGGTACACTCTGGACAAACAGCTGTGTCCCCTCTCCTCTGCAACCTGGGGTGCCTTTTGCACTGCTTCACTGTGGTAGCTGCCACCCCTGGTCTGCTCACACCCGGCCTCCAGAAGGTAAGTCACTCCCAGTTATATTGTGTGAGTGCTGCCAGCCACTCCTGGGTTACACTGCAGAGCGACACTAGCACACTCCCAGGGCTGGTCTACACTGGGGCGGGGGATCGATCTAGGAAACGCAACTTCAGCTATGAGAATAGCGTAGCTGAAGTCAACGTTTCCTAGCTCGAACTAAGTTTACTTACTGCGGGTCCACGCGGCGCAGGCAGGCTCCCCCGTCGACAGCGCTTCCTCCTCTCGCTGAGCAGGAGTTCCAATGTCGACAGGGAGCGCTTCTGGGATCGATTTATTGCATCCAGATGAGACGCGATAAATCGATCCCAGAAGATCGATCTCTACCCGCCGAATCGGGCGGGTAGTATAGACGTACCACCAGTCCCAGACTTTCCCCAGAAATGTGCGTCTCGTACTGCCCGGCCCTCTCCTGGACAACACAAGCTTGTATAAAGTCTGTCATTTTATTAATAGAAAATAATATGCACAAATCCTGTGCTCTCAAATGGAGTTTCCCAAACACTTCAATCCAAACACACTGGTTTAGATAAAACAATGAAACAAGTTTATTAACTACGAGATCATTTTTAAATGAATACCTGTTATGAGACATAAAAGTCATAATTGGTTAGAAGAAAAATAAAAGCAAAACACGACTAAGGCCTAACTTAACAGACTAGAGTGAATCCAAAGCCAGGTCTCTCTCACCACATGGTCCAGCAGGTCCTACGGGCTGAACTTCGTTCAGTCAGGATCCCTCCCCCAGTCCAATGCTGCTCCCTTTGTTCTTCAGGTGTGGTGGGTGCCGTGGGCGGAGCAAAAGGGAGGAATGATCTGAGGCTTTGGCACTTCCTTCTTATAGTCCTTTCCCGTCTTCGAGAAGCTCCAGCTGATGTTCGGGAGACAGAAAGTCTGTGTGGACGGGAACCCCAAGCTGCTTCTTTTTAAGATGGAGATTTTGCCCATGTCCCTTTTCCTGGCAATGAAGAGCCATTTATCAGGTGATGGCCCATTGGCCTTGTTTACACCTGGCTGAGGCGTCAGCTTGTCCTTTGTCCCTGAGGAACTGGTCTGGCCTCTCCCCAGACTTGGAATATGTCTCAGTCACGCTATACCAGGGAATCTGATAATTTCACATACAATGTGGCCACACATATTTTATCGGGACAGTATTGACCAGCAGGTAATGAGTTCTCACATGATACCTCCCAAGGCATCTTTGTACAAAGATTATTCTAATAGTGTGCACGAGGTGAATAAAGGGGTACAGAACACCACACTGGCATCTCTCAACCTTCCCCAGGCTGAGCTGGGGGCCGCAGGACAGAGTGAGCAACGCCCACGCCCCCTATTCTCCCCCACTCCTCCTGCTCTCCCCAACCTGCCAGAGATACCCTCTCTGCATCCCTCCTGGAGAAACCTTCCCCGTGCTGCTATACCTCCCTCCTGCCCCGCTGGGGACGCCTGCTCCCCCCTGCTCCCTCCTTCTAACCCGGATCCCAGCCAGATTCCCAGGGGATCACAGGGCTGAGAGAGTGTTAAAGAATCCTGCAGATTAGGGCTCCTCAGTTGTCTGCCTGGCTCTGGGAGGGGACTGTGACTGTGTTTAAAGAGAGGCTAACAATGGCACATATCTGTGGCACATTCAGTGTGTCTGAGACTGGCATCTGCCACATTAGCAAGCTGGGTTCTAGTGTCTTTTCCTTCGGGGTTTGTACAGCGCCTAGCACTATGGGGCCTGGTGCAGGACTGGGGTCCTAGGCGCTGCCATGGTCTGGTTTCATGTGATTCATGCAGTGAAAATCCCCCTTGAAAACAGATTTGTGCTTCACAACTCTGATGCTAGGTCAGTTACGGTGTGAATCCCTGACATATGCACATCAGGTGTTTGTCGCACGTTTTGCCTGTGGAACCCCCTGGTGCAGGGATGCAGTCAGCCTCCTGCCCCCTGCCCCACACGCAGACGCGGGGAGTCTGTGACAACGCTCAGCCTGAGAGCCTGGTGCTTTGGCACGAGGTGTAAAGACTCATGTGTTTAGCCCTGGAATCACTGGTCCAGTCCCTAGCGTTGGCCGCGGTGGCAGCCAGCCACGGGCAGGTGTCCCTCATCAGCCTGCTCCAAGGGGGTGAGGTTTGCTTCATGCAGGAGGGCAGGGGAGAACCCGGGCAGATCGGCTGGTGCCGCGCAGACCCAGCTGCTTCTCGCCGTAGCCAATTTCCCTGAGCGCTTTGGGAGGTGAGTGACTGTGCACTACGTGCCCCAAACTGCCCCACTAATGCAGCCCATACGCAGTGACCCCTCTGCTTGTATCTGAGTTACGGCAGCTCATCCCTCGGCCCCACGCTCCCCGCATGGGCGACGTTCTTCTGCCTGGACCCAGCAGAGGTCACTGTGCCGGTGCTGCCTTCCCTGCAGGTTCGATGGAGCTGAAGATGGATTGTTCTTGGGTGTCCATTAGCAAAGGCCATGAAATTGTTATTGGCAGCATTGTGGGCAATGGGAAGGTGGGGAGGGATTCACAAATCTTTCCCCATCACTTCCTAATTGTGCGATTGAATGATCCTTGTAATTTTCCATTAACTAGAATTTGTTCTGATTGCTATCAAGGACAGTGGAACTGTACTTGGCCTTTTGTCATAATGGAGGGGAACCCACCATCAACTATGCAGCACTCGCTAGGCAAGGGACATGGGTTCCAAAACCCAGTGAACTGAGAGAGGTTGAGGACAGGTTTTTGTGCTTGTTGGCATGGACGCTGTCTGAGGGCCCTAGATGTAAATTGCACCCCCTACCCTCTCCACTGTGGAATATCAGAGCTAATTTTGATTCTATTAGGAATCTAGTTATTGCTGAACTGGGTTCACTTTGGGCCACCTGTACTGAGGCCCTCCTTACTACAAGCTGAAATCACTAAAGAGCTAACATTGCTAAGAGCTGAGATCACTGAGTGCTGTGTTATGTAGTGTGGGTGACTGAAGATATATTGCTGAGTGGCTGGCGGAGCGAAGCAGTTGGCAGAGTGGAGCAGTTTGTGGGATGGCTGGTAGAGCAGAGTGAAGAGGCTTGCTGTGAACCCCACAGAGAGGCGGGGCGGTCGGCCTTGGACCATGTAAGGTGCCTTTTTACCTTCCCCCCACCATTTCCACTGCGGGGGAGGGGCTCTGCAGCTGAACCTTTGAACTCTGGGGCGGCACTGGCCAGGGACAGAGACTTTTGGCTGCTGGACTTTGGGGCTGTTGGACTTTTTGGACTTTGGGTGACTTTTGGATTGCTGGACTCAAGAACCAAAGGGAGAGGACAATTTGCTGGGGTGGGTCTTGTCGCTCATGGTTTGGTTATGAATCCTGTTCGTGGTGTTTTCCCAACATAATGCCGCATTTGTTTCTCTCTGTCATTAAAAAGCTTTTGCTACACTGTGCTTGCGAGAAGGGACACATTGCCTCTTAGAGGCGCCCAGGGGGGGTGATATATATTTGTCCCAGGTCACTGGGTGGGGTCTCGAGCCGGTTTTGCATTGTGTTATTGGAATGGAACCCCTAGATACTGAACCCGGCCCTTGTTGCTGCCGACTCTGACTGGCAGAAGGGTTACAGCTACAATCCCTTCACTGCACATTGCCCAGATGTTCAGGCTTTATCGGGTTCTTTTGTGTTTGATTAGAGCCGCCTTCCCGGAACAGAAACCTGTTTTTTCTCCTCTGAATTGTCTTATGAATCACGTGCTTTAGCAACAGGCACCTGACCCTGGCAGTGGACTTTACCACCCACCTGTCCACGTCAGCGGATCCCTGCCTGGTTAAGGAGCAGGTGAGACTGGCTCAAGGAGAGAAGCTGGATGAAATGAAATCAGCCTGTACGAATCACCAAGCCAGGCCAGGCCCGTGTTTCTAACTAACCGGCTCTCTTGGCCCCCGTTCCCCATCTCCAGCGCGGCCCCTCAGAGCCTCCAGCCACCGACTGGAGCCTCGTCCCATCAGCCTGGGGAGCTGCAGGTCTCCGGGGAGTAACGGGGCATGTAAACGCCTCACTGCAGGGAGATGTGCACCCAGTGCTGGTGCTGGAGCGCTTTGCACGTGCGGCTTCCATGTCACTATGCTCCCAGCCGAGGGCATACAGGGCAGATCTGTCCTGATCCCCTCTCAGCCCTTTCCCATCAAGGGTTGGGTTTCCCCGCTGCTCTGTGAGCTTCTCTCCCATCTGAATCAGCCAGTGGGGGCTGGCAGGAAACATGCAAACTAGGGTCTGCACCTTGTGCTCGTCATATGTCTTCCTCCAGTTCACCAGCAGGTGGCAGCAGATGGGGGGGGATCAATAGTGAGCTCAATGTTTGGCAAAGGCTGCCCTGTGTCGCTCCCAAGGGGGTGACTCTGCCAGGGGTCTCGGCTCAGGGGGAGCCCCAGGGAAAAAGTGGGGCCCGGGCCTGACCCGATGAAGGGGGCACTGCCAGGGAGACTGGGAGGCCATGTGCACCCTGGAAAACTGAGACGCACGGACAGAGATGAGGGTGCCAGACACATGGACAGAGACGGGAGGCCCCAGGATGCTCTGACACTTTATTGGTGTTAATCATACGGGTTGGGGGGCGGGGGTGTGGACTCACCAAAGTTACATGCCTTGCAGGAAGAAAGGTCCCGCCACCTCCACCCCTGCATCCCCCAACTCTGCGATGGTGCCCTCTGTCCCACCCCCTCCCCATCTCCCCAGTGGTGTCCCCTGCCCCGCAACCCCCCCATCCTTCCAACGGTGTGCACTGCTCTCCCCTGCATCCTCTGCTCTACCCTGTGCCCCCTGCTTTTCCCTCCTACCCCCTGCTAGGTGGGTGCAGCGGCTGCTCCTTGGCTAACTTCCATTTCATGCAGGGGTTGGTGTTGGTGTCGTTCCCGCTGCAGTCCTTGCAGATGTTGTTCTGGCAGCGATACAGGGGCACGTTCTGCAGCTGGTGCCAGGCCTTCAGCAGGCTGTCGTGCTTCACATTGTTCCAGTCCATATTGTAGATCTGCTGGAAGACGAAGGCCTTGTAGTTGTTGTCGATGCGGCTGAAGATGTCTCTCAACGGCCGTAGGATGCTGAAGTTCCCGTTCACCAGCAGGCACTTCCTCACGCAGGGCGATTTGAGTGTGAAGAAGATCAGGCAGCTGTTCTTCTTGGAGGGCTGGGCCAGGAGCTTCTGCACGGGGCTATTCTGGCCGCCTTTGAGCAGGCGCCACTCAGCGTGCTCCTGGGGCTTGATGTGCTGCTCCTTGGACGTGCTGGGCAGGTCTTTCGCCACGGCAGCCACAATGTTCCCTGGGACTGTGTCGTACAGGCCGCCCTTTTGGTTAATAGCCGCCTGCATCTTTGCCAGCTCAGTCCTCTTCAGCACCTGTTCCAGAGCAGATTGGTTAATAGATCCCTGGCAATGGATTCTGTCCAGGCTGAGGGCGAAGGCGTATTCAAAATCGAACCCATACCTAAGGGAAGGCAAAGCAAAGGGCAGTGAGGGCCCGCGGGGCTCCGGGTGGCTCTGCCCCTGGCCCTGAGCAGCAAACGGCTGCAGCTCAGGACACTTGGGCTGGGTCACACGTGGCACCATCACTGGCCGGTTCTAGGCTCTCAAGGCTCCAGCCTGGGTCAGGGGATGTTTGCGCCCTGGGAGAATGAAATACACTCGGAGGGTGGTTTTAAGAAGATCAGAAACTGCCACAGGTGCCCCCAGGCTCATCAGCCCAGTGTGAGCTTTGGTCCATCAGCCCCACAGGCCTGAGTGTTACCGCTTGAGCTCCAGGGGCAAGCTGGAGCTTTTATGCGGAGCCACCCAGAGAGGGGGGACGTGACACCCAGTTGGCCCCTGGGATACACAGCGATATTCTGGAGAGTTAAAGAATCCTGCAGATCGGGGCCCCTCAGTTCTCCCCCAGGCTCTGGGAGGGGACTGTGATGCTGGTTAAAGCAAGGCAAACAGCAGTACATATCTGTGGCACATTCAATGTGAAAGACTGTGTTTGAGACTGGGGTCTGCCACATTAGAAAACTGGGTGCTAGTCCCACCTCTGCCTGAAGTGGCCTTGTGCAGCTGATTTGGAGATGGTTGGGGACTCATAGCTGGCTGCCAGCCAGGGCTGAGTACAGGGCACAAATCTGTAAGGTCTGAGGCTTTTTTCTGCAGTAAACAGTAGCAGCTCTGAGTCAGGAAACAGAGAGTCACATCCTCACATTCCCTCTAAAATACACCAAAACAATGTATCATCGGGCTGTTAAGCCAGGGCTCCTGTTCTAATAGTACCCACCATCACCAGAGTTTAAGATCATTAAGAAAACTTTGTTTGATGGGGTTCTGTCTGGCAAAAAACCACTTAGCAAAAGTTGATGGCGTGAAATTGCTGCTTCTATTGTTTTGTCCTTATGGTTCCTGTGACAGGTTCAGTCACAGAAACCCCCTTGGGACTGCCACCTGATGTGCTGAAAGTACCTCTAAGCCCATTTTCCCTGGCAGCTTGGGACTTCACTGCCCTGCCTGGCATGAGCCAGATATACTTGTCTGCTGCAACCACAGACCCAGGTCTGAACAACGTCCCCCAAAAGCTTCAGGCTTAATTGAAAACAGCTTAAGCAAGTGTTTCTGTCTCCAGCACTCACATGCCCAGCTCCCAATGGGGTCCAAACTCCAAATAAATGTGTTTTACCCTGTATAAAGCTTATACATAAATTGTTCATTTATGCAAAACTCATAATTTGTTCATCCTCTATAACACTGATAGAGAGATATGCACAGCTGTTTGCCCTCCCCCCCCTCCCCCCAGGTACTAATACATACTCTGGGTTAACTAATAAGTAAAAAGTGATTCTATTAAATACAGAAAGTGGGATTTAAGTGGTTCCAAGTAATAACAGACAGAACACACAGTGAATTACCAAGTAAAATAAAATAAAACATGCAAGTCTAAGCCTAATACAGTAAGAAAACTGAATACAGATAAAATCTTACTGTCAGAGATGTTTCAATAAACTTCTATCACAGGCTGGATGCCTTCCTACTCTGGGCCCAATCCTTTCCCCTAGTACAGCCCTTGTTCCAGCTCAGGTGGTAGCTAGGGGATTTCTCATGATTGCAGCCCCCTTTGTTCTGTTCCACACCCTTTTATATCTTTGACACAAGGCGGGAATCCTTTGTCCCTCTCTGAGTTCCCACCCCTCCTTCTAAATGGAAAAGCACCAGGTTAAAGATGGATTCCAGTTCAGGTGACATGATCACATGTAAGACTTCATTACCCACTTGCCAGCACACAGGTCTACAGGAAGACTTACAAGTAAACAGAGCCATCTACAGTCAATTGTCCTGGTTAACGGGAGCCATCAAGATTCCAAACGACCATTAATGGCCCACACTTTGCATAACTACAATAGGACCTCAGAGTTATATTTCATATTCCTAGTTTCAGATACAAGAATGATACATTCATACAAATAGGATGAACACACTCAGTAGATCATAAGCTTTGTAATGATACCTTACAAGAGACCTTTTGCATGTTACATTATATTCACACTCATTAGCATATTTTCATAAAATCTTATAGAGTGCAATGTCACAGTCCCACTTCTCTATGGTTTAGCTGTGTGGTTTCTGTCTGGTGCAAAACTAATTTTGCAAGATTTAAACCTAAGGTGCTGGGTTCTGACTGTAAAGAATTGTTTCATAATGGGCAAGGATTGTTTTGTAGGACTTCAGTTTACAATGATTGATTCAGGTACAGCTAAGCAGAACTCAAGTTTCACTATATAAACTGAGATCTTAAAGGAAGGAATGAAGGAAATTCTTTGGATGCTAACTCCAGGGCACAGCCCAAGATCAGCACAGCCAGACCTCAACAACACACCAGCCCTCAATGCAGAAGGTGGAGCCCCAGATGATCTGACACTGACTAGCCACCAGGAAAAGTCCATCTTCCTTATGGGGAGTGGTGACCATTGTCTGCTTCCCCTGTGTATTCTGTTCTAGTAATGGTTCATAAATAGAGGTTAAGGATATTACTGTGCAAGGCTCTTCCACAAATCTGCAGAAAATTACCCCCTGAGCCCTAAGAACCGGGAAAGCGTGGGGGTGCCTAAATTAACCGGTATCAGAGGGGTAGCTGTGTTAGTCTGGATCTGCAGAAGCGACAAAGGGTCCTGTGGCTCCTTATAGACTAACAGAGGTATTGAAGCATAAGCTTTCGTGGGTCAATACCCACTTTTTCGGATGCAAGCAAGAAGTGGGTATTGACCCACGAAAGCTTATGCTTCAATACCTCTGTTAGTCTATAAGGTGCCACAGGACCCTTTGTCGCTAAATTAACCGGGTTCCTCCTTGAGCCCATGGAAGGGTAAAGGTGGGTGGAATATGCAGGTAACAAATCAGTAACAAGGGCTGTGATGTGCACTAGACAGCAGACATGGGAGCAGAAGTCCTGGCTCCCACCCCAGTGCACCTTCGCCTTAGCTACTATCTACTGGGAGGGAATCGTGCTCTGGGTGGACACAACATACGCTTGGAGATGCACGGGTGTCACCTGTGGGGGCAGGTTGAGCCCTGAAGACCCTTCATCCTCTAAGCTGAGCGCCCCTCCTGCCGCAGCCCTTAACCTCTACAGCAAGGGGTGGGAATGAAGCTGGCTTCATGGTGGTTTGCCCTATTATAGGGCCTGAGCATTATCACGAATATTCATGCTAATGCTCATCCTCCCATGTCCAAATCTAACTTCCTCACCCTCATAATACAGGGGGGCTCTGATCCTACAGGCTAACACAGTGATACATATTAATCATTATCATACCCATCATCTTGTGCTCAAGAAGATTTGTGGTTATCATGTCCATGTTCCTGTGGCTGCCGTGTACCATTAAGTTCCAAATCCTGCTATTACACAAGTTATTGATAGTTCCCCAAAACCTCAGGGTAACTGTCAGACCCTTTATCTGTGTTACAGGCCGACAATACTCGATTACACTTACGCTAACTTGCTTGAGCTAATGTCTGACAGGATACAGGCCTGTGGGTTCCTTGCGTTACAGCTGAATAGAATGAAGGCGAGCCAGCCCTATGGGCTACAGCCCTAGCTTTACACAGTCCCTTGCAGGAGCCCTTCAGTGTGCCAGTGCCCCAAGGGGTCCCACTCCTCCTTAAAGGCAGGCCGCACAGCTCCCCACTTCTGAGACTGAGCCCCTGGGCTCCCGCCCTCCTGCTTCGTCCCATCCTGGTCAGAGACTTTGATGCTTTTCAGGGTCCCATGCATCTCAGCCAGTCTTTGCAGCGACACTAGGCATCCTCTGCAAAACAGAGCTGGGTCTAGCAGTCAGTTGGACCCAGCGTTGGGCAGGCCATAGGTGAACACAGAGAAGTGAAGGTTATGACAATGTTCAGACTGGCCGGCGTCAGGGCTCTACCCAGCCAAGCTGCCGTGGAATCCATTTGGGCCCCGTCTCTCTCTCTCTCTGTCTGGGCTTGTCTACACTTGAAACGCTACAGTGGGACCACTGCAGTGCTGCAGTGTAGACACTACTTATACCGATGGGAGGGGGTCTCTCATCACTGTATTAATCCACCTCCCTGAGAGGTCAATGGAAGAGTTCCTTCGTCAGCCTCATGCTGGCTGCACCGGGGGCATAGGTCGGCTTAACTATGTTGCTCAGGGGGCTGGATTTTTCACACCTCTGAGCGACGTAGTGGGGTCAATCTACCTGGCCTCTGTCATTCCCAGGTAAGAGCTGCTGTGTCTTTCCAAAGGCAGCTTCCATCCCAGCCTCCTGTCACCTCCTGGCCCATCGTCCTCTCCCAGAGACATGGCTGTCAGCACAGTTACCTTTATTCCTAGAGCCCTGTGTGAAGCATTCCATGATTCTGCCCAGGGTCAATGTCAGAGGAAATGAGGGGACACACCGAGTCACTGGCATGGGGGGAGGACCCTGGTATCGAGATGTGTGGGCAATGGAAGCACACACAGATTTTGCCCAGGATTGGTGTCAGGTACCAGCCTATATTTTCCCAGACCATCCCATTTACCCTTTGTAAATACAGGCACAACCTTAGATTTTCCCCCATCCTCTGAAACTTCCCCAGGGTTTCAAGTTTTTTAAAAATCTACATCTATTGCTGAGAGAGCTCTTGGTCAGTTCTTTTAAGACTCTTGAGTGCAAATAATCTGGTCCTGATTTATTCCAAAGGGAGTGTACAGCAAGCAAATGACTATTGCTGGTCAAAATATTTCAGACAGAACAGTTTTCCTTAGGAAAAGACTGATTCAACAAAATCTAAAGGTTCCAAGGGAATACATCGATTTTGTGTAATTTTCTGATGAAAAATTATCAGGACAATTTATTTAGATTGAAACACTTAGTTATGACTTTATTTTTTTTACTTTTGTTATACTATGTTATATTACTGTTTATAATATACCAGTGAAAACATCTGGACTTTCATATTATGTAATATTATATTAAACATAAAAGTCAAGATACTAAAGCTGAAATGGAAACATTTTGAACTTATTGATATGAAATATTTAGGAATAGTCAAACCAAAATCTGTTTTTAGTTTTTCCAAAACAAAAAGTGGAATTCCCATTCCGTAGAAGTTTTCAAATTTTAGTTCTGCGTCATAACAAAAAAAATAAAAATTTCAGAATTTCTAAGTGAACTGGAAATCCAGTTTCCAACCAGTTCTTAACATGAGTAATGAGACGCCCCACCTCCTCCCTGCACCCCTGGAATCATCCCAGCTCTGGGATCCCTCTCCCCCTGCACCTCCAGGATCAACCTCCCAGCTCTGCCAGATAAAAAGCCACAGAGGGCAAATGTGAAGCATCTTCCCCCACTTTTCCCTTAGCTTTTCCCCCAGAGGGGGCAGAGAGGTCACAGCCGGATTGGAAATGCCCCACTGGGGCCTCACTCACTTGATCACATAATCAACGATCACACTGAGCGCGTCCAGGTTGATGCTCACGGCAGTCTCTGGCCCGAAGCAGAGGAGAAGGGGCAGCAGCAGGAGTCCAGCCCTGGGCATCCATCCTGACACCTGAAGAGGACCCCACAGCATCAGCGCCCCCAAGCCTGGGCACAGACCCAGTGCCCCCTGACCCACATCCCCTAACCCCTGCTGTACTACCCACAGGAGAGGGACAGGAGGACCCCTGGGGCTCCATGGGCCAGGAGGTGGGGGGACAAGGGGGATTCACCAGGGATTCCATAGGGCAGGAGGAGGTAGTGGGCACTCACCAGAGTATATATGTGGCATGAGGAGGTGGGGGGGACTCACTAGGGTTTCCATGGGGTAGGAGGAGGTGGGGGGGACTCACCAGGATTTCCATGGTACAGGAGCAGATGCAGTCACTCACTGACAGATGCTCTCACAGGTTCCCCAGTGATGGGCTCTCAACTCCCAGCCCCTCTTCTTATAGCTCCAGTAACCCTCGCCCCCACGCTGCAGAGGGGAGGTACCCGCTCCTGCTGTCCCCGTGCCCAGCCCAGGGGAGGTGGCACTAGGTGGGACTCAGTTACTTCATTCAATATTTCCTTGAAAAGAAACTCCATGGGGTTGAGCCAGAAGGGGTGGAGCAGATGGGGTGGGGGATGGGAGGTGGTGAGGGGCAGAGCAGACAGGGGTGGGGTGGAGAGGGCTGGGGCAGATGAGACATGGGGGGTTACAAGGGCCGGACAGATCAGGGATGGGGTATGGCAAGGGCACTGGAGCAGACAGAGACAGGGATGAGAGGTAGTGAGGGAGATGGGGCCTGGAGAGGTACGGGATAGATGGAGACGGGGATGGGGTGTGGTGAGGGCCAGGGCAGACTCCAGGCTGGAGCATTGTCCCTGTCCAGGTGGGGTTGGTTTGTCTCATGCTGGAGGTTGACGGGGTGAAGTTCCCGATTCTCCTCATCATCAGCAAGGCCAATAAAGCTTCAGAGCATCCCGGGGCCTCACATCTCTCTCCCTGTGTCTGGCGCTGTGGCCCTCTGTGCTCCAAAGCAGTGCCCTGGCACCCCATATTTACCATGGTGATATAATTCTGCTATGTTTTGTACAAAATTTTCCTTGTGAGGTATCATTCTAAAAGGCTTGATCTGTTAAACATTAATATCCTGTTGGACTGTATTTGCTATCATTATGTGCTATCCCAGGATCTGTGTGCAATGAAGGCTTCTCAGAGGCAGCCCGTAGACAATGGACACAGCTTGTCTCACATCATAGCAAACGATCTTTCCAGCAAGCTGGGAGAACCTATAAAGGAGGGGAAATGACATTTGGTCTCTCAGCCCCCACAACTCAACACCAGGAAGCACGTCTGGAGAATAAAGACTTTGAAGGTGGTAGGTGGTCCCAGGCTGCAAAGGAGAATCCCAGCCTGTGTACTAAGGAATTCTACCATCTATCAGGGTGAGACACTGGCTGGTTCAAATCCTGTTTAGTTTATAGAACTAAGACTGCACATTTGTTTTATTTCTTTGGGGACCAACTTTGATCTCTACACTTATTACTTATAATCACTGAAAATCGATCGTTCTGGAGTTAATAAATCTGTTTTATGTTTTACCTAAAACCGTGTGTTTTGGTTGAAGTGCTGGGGGAATCTGCTCAGTGTACAAAAGCTGGTGCTCGTCCTCTCCACATTGAGGGAGGGGTGGACTGGGTTATAAACTTACACTAGCCAGGCTTCTGACCAGGGCAGGAGGGTACAGCCCTGGGGTCTTAGGCTGGGGAGCTGGGGGAATTGGCTGGAGCCTCTCTATTGTTAGTTTATGAGTGGCTGGGAGGCATAAGCGTGCGCACGGGTTGTGCAGGGTGTGCCCAGGCACACCCTAATGCCCTGAGCTGCGGCTCGGAAGGCTGCTCCTCCCCCGTCCCCTGGAGGCTGTTTCCTAGGGGCAGCCTGCACGCAGCTGCGATCAGCTGTTTGCCGGGCAGGCTCAGATCAACTGCTTCCTGCCTCCCTGCTCCGGCAGGGGCTGAGTGAGTCTCACCAAATAAAATTTTTTTTAAAAAGCCTTAGGGGCAGGTGTGGGTGGGAGCGCCGGGCTATCAGCAGCACAGCCGGCCCGTGCTCATCTAGGGCTGCCCCGCACCTCTTGGGCTGATGCCATGGCGTCCACGTGTACGGCTGCTCCCTGCCAGCCAGGCTCCACTCCGGCCACAGCAGGCATCAGGTGACCCAAGGGAGCCCAGCTAGGCTAGGACTGGGTGCAGTGGTAGATTAGGGGGAGGAGAAACCTCTGACCCTGGCAGGAGCCACGCGGGGGGAGGAGGAGAAGCCCGGACCCAGCAGGAGCCATGCTGGATGGGGGAGGAGACGCCTCGGACCCCGGCAGGAGCTGCACTGGGGGGGGCGTAGGGAGAAGAGCCGAGCTGGGGCGGGGGAGGAGACGCCTCAGATCCCAACAGGAACTGCACTGGGAGGGGGGAGAAGAGCGAGCTGGAGTGGGGGGAGGAGAATCCGGGGTCCGGCAGGAGCTGGGGGGAGGAGAAGCCCCAGACCCCGACAGGAGCTGCACTGGTGGGGGGTGGGAGGAGAAGCCCCGGACCCTGGCAGGAGCTATGCTGGGGTGGAGGGGGAGGAGAAGCCCAGACCCCAGCAGGAGCTGCACTGGTGGGGGAGAGGAGCCGAGCTGGGGTGGGGGAGGAGAAGCCCCGGACCCCGGCAGGAGCTGCACTCGGGAGGGGGGAGGGGTAAGAGGAGCCACAGTGGGGCAGAGAGGAGAAGCCCTGGACCCTGGCAGAAGATGTGGGGCTGAAGTCCCTGGCTCGGGAGCCCCAGCCACCCTAGTGACAGAAGCTGCAGGGCTGAAGCCCTGACCCCACTCTGTGTGGAGCTGGTATCTCCATTTCTCCCACCGTCACACAGCAATGAATGGATTTAGCCTAGGAGGCAGGGTCAGTATTGGCCCCATTTGGCAGGTGGGATCTAGGGCACACAGAGGTTAAGTGACTTTCCCAAGGCTAAGCAGCGAGTCTTTGGCAGAGCAGAGACTCAAACCCAGAACACCTGAACCCTGTGCCTTAACCACTAGGCAACCTTCCCACCCAAGGAGGGGGAACTTCCTCTGCCACTTTGAATGTGTGGGTGGGAGCAGCCACTAGACAGAGCTGCCAGGAGGTGGGGAGCAGAGAGAGATGGGAAAAGGGACATGGGTGGGTGTAGCGGGGTGGTTACCTGCTCCTGCCCGGGAGGAGTTAAAACAGCTCTACAGAGGGAGTAGTCAGGGGACGGGCAGTCAGGGGACATGGAATGGGGGTGCTGGATAGGGCGTGAGAGTCCCAGGGGGCCTGTCAGGGGTGGGGGTGTGGCTAGGGGCCAGGGCAGTCAGGGGATGGGGGTTGGATAGTTGGAGGAGTCTCAGGGGGTGATTAGGGTGAAGAGGGGTCTCTGGAGTGGGCGGTCAGGGAACAAGGAGCAGGGGGGGTTGGATGGATTAAGGGTTCGGGGGGGGCCTGTCAGGGGCGGGGGTGTGGAGAGGGCTCAGGGCAGTCAGGGGACAGGTAGGGGGTAGGGTCCTAGGGAGGCAGTTACAGAGGGGGGGTTTCAGGAGGGGGCAGTCAGGGGACAAGGAGCAGGGAGGCTTAGATAGGGGGTGGGGTCCTGTGGGGAAGTTAGGGGCAGGGTCCCAGGAGGGAGCAGTCAGGGGACAAGGAGCACGGGGGGTTGGGGGTTTTGAGGCGGGCTGGAAGTGGGAGGGAGTGGATGGGGGCGGGGCTAGGGCAGGGCTCCCTGGGTGCACACCCTAATGAAATGTGCTGCGCACACCTATGCTGGGAGGGAGTAGCATTCGTGTAACTCAGCTGGGTGTGTCCCTGCCTGTGGATGGTTGTGTGAGTGCAGGACCTGGAGGTGTTTGCAGTTTGTCAGAATGTGAGAGGGAGCCCAGGTTGGTGGCACAGAAGGCTCAGCAGCACCCCAGTTCCAGGTTGTACCCTGGGAAAACACGTCACAGGCCCGTGTCTCTGTCCGTGTGTCTGGCTCTCTTCCATCCTGTCGGGCTGGCCACAGACGGCTGGGGACGGGTCAGGAGGCTGAACGTGCCCATCTGTCGCTCAGCAAGATTGTATTGCTGCTGTCTGTGCCAGCAGCACCAAGCAACAAAATGGAGACATCGGGCAGGTCCCAGCAGGTGCCAATCAGCCCCAAGCCATTGGAGTCAATGGAGCAGGTCCCAGCGGGTTGCCAATCAGCTCTTATGTCAATGGAGCTGCTCCAGCTGTAAATCGTCACCCAGGGCTGGGGAGAGGTTCTAGTGGGGAGCTTAGAGCATGTGTGGCATGGCGTGGGGTGGGGGTTCTAGACTGGAGTTCAACACTTACTCAGGGAAGGGGCAGAGGTTCTAAACTGAAGCACAGCGGTGACGAAGAAGTGAGGGAAGGATTCTAGATTGGAATCTGGAGCAGTCAGGACAGAGTGCGTGTTCTAGTTTTGAGCCAGGTGCCCACTTCAGATGGGGAAGTGGTTCTAGGTAGGAGCCACATGCACACAGATGTTGGGGTTCTAGACAACTACCCGGTGTGCACTCAAGAGGGTGGGGTTCTAGACTTGCAGCAGTTGAGCACGCGGAAGGGGGAGGGGGTTCTAGATTGTAGCCTGGCACATATGTGTGGGTTCCATATGGGTGCTCAGCAGGGGCAGATTTTCCCTCTCGAAAGTACACCGGCGCTCCGCAGGGATCGGTAGAAACGCTGCACAGCCTTTGGCAAACCAACCGGCGTTTATCATTACCAGGATCCAGGACTGAAGGGGACTTAGGGTGGGTCAGGGACAGAGAAATGTAACTGAGAGCCCCACGCCAGCAGCATCTCATCCCCCACAGCCTCCTGGGGACATTGGCATGAAGTTTTGGCTTGCGTTTGTCCCCTCCAAAGGGGTAGCTGTTTGGTACCTGAAAGTCTGCTTCCCGGGTGAGGGTAAACTGAGGTACACCTCACTCACTGTGCCACACCTGACCTTAAGGGGGCACAATGGGAGGGCCTGCGCTATGACCAAGATGTTTCGCTCCAGTGTCTGGCTGGCCAAGGGGCCTCAGCACGCAGAGATTAACCCCAAGTTTGCACAATATTGTTCTAATGCGGGGTTAATGCGGGGCAGGTGGTAGGTGCCAGGAGGGGTAAGAGCATAGGAAGGGCCAACCTGGATCACAGCTGGGCCTGGGCTCCCAGACACCCTCCTGTCCTTTGGGGGCTCCTGATGCTCCCCAGTGAACGATGGCCCCATACAGCGGAACTGAAGGCACAGCTGGGGTGGGGAGGGGTTTGGGCTCACACAGTCATCAGGGCTTGGGAGGGACCCACTGAATGTCTAATACGTCTGGGGACACTGCTGGTCTGTGCGTTCCTTCTGCACCCAAGTGGCTCCCCCCGGTAACAATGGGGCAGGGCAGGTCGTGCCCTTTAGGGGCTGTGCTGGTGCCTGGGCCCTTTGGGTGCTCGTCCTGGGAAGGGGTTCATAGCCCAGCCTGGCTGAGCGGGACTTTCCCTCCCACGCACCAAGCTGCCAACGGCCCCAGCTGAGCTTCCCCCGCTGGTGCAACTGCGGCTTGAGAAATAAACGGCCTTTGTGACCATGATGGTGGTGCAAGAGTCGCGGGGACGGCAGCCTCCAGCCCCAGAGGGAGCAGCTTCGTCTGCAGCAGGGAGTAGGGAGAGGACGAGGGCCTCCCTCCTGTGCCCCTCACCCTTCCTCTGGGGGTGAAGGGGCCTCCCTGCCCCTGGCCCCAGCCCTGTGACCCCCCAGGATAATGTGGCCAGGATGCGGGTTAGAAGGAGGGAGCAGGATGGAGCAGGGATCCCCAGCAGGGCAGGAGGGAGGTGGAGCAGCACAGTGAGGGCGTCTCTGGGGGAGATGCAGAGAAGGTATCTCTGGCGGGTTGGGGAAGAGCAGGTGTCACAGGGGAGGACAGGTGGGAGAACAGGGAGTGCAGGGGAGAGCAGGCTGTGTAGGTGTTGCTCAGTCTGCCCTGCAGCCCCTGAGCTTGGCGCCTGGCTTCTGGCCTGAACATCCCTCCCCAGAAGGGGAGCTGTGACCCCTGACAGTCCTTTCCCTCAGTTGGCTGGAGCAGGGTCACAGGGTACTCGAGTCCTTGGGGAGCCATGTGCCCAGGGGCCAGCAGGGGGAATCGGGGCTGGGGCGGCGGGGCTGGGGCGATTCCCTGTTGCTCCATGTTGCTCTCGCTTTGGCTGCGCCCGAGGCCTGGGCTGGATGCAGGAGTCCGGCTGGACGGTCCCAGCCCTGTCCTGACTGTGGACCCCGCTCTGAGGGCAGGATGCTGGCTGAGCTCCCTGCCAGCCCCCCCGCCCTCCAGGAGCTCCCGGTGACGTCCCTGCCAACGATGGCCTCATGGGGATGGGCTGGACATGTGGCCGAGGGGAGGCCGTTTGGGGTCAGGGCTCGGGAGGGAAGCACTGAGCCCCTAACAACTGGGGAGCCATCGGGCTGCATGTCCCATCTGCCCCCAACTGGTGCCCCAGCCCCATGGAGGCTGCAAGTTGGAGCTGGACCCCCGCTGGAAATGATGGGGCAGGTCAGGTCATGTCACTCAGGGGTAGGGCTGGGGCCTGTCCCTGTGGGGCGCTTGCCCTGGCAAAGGGGATCATGGCCCAGCCTGGCTGGGCGAGACCCCTCCCCCCGACCATGCCAGGCACAGGGAGTCCCCACTGGCTGAGTTCTCCCCGCTGTCGCAAACGCGGCTTGGGAAATAAACGGCCCCTTGTGGAAGTGACGGTGGCGCAAGAACTGTGCGGCCGGGAGGCCTCGCTCCTGAGCCTTACGCCAGCCCGTCACCTCAGCCCTGGCTGGGCTTCCCCCACGGGCACAACCACATCTTGAGAAATAAACGGCCCTTGCAGTCTTTATGGTGGTGCAAGAGCTGCAGGGCCACCGGCCTCCAGCCTCCAAGGGAGCAGCCTCTGGCAGCCTCATCTCCTGCAGAGAGCTGGCGAGGGCCTCCCTCGAGAGCCTCTCACACTTTCTGTGGGGACGAAGGTACTGCTCTGCCTGTGGCTAGGGCCAGATTTACCTTTCGTGGACCTGGTACCAAATTTATTTGTGGGCCTCCATGGAGAAAACATGTAAAAGCCAGGAGAGCGACACAGACGTTGTCTTTGACACAGCACACAGCTGCACAGGTTTTATTTACTGTATTTACAAGTTTAGGTCACAAATGGAGGTACAGTGACCAAGTCTACAGGTTTCGACCAGAACACCCGGTCAAAAAGGGACCCTGGCGCCGCCACTCAGCATCTCTGACCAGACTGTTAAAAGTCCAGTCGGCAGTGCTGTGGAGCCAAGCAGGCTAGTCCCTACCTGTCCTGGGGCACTGCGATGCGCCCCAGAAGCGGCCAGCAGGTCCGGATCCTAGGTTGGGGGGGGGGCCAAGAGGTTCTGCATGCTGCCCCTATCTGAACTCCAACGAGAAGCTGCCAAACTTGAATTAATATGCAAACTAGATAGCATTAACTTAGGTTTGAACAGAGACTGGGAGTGGCTCAGTCATTACGTTAATTGAATCTATTTCCCCAGTTTAGTATCCTAGTTAAATACCCTTACACCTGTGTGTCAAGTGTCCATAATGGGTCATCTTGATTATCACTTCAAAAGTTTTTTTTCCCCTGATGATAATAGTTCCTATCAATTAATTAGCCTTTTACAGTTGGTATGGTTACTTCCACCTTTTCATGTTTCTTTGAATGTATAAATATCCTCCTACTGTATGTTCCATTCTATGCATCCGAAGAACTGGATTGCAGTCCATGAAAGCTTATGCTGAAATAAATTTGTTAGTCTCTAAGGTGCCACAAGTATTTCTTTTCTTTTTGCCTGCTTGTCAGTGACCTTCTACTGCTACCTGCTTTTCTGCTGTCACCTCTGCAGGTCAGTCATTTAGTGATTTTTAGCTCTCAGCAGGCTGGGCAGAAACACTGCCCCACCACAAGTGATTTCAGCTCTTATTGAATTCTTAACATAACAAAAGGCTGCTAATTAAGCCTATTTACCTCTATCTTTGAACAGTGGGGAAAAGCAGGTTAAACCAGACCATGGACGCTTAGGCCAAGGCTACACTTGCAGCTGTACAGCGCTGCTAGTTAAACCTGCCTTCGTACAGCTGAGTAGGGAAAGCGCTGCAGTCTGTCCACACTGGCAGCCACCAGCGCACTGTCGTGGCCACATTTGCAGCACTTGCAGCGGTTTTGGGAGAGGTGCATTATGGGCAGGTATCCCACAGAACACCTCTTCCCATTCTGGCGCCGTGGGTTGTGGGAAGGGGGCGTGGGGTGCGGTGCATTCTGGGTTCTATCCCAACGCCCCGTGATGCATCGCTTCGCATCCCAGCAATCCCTGTGTTTCCGGCCACATTTGGCACCATCTTTCAACGGTTTCTGTGCAGCGCGATCTGTGTTCCGTTTCAGTCAGCGGGAAATGGAGCCCGAACTACTGAGGAAAATGCTGACGAGTCTCGCCAGCATGTCACGTTTGGCAGTCAAGCTATTCCTTGAGATCCAAACTGACAGCGAGGAGTCTGACGATGATATCTAGTCGTGTAACGTGTATGACATGAACTTGCTTGTGGCATTCATGGACATGCTGTGCACTGTGGAACGCTGCTTTTGGGCTCGGGAAACCAGCACAGAGTGGTGAGATCACATCGTCATGCAAGTCTGGGATGACGAGCAGTGGGTGCAGAACTTTCGGATAAGAAAAGCCACTTTCATGGGACTGTGTGAGGAGCTCGCCCCCGCCCTGCGGTGCAAGGACATGAGATTGAGAGCTGCTCTGATGGTGGAGAAGCAGGTGGCTATTGCAATCTGGAAGCTGGCAACTCCTGACTGCTATCGATCAGTCGCGAACCAGTTTGGAGTGGGAAAGTCGACCATTGGAATTGTGTTGATGCAAGTTTGCAGGGCCATTAATCGCATCCTGCTCAGAAGAACCGTGAGTCCGGGGAACATACAGGACATTGTGACTGGCTTTGAACAAATGGGTTTCCCTAACTGCGGAGGGGTGATAGATGGGACACATATTCCTATTCTGGCACCACCCCACCTAGCATCCGAGTACATTAATCGGAAGGGGTATTTCTCCATGGTTCTCCAGGTGCTTGTGGATCACCGTGGGCGTTTCATTGACATTAATACAGGCTGGCCTGGAAAGGTGCATGATGCACGCATCTTTCGGAACACTGCCCTGTTCCGGAAGATGCAGGCCGGGACTTTTTCCCCAGACAGGAAGATCACGGTAGGGGAAATTGAAATGCCCACTGTCATCCTTGGAGACCCTGCGTACCCTTTAATGCCGTGGCTCATGAAACCCTACACAGGGAGCCTTGACACCAGCAAGGAACGGTTCAACTACAGGCTGAGCCAGTGCCGAATGACTGTGGAGTGTGCTTTTGGGTGTTTGAAGGGCCGCTGGCGATCTCTATATGGGAAGCTGGACTTGGCCGAACACAGCATCCCCACGGTTATATCCGCATGCTGTACCCTCCATAATATTTGTGAAGGGAAGGGTGAAATCTTCACTCAGGCATGGACCTCAGAGGTTCAACACCTGGAGGCTGAATTTGCACAGCCAGAGAGCAGGGCTATTACAGGGGGCCCAGCGTGGGGCTGCAAGTATTAGGGATGCCTTGAGGAAGCAATTTGAGGCTGAAAACCACCAGTAATGTCTGTTGCCCTGCATGGGACTGAAGTGAAGTGGTTCCAAAGTTATTAGGAATCTGTCTTTGCTAAGGGTATGTCTACACTACGGTACTAGTTCGATTTCTGTGAAACCGAACTTGTGAACCCGATATTTCCAGGTCGATTGTTCGAATCCACACCAGGGATGTTTATTCGAATGTCCGAGTCCACAGTAGGGGGGCAAGCATCGACATTGCAAGCGGTGCACTGTGGGTAGCTATCCCACAGTTCCCGCAGTCCCGCCTGCCCACTGGAATTCTGGGTGTAGCCCCCAGTGCCTTGTGAGAACGAAATTGTGTCAAGGGTTGGTATACGTACATTTCGTCACTCGACCCACACTTCCGCCTTCCCTACGTGAAAGCGCCGGCGGGGAATGAATTCGCGCCCTTTTCCTGTGGCTGATAGCTCGGACGCCACTGGACAGTGAGCATGGAGCCCTCCGCGATTATCGCAGATGTTCTGTCCGTAGCCAACAACTCGCGCCTTATAGCGCACCTTTTCCAGACTCTGATGCAGAGAAATCGGGAGAGGAGACAACGTAATCTCCGGGAGTACTTAAACTGTGAAAGGGGCATTGATCTCTTGCAAAGCGCTGGACCCCGGACCCTAGACATCATGGTGGCAATGGGTCACGTTGATCCCGTGGAACGGCGATGCTGGGCAAGGGAAACAAGCACTGACTGGTGGGACCACATAGTGCTGCAGGTATGGGATGAGTCCCAGTGGCTGCGAAACTTTCGGATGCGTAAGTGCACTTTTATGGAACTTTGTGAGTTGCTGTCCCCTGCCCTGAAGCGCCAGGACACCCGGATGCGAGCTGCCCTCACTATCCAGAAGCGAGTGGCCATAGCCCTGTGGAAGCTTGCAACTCCTGACAGCTACCGGTCAGTAGCGAACCAATTTGGAGTGGGCAAGTCTACCGTGGGGGTTGCTGTGATGCAGGTAGCCCGTGCAATCGTTGACCTTCTGCTCCACAAAGTAGTGACCCTGGGAGACGTGCAGGCGATCATAGATGGCTTCGCTGCAACGGGATTCCCAAACTGCGGTGGGGCCATAGATGGGACACACATCCCTATCCTGGGACCGGAGCACCAGGGCGGCCAGTATATTAACCGAAAGGGCTATTTTTCTATGGTTCTGCAAGCACTAGTGGACCACAAAGGACGTTTTACAAACATCAATGTTGGGTGGCCAGGAAAGGTTCATGATGCTCGTGTTTTCAAGAACTCTGGTCTGTTTAGACGCCTGCAACAGGGGGTTTATTTCCCCGACCACAAAATCACTGTTGGGGAGGTGGAGATGCCAACAGTGATCCTGGGGGACCTTGCCTACCCGCTAATGCCATGGCTCATGAAGCCATACACGGGAGCCCTGGACACTGAAAAGGAGCTCTTTAATTACCGCCTCAGCAAGTGCAGAATGGTGGTGGAGTGTGCCTTTGGCCGTCTCAAGGCAAGATGGCGAAGCTTACTTACTCGCTCCGACCTCAGCCCTAAAAATATCCCCATTGTGATTGCGGCGTGCTGTGTGCTCCACAATCTCTGTGAGATCAAGGGGGAGACATTTATGCAGGGCTGGGAGGTTGAGGCAAATCGACTATCAGCAGATTACGCTCAGCCAGACACCAGAGCCATTCGAAGATCACAGCGGGAGGCGGTCCGCATCCGGGAAGCTTTGAAAGCTCGCTTCCAGAGAGAGCGGGTTAACCAGTGACTGCTACACTTCCGTAAACAGATACTGGACCTTCCCCTGTCCCTTTACACATGTCCCGTTGCCCATCCTCCCATTACCAACCGCCTTCCCCCTACTTGGATCAACGCTGCAAAGTCACAATAAAGGAAAGATTTTTTGAACCTGTCCCTGTACTTCTTCTTGGGTAATGATTATCACTGTGTAGGCATACGGCGGTTGGGGGGCGGTTTGGTTGGGGGACACTTCCCTTCAAAGGGGAAGCTGTTGATCCTGCCCAAAGCGCAGTGCCAAGAGGTGTTCCGCTTGCTTAAAGGGACCATCAACCTCTCCTAATCCCATGTGTGTGTGGTGGTGTCTATGTGCCTTGTACGTATTGAGTATCGCCAATGGATCACACAGTGCATTGATCTATCCAGCAGGCTACTGTCAGCCGCAAAAGATCAGCGACCACCCTCCCCAAACATACAGTGCACCACCCAACCCCCAACCCTACGTTTAGAACGTAGAAACCAGCACAACGAAGGAAAGGTGTGCTTAATGCATGCAATGTGTACTGTGCTTGTCACTTCAGCAGTTAACCTGTCTGCACCCTCGTTTGTGCTCCCATTCTCTGCACTTAAAAACCATGTTAACCACTACCCAGAGATACAAACGGTCCCATTTAAAACAGTCAGGGAAACATTGGTGAACCAAAAAACAAGATTTATTCAACAAAACAGAAACTTAACATGGAACCTGGGAAGGGAGGTGCTCAGGGGTGCTGCTAGATGGAGAGGAGGGAAAAGTCTATGGTTTTGGGAATGACAGCCTTCTACTACTGCAGCGGTCTGCAGGGGTGGATTGAGTATTTCCACGCACCCTGGCTCCCCTTGTCCTAGTGACTTTTGGGGAGGAAGCCACTGGACTTGGTGGCGGGGGAGGGCGGCTTGAAAGAACGTACAGAGGCGCTCTTTCCTCATGTCTCCTGTCCTGGAGAATATCCACTAGGCGCCGGAGCGTGTCTGTTTGCTCCCTCATTATTCCCAGCATTGTTTGGGTCACCTGCTGATCCTCCTGCCGCCACCTGTCCTCGCGCGCTTCAGCCCTCTGCTCCCGTTCCCTGGCTGCTCGCTCGTACCGTGCGAAGTCCTCTCTGCGCTGTGCCGCCTCCCTCTGTGACAGCATCACTAATTCCGAGAACATGTCGTCCCTGGTTCTCTTTTTGCGCCGCCTTATCTGGACTAGGCCATGGGTGGGAGAAGCACTGGTAGGGCGGGAGACAGTCACAGCTGTGGGATAAATGAAAGGGAGTGAATTCCTCAGAATGATACTTTTTCAAGAACAATGACCATACTCTTTCACCGTGAATAGGACCGAACACAGTGCCTATCACATGTACACGTACTACAAGGTCAAATACTATGCCTTAAGGCTGAGTGAGTGTCTGGGGTCCCGGTATACGGATCCCAGAAGCCTTGCCGTACACAGAAAATCACCTCTCTGACAACCATGGTAAGGTGCTTACTTTGGACTGCTGCGAGATTGCTTCACAGCACTGCTCTACTCCCATGTCTCCCTCAGTGTTCCTGGTGGCGGTCAGTAACTGCTGCTGGCCAAACCGATAATCTACGGCGGCTGTCCTAACCCCCCCCACCCCGTCCGCGTTGCCGCTCCAGGGAACCAAAAATGCCCGCAAACCGCTCAGCGTGAACGGCTCGCCTACCCTTCCCCCCCCTCAGCGTGGCCGCTCCAGGGAACCAAAAATGCCTGCGAACCGCTCAGCGTGAACGGCTCGCCTACCCTTCCCCCCCCTCAGCGTGGCCGCTCCAGGGAACCAAAAATGCCCGCGAACCGCTCAGCGTGAACGGCTCGCCTACCCTTCCCCCCCCTCAGCGTGGCCGCTCCAGGGAACCAAAAATGCCCGCGAACCGCTCAGCGTGAACGGCTCGCCTACCCTCCCCCCCCTCCGCGTGGCTGCTCTAGGGAATCAAAAATGCCCGCGAACCGCTCAGCGTGAACGGCTCGCCTACCCTCCCCCCCCTCCGCGTGGCTGCTCTAGGGAATCAAAAATGCCCGCGAACCGCTCAGCGTGAACGGCTCGCCTACCCTCCCCCCTCTCAGTGTGGCCGCTCCAGGGAACCAAATATGCCCGCGAACCGCTCAGCGTGAACGGCTCGCCTATCCTATCCCCGGTTTAGCGTTGCCGGTCCCCGGGACTGTCCCTACCCGCGCACCGATATGTACTACTGGTTTTGCTCCCGACCCCCTACCACCACGCGTTAACGTAAACAGCCGGGTGTCTGTCTGTAAGGGGAAAAGGAAGCATGCAGTATACTAATTATACCACTCATTCGAACCAGGACCCCATGACTGATATCACTCTGATGAGGATTACGGAGACAGAGAAAATCTGCATGCTGAGTCAATGCAAGCAAACCCCGGGGCCGTATGCTGCCATGCTATGCAAGGCAATGATACCAGAGTACCTGCTGCTCGCATGGCGCGGGAAAGTATCCTACCATGGAGGAGACAATAAGGCAGCTCTCCCAGTGAACGTGCTAAACAAGCTATCGCTGTACCTTCAAGACAGCTTCTCTGAGATCTCTGCTGGTGATTACACCTCTATCCCCATACATATTGACAGACTTTTCGAATAGTTGCATGGGAAAGCGACTCCAAGGTGAAGCGCATAAGGCCAATGAAGCCACAGTTACAGAGCGCTAACACACCATAACTATTGTATTGAAAATAAATGTCTAAAACACTGACCTGATGATCCCTCTCCTGATTCCTGGTCAGGAATGCTGCCTTGGGAGTGTTCGAAGGGCAGCGCAGTCAGGGTCAGGAATAGTTCCTGGCTGTCGGGGAAATCTCCAGGGTGACCGCTTTCGATTGCCTCGTCCCCCTGCCCTCCTTCCTCTTCTTCGCCGTCAGCGAAAACCTCCTCCGATGTGTCCGTAGAATGGACCCCATCATCGGTGTCCACGGACACTGGTGGGGTAGTTGTTGCCGCACCACCGAGCATGGCATGCAGTGCCTCGTAAAATCGGCAAGTCTGAGGCGCTGAGCCGGAGCATCCGTTGGACTCTTTGGTCTTTTGGTACGCCTGACGTAGCTCCTTGATTTTGACGCGGCACTGCGTAGCATCCCGGCTGTACCCTCTCTCCGTCATAGCCTGTGAAATCTTCTCGTAAATTTTGGCATTCCGTCTTTTTGAACGGAGCTTGGCTAGGATCGATTCATCGCCCCACACAGCGATCAGATCCAAAACCTCACGATCACTCCATGTTGCAGCCCTCTTTCTATTCAGTGATGGCATCGAAACCACCGCTGTAGAGCTCTGCATCATTGCCAGTGCTGCTGAGCTCGCCACTATGTCCAAAGAGGCAATGGGATTCAAAATGGCCACAGAGGAAAAAGCATTCAAATTTTCACGGGGATTTCTCTGAGTGGCAGGTCAGAGCATCCGAGTACACAACACTGCCCTGAGCGTCCACCGAGTGGTGCACTGTGGGATAGCTCCCGGAGCTATTAGCGTCGAATTCCGTCCACAGTACCTCGCATTCGACATGCCCATTTCGAATTTGGCGCTACTCCCCTCGTCAGGGTGGAGTACCGAAATCGATTCAAGGAGCCCTTAATGTCAAAATAAACTGCTTCCTAATGTGGACGGGTGAGGGATTACATCGAGTTAACGCTGATAAATTCGACATAAAGTCCTAGTGTAGACCTGGCCTGAGATGATTTGTGTTTGCTAAACTGACTTGCGTTGCCTGTTTCTTTCCTGGGCTAAGGTATCTTTTACTTTATGCAATAATAAAGAATGTTTTCTAAGCCAAAGAATCCATTTATTGACGAGAAAATACATGTATTAAAAAGAAACACAACTGCTTGGGAAATAGAAAGGGCAAGGGGGTGGTGTGGGGAATGGTTCAATCACAGATTATGGTATGGCTTGCTCTCATACTCAGCCTTCCTGTCTGGAGTGCTGTGCAGTGAGTGCTGCACTTCAGGATGTCTATAATTCAGAATGAGGGTTGAGTGCAGTGGGTAAGGGTCATAGTTTCTAGGGCTGGGTGGTGAAGCTACAGGTGTTGGAGGCAGCTGGTGTGGGCGATAAGAACCTGGATGTTGGGTGAAGTGGGCTGGAGGTGACATGGGGGAACAAGGCAAAGAGTTTTGGGACAATGGCTGCAGGGGTGGGTGGACGCGGTAGTGCTCCACCTGCATGGCTACGAGAGCCTGTATAGAGTCTGCTTGGCACTCCATGATGCTAATCAGCTGTTCCGTGCTTTGCTGCCGGAGCTGTGTGCTTTGTCGCCGGTGCAATGCGTTTTTTGGCGGCTCCTGCTTTCGCTCTCCCTCCACTCCTGAGCTTTTTGATTCTCTTTAAGAGATTGACTCATAACTTCTTGCAGCATGTCTTCTTTGGTTCTTCTGGGCCTCTTCCTGAGTCTTTGCAGTCTCTCAGCCGGTGATAAGATGGATGGCTGAGATCTCAAGCTTGCATCTGTGAAGGCAAAATGCAACACTTAATAGAGGAAGCATTGTTTTATGCCAGACAGAGCAATGATTCTCCCACACTTAAGGAGGGCAAGCACAGTCTACACAATAGCATGATTTGCCCGTCCCAAACAGAGCGCACAGAACCCACGGGAGCCTCAAAATGGTGAGTAAGCACAGGGTCAAGGGGGACTGATTGTTTCACAGATGGACTGTCCTGTGGGTTTCTGTGCCTTGGGGAGAGCCAACAGCTGCAGGGGGCACCTACACTGAACACTGTCCCCCCATTTTCCACAGGAGTTCGTCCTGGAAGATATCTCGCTACTGAGGGTGACCGGGGAAGCAAGGGAGGGTCTTCTACTGCAATGCGGCTTCCGCCCTGGCCCATATGCAGCTTGCCTGTGTGCAGCAATGGTCCCCCCGCCCTTCACGGCACAGTGGCTCGGACACGTTAGCCGGACTGGGACAAGGACCATGGCGGCTCTCCCAATAAACCTGCGCAAGCGCATTGCCCACACTCTGGATGAGACTTTCAAAGAGATTACAGTGGCCAATTACAGCAATGTGATAGACCACATCAACGCGCTATTCCGCATCTAGGCATGCATGCAGCCTAAACCCTCCTCGCCCAAAGAGCCCGCACCGAAAAAACTCCTTCCCGAAAAAAAAAGCTGCTTACTGCGAACTTGCTCTTCTCTTTCTCCTCCACCATGTACCAGCCGCTGCGACTGGCTCCCTTCCTCCTGGCTCGAGAAGAGCTCCTGGCTGCATGCCTCCAGGGATTCAGGGGTGTCTCCCCCAGCACCCTCACTCCTGGTTTCTTCCACCCCTCCTCCTCCTCCTCCTCCCGCTCTCCCGTGTCCACGGTGGTGCTCGGAATGGAGGTGGAGTCACCCCCAAGTATCGCGTCCAGCTCTTTGTAGAATCGGCAGGTTACGGTGGGAGCACCTGAGCGGCCGTTTGCCTCGCAGGCTTTGCAGTAGGCACTCCGCAGCTCCTTCACTTTTATCCTGCACTGCATTGCGTCCCGGTCATGGCCCCTTTCCGTCATGGCCCTTGATATCTGCCCGAAATTATCAAAATTCCTATGGCTGGAGCGCAGCTGGGACTGGACAGCTTCCTCCCCCCAAACACTGATGAGGTCCAGCAACTCGCCATTGCGCCATACTGGGGCTCGCTTGGCTACCTGGAAAGATGCGCTGAGAGCACTCCACGCCTGGCTGAGCAAACAGGAAGGGGATATTTAAAATTCCAAGGTAATTTAAAGGGTGGGTCTGGCGGTTGGTCACCTGAGGCCAGGGCAGTAGAGTTCAAACTGATGACCAGAGTGGCTAGAACAAGCATTCTGGGATACTTCCAAATACTTCTGGAGGCCAATCAGAGTGCATTGGGTGGCCCGACTGGCACCGCAGCGCACCAGCCGTGGCGCAACAAACTTTATTCTTCTCAGGGAGATGGAGTACCAGCAGCGCTGTAGCTGCGGAGACACAGCGCTGTACGTGCCTTACAAGTGTAGACGGTGAGTGAGGTACAGCGCTCTGGGCAGCTTTATTGCACTGTAACTCGTAAGTGTAGCCAAGGCCTTAGAAAGAGTCCACACTGCTTGGCTAGAACACCTGTCTCTGTACCCGCTTTTAATTTCAGAGGAAGCTGATATTCAAGTCCCTGGCTTAACAAGACTCTTTCAGCTAAGGGTGACTCCTTCGTTTGGGACAGGTCCCTTTATTCATACAATAAAGACAATAACATTGGTAACAGCATTTCACTACCCCTGCATTCAGCACTAAAGTGATTTGTAACCCAACACCAGCCAAACTTCAGCACTTTGAGCAACACAGTTCTGTCTGCTGGATATCTAGGTGTGTTCATGTAAATACAGTTTGCTCCTTGTCTCTCCCCCTCCCAGCTAGCTGTCAGGGAAGAATTAATTGAGTTAATTCAGACCCTGCTTACATAAGCAGGGTTGAACCAGAGAGAATCTTTGGCATGTTGTAGCCGACTCAGGACCCCAGAGATTTCCCCCCAGCTCTCTCCCTTTCGGTTTTCACTGCTTGTCCGGGCCAGGACATCTCCTGAATGGTGTCTCTGCCCCAGTGCAGTGTCCCTGTGGCCTGGCTCCAGGGCACAGGCAGCCCCGTCCCACACAGACTTAAGCAAGCAGCACTCATGGAATGCGCATGGAACCGTGTGTTCCTCACCCTCTGTGTCGCTTCACCATATCGCACGTGGCCACTAGGGGGCCTCCTGGGCACGGGTGGTTCACTCCAATGGAGTGGGACTGATTTACCTCATGGGGGCTCTGGCCCTGGCTATGCAATACCTCTGTTTCTCCCCATGCCAAAGGGGTGCAAAATCGAACACAGACACAGCTCCGGCCTGCTGAGACCCCAGTCTCCAGCGCAGCCCCTCCCCACATCACATGGATGATGTCATGAGGTGGGGAGGTGGGAGCCTAGCCAGCAGGGACCTCACTTTGCCCCCTGCTGCCCCACAGCTCCAGGAAGGAGCCCTCCGCTCCCTGGGCAAAGCCCCAGCAGCGAGCTTTCAGACTTGGGGCCCCGATCCTGCGCTTGGGGAATTGGCGCAGGTCAGTGGGAGTCACTGGGGCGAGCAACATTGACCCAGCCCGGGATGTCTCCATGGGAAGCAATGGTGCGTGAACAGGGCTTGCTGGGAATGAGACCCCATCCCCAAGACTGCAGAGAGAGAGAGAGAGCGGGGGCCTTGCTTAGGAGTTCAGGGGGCCCCTATGGGGGGCACTATTCCCTATGGGATCCTATAATGGGGGCACCATTCCCTCTGGCATCCATTCCCTAGAATCATAGAATCTCAGGGTTGGAAGGGACCTCAGGAGGTCATCTAGTCCAACCCCCTGCTCAAAGCAGAACCAACCCCAACTAAATCATCCCAGCCAGGGCTTTGTCAAGCCTGACCTTAAAAACCTCTAAGGAAGGAGATTCCACCACCTCCCTAGGTAACCCATTCCAGTGCTTCACCACCCTACTAGTGAAAACGTTTTTCCTAATATCCAACCTAAACCTCCCCCTCTGCAACTTGAGACCATTACTCCTTCTTCTGTCATCTTCTACCACTGAGAACAGTCTAGATCCATCCTCTTTGGAACCCCCTTTCAGGTAGTTGAAAGCAGCTATCAAATCCCCCCTCATTCTTCTCTTCTGCAGGCTAAACAATCCCAGTTCCCTCAGCCTCTCCTCATAAGTCATGTGCTCCAGCCCCCTAATCGTTTTTGTTGCCCTCCGCTGGACTCTTTCCAATTTATCCACATCCTTCTTGTAGTGTGGGCCCCAAAACTGGACACAATACTCCAAATGAGGTCTCACCAGTGCCGAATAGAGGGGAATAATCACGTCCCTCGATCTGCTGGAAATGCCCCTACTTATACAACCCAAAATGCCATTAGCCTTCTTGGCAACAAGGGCACACTGTTGACTCATATTCAGCTTTTCGTCCACTGTAACCCCTAGGTCCTTTGTTGCAGAACTGCTGCCCAGCCATTCGGTCCCTAGTCTGTAGCAGTGCATGGGATTCTTCCGTCCTAAGTGCAGGACTCTGCACTTCTCCTTGTTGAACTTCATCATATTTCTTTTGGCCCAATCCTCTAATTTGTCTAGGTCCCTCTGTATCCTATCCCTACCCTCCAGCGTATCAACCACTCCTCCCAGTTTAATGTCATCTGCAAACTTGCTAAGGGTGCAGTCCACACCATCCTCCAGATCGTTGATGAAGATATTGAACAAAATCGGCCCCAGCACCAACCCTTGGGGCACTCCACTTGATACCGGCTGCCAACTAGACATGGAGACATTGATCGCTACCTGTTGAGCGCGACCATCCAGCCAGTTTCTATCCACCTTACCGTCCATTCATCCAGCCCATACTTCTTTAACTTGCTAGCAAGAACACTGTGGGAGACTGTATCCAAAGCTTTGCTAAAGTCAAGAAATAGCACATCCACCGCTTTCCCCTCACCCACAGAGCCAGTTATCTTATCATAGAAGGCAATTAGGTTAGTCAGGCATGACTTCCCCTTGGTAAATCCATGCTGACTGTTCCTGATCACTTTCCTCTCCTTTAAGTGGTTCAGAATTGATTCCTTGAAGACCTGTTCCATGATTTTTCCAGGGACTGAGGTGAGACTGACTGGCCTGTAGTTCCCCGGATCTTCCTTCTTCCCTTTTTTAAAGATGGGCACTACATTAGCTTTTTTCCAGTCATCCGGGACCTCCCCCGATTGCCATGATTTGTCAAAGATAATGGCCAATGGCTCTGCAATCACATCGGCCAACTCCTTTAGCACCCTCGGATGCAGTGCATCCGGCCCCATGGACTTGTGCTCGTCCAGCTTTTCTAAATAGTCCCGGACTACTTCTTTCTCCACAGAGGCCTGGTCACCTCCTCCCCATACCGTGCTGCAGAGTGTAGCCGCCTGGGAGCTGACCTTGTCTGTGAAGACAGAGGCAAAAAAAGCATTGAGTACACTAGCTTTCTCCACATCCTCTGTCACTAGGCTCCCTTCCTCATTCAGCAAGGGGCCCACACTTTCCTTGACTTTCTTCTTGTTGCTCACACACCTGAAGAAACCCTTATTGTTACTCCTAACATCTCCGGCTAGCTGCAACTCCAAGTGTGATTTGGCCTTCTTAATTTCACTCCTGCATGCCTGAACAATATTTTTATACTCCTCCCTGGTCATTTGTCCAATCTTCCACTTCTTGTAAGCTGCTTTTTTGTGTTTAAGACGAGCAAGGATTTCACTGTTAAGCCAAGCTTGTCGCCTGCCATATTTACTTTTCTTTCTACACATCGGGATGGTTTGTTCCTGCAACCTCAATAAGGATTCTTTAAAATACAGCCAGCTTTCCTCGACTCCTTTCCCCCTCATGTTATTCTCCCAGGGGACCTTGCCCATCAGTTCCCTGAGGGAGTCAAAGTCCGCTTTTCTGAAGTCCAGGGTCTCTGTTCTACTGCTCTCCTTTCTTCCTTGTGTCAGGATCCTGAACTCGACCATCTCATGGTCACTGCCTCCCAGGTTCCCATCCACTATTGCTTCCTCTACTATTTCCTCCCTGTTTGTGAGCAGCAGGTCAAGAAGAGCTTTTCCCCTAGTTGGTTCAGGGATTCCCAAACTTTAGGACAGGGGTTCCCAAACTTTCCCACCTAGCTAACGAAACTGGAAACCATCCACGTGTGTTCAAAAGCCGGGTGGAAAAGTGCAGTTCCTGCTCTCACCACACGGGTGCAGCACAGCTCCAGGACTCTCGCATCCTTCTGACAGTACCCGCAAACTATTCCCAATGAAACCTGGGGGTGCTGCAGCACCTAGTGCCGCATCCCTAGTTCCCAAGCCTGGGACACCCTGGCTGGGGGCCCCTATCATGTGCCAGATTCCAGCTGCTAGTCCTGGCTGGTCTGGGGCGGGCCGGGACTCCCTCTTCCCCTGTGC
Source organism: Chelydra serpentina (assembly GCA_037349315.1). NCBI lineage: Eukaryota > Metazoa > Chordata > Testudines > Chelydridae > Chelydra > Chelydra serpentina. The sequence goes on along the minus strand of JBAIAC010000046.1, from coordinate 2,954,568 downwards.
AGCCACTCCTGGAGCCGGGTCAGACCCACCCCTGCCCTCCCCTGGCTGCAGGATGCTTCACGGCCTCCTCCCCAGCCAGGCTGCCATTTCCCCTAAGGCCGGCCCTGGTGCCGGGCAGCAGCAGATGCTCAGGCTGGGCCTGGCCATTTCCTTGTTGGTCCTGATCCCACACCGCTGAGCCCTGGGCCCTGGGGAACCTGATACTCCAGGGGGCCTGGCAGCTATGGATCAAGGGGTGCAGCGGGTCAGAGAAGGAATGTCCGTGAACCATCCAGCCACCCTGGGAGTCGCCGCTCGGGGTCGGCCCCTTCTCTTCACCCATGACCCAGCAGCTCCGCTTGTCCCTCTGCTTCCCACCGGAGGTGCTGGGCTCCTCTGGTCCTGAATGGGGGCCATTGCCAGTCACAACTATGTCAATGTATACAGTTTTGGGGGAAATGCCCCCCATGTACCTCCCAACTCTGCCTGTGGGGGACCAGCTGGGATTGTGTCGCAGTTCACCTTTGGGCCCCTGCACTATGGGATACTATAATGGGGGAACAATTCCCTACATATCCTATAGGGGGTACCATTCTCTGTGGGATCCTGTAATGGGGGCACCATTTCCTAGGGATCCTATGGGGAGATCTCACTTAGAGCCCGTACCCATCTCCCCCATGGAACAGGCGGCCAGAACCAGAGCTGGTGCCAGTCAGCTGGAGACCCGGGTGCTGCCCTGAGTGACCCCAGCTGAACTGAGCCATGGTACAACCCCACGCCTCCTCCAGCCGGCCCTGTCCCCCAAGGGGTGAGCTGTGGGCACGATGCCCCCAGCTCTGCCCACGGTTCACAGGGGCAGAGTGGAGGGGACACAGTGGAGCAAACCATTCATTTCCCAAGTCCTGCAGGGAAAGCCAAGGCACATGGCTGGAGCAGCCATGGACCAGACGCACCCTAGGAGTCACGGAGCCCAAGGAGCAGCCAGCCCTTGCTCCGGGGATGAGCCAACTGGAAACCACCATCAACAACGTTCTTCAGCCTCCCCCCCCCCCGTGCCGCCCCCAGGGGGAATCAGCTCCTCTGCCTCCACCACACCTACGGCTGCAATGTCCGGCTTCACCCCCACCACACCTTGGCTCCCACGCTGCGCTGAGCGCACCCCTCCCCCACCACCGACAGCGCCTCCCCCACAGCTGCTGTCCCAGTGCCCAGGCTGGATCCCTCTGCTGGCGCCCCTGCTGACAACCTCAGCGCTTGTGGGCTAGGTGCTGGAACTAGGTGGGTTGGGGGGGGGGCTGCTGCACACCCTGGTTTGAAGTGGTTTCCATCATATACAGGGTTTACAGTTTGCTTCAATGGCTCTCAGCAACCCCACTATGCAAATTGTTCCAGTGCCCTGCAGATATTCGTGCAAATGGAGAGAGGGAGAGAAGGCGAATGATCCTTAAGCCCAGCGCTTCCAGGAGAGGATTAACTGGCGCCCCGGGAAAGCTTGGCCAACGGCTTTGGAGCTGGAGCCATTTCCTTGCAGCGAGCAGGGCTGTTTCCCTGGCGTTACCACGGTGCAGAATGACGCTGTGCCCTGCAGGGGGAGGGAGCAGGAGGTGTGGACTGTGGCGTCGGCAAACCAGCTCAGGATAAAGTTAACAGGCTGATTCCCCTGTGTGTGTGATCCTTAAAGGGCAATGTTGCCCGGCGTCGGGGGCAGGGGCCCGCAACGTCACCCGGCGTCCGAGGCAAAGGTAAGTGCTCCGGTAACGGGTGCGGGGCTGGTGGGGAGCTGCCGGTGGGTGCTGTCTAATTGCCGTTCGATCAAAAGGCCTGTATTTAGCATTTAGTGAAGTCCACTAGAATGAGGATTTTATTGTCTTCCAGTGGTTCTCAGCCTAGGACCCGCAGGCTGCTTGTGGCCCAATCAGAACACAGCTGTGGCCCATGTGACATCCTCAGGCACAGGCACTGACTTTCTAATGTGCCAGGGGGTGCTTGACCCCCCCAGCTCTGCCCCAGGCCCTGCCCCCACTCCGCCCCTTCGCCCAAGCCCCCACCCCTCCTCTTCCCGCCCGCACTCCATCCACTCCATGCCTTCCTCCAAACCCGCACCCCACCTCTTTCCGACCCGTTCTGCCCCCTCCCTCGAGTGTGCCCCGTCCTCGTTCCGCCCTCTCCCCCCAGCACCTCCTGCACGCCATGGAACAGCTAATCCGCAGTCAGGGGCGGTGAGTTATATGGGCCTGTGGTGCCCAAGCTCCAGCAAATTCAGGGCCTAGGGGCCCGGCTCCACCAATGTTTGGAGCTGGGTCTCTCCCCCAGCCCTGCCTGTCGCCTCCCTCCCCCGAGCGTCCCTGCCTGCTCTGGACAGCAGATGGCTGCTCCCTGCAGCTCCACCCTGTGCTCCCTCACCTGCCGCTGCCGGCTACAAGGGATCAGGGACAGGATGAGGCAGCTGCTGTACCTGTGGTGGGAGGAGGCGCATGACAGACCTCCCGCCCAGCAGGAGACTCTGAGTTGACTCTGGTGGGTAGGAGGGTGTTACAGAGCTTATCCCTTCACTCTCCCACTTCCCTGGTCCTTCTCGCGCGAACAGAGAGCAACAATGCCCGAAGTCGGAAGGTGCAAACAATTCGATGTTTATTGGGGTGAACTTCCAGCAAGCTTAAATCCAAGTTCCCTTTTCCTTATTTTCGAATCCCAACTTACTTCCTGTTTGCCCCTAATTTATATAGTAATATTCTCAGCTATACCTTAACCAGTCATTTTACTGAAATTTACCTAACAAAACAATACAGAAGTGAGGATTTCACAACGACATATATAAAGACATATGGGTTTCCCAGCTGTGTCTATTGATAAGTGAGTTCTTGCCAAACAGAAAACTATCAAACTAAATTTCCTTTTACATCATCTAGGCTCTTCTTTTTCTCTGGAGGTGATAGATCGGATCACCTTTTTAACAGCCCCAGATTCATAGAATCATAGAATATCAGGGTTGGAAGGGACCTTAGGAGGTCATCTAGTCCAACCCCCTGCTCAAAGCAGGACCAATCCCCAATTTTTGCCCCAGATCCCTAAATGGCCCCCTCAAGGATTGAACTCACAACCCTGGGTTTAGCAGCCCAATGCTCAAACCACTGAGCTATCCCTCCCCCTCTAAGATTGCCTTATTTCAATGTGACTGGCTTGGAATGTGAGGCTGTGACCGTTCGCTTTCCAGCTTATGGCTACCTCTGCTGCTTAGCCAGAGGCCTTAGCCTAAGAACAGTGCCTCAGACTGTGACCACAGGTGCCAACTTCCGGTGGCGCCAGTGGGGGCTGATGCCAGGCCCCACCCCCGACGCCAGGCGACGTGGCAGGGCCCCGCCCCCGACGCAACGTCACCCAGCGTCAGGGGCGGGGCCCCGCAACGTCTCCCCGTGGTGAGGTGAGCTGGGCGCGGGCCCCGGGGCTGGCGGGGAGCTGCCGGTGGGTGCTGAGCACCCACCCATTTTTCCCCATGGGTGCTCCAGCCCCGGAGCACCCACAGAGTCGGCGCCTATGACTGTGACAGTGAGAAAAGGCCCTTGCACAGATTCTTTCTTTTATATCTCTATAACTAGCTAAATTATAAACATATACCTAAATTCTTAAAGTATAGGCCTTTACAGACAGGCCTGAATATCTATATCCTAACAGGGGGTGATGGGGGTTATCTGGGCTGGACCTCCTGAGCAGCAGCCTGGGGGGCTTGGGTGAGTGTCATGCCAGGGGGGCTGGGGAGGGCCTGGAGGGCCCCCTCCTACAGAGCTTGCTGCTACCAGTGGTGAGAGGGCTGCAGGGGGAGTCCTTCTCTCTGGCCCCTCATCCCAGCTCTGGGACAGCCTGCCTGCTGCACCCCAAAGTCCTCATCCCCGGCCCAGCCCCATGCCCTGCACCCCCACCCTCTGTCCCAGCCCAGAGCCTGCATCCAGCACTAAACTCCGTCCCAGAGCCCACACACCTCCCACACCCAAACTCCCTCACAGAGCCTTAGGCAGGTGTGTGTGTGCAGGGGGGGACTTGAATCCGTTCTGGGCACCACAAAAAATTATACAAACCAGCCACCCCTGTCCACAGTGGGCGGGAGGCAATGGCGGATTTAGAGTTAGTGGGGCCCTGTGCTCAGCTTCATTTTTGCTCCCCCCCCCCCCCCCCGCCGGGACCCATCCAAGAAAAAGAACATTCTCGCTTATCTCCCCCATCCCTGTTTTTCATTCTTTTTTTCTTCATCCTCCTCCTATATTATAAGTAATAGGAAGTAAATGAAAATAAAGTGAGGTACCTTGATTGATTTTCAAGTGATCTGTGGAAAAAAAAAGTTAGACTACAAAAACACTGAGGGTCTGAGCAGACCACTTAATGATCTTTCCAAAAATTGTTTTTACTGTTAGCTAACTATTGTAAAGTGCTTTGGATAAGAGCGCTTTATAAAAAATGTAAAAATACATTGGGGTGCGGGGTCTGGCCAGGAGTTAAGATGTGGGAGGAGGCTCACGGTTGTGGTGTGGGGTCTGGGAGGGAGTTAGGATGCAGGAGCAGGCTGGGAGTTGGGGTGCAGGGTCTGGCCAGGAGTTAAGGTGTGGGAGGGGGCTCAGGGCTGGGGCAGAGGGTTGGGGTGCGGAGCGCTTACCTGGGCAGCTTCTGTTTGGTGAGAGTGGTACAGGTGGGGATCAGGGGTGCAGGAGTCAGGACAGGGGGTGTGGGTGGGGCTTGGTGCAGGAGTCAGGGAGCTGGGGTTGTGAGGGGGGAGCAGGAGGGAGGGCAGGAGGCTTGGGGGGTGGGGGGGTGGACCGAGTGTGTGTGTAGGGGGCAGTGTGTGTGTAGGGGGCAGGGGGAGGCTTTTTTTTCCAGGGGCCCCCAGCAGCAGTGAACACCAGGGACTGCACCTGTGCTGCCTGGCATCCAAAGGAGCAGGACAGGTGCGGACAGACGCCCCACAAGGGGAGCACGCAAGCCTCCCCTACAGCGTGCCCCCAAACAACTCCTCACCTGCCTGCCTACCCTGGCTGCCTGCTGTGGCACGCGGGGCTGCCAGTGCCAGCCTGCAGCAGAAGCCCGGCTGGGAGAGCGCACTGCACGCCGTGCCTCAAGCACAGCTCTTAAACGGCTCCCTCCCTGGTCTCCCCCACAGCTTCTGCCCCCACGGCAGTCCCCCCCCCCCCCCGCAGGGGGTGCTGGATGGTGCTGGAATCTCCGGCCCTGGGGCCCCATGTTGGGGGGCCCCATGCCAGGGCACTGTGTGTTTCATTGTAAATCCACCTCTGGCGGGAGGCGCTGGGTGGGAGGGAGGGGGAAGTGCTGATCAGCAGGGCCACTGGCGGGCAGGAGGCGCTGCGGGGCGAAGGTGGATGCTATTTTTTTACCATGGGTGCTCCAGCCCCAGAGCACTCACGGAGTCAGTGCCTTTGTCCTCAAGGTCACACAGGTAGTATATATATTGTGTGGATGCGGCTCACGTAACGCAGAGAGAGCTGATTAGCAGCCCACACTGGTAAATAGGTTGAGAACCACTATGTGAAACTTGAAAAACCGGGGGGAGGGATAGCTCAGTGGTTTGAGCATTGGCCTGCTAAACCCAGGGTTGTGAGTTCAATCCTTGAGGGGGCCATTTAGGGATATGTGGCAAAAATTGGGGATTGGTCCTGCTTTGAGCAGGGGGTTGGACTAGATGACCTCCTAAGGTCCCTTCCAACCCTGATATTCTATGATTCTATGATCTGCACACCAGCTTTGTAGTTAGAATGGCTGTGTTCAGGAACATGCACAAGGGGGAGGAGCTTGGGTGCTCTCCTGCCAAATCTCCGTGTGTCCCTGCAGCCCGGGGAGGGAGGAAGCAGCTGGCTGACGGCTGAGCTCCGCCTCTCCTGACCCATACAGCTGCAGCCTGCTGCTGGAGTCCCAGGTATTGCCTTGCCTCTGTCACCACCCTGACTCACCTCAGTGGATGGTCTGCAAAGCAGGGCAGGAGTGCTGGAACTCCAGCCTCAGGGAAGGAGAAGCAGCAGCTGTAAGGGTAGGGGAGAGGCTGCTCTGCTGCCTTCTCCCTCCCTGGGCTGCAGGGACACGGAGAGTGCCGCTCCCAGGGGGAGCTGTTGCCTCCTGCTGCTGGGCGTCCCTGCCAGAAGCGTCCTGAGAAATGGCAGGTGCAGGATCAGGCGAACGTTTCTTTTGTGTGTGTTTAACATGCCCCTCCAAAAATGTTCAAGTTTAAATTCCTGTGCAGGCTCCTGGCTGCATTCATTGTATTGCCCATGGAACGGAGGATCACTGTATCCAATAGTAGGACTCAAATTGTCTATATTGTGGCCTTCTTCATCAAAGCAAGTTCCCACAGGGTGGTGATGATGGTCAGCTTGCTGGCCTGTTTCAGCTATAAAAGAAAAGCTCTGGGCAGGGTCCTGCCTTCTCTGCTGACCTCTGAACAGGGAGCGTTTGAGCCATTGGACTGAGATCCCCAAATAATCATTTTGGGCTGCCCTGAAAGACGCATGGAGGGACTCAAAGAGACGTTCTGGGAATTAGCAGAAGTTACGTCTCTGCTGACAACTGGACTCATCTATTCTGATCCCACTGTCGTGTATTTTATCGGTTTTTAACCTTTGAATAACTCTCATTTCTTTTTCTTAATTCATAAATCTTTAGTTAGTTTACTAAGGGTTGTCTGCCTGCGTTGTTCTTGGTGAGACCTACAGTCTATGAATCTATGGCCTGGTCTACACTAGGACTTTATGTCGAATTTAGCAGCGTTAGCTCGATTTAACCCTTCACCTGTCCACATTATGAAGCAGTTTATTTTGACATAAATGGCTCTTTAATTCGATTTCTGTACTCCTCCCCGACGAGGGGAGTAGTGCCAAATTCGACATGGCCATGTCGAATTAGAGGTACTGTGGACGGAATTCGATGCTAATAGCTCCGGGAGCTATCCCACAGTGCACCACTCAGTGGACGCTCAGGACAGCAATCTGTACTTGGATGCTCTGACCTGCCACTCAGGGAAAGCCCCGGGAAAATTTGAATTCCTTTTCCTGTCTGGCCAGTTTGAATCCCATTTCCTGTTTGGACATCGTGGCGAGCTCAGCAGCACTGGCAACGACGCAGAGCTCTACAGCAGAGGTTACCATGAAATCCCAGAGTAGAAAGAGGGCTCCAGCATGGACTGATCGTGAAGTTTTGGATCTGATCGCTGTGTGGGGAGATGAATCCGTCCTATCTGAGCTCCGATCCAAAAGACGGAATGCCAAAATTTACGAGAAAATATCCCAGGCAATGACGGAGAGAGTATACAGCCGGGATGCAACGCAGTGCCGCGTTAAAATCAAGGAGCTGCGACAGGCGTACCAGAAGACCAAGGAGTCCAACGGACGCTCCGGCTCGCAGCCACATACTTGCCGTTTTTACGAGGCACTGCATGCTATGCTCGGTGGTGCTGCAACAACTACCCCACCAGTGTCCGTGGACTCCGACGACGGGGTCTTATCTACGGCCACGTCGTCGGATGTTTTTGCGGACGGCCATGATGAGGAAGGAGAGGAGGAGGACGAGGCAGTCGACAGCGCTTTCACTGCTGATTTCCCCGACAGCCAGGAACTATTCCTCACCCTGACTGAGCTACCCTACGAACCCTCCCAAGGCAGCATCCCCGAGCAGGAATCAGGCGAAGGATCAGCAGGTCAGTGTTTTAGACATTTATTTGGAATACAATAGGAATGGTGTGTAAGAACTGTGTTAGTATTGCTTAATTGGCCTTATGCGCTTCAGCTTTGAGTCGCTTTCCAGTGCAACTACTCGAAAAGTCGGTCAATATGTATGGGGATAGAGGAGTAATCCCCATCGGAGATCTCCGCGAAGCTCTCCTGGAGGTACAGTGACAGCTTTTGTATCAGGTTCGCGGGGAGAGCGGCCTTATTGTCTCCTCCATGGTAGGATACTTTCCTGCGCCATGCAAGCTGCAGGTACTCTGGTATCATTGCCTTGCATAGCATGGCTGCATACGGCCCCGGGGTTTGCTGGCATTGACGCATCATGCAGTCTTTCTGTGTCTCCGTAATCCTCATCAGAGTGATATCAGTCATGGTGCCCTGGTTTGAATGAGTGGTTTCATTAGTATAGGGAATGCTTCATTTTCTCTTTAAAGAAAGACACCCGGCGGTTTCCATTAACGCGGGGTGGGAGGGAGTTGGGAGCCAAACCATTCGAACTTAGCGGTGCGCAGGCAGGGAGAGTTCCCGGGACCGGCCACGCGAAGCAGGGGAAAGGGTACGCGAGCCGTTCATACAGAGTGGTTCGCGGGCACTTTTGGTTCCCGGGAGCGGCCACGCAGAGGGGGGGGAAGGGTAGGCGAGCCGTTCATACAGAGCGGTTCGCGGGCACTTTTGGTTCCCGGGAGCAGCCACGCGGAGGGGGGGGAAGGGTAGGCGAGCCGTTCATACAGAGCGGTTCACTGGCACTTTCGGTTTCCGGGAGTGGCCACGCAGAGGTGGGGGAAGGGTAGGCGAGCTGTTCACACAGAGCGGTTCACTGGCACTTTCTGTTCCCAGGACCGGCCACGAGGAGGGGGGGGGAAGGGTGTTCGAGCCATTCAAACAGAGCAGTTCGCGGGCACTTTCAGTTCCCGGGAGCGGCCACGCGGAGGGGGGCAAAGAGTAGGCGAGCCGTTCAAACAGAGCGGTTCGCGTGCACTTTCAGTTCCCGGGAGCAGCCACATGGAGGGGGGGGAAGGGTAGGCGAGCCGTTCAAACACAGCGGTTCGCGGGCCCTTTCAGTACCTGGGAGCGGCCACGCGGAGGGGGGGTAAAGGATTGGCGAGCCGCTGTAGATGAGCGGTTTGGCCAGCAGCAGTTCCTGGCCACAGCCGGGAACAGTGATTGAAACATGGGAGTAGAGCACTGCTGTGAAGTAAGCTCTCAGCAGTCCAAACTCATCACCTTACCATGGTCTCCAGAGAGCTGATTTCCAGCGTTCTGCAAGGCTTCTGGGATCTGTACACCGGGACCACAGACACTCAGGATAAAGACATAATATTTGACCTTGTAGTAAGTGCACATGTAATAGGTACTGTGCTTGGTCCTATTCACAGGGAAAGAGTATGGGCATTGTTCTGGAAAAAGTATCTTTCTGAGGAATTCACTCCCTTTCTCTCATCCCACAGCTGCGAGTGTCTCCCGCCCTACCCGTGGTTCACCCTCCCAGAGGCTAGCGCTGATCAGGCGGCGCAAAAAGAGAACCCGGGATGACATGTTCTCCGAATTGATGGTCTGTTCCCGAAGGGAGGCGGCACAGCGGAGAGAGGACGTCTCAAGGTCCGAGCGAGCAGCCAGGGAACGGGAGCAGAGGGCTGAAGCTCGCGAGGACAGGTGGCGGCAGGAAGACCAGCAGGCGACTCAAACGCTGCTGGGACTAATGAGGGAGCAAACGGACACGCTCCGGCGCCTGGTAGACGTTCTCCAGGACAGGAGACAGGAGGAAAGAGCCCCTCTATATGTTATTTCCAACCGCCCTCCCCCGCCACCAAGTCCAATCGTCTACTCACCCAAAGTCACTAGGACGAGGGGAGGCAGGGGCCATGTAAATAATCACTCCACCCCTGCAGACTGCTCCAGTAGCAGAAGGCTCTCATTTCCAAAAGTTTAGATGGGTCCTTTCCCTACCTCCAACCGCACCCCACAACACTTCCCTGCCCAGGTTTCATCTCAGAACTATGCTCACCTTAATAAAAATGGTTGCTTTGTACAGTGCTGTTTCCCTGACTTCCTTTCACAGGACGGTTTGGTTTTGGGGGAGTGGGTAATGGGGTTTGTAATTAGAGACGACAGGCGCCTGACCCAGGGTACAGACAGGGGGAAAGGATCCACAGAAAGTCACACTCACATTGCATGCACTAGGCACACTTGTCATTCTGGGAGGGGGTTTTCATGTTCTCTACGGGGGGGGGGGAGGGGTTAACTTTCTGGTGGGGGAGGATGGCTGCTGATCTTTTGCAGCCGGCGATAGCCTGCATGACAGATCCATGCAGCAGGGGATCTGTGGCCGCAATCCACGGCCAAAAATTCACACAGGCCCCACCACACACAGTTGCGAATAGGAGGGGTTGATGGCTCCCTTGAAACGAGCAGTCCAGCACTTCGGACTGCTCTGGGAGCAGGAGCATGTCATTCCCCAAGCTTGAAAGCGTACTTTCCAACACTCCACCCGCTCCCCAACCGCGGTATGCATCCCAGGTTAAAACCTTAACCGAGAAACCAGTAATGGAGACGGTTTAAATAAAAAATGTTTCCTTTATTGTACTGTTAAAGCGTTGAATTAAGGGGGGGAAGGGGGTTGCTAACTGGAGAGGATAGCCAACAGAAACTGGGAAAAGAAACAGTGGCAGGTTCAGCTTGTGTTTAAGCAAGCGTAACAGTCACTGGTTACCCCGCTCGCTCTGGAAGCTAGCTTTCAAAGCTTCCCGGATGCGCAGCACGTCCCGCTGTGATCTTCTAATCGCCCTGGTGTCCGGCTGTGCGTAATCAGCTGCCAGGCGATTTGCCTCCACCTCCCACACCGCCATAAACGTCTCCCCCTTGCTCTCACAGAGATTGTGGAGCACACAGCACGCTGCAATCACAATGGGGATATTTGTTTGGCTGAGATCGGAGCGAGTAAGTAAGCTTCTCCAACGACCTTTCAGACGGCCAAAAGCACACTCCACCACCATTCTGCACTTGCTCAGCCGGTAGTTGAAGAGCTCCTTTTCAGTGTCCAGGGCTCCCGTGTATGGCTTCATGAGCCAGGGCATTAGCGGGTAGGCAGGGTCCCCGAGGATCACTGTAGGCATCTCCACATCCCCAACAGTTATTTTGCGGTCCAGGAAATAGACACCCTGTTGCAGCCGTCTAAACAGACCAGAGTTTTTGAAAACACGAACATCATGAACCTTGCCCGGCCATCCCACATTGATGTTTGTAAAACGTCCTTTGTGGTCCACTAGTGCTTGCAGCACCATAGAAAAATAGCCCTTTCGGTTGATGTACTGGCTGCCCTGGTGTTCCGGTCCCAGGATAGGGATGTGTGTCCCATCAATAGCCCCGCCGCAGTTTGGGAATCCCATAGCGGAAAAGCCATCTATGATCACCTGAACGTCTCCAAGGGTCACTACCTTTGAGAGCAGCAGGTCAACGATTGCATGGGCTACCTGCATCACAGCAACCCCCACGGTAGACTTGCCCACTCCAAATTGGTTCGCGACTGACCGGTAGCTGTCAGGAGTTGCAAGCTTCCACAGGGCTATGGCCACTCGCTTCTGGATAGTCAGGGCTGCTCGCATCCGGGTGTCCTGGTGCTTCAGGGCAGGGTACAACAACTCACAAAGTTCCAGGAAAGTGCCCTTACACATCCGAAAGTTTCGCAGCCACTGGGATTCATCCCAGACCTGCAGCACTATGCGGTCCCACCAGTCAGTGCTTGTTTCCCTTGCCCAGAATCGCCGTTCCACAGGATCAACGTGCCCCATTGCCACCATGATTTCTACGGGCCAGGGTCCCGTGCTTAGCGAGAGGTCTGTGCCCCTCTCAGAGTTCATGTCCTCCCGGAGCTTCCGTTGCTTCCTCGCCCGATTTCTCTGCATCTGATTCTGGAAAAAGTGCACGATAAGGCGCGAGGTGCTGACAACGGACAGAACAGCAGCGATAATCGCGGAGGGCTCCATGCTCGCTGTCCTGTGGCGTCCGAGCTGTCAATCACTGGAAAAGGGCGCGAATTAATTGCCCGCCGGCGCTTTCACGTAGGGAGGGCGGGAGTGTGGGTCGAGTGACGACATTTACGTATAACCACCCTTGACACATTTTCGGCCCCACAAGGCACTGGGAGCTACACCCAGAATTCCAGTGGGCAGCGGGAACTGTGGGATAGCTACCCACAGTGCACCGCTTGCAATGTCGACGCTTGCCCCGTTACTGTGGACTCAAAAATTCGAATTAAGGTCCTTGATGTGGATTCGCACGATCGACCTTGCAATATCAGTTTCACAAGTTCGGTTTAACAAAAATCGAACTAGTCTCATAGTGTAGACATACCCTTAGACAGGGGCTAACACCCGAGCATGCCCGTCAGTGGTTCAGAGCCCGAAGGTGGAAACCAGACGTGACATTTTCCCAACACGCCTACCACACTGGAAAAAATTGGGATGCCTGGATATCAGGACCAAATGTTAAGTCTCAGGAAGATCTGTCTCTCCTAATACAGAGTCTATGGCAGCGGTTGTAAATCCAGTTCCTGGGACCCAGCCAGAACCAGCCGAAGGATGGGAACTGGCGGAGCAGTCAGCACCAGAGCTCATGTTTGCAACCCCACCAGAGTCAGGGGAGCCAGCACCAAAGGGCGCCACAGAGCCTGCACCTGCAGCAGCAGCTAAACCGGCACAAGAAGTTCAACTGGAGCCTGAAATAGAACCTAGTGCACCAGCAGAGCTCGGTTCACAGTCGACAGAGACACCCCCATCACCTGCGTCACTTTCAGTGGGACCAAGCCCAAATCCACAACCCAGCGAGGAACTGATGTCTTCAGCACCAGGGGAGTAGTTCCAGGCAGAGCAGGAAGCAGATAAAAGCCTCAAGGGAGCTTGGACAGCAGCACAGAGCGACCCACCACCTCTCAGCTCTTCCAATAGGTCCAGGTTTGTTGTAGAATGAGAACTCTTATACAAAGAGACCCTTTCTGGTGGGCACAAGGAGGACTGGCATCCTCAGAGACAGTTGGTAGTTCCAACTCAGTATGGGGAAAAGCTCTTGAGCTTAGCCCACGCTCACCCAAGCACTATCCCAGGGAAGGTTCTAGTAGTTTTCTTCCCCAATGTGATTTTTGCCCAGACAGATTCTGTCTTATCCATTCCATCACTTTGCATTTCTTTACAGTCTACCTCATCATTGATATACAATGCTACTCCCCCACCTTTACCTTTATTTCTGTCTTTCCTAAACAGCACATACCCTTCAATACCTGTACTCCAGTCATGGCTACTACTCCATGTTTCTGTTATCCCTATAATATCCGGTTTCACTTCCTGCACTGGCAGCTCTAGTTCCTCCATTTTGTTACCTAGGCTCCTCGCATTAGTGTACAAACATCTTAATTTTTTGCTGTTTGGCCTCACTCACATTCTTTACCCGATTAGGCACAGACATTCTTCTGCCAGTATCACCTATTTGACTGATATCTACTCTGCCCTTCCTCCTTATGTCCATTCTCCTACCTACGGCTGTATCCTTTCTTACTTCGTTTTCTTCTCTCAATGTTAAAATGTGGTGTGGAGATTACCTGGACATCGTCCCAACCATCTCCCCCAAATTCCTAGTTTAAAGCTCTCTTGATCAGTTGTTCCAGCCTCCATCCTAGAAGTCTATTTCCCTCCCTACTCAGGTGAAGTCCATCCCGAGAGAACAGTCCTCTGTCCATGAATGCCTCCCAGTGTCCCAAAGCCTTCCTTATAGCACCACGGCCTGAGCTTTCTCTGCAGCTTTTAAAATAGCTTGCTGCCTCAAATAGGCCTCACTGCATATGAAACATTCCCAAAAGAGGAGTGACAGCTCATTCAAGGCTGTATTTTCAGGTTAAACTTTTAAAAAACTGTATTTGATATGATTAAACACTGCATGTTTAGCAAAGTGTTAAACGGAGGGAGGAAAGTCATGAAGGGTGAGGGCTATCTCTGAACTTCATGCAGTCACAAAACCATGGCTTTTGGCTTTTAAAAATTGTATAAAGCTTTATTCCTAATAAACATTTTTTTTGCAGTAGTTAACAGCTTCAAATAACAAGGGAGGGGGATATTTATCTTACTCCTTCATGCAGTTATTCATTCCACTTAAACGTTTATTGTAAATTATATTCGCCCTTTACAAAGCTAAAGTCAGTTTCCAGAAAATGAAATAAGGAAGTTTGCTATAACTTTCATAAGTGTCTTTAACAAAGCTAAATAAAGACATCTACATGCCTGTTCCCTTTAATTAATGTGTTAAAAGTTGATTTGCCCTTGATTTAGATTTAAAAAAACATTAGGGAAGAATAAACTTTGTGGGGGGAGGGTCTGTTTTTATCTATGTCCTTTGCATAATTTTCTTCAAGGAAAGGAAAGGGGGGGGCTGTTGCTACAGAATTTCTCTCCTTTAAACTTTTACTGTCAAACAGTTCAGAAGAACGTGTTAAATACATTTTATTTTTATTGTAAATGGTTCTATTGCTATTTCTTTACACTTGACTTTCCTGTACACAGGGGTTTTCTTACTAGGCATGGCCTTTAGACTAAAATCTTTGTGTTCCAAGAATGATAATTATTTAGGTATGAAAATTAAGCAAACTTTAAAAAAGGGTTTGTTTCTTCAGGGTCTTATATCTTCAAAGTGTGTGTGGTGGGGAAAAACAGATTCCTTATCTCTGGTAAAATGTATTAACTCTTTTACATAAGCTGCTTCTTCTTTGACTTATGGGAGTTTTGTAAGAATTTCTTTACAGAAGTTTACCTTTGGGCATAACTTTAAAAAACAAGCTGGTATATTTTTGCGAGAAATAGAACATCTTTATATTCACTGTTAGCAAAACAAAAAAAAAAGTAAAAGGGTTTGTTTCCCCTTTACAAAGCTTACAGATCAGTCAATTTCCAGTCGATTCAATAAGAAAACTTGATATAACTTTTATTGTCAATGATGGGGGATATACAGTCACTGTTTCTCATGTTTTGTAAAAATCTAACATTTAAAAAGCAACCTGATGTATTTTTTGAGAGAAGTAGAACATCGGTTAGCAAAAGAATTAAGAAAGGGGCTTATCTTCAAACCAGTCAGAAGGGAGGTGTGGGGTGGGGGGATGAGGGAGTGCAGGAGGAGGAGGTTCTTGTTTTAAAATCTTGGTATGATAAGATTGGTTGAGGAAGAATGCATTCTATGATGTAGTTATAGAACAGCTTCTGATTGGACCAGTCAAGAGGCTTGGTTTGCTTCCAAGGCTCACCTATCATTTCACTAGGGGCAGCTGCTAGGGGTAAATTGTTCCTCTCTCTCGCAGCGAGCCATTAAAATCTCTCTGCCCTGCGTTCACTAAACTTTCTCTCGACCTAACAAAGAAATCTTTATTTTCTTTACCTTATTTCTTCCTCTTTCTTTCATAAACCTTTAAAACATCCTCATCTCTAGTCTTTCATTCCAAACAACCCTTTTTATTTTCTATTTTTTTAAAAACTTCCTTTTTTCTATAAAGCACATTTTAAACCCTCTCTTTACCTGGTGCTCACTAAACTTTCTCTCTGCCTAACAAAGAAATCTTTATTTTCTTTATATTTTAAAAATGACTATTCTTTAATTTCTCTCAAAACCCAGCCAAACATGTCAAAGCACACAAGTATCCCCTGACATTCCCCAATACAAAAATAAATGAATAAAAATTTCAAAACGGCCGACGGCGCCAAAAGCGTACATAGAATCATAGAATATCAGGGTTGGAAAGGACCTTAGTAGGTCATCTAGTCCAACCCCCTGCTCAAAGCAGGACCAATCCCCAATTTTTGCCCCAGATCCCCAAATGGCCCTCTCAAGGATTGAACTCACAACCGTGGGTTTAGCAGGCCAATGCTCAAACCACTGAGCTATCCCTCCCCCCCTTACATGACCAGAAACAGGACAGGAAGGCGGGACATAAACTATAAAAAGGGCATGGAAGCCTGTCAAAAATACATGGTGACGAGTGCTATTGAGTGGTTCACTACTCACGGCGCAGGAGTCCAGCCACACACCCGCACTGGGGAATTCCACAGGCAAAACATGCGACAAACACCTGACAGTGTTTCACACCACAACTGACCCAGCATCAGAGTTTAGAAGCACAAACCTGTTTTCAAGGGGTCTTTTCACTGCGTGAATCGCATGAAACCAGAGTATGGCAGCGCCTAGGACCCCAGTTCTCGACCAGGGACCCATCATGCTAGGCGCTGTACAAACCCAGAATTAGAAGAACACTCATCCCTACGTAGATCAGCAGCAACGTTTGAACCCCTTACACTTTAGCTCCCTAACTTAGGCCCTTATTGGCTGAGCTCAAGGAGTAATAACTAGCGCCTTCCTACACCAGCCACGGGAGACGGACTTGACAAATGTTGTCTCACTGGCTTACACAACTATTCAGTTGTCAGCAGCAGCATACTGGTAACCAAGGATCTCGGATTCTGCCCGTGGCTCTGGTTCCAGGGGCTGGGAATGGCGCCATGTGTCTAAGCTGTCAGGGTGGGTGCCAGGCAGAGGGTCTGCACCCCAAGAGTGTGCCTGGGGACCCCAAGACAGGGACAAAGTCAGGGCTGTCTTCATACTCAGGATCCAGTGGCTGGGTCCCCTCACATCAGTCTGGTGAGTGGCCAGGCGGGGGCGCTCATCTGTCACACACTGCCAGGCTTTCCCCTAAGGCAGCGGGGGGCAGTCACCCAGGGCTGTGGGGCAGAGGCAGGGGGAGGAGTCAGGTCTCTGATGATGAAGGCTGGTGCCAGCTTCACTCTTTGTGAGGGTCTGTGGAGGGGCAGCACTGTGGTCTGGGGTCCTCGCTGGCCAGGGCTGGGTGTACAAGGAGGGGCTGGGGTAGTTTTTCACCCCCTTGGAGTGGGGAAATGGAGAGGGATTGAGCAGACAGGGACAGATCCCAGCTGGTGTGATCAGCGTAACCCCCTTGATTTCAGATCTCACTTCGATCCCAGGGCAGTGACACGAGTTTGGCAGGGCCTGGGGAGTTACTGCAACACCCCACGGGAACTAAACCCCGGAGAATCGTTTCCCTGAAGGACTCACACCCAAAATAACCTGCTGACAGAGACTGACGAACCCTCGGGCTCAGGCCCCAAAGACCACATGCGACCCACAGACATGGCCTAGCTAAGGAGAGTCGATGGGCCAAAAGCAAGGCCAGAGTCAATGTCCCCATTCCAGATCCTAGCTGATGTGAACCAGCCCCACTCCCTTGGAGTCAATGGGGCCAGACACCAGGGTCCTGGGAGGTTTGACGGCACTGTATGACCTACACTTCCCTGGGCTTTCCATCATCAAATATAAGGAGAACGATGAGGCCAGAGTGGGCACCGTGTGCCCGTGTGTTCTCTGCTTCACACCAGCTGCGCACACTGAGGACATGAAACTGGAAACAGCAGCTTCATGCTGCGGGTGGGGGCTGTTTAATGTAATATAAATGGAGATATGGCAATCTCCTAGAACTGGAAAGACCTTGAAAGGTCAGCGAGTCCAGTCCCCTGCCTTCACTAGCAGGACCAAGTATTTTCCCCTGACAGATTTTTTTTTGCCCCAGATCCCTAAATGGCCCCTTCAAGGATTGAACTCACAACCCTGAGTTTAGCAGGCCAATGCTCAAACCACTGAGCTATCCCTCCCCCGTTTGGGGAGGGGTGCATGCTGTGCCCAGGGGCTGGGCGGATGGCTGGGTTCCCCTGCCCAGAGGGAGGTGACAGGGGGAAGGGCTGCACACTGAGGGGTGTCTGGACCCCAAAGCTGGGACCGTGGCTGGCCTCCGGTCAGGCTCCAGGAGCTTCCAATATCCCTCGTGTGCGACGCACAGAGACTTAAATCCTCTCATAGTAGCCCTGCTGGATGTCCGGGGAGGGCGCTGGATGGGCCCTGTGACAGATGCCCCACCACCATTCCCCAGGGCGCTGGCTGACTGGGGAGGGGCAGGAAATGGTCCCCCTGCTTCCAGCCACCAGCCCTTCTCCCAGAGTGACGGGGCTGCGGGAGGGGCAGGGATGCGGCCAGCCCAGAGCTCAGGGCTGGCCAGACCGTGACCTAGCTGATGGCCCATGTCTCTGCCCTCACTGTGCTCTGGCCCCTGGCGGTGCAGTGTCAAAGGGCCATTCTCCAGCCAGCCCCATGCCAGTCACAGGCAGCCCTGGAAGAAGGGAGGGGGCTCTGCCCAGGAACTGGCTGGAAAAGATGTGGAGAGCGACTGTGGAGCCCGGCTGAGGGGACGGGGGCGGCCTCCCAGCCCCACTGATCCCAGCCCAGCAGTCCCAGTGTTACCTGCTCCCTAGTGTCCAGAGGGGAGGCTCTAGGGTGACCAGATGTCCCAATTTTACAGGGACACTCCTGATTTTTGAGTCTTTTTTTGTGTAGGCTCCTATTACCCGCTACCCCCGTCCCGATTTTTCACACTTGCTGTCTGGTCACTCTAGGATGCTCCCGGCTAGGACCCACAGCCAGTGCAGGTGCCTTATCTGCACCCTCAGCTCACCTCGCGTGGGGACGTGGCTGCAGAAGAGGCTGTTCATGTCATGGGGACGGCCAGTGGTGCCTCCCGGGGCAGCAATAACGACTCGGCCTGCATGTTTGAGATGATCTTCCACCAAGACACCTCCGCCCTACTCCTACCCCATGGAAACCCTGCTGAGTCTCCCCGCCCCCCACCTCTCCGCTGGGCACAGGTGAATAGGGCCGAGGCATTAGACCCACCCTGGTTCCAACAGTGCACTCAGATAATTCCCAAATCCTGCTCCCACGACCCCTGCCCAGGACATGCCCTCAGCTTTCTCCACCACACGCCGCCCGGGGCGTTGCTGGGCCCCACTCTGCACCCAGGAACTGCAGGGGAAAGGTCCCGTTGGTGCCACCTGGCTAAAGTGCTGACACATTCTTCAGTCTAACCCAGCCCGTCAGCCAAATCCACACAGCCGGCGAGGCGGGTCGGGCCCCTCGCTGTTTGGATTCAGCTGATTCAGCTTCCTCGGAAATCTGAGCCACATAACACCCACTTAACCCCATAACAGCACTAGTCAGGGTGTGCGCTCCTCAGGCCAGAGATTGTCTCTCACTCTGTGTCTGGGCAGCACCCGGAGAAACCCGGTGACTCTGTGTCAGTGGGGCTGGGCTTGGACCTGGGGTCGAGGAGGCCCCATCACTGAGCAGCAAATTCTCACCTAAAACCCTTGTTAAAAACCAAACACCTGAGACAAACCAGAAAAGTCTTTTCTTGGGGAAGGGGAGGATGTTATGTTAGTTGGGGATTGGTCCTGCTTTGAGCCACCGAAACTCTGCCCTCTTGGAGCGATGCCCCAATGAGCCGGTGCCACATTCTCACCTGGCATGGACCAGCAGCTCCCTGCACTCAAACCCTTCACCTGCGCCACAGAGAGACAATCACAGCTACTAAACGTGACAGCTCCTTCTGCCCTTTGCAGCCCCTTCTCCCTTGGTTACATGAGACCATCACTCTACGTTCGCTTTCCCGCCGTCCTCCTCTCCCGCTTCACTGCTGACAATCCTCACGACAAGGAGCCCCTGCATCCATCTGCCTAGTGGCACAGCCGACCCCAGTGGGTCCCCAGCTTCTTTGCCATTTAACTATTATGCGCTGTGGGGGGAATTGCTGCACTGTGGAGTGAAGCTGTGATCTCTTGAGTGGGCTAGTGGGGATGGTGCTAGACTAGGAGGCTGACAACTTCCGTTCTAATCCTGCCGCTGACCTTGGGCAAGGCTGTGCCTCAGTTTCCTCATTGGAAGAAGAAGCTATTTACCCTCCCTATGTAAACGGCTTAGAGCTGCGGAGGAGAGTCTATAGAACAGTCAGAGAGGCCAGGTGGGTGAGGTAACAGCTCTTATTGACCCAGCTCCTGCTGGTGAGAGAGACAAGTGTCGAGCTGCACAGGACCTGAAGACGAGTGACATGTAAACTCCAAAGTGTGTCTCTCTCACCAGCAGAAGCTGGGTCAATAAAATTTATTACTTCCCCCACCTCGGCTCTCTAATCCCCCAGGACCGACATGGCTACGGCATCGCTCTATAGTACAGTGAGCCGGTGTTACTCTCCGCTTCCTCTGTTCTCCGTGCGGGAGGGTTCAAAGGCAGCTGCCTCCCCCACTGAGCTGCCCTCGGGTGCCTGAGCCGCACACCCATTAGCTATTGCCCGTGGCCTGCGCTGCTCTCCCCCAGCCCTGTGCAGGGACCCTGTATCTGCCCCCCGGATGCTCTCTGCAGCTGCGTTTGGGACACGCTCCGCTGTACGCAGCAGATCAGTAAATCAGAGCAGAAGTTAGCCCAGAAGAAGGAAAAGCTTCAGAGCAATTCCCCCATGTGTTCGATTCTCTCCCGGCCCCAACACTCAGGGGAGCAGGCGTTACCTGGGGCTGCCACACACAGGGCCAGGGTGACCGAGCCCCAGCCAGGAGCCTCCTGCTGGACGGCATCTCCCTGGCTTGCACTGGGCATCCCTCGGAGCCTCTCTCCTGATATAGAATCACTGGGGGCCGCTACTCAGGGGCACCTGCTAATCAAGGGATTTCACCACGGCCCGGCTGCACATTGTTTCTGCCCCACCCACCCGGATGTGTGGGGAGAGGTAACATCCTCTCCTGACCCTGAGGTTGGAGCCTGGCCTCTCCCTTTGATAACCTGCCCTGCTGCAGCTGTGCCCCATTGGCTCATTCCATGGGCCAGGACTCAGCTGGTGGAAACCAACCCAGATTCAGCCTCATGCTCAGATTCTTGTGACTTTGTTGGTGCCGAGCTGGGGAATGGGGGGAAATGAAGAGGGATGGGGGTGCTGGAGCAGCGCTCAGGATGCAGGGATCGGTGCAGGGTGTGGTCTCTCTCGCTGGGCCAACCTTCACCCATTTGGGCCATGGTCTGTCAACAGGACCCTTATTCAGGGGAAAGGACCTGAATGGAGCAGAGCCAAAATGGGGGAAGCCGGGCCCTTTCCCTTCTAATGATGGATTTGGGGGAAGAGAGGTGGAGCCAGCTCGATGCCCCCACATCTCCCTCCCTCCCCATCGCCCCACAGTTCCTCTCCATCACTGCTGCACCAGGCCAAGGGAGGGAGCTCCAGGCTCCCCCACCCCCAGATGGAAAGGGGGGGTCAGAGCGTGCAGGGATGTGTGGGGCAGGGGTCAGAGCAGTGCAGTGGGGGTGGAGGGAAGGCTTTAGCCAGGAGACGAGGAGATGGTGCTGGGGCAGCGAAGGGGCTGGGATGCAGCCAGGGCCTGCTGAGCCACACAGCGCAATCGATGGCACGCTCAGAATTGTTCTTCCATCCATTCACCCTGGTGCTTCCCCCTTCCTCCACCCTGACAGAACCATTCACACTGCCACCTTCTCTGGGCAACAAGCGCCATCTCCCACGCCCCGGCCTGCCTCCTCGTGCTGGTGGGTGCTGCATTAATGCCAATGGCTGGAGTAGGCCATGGCTCAGAGCTGGCTCCATGCCTGGGCGCCGGCTGAAATGGAGGCTGCAGGCAGAGAGCTAAAGTGCGAGAAGCTGGGAGCGGGTTACTTTTCTGGCTTGCCACACTGAGAGCACGGGCACACAGGACCCAGAAAGGCCAGCGACCTTCTCCCCCGGCCCCAACACTGCGAGAGCGTTCAGAGAGCAGCCCAGAGCTAGGACCTGGCAGATGTTACCATGAAGGCCCAGCACCTCCTCTGGGCTAGCCAGCACCACCGGGACCCAGATCTGACAGGTGGCTTTACAGTGTGGAGGGCCACACCGGGGCGCTCAGCGGCCAATCCCCAGGTTAGTTCAGCAGTGAAAACAAACCCAGTGATTCATAGGGCTCAAGGCCAGAAAGGTCCATAGAGATCATCCAGTCAGACGTCTCATATCACACAGCCCAGGGGACACCCCCATCGCAATTCCTAGAGTAGAGCTGGTAGCAAAACAGCCAATCTTGATTTTAAAAATTGCCAGTGATGGGGAATCCACCATGACCCTCGGCAGATTGTTCCAATGGTTAATTACACCCCCACCCCCACCCCCACCCCACCGGCCCTCCCCGTTACACAGAAAACACTAAGCTGGGATTTGACCCCAGGATCTCTTGTTTAGTAGGCAGGAGCCGCCACCACCAATGCTGTGCTCCCTCCCCAAAAAAGAGCATTCTTGGAACTACAAGACATCAACCAACTCAACAGAAAAGGGGTCAATGGGCCATATCCCCCACTGGTGTAAATCGGCCCTGCTCCATTGGCATCAAGAGGCCAGATCCCCCGCTGGTGTGAACGGGTGCAGCTCCATGGCATCACCAAAGACTATGAGGTAAATTCCCACTCAGCTACGCCGGTGCTAACCGGGGAGTTCTTCACGCCCATTTAAGAACGGGTCAGATTCATCCCTGTCCTCTGCAACCTGGCCCCTAGCTGGTTTGTACGTGAAGATTATTCACCCCAGACATGCTGAGGCCTTTAACTGCAGCGGGGCTCAATGGGACAGGTTCTGGCCCCTGATTCTGGGCCCTGGTGGGAGTCAACCTGGATAGTGACCTAGTGAGGCACTGAGCTCCCTGTTGGTTAACCTGGCCATCTGCTGCCATCTGCTGGTGAACTGGAGGAAGACACGTCATGAGCACAAGGAGCAGACCCTAGTTTGCATGCCAGCCCCCCACTGGCTGGATCAGATGGGAGAGAAGCTCACAGAGCAGTGGGGAGACGCAACCCTTGGTGGGAAAGGGCTGAGAGGGGACCAGGTCAGATCTACCCTGTACACCCTCAGCTGGGTGCACGACGACACGGAGTTCACGAGAACTGCTGGAGAAAGCGCTCCCGTTCCAGCGCTGGGCGCACGTCCTTATGCACTGGGGCATGTACATGACCTGAACTGATGGGACAAGACTGGGGATGGAGAACGGTGGGGCAGGCGAGCCAGTTAGATAGAAATGGGCCTGGCCTGGCTTGGTGAGTCGTACAGGCTGATTTCATTTCATCCAGCTTCTCTCCTTGAGCCAGTCTCACCTGCTCATTAACCAGTCAGGGATCCGCTGAGTGGTCTGGTGGGTGGTAAAGGCCACGGCTAGGGTCAGGTGCCTGTCACTAAAGCACATGCTGCTTAAGATAATTCAGAGGAGAAGAAATGTGTTTCTGTTCCGGGAAGGCAGCTCTAATCAAACACAAAAGAACCCAATAAAGCCTGAACATCTGGGCAATGCGCAGGGAAGGAATTGTATGAATCTGAACAAATTCTATTTAATGCAAAATTACAAGGATCGTCCAATCGTACAATAAAGAAGTGAAGGGGAAAGTCTTGTGCGTCCCTCCCCACCTTCCCATTGCCCACAAGGCTGCCCATAACTCTCCTTTTACGGCCTTCACCGACGGACATGGGGCTCCATTTAGGGGTGCAGGGGGTGCTCCTGCTCCCTCCCCCGAGGTTCATACAGGAGTTGTGCTCTCTGGCAGAGCTCTTTAGGGAGTCAGTATTTTGTTTACAAACAGAGGCAGAGTGATGAAGATAAGAAAGGGCTGGTAATTCAATGAAGTATCAGGTTAGACGAGCCTGCAAAACAGAAATCCCTCTTCAGGGCCGGGGCGGGGGTCGGGGGGGGGGGAGCGGGTGTTGAAGAGAGAATACAGGGGGCTGAGAAGAAATACAGCCAGGCCCTCTGAGCCAAGTTTCCTTTCAGAAAAGGGGGAGATATGAAGGACGTGGGTGAAAAGAAGAGGCCAAAACCAAGGGAAGGGATAGCAGTGGTACAGAGACATCCCCACTCTACCTGTTGTACTGATGTGGCCCCATCTCCGTAGTATCTGAGCCTACAGTGACCAGACAGCAAATGTGAAAAATCGGGACAGGGAGTGGGAAGTAATAGGAGCCTATATAAGAAAAAGACCCGAAAATCGGGACTGTCCCTATAAAATCGGGACATCTGGTCACCCTATCTGAGCCCTTCACAATGCCAAACCTATTTCTCCTCACAGCCCCTTGGTGAGGTAGAGCAGTCCTCTTAGCCTCATTGTTCAGATGGGGCACTGAGGCCTACAGAGACTTAAGGCCAGTTTTTCAAAGAAATTTAGGCATCTAGTGGGATTTTTAAAAGCTCCTAGAGCGTTAGGTGATTTGTAAACCCCACCACTGGATGCCTAGCTGCATCTTTGGGTGCTTAAATACCTTTGAAACTCTGTCCCTAAGGCACTGGCTTGAGGTCATATAGGAAGTCCAAAGGGAAAGTAGAACCCAGGTCTTTCAGGGCTACCTCCTTGTCCATTGGACCAGCCTCTCTCTCTGATGCATGCTGCAAAAAAAGAGGCTGCTGACAGATGGGAGCAAAACCAAGAAGGTCAGTTCTCCGAGACTCCAGCAAATGGCCCCAGTCAAGGATGTCATGGTTGACAGCATGAAAAGCAGCACAGAGGTCAGGAAGGATGAAGAAAAAGAGAAAATGAGAGTGAAATGAGAGGAGATCACTGAGCCCCCAAGGGGTGGCAAGTTGCAGAGCAATGGCTGTGGTGCAATTTTACATTTTAACGGAAAACCATTTTGTTTTGTCATTTTTTGTTCTGAATTTAAGAAAAGGAAGGAATGAGAAAGTGCCGTATGAGGATCAGATGTGTTTATGTCTCAGATTCTTAGGGTTTCAGTTGTATTTAGGCCAATTCCAGAACAAAGAACAGAAATTGCATCCACAGAGTCCGCAAGGTCAACGATTATTGTCATGATTTTTATTATTAACTGGGCACCATCTGTGTGCTCAGCACTGTTCAGAGTATGCCAGAAAATGTACTCCCTGAACCAATGCATATATAATGTGTAGCCCTGGATAAGATGGCTGAGATATTTACGTATGAAATGTACAGTTATTGAGAACATGTTCATATCTATGAGTGGAGACGCTGATGGCAATAGAAGTTTTACTTGATTAAGGACTAGAAGATTTGACTCTCCAATTTCTTTTAAGAGAAAGAGTGGCCCAGAACTCCTGTGCCTGAGTAGTATACCGCTCAATAGGGTTCATCATCATGTATTTTTGACAGGTTTCCATGCCCTTTCTAGGGTTTATGTCCCACCTTCCGGTCCCATTTCTGGTCATGTTCCCCTTTTGGCGCCATCGGAAATTTTGAAATATTTGGGGGGGGGATTATTAGGGGTGCTGGGGTGCCTGTGTATTGACATGTTTAGTAAGAGAACCAGTGTCACTGAACACATGGGAGTAAGAAGGTTTTTAAAAGTGCTTTACAGAAAAAAAGAACTTTTTTTAGAAAAGAGAAAATAAAAAGAATTGTTTAAATAAATTAAAGAAAAGCAAAAGGTTTATGAAAGAAAAGAGTAAAATATAAAGATAAGAATAGAGAGAAAAATAAAAGGGTTATTTCAAAATTAAAGATTTCTTTGTTAGGTTGAGAGAGGGTTTAATGAGTACAGGATAAAGAGAGGGTTTTAAGAAGACTAGAGAAAAAGGAAGTATTTTTAAAAAAGGAGAAAATAAAAAGTGACTTTGAAATAAAAGTATAGAAAGCAGCGAGAGAGGAGCAAAGAGAGTTTTAAAAGTGCTTTAGAGAAAGAGTTATTTTGAAAAAAATGAGAGAAAGAAAAGAGGATTTTAAAGAAAATTAAAAGGGGTATGTCATAAACATACAGCTAAGGGGTTAAGAGTCCTTCTTACCTGTAAAGGGTTAAGAAGCTCAGGTAACCTAGCTGGCACCTGACCAAAAGGACCAATAAGGGGACAAGATACTTTCAAATCGAGGAGGAGGAGGGTGGTGGTGGTCAGGGACTCTCTCTTCAGGGGGACTGAGTCATCTATCTGCCGCCCTGACCGGGAAAACCGAGAGGTGTGCTGCTTGCCAGGGGCTAGGATTCGTGATGTGACGGAGAGACTGCCCAGACTCATCAATCCCCTCAGATCGCTACCACTTCCTGCTTCGCCACGTGGGCACCAATGATACTGCCAAGAATGACCTTGAGCGTATTACTGCAGACTACGTGGCTCTGGGAAGAAGGATAAAGGCGTTTGAGGCGCAAGTGGTGTTCTCGTCCATTCTCCCTGTGGCAGGAAAAGGCCGGGGTAGAGACCGTCGAATCGTGGAAGTCAACGAATGGCTACGCAGATGGTGTCGGAGAGAAGGGTTTGGATTCTTTGACCATGGGATGGTGTTCCAAGAAGAAGGAGTGCTAGGCAGAGACGGGCTCCACCTGATGAAGAGAGGGAAGAGCATCTTTGCAAGCAGGCTGGCCAACCTAGTGATGAGGGCTTTAAACTAGGTTCACCGCGGGAAGGAGACCAAAGCCCCAAGGTAAGTGGGGAAGTGGGGTACCGGGAGGAAGCACAAGTAAGTGAGTGCAAGAGGGGAGGGCTCCTCCCCCATACTGGGACAGCAGGAGGATCAGTGAGTTATCTTAAATGCCTATACACAAATGCAAGAAGCCTGGGGAACAAGCAGGGAGAACTGGAAGTCCTGGCACAGTAAAGGAATTATGACGTAATTGGAATAACAGAGACTTGGTGGGATAACTCACACGATTGGAGTACTGTCATGGATGGATATAAACTGTTCAGGAAGGATAGGCAGGGCAGAAAAGGTGGGGGAGTTGCGTTGTATGTAAGAGAGCAGTATGACTGCTCAGAGCTCCAGTATGAAACTGCAGAAAAACCTGAGAGTCTCTGGATTAAATTGAGACGTGTGAGCAACAAGGGTAATGTCGTGGTGGGAGTCTGCTACAGACCACCAGACCGGGGGGATGAGGTGGACGAGGCTTTCTTCCAGCAACTAACAGAAGTTACTAGATCACAGGCCCTGGTTCTCATGGGTGACTTTAATCACCCTGACATCTGCTGGGAGAGCAATACAGCGGTCCACAGACAATCCAGGAAGTTTTTGGAACGTGTAGGGGACAATTTCCTGGTGCAAGTGCTGGAGGAACCAACTAGGGGAAAAGCTCTTCTTGACCTGCTGCTCACAAACAGGGAAGAAATAGTAGAGGAAGCAATAGTGGATGGGAACCTGGGAGGCAGTGACCATGAGATGGTCGAGTTCAGGATCCTGACACAAGGAAGAAAGGAGAGCAGTAGAATACAGAGCCTGGACTTCAGAAAAGCAGACTTTGACTCCCTCAGGGAACTGATGGGCAAGGTCCCCTGGGAGAATAACAGGAGGGGGAAAGGAGTCGAGGAAAGCTGGCTGTATTTTAAAGAAATCTTATTGAGGTTGCAGGAACAAACCATCCCGATGTGTAGAAAGAAAAGTAAATATGGCAGGCGACCAGCTTGGCTTAACAGTGAAATCCTTGCTCGTCTTAAACACAAAAAAGCAGCTTACAAGAAGTGGAAGATTGGACAAATGACCAGGGAGGACTATAAAAATATTGCTCAGGCATGCAGGAGTGAAATTAGGAAGGCCAAATCACACTTGGAGTTGCAGCTAGCTGGAGATGTTAGGAGTAACAAGAAGGGTTTCTTCAGGTATGTGAGCAACAAGAAGAAAGTCAAGGAACGTGTGGACCCCTTGCTGAATGAGGGAGGGAACCTTGTGACAGAGGATGTGGAGAAAGCTAGTGTACTCAATGCTTTTTTTGCCTCTGTCTTCACAGACAAGGGCAGCTCCCAGACGGCTGCACTCCGCAGCACGGTATGGGGAGGAGGTGACCAGCCCTCTGTGGAGAAAGAAGTAGTTCGGGACTATTTAGAAAAGCTGGACGAACACAAGTCCATGGGGCCGGATGCACTGCATCCGAGGGTGCTAAAGGAGTTGGCCGATGTGATTGCAGAGCCATTGGCCATTATCTTTGACAAATCATGGCAATCGGGGGAGGTCCCGGATGACTGGAAAAAAGCTAATGTAGTGCACATCTTTAAAAAAGGGAAGAAGGAAGATCCAGGGAACTACAGGCCAGTCAGTCTCACCTCAAGCCCTGGAAAAATCATGGAGCAGGTCCTCAAGGAATCAATTCTGAACCACTTAAAGGAGGGGAAAGTGATCAGGAACAGTCAGCATGGATTCACCAAGGGGAAGTCATGCCTGACTAACCTAATTGCCTTCTATGGTGAGATAACTGGCTTTGTGGATGAGGGGAAAGCAGTGGATGTGCTATTTCTTGACTTTAGCAAAGCTTTTGATACAGTCTGCCACAGTGTTCTTACCAGCAAGTTAAAGAAGTATGGGCTTGATGAATGGACGGTAAGGTGGATAGAAAACTGGCTGGATGGTCGTGCTCAACAGGTAGTGATCAATGGCTCCATGTCTAGTTGGCAGCCGGTATCAAGTGGAGTGCCCCAAGGGTCGGTGCTGGGGCCGGTTTTGTTCAATATCTTCATCAACGATCTGGAGGATGGTGTGGACTGCACCCTTAGCAAGTTTGCAGATGACACTAAACTGGGAGGAGTGGTTGATACGCTGGAGGGTAGGGATAGGATACAGAGGGACCTAGACAAATTAGAGGATTGGGCCAAAAGAAATCTGATGAGGTTCAACAAGGACAAGTGCAGAGTCCTGCACTTAGGACGGAAGAATCCCATGCACTGCTACAGACTAGGGACCGAATGGCTGGGCAGCAGTTCTGCAGAAAAGGACCTAGGGGTTACAGTGGACGAAAAGCTGAATATGAGTCAACAGTGTGCCCTTGTTGCCAAAAAGGCTAACGGCGTTTTGGGCTGTATAAGTAGGGGCATTTCCATCAGATCGAGGGACGTGATCATTCCCCTCTATTCGGCACTGGTGAGGCCTCATTTGGAGTACTGTGTCCAGTTTTGGGCCCCACACTACAAGAAGGATGTGGATAAATTGGAAAGAGTCCAACGGAGGGCAACAAAAATGATTAGGGGACTGGAGCACATGACTTATGAGGAGAGGCTGAGGGAACTGGGATTGTTTAGCCTTCAGAAGAGAAGAGTGAGGGGGGATTTGATAGCTGCTTTCAACTACCTAAAAGGGGGTTCCAAAGAGGATGGATCTAGACTGTTCTCTAGTAATGGTCTCAAGTTGGAGAGGGGGAGGTTTAGGTTGGATATTAGGAAAAACTTTTTCACTAGTAGGGTGGTGAAGCACTGGAATGGGTTACCTAGGGAGGTGGTGGAATCTCCTTCCTTAGAGGTTTTTAAGGTCAGGCTTGACAAAGCCCTGTCTGGGATGATTTAGTTAGGGTTGGTCCTGCTTTGAGCAGGGGGTTGGACTAGATGACCTCCTGAGGTCCCTTCCAACCATGAGGTTCTATGATTCTATTATTCTAAATCAGATTTCCTGTGCTTTAAGACAGTCAGTTAAACAACTGAGTTAGACACACTTTTGCTTCGTAACTTTAATTCCTTACTTTTTGCCTTAGGTGAGAAACTCAGGGATTTTAAAGATGCCTGGAATTCCAAAAAATTTCTGATACACACTCCTTGAGTCTCCTGGGTGGCTCGCTAGTTCTGTTGCCTGATTTTAGGAGGTTAATATTATTAATTTGGATAATATGGGTTATAGGCTTGCCAATTAAGCTGATCAGAAGATAATAAGGTTCTTGTCCCAGAACTAGGCTACACAGAGTTTGCAAAGGACCCTTGCCGGTATGACAGGATGCTTACACTCAGGGTATGTCTACATTATAGAATTAGGTCGAAATTATGGAAGTCGATGTTTTAAAACCCGATTTTATGGAATTCATAGAATCATAGAATCTCAGGGTTGGAAGCGACCTCAGGAGGTCATCTAGTCCAACCCCCTGCTCAAAGCAGGACCAACCCCAACTAGATCATCCCAGCCAGGGCTTTGTCAAGCCTAACTTTAAAAATCTCTAAGGAAGGAGATTCCACCACCTCCCTAGGTAACCCATTCCAGTGCTTCACCACCCTACTAGTGAAAAAGTTTTTTCTAATATCCAACCTAAACCTCCCCCGCTGTAACTTGAGACCATTACTCCTTGTTCTGTCATCTTCTGCCACTGAGAACAGTCTAGATCCATCCTCTCTGGAACCCCCTTTTAGGTAGTTGAAAGCAGCTATCAAATCCCCCCTCACCCTTCTCTTCTGAAGGCTAAACAATCCCAGTTCCCTCAGCCTCTCCTCATAAGTCATGTGCTCCAGTCCCCTAATCATTTTTGTTGCCCTCCGTTGGACTCTTTCCAATTTATCCACATCCTTCTTGTAGTGTGGGGCCCAAAACTGGACACAGTACTCCAAATGAGGCCTCACTAGTGCCGAATAGAGGGGAATAATCACGTCCCTCGATCTGCTGGAAATGCCCCTACTTATACAGCCCAAAATGCTGTTAGCCTTCTTGGCAACAAGGGCACACTGTTGACTCATATTCAGCTTTTCGTCCACTGTAACCCCTAGGTCCTTTTCTGGTTGACTTCCACGATTCGACGGTCTCTCCCCCGGCCTTTTCCTGCCACAAGAAGGATAAATGAGAACACCACTTGCACCTCAAATTCCTTTATCCTTCTTCCCAGAGCCACGTAGTCTGCAGTGATATGCTCAAGGTCATTCTTGGCAGTATCATTGGTGCCCACGTGGAACAGCAGGAAGGGGTAGCAATCTGAGGGCTTGATGAGTCTCGGTAGTCTCTCCATCACATCATGAATCCTAGCCCCTGGCAAGCAGCACACCTCTCGGTTTTCCCGGTCAAGACGGCAGATAGATGACCCAATCCTCCTGAGGAGAGAGTCCCCGACCACCACCACCCTCCTCCTCCTCCTCTTGGGAGTGGTGGTCGTGGAACCCCCATCCCTAGGACGGTGCATCTCATGGCTTCCAATGGGTGGAGTCTCCTTCTGCTCTGTTCCCTCAGATGTATCATTCACTCCACTCTCTGCACTAGTACCTGTGGAGAGAACATGAAAATGGTTGCTCATCTGAATCTGCGTTTCTGGTACATGGACTTGTCTCGTACTCTTTCCTCTTCTGGAGGTCACATGCCGCCAGTTATCCTCACTGGCCTTCTGTCCCCCGCTGGGTAGCCTGCTCTGAATCTCTGAATGATGTTGTATTCCTGCCCATCCTGGCTAATAGCCATTGATGGACCAATCCTCCATGAACTTATCTAGTTCTTTTTTGAACCCTGTTATAATTTTGGCCTTCACAACATCCCTGGCCAAAAGTTCCATGGGTGACTGTGCATTGTGTGAAGTAATGCTTCCTTTAAAACTTTGTTTTAAACTTACTGCCTATTAATTTCATTGGGTGACCCCTGGTTCTTGTGTTAAGTGAAGGGCTAAATAACACTTCCTTATTCATTTTTTCCTCACCAATCAAGATTTTATAAGACTCTCTCATATCCACTCTCAGTCATCTCTTTTCCAAGCTGAAAAGGCCCAGTCTTCTCTCCTCATATGGAATCTGCTCTATACCCCTAATCATTTTTGTTGCCCTTCTCTGTACCTTTTTCAATTCCAATATATCTTTTTTGAGATGTGACCAGAACTACACGCAGTATTTAAGATGTGGGCTTGTCGTGGATTTATATAGTAAAAGTGGAGGAACTTGGTTGGCCAGACTGATCAGCTAAGCCAATACTGACAACCTATATGAAAAGGCTGCAAAACACCATGCTTCTGGACTGCATCAACATGCAGAAAGCCTTATAAGCCAGTCACTGTCAAAGCCAATTTTAGAAGAACTTAATGAGGCTGTTAAGAATGCTGGAGACACAACTCACTTTATGTGAACCAACATGGCTATTGCATCATACTTTCTATTTAAGCAAGAGATACCACACACTACAAACTAGAGGCCTACGTTAAGCGCATTGTCACTTGTTAGTCCTGAAGTTGGACACTGGTTCCGAACAAGACTGGCACATGCTCACTATCTTTCTGCAAAAAACTCAGCTAACTCTCTTGAAACGTGTGTTGCAACAGTGAAAGACTCAGGAGTTGAAAAAGTGAAGAATTCTCTCACTATATTCAAAATATCTGCATACATGGCCGACAAATGCACCTGTGAAAATAGGCATCAAGTATTAAGTCATTACATATGTTATCTTGATGTCCATGGTAGGCCAGTAGACGCATTCTAGATGTTTAGGTTATAGAAGACACATCAGCTGCATCTGTGACATCTTAGAAGAGTTAAATGCTTGTAAATTGAACCCCAAACAGATGGCTGCTTGTTCATTTGATAGAGCTACAACTTTCTCTGGAAGACATAGTGGAGTACAAGCTTTGCTCAGAGAAAAGTGTAACCCTAATCTCTCCTATACATACTGTAGAGGCCATCTACTCCAGCTAGCACTAGTACAAGCTACAGAATCTTCAAAACACATTAAAAAGCCATACATTTAATTGCTTTTTAATACTCTTTTTTTCAGCAAGAGTCCGAAAGGACTGAACATTTTGGAAACAAATAGAAGATACACTGGGATTGAAGTTCAAATGAGTCCAACCTGGGAAAACCTGCTGGCTTGCTCATGAGTGATTCTTGGCAGTTGTCTTAAAATTACTGCAACTGTTATTACTGGCTTTAGAAAGTACCCACCAAGATAGGACAGATCTAAGTAGTGAGGCTGATGGACTACTTTTGCTACTATGTTCAGAGAAGACTATCACCATTCTCTCTCTTGTAAGTCTACTGTTGAAACCACTTGGGTTATTAAACAATGTAATCCAGGCATCTGCTACAACAGTAGTAGATCTTTGTCCAGAAATAGAAGCTGTCCTTGGATCAGTCAGAGATATCTATTGAAAATGTACTGGAAGAAGCAAAGACTTCAGTCCAGAAGTTGACTAATGAAGGTACTTATATTGACTCCATAAGTGAAGAGGACAAGAAGTGTTTGTTAAACCAGCTGAAAAAGTACAAAGACTTAATTCTTACAAATCTACAATAGAGATTTCTGGATTCTATTCAACATCCACGTAGCTTTTACAGATGCCTGTCTTATAAAACACCTACAATTGAGTGGAGTGAGGCACTACCAGCAATGGGGCTGCTCTGTGATCAGGGCAGAATAGAGAATTTTGAACACAGAGTGGAATATCATACGATGAACAAATGAAGATTTAACTTCAACTTCTTTATCATCACTAGTGGTTCGACACAATCTTTGTGCTATGTTTCCTGCAATGAAAGTAGGAATTCATCTCTTGCTAATCCCAGTCACAACAGCTACAGTTGAAAATATTTTGTCCTCATTGAATAGAATTTTGTGTTCTGAAAGAAGTCGCCTTCTGCCTGATCATGAGCATATCATGAAGGCCTGGAAGTAACGGACACACAAGAAGACACCAAAGAAAATAAAGGAAACATTGTTCAAGAAAACCATCTTTTTTATTAAGGATTTTTCAGTAAAGGGAGGGAACTGGGACGGAGGCTAGGGTGGGGTGCGGGTGGAGGGAAGGAAAGGACGCATCAAAACTTGGGGAATGAGAGCCTTCTGCTACTTGAGCAGTCTGCAGGGGTGGACAGGTTGTTTCCACTGAGCCTGCCACCCCTCCTTTTTGTGACTCGGGGTGAGGGGGGTATTTTTCAGTTTTTACTATGGTGCCATACAGCCCACCTTCACACTTACAGTCTCACCCCTCATCGGCCCTGACACACACACCCCCTAATTTCAATTCCTGTGGAAACCACTGATCCCCAAGACAGGCTGACCTGGGTGGCAGACAGATCGGACGACCCGGGGGACTATCAGTGGCTCCATGTTAAGGCTGGTACATGCCTGAAGAGGTTACATGGGATAATTGCTTGGGGACAGCTAATTATAGAGCTCCAGCCAGCTCAGGGTGTGTGCCCTGCTTCCTGACAGTCAGTCCGGAGATCGGCTCTCACGCTCTTCAGCCAGGGCAGGCAGCGTTACAAACCAACCTGGCCACAACACCGCAAACAATCTTAAGAGGGCTTTGGGGTGTCCATCATTAAGCATCAAGCATTCATATTCAGGATTTGCAGCACTTATTCATTTCTTAATTCCTGTATGCAAATGCGGTCTAACAGCTTAGCCATTGCATGGCAACTTAATTGCTAAAGGCCCCCAGCACTCCCGTCTTGCAAAATCCTGTGGTGTACTGGACCCATTCGTGGTTACCTGTTTGTCTCTCAGAAGGAGAGTGCAAAATATCTGACCTGGGGCAGATCATCTCCTTAGATCTACAGTATTCAGCTACCTCCCAGCCTTCAGCATAACTCCCCCCAACCAATTGGGAGTTAGGGCCTTTAATCCTAGCAAGTTTAAGAACCCATTTCTTTATGTACAACTATTAGCCCCCCATGCATGGTAAATCTTATACGTCAATCCCATTTTACCTCTAGCGATTATAAACGTGCCCATGAGACAGGGTCATAGATCATAAGATCAGGTCAGGGCTCAACACCCTCTTGCCCAAGGACATTAAGATTCTGTAGCAGGTGACTAATAAATTGTTTCATTGTTTGAAAAGGTTCCCTGGGTGTCATGCTGTCTGGAGAAGCTCACAACTGTGAGTGCAGACTTCAGGGCAGACTGTCAAAAAACAGGGCAGGCATCCCAAGCTGGTGGTGTGTTCTATAATTAGATTTCACCAAGCCAGAAACAACTATGAACTCCTGGATCACTGTACTAGTCTTACCATGGAGTCACAGACAGTCCCTTAGCCTCTCCAGTGTATCTTGCCACCCAGACAACCTGGACTGTGTGATAAAATGGTCACTTACACCAAAAATCACACATCAAGTTGCTCCCATTCCCAAGAGACCAGTCTCTTACCCCAGATCAACTGGTTCTCCAAATCTTACACCAAACACAACGCTGGCAGCAAACTAACTAAAGGTTTATTAGCTAAGAAAAGGGAGTGATAGTTACTGAGAGGTAAAGCAGATAAAACATATGTACAGATGATCCACAGATTGTAATTCCAAATAGTAGCAGTGATGTAATAAACTGCCAGTTTCTCAAAAGTCTTTTCAGGGTACCCAGATCGTCTCTGGGGATCTCCACTTTGCATCTGCTGCACTTCCCTGTAAGAGTCCAAACAGTCCAGAGATGCAGGATTTTTTCCTTGAATCCATCTTTATAGCTTCTTCTCACAGAAAACGAGCTGACAGGGTCACTCCCCGCATGGGCTCTTCCTTTGATGATGCAGTGTGAGGATGCATTTTAAGCCTTTGACCTCCCATCATCATACACAAAGACCGCTTGCCTTGAACTGAGCACTTTTCTGTTCAAGTTCTTCATTTGCATTCCACAAGGCTTCGTTTGGTGGGTTATTTCGTTACAGGGCACACACAATGTAAATGTTTGCTACTAGATTATAATGGAATACAGATACATGAAAATAATCCCACACATTTTCAAGATTCAAACACGAAACACACTCAGCCCACGAAAGCTTATGGTGAAATAAATGTGTTAGGGTATGTCTACACTACGAGAGTAGTTCGATTTTACTTAAACCGATTTTTTGAAACCGATATTACAAAGTCAAACGTGTGTGTCCACACTAAGCACAGTAATTCAACTTTGTGAGTCCACACTAACGGGTCAAGCATCGACATTCCAAGCGGTGCACTGTAGGTAGCTATCCCACAGTTCCTGCAGTCCCCGCTGCCCATTGGAATTCTGGGTCAAGCCCCCAATGCCTGATGGGGCACAAAATGTGTCGCGGGTGGTTTTGGGTAACTGTCGTCATTCAACCCTCACTCCCGCTCTCCCTCCGTGAAAGCAGTGGCAGGCAATCACTACGCGCCCTTTTCCCTTGATTGACAGCACGGACACCACAGCACCGTGAGCATGGAGCCCGCTGAGATCATTGCAGCAGTTATGGCCGTTGTCAACACCTCGCGCCTTATCGTTCACTTTATTCAGAGGCAGATGCTGAGAAATAAGGCGAGGAGGCTACAGCAGCGCGGTGAGGACGGTGACGATGACAGGGGCACAGTCCTCTCTCAAAGCACGGGACCCCGCAACGTGGACATCATGGTGGCACTGGGTCATGTTGATGCAGTGAAACGCTGATTCTGGGCCCGGGAAACAAGCACTGACTGGTGGGACCGCATAGTGCTGCAGGTCTGGGATGAATCCCAGTGGCTGCGAAACTTTCGAATGCGTAAGGGCACTTTCCTGGAACTTTGTGAGTTGCTGTCCCCTGCCCTGAAACACCAGGACACCAAGATGAGAGCAGCCCTGACAGTCCAGAAGCGAGTGGCCATAGCCCTCTGGAAGCTTGCAACGCCTGACAGCTACCGGTCAGTCGCGAATCAGTTTGGAGTGGGCAAATCTACCGTGGGGGTTGCTGTGATGCAAGTAGCCAACGCAATCATTGAGTTGCTGCTGTTAAAGGTAGTGACCCTGGGAAATGTGCAGGCGATAATAGATGGCTTCGCTGCGATGGGATTCCCAAACTGCGTTGGGGCTATAGACGGAATGCATATCCCTATCCTGGGACCGGACCACCAGGGCAGCCAGTACATTAACCGAAAGGGCTACTCTTCAATGGTGCTGCAAGCACTGGTGGATCATAAGGGACGTTTTACCAACATCAACGTCGGATGGCTGGGCAAGGTTCATGACGCTCGCGTTTTCAGGAGCTCTGGTCTGTTTAGACGGCTGCAGGAAGGTATTTACCTCCTGGACCAGAAAATTACTGTTGGGGATGTGGAGATGCCTATAGTGATCCTTGGGGACCCAGCCAACCCGCTAATGCCCTGGCTCATGAAGCCGTACACAGGCGCCCTGGACAGTGAAAAGGAGCTCTTCAACTACAGGCTGAGCAAGTGCAGAATGGTGGTGGAGTGTGCTTTCGGACGTTTGAAAGGGCGCTGGAGAAGCTTACTGACTTGCTCAGATCTCAGCGAAACAAATATCCCCATTGTCATTGCAGCTTGCTGTGTGCTCCACAATCTCTGTGAGAGCAAGGGGGAGACGTTTATGGTGGAGTGGGAGGTTGAGGCAAATCGCCTGGCCGCTGATTACGCGCAGCCAGACACCCAGGTGATTAGAAGAGCCCAGCGGGACACGCTGCACATCCGGGAAGCTTTGAAAGCTAGCTTCCAGACTGACCAGGGTAACCAGTGACTCTTACGTTTGTGTAAACATGAGGTAAACCTGCCCCCGTTTCTTTACCCTGTTAGTATTGCCTATCCTCTCCAATTACCAACCCCCTTTCCCCCCTTCAAACACACCTTTACAAAGAAAATAAAGGAAACATTGTTCAAGAAAACCGTCTTTTTTATTAAGGATTTTTCAGTAAAGGGAGGGAACTGGGATGGAGGCTAGGGTGGGGTGCGGGTGGAGGGAAGGAAAGGATGCATCAAAACTTGGGGAATGAGAGCCTTCTGCTACTTGAGCAGTTCGCAGGGGTGGACTGGTTGTTTCCACGGAGCCTGCCACCCCTCCTTTTTGGGACTCGGGGTGATGAGGGTATGTGACTTTGGAGCAGGGGAGGGCGGTTAGAGATCTGCTGCAGCGGGGCTCTGTCCTCCTGCCTCCGGTCCTGCAGAACATCTACAAGGCGCCGGAGCGTGTCCGTTTGCTCCCGCATTAGCCCAAGCAGCGTCTCAGTCACCCGTTGGTCTTCCAGCCACCACCTGTCCTCCCATTCGCTGGGTGCTCGCTGGTATTGCGACATGTTCTCTCTCCACTGACTCTGCTGTGCTGTCTCTTGCAACAGAGACATTGTTCCAAAGCAGGTCTAATACATAGACATAGGTATCAGTGACATCAGCTCTGAAGCATGCAATAAGACTCTCAATTGACTCTAAAGTACTTATTTTATTATACCCCAGGAAAAAACCAGACCAAATAGTGTCTGGGACACTTAAGGACAGCCCACATTGCTACACACCAGTACCTATCCCTAATTTCTCTCAGATCTTAGAGCTTTGGAACCCATGTCCCCTGCCTAGCAAGTGCTGTTTAGTTGAGGGTGAGTCCCTGTGACGGAGTAGGGAGCGGAGTGGATTTGATCTGGGAGTGTTGTGGCTGCATTGGGGTTGGTCCTGCTTTGAGCAGGGGGTTGGACTAGATGACCTCCTGAGGTCCCTTCCAACCCTGAGATTCTATTATTCTATGATTCTATGGGAGACTTCCCCTGAAGGAAGATACCTGAGCTGTAACATGAGCCAGGAGCGGGGTTGGGAGAGCTGACACCTTTGCCTGGAAACATGGACAAAGGATAGAGGAGGAGCCGGGGGGAGGGGAAGGAAGCCTGCTGGAGGGTTTTGTATGGGTGGTTTCAGTTTGGAGCTGGCTGGGGACATAGGGGGAGGCGCAGACAGGGTCCCTGCCCCCCAGAAGGGCCTGACTGGAAGGGTCCTGTTTGTACTTACAAGCTCTGTTTGGACTGTGTTCCTGGCATCCCTAATAAACCTTCAATTCTGCTGGCTGGCTGAGAGTCACAGTGAATCCAAGGGGGAGAGGTGTGCAGGGCGCTGACTCCCCCACACTCTGTGACAACTGGTGGCAGAGGTGGGATGTACTGCACCCCATGGACAGCGCTTCCTGCAGTAAGTGACTGAGGAGCAGTAAAACAAACGGGGATTGACGAGAAGCAGGTTGCTGAAGAGGCAGAGAGAAGCAGTTTCAGGGGGCGGAGGAGCTACGGTTAACCCCTGGGGGTGTGTGACCAGTGAGAAGGACTGGCACCCTAGGGGTTCCTCCTGGAAGCCGTGGGGAACCGAGACCACACAGGCCTGCGACTGGCCAGCAGGAAGATGTATGCTAAGTGCCTTAAGAGCAACCTGGTGGAGCTGTGCAGGCAGAGGGGGCTGCGCATTGGGAGGTCCATCAAGGAACAGCTGATTGCGCAGCTGGAGGACAAGGATCGCTTGGATGAACCGATCCCTGTCCCTGGGGGAAGTCTCCAGGCAGACGCAGCATGGGCCCCAGTGCTTGACCGGGCTGGGAGGGGTCAGACTGCTGCCGAGGACACCCCCAGACCCCTCTTGCATAGGCCTAGGGGAGGGGTTGGGGGAAGCCCAGCGAATACCGAGGGCACCCTGACCACGGCAGCCAGCTGGGGATCCTCCCGGCGGAGCTCCCCATCCCAGGAGTGGAGACATCTGGAATGGGAGAGGGAGATGAGACTGAAAAAGCTCGAGTTGAGGCAGCAGGAACTGGAAGAACGGGAAAAGCAGCGTCAGCATGAGCTGGAGCTGGCCAGGCTGAGGAGCAGTGGCGCCCCGGTTGCAGTGAGTGAGGGGGGGATCCAAGACTACAGGGAAGTTTGATCGTAACTTCCTGGCCCAGCGTAAAGAAGGGGAAGACATAGACAGCTTCCTGATGGCCTTTGAGAATGCCTGCGAGATGCACAAGGTTGACCCTGCAGACAGGCTCCAGTTTCTCACCCCCTTACTGGACCCTGAAGGCGTGGAGGTGTACAGCCGAATGAAAGCGGCGGAGACTGGGGACTATGAACTGTTCAAAAAGGCCCTGCTCCGCGAGCTTGGGCTGACTCCCGAGATGTACCGGAAAAGGTTCCGGGGTCAGCGTAAAACCTCTGAGGTTACATACCTACAACTGGCCAACTAGATACAGGGATACGCCCACAAATGGACAGCTGGGGCCCAAACTATGGAGGGCCTGCTCGACCTATTCATACTGGAACAACTGTATGAACAGTGTCCATCCGACCTGAAGCTATGGTTGGTGGACAAAAAGTCAGAGAGCCCGCAGCACGCAGGGCGGCTGGCCGACGAGTTTGTGAACAGTCGGTTAGAGGGTAGCAGGGAAGAATCCCAAAGGAACAGACCCACCATGATGCAGCAAGAGAGTCACCATGGGACCTCCAAAAGGGAAAACAGGGAGAACCCCCTCCCA
Organism: Chelydra serpentina; assembly: GCA_037349315.1. NCBI lineage: Eukaryota > Metazoa > Chordata > Testudines > Chelydridae > Chelydra > Chelydra serpentina. Next base: position 2,915,155 of record JBAIAC010000046.1, on the reverse strand, counting down.
AGGGGAACCTCAGACGTCAGGACCAACCGACCCGCTTGAGGGGACCCACGGGACATGAGCTGCTATCACTGTAGCCAGAGAGGCCACATATGGTCCCAGTGCCCCAAACTCAGAGACAGACTGAGCAGACCGAATCCACACAGGGTTAACTGGGTAGGGACCCAGCTGGCCGAGGGGCCAACAGCCCAGAGGAGGGAGGCTGGCAGCTTATCAACTGCTCCAGAGGGAGGAGGGCTCCAGACCAGCTCCTCGGGGGGGCTGGATGCTCCAGACTCAGGGTTCTCAGTTTATAGGGTGGGCGCTGGGCTATCCCCGTGAAGCGAGTGCCTTGTTCCCCTGGAGATGGGAGGAAGGTCACTGGATACTGGGATACAGGCACTGAGGTGACGCTGGCCCGGCCCGAGGTGGTGGCCCCAGATCGGGTGGTGCCCAACACCTACCTGACCCTGACAGGGGTGGGCGGGACCCCATTCAAGGTGCCCGTGGTAAGGGTACATCTGAAATGGGGGGCCAAGGAGGGCTTCAAGGATGTGGGGGTGCACCACCATTTGCCCACTGAGGTGTTGATGTGGGGGGACCTAGAGGACTGGCCAAGCAAACCCCAGGAACTGCATCCAGTGGCCCGGCTGAAATCTGCCTTTATCACCCCTCTGGGGCTCTACGAGTTCCTGACCCTGCCTTTCGGCCTCAAGGGAGCGCCAGCCACCTTCCAGCGCCTGGTGGATCAGCTACTGAAGGGGATGGAGAGTTTCGCTGTGGCGTATATCGATGATATCTGTGTCTTTAGCCAGACCTGGGAGGACCATGTGTCCCAGGTTAAACAAGTGCTGGACCGACTCCAGGAGGCTGGGCTGACCATAAAAGTGGAGAAGTGCAAGGTGGGGATGGCTAAAGTGTCCTACCTGGGCCACCGGGTGGGGAGGAGCTGCCTAAAGCCAGAACCAGCCAAGGTGGAGATGATCCGGGACTGGCCCGCTCCTCAAACCAAAAAACAGGTCCATGCCTTTATTGGGATGGCGGGGTACTATCGAAGATTTGTGCCCCGCTTTAGTGCCATAGCCGCCCACATCACTGAGATATGCAAGAAGGGGAAGCCAGACAAGGTGGTCTGGACCAAGGAGTGCCAGGAGGCTCTCCGGGCGCTGAAGGAGACTCTGGTCAGGGGCCCGGTTCTGGCAAACCCAGACTTTGACAAGCCCTTTATGGTGTTCACTGACGTCTCAGACATGGGACTGGGGGAGGTGTTAATGCAGGAAGATGAAAAGAGGCAGAGACACCCCATCATGTACTTAAGTAAGAAGCTGCTACCCCGAGATCAGAATTACGCGGCCATTGAGAACGAATGCCTGGCCATGGTGTGGGCCCTCAAGAAACTAAAACCATATCTATTTGTGCTACACTTCACCATGTACACCGACCACTCTCCCTTGACCTGGCTACCCCAGATGAAAGGAGCCAATGCCAAGCTGCTGAGGTGGAACCTGCTCCTGCAGGATTATGACACGGACGTGGTCCATGTGAAGGGAAGTGCCAACCTGATAGCGGATGCGTTGTCCCGGAGAGGTGGCCCCTGAACTTCCCCAGGCCACTGGTTAGAGTGACCCCGCTCAGTTCAGTCTCGAAGGGGGGAGCGATGTGAGGGAGTAGGGAGTGGGGTGCATTTGATCTGGGAGTGTTGTGGCTGCATTGGGGATGGGAGACTTCCCCTGAAGGAAGATACCTGTGCTGTAACATGAGCCAGGAGTGGGGTTGGGAGAGCTGACACCTTTGCCTGGAAACATGGACAAAGGATAGAGGAGGAGCCGGGGGGGAGGCGGGGGGGGGACGAGAAGGAAGCCTGCTGGAGGGTTTTGTCTGGGTGGTTTCAGTTTGGAGCTGGCTGAGGACATGGGGGGAGGCACAGACAGGGTCTGGCCTCCCTGCCCCCCGTTTGGAGCTGGGTGGTGAAACGCAGGGAGCCCCAGGCTGGGGTCTAAGCTCCCTGTCCCCCAGAAGGGCCTGACTGAAGGGTCCTGTTTGAACTTACAAGCTCTGTTTGGACTGTGTTCCTGGCGTCTCTAATAAACCTTCTGTTCTGCTGGCTGGCTGAGAGTCACAGTGAATCCAAGGGAGAGAGGTGTGCAGGGCGCTGACTCCCCCACACTCCATGACAGTCCCCCCATTGGGGTATGCCAGGTACAGTTCTGCTGCCCTCGGTTCACACAACAAGGATAACACCCCTTATTACTCCTGCCCCAATAACAAGGAAACTAGGGATCCCACACCAACCACAAGTGATCATTTGGGCAAGCAATCCCATCATGCTGAGCACCTAGGCAGGGTGGGTGTGTTCATGCGAATGAGATCAGCTTCCAAAGACTTTTTCCACAGCTAACGGCTAGATGTCAGGGGAGACTCATTCAGACTCTGCTTACATCCACGTCCCACTGCAGGTAGACGTGCGCCCAGTGCTGGTGCTGGAGCGCTTTGCCCAGCAGTTCTTGTGGAGCAACACAACCTCCATGTCATTATACTCCCAGCCGAGGGCATACAGGGCAGATCTGCCCTGATCCCCTCTCAGCCCTTTCCCACCAAGGGCTGGGTTTCCCCGCTGCTCTGTGAGCTTCTCTCCCATCTGATCCAGCCAGTTGGGGGCTGGCAGGAAACATGCAAACTAGGGTCTGCTCCTTGTGCTGGTCATGTGTCTTCCTCCAGTTCACCAGCAGATGGCAGCAGATGGGCAGGTTCATCCATAGCAAGCTGCGTGTTTGGCAACGGCTACCCTGTGTCGCTCCAGGGGGGTGACTCTGGCAGGGGGCTGGGCTCAGGGGGAGCCCCAGGCAAAAAGTGGGGGGCCAGGCCTGCCCCGATGACAGGAGCACTGCCAGGGAGACTGGGAGGCCTCGCGTGCCCCAGAAAGCCGAGACACACAGACAGAGACGAGGGCGCCAGACGCATGGACAGAGACGGGAGGCCCCAGGATGCTCTGACACTTTATTGGTGCTAATCATACAGGGTGGGGGGGGGACTCAGCAAATTACAGGCCTTGCAAGAAGACAGATGCCCCCACCTCCACCCTGGCATCCCCACATTGGTGCCACCCCACCCCCCCCATCCCTCCGACAGTGCCCCCTGCTCTCCCCTCCATCCTCTGCTCTCCCCTGTGCCTCCTGCCAAGTGGGTGCAGCAGCCGCCCGTGGCTCACATCCCGTCCAGGCAGGCGTTTTTGTTGCTGTTGGGGTCCTTCCATCTGCAGTCAAAGCAGCGATAGTTGTAGCAACGATGCGGGGACACGTTGGGCAGCTGGAGCCAGGCCTCCAGCAGGCGTTTGGGATCCAGCTTCCAGTCCTTCTGGAAGATCTGCCGGAAGACGAAGGCCTTGTAGTTGTTGTCGATGGGGCTGAAGGTCTTGTTCACCATCGGTAGGATGCTGTAGGGCCTGTTCTCAGCAAGGCACCTCTCCGTGCAGGGCGAGTTGAGAGTGAAGAAGATCAGGCAGCTGTTCTCCTTGTAGGTCCGGGCCAGGAGCTTCTCCACGGGGCTGTTCTGGCCGCCCTGGAGCAGGCGCCACTCGGCGTGCTCCCAGGGATTGTTGGGCAGCTCGTTCACCCTGGCAGCCACGATGTTCCCCTGGTCTGGGTCGTACAGGCCGCTCTCTTGGTTAATGACATTTTTCATTTTCGCCAGCTCAGCCTCGGGCAGCGCCTTTTTCAGATCAGATGTGTTCTCGCAATAGGTTCTGCTCAGGCTGACGGCGAAGGCATATTGATGCTCCACCCCATACCTAAGGGAAGGCAAAGCAAAGGGCAGTGAGGGCCCGCGAGGCTCCGGGTAGCTCTGTCCCCAGCCCTAAGCAGCAAACAGCTGCAGCGCAGGACACTTGGGTTGGGTCGCACATGGCGCCGTCACTGGCCAGTTCCAGGCTCTCAGGGCTCCAGCCTGGGTCAGGGGATGTTTGCGCCCTGGGAGAATGAAATACACTCGGAGGGTGGTTTTAAGAACATCAGAAACTGCCACAGGAGCCCCCGGGGATCATCAGCCCAGTGTGAGCTTTGATCCGTCAGCCCTACAGGCCTGAGCGTTACCACTTGAGCTTCAGGGGCAAGCCAGAGCTTTTATGCAGAGCCACCTGAAAGGCGGGGGCGGGGGGGGGGGGGATGTCGTGACACACAGTTGGACCCTGGGATACACAGCGATTTGCTGGAGAGGTAAAGAATCCTGCAGACTGGGGCCCTCGGGTCTCCCCCAGGCTGTGCAAGGGGATTCTGACTGTGGTTAAAGGGAGGCTAACAACAGCACATATCTGTGGCACATTCAGTGTGAAAGGCTGTGTCTGAAGCGGGGGTCTGCTATGTTAGAGAGCTGGGATCTAGTCTTCCTGAAGTGGCCTTGTGCAGTTCATTCAGAAAAGGTTGGGGCCTCAGAGCTGGTAGTCGGAGGGCACTAATCTGTAAGGTGTGAGGCTTTTTTCTGCAGTAAACAGCAGCATCCCCGAGCCAGGAAACAAAGTCACATCCTCACATTCCCACTCAATTATATCAAAACAAGGTAGTATCGCGATGTTAAGCCAGGGCTCCTGTTCTAATAGTACCCACCATCACCAGAGCTTAAGATCATTACGAAAACGTTGTTTGATGGCATTCTGTCTGTCAAGAAACCACTTAGCAACAGTTGTGATTGTGAAATCACTACTTCTATTGTTTTGCCTTTATCGTCCCCACTTCTCTGTTGTTTAGCTGTGTGGTCTCTGTCTGGTTCTTTGATTGTTTCTGTCTGGTGCATAACTAATTTTGCAAGATTTAAATCAACTAAGGTGGTGGGGTCTGACTGGGTAAAGAATTGTTTCATAATGGGCTAGCCTAGGATTGTTATGTAGGACTTTAGTTTACGATTGGTTCAGGTACAGCTAAGCAGGACTCAAGTTTCACGATATAAACTGGGGTCCAAAAGGAAGTTCTTTGGAACCCAGCTCCAGGGAACAGCCCAAGATCGGAGCTGCCAGCCTTCAGTGCCCTGCCAGCCCTCAATGCAGCAGCTGGAGCTCTAGATGACCTGGGACTGACTGGCCCCCTAGAAAAGTCTGTCTGCCTTATGGGGAGTGGTGACTATTGTCTGCTTCCCCTGGGTATTCTGTTTTGGTAGCTGTTAATAAATAGAGGTTAAGGATATTACTGTGTAAGGCTCTTTCACTGGTAAAAGGCCCCACAAACCTGAAGAAAATTACGCCTTGACCCTTGGAACTGGGAAAGCGCAGGGGTGCCTAAATTAACCGGGTTATGCTTTGAGCCCACTGAAGGGTAAAGGTGGGGTGCCCTCAAGTTTGTGGGTACCAAATCAGTAACAAGGGCTGTGATGAGCACTAGACAGCAGACATGGGAGCAGAGCACCTGGCTCCCAGCCCAGTGCACCTTCGCCTTAGCTACGATGTACTGGGAGGGAATCTTGCTCTGGGCGGACACAACATGATCTTGGGGGAGCACAGGTGTCACCTGTGGGGGCAGGGTGAGCCCTGAAGACCCTTCGTCCCCTAAGCTGAGCCCCCCGCCCCCAGCCTACCACAGCCCCCATCCTCTGCAGCAGGGGGTGAGAATGAAGCTGGGTTCATGGTGGTTTGCCCTATTATAGGGCCTGAGCGTTATCATGAATATTCATGCTAATGATCAGTCGTCCATGTCCAAATCTAACTTCTTCACCCTCATAATACTGGGCAGCACTTACCCTATAGGTAGGGCCTTACCAAATTCATGGTCCACTTTGGTCAATTTCATGGTCATAGGATTTAAAAAATAATAAATTTCATGATTTCATGTATTTAAACCTGAAATGTCACAGTGTTGTAATTGCAGGGGTCCTGACCCAAAAAGGAGTCGTGGGGGTCACAAGGTTATCGTGTGGGGTTGCGGTATTGCCACTCTGATTTCTGTGCTGCTGCTGGGCAGAGCTGGACAGCTGGAGAGCGGCAGCTGCTGCCCGGGAGCCCAGCTCTGAAGACAGAGCCGCCGCCAGCAGCAGCGCAGAAGTCAGGGTGGCTTGGTGTGGTATCGCCACCCTGACTTCTGTGCTGCTGCTAGCGGCCGCTGCCTTCTGAGCTGGGTACCCAGCCAACAACCACTGCTTTCCCGCCACCAGTCACTGCTCTCTGGGCCACCCAGCTCTGAAGGCGGCAGCGCAGATGTAAGGGCGGCATGGTAGGGTAGTGCCACACTGACTTCTGCGCCGCTGCCGGTGGAGCGCTGCCTTCAGAGCTACGCGCCCAGCCAACAGTCACCGCTCTCCGGCCGTCGAGCTCTGAAGGCAAAAGTAAGGGTGATAATACCATGACCCCCCTAAAATAACCTTGTGGACCACACACACACCCTGCAACTCCCTTTTGGGTCAGGGCCCCCAATTTGAAAAACACCGGTCTCCCCCATGAAAATTGTATAGTATAGGGTATAAGCTCACTACTTACACTGATGGGAGAGGGGGAGTCTCTCATCACGGTATTAATCCATCTCCCTGAGAAGTTAACGGAAGAGTTCCTCCGTCAGCCTCATGCTGGCTGCACCGGGGCATAGGTCGGCTTAACTACATCGCTCAGGGGGGTGGATTTTTCACACCTCTGAGCGACGTAGTGGGGTCAATCTACCAGGCCTCTGTCATTCCCAGGTCACTTACCGGAGGATTCTCTGCATCTTGAAGTCTTTAAACCATGATTTGAGGACTTCAATAGCTGAGACATAGGTGAGAGGATTATTCCAGGAGTGGATGGGTGAGATTCTGTGGCCTGCATTGTGCAGGAGGTCAGACTAGATGATCATAATGGTCCCTTCTGACCTTAAAGTCTATGAGTCTATGAGTCTATAAGAGCTGCTGTGTCTCTCCAAAGGCAGCTTCCATCCCAGCCTCCTGTCACCTCCTGGCCCATCGTCCTCCGGCAGAGCCGTGGCAGTCAGTGCAGCTACCTTTATTCCTAGAGCCTGTGTGAAGCATTCCCATGATTCTGCCCAGGGTCAATGTCAGAGGAAATGTGGGGACACACTGAGTCACTGGTGTGGGGGGGGATGGGGACCTGGTATCGCGATGTGTGGGCAATGGAAGCGCACACAGATTGTGCCCAGGATTGGTGTCAGGTACCAGCCTATACTTCCCCAGATGGTCCCATTTACCCTTTGTAGATGCAGGAACAACCTTAACTTTCTCCCCATCCTATGGAACTTCATCAGCGTTCCAAGTTTTGTTAAAAATCTACATCAATTGCTAAGAGAGCTCTCGGCCCGTTCTTTTAAGACTCTTGGGTGCAAGTTATCTGTTCTGATTTGTTCCAAAGGGAGTGTACAGCAAGCACATGATTATCACTAGTCAAAATATTTCAGACAGAATAGTTTTCCTTAGGAAAAGGCTGATTCAAAAAAATCTAAAGGTTCCAAGGGAATACATCGATTTTATGTAATTTTCTGATGAAAAATTTTCAGAACAATTTGTTTAGATTGAAACATTTAGTTATGACTTTATTTTTTTAACTTTTGTTATGTTCTATTACTGTTTATAATATACAAGTGAAAACATCTCGACTTTCATATTATATTATATTATATTATATTATAATTATATTATATTATATTATATTATATTATAAAAGGCAAGCTGCTAAAGCTGAAATGGAAACATTTTGAACTTATCGAAATAAAATAGTTAGATATGGTCAAACCAAAATCTGTTTTCAATTTTTCCAAAACAAAGTTTGGAATTCCCAGTGGAAGATTTCAAATTTTAGTTCTGATTCATAAGGAAAAAAAATAGACATTTCAGAATTTCCAATGGAATTGGAATTCCAATTTCTGACCAGACCTTTACACAAGTAACGAGACCCACATCTCCCCGCTGCTCTTCCAGAATCACCCCTTCCAGCTCTGGGCCACACCTCCCCCCTGCACCCTGAGAATCACCCTCCCAGCTCTGCCATGGACTGAGCCACCAATGCCAGATAGAAAGCCACAGAGGGCAAATGTGAAGCATCTTCCCCCCTTTTCCCTTCGCTTTCTCCCCGGGGAGGACAGAGGGGTCCCAGGCAGATGGGAAATGCCCCACTGGGGCCTTACTCACGTATCAACATGATCCACGATCGCGCTGAGCACGGTGAGCCTGATGCTCCCGGCGGTCTCTGGCCCGAAGCAGAGGAGAAGGGGCAGCAGCAGGAGTCCAGCCCTGGGCATCCATCCCGACACCTGCACAGGACCCCACAGTGTCAGCGCCCCCACATCCTGGGCACAAACCCAGAGCCCCCGACCCACATCCCCTAACCCCTGCTGTGCCACCGACAGGAGAGGGGGCAGAGAAGAATCCTCTGGAGCTTGATGGGGTGAGCGGGGGGGGCTAGGTGAATGGCAGAGGGGAATCACATGGGATTACTTGGACAGGTGGGCAGAGGAGTCATCCCTGGAGCTCCATGGGCCAGGAGGTGGGGGGACAAGGGGAACTCACTGGAGTTTCCATGGGGCAGGAGGAGGGGGGGGGACTCACCAGGGTTTCCATGGGGCAGGAGGGTGTGGGGGGGATTCATCAGGGTTTCCATGGGGCAGGAGGAGGTGTGGGGGGGGACGACTCAACAGGGTTTCCATGGGGCAGGAGGAGGCGGGGGGCACTCACCATAGTTTCCATGGGGCAGGAGCAGGGGTTGTTGTCACTCACTGACAGATGCTCACACCAGATCCCCAGTGATGGGCTTTCAGCTGAGTCTCTCCCAGTTCCTCTTTATACCATTTGCCCAGCCCCTCCCCTGGCCCCACTGACCCTGTGGGGCGGGGGCGGAGCAGGAGTGGGGGTGGGTGAGGCAGCCTCCAATTTCCAGCTGTGCCAACAGCAGCTGCTGGGCTGGGCCAGAGGGGGGCGCCCTAGGGCTGGTGTGTCTGTGGTTTCGAGCAGAGCTCGGCTCCTGCCCTGAACACGGACCCGGTTCCCGAGCTGGCCTGGCCGTGCCACAGGGGGCCCTGGGGAGAGACAGGGCGCTGGGGCTGATGGCCCAGGCTTGGCACCATGGAGGCTACAGGCCTGGCCCTGTGGAACCTTGTGGGGCCTTGGGGCCCGGCCCACTAATGGGGGGCGAGGGGGCAGGGCTGGGGGGGGGGGTGAGGAGCTGGTGGGGAGTGCAGCTGAGGTGAATAGACTCTCAGGGGGGCGAGGGAGGGCTCGGGCCCAACAGACAACCAGCACCAGCCCAGACTGGCCCAGCCCATCTGCCCCTTGGGGTGAACTGGTCAGAGGTGCCCGTTGTGCCAGGCGCTGCCCAGACACAGAGTGAAAGACAATCTCTGGCCTGAGGAGCGCGCAGCCTGTTATGGGGTTAAGTGGGTGTCATCGGGCCCAGATTTCCAATTAAGCTGAATGAGCTGAATCCAAACAGTGAGGGGCCCAATTTTCCCTGGAGTTTGGGGAAGTGAGAGCAGAGGAAGGTGCTGAGCCCCACTCACCAGCTGTGTGGATTTTGCTGACTGGGGCTGGGTTAGACTGAAGAACGTGTCAGCGCTTTAGCCAGGTGACACCAACGGGACCTTTCCCCTGCGGTTCCTGGGTGCAGAGTGGGGCCCAGCAACGCCCCGGGCGGCGTGTGGGGGAGAAAGCTGAGGGCACGTCCTGGGCAGAGGTCATGGGAGCAGGATTTGGGAATTATCTGAGTGCACAGTTGGAACCAGGGTGGGGCTAATGCCTCGGCCCTATTCACCTGTGCCCAGCGGAGAGGTGGTGGGAGGGGGACTCAGCAGGGTTTCCATGGGGCAGGAGTAGGGCGGGGGGGTGGAGAGATTGTCTCAAACGCAGGCTGCATTGTTGTTGCTTCACCTGGAGGCACCACTGGCCGTCCCTGTGGCATGAGAGAACATCTTCTCCTGCAGCCACGTCCCCACGCGGGGTGAGCTGAGGGTGCCGATCAGGCACCTGCTCTGGCTGTGGGTCCTACAGGAGCCTCCCCTTCGGACACTGGGGAGCAGGCAACACTGGGACTGCTGGGCTGGGATCAGTGGGGCCGGGAGGCCGCCCCCGTCCCCTCAGCCGGGCTCCACAGTCGCTCTCCACATCTTTTCCAGCCAGTTCCTGGGCAGAGCCCCCTCCCTTCTTCCAGGGCTGCCTGCAACTGGCATGGGGATGGCTGGAGAACGGCCCTTTGACCTGCACCACCAGGGGCCAGAGCACAGTGAGGGCAGAGACATGGGCCACCAGCTAGGCCACGGGCTGGCCAGTGCTGAGCACTGGGCCGGCTGCATCCCTGCCCCTCCGGCAGCCCCATCACCCCTGGGAGAAGGGCTGGTGGCTGGAAGCAGGGGGACCATTTCCTGCCCCTCCCCAGTCAGCCAGCGCCCTGGGGAATGGAGGCGGAGCGTCTGTCACAGGGCCCAGCCAGCGCCCTCCCTGGCCATCCAGCAGGGCTGCTGTGAGCGGGTCTAAGTCTCTGTGCGTCGCACCCCAGGGATATTGGAAGCTCCTGGAGCCTGACTGGAGGCCAGCCATGGCCCCAGCCTCGGGGACAGACACCCCTCAGGGTGCAACCCTTCCCCCCTGCACCTCTCTCTGGGCGTGGGAACCCAGCCACGCACCCAGTCCCTGAACACAGCATGCACCCCTCCCCAAACTGCCCCCCCACCCCTCCACCCCCCGCATGATGGGGCCCCTCCACCGAAATGCCGCCGAAGACAGCGGCAGTAATTGAGCTGCTGCTGAAGTCACGGACGTTGCAGGGCCCGATTCGGGGGAATCGGAGGAATCGTCCTAAAGCCCGCCCTGCAGGCCACAGGCAATAGCTAATGTGTGTGCGGCTCAGGCACCCGAGGGCAGCTCAGTGGGGGAGGCAGCTGCCTCTGAACCCTCCTGCACGGAGAACAGAGGAAGAGGAGAGTAACACCGTCTCACTGTACTATAGAGCGATGCCGCAGCCATGTCAGTCCTGGGGGATTAGAGAGACAAGGTGGGGGAAGTAACAGATTTTATTGGACCAGCCTCTGCTGGTGAGTGAGACACACTTTGGAGTTTACACGTCACTCGTCTTCGGGTCCTGTGCAGCTCGACACTTGTCTCCCTCACCAACAGCAGCTGGATCAATAAGAGATGTTACCTCAGCCATCTGGCCTCTCTGACTGTTCTCCGCAGCTTTAAGCCCTTTACATAGGGAGAGTAAATAGCTTCTTCATGTGAGGAAACTGAGGCACAGCCTTGACAAAGGTCAGTTTCAGGATTAGGACAGAATTTGTCAGCCTCCTAGTCTAGCACCATCCCCACTAGCCCACTCAAGAGATCACGCAGGGGCTTCCCGGCCATTCAGGCCTGGTCAAACTCCCTTCCAACACACAACACAGCCTTGGCCCAGGTTGTCACGGAAATAAACAGTTCAGCCCCTTCCTCTCCATTCTCCATGCCTGGGCCCAGGTCTCCGGCTGGCAGGGCCGTTGTGGGTTGTGTGACTGGACCTGGAAGAATTACTCAGCGAAGGCCTTGCAATTTCCCTAGACATTCACTGGACAAGAGCCAATTCTTGGTTGTCTCTGGGCAGGTCCTGCAATCAGATCGTGTTCTCCAGAATCCGGGCTGAGCTGGGTGCCCCAGATTTACCACCTGTGCCATCGCCCTGACAGCTGCTCAGTCACTGCAAACATTGCCCAGAACTCGGGCTGGGCTCGGATTAAACAATAACTGAACAGAGTGAAGTTGATTTACAGCTGGTGCCAGCCTGTGTCAGCAGAGACCTGGCTTCTCCCCCTGCCACCCATAGCCCAGGGTGAGCGCCTTCCACTCCCTTAGCCTGACAGCATGTGGCAGACGAGCATCCCCTCTTTGGCCCAGCCCCTGCAACCAGGCGTCACCCCTCAGACTCCCCTAGAGCTTAAACAACCCTCTTGGAGAGCTCGACCCAGAGGTGGTTGTCCTGGAGGGGTCCCTCTTCATTGGCCCACCTGGGAGGTGCATCACAGACACACAGAGGCTTTGCACAGACGTCTGACACAGACCTACCCACTGATCCCAACCTGATCTGCGTTCCCCTGCCTCAGTTTCTTCCCTGCTCTGGGCTGGAGCTGTCAGGAGCCACCTGGAGACCTTCTGCCACCCCATGCACAGCTTATGATCTGAAACACGGGGCCTCCTCTAGCCCAGCCGGCCTGCTGTGCCCTGGCTGGGCCGTGCCCTTGGTCTCTCCTGCCCAGCGCTGCCTGTTCCCCGTGGCTCTCAGGAGTTTTCCCCAATGAGTCCTGTTGGGAGCATTGGCTTTGCTCCCCTCTCTTCGCCTTGTGTTGGTGACGTCCTGCTGCTCCCCCCGGTCCCCTCCCTTCACACAGGGGGCGGACGTACTTTCTCCCGGGTCCAGCAAACCCAGCGTCCCCAGACACTGTCCCTTCAATCGATGGTCGTTGAATCCCAGGGACCCCCGTTGCCCCTGGTCTGGTGGAGACGTGACCCGGCTCATGGGGGAGGCTCGGCCAGAGGGGCTTTGCCCGGCACAGCACCTGTGTAATAACAGCTCCCAAAGTCCCACTCCATCCGTTGTGCAGAGACTCCCCAACCAGCCACCGTGGCACGGGTGGGAGGGGAAATGAGGTGGGGGGAGAGGAATGGGGGCGCACGAAGCTCCAGGAACAGGAGAATGGGGGACCCTGGCATGGGGGGGCTGCTGGGGAAATGGGGGGGACACACACAGCCCCTGGCATGTGGGTCACAGCCCCACCTGTGGGTTCAGCCCCTCTGTACAGCGCAGGTACTAGTGGGTCAAAGCCCTGGGAGCAGCCACACTGAGCAGCCCCAAAAGGAGACGGGCAGCCGGAGCGAGTCTGACGTGTTCCCATCACTCCCGTTACTGATTTCCTGACAGGGAAATGGGGGCACTCGGACGGTGAGCTGGGGCAGCCTGGTTCTGGCCCCGGCCTGCAGAGGAGCTTGATCAAAACGAGCCCCAAGCTGTAGAGAGACTGGCTGCCTCAAGGAGCAGGGAATGAGACACAGAGCCTTCCCCTTCCTGGGGGGCGTCAGCCCCTATCCAGCCCTAGTGTCAGGGACTGGCTCACTCAGGGAGGAATGGGACATGGGGCCTTTCCCTCTAGGGGGCGCCAGCCCTTATCTGAGACTAGGATGGGGGACTTGTTGTATCCTTGGGGCAGCAGGTTTAGGAAAAAATCACTTGAGACACAGATAGCTGTGAGCCATGGAAGCAGCCATCTATTTTCACACACTGAACTAACCAAACCAGCCAAAACCAGCTGGGCTATCCCCTAATAATCTAACTCAGTTGCCATAGCAACAACAAGGTGCTATTACCATGAAAACCAAATATGCAACATATTCCTCCCCCCTTAATAAGAACATCCCCTAAATAAAACAAACACTAAACTAGAGAAGGAGGGTAGACTGCCTCCAGTCCCGGCTAAACCCCGGGGATTATTTTGCCCCATAACCATGGGTTTGCCCTAGCTAAAGATCCAGCCATTGAGGAGGTCTTCTGTCTCTAGGTGGATTGCGGCGAACTTCTGGTGTTGTTGCACCCGAAACTACCTTGGGCGCAGTCCTGACAATGGGCTCAGGGTTCGTAGCGTGAACAGGTGAGGAAGTGGTATGAGCTTGTTCCGGGCAAGGGGGTATCTCAGCCGCTGGCAGTAATGGAGGAGAACAGTCAGGAACAGGTGATTTTTGATTTGGTGTCTCGCCAGAAGAGGTGAAGTCAGACAACTCAACTGAAGATGTGTCCTGAGGACTGGCATGACCTGGCAACAGCTGTAGGACACAGGTCCAGTTTGAGCGATGATCACGGCAGGGACCCATTTAGCTCCAGAAGTATAATTCCGAGCCAAAACTGGCTGTCCTGAGCTAAAGGTTCCGTCTTTTGCTCTGGGTGCATGCCCGATGACTTGATCTTGCTGCTGACGTTGCACAATTTGTCTGGGTTCAGAAGGTTTCAGCAGATCAAAGCAAGTGCGCAGCTGTCGTCCCATCATTAGAAAGGCCGGGGATGCCTTGGTTGTAGCATGAGGTGTGTTTCTGTAGGAAAGTAAGAAGGTGTCCAGACGCTTTTGAATGGAGTGTTGTCCCCTTGCTGATTTCAAAGCTTGTTTCATTGTCTGCACAAATCTTTCAGCTAATCCATTGGTGGATGGATGATATGGTGCTGAAGTGATGTGGTGTATCCCATTTGCCTTCATAAAATTTTGAAACTACTGAGAGACGAACTGCGGTCCTTTGTCGCTCACAAGTTGTTCTGGCAGATCGAAACGACTAAAGAGTCCTCGTAGTTTTTGGATAGTACTCTTTGCAGTAGTGGACTGCATTATAGAGACTTCTGGCCATTTAGAATGGGCATCTACCACCACAAAGAACATGCTTCCTTCAAGGGGGCCAGCAAAGTCAACATGAATATGTTGCCACGGGTTTTCAGGCCAGTCCCATGAGTGTAGGGGCGCCCACTGGGTGCATTCCTGACACCCTGACATGACATACAAGCTCTTGCCTTCTCTTCAATAGCACTGTCCAATCCAGGCCACCAAAAATAGCTTTGTGCAATTTCCTTCATGCGCACTATTCCACAGTGAACGGAATTTAGGTGTTCTAACATTTGTGATCTCAGAGGTGGTGGGATAATGACACGCCTCCCCCACAACAAACAACCAGATTGGATCGATAACTCCGTCCTCCTGGACATGTAGGTAACAAAATCGGGTGAGACCAGAGAGGTTCGTCGAGATTTTCCATGCATCACTAGGTCCATAACTTGGGACAATATTGGGTCAACACGAGTTGCCTTCTTTATCTGAGTAGCAGTGAAGGGTGTATTCTCACATGTTCAAAGTAGAAGATTTCCTTTTGGGCAGTATGTTGATGTTTGACTGGCAAAGACAACCTTGAGAGACCATCTGCATTGCCGTGCAGAGTGGATTTCCGATATTTGATTTCATATGTGTGCGCTGAAAGTAACAATGCCCAATGTTGCATACGACTAGCAGCTAATGGAGGAATGCCTGTGTAGGGTCCAAAAATTGACGTCAGAGGTCGATGGTCTGTAAGAAGAGTAAACTTCAGCCCAAATAGGTACTGATGAAACTTCAGAATTCCAAAAACGATCCCCAATGCCTCATGTTCGATTTGGACATAGTTTGTTTTTGCTTTGCTTAGAGTGCGTGAAGCAAAAGCAATAGGTTTCTCTTCTCCCGAAGGCATAATGTGTGACATGAATCATAGAATCATAGAATCTCAGGGTTGGAAGGGACCTCAGGAGGTCATCTAGTCCAACCCTCTGCTCAAAGCAGGACCAAGCCCAACTAAATCATCCCAGCCAGGGCTTTGTCAAGCCTGACCTTAAAAACAACTAAGGAAGGAGATTCCACCACTTCCCTAGGTAACCCATTCCAGTTCTTCACCACCCTACTAGTGAAAAAGTTTTTCGTAATATCCAACCTAAACCTCCCCCTCTGCAACTTGAGACCATTACTCCTTGTTCTGTCATCTTCTACCACTGAGAACAGTCTAGACCCATCCTCTTTGGAACCCCCTTTCAGGTAGTTGAAAGCAGCTATCAAATCCCCCCTCATTCTTCTCTTCTGCAGGCTAAACAATCCCAGTTCCCTCAGCCTCTCCTCATGACTGCTCCCACTTCATAAGGGGAGGCATCGCAGGCCAATTGTAGGGGTAAGGATGGATCAAAGTGTGTTAGAACTTCAGAACTTAGCAATGCATTCTTAGCCTTGTTAAATGCAATGTTACAGGCTTCAGTCCACTTCCAGGTCTTGTTTTCCCCAAGGAGTTCCTGAAGTGGTTTTAGCAGTGTGGCTAACTGTAAGATGAACTTTCCATAATAGTTCAATAGTCCTAGAAACAAGCGCAGCTGGCTAACATTTCGAGGTGGGGGAGCCTCCACAATAGCCTTAACTTTTGCAGGGGCCTGATGAAGACCCGCAGCATCAATGATGTGTCCCAAATATTCAACCGAGGTCTGGAAGAATTTACACTTGTCCTTGCGGACTCGTAGGCCATACTCTTCCAGTCTTTGTAGGGTAGCCTCTACATTTTTTAGGTGATCCTCTTCATTCCTTCCAGTGACCAGGATGTCGTCCAGATAGCACTGAACTCCTGGCAAGCCACACAAGATCTAGTCCATAGCCCTCTGGAAGAGGGCGGGAGCAGACGTTATTCCGAAGGGTAGGCGACAGTATTGATAAAGCCCCTTATGAGTCACAATAGTCAACAGCTCTTGGGACTTTTCATCGACGTGCATCTGTAAATACGCTTGACGTGCATCTGTAAATATACTTGACGCAGATCAATCTTACTGAACTTTTGTTCCCCAGCCAGGCCCGCAAAGAGGTCATCGATGCGGGGAAGCGGGTATTGCTCTGCACACAGCACCGGGTTGGCAGTGACTTTAAAATTACCACAGATCCGGAGGGAGACTTCTTTCTTCACTATTGGAACGATAGGAGTGGCCCATGGGCTATGGGTAACTGGTATTAGGACTCCACTGGTGACCAGGCGCTCCAGGTACGCTTCAACTTTCAGCCTGATGGCATATGGCACAGTTCGGGCTTTTAGACATTTTGGTTGACTGTCAGGTTTAATGTTCAATGTCACAGTGATTCCCTTCATACTTCCCAGATCCTCTCCAAAAACAGCAGCATGTTTCCTTAGTATAGTGGCCAGACTGGTTTCTTCTTTAGTCATTCGGTGCACTTCTGCCCAGTTCAGCTGAATCTTCCCAAGCCAAGACCGACCCATTAAGGCTGGGTAATTACCTCTCACCACAAACAGTGGCAATTTTGCAGCCTGTCCATTGAGCTGCACCTTAACATCAATAGTGCCCAGCATGGGCACAGCTTCTCCCGTATACGTCTACAGAACAGTTTTTGTTGCCTTAAGCAGAAGATGCTGTAGCTTTTCTTTATACACAGTCTCGGAGACCAGCGAGACGGCTGCACCGGTGTCCAGTTCCATGCGTATAGGGTTTCCGGCCAACAACGGGGTTACCCAGTATTCATGTGAGCCCACTGCCAAAGACAAAACGTGCAACGGCACTTCTTCTTGCGATAAGGTGTCACCTTGGTCATCCTGGGTCTGCTCTAGGGTATGCAGGTTTCCCTTTTTGGTCGGCCAGACCACAGGCCTCTTTTTCTTTTGTTTACAGGCACACTCGATGTGTCCCTTTTTGCCACACTGTCGACACACCAGGTCCTTACACCAGCATTCTGATGCCTGGTGACCCAGCTTACCACAGTGGTAACATTCCTGATTCTGCACAGTTTTGTGGGTAGGTTCTTGTGACACTTTATGAACCCTAGGGGATGCACCGATGTATTGCGCCTCCTTTGTAGCCAGTTCCATGGAGACTGCAATATCAACAGCCTTCTGTAAGGTAAGCTGAGCCTCTGTCAATAGGCGGTTCCATATAGCTTCACTGTATAGGCCACACACTAACCAGTGACGCAGGGCATCATTTAACATCTCCTTATATTCACAGTGTTCTGCTAGCCTTTTAAAAGTTGCTACAAATTGTACAGCTGTTTCATCTTCTTTTTGGTCTCTTTTGTGGAACCTATATCTTTCAGCAATTACCAGTGGTTTGGGGGAAAAATGGGACCCCAGGATTTCCACAATGTCACTGTAAGATTTGGTCTCAGGCTTAACAGGGTGTAGTAAGCTGTGCAGCAGGGAGAAGGTTTTAGCCCCTACAACACTTAAGAATATTGGCACCTTCTTCTCTTCTGTAATGTCATTTGCAATCACAAAAAGCTCAAAACGCTCAGTATACACATGCCATTGCACTATATTCTCCACAAAAGGTTCCAGTGGCCCTGTAAGTGTAGCCATGGTTTTAGTTTCAGGTTTCACAGTCAGTGCCAACAAGCCAGTTCTCACCCCCTTCCAACAGCTAAAAGATTTTGGTAAGTTTTTTTTTTTTTTTTTACCTTGACTTCTACTTCCTTCTGTTGCTGGGGCAGCACCGGGATCCCACCCTCGTCGCCACTTTGTTGTATCCTTGGGGCAGCAAGTTTAGGAAGAAATCACTTGAGACACACAGAGCTGTGAGCCATGAAAGCAGCCATTTATTTTCACACACTGAACTAATCAAACCAGCCAAAACTGGCTGGGCTATCCCCATATAATCTAACTCAGTTTCCATAGCAACAACGAGGTGCTATTACCACGACAACGAAATACACAACAGGACTGGCTGGCTCCGGGGTGCTCTCTCTGCATTGGACGCTTCCCTGATCCAACTGATCACCTTTGTATTGTGAGTTATAGATATGTAGGATATTGATATATCTGTATTTCAAAACTGGTGCTGTGTTTCTGGGTGACACCCCCAGACAGATTGGCATCAGCACTGCCTAGCATGTTGAATGGCCCATCAAGGGTCATCAGCTGTACAAAGAACCCATTGAAAGGAGCCAGGGGCTGGGGACAGGGGTGATCGATTACTTGTGTGTCTGGGCCGAGCACCCATCGCACAACTGCACCCGCCCTGCTGAGCGGGGGAGCAGAGCCGTGCCAGCCAGAGGGGCTAGAAAAGCAGCCCAGGAAGCAGGTCAGTGCTGGGAACAGAGTCACAGAAGCAGCCTGCAGAGCAGACCTGCCCTGGGAGCAGAGCAGCAGCAACCAGAGCCAGAGGGGCCAGAGAAGCAGCCCAGGGAGCTGGAGGGCGAGCAGCAGCAGCAGCCATGCTGAGGCAGAGGAGCTGGAGCTGAGGCAGAGGGTGGAGCTGGGGCTGGAGCAGTCCGGAGCCGGGTGTGGTGAGCAGCTGGGGAGAGCGAGGGGAACCCTGGGCAGTGGGCCCAGCGCAGGGAGACGCTTCAGCCAAGAGGCCCTGCAGGCCAGACTTGCAGGGGGATCTAAACCCCAACAGGGCGGGGGCGACGCTGGGAAGAAGGGTCCTGCCACCCAGAGCCTGCGAGCGTGTGGCCACCGCCGGAGCAAGTATCCAAGCATCCCTGCAGCACAGCCGAGGCCTGGGACCTACAAGGAACAGACTGTGAACTGGCCTGACATTGCAGAGACACTGTTTGTGATGTTCCCTGCCACAGAGCGGGGTGACGTGTTTCCTTTAACCTTTCCCATTTTACCTTATTCATTTTTAAACTAATTGCTGATTAAATAAACTATATTTGCTTTAAATCGTATGTAATGATCGGTGGGTCAGGGAAGTGTCCAGTGCAGAGACAGTACCCTGGAGTGGGGACACCCTAGCCCCTGTCTTAGGTGACCACAGCAAGGTTGGGGGTTGAGCCCCCCCAGGAATCCTGGGCCCAGCCTTGTATGGGTTACGAGGACTCTGCCAGACAGGAGAGTGCAAGGGGAGTCCTCGAGGGCAGGGAGTCCTCTGGGTAAAGGAAGTGGGAGCGAGGACTCAGATCCTTCCACTAGCCCATTTCACTGGGGTAGTGCAGAAGCCAGGAAAGTTCTCCAGAATAGCGGGACTATTCCCACGCCTACATAATTGGTGTCATGAACAGGATCCTATCCACCTTGGTTTATTGGTTGAGTTCTGGTAGCACTGTCCAGACCTGGTCAAGAACCCTACCATGGCTGGAATTGAGGAACTACGGGCCCAGTTTGCTGAACTTCAGCGCAGATTCTGGACCAGGCAGCAGAAGCTAAGAAACCCCCTGCTATTTATGTCCCACAGGAGCAGAAGGTCACAGAGTTTGGTCGCTTCCCGACCAGACCAGGAGACATTATGGTAGAGGAGTGGGTCAAGTCTGTGAAGGCAGCGCTGCGTGCAGTAAGAGTACCTGAAGAAGACTGTGTAGACTTCATAGAAGAACACCTCAAGGGCCAGGCCAAGGCACAGAGCTGGGCCAGATCCAGAGGGACAGAAAAGCAGCCCATGAAGCAGGTCAGTGCTGGGAGCAGAGTCACAGAAGCAGCCTGCAGAGCAGACCTGTGCTGGGGGCAGAGCTGTAGCAACCGGGGCCAGGGCAGCAGCCCAGGGAGCTGAAGGCAGAGCAGCAGCAGCAGCCGTGCTGAGGCAGAGGAGCTGGGGCTGAGGCAGAGGGTGGAGCTGGGGCTGGAGCAGTCCGGAGCCGGGTGCGGGGAGCAGCTGGGGAGAGCGAGGGGGACCCTGGGCAGTGGGCCCAGCACAGAGAGACACCTCAGCCAAGAGGCCCTGCAGGCCAGACTTGGAGAGTGCCAGGGGAGTCCTCGAGGGCAGGGAGGCCTCTGGGTAAAGGAAGTGGGAGCGAGGACTCAGATCCTTCCGCTAGCCCATTTCACCGGGGTAGTGCTGAAGCCAGGAAAGTTCCCCACAATAGCGGGACCGTTCCCCCATTTACACAGACACTAGCACAGGTCCCTCTGCATGAGCTGCGTGACGCCTCCCCATTGCTGTGGAGATGAACTTCCCCACGTCAGTCACCCTGGGCACTGGCTCTGTGCACACACTGGTGGGGTGTCATTTCCGTGGCTGCTTTCAGATTTGGGCTGGCTGTTAACACCCTTATGAAGCGCACAAATGTTATAGATCCAGCTTAGAGAGGGATAAACTGAGGCACCCAGACAGGAGGGGACCTGCCAAAGACAGCAGCAGAGGTAAGGCTGGAACCCAGGTGTCCTAGCACCCAGGCCCCTGCGTAGCCCCCAGGATCATTCTTCCCACCCTCTGCAGTGGCAGGGCTGGTGTCTGGTCAGTGCCCTGAACAAGCTTCAAAAAAAGCAAAACATAACCAGGGGCTGGAATCTGTCTGGGTTAGGTGCAGCGGCAGTGACACCAGAGCAAGGGTTGTGTGCAACACGTTTGTGTTTGGGCAGTGGCAAGGATAGTTAATCCCTTGTGTTGCTGAGTGAGTTCTAATCAAACAAACCCTGGGTTGTAATTTTTGGCCTGTGATGGACTGTTTGGTGAGTTGATTGCACAAGTTGATGGTCTGGAAAGTTTCTGATAAATTGTTGAAAAATAGGGGTGTGGGTGATTTGTGTGTGGGTGTGTATTTTTCTTTACACTCCTCTAGCAGAAAGATCTGATCACAGATATGGTCCACATTTGCATACAGCATCGTTCAGACCAGGTGTTCCAAGAATACCATTTTGAGACGGGCATGTTTTCTTTTAAAGTACTGTAAAGTGATCATGGTAAATGTTGTGCCTCGGGTTTTTTGAAGCTGCCAAATTACAATTTGATGACAAAATGTGGTGTGGGAAAAAAGGCTAAAAATGAGAGAGAGAAAGTGGGACCCAGGTCTCTAAGATGACAGAAGCCCCCTCTGATCTGCTACTGCCCCACCGTGTCTTTCAGAGTGACTAACCCAGGTTGGGGATCTCAGATTTCTAACCACTAAGCCACAGTCCCCTCCCAGAGCTTGGGGGAGAATCGGGGATTCCTGGGCACCAATATGCTGCTGCTGACAAGTGAATGGTTGGGTAACCCACTGGGAAAACTTTGTTCATGTCCTTCTCCAGTGGCTGCTTGAGGAAGGGGCTAGTAATTACTCCTGGAGGTCAGAGAACAAGCTGGGGATCTGAGCAATCAAAACCCTGCTGCTGATCTATGTGGGGGCCGAGTGTCTTTTCCTTCTGGGCTTGTACAGCGCCTAGCACAATGGGGTCTGGTGCAGGACTGGGGTCCTAGGCGCTGCCACGCTCTGGGTTCATGCGATTCACGCAGTGAAAAGACCCCTTGAAAACCGGTTTGTGCTTCACAGGTGACGCTGGGTGAGTTACGGTGTGAATCCCTGACACACACACGTCAGGTGTTTGTCACATATTTTGCCTGTGAAACCCCCCAGTGTGGGGGTGCGGTCGGCCTCCTGCTACATGCCCCACTCGCAGACATGGGGAGTCTGTGACAACGCTCAGCCTGAGAACCTGGTGCTTTGGCATGAGGTGTAAAGACTCATGTGTTTAGCCCTGGAGTCGCTGGTCCAGTCCCTAGAGTTGTCCGCAGTGGCAGCCAGCCACTGGCAAGTGTCTCTCATCAGCCTGCTCCAAGGGGTGAGGATTGGTTCATGCAGGAGGGCAGGGGAGACCCTGAGCAGATCGGCTGGGGCAGCGGAGGCCCGGCTACTCCTGGCCACAGCTAATTTCCCTGAGCGCTTTGGGAGGTGAGTGACTGTGCACTACGTCCCCCGGACCGCCCCGCTAACGCAGCCCCTCAGCAGTGACCCCTCTGCTTGTATCTGCGTTAGGGCAGCTCATCCCACGGCCTCATGCTCCCCTCATGGGCGACGTCCTTGTGCCTGGACACAGCAGAGGTCACTGTGCCGGTGCTGCCATCCCTGCGGGTTCGGTGGAGCTGGGGACGGATTGTTCTTGGGTGTCCGTCAGCGAAGGCCGTGAAAGGAGAGTTATTGGCAGTGTTGTGGGCAATGGGAAGGTGGGGGAGGGACTCACAAGTCTTTCCCCGTCACTTCCTAATTGTGTAATTGAACGATCCTTGTAATTTTCCATTAAATAGCAATTTAGGATTGCTACAATCCCTTCACTGCCCAGATGTTCAGGCTTTATCGGGTTTGTGTTTGATTAGAGCCGCCTTCCCAGAACAGAAAGATGTTTTTTCTCCTCTGAATTGTCTTTGGAGCAGGTGAGAGACACCTGACCCTAGCCGTGGCCTTTACCTCCCATCCCTCCATGTCAGCGGATCCCTGCCTGGTTAACGAGCAGGTGAGTCCAACTCAATGAGAGAAGCTGGATGAAATGAAATCGGCCTGTACGACTCACCAAGCCAGGCCAGGCCGCGTTTCTATCTAATCAGCTCTCCTGCCCCCGTTCCCCATCCCCAGCGCGACCCCTCAGAGCCTCCAACCACCGACTGGAGCCTCGTCCTGTCAGTCTGGGGAGCTGCAGGTCTCCGGGAAGTGACGGGCATGTACCTGTAACCTTTCTGCCAGGTGGAGCCAGCAGCAACAAGAGCCAGGTTCAGTATCTAGAGGTTCCTTTTCAACAATACAACCCAGAACCGGCTCAAGCCCCCACCCAGTGACCGGGGACACTTACACACCACCCCCTGGGTGCCCCTAAGAGGCAAAACTTCCCCTCTCGCAAGCAGAGTCTGAATGTAGCAAAAACTTTTAATAAAAGGACGGAATTAACTCAGCGTTAATTAGGGAAAACACCGCAACTAGGGCTCATAAACACAAACCATGAGCAAAAGACCCACCCCCAAGTAAGTCAGGCAGCACCCTTTTCCCTCAGGGTCTTAAGTCCAGCAACCTAAAAGTCCCTTTAACATGCCCATCCATTCTCATTGCCCCCTGCCCCACCATCTCCCCCCGCCCTCCAACAGTGCAGCCCGCGGGCGGGGGGACTGAGCTCCCGTGGGCGGGGGGACTGAGCTCCCGTGGGCGGGGGGGCTGGCTGGAGGAGGCAGCGTTAGCTGGGGTGGGGCGCAGGGCTGGTGCCAGGAAGTTTCGCCTAGCGCGTGAAACTTCCTTGCACCGGCCCTGGGGCAGGTGGGGATGCAGTGCGCCTGGGGGAGGGGGAGGGGATTTGGGGGAGGGGCGGGGGTGGAGTTGGGGTGGAGCCGGGGGCGCGAGCACCCACTGGCGCTGACAAAAGTCGGTGCCTATGCTCTCGGTCAATTCTTTTAAGACATTTGAGTGCAAGTTATCTGGTCCTGATTTATTCCAAAGGGAGTGTACAGCAAGCAAATGACTATCACTGGTCAAAATAGTTCAGACAGAACAGTTTTCCTTTGGAAAAGGCTGATTCAAAACAATCTAAAGGTTCCAAGGGAATACATCGATTTTGTGTAATTTTCTGATGAAAAATTATCATAACAATTTTAGATTGAAACATTTAATTATGACTTTATTTTTTTACTTTTGTTATGTTTAATTACTGTTTATAATATACAAGGGAAAACAACTGGACTTTCATGTTATATTATATTATATTATATTAATTAATTATATTATATTATTAAACATAAAAGTCACGGTGCTAAAGCTGAAATGGAAACATTTCACCCTCCCAGAATCACCCCTCTCAATTTGGTCTCCATCTACCCCTGCACCCCCAAAATCACCCCTCCCACCTCCAGGCTTCATCTTCCCCTGAACCCCCAGAATCACCCCTTCCAGCTTGGGCTTCATGTCCCCCATCAGCCCGCCAGAATCACCCCTCCCACCTTATAATCCATCTCCCCCTGCACCTCCAGAATGACTCCGTGACATTTTATACCTTGGAGGAGCATATTGTAACCCCGATATTCCTCATTTTCATATAATCGTGATCTTACATACAAAGCAGGCCTTGTAAGGTACTGGGAAAAGGTTATGATCCGCTGAAAGTCATTTCTCTATCCATATATGTGTATCATTAACGCATATGAAGTTATGAGAATTGTGTTGTATGATTGTCACTAAAAGATTATGTAAATTGTGGAATTAACCAAATATTTGCTCCCCTGAGGCAACAGCAAGGAAAGTAAGCAACGCCCGAGCGGGGTGTGAAACAACCATCAGCAGCCATTGTCCAGCAAGGGAGCTACAATGCGCAATCACTGGTCCCAGCTTGTGTCCCCCCTGCACTCTCAGAATCACCCCTTCAAGCTCTATGCTCCATCTCCACCTGCATCCCCTGAATCACGGTTCTGAGGCAGTGGCTCTAACTAACCCTGTGATACCCGCAGAGACAATGGGTCTTTGCTGCTCCCCTTGCGGCTAGTGGTGCAGGGCAGGACCGAGACGGCCCCCCACCCCCAGGCCGGTCACTCACTCATTCACATGATCCACGATCACTTTGAGCACGGCCGGGTTGATGTGCCCGGCGGTCTCTGGCCCGAAACAGAGGAGAAGGGGCAGCAGCTGGAGTCCAGCCCTGGGCATCCTTCCCACAGTGTCAGCGCCCCCGGGCCCAGGGCACACACCTAGAGCGCCCTGACCCACATCTCCTGGCCCCTGCTGTGCTACCGACAGGAGAGGGGGCAGTGGGACCCCCTGGGGCAGGAGGGAGTCACCAGTGTTACCATGGGGCAGGAGGAGATGAAGGGGTTGCGTGGCTCCCCAGGATTTCTATGGGGCAGGACAAGATGGAGCAGGGGGGACTCACCAGGGTTTCCATGGGGCAGGAGCAGGGGGTTCTGTCACTCACTGACAGAGGCTTACACCAGATCCCCAGTGATGGGCTCTCAGTAGGGGGCAGCTCCCTCTTTACAGCAAGGGGCTCAGGCTCTCAGCAGACTCAGGCAGTGTCACTGTGTCGGTCACACCCTGGGGAATACCCCCGTCTGGGAGTGATCTGCCCAGGGAAGCTGTTTCCAAATACCTCATTCCTGGCGAACACTGGCTCACTAGGGGATTTGTGGGCTGTGACAGGCGTGGTGCCCTGTGCTCTGGCTGGTTAGAAGCACTGGGGACGAGCAGCAGTGCCCACCAGGGGGCACCACGTGGCACTGGCTGCCGTCCCATCCTGGCTCTGCTGGGCAGCCGCTGGCAGGGTCCCCATACACTGACCCCTCTGTGGGGCACCTCCTCCTTTGGGCCGGACCCCCAGCCTGCCTGAGGACAGGGGGTGGGGGTGGAGGGGAGTGCTCCCACAGAAAACAGCTTGTGTGGGTGGCCCCGGACCAGGCAGGAAGGGACGGGGTGTCCCAGCCCCACAGAGTGGGTGCTACGCCCCAGCGTTTAACCAGGGTCAGGAGCAGCCCCTGCCTGTGACCTTGCTCGAGCTGGGGTCTCTGCTCAGCTTCCCTGCTGAGAAGTGGGGGACACCTCCTTCCTCTGGGTGGCTGGTTCGGGGGGTGGGCAGGAGATGTGCCTCTCATTGGGCTTCCCACTGTCTCTCTGGGACTGTGCATGTAGATGGGATGCTTTGGGCAGATTCCTTAATGACCCCGTTCATTGCAGCCCAGCCAGCGAGGCGCCCCCCAACCCTCATGTACTGGGCTGTCCCTGAGAGCAGGACTTACCCTGTTGCCCCCACAGGTAGCAATGCAAAGTACAGAGGGAAACTGAGGCACTCATAGGATTAATAAAAATATTACAGAAAATTCCCACTGTGTCATATGGGTGAGGGACTGGAACGGTGTGAGCTTGGCGGGGTGGGGGGAAGGCAGGATGCTGGTCAGCTGTGGATGCAGGGGCAGGAGCCTTCTGAACTTGGTACAGGAAATAGGTAGGTGGGAAGAAGAGGCTAGGGGGAAGGGACCAGCCCAGGGTCCCAGAGCTGGTCAGAGTCAGAACCAAGGAAAGAACCCAGGTGTCCTGATACCCAACCAGATGCTCTGCCCACTAGGCCACACAACCTGCCCCTGGAGGTTTGGGGTCTAGGGCAGCCTTTGAGACACCTCCCAGCTCTCGCTCTCCATCACTGTCTCTGCGCTTCTCCTCTGGCTGCGGGGTCCAGCATCTCTCACGTTCCTGGAGCCCGCATTCAGACCGAGGTGCCCAACCCCAGTGTGGATGGATTTATGGCCCAGGAGAGGCAGAGTGAACAGGCTGCCGCACACCCCGCCCCTGGGGAACATGCAAAGCAGGGCGTGTCCTGGCAACCCCACCATGGACATGTCCGGAGATGACTCCAGTCGGTCGGTCCCGGCTGTGTTTGCCAACGTGGCAAACGCCTGTGGGAACTGGGAAGGGATGTCTGACTCCCGGCAATGGGCCAGGCCCCGGGCTGACATTACCGGATCAGCAGTGAGTAAAGAGCGGGGAGTCTGCTTCCCTTTATCCCACCGAGCTCTGCCCACGTTCAGGCCATGCAGCCGCTTCGGCCTGCTGGGGGTGTTTGGCCCCCCCAGAGCAGAACTTCCCCAGGAATAGGGGCCTGTCTCTGCCCCATGGCCCCACTCAGAAGCTCCCTGCCCTTCACCAGGTCTCACATGGAGACATCCTCGTTCCAGAGGGGATGGGCCAGCAGCTAAGTATCCTTCCAATGCCAAGACCCTCACGTGCCGGCTGGATGGCTCGCCCCACGCTGGTCCTCGCCAAGACACCAAGCACCCCCTGGTAGGGCTACGTCTGGGATTGGCCCCTGGCAGGCCGCTCAAACCTGGTCAAACCCTCTTCCAACACACAACACAGCCTGGGGTCCGTATTCTTGGCCCAGGCCATCATGGAAATAAACAGTCTAGCCCCTTCCTCTCCGTTCTCCACGCCTGGGCCTGTGTCTCCGGCTGGCAGAGCCGGTGGGGGTTGTGTGGGTGGACCAGGAAGAATTACTCAGCAAAACCCTTGCAATTTCCCCAGGCATTCACTGGACAAGAGCCATTTCTCAGTTGTCTCTGGGCAGGTCCTGCAATCAGATCGTGTTCTCCAGAATCCGGGCTGAGCTCAGTGCCCCGGATTTACCGCCTGTGCCATTTCCCTGAGAGAGAGGGGAAGTCTGAGGGGTCATGCCTGGTTGCAGGGGCTGGGCCCAAGAGGGGATGCTCGTCTGCCACATGGTGTCATGCTGAGGGAGTGGAAGGCGCTCGCCCTGGGCTGTGGGTGGCAGGGGGAGAAGCCAGGTCTCTGCTGACACAGGCTGGCACCAGCTGTAAATCAACTTCACTCCGTTCAGTTATTGTTTAACCCGAGCCCAGCCTCAGTTCTGGGGAACTCTATCTGATTGAGGGGTTTTACTGCCTGGTTCTCCCTTCCCTCCCAAAAGGCAAGGTGATGTTTGAAGAGACTGAGCAGCTGTCAGGGCGATGGCACAGGTGGTAAATCCGGGGCACTGAGCTCAGCCCGGATTCTGGAGAACACGATCTGATTGCAGGACCTGTCCAGAGACAACCGAGAAATGGCTCTTGTTCAATGAATGCCTGCTGAGAAATTCTTCCTGGTCCACCCACACAACCCCCACTGGCCGTGTCAGACGGAGACATGGGCCCAGGTGTGGAGAACAGAGAGGAAGAGACTGAACTGTTTATTTCCGTGACGGCCTGAGCCAAGCACCCTGACCCCAGGCTGTGTTGTGTGGTGGAAGAGAGTTTGACCAGGTTTGAGAGGCCTTTGCATGTTCCCCAGGGGTGGGGGGGCGGCAGCCTGTTCACTCTGCCAATCCTGGGCCATAAATCCATCCGCACTGGGGTTGGGCGCTTGTCGCCCCAGAGCTGAGCCACCTGGGACTGGTGCAGAAGCCTGGCCAGTCTCAGCAGTTGGGTGGGCGGCAAGTGGGACCTGAGGGATCCCAGCCAGGGTAGGCCCTGGCCTGGCTGATCACATCACTCCTGAGGGGCCGGAGTGAGTCCTGGCCCCGGGACCAGCCCTGGCTGCACTGCCAGCTCAGCCCAGCAGACAGTCATCTCCCAGCAGGGCTGGTGAATGTGACCAGGAGGCCGGGAGGCAGGGCTTGTGGGAGTGGTGTCTGGCATGGGGAGCTGCTGGGGAAAAGGGGGAGGGGGGGGACAGCCCCTGGCTTGCGGGTCACAGCCCCACCTGTGGGTACAGCCCATCTGTACAGCGCAGGTACTAGTGGGTCAAAGCCCTGGGAGCAGCCGCACTGAGCAACCCCCGAAGGAGATGGGTGCTGCCCCTGATCTAGGATGGGGGACTGGCTGGCTAAGGGGGCCAGGGAATAGGACCCAGGACCTTTCCCCTACTGGGTGCCATGTGCCAACCACACCTTCAGCTGCCACATCCCCCTCTCGCCTCCCCAAAGTGAGGGGCACAGACCCAGCCCCGCACCCCAGCCACAGGGGAGAGACAGGGTTTGTAAATGTAAGCGTGAGATGAGCTTATATACACAACCACGGTGAGATGGGCTATCGAAAAAGATCTGAGTCCTCGCTCCCACTCCCTTTAACCAGAGGCCTGCCTGACCTTGAGGAAATTGAGCCGGGAAACCGGGGGGGTGTGGGGAGGGGGAGGGGCAGTTTGCCGTGGATGCCTCCTGCCTCCCGCCTCCCGGCTCCATGGAGCCAGGAGCTGGGGAGGCGCCGCGGGCGGGGGGAGGCTGCCGCGGAATGGGGGCTGAGCTGCCGGCCTGCAGAGGGGTGGGGAGCTGCCGCGGGGGACTGGCTGCTGCGGGGGGGGGAGGGAGGGGGAGGGAGGGCCGCATTAGCTGGGCGCGTGGGCGGGGGGCGCAGGGATGGTGCAACAAAGTTTCGCCTAGGGCACGAAACTTCTTTGCACCGGCCCTGAGGAGAGGGCACTAATCTGTAAGGTCTGAGGCCTTTTTCTGCAGTAAGCAGCAGCAGCCATAAACCAGGAAACAGAGAGTCACATTCTCACATTCATAGAATCATAGAATCTCAGGGTTGGAAGGGACCTCAGGAAGTCATCTAGCCCAACCCCCTGCTCAAAGCAGGACCAACCCCAACTAGATCATCCCAGCCAGGGCTTTGTCAAGCCTGACCTTAAAAACCTCTAAGGAAGGAGATTCCACCACCTCCCTAGGTAACCCATTCCAGTGCTTCACCACCCTACTAGTGAAAAAGTTTTTCCTAATATCCAACCTAAACCTCCCCCTCTGCAACTTGAGACCATTACTCCTTGTTCTGTCATCTTCTACCACTGAGAACAGTCTAGATCCATCCTCTTTGGAACCCCCTTTCAGGTAGTTGAAAGCAGCTATCAAATCCCCCCTCACTCTTCTCTTCTGCAGGCTAAACAATCCCAGTTCCCTCTGCCTCTCCTCATAAGTCATGTGCTCCAGCCCCCTAATCATTTTTGTTGCCCTCCGCTGGACTCTTTCCAATTTATCCACATCCTTCTTGTAGTGTGGGGCCCAAAATTGGACACAGTACTCCAAATGAGGCCTCACCAGTGCCGAATAATCACGTCCCTCGATCTGCTGGAAATGCCCCCCCTCGATCTGCTGGAAATGCCCCTACTTATACAGCCCAAAATGCCGTTAGCCTTCTTGGCAACACGGGCACACTGTTGACTCATATTCAGCTTTTCGTCCACTGTAACCCCTAGGTCCTTTTCTGCAGAACTGCTACCCAGCCATTCGGTCCCTAGTCTGTAGCAGTGCATGGGATTCTTCCGTCCTAAGTGCAGGACTCTGCACTTGTCCTTGTTGAACCTCATCAGATTTCTTTTGGCCTGTAAGAGTCTCAGTCTACGGCAGGGTGGTGGGGTGCCAGCCCGCCTCGCTGTGCTCGTTCGATTAAGTTGGGGAATCCTTGGTCTCGGGCCCGAACACCTCCGGTCGGGTCCTGTAAGCGGTAGAGGCTAAGCCCTGGCTCTGAGTCAGGGCGGGCAGAAAGCAAGTGAATAGTCAGGGCTCAGGCCCTCAAGCAGGGGCTGAGCACAGAGTTCAATAGGCCCAGGCCCTGGGTCAGGGCGGGGCAGCGGGTAAAGTCAAAGCCTCAGCTCCTCAGGCAGGGGCTGAGCAATCAATGAGTCAAGGAGCCCTGGCCCTTGGTCAGGGCGGGGCAGCAAAGTAGTTCAAGGCTCAGGCCTTCAAGCAGGGGCTGAGCCCTCAATGTAGGTGGTGGCAAGCCCAGGTCCTAGCTCGGGAGACCTGGGAGAGGGGGAGACTGCCACCCACATGTTGGGTGGCAGGGGGGACGCAGGCCCACCTGCTCCACTGCGTCCCGCCCCGGGGCCCTAACAGCGGCAAAGGATCCGCCGCTGGGTCAGTGGGGATCCCGGCCGCAACACACTGACATGGGCTCTGGCCACGGTGCAGCCAGACTGGGGTCGGCTGTCCCCGGGCCACTTCCTAACTCCCCCTCGGGCGGTACCTGAGTCCAGGGGGTGTCTTCGGCGGGTTCCAGCCTCATGGGCTCCTCGTCCGACTCGCGGTCACTCGGCAGGTCCGGCAACTCCTCTGGAGAGGGGCCACTTGGCAGGTCCGGCCATTTCTCCGGGCAGGGGCTGCTCGGTGGGCCCGGCCAGTCTAGGCGGGTACCTGGGGCCACAGGGGTTTCCCAGTCGTGAGCTAAGCTGGCCGCGTCTGGTCTCCCCGGTGGCTGCTCTTCTAGTGAGCTCCGCAGGCCCGCCTTTATACTTCCGGGTCGCTCTGGTCTACTTCCAGGTCGCAGCCTGTCTCTTGGCGGGGCGGGCCCAGAGCTTCCTAGCCCCGCCCACTCTGGCCACTGGGCTGGTGCTTCACTCTGCGGGGTGGTGGGGCGCCAGCCCACCTCGCTACATGGCCCAATCCTCTAATTTGTCTAGGTCCCTCTGTATCCTGTCCCTACCCTCCAGCGTATCAACCACTCCTCCCAGTTTAGTGTCATCTGCAAACTTGCTAAGAGTGCAGTCCACACCATCCTCCAGATCGTTGATGAAGATATTGAACAAAACCGGCCCCAACACCAACCCTTGGGGCACTCCACTTGATACCGGCTGCCAACTAGACATGGAACCATTGATCACTACCCGTTGAGCGCGACCATCTAGCCAGTTTTCAATCCACCTTACCGTCCATTCATCCAGCCCATACTTCTTTAACTTGCTGGCAAGAATACTGTGGGAGACTGTATCAAAAGCTTTGCTAAAGTCAAGAAATAGCACATCCACTGCTTTCCCCTCATCCACAGAGCCAGTTATCTCATCATAGACGGCAATTTGATTAATCAGGCATGACTTGCCCTTGGTGAATCCATGCTGACTGTTCCTGATCACTTCCCCCTCCTTTAAGTGGTTCAGAATTGATTCCTTGAGGACCTGTTCCATGATTTTTCCAGGGACTGAGGTGAGACTGACTGGCCTGTAGTTCCCCGGATCTTCCTTCTTCCCTTTTTTAAAGATTGGCACTACATTAGCTTTTTTCCAGTCATCCGGGACGTCCCCCGATTGCCATGATCTGTCAAAGATAATGGCCAATGGCTCTGCAATCACATCGGCCAACTCCTTTAGCACCCTCGGATGCAGTGCATCCGGCCCCATGGACTTGTGCTCGTCCAGCTTTTCTAAATAGTCCCAAACTACTTCTTTCTCCACAGAGGGCTGGTCACCTCCTCCCCATACCATGCTGCAGAGTGCAGCCACCTGGGAGCTGACCTTGTCTGTGAAGACAGAGGCAAAAAAAGCATTGAGTACACTAGCTTTCTCCACATCCTATGTCACTAGGTTCCCCTTCCTCATTCAGCAAGGGGCCCACACTTTCCTTGACTTTCTTCTTGTTGATAACATACCTGAAGAAACCCTTCTTGTTACTCCTAACATCTCTGGCTAACTGCAACTCCAAGTGTGATTTGGCCTTCCTAATTTCACTCCTGCATGCCTGAACAATATTTTTATACTCCTCCCTGGTCATTTGTCCAATCTTCCACTTCTTGTAAGCTGCTTTTTTGTGTTTAAGACGAGCAAGGATTTCACTGTTAAGCCAAGCTGGTCGCCTGCCATATTTACTTTTCTTTCTACACATCGGGATGGTTTGTTCCTGCAACCTCAATAAGGATTCTTTAAAATACAGCCAGCTTTCCTCGACTCCTTTCCCCCTCATGTTTTTCTCCCAGGGGACCTTTCCCATCAGTTCCCTGAGGGAGTCAAAGTCTGCTTTTCTGAAGTCCAGGGTTTCTGTTCTACTGCTCTCCTTTCTTCCTTGTGTCAGGATCCTGAACTCGACCATCTCATGGTCACTGCCTCCCAGGTTCCCATCCACTATTGCTTCCTCTACTATTTCTTCCCTGTTTGTGAGAAGCAGGTCAAGAAGAGCTTTTCCCCTAGTTGGTTCCTCCAGCACTTGCACCAGGAAATTGTCCCCTACACTTTCCAGAAACTTCCTGGATTGTCTGTGCACCTCTGTATTGCTCTCCCAGCAGATATTGGGGTGATTAAAGTCACCCATGAGAACCAGGGCCTGTGATCTAGTAACTTCTGTTAGTTGCTGGAAGAAAGCCTCGCCCACCTCATCCCCCTGGTCTGGTGGTCTCTAGCAGACTCCCACCACGACATTAACCTTGTTGTTCACACTTCTACATTTAATCCAGAGACTCTCAGGTTTTTCTGAAATTTCATACTGGAGCTCTGAGGAGTCATACTGCTCTCTTACATACAACGCAACTCCCCCACCTTTTCTGCCCTGCCTATCCTTCCTGAACAGTTTATATCCATCCATGACAGTACTCCAATCGTGTGAGTTATCCCACCAAGTCTCTGTTATTCCAATTACATCATAATTCCTTGACTGTGCCAGGACTTCCAGTTCTCCCTGCTTGTTCCCCAGGCTTCTTGCATTTGTGTATAGGCATTTAAGATAACTCACCGATCCTCCTGCTGTCCCAGTATGGGGCAGGAGCCCTCCCCTCTTGCACTCACTTACTTGTGCTTCCTCCCGGTATCCCACTTTCCCACTTACCTTGGGGCTTTGGTCTCCTTCCCCCGGTGAACCTAATTTAAAGCCCTCCTCACTAGGTTAGCCAGCCTGCTTCCAAAGATGCTCTGCCCTCTCTTCGTCAGGTGGAGCCCGTCTCTGCCTAGCACTCCTTCTTCTTGGAACACCATCCCATGGTCAAAGAATCCAAACCCTTCTCTCCGACACCATCTGCGTAGCCATTCGTTGACTTCCACGATTCGATGGTCTCTACCCCGGCCTTTTCCTGCCACAGAGAGGATAGACGAGAACACCCCTTGCGCCTCAAACTCCTTTATCCTTCTTCCCAGAGCCACGTAGTCTGCAGTGATACGCTCAAGGTCATTCTTGGCAGTATCATTGGTGCCCACTTGGAGAAGCAGGAAGGGGTAGTGATCTGAGGGCTTGATGAGTCTCGGCAGTCTCTCCGTCACATCAGGAATCCTAGCCCCTGGCAAGCAGCACACCTCTCGGTTTCCCGGTCAGGGCGGCAGATAGATGACTCAGTCCCCCTGAGGAGAGAGCCCCGATCACCACCACCCTCCTCCTCCTCTTGGGAGTGATGGTCATGGAACCCCCATCCCTAGGATGGTGCATCTCATGCCTTCCAATCAGTGGAGTCTCCTTCTGCTCTGTTCCCTCAGATGTATCATTCACTCCACTCTCTGCACTAGTGCCTGTGGAGAGAACATGAAAACGGTTGTTCATCTGAATATGCGTTTCTGGTACATGGACTTGTCTCGTGCTCTTTCCTCTTCTGGAGGTCACATGCCACCAATTATCCTCACTGGCCTTCTGTCCCCACTGCGTAGCCTGCTCTGAATCCTCACAACACTGCGCCCGCTGAAGCCTATCCTGACGTCTATCCAGGAACTCCTCATTTTCTTTTATGGAACGCAGGGTTGATACTCGTTTCTCCAGACCTTGAATCTTCTCCTCAAATATAGAGATCAGCTTGCACTTTGTACAGACAAAGTCGCTTCTATCCTGTGGAAGAAAGACAAACATGGCACATCCTGTGCAGGTCACGATAGCGGATTGCTCAGCATCCATAGTCCCTTCCTTCTAAGAGTTTCCTCACTTGTGGCAGAAGCTACTCAGGGAAACCTGCAAGGGGGATGCCGCAGTAGGCTCGCTCCAGGAGAACTGGGACCCTGGGCTGGTTCCTTGCCAGGCTTCTTCTTCCCACCTACCTATTTTCTGTACCAAGTTCAGAAGGCACCTGCCCCTGCACCCACAGCTGACCAGCGTCCTGCCACCACACAGCTGCCCAGCGTTCTTCCGCCCAAGCTCACACAGTTCTAGTCCCTCACCCCGTATGACACAGTGGGAATTTTCTGTAATATTTTTATTAATCCTATGGGTGCCTCAGTTTCCATCTGTACTTTGCATTGTTATCTGTGGGGGCAACAGGGTAAGTCCTGCTCTCAGGGACAGCCCAGTACATGAGGGTTGGGGGGCGCCTCGCTGGCTGGGCTGCAATGAATGGGGTCATTAAGGAATCTGCCCAAAGCAACCCATCTATATGCACAGTCCCAGAGAGACAGTGGGAAGCCCAATGACAGGCACATCACCCCCCACATAGAATCATAGAAGCATAGAATATCAGGGTTGGAAGGGACCTTAGGAGGTCATCTAGTCCAACCCCCTGCTCAGAGCAGGACCAATCCCCAATTTTTGCCCCAGATCCCCAAATGGGCCCCTCAAGGATTGAATTCACAACCCTGGGTTTAGCAGGCCAATGCTCAAACCACTGAGCTGTCCCTCCCCCCAAAGCAGGACCAATCCCCAATTTTTGCCCCCGATCCCTAAATGGCCCCCTCAGGGATTGAACTCACTACCCTGGGTTTAGCAGGCCAATGCTCAAACCACTGAGCTATCCCTCCCCCCCCACACCCCGGAACCAGCCACCCCGAGGAAGGAGGTGTCCCCGACATCTTCACAGGGGAGCTGAGCAGAGACCCCAGCTCAAGCATGGTCACAGGCAGGGGCTACTCTGAGACACTGGTTAAAAGCTGGGGCGTAGCTCTGAGGGCTGTGGGGTGGGGCTGGGGATGAGGGATTCATGATGCAGGAGGGGGCTCAGGGTTGGAACAGAGGGTTGGGGGATGAGGGCTCTCTCTGGGGCTGAGGATGAGGGGTTTGGGGTGTGGGAGAGGCTCATAGCTGGGATAGAGGGTTGGGGTGTGGGGGCTGAGGGCTCTGGCTGGGGTGTGGGCTCAGGGGTGGGGCAGGCTGCCCCGGGACTGGGACCAGAGAAGAGGACTCCCCCCAGCCCTTTCCCCGCTGGTTGCAGTGAGCTCTGGGGGAGGGGCCCCCCTCTCTCCTCTGCCCACCCGGCAGCATACTCTGGGGGTGGGGGATGAGGCTGCCCCTTGCCCAGCATGGGGCAGGCGGGGCTGAGGCCCGCTCCAGGCAGGGCCGGGGGAGAGACCCAGCTCCCAATATTGGTGGGGCAGGGCCCCCAGCTCTGCATATTCCTGGAGCATGAGCACCACCAGCCCATATAACTCACCGCCTATGCCCCTAAGCTTATTTCTACCAGCTTAGGTTAAAAACTTTCCCAAGGCACAAATCCTTCCTTGTCCTTGGATGGGTACTGCTGCCACCACCAAGTGATTTAAACAAACATTCAGGGAGAGCCACTTGGAGCCCTATCGCCCCCAAAATATCCCCCCAAGTCTTACACCCCCTTTCCTGGGGAGGCTTGAGAATAATATCCTCACCAATTGGTTACAAAGTGAGCACAGATTAACCCTTGGGTTTTTAGGACACTATAAACCAATCAAATTCTTAAAAACAAAACTTTATTATAAAGGGAAAAAAAGTAAAGAAGCACCTCTGTAAAATCAGGATGGAAGGTAATTTTACAGGGTAATCAGATTCAAAACACAGAGGATTCCCCTCTAGGCCAAACTTTAAAGTTACCACACAAAAAAACAGGAACAGGAACAAACCCCTCTCTAGCAAAGGGAAAATTCACAAGCTAAAACAAAAGATAATCTAACGCTTTCCCTGGCTTTTATTTACTACTTTTGTCATTCTTTTTAGGCAAGTTCTTAAGAGATGTTTTTACTGCCTGGCTCTCAGAGGACACAAACAAAAAAGAAACAAACAAAAAACCTCCCCCGATTTGAAAGTATCTTCTTTCCCCGTTGGTCCTTTTGGTTAGGTGCCAACCAGGTTATCTGAGCTCCTTAACCCCTTACAGGTAAGGAGGAATTCTAGGCTACCCTTAGCTGTATGGTTATTGGATGATTTAGTTGGGGTTGGTCCTGCTTTGAGCAGGGGGTTGGACTAGATGACCTCCTGAGGTCCCTTCCAACCCTGAGTTTCTATGATTATGATTCTATGACACTGTGTAAGGGCCTTTTCTCACTGTGACAGTCTGAGGCCCTGTTCTTAGGCTAAGGCCTCTGGCTAAGCAGCCATAAGTGGCAGCCATAAGCTGGGAAGTGTATGGTCACAGCCTTACATTCCAAACCAGTCACATTGAAATAAGGTGCTATTGGGCTGTTAGGAACGCAATCCTGTCCTGATAATGCCCATCACCTCCAGAGAAAGGGAAGAGCCTAGAAGATTTAAAGAAAACTTAGTTTGATAACATCCTGTCTGGCAAGAACTCACTTACCAATAACGGGGCTGTAAAATCCTCATTTCTTTGTTGTTCTATCACTGTAGTCCCAATTTTTTAATTTTTTGTTTGTATAATCTCTGTCTGGTTTTGTGATTGTTTCTGTCTGCTGTATAATTAATTTTGCCGGGTGTAAGCTAATTAAGGTGGTGGGATATAATTGGTTAGATAATTATGTTACAATATGTTAGGATTGGTTAGTTAAATTTCAGTAAAATAATTGGTTAAGGTATAGCTAAGAAGAAATGTTTTACTATAGAGTCTGCAGTAAATCAGGAAGTAAGGGGGAAATGGGAATGGGGAATAGGGGTGGGAAATTGGAATAATGTTTTGCTAACGGGGGGGAATGGGAACAGGGACACAGGCAAGGCTCTGTGGTGTCAGAGCTGGGAAGGGGGACACTGAGGAAGGAAACTGGAATCATTGCTTGCTGGAAGTTCACCCCAATAAACATCTAATTGTTTGCACCTTCGGACTCCGGGTATTGTTCATCTCTGTTCATGCAAGAAGGGCCAGGGAAGTAAGCGGGTGAAGGAATAAGCCCTTTAACACCCGTCCTCTCCGTTCTCCACGCCTGAGCCCGTGTCTCTGGCTGGCAGGGCCAGTGGGGGTTGTGTGGCTGGACCAGGAAGAATTACTCTGCAAAGCCCTTGCAATTTCCCCAGGCATTCACTGGACAAGAGCCAATTCTCTGTTGTCTCTGGACAGGTCCTGCAATCAGATCGTGTTCTCCAGAATCCGGGCTGAGCTCAGTGCCCAGGATTTACTGCCTGTGCCATCACCCTGACAGCTGCTCAGTCTCTGCAAACATCACCTTGCCTTGTGCGGAGGGAGGAGGGGGGGCATGAGCTAGGCAGTAAAAACCCTCAGTCAGATAGAGTTCCCCAGAACTGAGGCTGAGCTCGGGTTAAACAATAACTGAACGGAGTGAAATTTATTTACAGCTGGTTCCATCATCTGTCAGCAGAGACCTGGCTTCTCCCACTGCCACCCACAGCCCAGGGCGAGCGCCTTCCACTCCCTCAGCTTGACACCATGTGGCAGACGAGCATCCCCTCTTGGGCCCAGCCCCTGCAGCCAGCAGTGACCCCTCAGAATCCCCTATAGCTTAAACACCCGTCTGGGAGACTCTACCCAGAGGTGGGAGCCCGAGGGGGTCCCTCTTCATCGGCCCACCTGGGAGCTGCCTCACAGACGCTTTGCACAGACGTCTGACACATCTCAGCCAGTCTTTGCAGCGACACCAGGCAGCCTCTACAAAACAGAGCCGGGTCTAGCAGTTACCGGGAGCTCAGCATCAGGCAGGCCATAGGTGAGCACAGAGAAGCGAAGGTTGTGACACAGTTCAGACCGGCCAGCGTCAGGGCTCACCCCAGCAAGCTGCCATGGAATCCATTTAGGCCCTTCTCTCTGGGCTTGTCTACACTTGAAATGCTACAGCGGCACAGCTGCAGTGTAGACAATACCCATGCTGGCAGGGTGTGTGTGAGTGTGTATGTGTGTCTCATCACTGTATTAATCCACCTCCCCACGAGGTCAACGGAAGAGTTCCTTCATCCACCTTATGCTGCCTACACCAGGGCCTATGTCGGCTTAACTATATCGCTCGGGGGCTCAATCTACCAGGCCGCTGTCATTCCCAGGTCAGAGCTTCTTTGTCTTTCCAAAGTCAGCTTCCATCCCAGCCTCCTGACCTATTGCCCTCCGGTAGAGCCCTGCTGAGTTCACATGTGCTGTCTGCCAGAGATTCCCATTGTTTGGTGTCAGTTAGTCAGTCCTTGGGTTCCCACTGTTTTTCTGGATTTGGAGGATTTACAGAAGTTTACCTTCGGGCATAACTTTAAAAAACAAGGTGGTATATTTTTGCAAGAAATAGAACATCTTTATATTCACTGTTAGCAAAAAACAATTTGAAAGTGTTTCCCCTTTACAAAGCTTACAGCTAAAACAACGAGGAGTCCTTGTGGCACCTTAGAGACTAACAAATTTATTTGGGCACAAGCTTTCATGGGCTAAAACCCACTTCATCAGATGCATGGAGTTGCAAATATAGTAGGTAGCTATAAATACACAGCATATGAAAAGATGGGAGTTGCCTTACCAAGTGAGGGGTCAGTGCTAAGGAGCCAAATCAGTTAAGTTGGAAGTGGGCTATTCTCAACAGTTGACAAGAAGGAGTGGAAATCACTTTTGTAGTGCTAAAGAGGCCAGTGTAAACAAGCTGGCCCATTTCAAACAGTTGACAAGACGGTGTGAGTATTTAGCACGGGGAAATTAGTTTTTCTAAAAACAACAAGGAGTACTTAGGCGCTGTACAAACCCAGAATCAGAAGAACACTCATCCTTACATAGATCAGCAGCAACGTTTGAAACCCTTAAACTTTAGCTCCCTAACTTAGACCCTTATTGGCTGAGCGCAAGGAGTAATAACTAGCACCTTCCTACACCAGCCACGGGAGAAGGGATTGACAAATGTTGTCTCACTGGGTTACACAACTATTCAGTTGTCAGCAGCAGCATACTGGAAACCAGGAATCTCGGATTCTGCCCATGGCTCTGGTTCCAGGGGCTGGGAATGGCGCCATGTGTCTAAGCTGTCAGGACGGGTGCCAGGCAGAGGGTCTGCACCCCAAGAGTGTGCCTGGGGACCCCAAGACAGGGACAAAGTCAGGGCTGTCTTCATACTCAGGATCCAGTGGCTGGGTCCCCTCACATCAGTTTGGTGAGTGGCCAAGAGGGGGCGCTCATCTGTCACACACTGCCAGGCTTTCCCCTAAGGCAGCGGGGGGCACTCACCCAGGGCTGTGGGGCAGGGGGAGGAGTCAGGTCCCTGATGATGAAGGCTGGTGCCAGCTTCACTCTTTTTTTGGGTCTGCGGAGGGGCAGCACTGCGGTCTGGGGTCCTCGCTGGCCAGGGCTGTGTGTGCAGGAAGGGGCTGGGTCTGGGTTTGTTTTTCACCCCCCTTGGAGAGGGATTGAGCAGACAGGGACAGATCCCAGCTGGTGTGATCAGCGTAACCCCCTTGATTTCAGCACCGGGGTGGGGGGGTCTGGCCTGTAATAATCACTCCCCTCACTCCAATCCCAGGGCAGTGACACGAGCTCGGTGCCGTCTGGGGAGTTACTTCAACCCCCCACGGGAACTAAACCCCTGAGAATCATTTCCCTCAAGGACTCACACCTAAAATAACCTGCTGACAGAGAGACCGATGGAGCCTCGGGCTCAGGGCCCAAACACCACACGCGACCCACAGACATGGCCTAGCTAAGGAGAGTCCGTGGGCCAAAAGCGAGGCCAGAGTCAATGTTCCCGCTCCAGATCCTAGCTCAGGGGTTCTCAGACTGGTTGTTGGGACCTCTCAGGGGGTTGCAAGGTTATTACATGGGGAGGTCACGCGCTGTCAGCATCTACCCCAAACCCTGCTTTGCCTCCAGCATTTATAATGGTGTTAAATATATTTTAAAATGTTTTTAATTTATAAGGCGGGTGGGCATGCTCAGAGGCTTGCTATGTGAAAGGGGTCACCAGTAAAAAAGTTTGAGAACCTCTGTCCTAGCTAGGGTGAACCAGCCCCACTCCCAATGGGGCCAGACACCAGGGTCCTGGGAGGTTTGATGACACTGTATGATCTACACTTCCCTGGGCTTTCCATCATCAAACATAAGGAGCACGATGAGGTCAGAGTGGGCACCGTGTGCCTGTGTGTTCTCTGCTTCTCCCTGAGGGCATTAAACTGGAAACAGCAGCTTTATGCTGGGGGTGCAGTTTGGGGACGGGTGCATTCTGTGCCCAGGGGCTGGGCCAGGGCTGGTGCAAGGAAGTTTTGCGCCCTAGGCGAAACTTCCTTGCACAAGCCCTGCGGCCCCCCCCCCAGCGAAAGCCTCCCCCCCCCAAGCCAGCCCCCCCTGCAGAAGCTCGGGCCCCCCCACCCGCGGGAGCTGAGCAGGGAGCCAGAAGGCAGGGGGGTGGCTCCCCGCTGCTGTCTCCCAGCTTCCTGCTCAGCAGCTGAGCGGGAAGGCAGGGGGGTGGCTCACCGTGGCTGCCTCCCGGCGCCCCCCAAATCCCGGTGTCCTAGGCGACCACCTAGGGTCGCCTAGTGATAGCGCCAGCCCTGGGCTGGGTGGATGGCTGGCTTCCCACGCCCAGAGGGAGGTGCTGTGGGGAAGAGCTACACCCTGAGGGGTGTCTGGACCCCAAGGCTGGGGCAGTGGCTGGCCTCTGGTCAGGCTCCAGGAGCTTCCAATATCCCTGGGGTGCTACGCACAGAGACTTAGACCCGCTCACAGCAGCCCTGCTGGATGGCCAGGGAGGGCGCTGCCTGGTCCCTGTGACAGATGCCGCACCCCCATTCCCCAGGGCGCTGGCTGACTAGGGAGGGGCA
Source organism: Chelydra serpentina (assembly GCA_037349315.1). NCBI lineage: Eukaryota > Metazoa > Chordata > Testudines > Chelydridae > Chelydra > Chelydra serpentina. The sequence goes on along the minus strand of JBAIAC010000046.1, from coordinate 2,874,061 downwards.
GGAAATGGTCCCCCTGCTTCCAGCCACCAGCCCTTCTCCCAGGAGTGATGGGGCTGCGGGAGGGTCAGGGATGCAGCCGGCCCAGAGCTCAGGGCTGGCCAGCCCGTGGCCTAGCTAGTGGCCCATGTCTCTGCCCTCACTGTGCTCTGGCCCCTGGCGGTGCAGGGTCAAAGGGCCGTTCTCCAGCCAGCCCCATGCCAGTTGCAGGCAGCCCTGGAAGAAGGGAGAGGGCTCTGCCCAGGAACTGGATGGAAAAGATGCGGAGAGCGACTGTGGAGCCCAGCTGAGGGGAAGGGGGCGGCCCCGGTCCCACTGATCCCAGCCCAGCAGTCCCAGTGTTGCCTGCTCCCCGGTGTCCAGAGGGGAGGCTCCTGTAGGACCCACAGCCAGAGCAGGTGCCTGATCGGCACCCTCAGCTCACCCCACGTGGGGACGTGGCTGCGGAAGAAGAGGCTCTTTCACGTCATGGGGACAGCCAGTGGTGCCTCCCGGGGCAGCAACAACGACGCAGCCTGCGTGTTTGAGACAATCGTCCACCTTGACACCCCACCCTACTCCTGCCCCATGGAAACCCTGCTGAGTCCCCGTACACCCCACCTCTCTGCTGGGCACAGGTGAATAGGGCCGAGGCATAGCCCCACCCTGGATCCAACAGTGCACTCAGATAATTCCCAAATCCTGCTCCCACGACCCCTGCCCAGGACGTGCCCTCAGCTTTCTCCCCCACACGCTGCCCGGGGCGTTGCTGGGCCCCACTCTGCACCCAGGAACCGCAGGTGAAAGGTCCCGTTGGTGCTGCCTGGCTAAAGTGCTGACATGTTCTTCAGTCTAACCCAGCCCGTCAGCCAAATCCACACAGCTGGCGAGTGGGGCCAGGGTCAGCACCTTCCTCTGCTCTCACTTCCCCAAACTCCAGGGCGAATTGGGCCCCTCGCTGTTTGGATTCAGCTGATTCAGCTTCCTCAGAAATCTGGGCCAGATGACACCCACTTAACTCCATAACAGCACTAGTCAGGGTGTGCGCTCCTCAGGCCAGAGATTGTCTCTCACTCTTTCTGGGCAGCACCCGGAGCAACGGGGCCCTGATCTCGGTTACTCTGTATCTGGGCAGCGCCTGGTGTGATGGGGACCTCTGGCCAGTGCAACCCAAGATGCAGATGGTCTGGGCCGGTCTGGCCCTGATGCTGGTTGGCTGCTGGGCCCCAGACCTCCCCCACCCCCGAGAGTAAGGTGACCAGATGTCCCGATTTTATAGGGACAGTCCCGATTTTTGGTCTTTTTCTTATATAGGCTCCTGTTACCCCCCACCCCCATCCCGATTTTTCACATTTGCTGTCTGGTCACCCTACCCAAGAGTCTATTCACCTCAGCTGCACTCCCCGCGAGCTCCTCGCCCACCAGCCCTGCCCCCCTAACCCCTCATTAGTGGGCCGGGCCCCAAGGCCCCGCATGGTTCCACAGGGCCAGGCCTGTAGCCTCCATGGTGCCAAGCCTGGGCCGTCAGCACCAGTGTCCTGTCTCTCCCCAGGGCCCCCTGTGGCACGGCCAGGCCAGCTCGGGAACCGGGTCCGTGTTCAGGGCAGGAGCCGAGCTCTGCAGCAAACCACAGACACCCCAGCCCTAGGGCGCCCCCCTCTGGCCCAGCCCAGCAGCTGCTGTTGGCACAGCTGGGAATTGGAGGCTGCCTCACCCGCCCCCACTCCTGCTCCGTCCCCCGCCCCACAGGGTCAGTGGTGCCAGGGAAGGGGCTGGGTGAATGGTATAAAGAGGAGCTGGGAGAGACTCAGCTGAGAGCCCATCACTGGGGATCTGGTGTGATAATTTGCCAGTGAGTGACGGCACCTCCTGCTCCTGCCCCATGGAAACCATGATGAGTCCCCCCTCCCTCCTCCTGCCCCATGGACACACTTGTGAGTACCCCTTGTCCCCCCCATCTCCTGGCCCATGGAGCCCCAGGGGTAACCCCTCTTCTCACCTGCCCCCTGCCCTGAGTAATCCCATGTGAGTCCCCTCTGCCATTCACCTAACCCCCACACCTCATGAAGCTCCAGGGGATTCTTCTCTGCCCCATCTCCTGTGGGTAGCACAGCAGGGGCTAGGGGATGTGGGTCAGGGGGCTCAGGGTTTGTGCCCCGAGCTAGGAGGCACTAACACTGCAGGGTCCTGTGCAGGTGCTGGGATGGATGCCCAGGGCAGGATTCCTGCTGCTGCCCCTTCTCCTCTGCTTCGGGCCAGAGACCGCCGGGAGCATCAACCCCGCCGCTCTCAGAGTGATCGTGAGTTATGTTGATAGGTGAGTGGGGCCCCAGTGGGGCATTTCCCATCTGGCTGTGACCCCTTTGCCCTCCCAGGGGGGCAAGCGAAGGGAAAAGGGGGAAGATGCTTCACATTTGCCCTCTGTGGCTTTCTATCTGGCATAAATGGCTGAGTCCATGGAAGAGCTGGGAGGGGGTGATTCTGGGGTGCAGGGGAGAGATGTGGGTCTCATTACTCGTGTGAAGGGCCGGTCAGAAATGGGAATTCCAGTTCCATCGGAAATTCTGAAATTTCTAATATTTTTTTCCTTACGAATCTGAACTAAAATTTGAAATCTTCCACAGAATGGGAATTCCAAACTTTGTTTTGGAAAAATTGAAAACAGATTTTGGTTTGACCATACCTAACTATTTCATTTCAATAAGTTCAGATGTTTCTATTTCAGCTTTAGCAGCTTGACTTTTATGTATAATATAATATAATATAAAAATCCAGATGTTTTCACTGGCATATTATAAACAGTAATATAACATAATATAACAAAAGTTAAAAGAGAGCCTTTGGAGGTATTTTCCCTCCTCATAATTATGATCATCCAGAGAATCCCATGGCCAGCTGGAAACCTGAATGGTCCAGGCAGGTTGCTGGTCCACAACCGAGGCCCACGATGCCTGGCCAGAAACCTAGGGAGAAACATATGTTTTTAATTGATTGGCATGCGCCCATTTTAATTTACCGGGTAGCTGTAGCTGGTACACTACCGGGAAGATGCGGTTCACAGTGGAGTACGGATCCACCCACTTAACATCCAGGGTGTGGGCTGCTTTCCCCAGTTTTTGCAACATTACCTTGTCTCCAATTTGTCATCCCCGGATGTCTTTAACGACGATCCCCATATGCTTGGCCTTTTCCTTATCTAAAGTGGCCTCTATGGCTTCTTGGGTTTTCACATAGCTCCTCCCTCCACTGGGCAAAGCTGAGACTTTTTTGGTGGTGGCAAACAGTAAATGTGATTATTGGTAAACAGTACTTACATTACATTTACGTTTGTCCACTAGTGGGTTGCTAACACTTCCATCCTCCCAAAACACTTCTTCCCAGGAATTAACACATACACATTGCCCATTATACAGTACTTTGGTCTCATTATCCAATTCATCCCACATACAGGATCCTAGTAAAATGTCTTTACTACAGGACTCTGGAGCAACAGGCAAGGACAAGCACACTCACTTTTGAGGACTCCACTCGGTACAACCTCTGGTGTCCAATAACTTCCCTCCCTCCCCAGCCCACTGGCTCGAGGTCCGGGGTAGCCAAAAGGATCCCATGTGCAATATGGGGAATGGGCTAACTTTCCATATCTTTGCCTCCAGAGCCTGTTGGTGTGCAGTTTTAACAACAATTTCCTCCAATTAAAAGGTCTGGCCTTACTATGCTAAAAAGATACTGCATCCATTCATATTGATAAGTATCAAACAGTGAGCTTTTGCTTTGCTTTAGCAAGTGTATCAAAACCTTAGTGTTTCCTGATATTACCCAAACCATTTTGTGTTCCAAGGTGAACAAAGCAAGTATCTGCATTTCAGTACATCCCATAGCTATAGCAGTATGTTTTTTATTTCCATTTGTTTCTGTATTAGGCTGTTCTGTGACAGTAGATTTATGGTATTTTGGGTTGCTTTTCAGCGGGTATCAGCTTTTCCTGTTTTTCTGAAAGACAAAAGAACGTGTTTCTACCCCTTTAGGGGTGGCAGATTATTGCTCAAAATATTCCTTTCTTTTACAAATACTCTTGCGGATTGCAGGCAAAACAGAGGAATTACCCCCCATATTTTCCTGTATTTGTTCTATAGGCAGGCCAGGTTTCAATGGCTTTTACCTTTATCAGTTAGGTAATTTGCATTAACACAGATGCTTTCTGGCTTGCTTTTGGATTCAAAGCCATCAGCAGCTCAGACTCTGTCTTAAAAGGAACACAATCAACTTTCACCAGAGTTTTGATTACTTTTCACTTTTAACTCCTGCTTCCAAAACACAGTGATTTGGAGACAAAAACACAACCTATTGCGGTTCCCTTTGGCAAAGTGTCAGTTTGATTACACAGAGCCACCTTAAGGCTCAGTGTGGGAGATGGTCTTTCTCTCTTTCACTACAGCTCTTATCTGCTATTTTGTTACCAAAAAACAAATTCAAAATCTTTTCCCATTCTCCTGGTTTTGACTGCCCTGCTGGCAGCCATGACTTTGGTCTTTAAGGTCCAATAGAACCCCCTTATATTCTTTTAGCAAATTTGACTAAATTGTCCATAGTCAAATGATTTAAATCAGATTGTCTCTTTGCCTGGATTATTTACAGACAGTCCCTTGGAAAAGGGCACATTTTCCTTCAGAATAGCTGCAAAGAAACCAAAAATGTTCTTTTCTTTAACGCTTTTCCTTTTAAACACTTTTACAATGTTTAACTGCTTAATTCCCTCCAGCCTCTGCAGAATTAACTTCTCACTCTCTTTCCTTAAATCACTTGCTTATCTTCCAAAATGACACCTTCATCAACTCAGATTTTACCATTCCAAGTACTATTTCAGGGATCTGAATTTCTCATACCTGTACTCACTGCTTCCTTTACTCCTGCTTTACTCCTCAAGGCTTCCAACCTGTTTTCCAATTTCTTTATCTGCTGCCTGTCTGCTTGTCTGGGCCTGATCCTTTTATTTTTCTCGCTGCACTGTCCCTTTCCATGGGCACAGGTTTCGTTCCATTACCAATTTAGCAAGGAGGGTGGGCTTCTCAACTAGCCCCCACCCCTCCTAGTCCCCTTTCCTCTTCATAATCACCCCCCTGGTTGCTCTCCTCGTAGTTGGGGGTGCCGTACATACAACCGTCTCCCCCCGCCTTCACCCGCTGGACCTCTCCTCAGTCTTAATGAGGGCCGCTATAGGGGTGCAACAAGGTTCTGCCCAAAATTGAGGATCCTCACAAAGGGAGAGATCAAAGCCCTCACAGGGGTCACCCAATTCATCCCCCATGAGGCTCGCCACCTGGACTGAACGCATGGCCAACTGACATTTTAACTGTTTAATTTTCTTTTCATGGCCAGCACACTGCCGTTGTGGCGTAAGCTGAGCACGAATGGTCAAGTCTTTGACAAGCCCCTGAAGAACCGGTACTTGCTTAGCCAGGGCTTCCAGGCGGGTACATTCCGCTTTTTCTGCCTGAAAGTCCTGTCTCAAGGCCTGCAACTTGTCCTGGGCATAGGCTTGGGTTGCTGCCTGGTTAGTAATCTGCGCTTTCAATTCAGAGCCGTAACTAGGGCAAGGCCAGTGAGGCACTCGCCTCGGGGCGCACGCCTGTCAGGGGCGCAAAAGGCTGCAGCCAGGGGCGCAAAAGGCTGCAGCCAGGGGCACCCCATCCTCCCCCGCCACTGAAGCCGCCCCGGATTACCTGCAGGAGGTCTGCCAGTCCTGTTGTAGAATGTACCCTCTGCCGAATTGCCGCTGAAGCCGCGGCTTGCCTGTGGGAGGTCCGCCGGTGCTGCGGCTTTGGTGGCAATTTGGCGGAGGGTACCTTCTACAACGAGACCAGTGGACCTCCCGCAGGCAAGCGGAAGCGGTTTTGGCGGGAGGGGAGGACCTCCCGCAGGTAAGCCACTTGGAATTTCTGTGCCCCTGCCTTGGGCGCAGAAATTCCTAGCTACGGCTCTGTTTCAATTGCTTAATTTCCACCAGCTGTCCGGGTACACATCTCCCTTCTCCCCAACTCCTCTTGCTGTCCTGACAACATTTGATACCACATAGCTGCTGAAGTCCAAATTAATCCCACAGCTGTCCCTGGGTTTTTACCCTTCTGCTTTTCATACTCGGCATATGGGTCTAACAATTGGGAAAGGAGTCGAGGAAAGCTGGCTGTATTTTAAAGAATCCTTATTGAGGTTGCAGGAACAAACCATCCCGATGTGTAGAAAGAAAAGTAAATATGGCAGAGCAGCATACAAGAAGTGTAAGATTGGACAAATGTCCAGGGAGGAGTATAAAAATATTGCTCAGGCATGCAGGAGTGAAATTAGGAAGGCTAAATCACACTTGGAGTTGCAGCTAGCTGGAGATTTTAGGAGTAACAAGAAGGGTTTCTTCAGGTATGTTAGCAACAAGAAGAAAGTCAAGGAAAGTGTGGGCCCCTTGCTGAATGAGGGAGGGAACCTAGTGACAGAGGATGTGGAGAAAGCTAGTGTACTCAACGCTTTTTTTGCTTCTGTCTTCACAGACAAGGTCAGCTCCCAGACGGCTGCACTCCGCAGCACGGTATGGGGAGGAGGTGACCAGCCCTCTGTGGAGAAAGAAGTAGTTCAGGACTATTTAGAAAAGCTGGACGAGCACAAGTCCATGGGGCCGGATGCGCTGCATCCGAGGTTGCTAAAGGAGTTGGCCGATGTGATTGCAGAGCCATTGGCCATTATCTCTGAAAAATCATGGCAATCGGGGGAGGTCCCGGATGACTGGGAAAAAGCTAATGTAGTGGCCATCTTTAAAAAAGGGAAGAAGGAAGATCCAGGGAACTACAGGCCAGTCAGTTTCACCTCAGTCCCTGGAAAAATCATGGAACAGGTCCTCAAGGAATCAATTCTGAACCACTTAAAGGAGAAGAAAGTGATCAGGAACAGTCAGCATGGATTCACCAAGGGCAAGTCATGCCTGACTAACCTAATTACCTTCTATGATGAGATAACTGGCTCTGTGGATGAGGGGAAAGCAGTGGATGTGCTATTTCTTGACTTTAGCAAAGCTTTTGATACAGTCTCCCACAGTGTTCTTGCCAGCAAGTTAAAGAAGTATGGGCTGGATGAATGGACTGTAAGGTGGATTGAAAACTGGCTAGATGGTCGGGCTCAACGGGTAGTGATCAATGGCTCCCTGTCTAGTTCGCAGCCGGTATCAAGTGGAGTGCCCCAAGGGTCGGTGCTGGGGCTGGTTTTGTTCAATATCTTCATCAACGATCTGGAGGATGGTGTGGACTGTACTCTTAGCAAGTTTGCAGATGACACTAAACTGGGAGGAGTGATTGATACGCTGGAGGGTAGGGATAGGATACAGAGGGACCTAGACAAATTAGAGGATTGTGCCAAAAGAAATATGATGAGGTTCAACAAGGACAAGTGCAGAGTCCTGCACTTAGGACGGAAAAATCCCATGCACTGCTACAGACTAGGGACCGAATGGCTGGGCAGCAGTTCTGCAAAAAAGGACCTAGGGGTTATAGTGGACGAAAAGCTGAATATGAGTCAACAGTGTGCCCTTGTTGCCAAGAAGGCTGACGGCATTTTGGGTTGTATAAGTAAGGGCATTTCCAGCAGATCGAGGGACGTGATCATTCCCCTCTATTTGGCACTGGTGAGGCCTCATTTGGAGTACTGTGTCCAGTTTTGGGCCCCACACTACAAGAAGGATGTGGATAAATTGGAAAGAGTCCAGCGGAGAGCAACAAAAATGATTAGGGGGCTGGAGCACATGACTTATGAGGAGAGGCTGAGGAAACTGGGATTGTTTAGCCTGCAGAAGAGAAGAGTGAGGGGGGATTTGATAGCTGCTTTCAACTACCTGAAAGGGGGTTCCAAAGAGGATGGATCTAGACTGTTCTCAGTGGTACCAGATGACAGAATCAGGAGTAATGGTCTCAAGTTGCAGAGGGGGAGGTTTAGGTTGGATATTAGAAAAAACTTTTTCACTAGTAGGGTGGTGATGAACTGGAATGGGTTACCTAGGGAGGTGGTGGAATCTCCTTCCTTAGAAGTTTTTAAGGTCAGGCTTGACAAAGCCCTACCTGGGATGATTTAGTTGGGGTTGGTCCTGCTTTGAGGAGGGGGTTGGACTAGATGACCTCCTGAGGTCCCTTCCAACCCTGAGATTCTATGATTCTATGAAATCCTGCCAAGTCTGCACTCTTTTCTGAAGCTGCACCACAGAACCCCAGGGATTGTATCCCACCTTGGTGAGAGCCTTCTCCAGCCGGGAGAGGTCTTCACCTCCCTTTGAAAGAGGCAGCAGGGTCCTGTCCCTCTTTGCTGACTCCTCCGTGGCTCGGGTATCAGGTCCACCTGCCTCCCAAGATGCCAGCTGACCAGGCATCCAGACTGTCGTGTCCGTGCTCCCTAATGCCCGTACGTCCAGCATTGATCCCATCATTGATGCCATCGCCCATGACTGCAGGACTCCCGAGTCTGCAGCTGTACCCTTCTGTTTCCTGAATATGTTCTCACAAGCCATTCGTACCACTCTTAAGTTCTTTTAAATCACTTGAGATTTTACCCTGCTCACGTCAGCACCAGGGCTTACAATGTAACCCACCATGGGCCGGAGGGAGAGACGCTAAGCCTCCCTCCGTATTACTCGGTCCTATCTCACCGAGGGTCCATATACCAAAACCTTTCCCGGGCAGAGCGAGATACCTTACGTTCTCCTCTTCTACTCTACTGTTTGCATCCGAAGAAGTGGGTATTCACCCATGAAAGCTTATGCTTCAATACGTCTGTTTGTCTATAAGGTGCCACAGGACCCTTTGTCGCTTCTACAGATCCAGACTAACACGGCTACCCCTCTGATACTCTTCTACTCAGTCATCCTACGACTGAGGGCGCATGCACTAAGGATTCTTTCCGTTTGGAGCAAGGATCTCTAAGCCCTCCTCCCATTGCCTGGTACTTTTATGACCGGGGGTAGACCCACGTGCACCCTTTCCCCGCCAACCGGGGTGAAGAGAGGAATACTAAACCTCTCTCTGGTTCTCTGTCATGCTACAACTGAGGGTGGGGCTCACCTTTAATCATAAAATCCCCAACATGAAATACCAACAGTGCCGGACAGAGCAAACATGAAATACCAAGGGCAAAACAGTTGGTGTGCTCCGCAGGGTTCCCCCCACACCGCAATTCTCCACCAGAATTGTGACAGATTTTCGTTACCAACCTACCTGGGGCCACAGTTGATCAGGCTGGGGCCACAGGATCTTTCTGGGGAGGAGATGTCGAGGCACACCAAGTATCTAAATTTTAAAGCTTTATTGATAAAATAATAAAATAACAGCAGAGAGTGTTGGGAACGCTCCCACATCACTCAGGGCAGGGGAAGAAATAAAGTGTTAATGCCCCAAGCCCTAACCCACTTTCATACTCACACACGCCTCCCAGACTGGCCAAGTCTGGGTGTAACGTCAGAAGAAGTGGAGGGGGAGGGTGGACGGGAGTGCTGTCCTGGCCGTCCAAGGATCTGCTGTGCTCTCCGAATTGCTCCAGCTCTCAGGAGGGTTTTAAGTCCTGGGCTCCTTTGGGGGTGTTCCATTCTGCGACCTCTGTTCCTGGTACTCTTTGTGCCAGTCCAAACCAGCTTTCTGTGGCCTTCTTCAGCTTTCCCAAAACACCCTGACTAGACTTTGTTTTCCTCTGTTTTTCCTCCATGCTGACCTTGCTGTTTCACTTGTTTTGGGCTGCCTCTGCAGGTCTGTGTCTGTTCAGTTGAATCTTTCTTTTTCACGGTTGGTCGGGGTGAATTTCAAGCCCCCGTCTTTCTCGGCAGGCAGCCAAGCGTCAGCTGTGAGCAGTGTCCTTGGGCTGGAGTTAGCTTCTCCAGTTCTGGGGTCCACGCTGCAAACAGGATGCTGACAAATTGGAAAGGGATCAAGAAAGATGGATCCATGGTCTGGATCTCCTAGAGAGGGACTAAAGGAGCTCAGTCTATTTGGCTTATCACAGAGAACGCCAAGAGACGTGACTGGAACAGGGTCTATAAGTATCTATGTGGGGAGGAGATTTCTGACAGCACAGGGCACAGGCGCCGACTTTCATTTTCCCCACTCTTCCTCTTCCGCCAAGGCCCCACCCTTGCCCCGCCTCTTTCCGCCCCTGCTCCGCCCCCCACCCCCAGTGCCTCTCACCCACCACCGAACAGCTTGGCTGATGCGTGGTGAGCACCCACTATTTTTTTCCATGGGAGCTCCAGCCCCAGAGTATCCATGGAGTTTGGCACCTATGGCAGAGGGTGCTTTGGTCAAGCAGGCAGAGGCAGAACGAGATCCAGAGGCTGGACACTGAAGTGAGACAATTTCAGAGGGGAAATAAGGCGCAATGTCTAACTGGTAGAACAACTTACTAAGGGACATGGTGGCTTCTCCATCATGTGGAGTCTTTAAACCAGGGCTGGGTGTCTCTTTCTCAAACATCCACCCTAGCTCATACAGGACTCATGAGCAGGGATCCTTGGGGGAGACTCTCTGGCCTGGGCCATGCAGGAGCTCAGACGCGATGGTCACAATGGTTCCTTCTGGCTTTAAACTCTATGAATCTGTAACCCAGACTCTCTCCTCTTTCCCCCCCAAAGTTTTCGCCCTGACAATAACGGCCAATACGCAGTTGCGGTGAGCCTGCCCCAGGCAGCGTGTAATCTCCTCGACGAGCAGCAACTGAGGAGGTACCTGAGTGAGGCGGAGCTGAAAGAGATGAAGGCTAAACTCAACAGCAAGGAGCTGTTCGAGGGCCAGAATGTCGCGGCCGCCCGTCCCAAGTTCCAGAAGAAGAACTCCACGCTGCACTCTGAGTTCCTGCTGCTCAGCCCAGACCAGAACAACGTCAGCCCCGTCTCCCGCCTCCTGGACAAGACCCGGGGCCAGGAGACCTGCCCAGAAACCCACGTCCCGGGCAAGGAATGCGATAACAACTGCTACGAGAAGTGGTCCCCAGGCCAGCGCTGTGGCTGGAACAGCTGCCTCATCTTCTTCACCAAGAACTCGCCGTGCCTGGGCACCTGCCTTAACGCCTCGAGCTGCTTCTACATCCGGGACCTGATGGACGGGGTCTTCGGCGCCATCAACAACAACTTCCGGGCCTTGGCCTTCCAGCAGGTCTACCCACCAGACATGGCCCAGAAGCGGGAGGCGTTGTGGGAAGCCTGGCAAACCGTCCCAAACGCCCCAATGTACAAGTGTGATAACAACGTTTGTGACAGCTGCGAGGAGAAGAGCCTCAGCCAGAACCCCTGCCTGGAGGGGGTGCCAGAATAGGGGCCGCACCACAGAGAGCCCATGGGTGATGGGATCCCAGTGGGGATGAGTTGGCTGGCTGGGATACAACCAGCCAACACACCAATCAATCCGTCTCCCTAGTGCGCCCCTCTGTCTCTCTGGCTAACACACCCGCCTCTCTGTCACACCCCCTATCTAGCCATCGCTGTAGATACCGCGGAGGGAGGGGGGGACGACCGTGTGTCTGTGCTGCACCTTTCTCTCATTTCTAGGGGGCCCACCACCCTGGTGCGGCAGTCCTGGATTTGCCCTGCAATCTCTCTCGCTCTGTGTGGTGCCACAGCCCCATCTGTGTCATGTGGGTGCAATTCCAGGGTGGAGCGCTGAGTCCAAACAGGGGTGGCACGGATGGGATGTCTCAGTGGACGAGGCAGACCGGGGGCACGATAGGAAGGGGGGATGGCAGACGTGGGATCGAAGACAGCGAGGGGTGGGCCAGATGGGGGATGGGACATGGCGGGGGCGGAGGGGGGCGGGTCATATGGGGATGGGATGTAGCAAGGGATGGAGCAGAGGGGGGATGGGATGTGGTGAGGGGCAGGACAGAGGGGGCATGGGAGGTGGCGGGAGGAGGGGGAAATGCAGGATGGAACATGAGGCTGGGCCAGATGGGGGATGGGATGGGAGGATTCGAGGGGTGTGGAAGATGGGGTGGGGGATGGGAGGTGGCGAGGGCTGGGCAGACTCCAGGCTGGAGCATTGTCCCCATCTGGGTGTGGCTGGTTTGTCTCACGCTGCGGGTGAGGGGGTAAAGTTGCCAATTCTTCACCATATGAGCAAGACCAATAAATCTTTAGAGCTTCCCGGGGCCTCATGTCTCTAACTATCTGCCCAGCGCCCGTGTCTCTGTGCACGTGTCCAGCACACGCGTCTCTGTCCATGTGTCCGGCTCTCTCCAACCCTGTAGGGCTAACCAGAAACGGCACGATCAGAGGATGGGGGAGGAGGCAGAACACGTCCGTCTGTACTTCAGCGAGAGTGGATTTCTCTGTCTGTACCAGCACAATGCAACAAAATGAGACAGCTGGGCTCTGGCCCATTGACTCCAAGGGAGCAGGGCCATTGACTCTGGCCTCGCTTTTGGCCAATGGACTCTCCCTAGTGAGGCCATGTCTGTGGGTCACATGTGGTGTTTGGGCACCGAGCCCGAGAGTCCATCGGTCTCTCTCTCAACAGGTTATTTTGGGTGTGAGTCCTTCAGGGACACGATTCTCAGGGGTTTAGTTCCCGTGGAGGGTTGAAGTAACTCCCCAGATGGCACCAAGCTCATGTCACTGCCCTGGGATCGGAGTGAGGTGAGTGACTACTACAGGCCAAACCCCCCGCTGGTGCTGAAATCAATGGGGTTACGCCGATCACACCCGCTGGGATCTGGCCCTGTCTGCTCAATCGCTCTCCATTTCCCCACTCCAAGAGGGTGAAAGAGAAACCCAGACCCAGCCTCTCCCTGCACACACAGCCCTGGCCGGTGGGGACCCCAGAATACAGCACTGCTCCTCCCCCACTCCAATAAAGAGTGAAGCTGGCACCATCCTCCATCAGCAGAGACCTGACTCCTCCCCCTGCCACCCCACTACCCCACTGAGTGGCCCCCACTTCCCCCAGGTGAGTGCCCCCGCTCCCTTAGGGGAATGCCAGACAGTGCATAACAGATGAGCGCCCCCTCTTGGAAACTGCCCAGATTTCTGTGAGGGGACCCAGCCACTGGATCCCAGAGTCTGAACAGTGCCCAGGCCCTGTCTTGGGGTCCTTGGGCACACTCCCGGGGTGCAAACCTCTGCCTAGCTCCTGCCCTAACAGTGTAGACACATGGCACCCAGCCCAGCACCTACAACCGGCGGTGACCCCTCAAACTCTCCTGTAGCTTAACACTCCTCTGGCAGAGCTCCACCCAAAGGTGTGAGCCCCAGATGGTCCCTCTCCACCGGCCCACCTGGGAGGTGCAGCACTGACACACAGACGCTTTGCACAGACATCTGACACAGACCCACCCATCCCTCCCAACCCAACACGCATTCCCCTGCCTTGGTTTCCTCCGTGCTCTGGGCTGGGCTGTGCCCTGGGTCTCTCCTGCCCAGCACTGCCTGTTCTCGGCAGCTCTCGCGAGCCTTCCCCTCTGAGTCTTGTTTGAACCATTTGCTTTGATCCCATCTCTTGGCCCTGTGTTGGTGACATCCCGCTGCTCCCCCCAGCCCCCTCCCTTCAGACAGGGGGCGGACGGATCTTCTCCCCACTCCAGCAAACCCAGCACTGCGTGGAGAGACTCCCGAACCAGCCCACCAGGACATGGGTGGGAGGGGAAATGAGAGAATGGGGGAAAGAGAGGAACGGGGGGCACACACAGCTCCTGGCAAAGGAGGATAATGGGGGACCCTGGCATGGGGGGTTGGGTAAATGTGGGACACACACAGCCCCTGGCATGCGGGTCACAGCCCCACCTGTGGGTACAGCCCATCTGTACAGCACAGGTACTGGGGGGTCAAAGCCCTGGGAGCAGCCTCATTGAGCAGCCCCCATGGAGAGGGGCAGCCGGAGCAAGTCTAACATGTTCCCATCACTCCCATTAATGGTTTCCTGAGAGGGAAATGGGGCACCCAGCCGGTGAGCTGGGGAGGCCTGGTTCTCCCCCGACCCTCAGAGAGGGCTGGTTCTGATCCAGGGGATGGGGAAGAGAGAGGACCTTTCTCCTCCTGTGTGCGCCAGCTCCCATCCAGCCCCAGGGCAGGGGACTGTCTGTCTCAGGGGGCAGGGAATGGGACCCAGGACCTTTCTCCTATGGGGTGCCACGTGCCAACCATGCCTCCAGCTGCCACATCCCCCTCTCTCCTCCCCAGGGTAAGTGGCACAGACCCAGCCCCCCAACCGCAGCCGCAGCGGGGAGACGGGGTTTGTAAAGCACAGGCCCACCCAAAACCAGCCCTGCTAGAAGCCAGCATGCTCCCATGGGGTCAGTGGGGCTGGGCCTGGGGCTGGGGGTGGGGAGGCCCAATTGTTGGTGATTTTATATGATCAGTGATTTTAAATGTTTAGGATAAGGTTTTTTATATTGTTTCCCCTCATCAATATGGAGCGCTGAGTCCAAACAGGAGTGGCACGGATGGGACATCTTAGTGGACGAGGCAGACCAGGGGCACGATAGGAAGGGGTGGGGGTGACAGATGGGGGATGGGACATGGCAGGGGGCCGTGTCAGACAGGGGATGGGATGTAGCAAGGGATGGAGCAGACGGGGGATGGGATATGGTGAGGGGCAGGGCAGAGGGGGATGGGACGTGGCGAGAGGAGGGGCAAATGCGGGATAGAACATGAGGCTGCGCCAGACGGGGGTGGGGAATGGGAGGTGGCGAGGGCTGGGCAGACTCCAGGCTGGAGCGTTGTCCCCATCTGGGTGTGGCTGGTTTGTCTCACGCTGGGGGTGATGGGGTGAAGTTGCTGATTCTCTGCCATATGAGCAAGACCAATAAAGCTTCAGAACTTCCCAGGGCCTCATGTCTCTAACTATCTGCCCGGCGCCCGTGTCTCTGTGCACGTCTCTGGCACACGCGTCTCTGTCCATGTGTCCGGCTCTCTCCAATCCTGTAGGGCTAACCAGAAATGGTACGATCACAGGATGGGGGAGGAGGCAGAACACGTCCGTCTGTACTTCAGCGAGAGTGGATTTCTCTGTCTGCGCCAGCACAATGCAACAAAATGAGACAGCTGGGCTCTGGCCCATTGACTCCAAGGGAGCGGGGCCGGTTCACACCAGCTGGGACCTGGCCCACTGACTCTAAGAGCGGGGGGCCATTGACTCTGGCCTCACTTTTAGACCCTGGACTCTCCCTAGTGAGGCCATGTCTGTGGGTCGTGTGTGGTGTTTGGGCCCTGAGCCCGAGGGTCTGTCGGTCTGTCTGTCAGCAGGTTATTTTGGGTGTGAGTCCTTCAGGGAAACGATTCTCAGGGGGTTTAGTTCCCATGGGGGGTTGCAGTAACTCCCCAGACAGCGCCAAGCTCATGTCACTGCCCTGGGATCAGAGTGAGGCCAGACCCACCACTGGTGCTGAAATCAAGGGGGTTACGCCGATCACACCAGCTGGGCTCTGTCCCTGTCTGCTCAATCCCGCTCCATTTCCCCACTCCAAGAGGGTGAAAAAACAACCCAGCCCCAGCCCCTCCCTGCACACACAGCCCTGGCCGGTGTGGACCCCAGACCGCAGTGCTGCCCCTCCACACACCCCAAAAAAGAGTGAAGCTGGCACCAGCCTTCATCAGCAGAGACCTGACTCCTCCCCCTGCCCCACAGCCCTGGGTGACTGCCCCGCCCCCCCGCTCCCTTAGGGGAAAGCCTGGCAGTGTGTGACAGATGATCACCCCCTCTTGGCCACTCACCAGATTGCTGTGAGGGAACCCAGCCACTGGATCCTGAGGATGAAGAAAGCCCTGACTTTGTCCCAGTCTTGGGGTCCCCAGGCACACTCTTGGGATGCAGACCCTCTGCCTAGCACCCGCCCTGACTGCACAGCTGAGACATACAGCATCAGCTGGTGGCATAGCAGAGCAGAGCAAAACTGAGCCTTATTTTCATCCAATCACAGCAGCCTCTGTCTTCAGGCTGCAGCTGTCTTGGCCCTTGACCTAGACACATGGTGCCCTGTCCAGCCCCTGGAACCAGAGCCACGGGCAGAATCCGAGATCCTTGGTTACCAGTATGCTGCTGCTGACAACTGAATAGTTGTGTAACCCAGTGAGACAACATTTGTCAAGTCCTTCTCCATGGCTGGTCTAGGAAGGTGCTAGTTATTACTCCTTGAGCTCAGCTAATAAAGGCCTAAGTTAGGGAGCTAAAGTGTAGTGGTTCAAATGTTGCTGTTGATCTACGTAGGGATTAGTGTTCTTTTCATTCTGGGTTTGTACAGCGCCTAGCACGATTTTGCCATGGTCCCCCTGCCACCCCACTACCCCAGTGAGTGCACCCCACTTCCCCCAGGTGAGTGCCCCCGCTCCCTTAGGGGAATGCCAGACAGTGTGCAGCAGATGAGCGCCTCCTCTTGGCCACTCAGCAGATTGCTGTGAGGGGACCCAGTCTCTGGATCCCAGAGTCTGAACAGAGCCCAGGCCCGGGCCCTGTCTTGGGGCCCCTGGGCACACTCTCGGGGTGCAGATCCTCTGCCTAGCTCCTGCCCTGACAGTGTAGACACACGGCACCCAGCTCAGCCCCTGCAACCAGCGGTGACTCCTCAAACTCTCCTGTAGCTGAACACCCCCCTGGCAGAGCTCCACCCAAAGGTGGGAACCCCGGGGGTGTCCCACTTCACCGGCCCATCTGGGAGGTGCGGCACTGACACACAGATGCTTTGCACAGACGTCTCATACAGACCTACCCACCCCTCCCAATCTGGTGCAGGGGGCAGGGAATGGGACCCAGGACCTTTCTCCTAGGGGGTGCCATGTGCCAACCACACCTCTAGCTGCCACATCCCCCTCTCTCCTCCCCAGGGTAAGGGGCACAGACCCAGCCCCCAACCCCAGCCGCAGGGGAGAGACAGGGTTTGTAAAGCACAGACCCACCCCACACCAGCCCTGCTAGGAGCCAGCACTGCTCCCATGGGGTCAGTTGGGCTGGGCCCCTCACCCCAAAGCTGGGCTGGGCCTGGCAGGAGCCAGCACCCTCCCCATGGGGTCAGTGGGGCTGGGACTGGGGCTGGGGGAGGGGAGGGGAGACCCCATCACTGTGAGCAGCAAATTCTCACCTAAAACCCTTGTTAGAAACCAAACACCTGAGAGAAAAACAAGAAAAGTATTTTCTTGGGGAAGAGGGGGATGGGGAATAAGCTTTACTGGGTGAAGGGGAGGATGGAAAGGGGAGGGGTCTGGTGACAGGGGATGTCTGACCACAGTGATTGTCTGTCTACAAGAGCTGCGTCTCACCTCCCAGTTGCTGTGGAGATGAAATTCCCCGTCATGTCAGTCACCTGTGGGCACTGGCTCTGTGCACACACTGGTGGGGTGTCATTTCCGTGGCTGCCTTCAGATTTGGGCTGGCTGTTAACACCCTTATGAAGCACACAAATGTTATAGATCCAGCTTAGAGAGGGACAAACTGAGGCACCCAGACAGGCGGGGACCTGCCAAAGACAGCAGCAGAGGTAAGGCTGGAACCCAGGTGTCCTAGCACCCAGGCCCCTGCGTAGCCCCCAGGATCATTCTTCCCACCCTCTACAGCGGCCGGGCCGGTGTCTGGTCAGTGCCTTGAACAAGCTTTAAAAAAAGCAAAATGTAACCAGGGGCTGGAATCTGTCTGGATGAGGTGCAGTGGCAGTGACACCAGAGCGAGGGTTGTGTGCAACATGTTTGTGTTTGGACAATGACAAGGATAGTTAATCTCTTGTGTTGCTCAGTGAGTTCTAATCAAACAAACTCTGGGTTGTAATTTTTGGCCCATGAGGGACTGTTTGGTGAGTTGATTGTACAATTTGAGGGTCTGGAAAGCTTCTTATAAATCATTGAAAAATAGGTGTCCGGGTGGGTGATTTGTGTGCGCGTGTGTTGTTGTGTTTTTCTTATACTCCTAGAGCAGAAAGATCCACATTTGCATACAGCATCGTTCAGACCAGAAGACCATTTTTAGAGATGGGCATGTTTTTTTAAAAAGTACTTTAAAGTGATCATGGTAAATGTTGTGCCTCGTGTTTTTGAAGCCGCCAAATTACAAATTGACGACAAAATGTGGTGTGGAAAAAATGGCTAAAAATGAGAGAGAGAAAGTGGGACCCAGGACCCAGGTCTCTAAGATGACAGAAGCCCCCTCTGACCTGCTACTGCCCCCCCGAGTCTTTCAGAGTGACTAACCCAGGTTGGGGTCTTAGATTCCTAACCACTAAGCCATACTCCTCTCCCAGAGCTTGGGGGAGAATCCAGGATTCCTGGGCACTAATGCTGCTGACAAGTGAATGCTTGGGTAACCCACTGGGAAAACATTGCTCATGTCCATCTCCAGTGGCTGGTTGAGGAAGGGGCTAGTAATTGCTCCTGGAGGTCACAAAACAAGCTGGGGATCTGAGTGATCAAAACCCTGCTGCTGATTTATGTGGGGGCTGAGTGTCTTTTCCTTCTTGGTTTGTACAGCGCCTAGCACGATGGGGCCTGGTGCAGGACTGGGGTCCTAGGCGCTGCCACGCTCTGGTTTCATGTGATTCACGCAGTGAAAAGCCGGTTTTGTACTTCACAACTCTGATGCTTGGTCAGTTACAGTGTTAATCCCTGACACACACACGTCAGGTGTTTGTCGCACATTTTTCCTGTGGACACCCGCCCCCCCCCCCCCCCCCCCCGGTGCGGGGATGCGGTCGGCCTCCTGCCGCATGCCCCACACGCAGACGTGAGGAGTCTGTGACAACGCTCAGCCTGGAAGCCTGTGTTTAGCCCTGGAATCACTGGTCCAGTCCCTAGCGTTGGCTGCGGTGGCAGCCAGCCACGGGCAAGTGTCCCTCGTCAGCCTGCTCCAAAGGGGTGAGGCTTGGTTGATGCAGAAGGGCAGGGTAGAGCCCGGGCAGATCGGCTGGTGCCGCGCAAGCCCGGCTGCTCCTGCCACAGCCAATTTCCCTGAGCGCTTTGGGAGGTGAGTGACTGTGCACTACGTCCCTGAACTGTCCCGCTAACGCAGCCCCTCAGCAGTGACCCCTCTGCTTGTATCTTGTTACGGCAGCTCGTCCCTTGCCCCCACACGCTCCCCAAATGGGCGACGTCCTTCTGCCTGGACACAGCAGAGGTCACTGTGCCGGTGCTGCCTTTCCTGCAGGTTCAGTGGAGCTGGGGACAGATGCTCTTGGGTGTCTGTTGGGGAAGGCCGTGAAGGAGAGTTATCGGCAGCCTTGTGGGCAATGTGCGGGGAGGGGATGCACAAGTCTTTCCTCATCACTTCCTAACTGTGCGATTGAACGATCTTTATAGTTTTCCATTAAATGAAATTGGTTCAGATTGTTACAATTCCTTCCTGCGCATTGCCCAGATGTTCAGGCTTTATCGGGTTCTTTTGTGTTTGATTAGAGCCGCCTTCCCGGAACAGAAACCTGTTTTTTCTCCTCTGAATTGTCTTTGGAGCAGGTGAGAGGCACGTGACCCTAGCCGTGGCCTTTACCACCCACCCACCTGTCCACGTCAGCTGATCCCTGCCTGGTTAACAAGCAGGTGAGACTGTCTCAAGGAGAGAAGCTGGATGAAATGAAATCGGCCTGTACGACTCATCAAGCCAGGCCAGGCCCGTGTTTCTATCTAACCGGCTCTCCTGGCCCCATTCCACATCCCCAGCATGTCCCTTCAGAGCCTCCAGCCACCGACTGGAGCCTCGTCCCGTCAGTCTGGGGAGCTGCAGGTCTCCGGGGAGTGACGGAGACGTACCTGTAACCTTTCTGCCAGGTGGAGCCAGCAGCAACAAGAGCCAGGTTCAGTATCTAGAGGTTCCTTTTCGACAACACAACCCAGAACCGGCTCAAGCCCCCACCCAGTGACCTGGGACAATTACACACCACCCCCTGGGTGCCCCTAAGAGGCAAAAATTCCCCTCTCGCAAGCACAGAGTCTGAATGTAGCAAAAACTTTTAATAAAAGGAGGGAATTAACTCAGCATTAATTAGGGAAAACACCGCAACAAGGGTTCATAAACACAAACCATGAGCAAAAGACCCACCCCCAAGTAAGTTGGGCAGTGTCCTTTTCCCCTCAGAGTCTTACATCCAGCAACCTAAAAGTCCCTTTAACGTGCCCATCCCATCTCTGTACCCCACTCACAGTTGCTATCCTTGTCCAGTGCCGCCCCAGAGTTCAGAGGTTCATCTGCAGAGTTCACCTCCCACCTTGTGTGGAAGGCAGGTGGGGGGATTAAAGAGGCACCTTACCCACTGCATTGCTGGGGTACTCGCTCCTCACCCCAATGGCCAATTGCCACGCCTCTGCAGGGCTCTGCTCCTGCTCCTCTCCATCAGCTTCTCTGCTGGCCGCTTGCAACACCTCTCCGCCAGCCACCCTGCTGGCTACTCACCAAAATGTCTTCAGGCCCCGATCCCTTAGTGATTTCAGCTGTCAGTGGGGGAAGCCTCATTGCTGGTGCACACAGGCCAGCCTCTTACAATAGAGATACTGTCCCAAAACATATTTAGTATATAGACCTAGATATCAGTGATTTTAGCTCTGCAGCATACAGACTTTCAATTGACTCCAAAATAGCTCTTGTATTACACTCTTGTCCTTCTACTAAAAATCTTTTATGATATCCTGAAGAGAAAAAGGATCAAATCATGACTACAATCACCAACCAGGGCCCACACCTCAATACAGAACAGACAGACAGATACACCTGCTCACATGGCTTTGGAACCCATCTCCCCTGCCTAGCGAGTGTTGTTTAGTTGAGGGTGAGTCCCTCCATTGGGGTATGCCAGGTACAGTTCTGCTGCTCTCGGTTCACACAACAGGATAACAACCTTTATTACTCCTGCCCCAATAACAAGTAGACTGGGGATCCAACACCAGCCACAAGTGATCATTTGGGCAAGCAGTCCCATCATGCTGAGCACCTAGGCAGGGTGGGAAGGTGGGAGTCTCCATGCAAACGAAATCAGCTTCTGAAGTCTTTTTCCACAGCTCACCACTAGATGTCAGGGGAGACTCATCCAGACTCTGTTTACATCCATGTCCCACTACAGGTAGACGTGCGCCCAGTGCTTGTGCTGGAGTGCTTTGCCCAGCAGTTCTCGTGAGGCAACACGGGCAGCCTCCGTGTCACTGTGCTCCCAGCCGAGGGCAGACAGGTAGGGTGACCAGATGTCCCGATTTTATAGGGACAGTCCTGATTTTTGGGTCTTTTTCTTATATAGGCTCCTATTACCCCCCACCCCCGGTCCCGATTTTTCACATTTGCTGTCTGGTCACCCTACATACAGGGCAGATTTGCCCTGATCCCCCCTCAGCCCCTTCCCATGGAGGGTTGGGTCTCCCTACAGCCAGTTGGGGGCTGGCAGGAAACATGAAAACTAAGGTCTGCTCCTTGTGCTCGTCATATGTCTTCCTCCAGTTCACCAGCAGATGGCAGCAGATGGGCAGGTTCATCCATAGCAAGCTGGGTGTTTGGCAAAGGCTGGCCTGTGTTTCTCCCAGGGGGGTGACTCTGGCAGGGGGCTGGGTTCAGGTCAGGGGGAACCCCAGGCAAAAAATGTGGGCCCAGGCCTGGCCCGATGAAGGGGACACTGCTAGGCAGACTGGGAGGCCTTGTGGGCCCTGGAAAGCTGAGACACACGGACAGAGACGAGGGCGCCAGACGCATAGACAGAGACGGGAGGCCCCAGGATGCTCTGACACTTTATTGGTGTTAATCTTATGGGCTGGGGGTGGGGAGACTCAGCAAAATTACAGGCCTTGCAAGAAGAAAGATCTCCCCACCTCCACCCTGGCATCCCCACATTGGTCCCCCCTGCCCCTTCATCCCCCCATCCCTCGGACAGTGCCCCCTGCTCTCCCCTGCATCCTCTGCTCTCCCCTGTGCCCCTTGCTGGGTGGGTGCAGCGGCCGCCCGCGGCTTACATCTGGTCCAGGCAGGCGTTGGTTTGGGGGTTGTTCTCATGGCAGTTGGAGCACTGTGTCCTGTTGCAGCGATACAGGGTCACGTTGGGCAGCCGGTGTCAGGCCTCCAGCAGGCGTGTGGAATCCATGTGCTTGTCCAGGTCGTAGATGTACCGGAAGACAAAGGCCTTCTTGGTGGCATCGATGAGACGGAAGGTGGCGTTCACCATCGGAAGGATGCTGTCGGGCCCATTCTCAGCAAGGCACCTCTCCGCGCAGGGTGAGACGAGGGTGAAGAAGATCAGGCAGCTGTTCTGCCCGTAGGTCTGGGCCAGGAGCTTCTCCACGGGGCTGTTCTGGCCGCCCTTGAGCAGGCGCCACTCGGCGTGCTCCCAGGGATTGTTGGGCAGCTCGTTCACCCTGGCAGCCACGATGTTCCCCTGGTCTGGGTCATACAGGCCGCTCGTTTGGTTAATGCCTCCTGCATCTTCACCAGCTCAGCCTTGGGCAGCACCTGTTCCAGATCAGCTAATTTCTGGCAATAGGTTCTCTGCAGACTGACGGCGAAGGCGTATTGCTTATCCACCCCATACCTAAGGGAAGGCAAAGCAAAGGGCAGTGAGGGCCCACGAGGCTCCAGATGGCTCTGCCCCAGGCCCTGAGCAACAAACGGCTGCGGCGCAGAACACTTGGGCTGGGTCACACGTGGCGCCGTCTCTGGCCGGTTCTAGGCTCTCAGGGCTCCAGCCTGGGTCAGGGGATATTTGCGCCCTGGGAGAATGAAATACACTCGGAGGGTGGTTTTAAGAAGATCAGAAACTGCCACAGGCGCCCCCAGGACTCATCAGCCCAGTGTGAGATTTGGTCCATCAGCCCCACAAGCCTGAGTGTTACCGCTTGAGCTCCAGGGGCAAGCTGGAGCTTTTATGCGGAGCCACCCGAAAGGGGGACGTGACACACAGTTGGCCCCTGGGATACACAGCGATTTGCTGGAGAGGTAAAGAATCCTGCAGATTGGAGCTCCTCAGTTCTCCCCCAGGCTGCGGGAGGGGACTGTGATTGTGATTAAAGGGAGGCTAACAACAGCACATATCTGTGGCACATTCCCTGTGTAAGGCTGTGTCTGAGGCTGGGGTCTTGTCCCACCTCTGCCTGAAGTGGCCTTGTGCAGCCGATTTGAAGAGGGATGGGGACTCCTAGTTGGCTGAGGATAGGACACTAATCTGTAAAGTCTGAGGCCTTTTTCTGTAGTAAGCAGCAGCAGCCCTGAGCCAGGAAACAGAGAGTCACATCCTCACGTTCCCGCTAAAATATATCAAAACCATCTAGTATCGGGCTGTTAAGGCGGCGCTCCTGTCCTAATAGTACCCACCATCACCAGAGCTTAAGATCGTTAATAAAACTTTGATAGCGTTGTGTCTGGCAAGAAACTACTTAGCAACAGTTGTGATTGTGAAATCACTACTTCTATTGTTTTGACTTTATGGTCCCCTCTTCTCTATTGCTTAGCTGTGTGGTCTCTGTCTGGTGCATAACTCATTTTGCAAGATTTAAATCAACTAAGGTGGTGGGGTCTGATTGGGTAAAGAATTGTTTCATAATGGGCAAAGATTGTTTTGTAGGACTTTAGTTTACAATGATTGGTTCAAGTACAGCTAAGCAGGACTCTAGTTTCACTATATAAACTGGGGTCCAGAAGGAAGGAAGTTCTTTGGATGCTAACTCCAGGGCACAGCCCAAGATCAGAGCTGCCAGCCCTCAGCACCCTGCCAGCCCTCAATGCAGCAGCTGGAGCCCCAGATGACCGGACACTGACTGGCCTCCTGGAAAAGTTCATCTGCCTTATTGGGAGTGATGACTATTGTCTGCTTCCCCTGGGTATTCTGTTTTGCTAACTGTTCATAAATAGATATTACTGTGCAAGGTTCTTTCACTGGTAAAAGACCCCACAAACCTGCAAAAAATTATGCCCGGAGCCCTAGGAACTGGAAAAACGCAGGGGTGCCTAAATTAACCGGGTTACTCCTTGAGCCCACGGAAGGGTAAAGGTGGGTGGAGTGTGCAGGTAACAAATCCAGTAACAAGGGCTGTGATGTGCACTAGACACCAGACATGGGAGCAGAGCTCCTGGCTCCCAGCCCAGTGCACCTTCACCTTTGCTATGATCTTGCTCTGGGGGGTCACAGCATGGGCTTGGGGGAGCACAGGTGTTACCTGTGGGGGCAGGGTGAGCCCTCCAGACCCTTCATCCTCTAAGCTGAGCCTCCCCCTCCTGCCACAGACCCCAACCTCTGGAGCATGGGGTGGGAATGAAGCTGGGTTCATGGTGGTTTGCCCTATGATAGGGCCTGAGCACTATCATGACTATTCATGCTAATGCTCAGCCTCCCATGCCCAAATCTAGCTTCCTCACCCTCATAATACTGGGGAGCACTTACCCTATAGGTAGGGCCTTACCAAAAGCACAGCCCATTTTGGTCAATTCCATGGTCATAGGATTTTTTAAATTATAAATTTCATGGCGGGGGAGGGATAGCTCAGTGGTTTGAGCATTGGCCTGCTAAACCCAGGGTTGTGAGTTCAATCCTTGAGGGGGCCATTTAGGGATCTGGGGCAAAAATTGGGGATTGGTCCTGCTTTGAGCAGGGGGTTGGACTAGATGACCTCCTAAGGTCCCTTCCAACCCTGAGATTCTATGATTTCATCTATTTATATCTGAAATTTCACGGTGTTGTAATTGTAGGGGTGCTGGCCAAAAAAGAAGTTGAGGGGGGGTTTACAAGGTTATTGTGGAGGGGTTTGCAGTACTGCTACCTTTACTTCTGCGCTGCTGCTGGCAGTGGCGCTGACTTCAGAGCTGGGCAGCTGGAGAGTGGCAGCTGCTGCCCGGGAGCCCAGCTCTGAAGGCAGCAGCGCAGAAGTAACGGTAGCATGGTGTGGTATCGCCACCCTGACTTCTGTGCTGCTGCTAGTGGGGTGTTGCCTTCAGAGCTTGGTGCCCAGCCAACAACCACTTTTGTTCAGCCACCAGCCATTTGCCTCCGACCACCCAGCTCTGAAGGCGGCAGCGCAGAAGTAACGGCAGTATGGTGTGGTAGTGCCACACTGACTTCTGCGCCGCTGCCGGTGGAGCGCTGCCTTCAGAGCTTGGTGCCCAGCCAACAGTCACCGCTCTCCGGCCGTCGAGCTCTGAAGGCAGAAGTAAGGGTGACAATACCGCGCCCCCCCCCCTAAAATAACCTTGTTACCCCCCTGAAACTCCCTTTTGGGTCAGGGACCCCAATTTGAGAAACACCGGTCTCCCCCATGAAATCTGTACGGTAGAGGGTATAAGCCAGGGGTCTCAAACATGTGGCCCGTGGGGCTGTTTCCTGCGGCCTGCCAAGCTCCCCTCCCCAGCGCGCTGCATCCCCAGCCTCCCTCCAGGCCAGGGGTGGGCAAACTACAGCCCTGGCCTGGATCCAGCCCCCCAGGGCTTTGGATCCGGCCCACGGATTTGCCCACCCCCTGGCACCGTGAGCCCTACGCCCCTTCAGGAAGCGGTGGACACTGTGTCCCTGGGGCCCTGGGGGAGGGGGAGCAGAGAGCTCTGTGAGCTGCTGTTGCCTGTGGTTACCCCCCCTGAAGCTCCCATTGGCTGGGAATGGGAACCACGGCCAATGGGAGCTTCAGAGGAGGTACCCACAGGAAAGAGCCCCAAACCGAGCTCTCTGCTCCCCCTCCCCGCAGGACACCGACTGCTTCCCGGAGCGGCACGGGGACGGGGCTGGGGGCCAGGGCCAGGGCAGGAAGGGAGCCGACCCTGGCCCCAGTGCACGCTCCTGCCACCCCGGAGCCGCTCCAGGTAAGTGGCGCCAGGCCAGAACCCGTACCCCTCCTGCACCCCGCACCCCAACTCCCTGCCCTGAGCCTCCTGCCTGCACCCCGCCCCCCTCCTGCACCCCAACCCCCTGCCCCGAGCCCCCTGACGCACCCCACACTCCCTCCTCTACCCCAACTCCCTGCCACACCCTGAACCCCTCCTGTACCCCAACCCTGTGCCCTGAGCCCCATCCGCACCCCTACTCCCTGCCCTGAATCCCCTGCCACTCCCTGCACCCCTCCTGCATCCCAAATCCCTGCCCTGAGCCCCCTGCTGCACCCCACGGGCAAGGGCGGGGGTGCAGTGGGTGGGGTGATGCAGCCCTCGGGTCAACGTACGAGTCCTCATGTGGCCCTCGTGGTGATTGGAGTTTGAGACCCCTGGAATAAGCTCACAAAAGACCAGATTTCATGGTCCGTGACGTGTTTTTCATGGCCATGAATTTGGTAGGGCCCTAGCTATAGGCTAACACAGTGATTCATATTAATGCTATTTTAACTCATTATCATACCCGTCACCTCGTGCTCGAGCAGATTTGTGGTTCTCACGTCCATGTTCCTGCAGCTGCCGTGTACCGTTAAATACCAACTCCTGTTATTACGCAAGTTATTGCTAGTTCCCCAAAATCTCAAGGTAACTGTCAGACCCTTTATCTGATGGCACTTATGCTAACTTGCCTAAGATAATGTCTTACAGGATACAGGGCTGTGGGTTCCTTGCGCTACAGCTGACTAGAATGCGGGTGAGCCAGACCTATGGGCTACAGCCCCAGCTTTACACAGTCCCTTGCAGGAGCCCTTCAGTGTGCCAGCCCCACAAGGGGTTCCACTCCTCCTTAAAGGCAGGCCACACAGCTCCCCACTTCTGAGACTGAGCCCCTGGGTTCCCGCCCTCCTGCTTCATCCCATCCTCGGCAGAGACTTTGATGCTCTTAAGGGATCTATGTATCTCAGCCAGTCTTTGAAGCGACACCAGGCAGCCTCTGCAAAACAGAGCCGGGTCTAGCAGTCACCTGGACCCAGCGTTGGGCAGGCCGTAGGTGAGCACAGAGAAGCGAAGGTTATGACACAGTTCAGACTGGCCGACATCGGGGCTTTACCCAGCCAAGCTGCCATGGAATCCATTTGGGCCCCGTCTCTCTTTCTGTCTGGGCTTGTCTACACTTGAAAAGTTACAGTGACACTGCGGCAGTGCTTCAGTGTAGACACTAACACCGACGGGAGGGGGTGCCTAATCATGGTATTAATCCACCTCCCTGAGAGGCCAATGGAAGAGTTCCTCCATCAACCTCACACTGGCTACACCGGGGCATAGGTCGGCTTAACTACGTCGCTCAGGGGGGTGGATTTTTCACACCTCTGAGTGACGTAGTGGGGTCGATCTACCTGGCCTCTGTCGTTCCCAGGTAAGAGCTGCTGTGTCTCTCCAAAGGCAGCTTCCATCTCAGCCTCCTGTCACCTCCTGGCCCATCGTCCTCCGGCAGAGCCGTGGCAGTCAGTGCAGCTACCTTTATTCCTAGAGCCTGTGTGAAGCATTCCCATGATTCTGCCCAGGGTCAATGTCAGAGGAAATGAGGAGACACACTGAGTCACTGGCGTGGGGGGACAGACCCTGGTATCGAGATGTGTGGGCAATGGAAGTGCACACAGATTTTGCCCTGGATTCGTGTCAGGTACCAGCCTATATTTCCCCAGACCATCCCATTTACCCTTTGTAAATTCAGCCACAACCTTACCTTTCCCATCATCCTATGGAACTTCCCCAGGGTTCCAGGTTTTGTTAAATATCTACATTAATTGCTGAGAGAGCTCTTGGCCAGTTCTTTTAAGACTCTTAGGTGCAAGTTATCTGGTCCTGATTTATTCCAAAGGGTGTGTACAGCAAGCACATGACTATCACTGGTCAAAATATTTCAGACAGAACAGTTTTCCCTTGCCCTGCACACCCAAAATAACCCCCTCACAGCTCTGTGCTCCATCTTCCGCTGTACCCACAGAATCACCCTGCCAGCTCAGGGCTCCATCTCCACCTGCATCCCCTGAATCACCGGTTCTGAGGCAGTGGCTCCAGCTAACCGTGTGATCCTAGCAGACACAATGCATCCCTGCTGCTTCCTTCATGGTTAGTGGTGCAGGGCAGGACTGAGATATCCCCCAATACCCAGGCTGGTCACTCACCACTTCACATGATCCGCGATGGCTTTAAGTGCAGTGGAGTAGATGTTCCCAGCAATCTGTGGCCCGAAGCAGAGGAGAAGGGACAGCAGCAGGAGTCCAGTCCTGGGCATCCGTCCTGGCACCTGCACAGGACCACGCAGCATCAGAGCCCCCGAGCCCTGGGTACAAACCCAGAGCACCCCGACCCACATCCCCTAACCCCTGCTGGGCTACCCACAGGAGATGGGGCAGAGAAGAATCCCCTGGAGCTTCCTGGGGTAGGTGAAGGGCAGAGGGGACTCACATGGGATTACTTCGGGCAGGGGGCAGGTGGGAAGAGGGGTCATCCCTGGAGCTCCATGGGCCAGGAGGTGGGGGGACAAGAGGGACTCACTAGGCAGTAACGCAGCCAGGTCCAGAGCGCAGGGGGAGCGGCACTATAAAAAGGCGCCTCCCCCTGTACTCACCCAGCGGCACTCCAGGTCTTCAGCGGCACTTCGGCGGCTCACTCTGGGTCTTCGGTGGTACCCGCCGCCGAAATGCCGCTGAAGACCCGGATCACCGCCAGGTGAGTGCAAGAAGCGGCGCTTAAAAAGAAGCGGCGCCTTTTTTGAGTGCTGCTAAAAACAGGCGCCGCTTCCGCCGCTTCTGCTCAAGGGGGAGCGGCCGCTCCCCCTGCTCCCCCCCCCCCACTACGCTACTGTCACTAGGGTTTCCATGAGGCAGGAGGAGGTGGGGAGAATTCACCAGTTTCCATGGGGCAGGAGGAGGCGAGGAGGACTAACCAGGGTTTCCATGGGGCATGAGGAGGCGGCGGGGGGAGACTCACCAGGGTTTCCATGGGGCAGGAGGAGGTGGGGAGGGGGGACTCACCAGGGTTTCCATGGGGCAGGAGCAGGAGGTGCTGTCACTCACTGACAGATGCTCACACCAGATCCCCAGTAATGGGCTCTAAGCTGAGTCTCTCCCAGCTCCTCTTTATACCATTCACCCAGCCCCTCCCCTGGCCCCACTGACCCTGTGGGGCGGGGGGCAGAGCAGGATGGGGGCCAGGTGAGGCAGACTCCAATTCCCAGCTGTGCCAACAGCAGCTGCTGGGCTGGGCCAGAGGGGGGCGCCCTGGGGCTGGTGTGTCTGTGGTTTTCTGCAGAGCTCGGCTCCTGCCCTGAACACGGAACCGGTTCCCGAGCTGGCCTGGCCGTGCCGCAGGGGGCCCTGGGGAGAGACAGGACACTGGTGCTAACTGCCCAGGCTTGGCACCATGGAGGCTACAGGCCTGGCCCTGTGGAACCATGCGGGGCCTGGGGGACCGGCCCACTAATCGGGGGTGAGAGGGGCAGTGCTGGGGGGGGGGGGGGGCGCGAGAAGCTGGTGGGGAGTGCAGCTGAGGTGAATAGACTCTCAGGAGGACGGGGGAGGGTTGGGGCACAACCAGGCCCAACCCAGCCCATCTGCCCCTTCGGGTGAACTGGCCAGAGGTTCCCGTTGTGCCAGGCGCTGCCCAGACACAGAGTGAGAGACAATCTCTGGCCTGAGGAGCGCACACCCTGACTAGTGCTGTTATGGGGTTAAGTGGATATCATCTGGCCCAGATTTCCGAGGAAGCTGAATCAGCTGAATCCAAACAGCGAGGGGCCCAATTTGCCCTGGAGTTTGGGGAAGTGAGAGCAGAGGAAGGTGCCGACCCCACTCGCCGGCTGTGTGGATTTGGCTGACCGTCTGGGTTAGACTGAAGAACATATCAGCGCTTTAGCCAGCCAGCACCAATGGGACCTTTCCCCTGCGGTTCCTGGGTGCAGAGTGTGGCCCAGCAACGCCCCGGGCGGCGTGTGGTGGAGAAAGCTGAGGGCACGTCCTGGACAGGGGTCATGGGAGCAGGATTTGGGAATTATCTGAGTGCACTGTTGGAACCAGGGTGGGGCTAATGCCTCTGCCCTATTCACCTGTGCCCAGCGGAGAGGTAGGGTGTACGGGGACTCAGCAGGGTTTCCATGGCGCAGGAGTAGGTCGGGGTGTCGAGGTGGAATATTGTCTCAAACACGCAGGCTACGTTGTTGTTGCTGCCCCGGGAGGCACCACTGGCCGTCCCCATGACGTGAAAGAGCCTCTTCTGCAGCCACGTCCCCACGTGGGGTGAGCTGAGGGTGCAGATCAGGCACCTGCTCTGGCTGTGGGTCCTACAGGAGCCTCCCCTCTGGACACTGGGGAGCAGGCAACACTGGGACTGCTGGGCTGGGATCAGTGGGGCCGGGGCCGCCCCCGTCCCCTCAGCCGGGCTCCACAGTCACTTTCCACATCTTTTCCAGCCACTTCCTGGGCAGAGCCCCCTCCCTTCTTCCAGGGTTGCCTGCAACTGGCATGGGGCTGGCTGGAGAACGGCCCTTTGACCCTGCACCGCCAGGGGCCAGAGCACAGTGAGGGCAGAGACATGGGCCACTAGCTAGGCCACGGGCTGGCCAGCCCTGAGCTCTGGGCCAGCTGCATCCCTGCCCCTCCCACAGCCCCATCACTCCTGGGAGAAGGGCTGGTGGCTGGAAGCAGGGGGACCATTTCCTGCCCCTCCCCAGTCAGCCAGCGCCCTGGGGAATGGGGGCGGGGCGTCTGTCACAGGGACCCAGCCAGCGCCCTCCCGGGCCATCCAGCAGGGCTGCTGTGAGCGGGTCTAAGTCTCTGTGTGTCGCACCCCAGGGATATTGGAAGCTCCTGGAGCCTGACCAGAGGCCAGCCACTGCCCCAGCCTTGGGGTCCAGACACCCCTCAGGGTGCAGCCCTTCCCCCCGGCACCTCCCTCTGTGCATGGGAACCCAGCCATCCGCCCAGCCCCTGGGCACAGCTTGCACCCCTCCCCAAACTGCCCCCCCACCCCCCGCATGATGGGGCCCCTCCACCGAAATGCCGCCGAAGACAGCAGCAGCGATTGAGCTGCTGCCAAAGTCACAGACATTGCGGGGGCCTCTTAGGCGCGGGGCCCGATTCGGGGGAATCGGAGGAATCGGCCTAAAGCCGGCCCTGCAGGGCAGGGGGAGTGAAGCGCAGGGTACGGGCAATAGCTAATGGGTGTGCAGCTCAGGCACTCGAAGGCAGCTCAGTGGGGGAGGCAGCTGACTCTTAACCCTCCCGCACGGAGAACAGGGGAAGTGCAGAGTAACACCGGCTCACTGTACTATAGAGCGATGCTGTAGCCGTGTTGGTCCTGGGGGATTAGAGCACCGAGGTGGGGGAAGTAACAGATTTTATTGGACCAGCCTCTGCTGGTGAGTGAGACACACTTTGGAGTTTACACGTCACTCGTCTTTCGGTCCTGTGCAGCTCGACGCTTGTCTCCCTCACCAGCAGGAGTTGGGTCAATAAGAGATGTTACCTCAGCCATCTGGCCTCTCTGACTGTTCTCCGCAGCTTTAAGCTCTTTACATAGGGAGAGTAAATAGCTTCTTCATATGAGGAAACTGAGGCACAGCCTTGCCCAAGGTCAGCGGCAGGATTAGAACGGAAGTTGTCAGCCTCCTAGTCTAGCACCACCCCACTAGCCCACTCAAGAGATCACAGCTTCACTCCACAGTGCAGGACGCAGGGGCTTCCCGGCCATTCAGGCCTGGTCAAACTCCCTTCCAACACACAACACAGCCTGGGGTCAGGGTGCTTGACCCAGGTTGTCACGGAAATAAACAGTTCAGCCCCTTCCTCTCCGTTCTCCATGCCTGGGCCCACGTCTCCGGCTGGCAGGGCTGTTGTGGGTTGTGTGACTGGACCTGGAAGAATTACTCAGCGAAGGCCTTGCAATTTCCCTAGACATTCACTGGACAAGAGCCAATTCTTGGTTGTCTCTGGGCAGGTCCTGCAATCAGATCGTGTTCTCCAGAATCCGGGCTGAGCTGGGTGCCCCAGATTTACCACCTGTGCCATCGCCCTGACAGCTGCTCAGTCACTGCAAACATTGCCCAGAACTCGGGCTGGGCTCGGATTAAACAATAAGTGAACAGAGTGAAGTTGATTTACAGCTGGTGCCAGCCTGCGTCAGCAGAGACCTGGCTTGTCCCCCTGCCACCCATAGCCCAGGGTGAGCGCCTTCCGCTCCCTTAGCCTGACAGCATGTGGCAGACGAGCATCCCCTCTTTGGCCCAGCCCCTGAAACCAGGCGTCACCCCTCAGACTCCCCTAGAGCTTAAACAACCCTCTTGGAGAGCTCAACCCAGAGGTGGGAGTCCTGGAGGGGTCCCTCTTCATTGGCCCACCTGGGAGGTGCATCACAGACACACAGACACGTTGCACAGACGTCTGACACAGACCTACCCACTGATCCCAACCTGATCTGCGTTCCCCTGCCTCAGTTTCTTCCCTGCTCTGGGCTGGAGCTGTCAGGAGCCACTCGGGGCCCTTCTGCCACCCCATGCACAGCTTATGATCTGAAACACAGGGCATCCTCTAGCCCAGCCAGCCTGCTGTGCCCTGGCTGGGCCGTGCCCTTGGTCTCTCCTGCCCAGCGCTGCCTGTTCCCCGTGGCTCTCAGGAGTTTTCCCCAATGAGTCCTGTTGGGAGCATTGGCTTTGCTCCCCTCTCTTCGCCCTGTGTTGGTGACGTCCTGCTGCTCCCCCCGGTCCTCTCCCTTCACACAGAGGGCGGACGTACTTTCTCCCGGGTCCAGCAAACCCAGCGTCCCCAGACACTGTCCCTTCAATCGATGGCCATTGAATCCCAGGGACCCCCGTTGCCCCTGGTCTGGTGGAGACGTGACCCGGCTCATGGGGGAGGCTCGGCCAGAGGGGCTTTGCCCGGCACAGCACCTGTGTAATAACAGCTCCCAAAGTCCCACTCCATCCGTTGTGCAGAGACTCCCCAACCAGCCACCGTGGCACGGGTGGGAGGGGAAATGAGGTGGGGGGAGAGGAACGGGGGCACACGGAGCTCCAGGAACAGGAGAATGGGGGACCCTGGCATGGGGGGGCTGCTGGGGAAATGGGGGGGGACACACACAGCCCCTGGCATGTGGGTCACAGCCCCACCTGTGGGTTCAGCCCCTCTGTACAGCGCAGGTACTAGTGGGTCAAAGCCCTGGGAGCAGCCGCACTGAGCAGCCCCAAAAGGAGACGGGCAGCCGGAGCGAGTCTGACGTGTTCCCATCACTCCCGTTACTGATTTCCTGACAGGGAAATGGGGGCACTTGGACGGTGAGCTGGGGCAGCCTGGTTCTGGCCCCGGCCTGCAGAGGAGCTCGATCAAAACGAGCCCCAAGCTGTAGAGAGACTGGCTGCCTCAAGGAGCAGGGAATGAGACACAGAGTCTTCCCCTTCCTGGGGGGCGTCAGCCCCTATCCAGCCCTAGTGTCAGGGACTGGCTCACTCAGGGAGGAATGGGACACGGGGCCTTTCCCTCTAGGGGGCGCCAGCCCTTATCTGAGACTAGGATGGGGGACTTGTTGTATCCTTGGGGCAGCAGGTTTAGGAAAAAATCACTTGAGACACAGATAGCTGTGAGCCATGGAAGCAGCCATCTATTTTCACACACTGAACTAACCAAACCAGCTAAAACCAGCTGGGCTATCCCCTAATAATCTAACTCAGTTGCCATAGCAACAACAAGGTGCTATTACCACGAAAACCAAATATGCAACATATTCCTCCCCCCTTAATAAGAACATCCCCTAAATAAAATAAACACTAAACTAGAGAAGGAGGGTAGACTGCCTCCAGTCCCGGCTAAACCCCGGGGATTATTTTGCCCCATAACCATGGGTTTGCCCTAGCTAAAGATCCAGCCATTGAGGAGGTCTTCTG
This sequence comes from Chelydra serpentina, assembly GCA_037349315.1. NCBI lineage: Eukaryota > Metazoa > Chordata > Testudines > Chelydridae > Chelydra > Chelydra serpentina. The sequence continues at coordinate 2,840,419 of JBAIAC010000046.1, read as the reverse complement.
TCTCTAGGTGGATTGCGGCAAACTTCTGGTGTTGTTGCACCCGAAACTACCTTGGGCGCAGTCCTGACAATGGGCTCAGGGTTCGTAGCGTGAACAGGTGAGGAAGTGGTATGAGCTTGTTCCGGGCAAGGGGGTATCTCAGCCGCTGGCAGTAATGGAGGAGAACAGTCAGGAACAGGTGATTCTTGATTTGGTGTCTCGCCAGAAGAGGTGAAGTCAGACAACTCAACTGAAGATGTGTCCTGAGGACTGGCATGACCTGGCAACAGCTGTAGGACACAGGTCCGGTTTGAGCGATGATCACGGCAGGGACCCATTTAGCTCCAGAAGTATAATTCCGAGCCAAAACTGGCTGTCCTGAGCTAAAGATTCGGTCTTTTGCTCTGGGTGCACGCCTGATGACTTGATCTTGCTGCTGATGTTGCACAATTTGTCTGGGTTCAGAAGGTTTCAGCAGATCAAAGCAAGTGCGCAGCTGTCGTCCCATCATTAGAAAGGCCGGGGATGCCTTGGTTGTAGCATGAGGTGTGTTTCTGTAGGAAAGTAAGAAGGTGTCCAGACGCTTTTGAATGGAGTGTTGTCCCCTTGCTGATTTCAAAGCTTGTTTCATTGTCTGCACAAATCTTTCAGCTAATCCATTGGTGGATGGATGATATGGTGCTGAAGTGATGTGGTGTATTCCATTTGCCTTCATAAAATTTTGAAACTACTGAGAGACGAACTGCGGTCCTTTGTCGCTCACAAGTTGTTCTGGCAGATCGAAACGACTAAAGAGTCCTCGTAGTTTTTGGATAGTACTCTTTGCAGTAGTGGACTGCATTATAGAGACTTCTGGCCATTTAGAATGGGCATCTACCACCACAAAGAACATGCTTCCTTCAAGGGGGCCAGCAAAGTCAACATGAATATGTTGCCACGGGTTTTCAGGCCAGTCCCATGAGTGTAGGGGCGCCCACTGGGTGCATTCCTGACACCCTGACATGACATACAAACTCTTGCCTTCTCTTCAATAGCACTGTCCAATCCAGGCCACCAAAAATAGCTTTGTGCAATTTCCTTCATGCGCACTATTCCACAGTGAACGGAATTTAGGTGTTCTAACATTTGTGATCTCAGAGGTGGTGGGATAATGACACGCCTCCCCCACAACAAACAACCAGATTGGATCGATAACTCCATCCTCCTGGACATGTAGGTAACAAAATCGGGTGAGACCAGAGAGGTTCGTCGAGATTTTCCATGCATCACTAGGTCCATAACTTGGGACAATATTGGGTCAACACGAGTTGCCTTCTTTATCTGAGTAGCAGTGAAGGGTGTATTCTCACGTGTTCAAAGTAGAAGATTTCCTTTTGGGCAGTATGTTGATGTTTGACTGGCAAAGACAACCTTGAGAGACCATCTGCATTGCCGTGCAGAGTGGATTTCCGATATTTGATTTCATATGTGTGCGCTGAAAGTAACAATGCCCAATGTTGCATACGACTAGCAGCTAATGGAGGAATGCCTGTGTAGGGTCCAAAAATTGACGTCAGAGGTCGATGGTCTGTAAGAAGAGTAAACTTCAGCCCAAATAGGTACTGATGAAACTTCAGAATTCCAAAAACGATCCCCAATGCCTCATGTTCGATTTGGACATAGTTTGTTTTTGCTTTGCTTAGAGTGCGTGAAGCAAAAGCAATAGGTCTCTCTTCTCCCGAAGGCATAATGTGTGAAATGAATCATAGAATCATAGAATCTCAGGGTTGGAAGGGACCTCAGGAGGTCATCTAGTCCAACCCTCTGCTCAAAGCAGGACCAAGCCCAACTAAATCATCCCAGCCAGGGCTTTGTCAAGCCTGACCTTAAAAACAACTAAGGAAGGAGATTCCACCACTTCCCTAGGTAACCCATTCCAGTTCTTCACCACCCTACTAGTGAAAAAGTTTTTCGTAATATCCAACCTAAACCTCCCCCTCTGCAACTTGAGACCATTACTCCTTGTTCTGTCATCTTCTACCACTGAGAACAGTCTAGATCCATCCTCTTTGGAACCCCCTTTCAGGTAGTTGAAAGCAGCTATCAAATCCCCCCTCATTCTTCTCTTCTGCAGGCTAAACAATCCCAGTTCCCTCAGCCTCTCCTCATGACTGCTCCCACTTCATAAGGGGAGGCATCGCAGGCCAATTGTAGGGGTAAGGATGGATCAAAGTGTGTTAGAACTTCAGAACTTAGCAATGCATTCTTAGCCTTGTTAAATGCAACGTTACAGGCTTCAGTCCACTTCCAGGTCTTGTTTTCCCCAAGGAGTTCCTGAAGTGGTTTTAGCAGTGTGGCTAACTGTGAGATGAACTTTCCATAATAGTTCAATAGTCCTAGAAACAAGCGCAGCTGGCTAACATTTCGAGGTGGGGGAGCCTCCACAATAGCCTTAACTTTTGCAGGGGCCTGATGAAGACCCGCAGCATCAATGATGTGTCCCAAATATTCAACCGAGGTCTGGAAGAATTTACACATGTCCTTGCGGACTCGTAGGCCATACTCTTCCAGTCTCATAGACTCATAGACTCATAGACTTTTATGTCAGAAGGGACCATTATGATCATCTAGTCTGACCTCCTGCACAATGCAGGCCACAGAATCTCACCCACCCACTCCTGGAATAATCCTCTCACCTATGTCTCAGCTATTGAAGTCCTTAAATCATGGTTTAAAGACTTCAAGATGCAGAGAATCCTCCGGTAAGTGACCCGTGCCCCATGCTGCAGAGGAAGGCAAAAAAAACCTCCAGGGCCTCTGCCAATCTACCCTGGAGGAAAATTCCTTCCCGACCCCAAATATGGCGATCAGCTGAACCCCGAGCATGTGGGCAAGACTCACCAGCCAGACACCCAGGAAAAAGTTCTCTGTAGTAACTTCTAACATCCCATCATTGACCATTGGTCCTATTTACCACTGATGGCAATTAATTGACCTTTGACTAAGATCATGTTATCCCATCAAACCATCCCCTCCATAAATGTATCTAGCTTAATCTTGAAGCCAGTTAGGTCTTTTGCCCCCACTGCTTCCCTTGGAAGGCTGTTCCAGAACTTCACTCCTCTGATGGTTAGAAACCTTCGTCTAATTTCCAGTCTAAACTTCCTGATGGCCAGTTTATATCCATTTGTTCTTGTGTCCACATTGGTACTGAGCTGAAATAATTCCTCTCCCTCCCTGGTATTTATCCCTCTGATATATTTAAAGAGAGCAATCATATCTCCCCTCAGCCTTCTTTTGGTTAAGGTAAACAAACCAAGCTCCTTGAGTCTCCTTTCATACGACAGGTTTTCCATTCCTCGGATCATCCTAGTGGCCCTTCTTTGTACCTGTTCCAGTTTGAATTCATCCTTCTTAAACATGGGAGACCAGAACTGCACACAGTATTCCAAATGAGGTCTTACCAATGCCTTGTATAACGGTACTAACACCTCCTTATCTCTACTAGAAATACCTCGCCTAATGCATCCCAAGACCGCATTAGCGTTTTTCATGGCCACATCACATTGGCGACTCATAGTCATCCTGTGATCAACCAGGACTCCGAGGTCCTTCTCCTCTTCCGTTACTTCCAACTGATGCGTCCCCAGCTTATAACTAAAATTCTTGTTATTAATCCCTAAATGCATAACCTTACACTTCTCACTATTAAATTTCATCCTATTACTATTACTCCAGTTTACAAGGTCATCCAGATCTTCCTGTAGGATATCCCGATCCTTTTCTGAATTGGCAATACCTCCCAACTTTGTGTCATCTGCAAACTTTATTAGCACACTCCCACTCTTGGTGCCGAGGTCAGTAATAAAAAGATTAAATAAAATTGGTCCCAAAACTGAACCTTGAGGAACTCCACTAGTAACCTCCCTCCAACCTGACAGTTCACCTTTCAGTATGACCCGCTGTAGTCTCCCCTTTAACGAGTTCCTTATCCACCTCTCAATTTTCATATTGATCCCCATCTTTTCCAATTTAACCGATAATTCCTCATGTGGTACTGTATCAAATGCCTTACTGAAATCGAGGTAGATTAGATCCACTGCGTTTCCTTTATCTAAAAAATCTGTTACTTTCTCAAAGAAGGAGATCAAGTTGGTTTGGCACGATCTACCTTTTGTAAAACCATGTTGTAATTTGTCCCAATTGCCATTGACCTCAAGGTCCTTAACTACTTTCTCCTTCAAAATTTTTTCCAAGACCTTGCATACTACAGATGTCAAACTAACAGGCCTGTAGTTACCCGGGTCACTTTTTTTCCCTTTCTTAAAAATAGGAACTATATTAGCTATTCTCCAGTCAAATGGTACAACCCCTGAGTTTAGAGATTCATTAAAAATTTTTGCTAATGGGCTTGCAATTTCATGTGCCAGTTCCTTTAATATTCTTGGATGAAGATTATCTGGGCCGCCTGATTTACTCTCATTAAGCTGTTCAAGTTTGGCTTCTACCTCGGATATGGTAATATCTACCCCCACATCCTTATTCCCATTTGTCATGCTGCCACTATTCCTAATCTCCTCATTAGCCTCATTAAAGACTGAGGCAAAGTATTTGTTTAGATATTGAGCCATGCCTAGATTATCCTTAACCTCCACTCCATCCTCAGTGTTTAGCGGTCCCACTTCTTCTTTCTTTGTTTTCTTCCTATTTATATGGCTATAAAACTTTTTACTATTGGTTTTAATTCCCTTTGCAAGGTCCAATTCTACATGCCTTTTAGCCTGTCTCACTTTATCTCTACATGCTCTGACCTCAATAAGGTAGGTTTCTTTGCTGATCCCTCCCATCTTCCACTCCTTGTATGCTTTCTGTTTTTTCTTAATCACCTCTCTCAGATGCTTGCTCATCCAGCTTGGTCTAAAACCCCTGCCTATGAATTGTTTCCCCTTTCTTGGGATACAGGCTTCTGATAGCTTCTGCAACTTTAACTTGAAATAATCCCAGGTCTCCTCCGCCTTTAGGTCCATAAATTCTTTAGTCCAATCCACTTCCCTAACTAATTTCCTTAATTTATTAAAGTTAGCCCTTTTGAAATCAAAAACCCTAGTCTCAGATTTATTTTTGTTTATCCTTCCATTTAGTTTGAACTGAATTAGCTCATGATCACTCGAGCCAAGGTTGTCCCCTACAACCATTTCTTCAATGAGGTCCTCACTACTCACCAAAACCAAATCTAAAATGGCATCCCCCCTTGTTGGTTCAGCAACTACCTGATGAAGGAATTCATCAGCTATCATATCTAGGAAAATCTGAGCCCTATTATTATTACTAGCACTTGTTCTCCAATCTATATCTGGGAAGTTGAAGTCTCCCATGATCACACAGTTCCCATTAGTATTTACTTCCTTAAAAACATTAAAGAGGTATCTATCCCTATCCAAATTAGATCCCGGTGGTCTATAGCACACCGCAAGCACTATCCCAGGGGAGGCTCTAGTAGTTTTCTTCCCCAATGTGATTTTTGCCCAGACAGACTCTGTCTTATCCATTCCATCACTTTTTATTTCTTTACAGTCTACCTCATCATTGATATACAATGCTGCTCCCCCACCTTTACCTTTATTTCTGTCTTTCCTAAACAGCACATACGCTTCAATACCTGTACTCCAGTCATGACTACTATTCCACCATGTTTCGGTTATTCCTATGATATCTGGTTTCACTTCCTGGACCAGTAGCTCTAATTCCTCCATTTTGTTACCTAGGCTCCTCGCATTGGTGTACAAACATCTTAATTTTTGCTGTTTGGCCTCACTCACATTCTTTACCCAATTTGGTATGGACATTGTACTGCCAGTATGACCTCCTGCTACATGCCCCACTCGCAGACATGGGGAGTCTGTGACAACGCTCAGCCTGAGAACCTGGTGCTTTGGCATGAGGTGTAAAGACTCATGTGTTTAGCCCTGGAGTCGCTGGTCCAGTCCCTAGAGTTGTCCGCAGTGGCAGCCAGCCACTGGCAAGTGTCTCTCATCAGCCTGCTCCAAGGGGTGAGGATTGGTTCATGCAGGAGGGCAGGGGAGACCCTGAGCAGATCGGCTGGGGCAGCGGAGGCCCGGCTACTCCTGGCCACAGCTAATTTCCCTGAGCGCTTTGGGAGGTGAGTGACTGTGCACTACGTCCCCCGGACCGCCCCGCTAACGCAGCCCCTCAGCAGTGACCCCTCTGCTTGTATCTGCGTTAGGGCAGCTCATCCCACGGCCTCATGCTCCCCTCATGGGCGACGTCCTTGTGCCTGGACACAGCAGAGGTCACTGTGCCGGTGCTGCCTTCCCTGCGGGTTCGGTGGAGCTGGGGACGGATTGTTCTTGGGTGTCCGTCAGCGAAGGCCGTGAAAGGTGAGTTATTGGCAGTGTTGTGGGCAATGGGAAGGTGGGGGAGGGACTCACAAGTCTTTCCCCGTCACTTCCTAATTGTGTAATTGAACGATCCTTGTAATTTTCCATTAAATAGCAATTTAGGATTGCTACAATCCCTTCACTGCCCAGATGTTCAGGCTTTATCGGGTTTGTGTTTGATTAGAGCCGCCTTCCCAGAACAGAAAGATGTTTTTTCTCCTCTGAATTGTCTTTGGAGCAGGTGAGAGACACCTGACCCTAGCCGTGGCCTTTACCTCCCATCCCTCCATGTCAGCGGATCCCTGCCTGGTTAACGAGCAGGTGAGTCCAACTCAATGAGAGAAGCTGGATGAAATGAAATCGGCCTGTACGACTCACCAAGCCAGGCCAGGCCGCGTTTCTATCTAATCAGCTCTCCTGCCCCCGTTCCCCATCCCCAGCGCGACCCCTCAGAGCCTCCAACCACCGACTGGAGCCTCGTCCTGTCAGTCTGGGGAGCTGCAGGTCTCCGGGAAGTGACGGGCATGTACCTGTAACCTTTCTGCCAGGTGGAGCCAGCAGCAACAAGAGCCAGGTTCAGTATCTAGAGGTTCCTTTTCAACAATACAACCCAGAACCGGCTCAAGCCCCCACCCAGTGACCGGGGACACTTACACACCACCCCCTGGGTGCCCCTAAGAGGCAAAACTTCCCCTCTCGCAAGCAGAGTCTGAATGTAGCAAAAACTTTTAATAAAAGGACGGAATTAACTCAGCGTTAATTAGGGAAAACACCGCAACTAGGGCTCATAAACACAAACCATGAGCAAAAGACCCACCCCCAAGTAAGTCAGGCAGCACCCTTTTCCCTCAGGGTCTTAAGTCCAGCAACCTAAAAGTCCCTTTAACATGCCCATCCATTCTCATTGCCCCCTGCCCCACCATCTCCCCCCGCCCTCCAACAGTGCAGCCCGCGGGCGGGGGGACTGAGCTCCCGTGGGCAGGGGGACTGAGCTCCCGTGGGCGGGGGGGCTGGCTGGAGGAGGCAGCGTTAGCTGGGGTGGGGCGCAGGGCTGGTGCCAGGAAGTTTCGCCTAGCGCGTGAAACTTCCTTGCACCGGCCCTGGGGCAGGTGGGGATGCAGTGCGCCTGGGGGAGGGGGAGGGGATTTGGGGGAGGGGCGGGGGTGGAGTTGGGGTGGAGCCGGGGGCGCGAGCACCCACTGGCGCTGACAAAAGTCGGTGCCTATGCTCTCGGTCAATTCTTTTAAGACATTTGAGTGCAAGTTATCTGGTCCTGATTTATTCCAAAGGGAGTGTACAGCAAGCAAATGACTATCACTGGTCAAAATAGTTCAGACAGAACAGTTTTCCTTTGGAAAAGGCTGATTCAAAACAATCTAAAGGTTCCAAGGGAATACATCGATTTTGTGTAATTTTCTGATGAAAAATTATCAGAACAATTTTAGATTGAAACATTTAATTATGACTTTATTTTTTTACTTTTGTTATGTTTAATTACTGTTTATAATATACAAGGGAAAACAACTGGACTTTCATGTTATATTATATTATATTATATTAATTAATTATATTATATTATTAAACATAAAAGTCACGGTGCTAAAGCTGAAATGGAAACATTTCACCCTCCCAGAATCACCCCTCTCAATTTGGTCTCCATCTACCCCTGCACCCCCAAAATCACCCCTCCCACCTCCAGGCTTCATCTTCCCCTGAACCCCCAGAATCACCCCTTCCAGCTTGGGCTTCATGTCCCCCATCAGCCCGCCAGAATCACCCCTCCCACCTTATAATCCATCTCCCCCTGCACCTCCAGAATGACTCCGTGACATTTTATACCTTGGAGGAGCATATTGTAACCCCGATATTCCTCATTTTCATATAATCGTGATCTTACATACAAAGCAGGCCTTGTAAGGTACTGGGAAAAGGTTATGATCCGCTGAAAGTCATTTCTCTATCCATATATGTGTATCATTAACGCATATGAAGTTATGAGAATTGTGTTGTATGATTGTCACTAAAAGATTATGTAAATTGTGGAATTAACCAAATATTTGCTCCCCTGAGGCAACAGCAAGGAAAGTAAGCAACGCCCGAGCGGGGTGTGAAACAACCATCAGCAGCCATTGTCCAGCAAGGGAGCTACAATGCGCAATCACTGGTCCCAGCTTGTGTCCCCCCTGCACTCTCAGAATCACCCCTTCAAGCTCTATGCTCCATCTCCACCTGCATCCCCTGAATCACGGTTCTGAGGCAGTGGCTCTAACTAACCCTGTGATACCCGCAGAGACAATGGGTCTTTGCTGCTCCCCTTGCGGCTAGTGGTGCAGGGCAGGACCGAGACGGCCCCCCACCCCCAGGCCGGTCACTCACTCATTCACATGATCCACGATCACTTTGAGCACGGCCGGGTTGATGTGCCCGGCGGTCTCTGGCCCGAAACAGAGGAGAAGGGGCAGCAGCTGGAGTCCAGCCCTGGGCATCCTTCCCACAGTGTCAGCGCCCCCGGGCCCAGGGCACACACCTAGAGCGCCCTGACCCACATCTCCTGGCCCCTGCTGTGCTACCGACAGGAGAGGGGGCAGTGGGACCCCCTGGGGCAGGAGGGAGTCACCAGTGTTACCATGGGGCAGGAGGAGATGAAGGGGTTGCGTGGCTCCCCAGGATTTCTATGGGGCAGGACAAGATGGAGCAGGGGGGACTCACCAGGGTTTCCATGGGGCAGGAGCAGGGGGTTCTGTCACTCACTGACAGAGGCTTACACCAGATCCCCAGTGATGGGCTCTCAGTAGGGGGCAGCTCCCTCTTTACAGCGAGGGGCTCAGGCTCTCAGCAGACTCAGGCAGTGTCACTGTGTCGGTCACACCCTGGGGAATACCCCCGTCTGGGAGTGATCTGCCCAGGGAAGCTGTTTCCAAATACCTCATTCCTGGCGAACACTGGCTCACTAGGGGATTTGTGGGCTGTGACAGGCGTGGTGCCCTGTGCTCTGGCTGGTTAGAAGCACTGGGGACGAGCAGCAGTGCCCACCAGGGGGCACCACGTGGCACTGGCTGCCGTCCCATCCTGGCTCTGCTGGGCAGCCGCTGGCAGGGTCCCCATACACTGACCCCTCTGTGGGGCACCTCCTCCTTTGGGCCGGACCCCCAGCCTGCCTGAGGACAGGGGGTGGGGGTGGAGGGGAGTGCTCCCACAGAAAACAGCTTGTGTGGGTGGCCCCGGACCAGGCAGGAAGGGACGGGGTGTCCCAGCCCCACAGAGTGGGTGCTACGCCCCAGCGTTTAACCAGGGTCAGGAGCAGCCCCTGCCTGTGACCTTGCTCGAGCTGGGGTCTCTGCTCAGCTTCCCTGCTGAGAAGTGGGGGACACCTCCTTCCTCTGGGTGGCTGGTTCGGGGGGTGGGCAGGAGATGTGCCTCTCATTGGGCTTCCCACTGTCTCTCTGGGACTGTGCATGTAGATGGGATGCTTTGGGCAGATTCCTTAATGACCCCGTTCATTGCAGCCCAGCCAGCGAGGCGCCCCCCAACCCTCATGTACTGGGCTGTCCCTGAGAGCAGGACTTACCCTGTTGCCCCCACAGGTAGCAATGCAAAGTACAGAGGGAAACTGAGGCACTCATAGGATTAATAAAAATATTACAGAAAATTCCCACTGTGTCATATGGGTGAGGGACTGGAACGGTGTGAGCTTGGCGGGGTGGGGGGAAGGCAGGATGCTGGTCAGCTGTGGATGCAGGGGCAGGAGCCTTCTGAACTTGGTACAGGAAATAGGTAGGTGGGAAGAAGAGGCTAGGGGGAAGGGACCAGCCCAGGGTCCCAGAGCTGGTCAGAGTCAGAACCAAGGAAAGAACCCAGGTGTCCTGATACCCAACCAGATGCTCTGCCCACTAGGCCACACAACCTGCCCCTGGAGGTTTGGGGTCTAGGGCAGCCTTTGAGACACCTCCCAGCTCTCGCTCTCCATCACTGTCTCTGCGCTTCTCCTCTGGCTGCGGGGTCCAGCATCTCTCACGTTCCTGGAGCCCGCATTCAGACCGAGGTGCCCAACCCCAGTGTGGATGGATTTATGGCCCAGGAGAGGCAGAGTGAACAGGCTGCCGCACACCCCGCCCCTGGGGAACATGCAAAGCAGGGCGTGTCCTGGCAACCCCACCATGGACATGTCCGGAGATGACTCCAGTCGGTCGGTCCCGGCTGTGTTTGCCAACGTGGCAAACGCCTGTGGGAACTGGGAAGGGATGTCTGACTCCCGGCAATGGGCCAGGCCCCGGGCTGACATTACCGGATCAGCAGTGAGTAAAGAGCGGGGAGTCTGCTTCCCTTTATCCCACCGAGCTCTGCCCACGTTCAGGCCATGCAGCCGCTTCGGCCTGCTGGGGGTGTTTGGCCCCCCCAGAGCAGAACTTCCCCAGGAATAGGGGCCTGTCTCTGCCCCATGGCCCCACTCAGAAGCTCCCTGCCCTTCACCAGGTCTCACATGGAGACATCCTCGTTCCAGAGGGGATGGGCCAGCAGCTAAGTATCCTTCCAATGCCAAGACCCTCACGTGCCGGCTGGATGGCTCGCCCCACGCTGGTCCTCGCCAAGACACCAAGCACCCCCTGGTAGGGCTACGTCTGGGATTGGCCCCTGGCAGGCCGCTCAAACCTGGTCAAACCCTCTTCCAACACACAACACAGCCTGGGGTCCGTATTCTTGGCCCAGGCCATCATGGAAATAAACAGTCTAGCCCCTTCCTCTCCGTTCTCCACGCCTGGGCCTGTGTCTCCGGCTGGCAGAGCCGGTGGGGGTTGTGTGGGTGGACCAGGAAGAATTACTCAGCAAAACCCTTGCAATTTCCCCAGGCATTCACTGGACAAGAGCCATTTCTCAGTTGTCTCTGGGCAGGTCCTGCAATCAGATCGTGTTCTCCAGAATCCGGGCTGAGCTCAGTGCCCCGGATTTACCGCCTGTGCCATTTCCCTGAGAGAGAGGGGAAGTCTGAGGGGTCATGCCTGGTTGCAGGGGCTGGGCCCAAGAGGGGATGCTCGTCTGCCACATGGTGTCATGCTGAGGGAGTGGAAGGCGCTCGCCCTGGGCTGTGGGTGGCAGGGGGAGAAGCCAGGTCTCTGCTGACACAGGCTGGCACCAGCTGTAAATCAACTTCACTCCGTTCAGTTATTGTTTAACCCGAGCCCAGCCTCAGTTCTGGGGAACTCTATCTGATTGAGGGGTTTTACTGCCTGGTTCTCCCTTCCCTCCCAAAAGGCAAGGTGATGTTTGAAGAGACTGAGCAGCTGTCAGGGCGATGGCACAGGTGGTAAATCCGGGGCACTGAGCTCAGCCCGGATTCTGGAGAACACGATCTGATTGCAGGACCTGTCCAGAGACAACCGAGAAATGGCTCTTGTTCAATGAATGCCTGCTGAGAAATTCTTCCTGGTCCACCCACACAACCCCCACTGGCCGTGTCAGACGGAGACATGGGCCCAGGTGTGGAGAACAGAGAGGAAGAGACTGAACTGTTTATTTCCGTGACGGCCTGAGCCAAGCACCCTGACCCCAGGCTGTGTTGTGTGGTGGAAGAGAGTTTGACCAGGTTTGAGAGGCCTTTGCATGTTCCCCAGGGGTGGGGGGGCGGCAGCCTGTTCACTCTGCCAATCCTGGGCCATAAATCCATCCGCACTGGGGTTGGGCGCTTGTCGCCCCAGAGCTGAGCCACCTGGGACTGGTGCAGAAGCCTGGCCAGTCTCAGCAGTTGGGTGGGCGGCAAGTGGGACCTGAGGGATCCCAGCCAGGGTAGGCCCTGGCCTGGCTGATCACATCACTCCTGAGGGGCCGGAGTGAGTCCTGGCCCCGGGACCAGCCCTGGCTGCACTGCCAGCTCAGCCCAGCAGACAGTCATCTCCCAGCAGGGCTGGTGAATGTGACCAGGCGGCCGGGAGGCAGGGCTTGTGGGAGTGGTGTCTGGCATGGGGAGCTGCTGGGGAAAAGGGGGAGGGGGGGGACAGCCCCTGGCTTGCGGGTCACAGCCCCACCTGTGGGTACAGCCCATCTGTACAGCGCAGGTACTAGTGGGTCAAAGCCCTGGGAGCAGCCGCACTGAGCAACCCCCGAAGGAGATGGGTGCTGCCCCTGATCTAGGATGGGGGACTGGCTGGCTAAGGGGGCCAGGGAATAGGACCCAGGACCTTTCCCCTACTGGGTGCCATGTGCCAACCACACCTTCAGCTGCCACATCCCCCTCTCGCCTCCCCAAAGTGAGGGGCACAGACCCAGCCCCGCACCCCAGCCACAGGGGAGAGACAGGGTTTGTAAATGTAAGCGTGAGATGAGCTTATATACACAACCACGGTGAGATGGGCTATCGAAAAAGATCTGAGTCCTCGCTCCCACTCCCTTTAACCAGAGGCCTGCCTGACCTTGAGGAAATTGAGCCGGGAAACCGGGGGGGTGTGGGGAGGGGGAGGGGCAGTTTGCCGTGGATGCCTCCTGCCTCCCGCCTCCCGGCTCCATGGAGCCAGGAGCTGGGGAGGCGCCGCGGGCGGGGGGAGGCTGCCGCGGAATGGGGGCTGAGCTGCCGGCCTGCAGAGGGGTGGGGAGCTGCCGCGGGGGACTGGCTGCTGCGGGGGGGGGAGGGAGGGGGAGGGAGGGCCGCATTAGCTGGGCGCGTGGGCGGGGGGCGCAGGGATGGTGCAACAAAGTTTCGCCTAGGGCACGAAACTTCTTTGCACCGGCCCTGAGGAGAGGGCACTAATCTGTAAGGTCTGAGGCCTTTTTCTGCAGTAAGCAGCAGCAGCCATAAACCAGGAAACAGAGAGTCACATTCTCACATTCATAGAATCATAGAATCTCAGGGTTGGAAGGGACCTCAGGAAGTCATCTAGCCCAACCCCCTGCTCAAAGCAGGACCAACCCCAACTAGATCATCCCAGCCAGGGCTTTGTCAAGCCTGACCTTAAAAACCTCTAAGGAAGGAGATTCCACCACCTCCCTAGGTAACCCATTCCAGTGCTTCACCACCCTACTAGTGAAAAAGTTTTTCCTAATATCCAACCTAAACCTCCCCCTCTGCAACTTGAGACCATTACTCCTTGTTCTGTCATCTTCTACCACTGAGAACAGTCTAGATCCATCCTCTTTGGAACCCCCTTTCAGGTAGTTGAAAGCAGCTATCAAATCCCCCCTCACTCTTCTCTTCTGCAGGCTAAACAATCCCAGTTCCCTCTGCCTCTCCTCATAAGTCATGTGCTCCAGCCCCCTAATCATTTTTGTTGCCCTCCGCTGGACTCTTTCCAATTTATCCACATCCTTCTTGTAGTGTGGGGCCCAAAATTGGACACAGTACTCCAAATGAGGCCTCACCAGTGCCGAATAATCACGTCCCTCGATCTGCTGGAAATGCCCCCCTCGATCTGCTGGAAATGCCCCTACTTATACAGCCCAAAATGCCGTTAGCCTTCTTGGCAACATGGGCACACTGTTGACTCATATTCAGCTTTTCGTCCACTGTAACCCCTAGGTCCTTTTCTGCAGAACTGCTACCCAGCCATTCGGTCCCTAGTCTGTAGCAGTGCATGGGATTCTTCCGTCCTAAGTGCAGGACTCTGCACTTGTCCTTGTTGAACCTCATCAGATTTCTTTTGGCCTGTAAGAGTCTCAGTCTACGGCAGGGTGGTGGGGTGCCAGCCCGCCTCGCTGTGCTCATTCGATTAAGTTGGGGAATCCTTGGTCTCGGGCCCGAACACCTCCGGTCGGGTCCTGTAAGCGGTAGAGGCTAAGCCCTGGCTCTGAGTCAGGGCGGGCAGAAAGCAAGTGAATAGTCAGGGCTCAGGCCCTCAAGCAGGGGCTGAGCACAGAGTTCAATAGGCCCAGGCCCTGGGTCAGGGCGGGGCAGCGGGTAAAGTCAAAGCCTCAGCTCCTCAGGCAGGGGCTGAGCAATCAATGAGTCAAGGAGCCCTGGCCCTTGGTCAGGGCGGGGCAGCAAAGTAGTTCAAGGCTCAGGCCTTCAAGCAGGGGCTGAGCCCTCAATGTAGGTGGTGGCAAGCCCAGGTCCTAGCTCGGGAGACCTGGGAGAGGGGGAGACTGCCACCCACATGTTGGGTGGCAGGGGGGACGCAGGCCCACCTGCTCCACTGCGTCCCGCCCCGGGGCCCTAACAGCGGCAAAGGATCCGCCGCTGGGTCAGTGGGGATCCCGGCCGCAACACACTGACATGGGCTCTGGCCACGGTGCAGCCAGACTGGGGTCGGCTGTCCCCGGGCCACTTCCTAACTCCCCCTCGGGCGGTACCTGAGTCCAGGGGGTGTCTTCGGCGGGTTCCAGCCTCATGGGCTCCTCGTCCGACTCGCGGTCACTCGGCAGGTCCGGCAGCTCTTCTGGAGAGGGGCCACTTGGCAGGTCCGGCCATTTCTCCGGGCAGGGGCTGCTCGGTGGGCCCGGCCAGTCTAGGCGGGTACCTGGGGCCACAGGGGTTTCCCAGTCGTGAGCTAAGCTGGCCGCGTCTGGTCTCCCCGGTGGCTGCTCTTCTAGTGAGCTCCGCAGGCCCGCCTTTATACTTCCGGGTCGCTCTGGTCTACTTCCAGGTCGCAGCCTGTCTCTTGGCGGGGCGGGCCCAGAGCTTCCTAGCCCCGCCCACTCTGGCCACTGGGCTGGTGCTTCACTCTGCGGGGTGGTGGGGCGCCAGCCCACCTCGCTACATGGCCCAATCCTCTAATTTGTCTAGGTCCCTCTGTATCCTGTCCCTACCCTCCAGCGTATCAACCACTCCTCCCAGTTTAGTGTCATCTGCAAACTTGCTAAGAGTGCAGTCCACACCATCCTCCAGATCGTTGATGAAGATATTGAACAAAACCGGCCCCAACACCAACCCTTGGGGCACTCCACTTGATACCGGCTGCCAACTAGACATGGAACCATTGATCACTACCCGTTGAGCGCGACCATCTAGCCAGTTTTCAATCCACCTTACCGTCCATTCATCCAGCCCATACTTCTTTAACTTGCTGGCAAGAACACTGTGGGAGACTGTATCAAAAGCTTTGCTAAAGTCAAGAAATAGCACATCCACTGCTTTCCCCTCATCCACAGAGCCAGTTATCTCATCATAGACGGCAATTTGATTAATCAGGCATGACTTGCCCTTGGTGAATCCATGCTGACTGTTCCTGATCACTTCCCCCTCCTTTAAGTGGTTCAGAATTGATTCCTTGAGGACCTGTTCCATGATTTTTCCAGGGACTGAGGTGAGACTGACTGGCCTGTAGTTCCCCGGATCTTCCTTCTTCCCTTTTTTAAAGATTGGCACTACATTAGCTTTTTTCCAGTCATCCGGGACGTCCCCCGATTGCCATGATCTGTCAAAGATAATGGCCAATGGCTCTGCAATCACATCGGCCAACTCCTTTAGCACCCTCGGATGCAGTGCATCCGGCCCCATGGACTTGTGCTCGTCCAGCTTTTCTAAATAGTCCCGAACTACTTCTTTCTCCACAGAGGGCTGGTCACCTCCTCCCCATACCATGCTGCAGAGTGCAGCCACCTGGGAGCTGACCTTGTCTGTGAAGACAGAGGCAAAAAAAGCATTGAGTACACTAGCTTTCTCCACATCCTATGTCACTAGGTTCCCCTTCCTCATTCAGCAAGGGGCCCACACTTTCCTTGACTTTCTTCTTGTTGATAACATACCTGAAGAAACCCTTCTTGTTACTCCTAACATCTCTGGCTAACTGCAACTCCAAGTGTGATTTGGCCTTCCTAATTTCACTCCTGCATGCCTGAACAATATTTTTATACTCCTCCCTGGTCATTTGTCCAATCTTCCACTTCTTGTAAGCTGCTTTTTTGTGTTTAAGACGAGCAAGGATTTCACTGTTAAGCCAAGCTGGTCGCCTGCCATATTTACTTTTCTTTCTACACATCGGGATGGTTTGTTCCTGCAACCTCAATAAGGATTCTTTAAAATACAGCCAGCTTTCCTCGACTCCTTTCCCCCTCATGTTTTTCTCCCAGGGGACCTTTCCCATCAGTTCCCTGAGGGAGTCAAAGTCTGCTTTTCTGAAGTCCAGGGTTTCTGTTCTACTGCTCTCCTTTCTTCCTTGTGTCAGGATCCTGAACTCGACCATCTCATGGTCACTGCCTCCCAGGTTCCCATCCACTATTGCTTCCTCTACTATTTCTTCCCTGTTTGTGAGAAGCAGGTCAAGAAGAGCTTTTCCCCTAGTTGGTTCCTCCAGCACTTGCACCAGGAAATTGTCCCCTACACTTTCCAGAAACTTCCTGGATTGTCTGTGCACCTCTGTATTGCTCTCCCAGCAGATATTGGGGTGATTAAAGTCACCCATGAGAACCAGGGCCTGTGATCTAGTAACTTCTGTTAGTTGCTGGAAGAAAGCCTCGCCCACCTCATCCCCCTGGTCTGGTGGTCTCTAGCAGACTCCCACCACGACATTAACCTTGTTGTTCACACTTCTACATTTAATCCAGAGACTCTCAGGTTTTTCTGAAATTTCATACTGGAGCTCTGAGGAGTCATACTGCTCTCTTACATACAACGCAACTCCCCCACCTTTTCTGCCCTGCCTATCCTTCCTGAACAGTTTATATCCATCCATGACAGTACTCCAATCGTGTGAGTTATCCCACCAAGTCTCTGTTATTCCAATTACATCATAATTCCTTGACTGTGCCAGGACTTCCAGTTCTCCCTGCTTGTTCCCCAGGCTTCTTGCATTTGTGTATAGGCATTTAAGATAACTCACCGATCCTCCTGCTGTCCCAGTATGGGGCAGGAGCCCTCCCCTCTTGCACTCACCTACTTGTGCTTCCTCCCGGTATCCCACTTTCCCACTTACCTTGGGGCTTTGGTCTCCTTCCCCCGGTGAACCTAATTTAAAGCCCTCCTCACTAGGTTAGCCAGCCTGCTTCCAAAGATGCTCTGCCCTCTCTTCGTCAGGTGGAGCCCGTCTCTGCCTAGCACTCCTTCTTCTTGGAACACCATCCCATGGTCAAAGAATCCAAACCCTTCTCTCCGACACCATCTGCGTAGCCATTCGTTGACTTCCACGATTCGATGGTCTCTACCCCGGCCTTTTCCTGCCACAGAGAGGATAGACGAGAACACCCCTTGCGCCTCAAACTCCTTTATCCTTCTTCCCAGAGCCACGTAGTCTGCAGTGATACGCTCAAGGTCATTCTTGGCAGTATCATTGGTGCCCACTTGGAGAAGCAGGAAGGGGTAGTGATCTGAGGGCTTGATGAGTCTCGGCAGTCTCTCCGTCACATCAGGAATCCTAGCCCCTGGCAAGCAGCACACCTCTCGGTTTCCCGGTCAGGGCGGCAGATAGATGACTCAGTCCCCCTGAGGAGAGAGCCCCGATCACCACCACCCTCCTCCTCCTCTTGGGAGTGATGGTCATGGAACCCCCATCCCTAGGATGGTGCATCTCATGCCTTCCAATCAGTGGAGTCTCCTTCTGCTCTGTTCCCTCAGATGTATCATTCACTCCACTCTCTGCACTAGTGCCTGTGGAGAGAACATGAAAACGGTTGTTCATCTGAATATGCGTTTCTGGTACATGGACTTGTCTCGTGCTCTTTCCTCTTCTGGAGGTCACATGCCACCAATTATCCTCACTGGCCTTCTGTCCCCACTGCGTAGCCTGCTCTGAATCCTCACAACACTGCGCCCGCTGAAGCCTATCCTGACGTCTATCCAGGAACTCCTCATTTTCTTTTATGGAACGCAGGGTTGATACTCGTTTCTCCAGACCTTGAATCTTCTCCTCAAATATAGAGATCAGCTTGCACTTTGTACAGACAAAGTCGCTTCTATCCTGTGGAAGAAAGACAAACATGGCACATCCTGTGCAGGTCACGATAGCGGATTGCTCAGCATCCATAGTCCCTTCCTTCTAAGAGTTTCCTCACTTGTGGCAGAAGCTACTCAGGGAAACCTGCAAGGGGGATGCCGCAGTAGGCTCGCTCCAGGAGAACTGGGACCCTGGGCTGGTTCCTTGCCAGGCTTCTTCTTCCCACCTACCTATTTTCTGTACCAAGTTCAGAAGGCACCTGCCCCTGCACCCACAGCTGACCAGCGTCCTGCCACCACACAGCTGCCCAGCGTTCTTCCACCCAAGCTCACACAGTTCTAGTCCCTCACCCCGTATGACACAGTGGGAATTTTCTGTAATATTTTTATTAATCCTATGGGTGCCTCAGTTTCCATCTGTACTTTGCATTGTTATCTGTGGGGGCAACAGGGTAAGTCCTGCTCTCAGGGACAGCCCAGTACATGAGGGTTGGGGGGCGCCTCGCTGGCTGGGCTGCAATGAATGGGGTCATTAAGGAATCTGCCCAAAGCAACCCATCTATATGCACAGTCCCAGAGAGACAGTGGGAAGCCCAATGACAGGCACATCACCCCCCACATAGAATCATAGAAGCATAGAATATCAGGGTTGGAAGGGACCTTAGGAGGTCATCTAGTCCAACCCCCTGCTCAGAGCAGGACCAATCCCCAATTTTTGCCCCAGATCCCCAAATGGGCCCCTCAAGGATTGAATTCACAACCCTGGGTTTAGCAGGCCAATGCTCAAACCACTGAGCTGTCCCTCCCCCCAAAGCAGGACCAATCCCCAATTTTTGCCCCCGATCCCTAAATGGCCCCCTCAGGGATTGAACTCACTACCCTGGGTTTAGCAGGCCAATGCTCAAACCACTGAGCTATCCCTCCCCCCCACACCCCGGAACCAGCCACCCCGAGGAAGGAGGTGTCCCCGACATCTTCACAGGGGAGCTGAGCAGAGACCCCAGCTCAAGCATGGTCACAGGCAGGGGCTACTCTGAGACACTGGTTAAAAGCTGGGGCGTAGCTCTGAGGGCTGTGGGGTGGGGCTGGGGATGAGGGATTCATGATGCAGGAGGGGGCTCAGGGTTGGAACAGAGGGTTGGGGGATGAGGGCTCTCTCTGGGGCTGAGGATGAGGGGTTTGGGGTGTGGGAGAGGCTCATAGCTGGGATAGAGGGTTGGGGTGTGGGGGCTGAGGGCTCTGGCTGGGGTGTGGGCTCAGGGGTGGGGCAGGCTGCCCCGGGACTGGGACCAGAGAAGAGGACTCCCCCCAGCCCTTTCCCCGCTGGTTGCAGTGAGCTCTGGGGGAGGGGCCCCCCTCTCTCCTCTGCCCACCCGGCAGCATACTCTGGGGGTGGGGGATGAGGCTGCCCCTTGCCCAGCATGGGGCAGGCGGGGCTGAGGCCCGCTCCAGGCAGGGCCGGGGGAGAGACCCAGCTCCCAATATTGGTGGGGCAGGGCCCCCAGCTCTGCATATTCCTGGAGCATGAGCACCACCAGCCCATATAACTCACCGCCTATGCCCCTAAGCTTATTTCTACCAGCTTAGGTTAAAAACTTTCCCAAGGCACAAATCCTTCCTTGTCCTTGGATGGGTACTGCTGCCACCACCAAGTGATTTAAACAAACATTCAGGGAGAGCCACTTGGAGCCCTATCGCCCCCAAAATATCCCCCCAAGTCTTACACCCCCTTTCCTGGGGAGGCTTGAGAATAATATCCTCACCAATTGGTTACAAAGTGAGCACAGATTAACCCTTGGGTTTTTAGGACACTATAAACCAATCAAATTCTTAAAAACAAAACTTTATTATAAAGGGAAAAAAAGTAAAGAAGCATCTCTGTAAAATCAGGATGGAAGGTAATTTTACAGGGTAATCAGATTCAAAACACAGAGGATTCCCCTCTAGGCCAAACTTTAAAGTTACCACACAAAAAAACAGGAACAGGAACAAACCCCTCTCTAGCAAAGGGAAAATTCACAAGCTAAAACAAAAGATAATCTAACGCTTTCCCTGGCTTTTATTTACTATTTTTGTCATTCTTTTTAGGCAAGTTCTTAAGAGATGTTTTTACTGCCTGGCTCTCAGAGGACACAAACAAAAAAGAAACAAACAAAAAACCTCCCCCGATTTGAAAGTATCTTCTTTCCCCGTTGGTCCTTTTGGTTAGGTGCCAACCAGGTTATCTGAGCTCCTTAACCCCTTACAGGTAAGGAGGAATTCTAGGCTACCCTTAGCTGTATGGTTATTGGATGATTTAGTTGGGGTTGGTCCTGCTTTGAGCAGGGGGTTGGACTAGATGACCTCCTGAGGTCCCTTCCAACCCTGAGTTTCTATGATTATGATTCTATGACACTGTGTAAGGGCCTTTTCTCACTGTGACAGTCTGAGGCCCTGTTCTTAGGCTAAGGCCTCTGGCTAAGCAGCCATAAGTGGCAGCCATAAGCTGGGAAGTGTATGGTCACAGCCTTACATTCCAAACCAGTCACATTGAAATAAGGTGCTATTGGGCTGTTAGGAACGCAATCCTGTCCTGATAATGCCCATCACCTCCAGAGAAAGGGAAGAGCCTAGAAGATTTAAAGAAAACTTAGTTTGATAACATCCTGTCTGGCAAGAACTCACTTACCAATAACGGGGCTGTAAAATCCTCATTTCTTTGTTGTTCTATCACTGTAGTCCCAATTTTTTAATTTTTTGTTTGTATAATCTCTGTCTGGTTTTGTGATTGTTTCTGTCTGCTGTATAATTAATTTTGCCGGGTGTAAGCTAATTAAGGTGGTGGGATATAATTGGTTAGATAATTATGTTACAATATGTTAGGATTGGTTAGTTAAATTTCAGTAAAATAATTGGTTAAGGTATAGCTAAGAAGAAACGTTTTACTATAGAGTCTGCAGTAAATCAGGAAGTAAGGGGGAAATGGGAATGGGGAATAGGGGTGGGAAATTGGAATAATGTTTTGCTAACGGGGGGGAATGGGAACAGGGACACAGGCAAGGCTCTGTGGTGTCAGAGCTGGGAAGGGGGACACTGAGGAAGGAAACTGGAATCATTGCTTGCTGGAAGTTCACCCCAATAAACATCTAATTGTTTGCACCTTCGGACTCCGGGTATTGTTCATCTCTGTTCATGCAAGAAGGGCCAGGGAAGTAAGCGGGTGAAGGAATAAGCCCTTTAACACCCGTCCTCTCCGTTCTCCACGCCTGAGCCCGTGTCTCTGGCTGGCAGGGCCAGTGGGGGTTGTGTGGCTGGACCAGGAAGAATTACTCTGCAAAGCCCTTGCAATTTCCCCAGGCATTCACTGGACAAGAGCCAATTCTCTGTTGTCTCTGGACAGGTCCTGCAATCAGATCGTGTTCTCCAGAATCCGGGCTGAGCTCAGTGCCCAGGATTTACTGCCTGTGCCATCACCCTGACAGCTGCTCAGTCTCTGCAAACATCACCTTGCCTTGTGCGGAGGGAGGAGGGGGGGCATGAGCTAGGCAGTAAAAACCCTCAGTCAGATAGAGTTCCCCAGAACTGAGGCTGAGCTCGGGTTAAACAATAACTGAACGGAGTGAAATTTATTTACAGCTGGTTCCATCATCTGTCAGCAGAGACCTGGCTTCTCCCACTGCCACCCACAGCCCAGGGCGAGCGCCTTCCACTCCCTCAGCTTGACACCATGTGGCAGACGAGCATCCCCTCTTGGGCCCAGCCCCTGCAGCCAGCAGTGACCCCTCAGAATCCCCTATAGCTTAAACACCCGTCTGGGAGACTCTACCCAGAGGTGGGAGCCCGAGGGGGTCCCTCTTCATCGGCCCACCTGGGAGCTGCCTCACAGACGCTTTGCACAGACGTCTGACACATCTCAGCCAGTCTTTGCAGCGACACCAGGCAGCCTCTACAAAACAGAGCCGGGTCTAGCAGTTACCGGGAGCTCAGCATCAGGCAGGCCATAGGTGAGCACAGAGAAGCGAAGGTTGTGACACAGTTCAGACCGGCCAGCGTCAGGGCTCACCCCAGCAAGCTGCCATGGAATCCATTTAGGCCCTTCTCTCTGGGCTTGTCTACACTTGAAATGCTACAGCGGCACAGCTGCAGTGTAGACAATACCCATGCTGGCAGGGTGTGTGTGAGTGTGTATGTGTGTCTCATCACTGTATTAATCCACCTCCCCACGAGGTCAACGGAAGAGTTCCTTCATCCACCTTATGCTGCCTACACCAGGGCCTATGTCGGCTTAACTATATCGCTCGGGGGCTCAATCTACCAGGCCGCTGTCATTCCCAGGTCAGAGCTTCTTTGTCTTTCCAAAGGCAGCTTCCATCCCAGCCTCCTGACCTATTGCCCTCCGGTAGAGCCCTGCTGAGTTCACATGTGCTGCCTGCCAGAGATTCCCATTGTTTGGTGTCAGTTAGTCAGTCCTTGGGTTCCCACTGTTTTTCTGGATCCTCCATTGGTACGGGTCTGTTTCAGACAGTTAACAACCCATGCATACCCCCCTCACCAGACAGTTGTGTCACCCAACACCTGATGTCTCCTGCTCTGCCCCAAGGGCAGCTTTCTAACTTTTTACAGAGGGAAACTGAGGCATGCATCAGACTCATAAGAATTTTACCAAAATTTCCATCACACTGACATAATAGACATTGCCTGTGTGAGGGCTTTGATTTAGTTCCACATGACAGTCTGATCAAAGAAATTAGCACTCTACAAATCAAAATCAACAGATTAAAATCTGGCTAAGTGATAGATCTCAGCATATCATTGCAAATAGAGAATCCTCAGAGAATGGGGACTGTTCCAGTGGGATCCTCAGGCCTCTGTTCTTGTCCCGATACTATTCAATATCTGTATCCAGGGCCGGCGCGCCCACTAGGCGACCCTAGGCGGTCGCCTAGGGCGCCGGGAGCCGGGGGGGGTGGCTGACCGTGGCTGCCTCCCACCCTCCCGGCCAACCGCCCCCCGCTCCCGGCTGACTCGCGGCTGCCGCCCACCTCCCGGCTCCACGGCTCAGCCGGGAGCTGGGGGGCGTGCCGCGGGCAGGGGGAGGCTGCCGGGCGGGGGGCTGAACTGCCGGCCCGCAGGAGGTAGGGAGGGGGGGACTGGCTGCCGGGGGGGGCGGTGTTAGCTGGGGGGGAGGGTTGGGGGGGTGTTAGGTGGGCGGGGGGGCGGCGCAAGGCTGGTGCAAGGAAGTTTCGCCTAGGGCGCGGAAATTCCTTGCACCGGCCCTGTCTGTATCAATGATGTGGAAGAAAATATAACACATACACACATGCACACAGGGGTTCCAGACTTCCTAGCTTGTGTCAGCCAAGTTCACTGCACACACCAGGTCTCCTTCCATCCCCCCGCCACCAGCTGCTTGGGTGTCACATCCCTTTCCCCTCTGTTTCACAGACCCTCCACACTCCCACCGCTCTGTCAGGGACTTGGTGTTTCTCCTTTTTCTAAAGGGTTGCCCATGCCATTGCTTATGTATTCCCTCCACTCTGAGTCCCATCTTCCCTCACTACCCACCCACCCACTGACCCTCGTAAGGAATGTGTGGGTATCTGGAGGGGGAACAAGACCTGGAGTGAGGAGGGAACAGCCTGGCCTACATAAGCAATAAAATGTATCCCTCCATGGGGCTGGCTGGCTTCCAGCCTCTGCAGGGGTGGACTTGTGTGGGGTGCCATGTGTGACGAAGTGGAAATTTTCAGTAATATTTTAATGGAGCTTAGGCATGCCTCAGTTTTCCTCTGGACATTGCATTGCTACCCAGTGGGGGCAGAGGGGGTAGCACTGTTCCTGGAAGAGCACGGGAGACAGGAGATGTATGTGTATCACCTCGCTGTCTGACGGGTATGACTGGGTCATTAAGGAACTGGCCCAAATCCACCGAGGGTCCGGCAAGACAGAGATGCCTCAGCGACTGAACACTCTGCACCTATCAGCGGGAACCACCGGCAGGTAGACACGTGAATGGAGCTGGGGAACATGGGACTGGGGACTGGAATAAGGCCAGCCTTTTGGAAGCACTCGGGAGCGAAGGGGACCTGGGTGATAGAGGAGGAGAGAGGGAGCTGGAGAGGGGGCCCATCACAGTTTGGCTGGCTTGTCTTGGCACTGGCTTGGCCAGAGTGGACTATGGCTGAACTTCTGCCGCTCTGTGCTAACCGAAGGCCAGTCAGGTTCTGTGGCCAGGTGACTCAGTGGTGCTGAAGGGGGATTAGTCTTGGATTCGTGGTGCTGAACGGGGATAGTCTTGGATTCGGGGAGGCCATGGGCCTGCCCCTGTGGAACACTCCTTGGGCCCTGGCCAGCCATGGGGGTCACTCCGAGGGGACTGGTTCCAGGCTGTGGCATAGATCAGACCCGGTGACTCCGTGACACCATGTAGTCTCCTTAGAGAGAAGCGAGGACGAACTGGCCTGCGGGGATCCAGGCCTTGCTGTGTCTGTGGGCATCTGAAGCTTCCCCAAATGCCATTCCTGTTTTCCGATTTTCACCAAAATCAATAGGGCTCTGCCTCCTGAGGCCTAGCACAATCCCGTACGCTTTGGAAGGGGTGGGGTGCAATTTTCAAAAGTGATCAGGTGACACCCAGACACACAGAGCGAGCGAGTAATGCCGCTCGTGGTGCGTAGGGCCTAGCTTCGCTCGGCCAGTAATCCTTGCTGGTAAACTTGGCAGAGGACGCAAACATGGGGAGTGTAAGTAATGGTGGGGACTGGTCAGATCTACAGAGCAACCCTAGATCGCCGGATAAGCTGGGCTCACTCAGACGACAGGTGTTTTAACACAGCCCAGTGCCGGGTCAGACACCTAGGAGCAAAGAGCGCAGGTCACACGCACAGGATGGGGAATATCTCCTGGAAAGTGGCAACTCTGCAAAGCATTCAGGGGTCACAGTGGAATCCAACAGAACATGAGCTCCCAGTTCAATGCTGGAGCTGAGAGGGCGAAAGCAACGGTTGGCTGGATAAACAGGAGTATAGGGTAGCGGAGAGGAGGCATCACCTCTGCATACAATGTTAACTACACCATTATGGGATACTGGGTCCAGTTCTGGGGTCCACACTGCAAACAGGATGTTAACAAATTGCAAAAGGGATCAGAAATGATTGATCGTCTGAGGTCTGGACCTCCTAGAGAACAACTAAAGGAGCTCAGTCCATTTGGCTTATCACAGAGAAGGCCAAGAGACGTGACTTGAGCAGGGTCTATAAGTATCTACGTGGGGAGGTGATTTCTGACAGCCTAGAGGGCACAGGCGCTGACTTTCATTTTCCCCACTCTGCCTCTTCCCCCAAGGTCCCACCCTTGCACCGCCTCTTTCCGCCCCAGTTCCACCCCCTCCCCCAGTGCCTCCCGCCCACTGCCAAACAGCTGATTGGCAGGTGGCTGATGTGTGCTGAGCACCCACTACTTTTTTTCTGTGGGATGCTCTAGCCCCAGAAGGCGCTTTGGTCAAGCAGACAGAGACAGAACGAGATCAAGGGGCTTGACGCTAAAGAGAGACAATTTCAGAGGGGAAATAAGGCGCAATGTCTAACCGGTAGAACAACTTACTAAGGGACGTGGTGGCTTCTCCACCACGTGGAGTCTTTAAAGCAGGGCTGGGTGTCTTTTTCTCAAACATCCACCCTAGCTCATACAGGACTCATGGGCAGGGATCCCTGGGGGAGGCTCTCTGACCTGGGCCATGCAGTTCAGACTAGATGGTCACAATGGTCCCTTCTGGCTTTAAACTCTATGACGCCGTAACCCAGACTCTCTCCTCTTTCCATCCCAAAGTTTTCGCACTGACAAGGACAGCCAACACGCAGTCGCGGTGAGCCTGCCCCAGGCGGCATGTAATCTCCTCGACGAGCAGCAGCTGAGGAGGTACCTGAGTGAGGCGGAGCTGAACGAGATGAAGATTAAACTCAACAGCATGGAGCTGTTCAAGGGCCAGAACGTCGCGGCCGCCCGGCCCAAGTTCCAGAAGAAGAACCCCACCCTGCACTCTGAGTTCCTGCTGCTCAGCCCGGACCAGAACGGCGTCAGCCCCATCTACCGCCTCCTGGACAAGACCCGGGGCCAGGAGATAGGCCCAGAAACCCACTTCCTGGGCAAGAAATGCGGCAAAACTGCTACGAGAAGTGGTCCCCAGGGCAGCGCTTTGGCTGGAACAGCTGCCTCATCTTCTTCACCAAGAACTCGCCGTGCCTGGGCACCTGCCTTAACGCCTTGAGCTGCTTCTGCATCCAGGACCTCATGGACGGGGTCTTCGGTGCCATCGACAACAACTTCCGGGGGCAGAACCATGGGCTGGAATCTGTCTGGATTAGGTTCCATGGCCGTGACAGCAGAGCTCTGGTTGTGTTTGGACAGTGGCAAGGATGGTTGAATATCTTGTGTTGCTGAGGGAGTTTTAATAAAACAAAACCTGAGTTGTCATTTTTGGCCCATGATGGACAGTCTGGTGAGTTGATTGTACAATTTTAGTGTCTAGAAAGTTTATAATAAAATGTTGAAAAACAGGTGTGTTGGTGATGTCATTTTTCCTCATACTCCTCTAGCAGCAAGATTTCATCACAAACATGGTCCATATTTGCGTAGAGCATCGTTCACATACAAGGTAAAAATGTGGTGATGGAAAAATGGCTAAAAATAAGCAAGAGGAGGAGCAGCCCAGGAGCCAGGGCTCTAAAATGACAAAATTTACTTTGATCTGCTACAGCCCAACAGTATTTTCAGTGTCCACTAAGCCACACTCCTCTCCCAGAGCTGGGGGGAGAATCCAGGATTCCTGGGCACCAATACGCTGCTGACAAGTGAATACTTGGGTAACCCACTGGGAAAACATTGCTCACATCCATCTCCAGTGGCTGCTTGTGGAAGGGGCTAGTAATCACTCCTGTTCTCTTTCTCTTCCAAAAGCTGGGAAATTTAAATAGCAAAAAAGTTTAATGCAGAGTTAAAGTTGCCCGGTGACAGCTCATGCTCTTCCGGGACATCAAAACTCAAACTGGTGAGTGCCAAGCAGCACGGAGTGAAGGTAAGCGCCCACGCCACCTAAACTCTGTCCTCTTAGAATGATGCCCCAATGAGCCTGCTCCACATCCTCGTCCAGCACTGACCAGCATCTCCCTGCACTCAAATTCTTCCCCTGCGCCACAGAGAGACAACCACAGCTACTGAACCTGACAGCTCCTTCCACCCATTACAGCCCCTTCACCCTTGGTTACACGAGACCATCACTCTACATTCACTTACCCGCCGTCCTCCTCTCCTGCTTCACTGCTGACAATCCTCACGGCAAGGAGCCCCTGCATCCGCCTACTGGCACAGCCAACCCCAGTGGGTCCCCAGCTTCTTTGCCATTTAACTATTATGCGCTGTGGGGGGAATTGCTGCACTGTGGCATGAGGCTGTGACCTCTTGAGTGGACTAGTGGGCTGGTGCTAGACTAGGAGGCTGGCAATGTCAGTTCTAATCCTGCCACTGACCTTGGGCAAGGCTGTGCCTCAGTTTCCTCATAGGAAGAAGCTATTTACCCTCACTATGTAAAGGGCTTAGAGCTGCGGAGGAGAGTCTATAGAACAGTCAGAGAGGCCAGGTGTGTGAGGTAACAGCTCTTATTGACCCAGCTCCTGCTTGTGAGAGAGACAAGTGTCGAGCTGCACAGGATCCAAAGACGAGTGACGTGTAAACTCCAAAGTGTGTCTCTCTCACCAGCAGAGGCTGGTCCAATAAAATCTGTTACTTCCCCCACCTCACTTCTCTAATACCCCAGGACCAACACGGCTACATCGCTCTATAGTACAGTGAGCCGGTGTTACTCTCCGCTTCCCCTGTTCTCCGTGCGGGAGGGTTCAAAGGCAGCTGCCTCCTCCACTGAGCTGCCCTCGAGTGCCCCCACACCCATTAGCTATTGCCCGTGGCCTGCGCTGCACTCCCCCAGCCCTGTGCAGGGACCCTGTATCTGCCCCCGGACGCTCTCTGCAGCTGCGTTTGGGACACGCTCCGCTGTACGCAGCAGATCAATAGATCAGAGCAGAAGTTATCCCAGAAGAAGGAAAAGGTTCAGGCCGATTCCCCATCACTCAGAGGAGCAGGAACACTTGAGAATCATTTCCCTGAAGGACTCACACCCAAAATAACCCCCTGAGATAGAGACCGATGGACTTTCAGATTCGAGGCCGAAACGACACATGCAACCCACAGACATAACCTCACTAAGGAGAGTCAACGGGCTAAAAGCAAAGCCTGAGTTAATGGCCCCACTTGCAGTCAATGGGGCCAGCCCCCAGGGTCATAGGAGGTTTGATGGCACTGTATGACCTACACTTCCCTGGGCTTTCCATGATCAAATATAAGGAGCATGATGAGGTCGGAGTGGGCACCATGTGCCCGTGTGTTCTCTGCCAAACACCGGCTGTGCACCCGGAGGGCATTAAACTGGAAACAGCAGCTTCATGCTGGGGGGGGCAGTTTTGGGAGGGGTGCATGTTGTGCCCAGGGGCTGGGTGGGTGGCTGGGTTCCCACGCCCAGAGGGAGGTGCCAGGGGGGAAGAGCTGCACCCTGAGGGGTGTCTGGACCCCAAGGCTGGGGCAGTGGCTGGCCTCCGGTCAGGCTCCAGGAGCTTCCAATATCCCTGGGGTGAGACACACAGAGACTTAGACGGGCTCACAGCAGCCCTGCTGGATGGCCGGGGAGGGCGCTGGCTAGGCTCTGTGACAGACGCCCCGCCCCCATTCCCCAGGGCGCTGGCTGACTGGGGAGGGGCAGGAAATGGTCCCCCTGCTTCCAGCCACCAGCCGTTCTCCCAGGGGTGATGGGGCTGCGGGAGGGGCAGGGATGCGGCCGGCCCAGAGCTCAGGGCTGGCCAGCCCATGGCCTAACTGGTGGCCCATGTCTCTGCCCTCACTGTGCTTTGTCCCCTGGCGGTGCAGGGTCAAAGGCCGTTCTCCAGCCAGCCCCATGCCAGTCACAGGCAGCCCTGGAAGAAGGGAGGGGGCTCTGCCCAGGAACTGGCTGGAAAAGATGCGGAGAGCGACTATGGAGCCCGGCTGAGGGGATGGGGGTGGCCTCCCGGCCCCACTGATCCCAGCCCAGCAGTCCCAGTGTTGCCTGCTCCCCGGTGTCCAGAGGGGAGACTCCTGGATAGGGGACGTGGCTGCGGAAGAAGAGGCTCTTTCACATCATGGGGACGGCCAGTGGTGCCTCCCAGGGCAGCAACAATGACGCAGCCTGCGTGTTTGAGACAATCTTCCACCTCGACACCCCACCCTACTCCTGCCCCATGGAAACTCTGATGAGTCCCCCTGGCTTCCACATCTCCACTGGGCACAGGTGAATAGGGCTGAGGCAGTAGCCCAGCGGTAGGCAACCTATGGTACGCGTGCCAAAGACGGCACGTGAGCTGATTTTCAGTGGCACTCACACTGCCCGGGTCCTGGCCAACAGTCTGGGGGGCTCTGCATTTTAATTTAATTTTAAATGAAGCTTCTTAAACTTTTTTAAAACCTTATTTACTTTACATACAGCAATAATTTAGTTATATATTATAGACTTCTAGAAAGAGACCTTCTAAAAACGTTAAAATGTATTACCGGCACGCAAAACCTTAAATTACAGCGAATAAATGAAGACTCGGCACACCACTTCTGAAAGGTTGCTGACCCCTGCATTAACCCCACCCTGGTTCCAACTGTGCACTCAGATAATCCCCAAATCCTGCTCCCACGACTCCTACCCAGGACGTGCCCTCAGCTTTCTCCACCACACGCTGCCCGGGGTGTTGCTGGGCCACACTCTGCACCTGTTGGTGCCGCCTGGCTAAAGCGCTGACATGGTCTTCAGTCTAACCCAGCCCGTCAGCCAAATCCGCACAGCCGGTGAGCAGGGTCGGCTCCTTCCTCTGCTCTCACTTCCCCAAACTCCAGGGCGAATTGGGCCCCTCACTGTTTGGATTCAGCTGATTCAGCGTCCTTGGAAATCTGGGCCCGATGACACCCACTTAACCCCATAACAGCACTAGTCAGGGTGTGCGCTCCTCAGGCCAGAGATTGTCTCTCACTCTGTGTCAGGACAGTGCCCAGCATGACAGGACCTGATCTCGCTGATTCTGTGTCTGGGCAGGGACCTCTGGCCAGTTCACCCAAGGGGCAGATGATCTGGGCCGGTCTGGGCCTGGTGCTGGTTGGCTGTTGGGCCCCGTCCCTCCCCCGACCCCCCTGAGAGTCTATTCACCTCATCTGTACTCCCCACCAGCTCCTCACCCCCCCAGCACTGCCCCTCCCCACCCCCCATTAGTGGGCTGGGCCAGCTCGGGAACCGGGTCCGTGTTCAGGGCAGGAGCCGAGCTCTGCAGAAAACCACAGACACACCAGCCCCAGGGCACCCCCCTCTGGCCCAGCCCAGCAGCTGCTGTTGGCACAGCTGGGAATTGGAGGCTGCCTCCCCTGGCCCCCATCCTGCTCCGCCCCCCGCCCCACAGGGTCAGTGGGGCCAGGGGAGGGGCTGGGTGAATGGTATAAAGAGGAGCTGGGAGAGACTCAGCTTAGAGCCCATTACTGGGGATCTGGTGTGAGCATCTGTCAGTGAGTGACGGCACCTTCTGCTCCTGCCCCATGGAAACCCTGGTGAGTCCCCCCTCCCCACCTCCTCCTGCCCCATGGAAACCCTGGTGAGTCTCCCCCCACCGCCTCCTCATGCCCCATGGAAACCCTGATGGGTCCCCCCTGCCTCCTGTTGCCCCATGGAAACCCTGGTGAGTCCCCCCCCCCCACCTCCTCCTGCCCCTTGGAAACCCTGGTGAGTCCCCCCCTCCTCCTGCCCCATGGAAACCCTGGTGAGTCCCCCTTGTCCGCCCACCTCCTGGCCTATGGAGATCCAGGGGTGACCCCTCTGCCCACCTGCCCAAGTAATCCCATGTGGGTCCCCTCTGCAATTCACATATCCCCCCCCCCCGCCCCACTCACCCCATCAAGCTCCAGAGGATTCTTCTCTGCCCCGTCTCCTGTCAGTAGCACAGCAGGGGTTAGGGGATGTGGGTTGGGGGGCTCTGGGTTAGTGCCCAGGGTGAAGGGCGCTGATGCTGTGGGGTCCTGTGCAGGTGCTGGGACGGATGCCCAGGGCTGGACTCCTGCTTCTGCCCCTTCTCCTCTGCTTCGGGCCAGAGACCGCTGGGAGCATCAACCAAGAAGTGCTCAGAGACATCGTGAATCATGTTGATAAGTGAGTGGGGCCCCAGTGGGGCATTTCCCATCTGACTGTGACCCCTCTGCCCTCCCCAGAAGGAAAGCTAAGGGAAAAGGGGGGAAGATGCTTCACATTTGCCCTCTCTGGCTTTCTATCTGGCATTGGTGGCTCAGTCCATGGCAGAGCTGGGAGGGTGATTCTCAGGGTGCAGGGGGGAGGTGTGGCCCAAAGCTGGAAAAGAGGTGATTCTGGGGTGCAGATGGAGCCAAGAACTTAGAGGGGTGATTCTGGGAGTGCAGGGGGAGATGTGGGTCTCGTTACTTGTGTAAAGATCTGGTCAGAAATTGGAATTCCAGTTCCATTGGAAATTCTGAAATGTCTATTTTTTTTCCTTAAGAATCAGAACTAAAATTTGAAATCTTCCACCGGGAATTCCAAATTTTGTTTTGTAAAAATTGAAAACAGATTTTAGTTTGACCATATCTAACTATTTTATTTGAATAAGTTCGAAATGTTTCCATTTCAGCTTTAGCAGCTTGACTTTTATAATATAATATCATATAATATCATATAATTAATATGAAAGTCCAGATGTTCTCACTTGTATATTATAAACAGTAATTTAACATAACAAAAGTAAAAAAATAAAGTCATAACTAAATGTTTCAATCTAAACAAATTGTTCTGAAAATTTTTCATCAGAAAATTGCACAAAATCGATGTATTCCCTTGGAACCTTTAGATTTTTTTGAATCAGCCTTTTCCTAAGGAAAACTGTTCTGTCTGAAATATTTTGACCAGTGATAGTCATGTGCTTGCTGTACACTCCCTTTGGAACAAATCAGAACAGATAACTTGCACCCAAGAGTCTTAAAAGAACTGTCCAAGAGCTCTCTTAGCAATTGATGTAGATTTTTAACAAAACTTGGAACGCTGATGAAGTTCCATAGGATGGGGGGAAAGTTAAGGTTGTTCCTGTATTTACAAAGGGTAAATGTGACGGTCTGGGGAAGTATAGGCTGGTACCTGACAGCAATCCTGGGCACAATCTGTGTGCGCTTCCATTGCCGACACATCGCGATACCAGGTCCCCATCCCCCCCACACCAGTGACTCAGTGTGTCCCCACATTTCCTCTGAGATTGACCCTGGGCAGAATCATGGAATGCTTCACACAGGGCTCTAGGAATAAAGGTAACTGTGCTGACTGCCACGGCTCTGCCGGAGGACGATGGGCCAAGAGGTGACCGGAGGCTGGGATGGAAGCTGCCTTTGGAGAGACACAGCAGCTCTTACCTGGGAACGACAGAGGCCTGGTAGATCGACCCCCTACATCGCTCAGAGGTGTGAAAAATCCACCCCCCCCCCCGAGCGATGTAGTTAAGCCGACCTATGCCCCGGTGCAGCCAGTGTGAGGTTGACGGAGGAACTCTTCCATTGACCTCTCAGGGAGGTGGATTAATACTGTGATGAGAGACCCCCCCTCTCCCATCAGTGTAAGTAGTGAGCTTATACCCTATACTATACAGATTTCATGGGGGAGACCGGTGTTTTTCAAATTCGGGGC
This sequence comes from Chelydra serpentina, assembly GCA_037349315.1. Taxonomy (NCBI): domain Eukaryota; kingdom Metazoa; phylum Chordata; order Testudines; family Chelydridae; genus Chelydra; species Chelydra serpentina. Next base: position 2,807,505 of record JBAIAC010000046.1, on the reverse strand, counting down.
CCTGACCAAAAGGGAGTTGCGGGGGGGGGGGGGGGGGGGGTCCACAAGGTTATTTTAGGGGGGTCACGGTATTGTCACCCTTACTTCTGCACTACCTTCAGAGCTCGACAGACGGAGAGCGGTGACTGTTGACTGGGCGCGCCCAGTATTATGAGGGTGAGGATGTTAGATTTGGGCATGGACGACTGATCATTAGCATGAATATTAATGATAACGCTCAGGCCCTATAATAGGGCAAACCACCATGAACCCAGCTTCATTCCCACCCCCTGCTGCAGAGGCTGGGGGCTGCTGGGGGCTGCGGTGGGCTGGGGGGGGGGGGCTCAGCTTAGGGGATGAAGGGTCTGCAAGGCTCACCCTGCACCCACAGGTGACACCTGTGCTCCCCCAAGCTCATATTGTGTCCACCCAGAGCAATATTCCCTCCCAGTAGACTGTAGCTAAGGTGAAGGTGCACTGGGTTGGGAGCCAGGAGCTCTGCTCCCATGTCTGCTGTCTAGTGCTCATCACAGCCCTTGTTACTGATTTGGTACCCACAAACTCAAGGGCACCCCACCTTTACCCTTCAGTGGGCTCAAAGCATAACCCGGTTAATTTAGGCACCCCTGCGCTTTCCCAGTTCCTAGGGCTCGAGGTGTAATTTTCTTCAGGTTTGTGGGGCCTTTTACCAGTGAAAGAGCCTTACACAGTAATATCCTTAACCTCTATTTATTAACAGCTACCAAAACAGAATACCCAGGGGAAGCAGACAATAGTCACCACTCCCCATAAGGCAGACAGACTTTTCTAGGGGCCAGTCAGTCCCAGGTCATCTAGAGCTCCAGCTGCTGCATTGAGGGCTGGCAGGGCACTGAAGGCTGGCAGCTCCGATCTTGGGCTGTTCCCTGGAGCTGGGTTCCAAAGAACTTCCTTTTGGACCCCAGTTTATATCGTGAAACTTGAGTCCTGCTTAGCTGTACCTGAACCAATCGTAAACTAAAGTCCTACATAACAATCCTAGGCTAGCCCATTATGAAACAATTCTTTACCCAGTCAGACCCCACCACCTTAGTTGATTTAAATCTTGCAAAATTAGTTATGCACCAGACAGAAACAATCAAAGAACCAGACAGAGACCACACAGCTAAACAACAGAGAAGTGGGGACGATAAAGGCAAAACAATAGAAGTAGTGATTTCACAATCACAACTGTTGCTAAGTGGTTTCTTGACAGACAGAATGCCATCAAACAACGTTTTCGTAATGATCTTAAGCTCTGGTGATGGTGGGTACTATTAGAACAGGAGCCCTGGCTTAACATCGCGATACTACCTTGTTTTGATATAATTGAGTGGGAATGTGAGGATGTGACTTTGTTTCCTGGCTCGGGGATGCTGCTGTTTACTGCAGAAAAAAGCCTCACACCTTACAGATTAGTGCCCTCCGACTACCAGCTCTGAGGCCCCAACCTTTTCTGAATGAACTGCACAAGGCCACTTCAGGAAGACTAGATCCCAGCTCTCTAACATAGCAGACCCCCGCTTCAGACACAGCCTTTCACACTGAATGTGCCACAGATATGTGCTGTTGTTAGCCTCCCTTTAACCACAGTCAGAATCCCCTTGCACAGCCTGGGGGAGACCCGAGGGCCCCAGTCTGCAGGATTCTTTACCTCTCCAGCAAATCGCTGTGTATCCCAGGGTCCAACTGTGTGTCACGACATCCCCCCCCCCCCGCCCCCGCCTTTCAGGTGGCTCTGCATAAAAGCTCTGGCTTGCCCCTGAAGCTCAAGTGGTAACGCTCAGGCCTGTAGGGCTGACGGATCAAAGCTCACACTGGGCTGATGATCCCCGGGGGCTCCTGTGGCAGTTTCTGATGTTCTTAAAACCACCCTCCGAGTGTATTTCCTTCTCCCAGGGCGCAAACATCCCCTGACCCAGGCTGGAGCCCTGAGAGCCTGGAACTGGCCAGTGACGGCGCCATGTGCGACCCAACCCAAGTGTCCTGCGCTGCAGCTGTTTGCTGCTTAGGGCTGGGGACAGAGCTACCCGGAGCCTCGCGGGCCCTCACTGCCCTTTGCTTTGCCTTCCCTTAGGTATGGGGTGGAGCATCAATATGCCTTCGCCGTCAGCCTGAGCAGAACCTATTGCGAGAACACATCTGATCTGAAAAAGGCGCTGCCCGAGGCTGAGCTGGCGAAAATGAAAAATGTCATTAACCAAGAGAGCGGCCTGTACGACCCAGACCAGGGGAACATCGTGGCTGCCAGGGTGAACGAGCTGCCCAACAATCCCTGGGAGCACGCCGAGTGGCGCCTGCTCCAGGGCGGCCAGAACAGCCCCGTGGAGAAGCTCCTGGCCCGGACCTACAAGGAGAACAGCTGCCTGATCTTCTTCACTCTCAACTCGCCCTGCACGGAGAGGTGCCTTGCTGAGAACAGGCCCTACAGCATCCTACCGATGGTGAACAAGACCTTCAGCCCCATCGACAACAACTACAAGGCCTTCGTCTTCCGGCAGATCTTCCAGAAGGACTGGAAGCTGGATCCCAAACGCCTGCTGGAGGCCTGGCTCCAGCTGCCCAACGTGTCCCCGCATCGTTGCTACAACTATCGCTGCTTTGACTGCAGATGGAAGGACCCCAACAGCAACAAAAACGCCTGCCTGGACGGGATGTGAGCCACGGGCGGCTGCTGCACCCACTTGGCAGGAGGCACAGGGGAGAGCAGAGGATGGAGGGGAGAGCAGGGGGCACTGTCGGAGGGATGGGGGGGGTGGGGTGGCACCAATGTGGGGATGCCAGGGTGGAGGTGGGGGCATCTGTCTTCTTGCAAGGCCTGTAATTTGCTGAGTCCCCCCCCCACCCTGTATGATTAGCACCAATAAAGTGTCAGAGCATCCTGGGGCCTCCCGTCTCTGTCCATGCGTCTGGCGCCCTCGTCTCTGTCTGTGTGTCTCGGCTTTCTGGGGCACGCGAGGCCTCCCAGTCTCCCTGGCAGTGCTCCTGTCATCGGGGCAGGCCTGGCCCCCCACTTTTTGCCTGGGGCTCCCCCTGAGCCCAGCCCCCTGCCAGAGTCACCCCCCTGGAGCGACACAGGGTAGCTGTTGCCAAACACGCAGCTTGCTATGGATGAACCTGCCCATCTGCTGCCATCTGCTGGTGAACTGGAGGAAGACACATGACCAGCACAAGGAGCAGACCCTAGTTTGCATGTTTCCTGCCAGCCCCCAACTGGCTGGATCAGATGGGAGAGAAGCTCACAGAGCAGCGGGGAAACCCAGCCCTTGGTGGGAAAGGGCTGAGAGGGGATCAGGGCAGATCTGCCCTGTATGCCCTCGGCTGGGAGTATAATGACATGGAGGTTGTGTTGCTCCACAAGAACTGCTGGGCAAAGCGCTCCAGCACCAGCACTGGGCGCACGTCTACCTGCAGTGGGACGTGGATGTAAGCAGAGTCTGAATGAGTCTCCCCTGACATCTAGCCGTTAGCTGTGGAAAAAGTCTTTGGAAGCTGATCTCATTCGCATGAACACACCCACCCTGCCTAGGTGCTCAGCATGATGGGATTGCTTGCCCAAATGATCACTTGTGGTTGGTGTGGGATCCCTAGTTTCCTTGTTATTGGGGCAGGAGTAATAAGGGGTGTTATCCTTGTTGTGTGAACCGAGGGCAGCAGAACTGTACCTGGCATACCCCAATGGGGGGACTGTCATGGAGTGTGGGGGAGTCAGCGCCCTGCACACCTCTCTCCCTTGGATTCACTGTGACTCTCAGCCAGCCAGCAGAACAGAAGGTTTATTAAAGACACCAGGAACACAGTCCAAACAGAGCTTGTAAGTTCAAACAGGACCCTTCAGTCAGGCCCTTCTGGGGGACAGGGAGCTTAGACCCCAGCCTGGGGCTCCCTGCGTTTCACCACCCAGCTCCAAACGGGGGGCAGGGAGGCCAGACCCTGTCTGTGCCTCCCCCCATGTCCTCAGCCAGCTCCAAACTGAAACCACCCAGACAAAACCCTCCAGCAGGCTTCCTTCTCGTCCCCCCCCCCCCCGCCTCCTCCTCTATCCTTTGTCCATGTTTCCAGGCAAAGGTGTCAGCTCTCCCAACCCCGCTCCTGGCTCATGTTACAGCACAGGTATCTTCCTTCAGGGGAAGTCTCCCATCCCCAATGCAGCCACAACACTCCCAGATCAAATGCACCCCACTCCCTACTCCCTCACATCGCTCCCCCCTTCGAGACTGAACTGAGCGGGGTCACTCTAACCAGTGGCCTGGGGAAGTTCAGGGGCCACCTCTCCGGGACAATGCATCCGCTATCAGGTTGGCACTTCCCTTCACATGGACCACGTCCGTGTCATAATCCTGCAGGAGCAGGTTCCACCTCAGCAGCTTGGCATTGGCTCCTTTCATCTGGGGTAGCCAGGTCAGGGGAGAGTGGTCGGTGTACATGGTGAAGTGTAGCCCAAATAGATATGGTTTTAGTTTCTTGAGGGCCCACACCATGGCCAGGCATTCGTTCTCAATGGCCGCGTAATTCTGATCTCGGGGTAGCAGCTTCTTACTTAAGTACATGATGGGGTGTCTCTGCCTCTTTTCATCTTCCTGCATTAACACCTCCCCCAGTCCCATGTCTGAGACGTCAGTGAACACCATAAAGGGCTTGTCAAAGTCTGGGTTTGCCAGAACCGGGCCCCTGACCAGAGTCTCCTTCAGCGCCCGGAGAGCCTCCTGGCACTCCTTGGTCCAGACCACCTTGTCTGGCTTCCCCTTCTTGCATATCTCAGTGATGTGGGCGGCTATGGCACTAAAGCGGGGCACAAATCTTCGATAGTACCCCGCCATCCCAATAAAGGCATGGACCTGTTTTTTGGTTTGAGGAGCGGGCCAGTCCCGGATCATCTCCACCTTGGCTGGTTCTGGCTTTAGGCAGCTCCTCCCCACCCGGTGGCCCAGGTAGGACACTTTAGCCATCCCCACCTTGCACTTCTCCACTTTTATGGTCAGCCCAGCCTCCTGGAGTCGGTCCAGCACTTGTTTAACCTGGGACACATGGTCCTCCCAGGTCTGGCTAAAGACACAGATATCATCGATATACGCCACAGCGAAACTCTCCATCCCCTTCAGTAGCTGATCCACCAGGCGCTGGAAGGTGGCTGGCGCTCCCTTGAGGCCGAAAGGCAGGGTCAGGAACTCGTAGAGCCCCAGAGGGGTGATAAAGGCAGATTTCAGCCGGGCATCTGCATCCAGTGGCACTTGCCAGTAGCCCTTTGTAAGATCCATGGTGGTAAGGTACCGAGCCCCTCTCAGCTTGTCTAGGAGCTCGTCAGGCCGGGGCATGGGGTCGGCATCAGAATCAGGGATGGCATTGAGCTTCTGATAGTCCACACAGAACCGGATCGACCCATCCTTTTTGGGGACCAGCACCACCGGCGAGGCCCAAGGGCTGGACGACGGCTGGATCACCCCCAAAGCCAGCATGTCCTTGACCTCTCTTTCCAGGTCCTGAGCTGTCTTCCCTGTGACTCGGAAGGGGGAGCATCTTATAGGTTGGTGCTATCCTGTCTGCACCCGGTGGACAGTCAGATTAGTGCGTCCAGGCTGGTTGGAAAACAGCTGTCGGTACAGATGCAGCACCCCTCTGATCTCAGCTTGCTGGGCAGGAGTTATCTGATCAGAGAGAGGGATTGCTTCCATTGAGTAGCCAGCTCTTGTCTCAGGGAATAGATCTACTAGAGGGTCACTTCCCTGCTCCTCCCAATGTCCACACACGGCCAACACCACATTCCCCCTGTCATAGGCGCCGACTTTTGTCGGCTCCGCTGGGTGCTCCGCCCCGGCCCTGCCCCACCCCTTCCCCAAATCCCCGCCCCATCCCCCCCGGGAAAAATTGGTGGGTGCTGAGCTTCATCATATTCACATGGTACACCCGACAGTGGTGTGTCTGGTTAGACAGCTCCACCACATATTTACCTTGTTTAGCTGCTTGACAACCTTGAAAGGGCCTTCCCAGGTGGCCTGTAGCTTGTTTTTTCTCACGGGGATGAGAACCATCACCTGATCCCCGGTGGCATAGGCGTGGGCCCGCCCCATGCGGTCATATCAGACCTTTTGCCTCCTTTGTGCTCTGGCTAGATTCTCCTGGGCCAGGCCCATGAGCTCAGCAAGTCTCTCTTGGAAGGTCAGGACATACTCCACCACTGACTCTCCACTGGGAGCGGCTTCCCCCTCCCATTCGTCTCTCATCAGGTCCAGGGGCTCCCTTACCCTCCTGCCATATAACAGTTTGAAAGGCGAGAACCCGGTAGACTCCTGGGGCACTTCCCTGTACGCGAACAGCAGGTGCGGTAGGTACTTGTCCCAGTCCTGTGGGTGCTGGTTCATAAAGGTTTTCAGCATCATCTTTAGCATCCCATTGAACCTCTCCACCAGCCCATTGGACTGGGGATGATATGCTGAGGCCCAGCTGTGCCGGACCCCACATTTCTCCCACAAGCACCGGAGCAGGGCCGACATGAAGTTGGGCCCTTGGTCTGTCAAGACTTCCTTGGGGAACCCCACTCGGCTGAAAATGGTCAGCAGCGCATCCGCCACGGTGTCTGCTTCAATGGAGGATAAGGGCAATGCCTCGGGATAGCGGGTGGCGAAATCTACCACCACCAGAATGTATTTCTTCCCCGACCAGGTCGTCTTGCTGAGAGGCCCCACTATGTCCATGGCCACCTTCTGGAAGGGCTCCTCTATGATGGGCAAAGGCCTCAAAGCCGCTTTCCCCTTGTCCCGGGCCTTCCCCACCCGCTGACAGGGGTCACAGGATCGGCAGTACTGATGGACAGTTGTAAAGACCCCAGGCCAGTAAAAGTTCTGTAGCAGCCTCTGCCTGGTGCGTCAGATTCCCTGGTGCCCTGCGAGAGGGATGTCATGGGCCAGGTACAGTAGCTTGTGGCGATACTTCTGGGGAACCACCAGCTGCCTCCTGATCCCCCATGTCTCCATTTCACCGGGGGGTGCCCATTCTCGGTACAGGAACCCCTTCTCCCACAGGAACCTCTCCTGGCAACCCCTCCACATGGTCTGTACCTCCCTGCGGTCGGCCAGTTCCCTGAGCTTCCGCAAGGAGGGATCTCTCTGTAACTCGGCCTGGAACTCAGCGGCTGGGGAAGGGATAGGGGCCTGCTCCCTCATGCTGTCTGTGTCTGAGGCCGCAGCCTCTCTAAGCCTGGTCCTTGGGTACTCCCTCCCCACTGGGACAGGGTCCTGCGCCCCGTGCAAGGTACCCTCTCCGAGGTCAGGGCGTAGCACTTCTCGCCGGCTCTGGCTACGGGTCACGACCAGGGCACCCTGGGGTTTGCTTGGCCAGTCCTCTAGGTCCCCCCACATCAACACCTCAGTGGGCAAATGGTGGTGCACCCCCACATCCTTGAAGCCCTCCTTGGCCCCCCATTTCAGATGTACCCTTACCACGGGCACCTTGAATGGGGTCCCGCCCACCCCTGTCAGGGTCAGGTAGGTGTTGGGCACCACCCGATCTGGGGCCACCACCTCGGGCCGGGCCAGCGTCACCTCAGTGCCTGTATCCCAGTATCCAGTGACCTTCCTCCCATCTCCAGGGGAACAAGGCACTCGCTTCACGGGGATAGCCCAGCGTCCACCCTATAAACTGAGAACCCTGAGTCTGGAGCATCCAGCCCCCCCGAGGAGCTGGTCTGGAGCCCTCCTCCCTCTGGAGCAGTTGATAAGCTGCCAGCCTCCCTCCTCTGGGCTGTTGGCCCCTCGGCCAGCTGGGTCCCTACCCAGTTAACCCTGTGTGGATTCGGTCTGCTCAGTCTGTCTCTGAGTTTGGGGCACTGGGACCATATGTGGCCTCTCTGGCTACAGTGATAGCAGCTCATGTCCCGTGAGTCCCCTCAAGCGGGTCGGTTGGTCCTGACGTCTGAGGTTCCCCTTGGGAGGGGGTTCTCCCTGTTTTCCCTTTTGGAGGTCCCATGGTGACTCTCTTGCTGCATCATGGTGGGTCTGTTCCTTTGGGATTCTTCCCTGCTACCCTCTAACCGACTGTTCACAAACTCGTCGGCCAGCCGCCCTGCGTGCTGCGGGCTCTCTGACTTTTTGTCCACCAACCATAGCTTCAGGTCGGATGGACACTGTTCATACAGTTGTTCCAGTATGAATAGGTCGAGCAGGCCCTCCATAGTTTGGGCCCCAGCTGTCCATTTGTGGGCGTATCCCTGTATCTAGTTGGCCAGTTGTAGGTATGTAACCTCAGAGGTTTTACGCTGACCCCGGAACCTTTTCCGGTACATCTCGGGAGTCAGCCCAAGCTCGCGGAGCAGGGCCTTTTTGAACAGTTCATAGTCCCCAGTCTCCGCCGCTTTCATTCGGCTGTACACCTCCACGCCTTCAGGGTCCAGTAAGGGGGTGAGAAACTGGAGCCTGTCTGCAGGGTCAACCTTGTGCATCTCGCAGGCATTCTCAAAGGCCATCAAGAAGCTGTCTATGTCTTCCCCTTCTTTACGCTGGGCCAGGAAGTTACGATCAAACTTCCCTGTAGTCTTGGATCCCCCCCTCACTCACTGCAACCGGGGCGCCACTGCTCCTCAGCCTGGCCAGCTCCAGCTCATGCTGACGCTGCTTTTCCCGTTCTTCCAGTTCCTGCTGCCTCAACTCGAGCTTTTTCAGTCTCATCTCCCTCTCCCATTCCAGATGTCTCCACTCCTGGGATGGGGAGCTCCGCCGGGAGGATCCCCAGCTGGCTGCTGTGGTCAGGGTGCCCTCGGTATTCGCTGGGCTTCCCCCAACCCCTCCCCTAGGCCTATGCAAGAGGGGTCTGGGGGTGTCCTCGGCAGCAGTCTGACCCCTCCCAGCCCGGTCAAGCACTGGGGCCCATGCTGCGTCTGCCTGGAGACTTCCCCCAGGGACAGGGATCGGTTCATCCAAGCGATCCTTGTCCTCCAGCTGCGCAATCAGCTGTTCCTTGATGGACCTCCCAATGCGCAGCCCCCTCTGCCTGCACAGCTCCACCAGGTTGCTCTTAAGGCACTTAGCATACATCTTCCTGCTGGCCAGTCGCAGGCCTGTGTGGTCTCGGTTCCCCACGGCTTCCAGGAGGAACCCCTAGGGTGCCAGTCCTTCTCACTGGTCACACACCCCCAGGGGTTAACCGTAGCTCCTCCGCCCCCCGAAACTGCTTCTCTCTGCCTCTTCAGCAACCTGCTTCTCGTCAATCCCCGTTTGTTTTACTGCTCCTCAGTCACTTACTGCAGGAAGCGCTGTCCATGGGGTGCAGTACATCCCACCTCTGCCACCAGTTGTCACAGAGTGTGGGGGAGTCAGCGCCCTGCACACCTCTCCCCCTTGGATTCACTGTGACTCTCAGCCAGCCAGCAGAATTGAAGGTTTATTAGGGATGCCAGGAACACAGTCCAAACAGAGCTTGTAAGTACAAACAGGACCCTTCCAGTCAGGCCCTTCTGGGGGGCAGGGACCCTGTCTGCGCCTCCCCCTATGTCCCCAGCCAGCTCCAAACTGAAACCACCCATACAAAACCCTCCAGCAGGCTTCCTTCCCCTCCCCCCGGCTCCTCCTCTATCCTTTGTCCATGTTTCCAGGCAAAGGTGTCAGCTCTCCCAACCCCGCTCCTGGCTCATGTTACAGCTCAGGTATCTTCCTTCAGGGGAAGTCTCCCATAGAATCATAGAATAATAGAATCTCAGGGTTGGAAGGGACCTCAGGAGGTCATCTAGTCCAACCCCCTGCTCAAAGCAGGACCAACCCCAATGCAGCCACAACACTCCCAGATCAAATCCACTCCACTCCCTACTCCGTCACAGGGACTCACCCTCAACTAAACAGCACTTGCTAGGCAGGGGACATGGGTTCCAAAGCTCTAAGATCTGAGAGAAATTAGGGATAGGTACTGGTGTGTAGCAATGTGGGCTGTCCTTAAGTGTCCCAGACACTATTTGGTCTGGTTTTTTCCTGGGGTATAATAAAATAAGTACTTTAGAGTCAATTGAGAGTCTTATTGCATGCTTCAGAGCTGATGTCACTGATACCTATGTCTATGTATTAGACCTGCTTTGGAACAATGTCTCTGTTGCAAGAGACAGCACAGCAGAGTCAGTGGAGAGACAACATGTCGCAATACCAGCGAGCACCCAGCGAATGGGAGGACAGGTGGTGGCTGGAAGACCAACGGGTGACTGAGACGCTGCTTGGGCTAATGCGGGAGCAAACGGACACGCTCCGGCGCCTTGTAGATGTTCTGCAGGACCGGAGGCAGGAGGACAGAGCCCCGCTGCAGCAGATCTCTAACCGCCCTCCCCTGCTCCAAAGTCACATACCCTCATCACCCCGAGTCCCAAAAAGGAGGGGTGGCAGGCTCCGTGGAAACAACCAGTCCACCCCTGCGAACTGCTCAAGTAGCAGAAGGCTCTCATTCCCCAAGTTTTGATGCATCCTTTTCTTCCCTCCACCCGCACCCCACCCTAGCCTCCATCCCAGTTCCCTCCCTTTACTGAAAAATCCTTAATAAAAAAGACGGTTTTCTTGAACAATGTTTCCTTTATTTTCTTTGTAAAGGTGTGTTTGAAGGGGGGAAAGGGGGCTGGTAATTGGAGAGGATAGGCAATACTAACAGGGTAAAGAAACGGGGGCAGGTTTACCTCATGTTTACACAAACGTAAGAGTCACTGGTTACCCTGGTCAGTCTGGAAGCTAGCTTTCAAAGCTTCCCGGATGTGCAGCGTGTCCCGCTGGGCTCTTCTAATCGCCTGGGTGTCTGGCTGCGCGTAATCAGCGGCCAGGCGATTTGCCTCAACCTCCCACTCCACCATAAACGTCTCCCCCTTGCTCTCACAGAGATTGTGGAGCACACAGCAAGCTGCAATGACAATGGGGATATTTGTTTCGCTGAGATCTGAGCAAGTCAGTAAGCTTCTCCAGCGCCCTTTCAAACGTCCGAAAGCACACTCCACCACCATTCTGCACTTGCTCAGCCTGTAGTTGAAGAGCTCCTTTTCACTGTCCAGGGCGCCTGTGTACGGCTTCATGAGCCAGGGCATTAGCGGGTTGGCTGGGTCCCCAAGGATCACTATAGGCATCTCCACATCCCCAACAGTAATTTTCTGGTCCAGGAGGTAAATACCTTCCTGCAGCCGTCTAAACAGACCAGAGCTCCTGAAAACGCGAGCGTCATGAACCTTGCCCAGCCATCCGACGTTGATGTTGGTAAAACGTCCCTTATGATCCACCAGTGCTTGCAGCACCATTGAAGAGTAGCCCTTTCGGTTAATGTACTGGCTGCCCTGGTGGTCCGGTCCCAGGATAGGGATATGCATTCCGTCTATAGCCCCAACGCAGTTTGGGAATCCCATCGCAGCGAAGCCATCTATTATCGCCTGCACATTTCCCAGGGTCACTACCTTTAACAGCAGCAACTCAATGATTGCGTTGGCTACTTGCATCACAGCAACCCCCACGGTAGATTTGCCCACTCCAAACTGATTCGCGACTGACCGGTAGCTGTCAGGCGTTGCAAGCTTCCAGAGGGCTATGGCCACTCGCTTCTGGACTGTCAGGGCTGCTCTCATCTTGGTGTCCTGGTGTTTCAGGGCAGGGGACAGCAAGTCACAAAGTTCCAGGAAAGTGCCCTTACGCATTCGAAAGTTTCGCAGCCACTGGGATTCATCCCAGACCTGCAGCACTATGCGGTCCCACCAGTCAGTGCTTGTTTCCCGGGCCCAGAATCAGCATTTCACTGCATCAACATGACCCAGTGCCACCATGATGTCCACGTTGCGGGGTCCCGTGCTTTGAGAGAGGACTGTGCCCCTGTCATCGTCACCGTCCTCACCGCGCTGCTGTAGCCTCCTCGCCTTATTTCTCAGCATCTGCCTCTGAATAAAGTGAACGATAAGGCGCGAGGTGTTGACAACGGCCATAACTGCTGCAATGATCTCAGCGGGCTCCATGCTCACGGTGCTGTGGTGTCCGTGCTGTCAATCAAGGGAAAAGGGCGCGTAGTGATTGCCTGCCACTGCTTTCACGGAGGGAGAGCGGGAGTGAGGGTTGAATGACGACAGTTACCCAAAACCACCCGCGACACATTTTGTGCCCCATCAGGCATTGGGGGCTTGACCCAGAATTCCAATGGGCAGCGGGGACTGCAGGAACTGTGGGATAGCTACCTACAGTGCACCGCTTGGAATGTCGATGCTTGACCCGTTAGTGTGGACTCACAAAGTTGAATTACTGTGCTTAGTGTGGACACACACGTTTGACTTTGTAATATCGGTTTCAAAAAATCGGTTTAAGTAAAATCGAACTACTCTCGTAGTGTAGACATACCCTAACACATTTATTTCACCATAAGCTTTCGTGGGCTGAGTGTGTTTCGTGTTTGAATCTTGAAAATGTGTGGGATTATTTTCATGTATCTGTATTCCATTATAATCTAGTAGCAAACATTTACATTGTGTGTGCCCTGTAACGAAATAACCCACCAAACGAAGCCTTGTGGAATGCAAATGAAGAACTTGAACAGAAAAGTGCTTGGTTCAAGGCGAGCGGTCTTTGTGTATGATGATGGGAGGTCAAAGGCTTAAAATGCATCCTCACACTGCATCATCAAAGGAAGAGCCCATGCGGGGAGTGACCCTGTCAGCTCGTTTTCTGTGAGAAGAAGCTATAAAGATGGATTCAAGGAAAAAATCCTGCATCTCTGGACTGTTTGGACTCTTACAGGGAAGTGCAGCAGATGCAAAGTGGAGATCCCCAGAGACGATCTGGGTACCCTGAAAAGACTTTTGAGAAACTGGCAGTTTATTACATCACTGCTACTATTTGGAATTACAATCTGTGGATCATCTGTACATATGTTTTATCTGCTTTACCTCTCAGTAACTATCACTCCCTTTTCTTAGCTAATACACCTTTAGTTAGTTTGCTGCCAGCGTTGTGTTTGGTGTAAGATTTGGAGAACCAGTTGATCTGGGGTAAGAGACTGGTCTCTTGGGAATGGGAGCAACTTGATGTGTGATTTTTGGTGTAAGTGACCATTTTATCACACAGTCCAGGTTGTCTGGGTGGCAAGATACACTGGAGAGGCTAAGGGACTGTCTGTGACTCCATGGTAAGACTAGTACAGTGATCCAGGAGTTCATAGTTGTTTCTGGCTTGGTGAAATCTAATTATAGAACACACCACCAGCTTGGGATGCCTGCCCTGTTTTTTGACAGTCTGCCCTGAAGTCTGCACTCACAGTTGTGAGCTTCTCCAGACAGCATGACACCCAGGGAACCTTTTCAAACAATGAAACAATTTATTAGTCACCTGCTACAGAATCTTAATGTCCTTGGGCAAGAGGGTGTTGAGCCCTGACCTGATCTTATGATCTATGACCCTGTCTCATGGGCACGTTTATAATCGCTAGAGGTAAAATGGGATTGACGTATAAGATTTACCATGCATGGGGGGCTAATAGTTGTACATAAAGAAATGGGTTCTTAAACTTGCTAGGATTAAAGGCCCTAACTCCCAATTGGTTGGGGGGAGTTATGCTGAAGGCTGGGAGGTAGCTGAATACTGTAGATCTAAGGAGATGATCTGCCCCAGGTCAGATATTTTGCACTCTCCTTCTGAGAGACAAACAGGTAACCACGAATGGGTCCAGTACACCACAGGATTTTGCAAGACGGGAGTGCTGGGGGCCTTTAGCAATTAAGTTGCCATGCAATGGCTAAGCTGTTAGACCGCATTTGCATACAGGAATTAAGAAATGAATAAGTGCTGCAAATCCTGAATATGAATGCTTGATGCTTAATGATGGACACCCCAAAGCCCTCTTAAGATTGTTTGCGGTGTTGTGGCCAGGTTGGTTTGTAACGCTGCCTGCCCTGGCTGAAGAGCGTGAGAGCCGATCTCCGGACTGACTGTCAGGAAGCAGGGCACACACCCTGAGCTGGCTGGAGCTCTATAATTAGCTGTCCCCAACCAATTATCCCATGTAACCTCTTCAGGCATGTACCAGCCTTAACATGGAGCCACTGATAGTCCCCCGGGTCATCCGATCTGTCTGCCACCCAGGTCAGCCTGTCTTGGGGATCAGTGGTTTCCACAGGAATTGAAATTAGGGGGTGTGTGTGTCAGGGCCGATGAGGGGTGAGACTGTGAGTGTGAAGGTGGGCTGTATGGCACCATAGTAAAAACTGAAAAATACCCCCCTCACCCCGAGTCACAAAAAGGAGGGGTGGCAGGCTCAGTGGAAACAACCAGTCCACCCCTGCAGACTGCTCAAGTAGCAGAAGGCTCTCATTCCCCAAGTTTTGATGCGTCCTTTCCTTCCCTCCACCCACCCCCACCCTAGCCTCCGTCCCAGTTCCCTCCCTTTACTGAAAAATCCTTAATAAAAAAGATGGTTTTCTTGAACAATGTTTCCTTTATTTTCTTTGGTGTCTTCTTGTGTGTCCGTTACTTCCAGGCCTTCATGATATGCTCATGATCAGGCAGAAGGCGACTTCTTTCAGAACACAAAATTCTATTCAATGAGGACAAAATATTTTCAACTGTAGCTGTTGTGACTGGGATTAGCAAGAGATGAATTCCTACTTTCATTGCAGGAAACATAGCACAAAGATTGTGTCGAACCACTAGTGATGATAAAGAAGTTGAAGTTAAATCTTCATTTGTTCATCGTATGATATTCCACTCTGTGTTCAAAATTCTCTATTCTGCCCTGATCACAGAGCAGCCCCATTGCTGGTAGTGCCTCACTCCACTCAATTGTAGGTGTTTTATAAGACAGGCATCTGTAAAAGCTACGTGGATGTTGAATAGAATCCAGAAATCTCTATTGTAGATTTGTAAGAATTAAGTCTTTGTACTTTTTCAGCTGGTTTAACAAACACTTCTTGTCCTCTTCACTTATGGAGTCAATATAAGTACCTTCATTAGTCAACTTCTGGACTGAAGTCTTTGCTTCTTCCAGTACATTTTCAATAGATATCTCTGACTGATCCAAGGACAGCTTCTATTTCTGGACAAAGATCTACTACTGTTGTAGCAGATGCCTGGATTACATTGTTTAATAACCCAAGTGGTTTCAACAGTAGACTTACAAGAGAGAGAACGGTGATAGTCTTCTCTGAACATAGTAGCAAAAGTAGTCCATCAGCCTCACTACTTAGATCTGTCCTATCTTGGTGGGTACTTTCTAAAGCCAGTAATAACAGTTGCAGTAATTTTAAGACAACTGCCAAGAATCACTCATGAGCAAGCCAGCAGGTTTTCCCAGGTTGGACTCATTTGAACTTCAATCCCAGTGTATCTTCTATTTGTTTCCAAAATGTTCAGTCCTTTCGGACTCTTGCTGAAAAAAAGAGTATTAAAAAGCAATTAAATGTATGGCTTTTTAATGTGTTTTGAAGATTCTGTAGCTTGTACTAGTGCTAGCTGGAGTAGATGGCCTCTACAGTATGTATAGGAGAGATTAGGGTTACACTTTTCTCTGAGCAAAGCTTGTACTCCACTATGTCTTCCAGAGAAAGTTGTAGCTCTATCAAATGAACAAGCAGCCATCTGTTTGGGGTTCAATTTACAAGCATTTAACTCTTCTAAGATGTCACAGATGCAGCTGATGTGTCTTCTATAACCTAAACATCTAGAATGCGTCTACTGGCCTACCATGGACATCAAGATAACATACATAATGACTTAATACTTGATGCCTATTTTCACAGGTGCATTTGTCGGCCATGTATGCAGATATTTTGAATATAGTGAGAGAATTCTTCACTTTTTCAACTCCTGAGTCTTTCACTGTTGCAACGCACGTTTCAAGAGAGTTAGCTGAGTTTTTTGCAGAAAGATAGTGAGCATGTGCCAGTCTTGTTCGGAACCAGTGTCCAACTTCAGGACTAACAAGTGACAATGCGCTTAACGTAGGCCTCTAGTTTGTAGTGTGTGGTATCTCTTGCTTAAATAGAAAGTATGATGCAATAGCCATGTTGGTTCACATAAAGTGAGTTGTGTCTCCAGCATTCTTAACAGCCTCATTAAGTTCTTCTAAAATTGGCTTTGACAGTGACTGGCTTATAAGGCTTTCTGCATGTTGATGCAGTCCAGCAGCATGGTGTTTTGCAGCCTTTTCATATAGGTTGTCAGTATTGGCTTAGCTGATCAGTCTGGCCAACCAAGTTCCTCCACTTTTACTATATAAATCCACGACAAGCCCACATCTTAAATACTGCGTGTAGTTCTGGTCACATCTCAAAAAAGATATCTTGGAATTGAAAAAGGTACAGAGAAGGGCAACAAAAATGATTAGGGGTATAGAGCAGATTCCATATGAGGAGAGAAGACTGGGCCTTTTCAGCTTGGAAAAGAGATGACTGAGAGTGGATATGAGAGAGTCTTATAAAATCTTGATTGGTGAGGAAAAAATGAATAAGGAAGTGTTATTTAGCCCTTCACTTAACACAAGAACCAGGGGTCACCCAATGAAATTAATAGGCAGTAAGTTTAAAACAAAGTTTTAAAGGAAGCATTACTTCACACAATGCACAGTCACCCATGGAACTTTTTGCCAGGGATGTTGTGAAGGCCAAAATTATAACAGGGTTCAAAAAAGAACTAGATAAGTTCATGGAGGATTGGTCCATCAATGGCTATTAGCCAGGATGGGCAGGAATACAACATCATTCAGAGATTCAGAGCAGGCTACCCAGCGGGGGACAGAAGGCCAGTGAGGATAACTGGCGGCATGTGACCTCCAGAAGAGGAAAGAGTATGAGACAAGTCCATGTACCAGAAACGCAGTGTGACGGGTTGGGGCCACAGAGACCTGCTTGGTGCTGCCACCTGGTGTGCCAAGGCTACTTCTGCCCCTGCTTCCAGGCCTTTTCCAGCTTGGGACTCCCGAATCCTGTCTGTTTTGAGCCAGATTCCACTGATCTGCTGCAAACACAGACCCAGGTCCGAACCAAGTCCACTCACCACTGTAAGGCCCCTGGAAGCGCTCTTGCCTTTGACACCCAGCTGCTCAACTCCAAGGAGGTTCAAACCCTTAATAAATCCGTTTTACCCTGTATAAAGCTTATACAGGGTAAACTCATAAACAGTTCGCCTTCTATTTCACAGATAGAAAGTATGCACACCTGTTCGCTCTCCCTTTGCACTAACTCGTACTCAAGGAAACTTAATAAGTAAAAAGTGATTTTAATAAGTACAGAAAATAGCATTTAAGTGAGTTCAATCAGTGACAAACAGAACAAAGTGAATTACCGAATAAAATAAAAGAGAACACGCAGTTCTATGTCTAATCACCCTGTGTACAGATAAACCCCTCACTGGGTCCAGCAATCACTCACCCCCCTAACGTCTTTGTCCTCTGTTCAGTCTCTTTCAGGTCTCCTTGGGGGGTGGAGAGCTTCTTCCTTTAGCCAGCTCAAGACAAAATGGAGGGGTTTCCTCGGGGTTTAAATAGATTTTTTCCTCTGGGTGGACACCCCTCCCTCTCCCTGTGTAGCATCCAGTTACCAAATGGAGTTGGGGTCACATGGACCAGTCACATGCACAACTCAGTTCCAGACCAGCCACATTCCTGGCAAAGTTCAAATGTGGATTGGTGACTGCAAGTTCTATTGTCTGTTAAGTGCTTCTTGATTGGGCACTTAACCTGCACATTCCTTTCTCAAGAAATACAACCGATATTCATCACTTCAACTACAACAATGATACATGCATACAAACAGGAGGAATACATTCAGTAGGTCATAACTTTCACAGAGATATGTTACATGGCACATGTAGCATAAAACATATTCTAGTTACATATATACATTTATAAGCATCTCCCCATAAAGTTTTATGGGGAACAGCGTCACACGCAGATTCAGATGAGCAACCATTTTCATGTTCTCTCCACAGGTACTAGTGCAGAGAGTGGAGTGAATGATACATCTGAGGGAACAGAGCAGAAGGAGACTCCACCCATTGGAAGCCATGAGATGCACCGTCCTAGGGATGGGGGTTCCACGACCACCACTCCCAAGAGGAGGAGGAGGAGGGTGGTGGTGGTCGGGGACTCTCTCCTCAGGGGGATTGGGTCATCTATCTGCCGTCCTGACCGGGAAAACCGAGAGGTGTGCTGCTTGCCAGGGGCTAGGATTCATGATGTGATGGAGAGACTACCGAGACTCATCAAGCCCTCAGATTGCTACCCCTTCCTGCTGCTCCACGTGGGCACCAATGATACTGCCAAGAATGACCTTGAGCATATCACTGCAGACTACGTGGCTCTGGGAAGAAGGATAAAGGAATTTGAGGTGCAAGTGGTGTTCTCATTTATCCTTCCTGTGGCAGGAAAAGGCCGGGGGAGAGACCGTCGAATCGTGGAAGTCAACCAGAAAAGGACCTAGGGGTTACAGTGGACGAAAAGCTGAATATGAGTCAACAGTGTGCCCTTGTTGCCAAGAAGGCTAACAGCATTTTGGCCTGTATAAGTAGGGGCATTTCCAGCAGATCGAGGGACGTGATTATTCCCCTCTATTCGGCACTAGTGAGGCCTCATTTGGAGTACTGTGTCCAGTTTTGGGCCCCACACTACAAAAAGGATGTGGATAAATTGGAAAGAGTCCAACGGAGGGCAACAAAAATGATTAGGGGACTGGAGCACATGACTTATGAGGAGAGGCTGAGGGAACTGGGATTGTTTAGCCTTCAGAAGAGAAGGGTGAGGGGGGATTTGATAGCTGCTTTCAACTACCTAAAAGGGGGTTCCAAAGAGGATGGATCTAGACTGTTCTCAGTGGCAGAAGATGACAGAACAAGGAGTAATGGTCTCAAGTTACAGCGGGGGAGGTTTAGGTTGGATATTAGAAAAAACTTTTTCACTAGTAGGGTGGTGAAGCACTGGAATGGGTTACCTAGGGAGGTGGTGAAATCTCCTTCCTTAGAGATTTTTAAAGTTAGGCTTGACAAAGCCCTGGCTGGGATGATCTAGTTGGGGTTGGTCCTGCTTTGAGCAGGGGGTTGGACTAGATGACCTCCTGAGGTCGCTTCCAACCCTGAGATTCTATGATTCTATGAATTCCATAAAATCGGGTTTTAAAACATCGACTTCCATATTTTCGACCTAATTCTATAATGTAGACATACCCTGAGTGTAAGCATCCTGTCATACCGGCAAGGGTCCTTTGCAAACTCTGTGTAGCCTAGTTCTGGGACAAGAACCTTATTATCTTCTGATCAGCTTAATTGGCAAGCCTATAACCCATATTATCCAAATTAATAATATTAACCTCCTAAAATCAGGCAACAGAACTAGCGAGCCACCCAGGAGACTCAAGGAGTGTGTATCAGAAATTTTTAGGAATTCCAGGCATCTTTAAACCCCTGAGTTTCTCACCTAAGGCAAAAAGTAAGGAATTAAAGTTACGAAGCAAAAGTGTGTCTAACTCAGTTGTTTAACTGACTGTCTTAAAGCACAGGAAATCTGATTTAGAATAATAGAATCATAGAACCTCATGGTTGGAAGGGACCTCAGGAGGTCATCTAGTCCAACCCCCTGCTCAAAGCAGGACCAACCCTAACTAAACCATCCCAGACAGGGCTTTGTCAAGCCTGACCTTAAAAACCTCTAAGGAAGGAGATTCCACCACCTCCCTAGGTAACCCATTCCAGTGCTTCACCACCCTACTAGTGAAAAAGTTTTTCCTAATATCCAACCTAAACCTCCCCCTCTCCAACTTGAGACCATTACTAGAGAACAGTCTAGATCCATCCTCTTTGGAACCCCCTTTTAGGTAGTTGAAAGCAGCTATCAAATCCCCCCTCACTCTTCCCTTCTGAAGGCTAAACAATCCCAGTTCCCTCAGCCTCTCCTCATAAGTCATGTGCTCCAGTCCCCTAATCATTTTTGTTGCCCTCCGTTGGACTCTTTCCAATTTATCCACATCCTTCTTGTAGTGTGGGGCCCAAAACTGGACACAGTACTCCAAATGAGGCCTCACCAGTGCCGAATAGAGGGGAATGATCACGTCCCTCGATCTGATGGAAATGCCCCTACTTATACAGCCCAAAACGCCGTTAGCCTTTTTGGCAACAAGGGCACACTGTTGACTCATATTCAGCTTTTCGTCCACTGTAACCCCTAGGTCCTTTTCTGCAGAACTGCTGCCCAGCCATTCGGTCCCTAGTCTGTAGCAGTGCATGGGATTCTTCCGTCCTAAGTGCAGGACTCTGCACTTGTCCTTGTTGAACCTCATCAGATTTCTTTTGGCCCAATCCTCTAATTTGTCTAGGTTCCTCCGTATCCTATCCCTACCCTCCAGCGTATCAACCACTCCTCCCAGTTTAGTGTCATCTGCAAACTTGCTAAGGGTGCAGTCCACACCATCCTCCAGATCGTTGATGAAGATATTGAACAAAACCGGCCCCAGCACCGACCCTTGGGGCACTCCACTTGATACCGGCTGCCAACTAGACATGGAGCCATTGATCACTACCCGTTGAGCACGACCATCCAGCCAGTTTTCTATCCACCTTACCGTCCATTCATCAAGCCCACACTTCTTTAACTTGCTGGTAAGAACACTGTGGCAGACTGTATCAAAAGCTTTGCTAAAGTCAAGAAATAGCACATCCACTGCTTTCCCCTCATCCACAAAACCAGTTATCTCACCATAGAAGGCAATTAGGTTAGTCAGGCATGACTTCCCCTTGGTGAATCCATGCTGACTGTTCCTGATCACTTTCCCCTCCTTTAAGTGGTTCAGAATTGATTCCTTGAGGACCTGCTCCATGATTTTTCCAGGGATTGAGGTGAGACTGACTGGCCTGTAGTTCCCTGGATCTTCCTTCTTCCCTTTTTTAAAGATGTGCACTACATTAGCTTTTTTCCAGTCATCCGGGACCTCCCCCGATTGCCATGATTTGTCAAAGATAATGGCCAATGGCTCTGCAATCACATCGGCCAACTCCTTTAGCACCCTCGGATGCAGTGCATCCGGCCCCATGGACTTGTGTTCGTCCAGCTTTTCTAAATAGTCCCGAACTACTTCTTTCTCCACAGAGGGCTGGTCACCTCCTCCCCATACCGTGCTGCGGAGTGCAGCTGTCTGGGAGCTGCCCTTGTCTGTGAAGACAGAGGCAAAAAAAGCATTGAGTACACTAGCTTTCTCCACATCCTCTGTCACAAGGTTCCCTCTCTCATTCAGCAAGGGGTCCACATGTTCCTTGACTTTCTTCTTGTTGCTCACATACCTGAAGAAACCCTTCTTGTTACTCCTAACATCTCCAGCTAGCTGCAACTCCAAGTGTGATTTGGCCTTCCTAATTTCACTCCTGCATGCCTGAGCAATATTTTTATAGTCCTCCCTGGTCATTTGTCCAATCTTCCACTTCTTGTAAGCTGCTTTTTTGTGTTTAAGACGAGCAAGGATTTCACTGTTAAGCCAAGCTGGTCGCCTGCCATATTTACTTTTCTTTCTACACATTGGGATGGTTTGTTCCTGCAACCTCAATAAGGTTTCTTTAAAATACAGCCAGCTTTCCTCGACTCCTTTCCCCCTCCTGTTATTCTCCCAGGGGACCTTGCCCATCAGTTCCCTGAGGGAGTCAAAGTCTGCTTTTCTGAAGTCCAGGCTCTGTATTCTACTGCTCTCCTTTCTTCCTTGTGTCAGGATCCTGAACTCGACCATCTCATGGTCACTGCCTCCCAGGTTCCCATCCACTATTGCTTCCTCTACTATTTCTTCCCTGTTTGTGAGCAGCAGGTCAAGAAGAGCTTTTCCCCTGGTTGGTTCCTCCAGCACTTGCACCAGGAAATTGTCCCCTACACGTTCCAAAAACTTCCTGGATTGTCTGTGGACCGCTGTATTGCTGTCCCAGCAGATGTCGGGGTGATTAAAGTCACCCATGAGAACCAGGGCCTGTGATCTAGTAACTTCTGTTAGTTGCTGGAAGAAAGCCTCGTCCACCTCATCCCCCTGGTCTGGTGGTCTGTAGCAGACTCCCACCACGACATTACCCTTGTTGCTCACACGTCTCAATTTAATCCAGAGACTCTCAGGTTTTTCTGCAGTTTCATACTGGAGCTCTGAGCAGTCATACTGCTCTCTTACATACAACGCAACTCCCCCACCTTTTCTGCCCTGCCTATCCTTCCTGAACAGTTTATATCCATCCATGACAGTACTCCAATCGTGTGAGTTATCCCACCAAGTCTCTGTTATTCCAATTACGTCATAATTCCTTGACTGTGCCAGGACTTCCAGTTCTCCCTGCTTGTTCCCCAGGCTTCTTGCATTTGTGTATAGGCATTTAAGATAACTCACCGATTGTCCTGCTGTCCCAGTATGGGGGAGGAGCCCTCCCCTCTTGCACTCACTTACTTGTGCTTCCTCCCGGTACCCCACTTCCCCACTTACCTCGGGGCTTTGGTCTCCTTCCCCCGGTGAACCTAGTTTAAAGCCCTCATCACTAGGTTGGCCAGCCTGCTTGCAAAGATGCTCTTCCCTCTCTTCGTCAGGTGGAGCCCGTCTCTGCCTAGCACTCCTTCTTCTTGGAACACCATCCCATGGTCAAAGAATCCAAACCCTTCTCTCCGACACCATCTGCGTAGCCATTCGTTGACTTCCACGATTCGACGGTCTCTACCCCGGCCTTTTCCTGCCACAGGGAGAATGGACGAGAACACCACTTGCGCCTCAAACGCCTTTATCCTTCTTCCCAGAGCCACGTAGTCTGCAGTAATACGCTCAAGGTCATTCTTGGCAGTATCATTGGTGCCCACGTGGCGAAGCAGGAAGTGGTAGCGATCTGAGGGGATTGATGAGTCTCGGCAGTCTCTCCGTCACATCACGAATCCTAGCCCCTGGCAAGCAGCACACCTCTCGGTTTTCCCGGTCAGGGCGGCAGATAGATGACTCAGTCCCCCTGAAGAGAGAGTCCCCGACCACCACCACCCTCTTCCTCCTCGATTTGAAAGTATCTTGTCCCCTTATTGGTCCTTTTGGTCAGGTGCCAGCTAGGTTACCTGAGCTTCTTAACCCTTTACAGGTAAGAAGGACTCTTAACCCCTTAGCTGTATGTTTATGACATACCCCTTTTAATTTTCTTTAAAATCCTCTTTTCTTTCTCTCATTTTTTTCAAAATAACTCTTTCTCTAAAGCACTTTTAAAACTCTCTTTGCTCCTCTCTCGCTGCTTTCTATACTTTTATTTCAAAGTCACTTTTTATTTTCTCCTTTTTAAAAAATACTTCCTTTTTCTCTAGTCTTCTTAAAACCCTCTCTTTATCCTGTACTCATTAAACCCTCTCTCAACCTAACAAAGAAATCTTTAATTTTGAAATAACCCTTTTATTTTTCTCTCTATTCTTATCTTTATATTTTACTCTTTTCTTTCATAAACCTTTTGCTTTTCTTTAATTTATTTAAACAATTCTTTTTATTTTCTCTTTTCTAAAAAAAGTTCTTTTTTTCTGTAAAGCACTTTTAAAAACCTTCTTACTCCCATGTGTTCAGTGACACTGGTTCTCTTACTAAACATGTCAATACACAGGCACCCCAGCACCCCTAATAATCCCCCCCCCAAATATTTCAAAATTGCCGATGGCGCCAAAAGGGGAACATGACCAGTAATGGGACCGGAAGGTGGGACATAAACCCTAGAAAGGGCATGGAAACCTGTCAAAAATACATGATGATGAACCCTATTGAGCGGTATACTACTCAGGCACAGGAGTTCTGGGTCACTCTTGCTCTTAAAAGAAATTGGAGAGTCAAATCTTCTAGTCCTTAATCAAGTAAAACTTCTATTGCCATCAGCGTCTCCACTCATAGATATGAACATGTTCTCAATAACTGTACATTTCATACGTAAATATCTCAGCCATCTTATCCAGGGCTACACATTATATATGCATTGGTTCAGGGAGTACATTTTCTGGCATACTCTGAACAGTGCTGAGCACACAGATGGTGCCCAGTTAATGATAAAAATCATGACAATAATCGTTGACCTTGCGGACTCTGTGGATGCAATTTCTGTTCTTTGTTCTGGAATTGGCCTAAATACAACTGAAACCCTAAGAATCTGAGACATAAACACATCTGATCCTCATACGGCACTTTCTCATTCCTTCCTTTTCTTAAATTCAGAACAAAAAATGACAAAACAAAATGGTTTTCCGTTAAAATGTAAAATTGCACCACAGCCATTGCTCTGCAACTTGCCACCCCTTGGGGGCTCAGTGATCTCCTCTCATTTCACTCTCATTTTCTCTTTTTCTTCATCCTTCCTGACCTCTGTGCTGCTTTTCATGCTGTCAACCATGACATCCTTGACTGGGGCCATTTGCTGGAGTCTCGGAGAACTGACCTTCTTGGTTTTGCTCCCATCTGTCAGCAGCCTCTTTTTTTGCAGCATGCATCAGAGAGAGAGGCTGGTCCAATGGACAAGGAGGTAGCCCTGAAAGACCTGGGTTCTACTTTCCCTTTGGACTTCCTGTATGACCTCAAGCCAGTGCCTTAGGGACAGAGTTTCAAAGGTATTTAAGCACCCAAAGATGCAGCTAGGCATCCAGTGGTGGGGTTTACAAATCACCTAACGCTCTAGGAGCTTTTAAAAATCCCACTAGATGCCTAAATTTCTTTGAAAAACTGGCCTTAAGTCTCTGTAGGCCTCAGTGCCCCATCTGAACAATGAGGCTAAGAGGACTGCTCTACCTCACCAAGGGGCTGTGAGGAGAAATAGGTTTGGCATTGTGAAGGGCTCAGATAGGGTGACCAGATGTCCCGATTTTATAGGGACAGTCCCGATTTTCGGGTCTTTTTCTTATATAGGCTCCTATTACTTCCCACTCCCTGTCCCGACTTTTCACATTTGCTGTCTGGTCACTGTAGGCTCAGATACTACGGAGATGGGGCCACATCAGTACAACAGGTAGAGTGGGGATGTCTCTGTACCACTGCTATCCCTTCCCTTGGTTTTGGCCTCTTCTTTTCACCCACGTCCTTCATATCTCCCCCTTTTCTGAAAGGAAACTTGGCTCAGAGGACCTGGCTGTATTTCTTCTCAGCCCCCTGTATTCTCTCTTCAACACCCGCTCCCCCCCCGACCCCCGCCCCGGCCCTGAAGAGGGATTTCTGTTTTGCAGGCTCGTCTAACCTGATACTTCATTGAATTACCAGCCCTTTCTTATCTTCATCACTCTGCCTCTGTTTGCAAACAAAATACTGACTCCCTAAGGAGCTCTGCCAGAGAGCACAACTCCTGTATGAACTTCGGGGGAGGGAGCAGGAGCACCCCCTGCACCCCTAAATGGAGCCCCATGTCCGTCGGTGAAGGCCGTAAAAGGAGAGTTATGGGCAGCCTTGTGGGCAATGGGAAGGTGGGGAGGGACGCACAAGACTTTCCCCTTCACTTCTTTATTGTACGATTGGACGATCCTTGTAATTTTGCATTAAACAGAATTTGTTCAGATTCATACAATTCCTTCCCTGCGCATTGCCCAGATGTTCAGGCTTTATTGGGTTCTTTTGTGTTTGATTAGAGCTGCCTTCCCGGAACAGAAACACATTTCTTCTCCTCTGAATTGTCTTAAGCAGCATGTGCTTTAGTGACAGGCACCTGACCCTAGCCGTGGCCTTTACCACCCACCAGACCACTCAGCGGATCCCTGACTGGTTAATGAGCAGGTGAGACTGGCTCAAGGAGAGAAGCTGGATGAAATGAAATCAGCCTGTACGACTCACCAGGCCAGGCCAGGCCCATTTCTATCTAACTGGCTCGCCTGCCCCACCGTTCTCCATCCCCAGTCTTGTCCCATCAGTTCAGGTCATGTACATGCCCCAGTGCATAAGGACGTGCGCCCAGCGCTGGAACGGGAGCGCTTTCTCCAGCAGTTCTCGTGAACTCCGTGTCGTCGTGCACCCAGCTAAGGGTGTACAGGGTAGATCTGACCTGGTCCCCTCTCAGCCCTTTCCCACCAAGGGTTGCGTCTCCCCACTGCTCTGTGAGCTTCTCTCCCATCTGATCCAGCCAGTGGGGGGCTGGCATGCAAACTAGGGTCTGCTCCTTGTGCTCATGACGTGTCTTCCTCCAGTTCACCAGCAGATGGCAGCAGATGGCCAGGTTAACCAACAGGGAGCTCAGTGCCTCACTAGGTCACTATCCAGGTTGACTCCCACCAGGGCCCAGAATCAGGTGCCAGAACCTGTCCCATTGAGCCCCGCTGCAGTTAAAGGCCTCAGCATGTCTGGGGTGAATAATCTGCACGTACAAACCAGCTAGGGGCCAGGTTGCAGAGGACAGGGATGAATCTGACCCGTTCTTAAATGGGCGTGAAGAACTCCCCGGTTAGCACCGGCGTAGCTGAGTGGGAATTTACCTCATAGTCTTTGGTGATGCCATGGAGCTGCACCCGTTCACACCAGCGGGGGATCTGGCCTCTTGATGCCAATGGAGCAGGGCTGATTTACACCAGTGGGGGATATGGCCCATTGACCCCTTTTCTGTTGAGTTGGTTGATGTCTTGTAGTTCCAAGAATGCTCTTTTTTGGGGAGGGAGCACAGCATTGGTGGTGGCGGCTCCTGCCTACTAAACAAGAGATCCTGGGGTCAAATCCCAGCTTAGTGTTTTTTGTGTAATGGGGAGGGCCGGTGGGGTGGGGGTGGGGGTGTAATTAACCATTGGAACAATCTGCCGAGGGTCATGGTGGATTCCCCATCACTGGCAATTTTTAAAATCAAGATTGGCTGTTTTGCTACCAGCTCTACTCTAGGAATTGCGATGGGGGTGTCCCCTGGGCTGTGTGATATGAGACGTCTGACTGGATGATCTCTATGGACCTTTCTGACCTTGAGCCCTATGAATCGCTGGGTTTGTTTTCACTGCTGAACTAACCTGGGGATCGGCCGCTGAGCGCCCCGGTGTGGCCCTCCACACTGTAAAGCCACCTGTCAGATCTGGGTCCCGGTGGTGCTGGCTAGCCCAGAGGAGGTGCTGGGCCTTCATGGTAACATCTTCCGGGTCCTAGCTCTGGGCTGCTCTCTGAATGCTCTTGCAGTGTTGGGGCCAGGGGAGAAGGTCGCTGGCCTTTCTGGGTCCTGTGTGCTCGTGCTCTCAGCGTGGCAAGCCAGAAAAGTAACCCGCTCCCAGCTTCTCGCACTTTAGCTCTCTGCCTGCAGCCTCCATTTCAGCCGGCGCCCAGGCATGGAGCCAGCTCTGAGCCATGGCCTACTCCAGCCATTGGTATTAATGCAGCACCCACCAGCAAGAGGAGGCAGGCCGGGGCGTGGGAGATGGCGCTTGTTGCCCAGAGAAGGTGGCAGTGTGAATGGTTCTGTCGGGGTGGAGGAAGGGGGAAGCACCAGGGTGAATGGATGGAAGAACAATTCTGAGCGTGCCATCGATTGCGCTGTGTGGCTCAGCAGGCCCTGGCTGCATCCCAGCCCCTTCGCTGCCCCAGCACCATCTCCTCGTCTCCTGGCTAAAGCCTTCCCTCCACCCCCACTGCACTGCTCTGACCCCTGCCCCACACATCCCTGCACGCTCTGACCCCCCCTTTCCATCTGGGGGTGGGGGAGTCTGGAGCTCCCTCCCTTGGCCTGGTGCAGCAGTGATGGAGAGGAACTGTGGGGCGATGGAGAGGGAGGGAGATGTGGGGGCATCGAGCTGGCTCCACCTTTCTTCCCCCAAATCCATCATTAGAGGGGAAAGGGCCCGGCTTCCCCCATTTTGGCTCTGCTCCATTCAGGTCCTTTCCCCTGAATAAGGGTCCTGTTGACAGACCATGGCCCAAATGGGTGAAGGTTGGCCCAGCGAGAGAGACCACACCCTGCACCGATCCCTGCATCCTGAGCGCTGCTCCAGCGCCCCCATCCCTCTTCATTTCCCCCCATTCCCCAGCTCGGCACCAACAAAGTCACAAGAATCTGAGCATGAGGCTGAATCTGGGTTGGTTTCCACCAGCGGGCCCCTGGCCCATGGAATGAGCCAATGGGGCACAGCTGCAGCAGGGCAGGTTATCAAAGGGAGAGGCCAGGCTCCAACCTCAGGGTCAGGAGAGGATGTTACCTCTCCCCACACATCCGGGTGGGTGGGGCAGAAACAATGTGCAGCCGGGCAGTGGTGAAATCCCTTGATTAGCAGGTGCCCCTGAGTAGCGGCCCCCAGTGATTCTATATCAGGAGAGAGGCTCCGAGGGACGCCCAGTGCAAGCCAGGGAGATGCCGTCCAGTAGGAGGCTCCTGGCTGGGGCTCGGTCACCCTGGCCCTGTGTGTGGCAGTCCCAGGTAACGCCTGCTCCCCTGAGTGTTGGGGCCGGGAGAGAATCGAACACATGGGGGAATTGCTCTGAAGCTTTTCCTTCTTCTGGACTAACTTCTGCTCTGATTTACTGATCTGCTGCATACAGCAGAGCGTGTCCCAAACGCAGCTGCAGAGAGCATCCGGGGGGCAGATACAGGGTCCCTGCACAGGGCTGGGGGAGAGCAGCGCAGGCCACGGGCAATAGCTAATGGGTGTGCAGCTCAAGCACCCGAGGGCAGTTCAGTGGGGGAGGCTGCTGCCTTTGAACCCTCCCGCACAGAGAACAGAGGAAGCGGAGAGTAACACCGGCTCACTGTACTATAGAGCGATGCCGTAGCCATGTCGGTCCTGGGGGATTAGAGAGCCGAGGTGGGGGAAGTAATAAATTTTATTGACCCAGCCTCTGCTGGTGAGAGAGACACACTTTGGAGTTTACATGTCACTCGTCTTCAGGTCCTGTGCAGCTCGACACTTGTCTCTCTCACAAGCAGGAACTGGGTCAATAAGAGCTGTTACCTCACACACCTGGCCTCTCTGACTGTTCTATAGATTCTCCTCCGCAGCTCTAAGCCCTTTACATTGGGAGGGTAAATAGCTTCTTCTTCCTATGAGGAAACTGAGGCACAGCCTTGCCCAAGGTCAGCGGCAGGATTAGAACGGAAGTTGTCAGCCTCCTAGTCTAGCACCATCCCCACTAGCCCACTCAAGAGATCACAGCTTCACTCCACAGTGCAGCAATTCCCCCCACAGCGCATAATAGTTAAATGGCAAAGAAGTTGGGTTCCCACTGGGGTCGGCTGTGCCACTAGGCGGATGGATGCAGGGGCTCCTTGTCGTGAGGATTGTCAGCAGTGAAGCGGGAGAGGAGGACGGCGGGAAAGCGAACGTAGAGTGATGGTATTGTGTAACCAAGGGTGAAGGGGCTGCAAAGGGCAGAAGGAGCTGTCACGTTTAGTAGCTGTGATTGTCTCTCTGTGGCGCAGGTGAAGGGTTTGAGTGCAGGGAGCTGCTGGTCCATGCCAGGTGAGAATGTGGCACCGGCTCATTGGGGCATCACTCCAAGAGGGCAGAGTTTTGGTGGCTCAAAGCAGGACCAATCCCCAACTAACATAACATCCTCCCCTTCCCCAAGAAAAGACTTTTCTGGTTTGTCTCAGGTGTTTGGTTTTTAACAAGGGTTTTAGGTGAGAATTTGCTGCTCAGTGGCGGGGTCTCCCCGCCCCCGGGTCCAAGCCCAGCCCCACTGACACAGAGTCACCGAGATCGTTGCTCCGGGCGATGCCCAGACACAGAGTGAGAGACAATCTCTGGCCTGAGGAGCGCACACCCTGACTAGTGCTGTTATGGGGTTAAGTGGGTGTTATGTGGCTCAGATTTCCGAGGAAGCTGAATCAGCTGAATCCAAACAGCGAGGGGCCCGACCCGCCTCGCCGGCTGTGTGGATTTGGCTGACGGGCTGGGTTAGACTGAAGAATGTGTCAGCACTTTAGCCAGGTGGCACCAACGGGACCTTTCCCCTGCAGTTCCTGGGTGCAGAGTGGGGCCCAGCAACGCCCCGGGCGGCGTGTGGTGGAGAAAGCTGAGGGCACGTCCTGGGCAGGGGTCGTGGGAGCAGGATTTGGGAATTATCTGAGTGCACTGTTGGAACCAGGGTGGGGCTAATGCCTCGGCCCTATTCACCTGTGACCAGCGGAGAGGTGGGGGGCGGGGAGACTCAGCAGGGTTTCCATGGGGCAGGAGTAGGGCGGAGGTGTCTTGGTGGAAGATCATCTCAAACATGCATGCCTCGTCGTTATTGCTGCCCCGGGAGGCACCACTGGCCGGCCCCATGACATGAACAGCCTCTTCTGCAGCCACGTCCCCACGCGAGGTGAGCTGAGGGTGCAGATAAGGCATCTGCACTGGCTGTGGGTCCTAGCCGGGAGCATCCTAGAGTGACCAGACAGCAAGTGTGAAAAATCGGGACGGGGGTAGCGGGTAATAGGAGCCTACACAAAAAAAGACTCAAAAATCAGGAGTGTCCCTGTAAAATTGGGACATCTGGTCACCCTAGAGCCTCCCCTCTTGACACTGGGGAGCAGGTAACACTGGGACTGCTGGGCTGGGATCAGTGGGGCCGGGAGGCTGCCCCCATCCGCTCAGTCAGGCTCCACAGTCGCTCTCCGCATCTTTTCCAGCCAGTTCCTGGGCAGAGCCCCCTCCCTTCTTCCAGGGCTGCCTGTGACTGGCATGGGGCTGGCTGGAGAATGGCCCTTTGACACTGCACCGCCAGGGGCCAGAGCACAGTGAGGGCAGAGACATGGGCTAGGTCACGGTCTGGCCAGCACTGAGCTCTGGGCTGGCCGCATC
This sequence comes from Chelydra serpentina, assembly GCA_037349315.1. NCBI lineage: Eukaryota > Metazoa > Chordata > Testudines > Chelydridae > Chelydra > Chelydra serpentina. Next base: position 2,776,869 of record JBAIAC010000046.1, on the reverse strand, counting down.
CCTGCCCCTCCGGCAGCCCCGTCACTCTGGGAGAAGGGCTGGTGGCTGGAAGCAGGGGGACCATTTCCTGCCCCTCCCCAGTCAGCCAGCGCCCTGGGGAATGGTGGTGGGGCATCTGTCACAGGGCCCATCCAGCGCCCTCCCCGGACATCCAGCAGGGCTACTATGAGAGGATTTAAGTCTCTGTGCGTCGCACACGAGGGATATTGGAAGCTCCTGGAGCCTGACCAGAGGCCAGCCACGGTCCCAGCTTTGGGGTCCAGACACCCCTCAGTGTGCAGCCCTTCCCCCTGTCACCTCCCTCTGGGCAGGGGAACCCAGCCATCCGCCCAGCCCCTGGGCACAGCATGCACCCCTCCCCAAACGGGGGAGGGATAGCTCAGTGGTTTGAGCATTGGCCTGCTAAACCCAGGATTGTGAGTTCAATCCTTGAGGGGGCCATTTAGGGATCTAGGGCAAAAAAAAATCTGTCAGGGGAAAATACTTGGTCCTGCCTAGTGAAGGCAGGGGACTGGAGTCACTGACCTTTCAAGGTCATTCCAGTTCTAGGAGATTGGCATATCTCCATTTATATTACATTAAACAGCCCCCACCCGCAGCATGAAGCTGCTGTTTCCAGTTTCATGTCCTCAGTGTGCGCAGCTGGTGTGAAGCAGAGAACACACGGGCACACGGTGCCCACTCTGGCCTCATCGTTCTCCTTATATTTGATGATGGAAAGCCCAGGGAAGTGTAGGTCATACAGTGCCATCAAACCTCCCAGGACCCTGGTGTCTGGCCCCATTGACTCCAAGGGAGTGGGGCTGGTTCACATCAGCTAGGATCTGGAATGGGGACATTGACTCTGGCCTTGCTTTTGGCCCATCGACTCTCCTTAGCTAGGCCATGTCTGTGGGTCGCATGTGGTCTTTGGGCCCTGAGCCCGAGGGTTCGTCAGTCTCTGTCAGCAGGTTATTTTGGGTGTGAGTCCTTCAGGGAAACGATTCTCTGGGGTTTAGTTCCCGTGGGGTGTTGCAGTAACTCCCCAGGCCCTGCCAAGTTCGTGTCACTGCCCTGGGATCGAAGTGAGATCTGAAATCAAGGGGGTTACGCTGATCACACCAGCTGGGATCTGTCCCTGTCTGCTCAATCCCTCTCCATTTCCCCACTCCAAGGGGGTGAAAAACTACCCCAGCCCCAGCCCCTTCTTGTACACCCAGCCCTGGCCAGCGAGGACCCCAGACCACAGTGCTGCCCCTCCACAGACCCTCACAAAGAGTGAAGCTGGCACCAGCCTTCATCATCAGAGACCTGACTCCTCCCCCTGCCTCTGCCCCACAGCCCTGGGTGACTGCCCCCCGCTGCCTTAGGGGAAAGCCTGGCAGTGTGTGACAGATGAGCGCCCCCGCCTGGCCACTCACCAGACTGATGTGAGGGGACCCAGCCACTGGATCCTGAGTATGAAGAAAGCCCTGACTTTGTCCCTGTCTTGGGGTCCCCAGGCACTCTCTTGGGGTGCAGACCCTCTGCCTGGCACCCGCCCTGACAGCTTAGACACATGGCACCATTCCCAGCCCCTGGAACCAGAGCCACGGGCAGAATCCGAGATCCTTGGTTACCAGTATGCTGCTGCTGACAACCGAATAGTTGTGTAAGCCAGTGAGACAATATTTGTCAAGCCCTTCTCCTGTGGCTGGTGTAGGAAGGCGCTAGTTATTACTCCTTGAGCTCAGCCAATAAGGGCCTAAGTTAGGGAGCTAAAGTGTAAGGGGTTCAAACGTTGCTGCTGATCTACGTAGGGCTAAGTGTTCTTTTCATTCTGGGTTTGTACAGCGCGTAGCATGATGGGTCCCTGGTCGAGAACTGGGGTCCTAGGCGCTGCCATGGTCTGGTTTCATGCGATTCACGTAGTGAAAAGACCCCTTGAAAACAGGTTTGTGCTTCTAAACTCTGATGCTGGGTCAGTTGTGGTGTGAAACACTGTCAGGTGTTTGTCGCATGTTTTGCCTGTGGAATTCCCCAGTGCAGGTGTGTGGCTGGCCTCCTGCGCCGTGAGTAGTGAACCACTCGATAGCACTCGTCACCATGTATTTTTGACAGGCTTCCATGCCCTTTTTATGGTTTATGTCCCGCCTTCCTGTCCTGTTTCTGGTCATGTAAGGGGGGGAGGGATAGCTCAGTGGTTTGAGCATTGGCCTGCTAAACCCAGCGTTGTGAGTTCAATCCTTGAGGGGGCTATTTGGGGATCTGGGGCAAAAATTGGGGATTGGTCCTGCTTTGAGCAGCGGGTTGGACTAGATGACCTACTAAGGTCCTTTCCAACCCTGATATTCTATGATTCTATGTACGCTTTTGGCGCCGTCGGCCGTTTTGAAATTTTTATTCATTTATTTTTGTATTGGGGAATGTCAGGGGATGCTTGTGTGCTTTGACATGTTTGGCTGGGTTTTGAGAGAAATTAAAGAATAGTCATTTTTAAAATATAAAGAAAATAAAGATTTCTTTGTTAGGCAGAGAGAAAGTTTAGTGAGCACCCGGTAAAGAGAGGGTTTAAAATGTGCTTTATAGAAAAAAGGAAGTTTTTAAAAAAATAGAAAATAAAAAGGGTTGTTTTGAATGAAAGACTAGAGATGAGGATGTTTTAAAGGTTTATGAAAGAAAGAGGAAGAAATAAGGTAAAGAAAATAAAGATTTCTTTGTTAGGTCGAGAGAAAGTTTAGTGAACGCAGGGCAGAGAGATTTTAATGGCTCACTGCGAGAGAGAGGAACAATTTACCCCTAGCAGCTGCCCCTAGTGAAATGATAGGTGAGCCTTGGAAGCAAACCAAGCCTCTTGACTGGTCCAATCAGAAGCTGTTCTATAACTACATCATAGAATGCATTCTTCCTCAACCAATCATATCATACCAAGATTTTAAAACAAGAACCTCCTCCTCCTGCACTCCCTCATCCCCCCACCCCACACCTCCCTTCTGACTGGTTTGAAGATAAGCCCCTTTCTTAATTCTTTTGCTAACAGATGTTCTACTTCTCTCAAAAAAATACATCAGGTTGCTTTTTAAAGTTTAGATTTTTACAAAACATGAGAAACAGTGACTGTATATCCCCCATCATTGACAATAAAAGTTATATCAAGGTTTCTTATTGAATCGACTGGAAATTGACTGATCTGTAAGCTTTGTAAAGGGGAAACAAACCCTTTTACTTTTTTTTTTTTTGCTAACAGTGAATATAAAGATGTTCTATTTCTCGCAAAAATATACCAGCTTGTTTTTTAAAGTTATGCCCAAAGGTAAACTTCTGTAAAGAAATTCTTACAAAACTCTCATAAGTCAAAGAAGAAGCAGCTTATGTAAAAGAGTTAATACATTTTACCAGAGATAAGGAATCTGTTTTTCCCCACTACACACACTTTGAAGATATAAGACCCTGAAGAAACAAACCCTTTTTTAAAGTTTGCTTAATTTTCATACCTAAATAATTATCATTCTTGGAACACAAAGATTTTAGTGTAAAGGCCATGCCTAGTAAGAAAACCCCTGTGTACAGGAAAGTCAAGTGTAAAGAAATATCAATAGAACCATTTACAATAAAAATAAAATGTATTTAACACGTTCTTAACTGTTTTACAATAAAAGTTTAAAGGAGAGAAATAATGTAGTAACAGCCCCCCCTTTCCTTTCCTAGAAGAAAATTATGCAAAGGACATAGATAAAAACAGACCCTCCCCCCACAAAGTTTATTCTTCCCTAATGTTTTTTTAAATCTAAATCAAGGGCAAATCAACTTTTAACACATTAATTAAAGGGAATAGTCATGTAGATGTCTTTATTTAGCTTTGTTAAAGACACTTATGGAAGTTATAGCAAACTTCCTTATTTCATTTACTGGACACTGACTTTAGCTTTGTAAAGGGTGAACATCATTTACAATAAAAGTTTAAGTGGAATGAATAACTGCACGAAGGAGTAAGATAAATATCCTTCTCCCTTGTTATTTGAAGCTGTTAACTATTGCAACAAAAATGTTTATTAGGAATAAAACTTTATAAAAAATTTAAAAGCCAAAAGCCATGGTTTTGTGACTGCATGAAGTTCAGAGATAGCCCTCACCCTTCATGACTTTCCCCCCTCCAGCTAACACTTTTGCTAAACATGCAGTGTTTAATCATATCAATTACAGTTTTTTAAAAGTTTAACATGAAAATAAAGCCTTGAATGAGCTGTCACTCCTCTTTTGGGAATGTTTCTTATGCAGTGAGGCCTATTTGAGGCAGCAAGCTTTTTTAAAAGCTGCAGGGAAAGCTCAGGCCGTGGTGCTATAAGGAAGGCTTCGGGACACTGAGAGGCATTCACGGACAGAGGACTGTTCTCTCGGGATGCACTTCACCTGAGTAGGGAGGGAAATAGACTTCTAGGATGGAGGCTGGAACAACTGATGCAGAGAGCTTTAAACTAGGAATTTGGGGGAGATGGTTGGGACGATGTCCAGGTAATCTCCATGCCACATTTTAACATTGAGAGGGAAGAAAAGGAAATAAGAAAGGATACAGCCGTGGGTAGGAAAATGGACATAAGGAGGAAGGGCAGTGTAGATACCAGTCAAATAGGTGATACTGGCAGTAGAATGTCTGTGCCTAATCGGGTAAAGAATGTGAGTGAGGCCAAACAGCAAAAAATTAAGATGTTTGTACACTAATGCGAGGAGCCTAGGTAACAAAATGGAGGAACTAGAGCTGCCGGTGCAGGAAGTGAAACCAGATATTATAGGGATAACAGAAACATGGTGGAGTAGTAGCCATGACTGGAGTACAGGTATAGAAGGGTATGTTCTGTTTAGGAAAGACAGAAATAAAGGTAAAGGTGGTGGAGCAGCATTGTATATCAATGATGAGGTAGACTGTAAAGAAATGCAAAGTGATGGAATGGATAAGACAGAGTCTGTCTGGGCAAAAATCACATTGGGGAAGAAAACTACTAGAACCTCCCCTGGGATAGTGCTTGGGTGAGCGTGGGCTAAGCTCAAGAGCTTTTCCCCATACTGAGTTGGAACTACCAGCTGTCTCTGAGGATGCCAGTCCCCCTTGTGCCCACCAGAAAGGGTCTCCTTGTGTAAGAGTTCTCCTTCTACAACAATCCTGGACTTATTGGAAGAGCTGAGAGGTGGTGGGTCGCTCTGTGCTGCTGTCCAAGCTCCCTTGAGGCTTTTATCTGCTTCCTGCTCTGCCTGGAACTGCTCCCCTGGTGCTGAAGACATCAGTTCCTCGCTGGGTTATGGATTTGGGCTTGGTCCCACTGGAAGCGATGCAAGTGATGGGGGTGTCTCTGTTGATTATGGACCGAGCTCTGCTGGTGCACTAGGTTCTATTTCAGGCTCCGGTTGAACTTCTTGTGCCGGTTTAGCTGCTGCTGCAGGTGGAGGCTCTGTGGCGCCCTTTGGTGCTGGCTCCCCTGACTCTGGTGGGGTTGCAAACATGGGCTCTGGTGCTGACTGCTCCGCCAGCTCCCATCCTTCGGCTGGTTCTGGCTGCGTCCCAGGAACTGGATTTACAACCGCTGCCATAGACTCTGTATTAGGAGAGACAGATCTTCCTGAGACTTAACATTTGGTCCTGATATCCAGGCATCCCAATTTTTTTCCAATGTGGTAGGCGTGTTGGGAAAATGCCACGTCTGGTCTCCACCTTAGGGCTCTGAACCGCTGACGAGCATGCTCGGGTGTTAGCCCTATCCTAATTCTGGCCTTTTGTTTAAAAAGTTCGCACTCATTCATGTGTTTTTTAGGCATTTCAACTGCCACCTCTGCAAAGGGTCATCGAATCATCGAATCATAGAATCTCAGGGTTGGAAGGGTCCTCAGGAGGTCATCTAGTCCAACCCCCTGCTCAAAGCAGGACCAACCCCAACTAGATCATCCCAGCCAGGGCTTTGTCAAGCCTGACCATAAAAATCTCTAAGGAGATTCCACCACTTCCCTAGGTAACCCATTCCAGTTCTTCACCACCCTACTAGTGAAAAAGTTATTCCTAATATCCAACCTAAACCTCCCCCTCTGCAACTTGAGACCATTACTCCTTGTTCTGTGATCTTCTACCACTGAGAACAGTCTAGATCCATCCTCTTTGGAACCCCCTTTTAGGTAGTTGAAAGCAGCTATCAAATCCCCCCTCGTTCTTCTCTTCTGCAGGCTAAACAATCCCAGTTCCCTCAGCCTCTCCTCATAAGTCATGTGCTCCAGCCCCTAATCATTTTTGTTGCCCTCTGCTGGACTCTTTCCAATTTATCCACATCCTTCTTTTAGTGTGGGGCCCAAAACTGGACACAGTACTCCAAATGAGGCCTCGCCAGTGCCGAATAGAGGGGAATGATCACGTCCCTCGATCTGCTGGAAATGCCCCTACTTATACAACCCAAAATGCCGTTAGTCTTTTTGGCAACAAGGGCACACTGTTGACTCATATGCAGCTTTTCATCCACCGTAACCCCTAGATCCTTTTCTGTAGAACCGCTGCCCAGCCATTCGGTCCCTAGTCTATAGCAGTGCATGGGATTCTTCCGTCCTAAGTGCAGGACTCTGCACTTGTCCTTGTTGAACCTCATCAGATTTCTTTTGGCCCAATCCTCTAATTTGTCCAGGTCCCTCTGTATCCTATCCCTACCCTCCAGCATATCAGCCACTCCTCCCAGTTTAGTGTCATCTGCAAACTTGCTAAGGGTGCAGTCCACACCATCTCCAGATCGTTAATGAAGATATTGAACTAAACCAGCCCCAGCACCAACCCTTGGGGCACTCCACTTGATACCGGCTGCCAACTAGACATGGAGCCATTGATCACTACCCGTTGAGCCTGACCATCTAGCCAGTTTTCTATCCACCTTACAGTCCATTCATCCAGCCCATACTTCTTTAACTTGCTGGCAAGATTATTGTGGGAGACTGTATCAAAAGCTTTGCTAAAGTCAAGAAATAGCACATCCACTGCTTTCCCCTCATCCACAAAGCCAGTTATCTCATCATAGAAGGCAATTAGGTTAGTCAGGCATGACTTGCCCTTGGTAAATCCATGCTGACTGTTCCTGATCACTTTCCTCTCCTTTAAGTGGTTCAGAATTGATTCCTTGAGGACCTGTTCCATGATTTTTCCAGGGACTGAGGTGAGACTGACTGGCCTGTAGTTCCCCAGATCTTCCTTCTTCCCTTTTTAAAGATGGGCACTACATTAGCCTTTTTCCAGTCATCCGGGACCTCCACCGATTGCCATGATTTGTCAAAGATTATGGCCAATGGCTCTGCAATCACATCGACCGACTCCGTTAGCAACCTCGGATGCAGTGCATCCGGCCCCATGGATTTGTGCTCGTCCAGCTTTTCTAAATAGTCCCGAACTACTTCTTTCTCCACAGAGGGCTGGTCACCTCCTCCCCATACCGTGCTGCGGAGTGCAGCCGCCTGGGAGCTGCCCTTGTCTGTGAACATAGAGTCAAAAAAAGCATTGAGTACACTAGCTTTCTTCACATCCTCTGTCACTAGGTTCCCTCCCTCATTCAGCAAGGGCCCCACACTTTCCTTGACTTTCTTCTTGTTGCTAACATACCTGAAGAAACCCTTCTTGTTATTCCTAACATCTCCGGCTAGCTGCAACTCCAAGTGTGATTTGGCCTTCCTAATTTCACTCCTGCATGCCTGAGCAATATTTTTATAGTCCTCCCTGGTCATTTGTCCAATCTTCCACTTCTTGTAAGCTCCTTTTTTGTGTTTAAGATGAGCAAGGATTTCACTGTTAAGCCAAGCTGGTCGCCTGCCATATTTACTTTTCTTTCTACACATCAGGACGGTTTGTTCCTGCAACCTCAATAAGGTTTCTTTAAAATACAGCCAGCTTTCCTCGACTCCTTTCCCCCTCATGTTATTCTCCCAGGGGACCTTGCCCATCAGTTCCCTGAGGGAGTCAAAGTCTGCTTTTCTGAAGTCCAGGGTCTCTGTTCTACTGCTCTCCTTTCTTCCTTGTGTCAGGATCCTGAACTCGACCATCTCATGGTCACTGCCTCCCAGGTTCCCATCCACTATTGCTTCCTCTACTATTTCTTCCCTATTTGTGAGCAGCAGGTCAAGAAGAGCTTTTCCTCTAGTTGGTTCCTCCAGCACTTGCACCAGGAAATTGTCCCCTACACTTTCCAAAAACTTCCTGGATTGTCTGTACACCACTGTATTGCTCTTCCAGCAGATATCGGGGTGATTAAAGTCACCCATGAGAACCAGGGCCTGTGATCTAGTTTAAAGCCCTTCTCACTAGGTTAGCCAGCCTGCTTGCAAAGATGCTCTTCCCGCTCTTCCTTAGTTGGAGCCCATCTCTAGCACTCCCTCTTCTTGGAACACCATCCCATGGTCAAAGAATCCAAACCCTTCTCTCCGACACCATCTGCGTAGCCATTCGCTGACTTCCACGATTCAACGGTCTCTACCCCAGCGTTTTCCTGCCACAGGGAGGATAGACGAGAACACCACTTGCACCTCAAACTCCTTTATCCTTCTTCCCAGAGCCACGTAGTCTGCAGTGATATGCTTAAGGTCATTCTTGGCAGTATCATTGGTGCCCACGTGGAGAAGTAGGAAGGGGTAGCGATCTGAGGGCTTGATGAGTCTCGGCAGTCTCTCCGTCACATCATGAATCCTAGCCCCTGGTAAGCAGCACACCTTTCGGTTTTCCCGGTCAGGGCGGCAGATAGATGACTCAGTCGCCCTGAGGAGAGAGTCCCCGACCACCACCACCCGCCTCCTTCTCTTGGGAGTGGTGGTCGTGGAACCTCCATCCCTAGGATGGTGCATCTCATGCCTTCCAATCAGTGGAGTCTCCTTCTGCTCTCTTCCCTCAGATGTATCATCCACTCCACTCTCTGCACTAGTACCTGTGGAGAGAACATGAAAACGGTTGCTCATCTGAATCTGCGTTTCTGGTACATGGACTTGTCTCGTACTCTTTCCTCTTCTGGAAGTCACATGCCGCCAATTATCCTCGCTGGCCTTCTGTCCCCGCTGCGCAGCCTGCTCTGAATCCTCAGAACACTGTGCCCGCTGAAGCATATCCTGACATCTATCAAGGAAATCCTCATTCTCTCTTATGGAATGCAGGGTTAATACTCGTTTCTCCAGACCTTGAATCTTCTCTTCCAATATGGAGATCAGCTCGCACTTTGTACAGACAAAGTCGCTTCCATCCTGTGGAAGAAAGACAAACATGGCACATCCTGTGCAGGTCACAACAGCGGATTGCTCAGCATCCATAGTCTCTTCCTCCTAAGAGCTTCCTCACCCATGGCAGAAGCTACTCAGGGACACCTGCAAGAGGAAATCCTGAGTAGGCTCAGTAGGCTCTCTCCAGGCGAAGTCCCAGGCAAACCCCCTCTGTTAGCTTCTCTGCTGTTCGCTGTCAACAGTTTCTGGGTCATAATTTCTCATCATGTTGGTTTTTAAAAATATTCCAAATGGCTGCTGCACTATTGGCCCCATCCCATAAGGATCCAGCTAAGTCCCTCTTCTTTCTAGAGGAAACCCAGGCCCTTTGTTGTGCTAACCTAATGGCAGTCCCTCTTGAGCAATTTGGATATGTAGAGGTGATCTGGAAACTGGATAAGGGCAGTGTAAATTTTACAATTCCTAATGTGGCATTAATTGCAGTCCATCAATATCCTACTACATCACTCTCTTTTTTTTTTTTTTTGGTACAGTATTATACCACATCTGTTGGCTAAACCCTTTCATATCCTTCCGAGAGGCATTAGCATTAATGGCATAAGAAGGGGTACATTGTAATATGGTACAGGTTAAATTATTAGTTATTGGAATAATTTCAGTACAGGTAAACTTTCCGATGGCAGAAGAAACTCTTTGGGTTTATGTTTAATTATTCACTAACTGGGTGATCAAACAACAATAAGGGCCTCTTTCATCTAACAATTTACAAACTCCAGGAACAACCATAATCTCTACCTTGCTATAGAACCCACTAATCTCAATTTCTGATTCTTGGGGTTCATCTGAAGTGATATCATATATTTCTATTTCCACTGATCCATTTGTTTTCCATTCAATTGTTCTCTCATATGAACTATTCTGAACCTTAAAAAATAGGTTTTCTGAACAAAATTCCAATAAATCACTTAGATGTGAAGGTCTTGGTCAATTGATTTCATTAGAATACACAGTATCATTTGTATTTGGGTAACTTACAGGAGTGGTGGCAAAGGTGGAGGGGCTGGTGGGAGGAATGTTCGTGGCAGCAAGGTGTCTTTGGTATGCATCATTGGGAAGCCAATTAGGGAGGGCAGTACATTTTGATGGTACTTATTTGTAAGCACAAAGCCCAGTCCCCGGAATAAACCCAAACCCCCACTCAATACCACAGTCCCAAGCACGGTCCCCACAAGTTCCTCCCTGCCAGGTTACGATACTCCGTCTCTTCCACCAGGGCCAATTCTTAATGTCCTTTGTAGTCAAAAGTCCTGGGCTTTGGAAATTTCAGTGGAGCAAATGTACTGTTTTCTTCTCTCCTAGAACAATTGTGGTTCAGCATCATACAGGGGAGAGGTTAACAGCACGTCACCCTGTACTAGCTGGGTTCCTCCAGCAGATGGTGAATGTATGGTGGTTCTGTCAATGGACAAGGGAGAAGTTACTAGCACTTTATCCAAAAGGAGGAAAAGTAGTGCCAGAAGGAGAGACAGGCTGATCAGTAGCCAGAGAATCATCTCGAGGTGAAGGGGTCTTTTCTTCAGTGAGAAGCATGGGTCAAGGCAGTCAGTTCTTGGCACCTCACAGCGGTGTTAGTGGTCAACAGGACTTGGTAAGGGCCTTTCCATCATGGGGTCAGGGTGGTCTTTCACTGATGGACCTTTATGAAGACCCAGTCTCCTGGTTCCAGAGCATGGCAGGGTTGCTCAGGATCCTTTGGTAGTGCTTCTTTCACCTGTGTATAAAGAGACCTAACACATGTCATTAGTGCCTGGCAATAATTAAGCATTGTATTATCCATCAAATGAATGTCCATCTGGGGAAGGATCAGTGGGGACGCAGCTGGTAGTTGCATCAGGCGCCCTGTCAGGATCTGATATGGGCTAAGTCCAGTCTTTAGGCTGGGAGTGGCCCTCATGCTTATCAATGCTAATGGCGGGACATGTGGCCATTTTAAGTTTGTTTCAGCACAGATCTTGGCCAGTTTATTTTTCAAAATCCCATTTTGACGTTTCACTGTCCCAGCAGACTGCGGATGGTGAGGACAGTAGAGGTTGTGTTGGATCTGCAAGGTTGCACATAACTCCTTTACAATCTGTCCAGTAAAATAAGTTCCACAATCAAATAAGTTGATACTCACAGTGTCATAAATATGAAGGGGAGAGGGTCTGCTATAAAATCCTCTTTCCAGTAAAGGGTTAAGAAATGCAGGTAGCCAGACTGACACCTGACCTGGCTGACATCTGACCAATAAGGGGACAAGATACTTTCCAACTTTGGGAGGGGGGAAGGTTTTAGTGTGTGTGTCTTTGTCTGAGAGAGAGTGATCTTGGAAGACAGAAGGAACCTGTAAAAAATCAAACCTCCCTTTTCTGAAGTAAGTTTAAATAGCATAGCGTATAGATTTCTGTTTAATTTTGGCTTGGTGTATAACCTGTGTTAGAAGGGGCAAGGGGGGGGGGTGTTATTCATGGTTTTCTGTAACGTTAAGGTTTTGTCCAGAGGGGGAAATCTCTCTGAGTTTAAAAATATAGTGCCCTGTGAAATAGTTACCATCCTGATTTTACAGAGATGATTTTACCTTCTTTATTTTTAATAAAATCCTTCTTTTAAGAAGTTGACTGTTTTCTATGATGTTAAAACCCAGGGGGTGGGTTTTTAGATCACTGTGTAACCAATTGGTTGGAAGATTGTTCTCAAGCTTCCCCAGGAAAGGAGGTGTACAGCTTGAGGGGGTATTTGGGGGGGGGGGCGGGGGAGGGAAGTTCAAGTGATTCCTTTCCTGGATTCCTGTTAGACACTTGATGGTGGCAGCAAAAAGCATTTCTCAGGGTGCAGGGAATTTTGTACCTTGGGGGATTTAACCTAAGCTGGTAAAAATAAGTTTAGGGGCTCTGAATGCGGGTCCCCACGTCTTTACCCTAGAGTTTAGAGTGGGGAGGGAACCCTGACACACAGAGATGCCAAATCGTGGTACAAAGTCCTGAAGCCGAAGCTTCACAATGGTCTGGGCATCTGCCTTTCTGCCTCAACCCAGTTTGAAAATACATCAACTAAAACGAACACATATTCATAATTACAACATTTAAACATTTGAATAAAATCAAACTGAATATTTACAAAAGGTCCCCAGAGGGTATGTTGCTTTTCTAACTTCAACTATTTTTCAAATATTATATTGCTGGCAATATTATTCCAATATTATATTGCTGACCCTCCTCCCTCAGTGAATCTCCAGGAAAGGCAGATCAGCACTGTATATGACCAATACTACTCCAGACATCACAAAGCATTTTGAAGAAAGGCAAAGGTGTGTAAGTGGAAATTGGAAAATTCCTTTACAGGTTCAAGAGGTCGAGGGAGGAAATAAAGAAGACGAAAGGAGCAGAGAACGAATAAATTCAACTCTTCAGTGAAAAAGCTCCATTCGAAGATGACAAAACTTGGCTTCTGCCCAAGGACACTGCCCACAGCCGAAACTTGGCTGATAGACAAGAAAGAGGGGGGCTTGAATATGCCCCAAAACTGTACAGGCCTGCAAAAATAGCAAAGTCAGCAGGAAAGAACACAACAGATCCTACAAAGATGGGGAAAAAAACACCCACTGTTTCATTAACTGTAGCAGTCATTCCCCTTTTGCTCACATATATTAAAACCTCAATATTTCCCAATAGTATCTGTCATAAATATGAAGGGAGAGGGTCTGATGCAGTGCTATAAAATCCTCTTCCCAGTAAAGGGTTAGGAAATACAGGTAGCCAGACTGACACCTGACCTGGCTGGCATCTGACCAATAAGGGGACAAGATACTTTCAAATCTTGGGAGGGGGGAAGGTTTTGTGTGTGTCTTTGTCTGAGTCAGAGTGATCTTGGAAGACAGAAGGAACCTACAGAAAATCAAACCTCCCTTTTCTGAAGTAAGTTTAGATAGTATAGCACATAGATTTCTGTTTAATTTTGCTTGGTGTGTTCCCTGTGTTAGAGGGAGGGGTTATTCCTGGTTTTCTGTAACTTTAAGGTTTTGTCCAGAGGGGGAAATCTCTCTGAGTTTGGAAATTAAGTGCCCTGTAAAATAGTTACCATCCTGATTTTACAGAGATGATTTTACCTTCTTTGTTTTAATAAAATCCTTCTTTTAAGAAGCTGACTGTTTTCTATGGTGTTAAAACCCAGGGGGTGGGTTTTTAGATCACTGTGTAACCAATTGGTTGGGAGATTGTTCTCAAGCTTCCCAGGAAAGGGGGTGTACGGGCTTGAGGGGGTATTTTGGGGGGGAGGGAAGTTCAAGTGATTCCTTTCCTGGATTCCTGTTAGACCCTTGATGGTGGCAGCGAAAGAAGCATTTCTCAGTGTACAGGGAATTTTGTACCTTGGGGTTTTTTAACCTAAGCTGGTAGAAATAAGGTTAGGTCTCTTCATGCGGGTCCCCACGTCTTTACCCTAGAGTTTAGAGTGGGGAGGGAACCCTGACAGTATCCAAAACACTTTGTAATCCAAATTGGATAAAACAAATATCATTGATTTAATGCATTTTGATTTAACCCTTCTATTTGATTTTGAACTAGGCTATCCTATGAAAATATTAAACACAACAATTCGGGCCACAAAACAAACACCACAAGACAGGACATAGAACACAGAACATAATTCCTATTGTGCCAGTAAATGCATGGTATGTTGATTGCTTTTCAGCTGGCATCAATTTTCTCTGATTTTCCGAAAGACAAAAAGAACATAGGTCTACCCCTACTGGGCAGTCAGTCATTATTTAAACATTTCTTTCTTATACAAATACCCTTGCTAATTTCGGGCAAACAGAGGAATTACCCCCATATCTTTTCTGTGTTTATTTCATAGGCAGATCAAATTTCAATGGCTTCTATCTTTTAGGTGATTTGCATTAACACAGATGTTCTCGGCTTGCTTTTCAATTCAAAGTTATTAGCCGCTTAGAGACTCTATCTCAAAAGGACACAATCAATTTTTAACTTTGAACTCCTGCTTTCAAAACACATTGCACATGGTCTGGGGAAAAATGCACATTCCCTCCACAATTCAATTTCCACAACACTGCACAAGGTGTAACTGTTTCGTTTGTGCACCCCCAGCAAAGTGACAGCTCGACCACACAGCCACCCTAAGGCTCAGCATGGGGCACTGTCCTTCTTCCTCTTTACCAGAGCCTTTATCTGCTATTTTGTTACTAAAACAAACTCAAATCCTTTCCCTTCTTCTGGTTTCTTTTCTTAACAATCTTATTGCCCAGTCTTGCTACGACCAGGGGCAGACCCACCTGCAACCTTTTTCTTTCATACTCACAAACACGTTGCCCCGGGGTGGCCAGACCCAGGGGTAGGAGAGACAGAGAGAGAGAGAGAGAGAGAGGTGGACAGAGGTTATCCTGTGCACAGGTTGTCCAGAGGTATGCAGCAAAAATCTCCAACTTGCTTCTACTCTTGGGTGTTTTCCCTTGGGGTCTCTTGGGGCATCCCTTTCAGAGACCTTTACTCAGTATTCCAGTCCAGGCCGGCTGGGTCTCACTGGGCAGCCAAGCTTTGCAAATGTAATCTCAGTCCTGTAACTTGTATTGCCTTTGGTTTACCTCTGTCTATATTTTTTTCCCCACAGCCAGCTGTGGCTGAAAGCAGTTTTTCTTTGTACTTGGCATGGTCTGTGTCGATTCTTGACCTTGAACGCAAAGCAGCTTTCTCTTTATCTCTGGGCCAAGCTGACTTGTCAAATTAACCCGTTCCTTTCCCTCCTTAACTAATTGGGAATATAAAGGAGCAGAGGGGGTTAACGAAGTGGTTTGGGCAGGGAGGCATCCGGATGCTATAGACAAATTGCTCCCATTGTGTATCAGAGACTTTTTGGTATGTAAGCATTCCTCTAAAGTATGTACATTTATCTAAATTGAAGATACCTTCTAGTGGGAATTGTTTAGATGGATTATCACGTGTGTAAAAATTCCAATTTTCTAAATACCTGCAGGTTCTCTGACCATAATACACATACAAGTGGTACGAAGGGGTACCCTTCGGGGTGAGGGGGAATTCTTAGACTGTCCCCCACCCATTTTCCAATTACACACACCGGGGGAGGTGCCCTGTCTGCTCAGCAGCTCATGAGCTAAGGAAATTCTCACTCTCTCCTCAGGCACTCACACAGGAAAGATCTATAGGATGTCCATGACCCTCCTACACCCCCTTCGGCAAAGAGCGTTGGCTAGCATCAGAAAGATGAAGCTGCATACTCTAATTGCCTCCGGTGAGGTGATTAGACTAGTCAGTGGTTCAGACGGGGAGGAGAGGGGGAGGAGAGATGGGGTCACACAATCCTAGATCCAGGCAGACCCCTCGCTGGGCATGCCATGCAGAGACATCAGCCTTGGGTTGGATCTTTTACTGATCCACTACGATGCAGCCACCGAGCTTGCGTTAGAGAAATCCCTAGTCACGAGTTGACCGCTTCTCAAGGCTCTCTGGGTGTCTTTGGTGGCCCTCACTTACACTCACACACACACACACACCCACACCAAGGCCTCAATTCTTCACACCACGATGCATCTCTCATATACAGTAACCTTAATACTTTATGTCCAGACTTAATACAATCCTTGAGGCGGTAACAACCTCTCAGCACTGGTGCAGTAACCTAATGCATTAATTTTATGCATTAACTTTATTGGGGGTGGCAAAACTAAGTCCCCAGCACCACATCAAACTAACCGTATTGGTGTCAAGTATCAGAGGGGTAGCCGTGTTAGTCTGGATCTGTAGAAGTGACAAAGAGTCCTGTGGCACCTTATAGACTAACAGACGTAGTGGAGCATAAGCTTTCGTGGGTGAATACCCACTTCTTCAGATGCATGCATCTGAAGAAGTGGGTATTCACCCACGAAAGCTTATGCTCCACTACGTCTGTTAGTCTATAAGGTGCCACAGGACAATTTGTCACTTCTAACCTTATTTGGGGTGGCAAAACTAAGTCCCCAGCACCACATCAAGCTAACCTTATTGGGGGTGGCAAAACTAAGTCCCCAGCAGCACATCAAACTAACCTTATTGGGGGTGGCAAAACAGTTCCCCAGCACCACTCTTCATCTGATCTTGCTACACAATCAATAAGTTCAGATGGCGTAAGCCCAACAGGGACAGACGGCCCGACGGACAGTCCTCCTCCGACATCCCAATAGAGATTTCAAAAGGCCTCTTACCTCTATTGTGGTGCCATGGGGTTTGAAGGGGAACAATCCGCAGCAGCTGCCGCTGTCCCAGCGGGTGTTGCCGTCCCGGACGAGCCCCCAAATTGTCGGAGAAAAACAGAGTTCTCACTCCTTTTTTGGGTGCAGCGAGGCAGATACATTTTATTAACTCAAGCAATTGCACATGAGGGAGAGAGTGCACTAGGACACAGGGTTTCCCCCTCCTAGGTAGGTCTCTCAAAAGATAAACAATTAAGGCAAGCGTTTATACCTTTTGTTACATACAGTAATGATCAACAACTGCAGTTTGTTTATATTATGTCTTGCCCATTCCTTGCCCACTTCTGTTCTCAAAACTGACTCTACTCTGCTGTCTTTCCACCCGCTTCTGACATGAGCCCGGCTTCTACAAATCTCGTGTTATTACAGCTAGAGTTAGCTTGACTCTTGCTCATATAGAGGCCTGCATCCAAATTCCCTCTACCGACTTCCACAATGTCAATGGAGCCAGGACTTCACCCAACCTCAAAGAACATGGAGCCATTTCCACTGGCTATTTTGGGTCATTTCCTTCCAATGCGTTGACCATAAACATAAAAATGGTCAGGCCAGGCCAGACCCAAGTCCTGTCTAGTTCAGTATCTCCGGCAATGGAAGCATGACAAGCTTCAGAGAAAGCACTGGAGAAATGTGGGGTAATCTGTCTCCCAAGATGTTCCCTTCCTGACTGTGACAGGTTGGGTCACAGAAACCCCCTTGGGACTGCCCCATGATGTGCTGAAACTACCTCTGAGCCTGTTTTCCCTGCCAGCTTGGGACTTCAGTACCCTGTCTTGTCGAGCCAGACATGCTAGCCTGCTGCAAACACAACCCAGGTCTGAACCACATCCTCCAAAAGCTGCAGACTTAACTGAAAATAGCTTAGAAAGAGATCCTGTCTCTAGCAGCCAGATACCCAGTTCCCTATGGGATCCAAACTCCAAATAAATCCGCTTTACTCTGTATAAAGCTTATACTCATTTAGGTGGTTTCAAGTAAGAACAGACAGAACAAAGTAAGTTACCAAGCAAAATAAACCAAAAACACGTAAGTCTAAGCCTAATGCAGTAAGAAACTGATTACAGATGAAACCTCATCCTCAGAGATGTTCCAATAAGCTTCTTTCACAGACTAGACTCCTTTCTAGTCTGGGCCCAATCCTTTCCCCTGGTACAGTCCTTGTTCCAGCTTAGGTGGTAGCTAGGGGATTTCTCATGACTGCAGCCTCCTTTGTTCTGTTCCACCCCCTTTTATAGCTTTGGCACAAGGTGGGAATCTTTTGTCTCTCTGGGTCTCCCCCCTCCTTCTAAATGGGAAAGCATCAGGTTTAAGATGGATTCCAGTATCAGGTGACATGGTCACATGTCCTGTGAGACCCCAACCCTCCATTCTTCCTGGCTTGACTCACAGGAAGGTTTGCAAGTAAACAGCCATTTATAACCAATTGTCCTGGTTAATGGGAGCCATCAAGATTCCACATCAACATTAATGGCCCACACTTTGCATAATTACAATAGGACCTCAGAGTTATATGTCATATTTCTAGTTTCACATACAAGACTGGCACATTCACACAGATATGATGGCCACACTCAGTAGATTATAAGATTTGTAATGATACCTTACAAGAGACCTTTTGCATGAAGCATATTCAATTACATTATATTCACACTCATTAGCATATTTTCATAAAATGATATGGAGTGCAAGGTCACACTGACCACTAGGCGTGATCATCTTCAACCCTGAAGCATGAGGATTTATAACCCTTTCAATAAGCCATGTTCATTTGGAAATGCCCAATATGCATCAGAAGCAAAAGCCATCTCACTGTCATCCTCACCCCAGGGAAACGGACAGGCCATTTATTGCCTTCTGCCCGGACACAGAACTCGCAGACACCGTGTTTCAAAAGATGCTTTATTTGAATGTACTAAAATAAACTAGAGAAATGAGCACATTTGGATTTGGATTCAAGGCTGATTATGTCCCTGGCATCTGTTGATCAGAAGCGATCTTTGTTGGGAGAGCAGAGGTGTCCAGAGCGGGGCTCATTCCTTTCATTTAATTTCAAATGTCATCGTTCTATCTCCTCCCGGGTCTGGGGCTGTCACCTGAAAAGTACAGAAGGACAGACCTTCACCGCCACTTCATTAGCAAGGCAATGGGACAGCAGAAAAGGATCTAGGGGTTATGGTGGATAACAAAATTTGTATATGAGTCGACAGCATGGTGAGGTTGTGAAAAAGGCAAATATAATTCTGAGGTGTATTAACGGGAGCATCGTATGTCAGACATGGGAGGTCATTGTCCTGCTGTAGTTGGGATTGGTGAGGTCTCAGCTGGAGGACAGTGTCCAGTTTCGGGTACTGCACTTTAAGAAAGATGTGGGCAAATTGGAGAGAGTCCAGAGAAGAGCAACCAAAATGATCAGAAATTTAGAAAACCAGACATAGGAGGAGAGGTTGAAAAAATTGGGCAGGTTGAGTCTCGAGAAGAGAAGGCTGATGGGGGAACCTGATAACAATCTTCAAATATGCAAAAGGTTGCTAGAAAGAGGATGAAGAACAATTGTTCTCCACGGCCACCGAGGGACAGACAAGGAGGAATTGGCTGAGTTTGCAGCTAGGTTAGATACTAGGAAAAACTTGCCAGCTCTATGGATAGTTTGGCTCTGGAGCAGGTTACCTAGGGCAGGTTGTGGCATCCCCGTCATTGGAGGTTGGACAAACACCTGTCAGGGATGGTTTAGGTATATTTGGTCCTAGGAAGGAGTCTAGACTGTAAAAGAAGCTTATTGGAACATCTCTGAGGGTGAGAAATTACCTGTAATCAGTTTCTTAATGTATTAGGCTTAGATTTATGTGTTTTTGCTTTATTTTGCTTGGTGACTTACTTTGTTCTGTCTGTTATTACTTGAAACCACTTAAATCCTACTTTTTTATGCTTAATAAAATCATTTTTGTTCATTAATAAACCCAGAGTAAGTGATTAATACCTGGGGGAGCAAACAGCTGTGCATATCTCTCTATCAGTGTTATAGAGGGCAGATCATTTATGAGTTTACCCTGTATACACTTTGTACAAAGTAAAACAGATTTATTTGGGGGTTGGATCCCATTGGGAGCTGGGTGTCTGGGTGCTGGAGACAAGTACCTGCTGAGTTGTTTTCAGTTAAGTCTGCAGCTTTGGGGGTGTGGCCCAGACCCTGTGTCTGTGTTGGAGCAGACTGGCGTGTCTGGCTCAACAAGGCAGGTTCTGGAAGTCCCAAGTTGGCAGGGAAAATGGGCTCAGAGGTAATTTCAGCACATCAGGTGACAGTCCCAAGGGCATCAGTGTCACCAAACCCGTCACACACACCCCTGGTTCAGATAGTGATGCTATAAACAGAGACCATCCCATTGCCCTGTCCTACCTGTATCAGGCAGGGCAGTAGCTCCACTGATGGTCCCGGTCGTAGTTGTCTGTGCTGGAACACCAGAACTTCTTGTTGTCCTCCGCCAGGTTGGTGCAGGTGCGGAATTTAAATGTCTTGTAGATGAAGGGGAAGACACAGGGCTTGTCGTAGTCTGCAGACCAAACACACCAACAGCAGGTGAGTACCATGGCCAGAATCACAGGCAGCACATAGCAAATGCAGGCGACATCAGACTGGAAGCAAACACTTTGTTAGATAGTTCCCCATGCAGCTTAGGGCTAGGGGAGAGAGCGCCCCCATGACAGGGGTGTCAGGCTGAGCAACGAGAGATAGGGTGCTATTCTTGGCTCTGCTGGGTGACCTTTAGCAAGGCACGGCCCAGCTCCGTGCCTCAGTTTACCCACTTCTGCAACATATGGCTAATGAGCCAAAGATGTCAAGGGAACAGGCAAAAAATGTCTCTGCTGTTGGGGGTTGCATATGCAAAACGTGTTAGGTGCTTTCTGGGTCCATGGGAAGTCCGTTTAGCCAGCTTATATATGCACAGGTGGTTAGACACAGCCACACCCCATGTGTTTTGGGGGTACATCCTCTGTGGTTATTACGTGCATTAGTCAAGGCCTCTAGATACTAGTGTGAGATCTGGGCCATCTTCTGCTGGGTGCTGCCCAGGTAAACAGTTGCTGAGATCAGGGGACTGAGTGCTACCCAGACACAGAGTCACCGAGATCGGGGCCCCATCGAGCCAGGTGCTGCCCACACTCAGAGTCACTGAGATTGGGGCCCCATTGTGCCAGGCGCTGCCCAGATACACAGTCACCGAGATCAGGGCCCTGTCGCGCCGGGCGCTGCCCAGACACAAAATCACTGAGATCGGGATTGTGCCAGGCACTGCCCAGACAGTCAGAGACCGACAGTCCCTGTCTCAAAGCGCTGTCAATCTAAACAGCCAAAAGAAGGAGCCCCACCACTCTAGGGCGATTTGGGGGATGGTTTTAAGAACGTCTGAACAGCTGTTACCCATGAACTTCAGCTTGCTCAGCATTTCCTAAGGGATGGGGGATGGGGACCAAAAATCCAACCAACCACTTCCTAACTGTCTCACCCAAGCAGTCTATGGTAAAATCAGGAATTGAACCAGGCCTTGGTGAGCCAAACACCTTAATCGCAAGCCTCAGCTTCCTCCGTTCCCTGTCCTACCTGGTGTGGAGCAGTAAGTCCACATCTTGTCCATGTCGTAATTGCTGGTGGTGCTGCACCACAGTTTTCCTGAGCTCTCCCCGTCGCTGGTGCAGGCGTCGTACACTTTTTTGTTGTAGAGGAAGGGGAACACACAGCTCTTTCCTGGCGCGTTTCCACCCAGGACTAGGGAGGCAAAGGGAGGTGGTTATAGACACCGCCAACACGTCCACCTGCCTTCGGACTAACAGCTCCCGCATCCCACTGTGATCTGGCCACCCATCACCAACAGCCAAGAAATCTCAGGTAGGCTTTCATGGATCCCAAGGCCAGAAGGGACCATTGTGCTCATCTAGTCTGACCTCCTGTAAAACACAGGCCAGTGAATGTCCCCTGGTTCTGTGTTGAACCCAATAACATGGGTTTCACTGAAGTATCTTCTAGAACGGCATCCAGTCTGGATTTGAAGACATCATCATGGCTGAAGCATCTTCCAGGAGGGCCAACAGGAACCTGGCTTCCCAAATACCACTGAGGTCGGACCCTCCATCGGTTCTGGATCTGATTCTATGGCTTCTCCTAGACCCTGGCCTTGAACCTATCCTGAAGGAATCCTTAGAGACTTCTTCAGCTGCTGGGAGGGGCATGTTGAAAGCCAAGATCCCACCCACCAATCAGATAGACTACCACTGCCCAACTCCCATTGGCATCCAAGTGTCACAACTTCTCTTTGGCTCAGGGGTACAGCAGAGAGGTGATGAGATCATACAGGAGATCCAGAGGCTCCTGGACAACTCGGTAAGTAGAGGTGGGTGAAATTTTTCAGATGAAATGTTTTTGGCGAAAAGTATGGATTCAGTAAAACCAGTTGTGCTGGATTGTTCATGTCAAAAAAACGACCAAAAGCATTCAGAAAAAGTCGATTCTTCAATGCGAAACAACTTCTGCTTTCAAAATTTCCTTCTATTTTATTAAAACCAAAGTTTAGATAGTTTAAAAAATGTTCAAAATTGAAAAGAAATGTTCTGTTCAACCCAAAGGGATTTTCCCCCCTAAATTTTTAATTCAATGAAGATTTTAAAAAATTCATTTTCAGGATCCACCCAAAATAATTTTTTTCCTGATTTTTTAATTCACCAAAAGTTTTAAAGAAAATTTCAATTCCAGTATCCACCCAAAATGTTTTTCCCTCAATTTTTCAAAGCATGGAAAATTTCCAACATGTTTTTTTCCAGGATCCTCCCAAAACACATTGTCCCCCAATTTTTTTTGAATAATTGAAAACTGTGAAATATTTCATTTTCTGGATAACCCGAAACAAACGTTTTTGTAATTTTTTGACTCACTGAAAATTTCAGCAATTTCATTTTAGGAATGTACTTGAAACCATTTTTTCTGACTTTGCAATGCAATAACAATTAAAAAAAAAAAAGAAATGTCATGATCTACCTGAAATGATTCCCCCCCCCATGATTTTTCGATTCACTGACGATTTCAAAAAACTCAATTTCATGACAATCCATGACAAGCTCCTTCCCCCCACCCCGATTTTTCAGAATCACCAGCAAACCACAAATTAGTTATTTTCCCGGCTGTATGGGAAAAGCCAGAGTCAGATCTGCCCCAGAGGGAACATACGAAGAGACTGGATACATACTGATATCTGGACAGTAGCTCCACAACTTATCCTGGTTGTAGTTCTCGGTTGTGGCGCACCAGGAATTTCCCATATTGTCTCCAGCGTTGGTGCAGCTGTGAAATAGCTGGGATTGGTAGACAAAAGGAAACATGCAGCGCTGGCCATTCGAGTTCCCCCCATAGGCTGCGAAGGCAACGAGTAAATCAGAGTGAATAGCAGGAACGCCAACGAGAGCGACCGTCATGGCCGTTTTCTTAGCAAAAAAGAAAAGCCGGGGTAGGGGTGTCTCATCTCACTACTGCGGCGAAAGCCAAAGATAATTTTTTACAGTGGGTGAATGGCATTGTGCCTCGGAGCACAGGATCACCCCAGGGGCCTATCTAGCCTGGCATCCCTTCTCTAACGGCCGCATCACAAGGAGGTGCCAGGCAATTTGGCTCCACAAGGGAAACCATTTGTAGTATGCAGCCCCTCCAGCGAGCTCATTTGGCCCGCAAGACTGGGTGACAGCGCTAACTGTGGTAGAGCTCCATGTACCGGCACGTCCTCCACAAACTCTTTCCCTCTGTGCCGACACGGAGCGCTCTGGTCATGACCGGGACTCACCCTTGCTCAAGCAGAAGCGCCAGAGATGGTCATTGTCGTAGTTGGGAGTGGTAGCACACCAGGGCCTTCCCATGTCATCATTGATAGCTGTACATTTGTGGTAGGTCTTGCCCTTATAGATGAAAGGGAAAATGCAAGGGGAGCTGTCTGAATTTCCCCCTGCCGCTGGTGGAGAAAGAGGCAAGGGAGGAAAGGGTTAAAAATAGGGCAGAAGGCAGGACACAGGGCGGATGATTTGCTGGGAGAACTGGGTGTGAATTTTCCCAACAAAACAATTTTTTTAAGTGGAAAAAATGACAATTTGTGGGAATCGAAAGTGTTTGAGCTTTTTGATTAATTTTGCTGGTTTTGACGCATTTCCCGACTTGAAAAAAATGCCGAGGGGGAAAAAAGCATGCAAACGTTTAGCCATGTTTAAAATGGAAAAAAAAAAATCTGCGTTCCTGGTTGGGAGCACCTTTTTGTTTTGAAGTGTAAGCAGAGTCTGAATAAGCTCTCCCCTGACATCTAGTGGTGAGCTGTGGAAGAGGATTTCAGGAGCTGATCTCACTTGCATGGACACACCCACCCTGCCTAGGTGCTCAGCATGATGGGATTGCATGCCTAAATGGCCACTTTTGGCTGGTGTGGGGTCCCCAGTCTCCTTGTTATTGAGGCAGGAGTAATAAAGGGTTGCTATCCTTGTTGTGTGAACCGAGGGCAGCAGAACTGTATACCCCAATGGAGGGACTCACCCTCACTTGAACAGCACTCGCTAAGCAGGGGACATGGGGTCCAAAGCCCAGTGAACTGAAAGAGGGTGGTGGCAGATGCTTGTGTGGGCTGTGCCCAAGGGCCCAGACATTCTGGTCTGTCTTCACCCCATGGTATAATAAAAGAGTCAATTTAGGCTCAATTGGGAGTCTTGTTTCATGCTGCAATGCTGCAAGTCACTGATACTTAGGTCTAAGTATTAGACCTGCTTTGGAACAGTGTCTGTGATGCAAGAGACTGCCCCACTAACAGCTGAAATCACTGAGAGCTGCCTGTGTTAAGTGGTGGGTCTTGAAGACATCTTGGCAAGTGGCCAGCAGGGCAGCTGGTGGAAAGGGCCAGAGCAGAGCCCTGCAGAGAGGGGTGGCGAGTGAGGTGCCTCTTTACATGCCCTCCCTCCACCCAGGGTGGGAGGTGAACTCTGCAGATGCGCCTCTGAACTCTAGGTCTGCACTGACCAAGGACAACAACTGCGAGTGGGGTGCAGAGAAGGGATGGGCATTTTAAAGGCACTTTTGGTTGCTGGACTTAAGACCCTCAGGGGAAAAGGACACTGCCCAACTTACTTGGGGTGGGGCTTTCACTCATGGTTTTTGTTTATGAACCCTGTTTGTGGAGTTTTCCCCAATTAATGCAGAATTACTTCCCTTCTTTTATTAAAAGTTTCTTTTCTATACTTAGACCCCGTGCTTGCGAGTGGGGAAGTTTTGCCTCGTAGAGGCGCCCAGGGGGTGGTGTGTAATTTTCCCAGGTCACTGGGTGGGGGATCGAGCCAGTTTTTTGTATTGTTGAAAAGGAACCTCTAGATACTGAACCTGGCCCTTGTTGCTGCCGGCTCTGATTGGCAGAAGGGTTACAAGAATCTAAGCTAATTAGAGTAAAAATATTAAAAAAAGAAAAAATGGTTGAAATGGAAACAGAATGTTTCAAATCGAAACTTTTTAACTGAGCTGAACTGACAGAGAGTTTGGCTTTTCAGTTCATGAATATTTTTGAGGTTTCATTTTTTCCCCCTCCAATCCCAGAAGGGAAAAATGTTGAATTCCCAAAAATATTTCTAGGCTAGGAAAAAGATCCACGGTGTCAATCAGCAGCACTGGGCAAAATTTTGATTTGGTTCAATAAGGATACTGAGATGTTCCTTGCTCCTACAGGACTGGATCTATATATAAATGAATGCTTTTTGTCCACTCATTTTGTTTGACCGTTCAGATACCACAGTAATGGAGACACTAAAAACCCCCGGAATAGAATAGAGCATTGCCCAGACACACAGCCGCTGAGATCAGGCCCCGTCATGCCGGGTGCTGCCTAGACACAGAGCCATAACCAGGAATAGAACCCATATGTCCTCATTCCCGCTCCTGTGCTCTCTCCACTGGACCATGCTGCCTCTTGCCCCCATAGTCTATGTACATACCAGCTGCAAAGCAAACCCACCCTTTGTGTCTCTCCTGGCCTCACGTACCTGCCGTGCCGCAGTATCTCCATTTTTGGTGCGCATCGTAGTTGCTCGTGGTGGCACACCAGGGTCGCTTCTCGTCGACTGTGGTACAAGTCGTGTACTTCCCGCCTTTGTAGATGAACGGGAACGTACAGGGCTCCTCCGAGTTCCCGCCAAGCACTGGGATGGATGGGACGGGGGAGAGAGATGGGACGGGGGAGACATGGGAAACAGAGAGCATGCTGGGTAACACGGCTCACACTCAAACCAGAATCACCACAAGTTGAGCCCGTTTCCAAGTAAATAAAACCTCTTGTCTTCCCTGAGCTCCCCAGCAGCCTGGCCACTGCCCCCCAAGCACTGTGGGGTAGTGCAGGGAATGGGGGACTGGATTATGAGGCACTGGCATAGCTGGGTAGGGGGTAAGCCCAGGGCTGGTCTAGCAGGGGCTGCGGGTCAGGAGTGAAGGGCACCGGCAGGGCTGGGTGCGTGGGGGGACGTTGGGCGTGGCCATGTCCCCTGTCAGTGTCCCCTGCCTGGGGACCCTCCGGAGGCACCGTACTTGTGTCGGGACAGTAGCTCCAGCGCTGGTCCCTGTCGTAGTCTGACGTGGTGGCGCACCAGGGTAGGTCTCTCTGCAACCTGGTGCAGGTGTGGAACGTCTGGCCCCCGTACACGAAGGGGAAGAAGCAGGGCTGGCCGCTCGAGTTCCCGCCATAGGCTGAGGGGAGACACAGACAGGGACCGTCAGGGGGTGGGACACCCTGGGGGAAGCGCAGATGGGTGCGGACCCCTCACCCCACCCTGGGCAGAGCCTGGGGGGGGAGATAAGGCCCACCAGAGATGGGGACCCTGCTGCCACCCTGCAAGAGTCTGACCCATAGACAGAGAGACAGACAGACGGGCGGGGGTGTATTGGGCTAGGCAGACAGACAGAGCAGGGTATATGGGGGCAAAACAGACAGACCAGCTGGGTGGCTCTGCCCTGGCCAGCTCTGGAGATGTTGCTGGGGTGGGTGGCAGGAAGACGGTGGCCGAGCCCCTGGACATGGGCCAGACCTGCCAGCTCCGGGAGTGTGGGATCACAAATGGGGAACACGACGCTCCTCTGTGCTGCCCGGTGCTGCTCCCCATCCTCATCCCATCCCCGGGCTGCCCCTCGTCCCTGAACTGTGCCCCGGTGACACCCCCGTCCCCATCCCATCCCATCCCCGGCTGCCTCTGTCCCATCTCCGTCCCCCGGCTTCCCTCCCATCCCGTCCCCCGGCTGTCCCTCTGTCCTGTCCCTGTCCCACCCTTGGGCGCTCACCGTCCTCAGAGCAGAGCCTGTAAGCCTTGTCCTGATCGTAGTTGGCGGTGGTGGCACACCAGGGATGGTCGCTGTCGTCAGTTGTGCAGGCCTTGTAGACCTTGCCCTTGTAGGTGAAGGGGAAGACGCAAGGGGCAGGGTCCGCGCCTGCCATGAACAAGGGGCAGAGATCAGAAAAGGGGGTAACAGCTGCCAGGGGGCCCCTCAAAGCCTAGCAGGGAGAGCCCTGGGCTGGGGATCAGGACGCCTGGGTTCTAGCCAGGGCTCAGGGAGGGAAGGGGGTGTCTAGTGGTTGGGGCGGGGGAGGAGAGGAGCCAGGATTCCTGAGTTCTCTCTCTGGCTCAGGGATGGGAGGGGGGCTGGTGCTGGGAGACAGGACTCCTGCTATCCATCTCCTGCCAGGCTAGTATGTCTCACACCGCTTCACAAAACAGACTGTGCTACTCTACACAATGACAGCGCGTCCCTCAGCACACACTGCACTACACACGCACACTGCCACACAGCATCCACTACGCCACAACCCCCACATCACAATACTAGTCAACAACACACTGCTCCATAACACACAGTGTATTACACTCCAGAACAAAACAGTCCCCTGAACAGCACCATACAGCTCCACAACACAACATGCTGCTCCACAACGTGATCTGTTACACTTTACACCACACAGCTACACAACGACAGACTCCTCCTCAGCACACACTCTTCTACACTGCACACCAACACTCTGCTGCAGAACCCCACAATCAACTACACCCACTATGCACTGCTCCACAACACAGACTCCTACCCTACACAACACACGGCTCCACAAAATGCATTCTACTACACAACACAACATGCACTCCACTGCACAAGAACACACTAATCCACAACATGCACTCTATTACATGACACAAAACCACACTGCTCCACAACACAACACACTGCTCCACAACATGCACTCTACTCCACTCCACAACACACCACTCCCCAACATGGACTCCACTGACTACAATACACTGCTCCACAACATGTACTTTACTACACAACACAACACTCTGCTCCACATCACACACTCAGCTACAAAACACAACATGCATGCTACTACACTACACAACAACACACTGCTCCACAACACAACAACATACTGCTCCATAACATGCATTCTACTACACACCAACACCCTAGCCACACACTCTACCACACTACACCAAACACACACCGACCCGAGACAGCTCCTGCCTCCTTTACCCTGGGTCCCCTCGCAGAGCAGTGCCAGGGCCCAGGCCAGGGCGCACGTGGCTGCGGGTGAAGCCATTGTCCTGTCCCCACTATCCCGGCCCCGGAGCCCCAGCCCCATATATACAGCCTCCCTTGGGGGCTCCTCCCCTTGGCCGCCCCCAGGAGATTCCCTGCTCGCCAGATGGTTTTCCACCACTCTGCACCCATGGCAAAGCATCAGCCCTCTGCTTCCTGTAACCTGAGCTCCCTGGATGCCAGAACCTGCCCCACCCTGCCGGCTTGGGAGCACTCTACACACCTCACTCCTTGGTCATGACTGTTGTAGCCCAGGGGTCCAGCTTACTCTGCTTTGCATTATATTGTGCGCCCAGCGCTGGAGCTGCAGTGCTTTGCCCAGCAGCGTGGGGTGGCACATATGGCCTCCATGTCACCGTGCTCCCAGCCGAGGGAGCACAGGGCAGATCTGCCCTGATCCCTCCAGCTCCTTCCCACGCAGGGTTGGGTCTCCCCGCTGCCTGCGGGGGGCTGGCAGGAAACATGCAAACTAGGGTCTGTTCCTTGTGCTCGTCACATGTCTTCTTCCAGTTCACCAGCAGATGGCAGCAGATGGGCAGGTTCATTCATAACAAGCTGGGTGTTTGGCGAAGGCTGGCCTGTGTCTCTCAGGGGGGTGACTTTGCCAGGGGGCTGGGCAGAGGGAGACCCACAGGGAAAAAGTGGGGGTCCAGGCCTGGCCCAATAAAGGGGGCACTGCCAGGGAGACTGGGAGACCTCATGCACCCTGGAAATAGGGTGACCAGGTGTCAGGTTTTTTTTACCAGAACACCGGGTTGAAAAGGGATCCTGGCAGTTCCGGTCAGCACCACTGACCGGGCCATTGACTGTCCAGTTGTTGGTGCTGCTCCCAGAAGCAGCTGCCATCAGGGCTGACTCTAACATTTTTGCCGCCCCAAGCAACAGAAACCCCCCCCCCAAACGCCGCCCCCCCCTCAAACAAAAAACACCCCCCCCTCCACCGCCTCTCCCACTCGGAGCGCCAGCGGGGAGGGCGGCAGGCCCGCAGCCCTGCTCCCCCGGCTGGCGGGGAGGATGGCATGCCCGCGGCCCCGCTTTCCCCAGCCGGAGCGCCAGCGGAGAGCGAGCGGAGCATGCCTGGGAGTGAGCGGGAGAAGCGGCGCGTGCACCGTGGCCGCTCGGGTTCTCTTCTCCCCCCTCCCTCACAGGCTCTTAAGCCTGAGAGGGAGGGGGAGAAGCGGCGCGCGCTGCGGCTTCTCGGGTTCTCTTCTCCCCCCTCCCTCCCAGGCTCTTAAGCCTGGGAGGGAGGGGGAGAAGCGGCGCGCGAAACAGCTGTTTCGCGTGTCGCCGCCGCTCCGCGAGAAGCCGATCGGCGGTGCGCGGAAGCGGCCAGGGCACATTTCTAGGGGTGGCATGGCCGGTGCCAGAATGCCGCCCCTAGAAATGTGCCGCCCCAAGCACCAGCTTGTTTTGCTGGTGCCTAGAGCCTGCCCTGGCTGCCATGTTCACCGTCTTCCTCCTACGCATAGCAGGGCCGGCCCACAACATTTTGGCACCTGAGGTGGGGAGCTCAAATGACGCCCCCATGCCCCCTCGCTTGGGCCAAAACTTGGAAAGGTCTCAATTCTGCCTTCTTCCTGTTCTACTCCTCTCATGGTACTGGTCTGTTACCTACCCCAATAAAGGAGAACTAACAACTTAAAATGCCTTGTTCAAAAATTTTAAATAACACTTAACTTTCAAACTCCTGAACAGCAAATGTAACTTTTCTTGTCTGCATAGTAAACACTGGCATTTTTATCTGTTTAAATAATCAAAGTGGCGCTTTCCGTGCCTTCTTGGTTGCAAAGATTTGAACTGCCTCCTGAAGGTCCACAGGCTGGGCCAGCTCATGCTCTGTTGAGATGGTTGCAAGGCCGGCCAGGCTCTCCTGTGTCATTGTGGAGCGTAGATGTGTTTTTATTAACTTCAGCTTGGAGAAGCTGCGTTCTCCACTGGCAACTGTTACAGGAAGTCTTAGAAGTATGCGCAGAGCAACAAAAGCATTTGGAAAGAGGGTGGTCATCTTATTTGTGCACATATATTCCAGAAGCGACAAAGAGTTCACCCACGAAAGCTTCTGCTCCAATACGTCTGTTAGTCTATAAGGTGCCACAGGACTCTGTCGCTTCTACAGATCCAGACTAACACGGCTACCCCTCTGAGGCTGGGGGGGGGGCAGTTTGGGGAGGGGTGCATGCTGTACCCAGGGGCTGGACAGATGGTTGGGTTCCCACACCCAGAGGGAGGTGACAGGGGGAAGGGCTGCACCCTGAGGGGTGTCTGGACCCTGAGGTCTGGGCAGTGGCTGGCCTCCGGTCAGGCTCCAGGAGCTTCCAATTCCAATATCCCGGGGGTGAGACACACAGAGACTTAGATCCTCTCACAGCAGCCCTGCTGGATGGCCGGGGAGGGCGCTGGCTGGGACCTGTGACAGATGCCCTACCCCCATTCCCCAGGGCGCTGGCTGACTGGGGAGGGGTAGGAAATGGTCCCCCTGCTTCCAGCCACCAGCCCTTCTCCCATGGGTGACGGGGCTGCCGGAGGGGCAGGGATGCGGCCAGCCCAGAGCTCAGCACTGGCCAGCCCATGGCCTAACTGGTGGCCCATGTCTCTGCCCTCACTGTGCTCTGGCCCCTGGCGGTGCCGGGTCAAAGGGCCGTTCTCCAGCCAGCCCCATGCCAGTTGCAGGCAACCCTGGAAGAAGGGAGGGGGCTCTGCCCAGGAAGTGGCTGGAAAAGATGTGGAAAGTGACTGTGGAGCCCGGCTGAGGGGATGGGGGTGGCCTCCCGGACCCACTAATCCCCTCCCAGGAGTCCTAGTATTGCCTGCTCCCCGGTGTCCAGAGGGGAGGCTTTTGGCTAGGACCCACAGCCAGAGCAGGTGCCTGATCTGCACCCTCAGCTCACCCCACGTGGGGACGTGGCTGCGAAAGAAGAGGCTCTTTCACGTCATGGGGACGGCCAGTGGTGCCTCCCGGGGCAGCAACAACGACGCGGCCTGAATGTTTGAGACAATCTTCCACCTCGACACCCCGACCTACTCCTGCGCCATGGAAACCTTGCTGAGTCCCCGTGCCCCCCACCTCTCCGCTGGGCACAGGCAGGGCAAGAATATTTTGCGCCATAGGTGAAAATTCCACCTCCCAGGGAGCCGCAGAGCCCGAGCGTGGCGAGGGGGAAGCCGGGCGGCGCACGGGGGCTGGCACCCACATGCATCTGCTGCAGCCTGCAGGAGATGCGGGGGGCGCCAGGCCACAGCCTGGACAGGAGGGGTGGGGGGCGCAGCTGCTCCCCACTAGCAGCGCTGCCGCCTTGGCAGGGCTGCTGCCCACGCTGCGCCACGCCGGCTCCTCCATGGCTGGGGCTCGGCGCCCCCAACCACTTGGCGCCCTAGGTGACCGCCTAGTTTGCCCAGTGGTTGCACCGGCCCTGGGGTCTGGCCCCATTGACTGCAAGGGAGTGGGGCTGGTTCACACCAGGCAGGCTCTGGAGCGGGGCCATTAACTCAGGCTTTGCTTTTGGCCCATTGACTCTCCTTAGTGAGGTCATGTCTGTGGGTCGCATGTGTCGTTTGGGCGCCGAGCCCGAACGTCCATCGGTCTCTCTCTCAGGAGGTTATTTTGGGTGTGAGTCCTTCAGGGAAACGATTCTCAAGTGTTCCTGCTCCTCTGAGTGATGGGGAATCGCCCTGAAGCTTTTCCTTCTTCTGGACTAACTTCTGCTCTGATCTATTGATCTGCTGCAGAGAGAGTCCGGGGGCAGATACAGGGTCCCTGCGCAGGGAGTGAAGCGCAGGGCATGGGCAATAGCTAATGGGTGTGTGGCTCAGGCACTGGAGGGCAGCTCTGACCCCTCCCACACAGAGAACAGAGGAAGCGGAGAGTAACACCGGCTCACTGTATTATACAGCGATGTAGCTGTGTTGGTCCTGGGGTATTAGAGAAGTGAGGTGAGGGAAGGAACAGATTTTATTGGACCAGCCTCTGCTAGTGAGAGAGACACACTTTGGAGTTTACACGTCCCTCGTCTTCAGGTCTGATCTGTGCAGCTCGACACTTGTCTCTCTCACCAGCAGGAGTTGGGTCAATAAGAGCTGTTACCTCACCCACCTGGCCTCTCTGACTGTTCTATACACTCTCCTCCGCAGCTCTAAGCCCATTACATAGGGAGAGTAAATAGCTTCTTCCTATGAGGAAACTGAGGCACAGCCTTGCCCAAGGTCAGCGGCAGGATTAGAACGGAAGTTGTCAGCCTCCTAGTCTAGCACCATCCCCACTAGCCCACTCAAGAGATCACAGCTTCACTCCACAGTGCAGCAATTCCCCCCACAGCGCATACTAGTTAAATGGCAAAGAAGTTGGGTTCCCACTGGGGTCAGCTGTGCCACTAGGCGGATGGATGCAGGGGCTCCTTGCTGTGGGGATTGTCAGCAGTGAAGTGGAAGAGGAGGATGGCGGGTAAATGAACGTAGAGTGATGGTCTTGTGTGCCCAAGGGTGAAGGGGCTGTAAAGGGCAGAAGGAGCTGTCACGTTCAGTAGCTGTGGTTGTCTTTCTGTGGTGCAGGCGAAGGATTTGAGTGCAGGGAGTTGCTGGTCAGTGCTGGATGAGGACATGGGGCAGGATCATTGGGGCATTGCTCTAGAGGACAGAGTTTCGGTGATGTGGGCTCTTACCTTCACTCCGTACTGCCTGGTGCTCACCAGTTTGAGTTTTGATGTCCCGGAAGAGCATGAGCTGTCAAAGCGGGCAAATTTAACTTGGCATTAAACTTTTTTGCTATTTAATTTCCCAGCTTTTGGAACAGAAAGAGAACAGGAGCAATTACTAGCCACTTCCGCAAGCAGCCACTGGAGATGGACGTGAGCAATGTTTTCTCAGTGGTTTACCCAAGTATTCACTTGTCAGCAGCGTATTGGTGCCCAGGAATCCTGGATTCTCCCCCGGCTCTGTGAGAGGAGTGTGGCTTAGTGGTT
The DNA here is from genome assembly GCA_037349315.1 of Chelydra serpentina. Classification (NCBI taxonomy): domain Eukaryota; kingdom Metazoa; phylum Chordata; order Testudines; family Chelydridae; genus Chelydra; species Chelydra serpentina. Next base: position 2,743,811 of record JBAIAC010000046.1, on the reverse strand, counting down.
AGAAATCTGAGACCCCAACCTGGGTTAGTCACTCTGAAACCAGTGTTGGGCTGTAGCAGATCAAAGTGGATTTTGTCATTTTAGAGCCCTGGATCCCGGGCTGCTCCTCCTCTCGCTCATTTTTGGCCATTTTTCCAACACCACATTTTTGCCATCAAATTAAAATTTGGCACCTACAAACTGAGGCACAAAATTTACCATGATCACTTCAAAGTACTTTACCTTGTATGTGAATGATGCTCTATGCAAATGTGGACCATATCTGTGTTGGGATCTTGCTGCAACAGGAGTATGAAGAAAAATGACATAGTGCACACACACACACACACACACACACTCACACACACACGCACGCACACATCCCCAACACACCTGTTTTTCAACAATTAATCGTAAACTTTCTAGACCCTCAAATTGTACAATCAACCCACCAGACAGTCCATCATGGGCCAAAAATGACAATCCCGGTTTTGTTTTATTAAAACTCCCTGAGCTACACGAGATATTCAAGCACAGGGAAGTTCGTCTCCAAAGCAACTGGGAGGTGTGACGCAGCTCATATAGATGGACCTGTGCTAGTGCCTGTAAACAGCAGGGCAGCAGCGGTTGTGCGGTGGGTTCTTAGCCTAGCCTCCCGAGTAATCGATCACTGTGGTCAGACCTCCACTGTCACCCGATCCATCCCCCTCCCGCTCCCATCCCCCACCGATACCCCCTTTCATGCCCCCATTCCCCAAGAAAAAACTTCTCTGGTTTCTCTCAGGTGTTTGGTTTCTAAGAGGGGTTTTAGGTGAGAATTTGCTGCTCACAGTGACGGGGCCTCCCCGCCCCCAGGCCTAGGGCCAGCCCCACTGACACAGAGTCACCGAGATTGGGGCCCCGTCGCGCCGGGCGCTGCCCAGACACAGAATCAGCGAGATCGGGTCCTGTCGTGCTGGGCACTGTCCTGACACAGAGTGAGAGACAATCTCTGGCCTGAGGAGCGCACACCCTGACTAGTGCTGTTATGGGGTTAAGTGGGTGACATCTGGCACAGATTTCCGAGGAAGCTGAATCAGCTGAATCCAAACAGCGAGGGGCCCAATTTGTCCTGGAGTTTGGGGAAGTGAGAGCAGAGGAAGGTGCCGACCCCACTCGCCGGCTGCGTGGATTTGGCTGACGGCCTAGGTTAGACTGAAGAACATGTCAGCGCTTTAGCCAGGCGGCACCAACGGGACCTTTCCCCTGCGGTTCCTGGGTGCAGAGTGTGGCCCAGCAACGCCCCGGGCAGCATGTGGTGGAGAAAGCTGAGGGCACGTCCTGGGCAGGGGTCGTGGGAGCAGGATTTGGGAATTATCTGAGTGCACTGTTGGAACCAGGGTGGGGCTAATACCTCGGCCCTATTCACCTGTGACCAGCGGAGAGGTGGGGGGCACGGGGACTCAGCAGGGTTTCCATGGCGCAGGAGTAGGTCGGGGTGTCGAGGTGGACGATTGTCTCAAACATTCAGGCCGCGTCATTGTTGCTGCCCCGGGAGGCACCACTGGCTGTCCCCATGACGTGAAAGAGCCTCTTCCGCAGCCACATCCCCACGTGGGGTGAGCTGAGGGTGCAGATCAGGCACCTGCTCTGGCTGTGGGTCCTACAGGAGCCTCCCCTCTGGACACCGTGGAGCAGGCAACACTGGGACTGCTGGGCTGGGATCAGTGGGGCTGGGAGGCCGCCCCCGTCCCCTCAGCCGGGCTCCACAGTCGCTCTCCACATCTTTTCCAGCCAGTTCCTGGGCAGAGCCCCCTCCCTTCTTCCAGGGCTGCCTGCAACTGGCATGGGGCTGGCTGGAGAACGACCCTTTGACCCGGCACCACCAGGGGCCAGAGCACAGTGAGGGCTGAGACATGGGCCACCAGCTAGGCCACGGGCTGGCCAGTGCTGAGCTCTGGGCTGGCTGCATCCCTGCCCCTCCCGCAGCCCCATGAACCCTGGGAGAAGGGCTGGTGTTTCCAGTTTCATGCCCTCAGGTTGTGCAGCCAGTGTGAAGTAGAGAACACACGGGCACCCGGTACCCACTTTGACTTCCTTGTGCTCCTTATATTTGATCATGGAAAGCCCAGGGAAGTGTAGATCGTACAGTGCCATCAAACCTCCCAGGTCCCTGGTGTCTCCCCATTGACTCCATGCGAGTGGGGCTGGTTCACACCAGCTAGGACAGGGGTTCTCAGACATTTGTACTGGTGACCCCTTTCAGATAGCAAACCTCTGAGTGTGCCAGCCCACTTATAAATTGAAAACATTTTAAAATATATTTAACACCATTAGAAATGCTGGAGGCAAAGCAGAGTTTGGGGTGGAGGCTGACAGCTCGTGACCCCCCCATGTAATAACCTCGTTACTCCCTGAGCGGTCCTGACCCCCAGTTTGAGAACCCCTGAGCTAGGATCTGGAGCGGGAACATTTACTCTGGCCTCACTTTTGGCCCACGGACTCTCCTTAGCTAGGCCATGTCTGTGGGTCGCGTGTGGTGTTTGGGCCCTGAGCCCGAGGATCCCTCGGTCTGTCTGTCAACAGGTTATTTTGGGTGTGAGTCCTTCAGGGAAACGATTCTCAGGGGTTTAGTTCTCGTGGGGGGTTGAAGTAACTCCCCAGACGGCACCGAGCTCGTGTCACTGCCCTGGGATCGGAGTGAGGGGAGTGATTATTACAGGCCAGAGCCCCCCCGCTAGTGCTGAAATCAAGGGGGTTACGCAGATCACACACAGCTGGGATCTGTCCCTGTCTGCTCAATCCCTCTCCATTTCCCCACTCCAAAGGGGTGAAAAACCAACCCAGCCCCACCCCCTTCCTGCACACACAGCCCTGGCCGGTGTGGACCCCAGATTGCAGTGCTGCCCCTCCGCATGCCCCCAAAAAGAGTGAAGCTGGCACCAGCCTTCATCAGCAGAGACCTGACTCCTCCCCCTGCCCCACAGCTCTGGGTGAGTGCCCCCCGCTGCCTTAGGGGAAAGCCTGGCACTGTGTGACAGATGATCACCCCCTCCTGGCCACTCACCAGATTACTGTGAGTGAACCCAGCCACTGGATCCTGAGTATGAAGAAAGCCCTGACTTTGTCCCTGTCTTGGGGTCCCCAGGCACAACCTTGGGGTGCAGACCCTCTGCCTGGCACCCGCCCTGACAGCTTAGACACATGGCGCCATTCCCAGCCCCTGGAACCAGAGCCACGGGCAGAATCCGAGATTCCTGGTTACCAGTATGCTGCTGCTGACAACTGAATAGTTGTGTAACACAGTGAGACAACATTTGTCAAGTCCTTCTCCATGGCTGGTGTAGAAAGGTGCTAGTTATTACTCCTTGAGCTCAGCCAATAAGGGCCTAAGTTAGGGAGCTAAAGTGTAAGGGGTTCAAACGTTGCTGCTGATCTACGTAGGGATGAGAGTTCTTTTCATTCCGGGTTTGTACAGTGCCTAAGTTCTGCTCATTGTTTTTAGAAAAACTAATTTCCCCTTTCTAAATACTCACACCTTCTTGTCAACTGTTTGAAATGGGCCAGCTTGTTTACACTGGCCTCATTAGCACTACAAAAGTGATTTCCACTCCTTCTTGTCAACTGTTGAGAATAGCCCATTTCCAACTTAACTGATTTGGCTCCTTAGCACTGACCCCTCACTTGGTAAGGCAACTCCCATCTTTTCATATGCTGTGTATTTATAGCTACCTACTGTATTTGCAACTCCATGCATCTGATGAAGTGGGTTTTAGCCCATGAAAGCTTGTGCCCAAATAAATTTGTGGACGCCTGCTGATAGAAACACAGCCACTCCGGGCCCGATGTCGGGGCATAGATGTTGACGAGATTAACCACGAGCCCCTCCATGCGGACCCGGAGGTGCAGCAGGCAGCCCCGGTACAACCTCGGCAACCTCCAGCACCTCGGGCCGTAGGTCGGGGGAGAACAGAGTCGCCACTCCAGCCTGTCGAGTGGATAGATGTCTGAAGTAGACCCTGTCCCCCCATTCCAGCCGCCAGCTGTCTTCGGCGGCCGGAACCGTATGGGTCTCCTGCAGAAAAATCACAGAGTACCCCCCCTCCCGGAGGAAGGAGAGCACCTGGCTCCTGTGGAGACCCATCCTACAGCCCCGGGTGTTCAATGTTGCAAAGAGGTTGGATGCCATGAGGAGGTCTGGGGGGGGATCCTCGCCGGCAGGGTCACTCACAGCGTCCGTCGGGCCGCGCAGCAATCCATGACCTACCCCGTAGGTGAGTAAGGTATCACGGAAGAGGTGGACCCGTTGGTAGGCCGTGGCGGCCTACTTCCCGGTCCTTTTACCCTCCCCCATAAGGACCCTCGCGGCCAGGAGGATTTGGTGGAAATCCCCCCATCGCTGGAGAGCGAGCTGTACTTTGTTGCGGGAGCCCCGGACGTCCTCCAGGAACTCCCGCAGCTCCTCTCGCAGTGTATGGTGGGCCGGGGTTACTGGCTCCCGGCTACCCAACAAAGGGGCCCCTGACACAGCCCCGTGGCCCACCAAAATGGGCAGGCAAGGGGCGGACCCCCGATGTGGCGCCTGATGGGCTGGCACCATAGGGCCCGCCTCAAAATTCTGCTTAGTGGGGGGAGGCAGTGGAGGGAGAAGAGCAGCCCCAGGTGGGTCGGGACGAGGGAATACAAGGGCCGCTCCCTGGGGGTCATCCTCTGAGAAGGGGAAGGAGACGGTCCCAGGGGCGGCAATGGCATCTCGGGAGGTGGAGGATATTGGGATGGCATCAGGGGCAGGGCAGGGATCAGGCGTGGGGGCAGGGCAGGGGTCAGTAGTAGGGGCAGGACGGGTCAGGAGTAGGGGCAGGGCAGGGGTCAGGAGTAGAGTCGGGGAAAGGGACACAGGCAGAATCCTGAGCCCCAGTAGCTGGGCCACTGGGACGTGGCCCCTCTTGGTTATGTTCAGGAATCCTGGAGGTGGAGGTGGAGGCGGGAAGGGGACCCTCAAGGATGCCGGGCTGTGGTGTCATAGCTGGTACAAGAGTCATGGCATTGGTAAATTGACACATTTCAGCGGGGTCCCTGCCCAGGAAGAAGGTCGGTTGCCCCACCCCATCAAGCGGTACCCCCAGGGATTCGGGTCCCAGCCGCGTGGCACCGGCCGTCGCCTCAGGAGGTTCAGTGGCCGTCAGCAGGGTGCTACTCGCGACCGGACAAATGGAAGAGCCCAGGGGATCCTCGGAGGTGGGAGCGGGATCAGTGGTCAAGGGGAGGGAGCATGGGGAGAGGGGAACCAGGATGAGGTCATTGAGATCAAGACCCGCTGGCAGAGGATCGTCCTCCCCCTGGGTGACTGGGGTCAGACCCAGGGCCTTGATCTCCTCATAAATAGAGGGTGTGACGTTATTGATAATAACTGGGACCATATAGATCATTGTTGCAACCAAGGTCCTGTAGTGGCACCACATTTTATATAAAGGGGGTCAAATGAGGTGTCTAAGACCAGGTTATGCTTGACTGGTTATGATTATGCCATTTATATGTATGTATCAGTTTTGTAGTTGAAGTTATGAATATTGGCTTTATACTGTCTGTATTTCAACTGGGGCTGGGCTTCTGGGACCCCAGACAAGCTATCAGCTCTGCCAGGCCTGCTGGATGGCCCATTAAGGACCATTAGCGATACAATGGCCCCACTGAGAGAAGGCAGACACGCCTGTGACTTAACAAGATATACAGGGACTTGCCCATGTGACTCCCGACTCCATTTTGCTGTGATTTTCCACAGTAACCGCTTGCCTGCGGGAGGTCTGTGGCTTCGCACCTCAGGGTGCAGCCCTTCCCTCCGGCACCTCCCTCTGGGCGTGGGAATGCAGCCACCCTCCCAGCCCCTGGGCACAGCATGCACCCCTCCCCAAACTGCCCCCCCCCAGCATGAAGCTGCTGTTTCCAGTTTCATGCCCTCAGGGTGCGCAGCCGGTGTGAAGCAGAGAACACACAGGCACACGGTGCCCACTCTGACCTCCTTGTGCTCCTTATATTTGATGATGGAAAGCCCAGGGAAGTGTAGATGGTGCAGTGCCATCAAACCTCCCAGGATCCTGGGGGCTGGCCCCCTTGACTCCAAGGGAGTGTGACGAGTTTACACCAGCTGGGATCTGATCCATTGACTCCAAAGGAGTGGGGCTGGTTCACACCAGCTAGGATCTGCAGCAGGGACACTGACTCAGGCCTTGCTTTTGGCCCATCGACTCTTCTTCATGAGGCTATGTCTGTGGGGTGTGTGTGGAGTTTGGGCTCTGAGCCCGAGGGTCCGTCGGTCTGTCTGTCAGCAGGTTAGTTTGGGTGTGAGTCCTTCAGGGAAACGATTCTCAGGGGGTTTATTTCCTGGGTGCAGGAGTAGAAGTAACTCCTCAGATGGACCAAGCTCGTGTCACTGCCCTGGGATCGGTGTGCGTGGAGTGACTATTCTGTGCCATATACACCACTGGTGCTGAAATCAAGGGGGTTACGCTGATCACACCAGCTGGGGTCTGTCCCTGTCTGCTCAATCCCGCTCCATTTCCCCATTCCAAGGGGGTGAAAAACAGACCCAGACCCATCTCCTCCCTGAACACACAGCCCTGGTCAGTGGGGTCCCCAGACTGCAGTGCTACCCCTCCGCACACAGCCCCAAAAAGAGTGAAGTGCCCCATCATCATTAGAGACCTGAATTCTCCCCCAGTCTCTGCCCCATAACTCTGGGTGTCTGTGAGTGCCCTCTGCTCCCTTAGGGGAAAGCCTGGCAGTGTGTGACAGATGAGCACCCCCTCCTGGCCACTCACCAGATTGCTGTGAGGGGACCCAGCCACTGGATCCTGAGTATGAAGAAAGCCCTGACTTTGTCCCTGTCTTGGGTCCCGAGGCACAACCTTGGGGTGCAGCCCCTGTGCCTAGTACCCACCCTGACAGCTTAGAACAGGGGTCTCCAAACTATGGCCTGCGGGCCGGATCTGGCCCACGGCTTCAATTTGTCTGGCCCCCCAACCAATTGCTGCTGCTGCCTTGGTGGCACTTCAGCGGCAGCTCAAACGCTGCCGCCGCCTTGGCGGTATTTCGGTGGCGGGGTCCCGTCAAAATTTGGCCCCGCCCTCCCTAAAGCCGGCCCGCGAAGCCCCTTCAAAAATCTAATGTGGCCCTCGTCTCCTAAAGTTTGGAGACCCCTGGCTTAGACACATGGTGCGCTGCCCAGATCCTGGAACCAGAGCCATGGGCAGAATCCGAGATCCTTGGTTACCAGTATGCGGCTGCTGACAACTGAATAGTTGTGTAACCCAGTGAGACAACATTTGTCAAGTCCTTCTCCCGTGGCTGGTGTAGGAAGGCGCTAGTTATTACTCCTTGAGCTCAGCTAATAAGGGCCTAAGTTAGGGAGCTAAAGTGTAAGGGGTTCAAACGTTGCTGCTGATCTACGTAGGGATGAGAGTTCTTTTCATTCTGGGGGAGGATGCAAGTGCAGGGCAGGGACTGATGTGGAGTCAGCAGGGGGCACCTTTTGGGGGGGGAACAAATGAGGGGCACAGAGGTGGGGGTAGGTGGCACCCAGCTAAAGCCTTCCCTCCACCCCCACTGCACAGCTCTGACCCCCGCGCCACAAATCCCTGCACTGCTCTGACCCCCCCCTTTCCATCTGGGGGTGAGGGATCCTGGAGCCTCCTCCCTTGGCCTGGTGCAGCAGTGATGGAGAGGAACTGTGGGGCGATGGGGAGGGAGGGCGATGTGGGGGCGTCGAGCTGGCTCCACCTCCCTTCCCCCAAATCTATCATTGGAGGGGAAAGGGCCCGGCTTCCCCCATTTTGGCTCTGCTCCATTCAGGTCCCTTCCCCTGAATAAGGGTCCTGTTGACAGACCACGGCCCAAATGGGTGAAGGTTGGCACAGGGGGAGAGACCCCACCCTGCACCGACCCCAGCATCCTGAGCGCTGCTCCAGTGCCCCCATCCCTCTTCATTTCCCCCCATTCCCCAGCTCGGCACCAACAAAGTTACAAGAATCTGAGCATGAGGCTGAATCTGGGCTGGTTGCCACCAGCTGAGTCCTGGCCCATTGAATGAGCCAATGGGGCACATCTGCAGCAGGGCAGGTTATCAAAGGGAGAGGCCAGGCGCCAGCCTCAGGTCCAGGAGAGGAGGATTTGCCTCTCCCCACACATCCGGGTGGGTGGGACAGAAACAATGTGCAGCCGGGCAGCTGTGAAATCCCCTGGTTAGCAGGTGTCCCTGGGGAGCGGCCCCCCGGCCATTCCATAAGAGGAGAGAGGCTCCGAGGGACGCCCAGCGCAAGCCAGGGAGATGCCGTCCAGCAGGAGGCTCCTGGATTGGGGCTCGGTCACCCTGGCCCTGTGCGTGGCAGCCCCAGGTAACGCCTGCTCCCCTGAGTAGTGGGGCTGGGGGAGAACCGAACGCACAGGGGAATTGCTCTGAAGCTTTTCCTTCTTCTGGACTAACTTCTGCTCTGATTTACTGATCTGCTGCGTACAGTGGAGCGTATCCCAAACGCAGCTGCAGAGAGCATCCGGGGGGCAGATACAGGGTCCCTGCACAGGGCTGGGGGAGAGCAGCGCAGGCCACGGGCAATAGCTAATGGGTGTGCAGCTCAAGCACCCGAGGGCAGTTCAGTGGGGGAGGCTGCTGCCTTTGAACCCTCCCGCACAGAGAACAGAGGAAGCGGAGAGTAACACCGGCTCACTGTACTATAGAGCGATGCTGCAGCCATGTCGGTCCTGGGGGATTAGAGAGCCGAGGTGGGGGAAGTAATAAATTTTATTGACCCAGCTTCTGCTGGTGAGAGAGACACACTTTGGAGTTTACATGTCACTCGTCTTCAGGTCCTGTGCAGCTCGACACTTGTCTCTCTCACCAGCAGGAGCTGGGTCAATAAGAGCTGTTACCTCACACACCTGGCCTCTCTGACTGTTCTATAGACTCTCCTCCGCAGCTCTAAGCCCTTTACATTGGGAGGGTAAATAGCTTCTTCTTCCAATGAGGAAACTGAGGCACAGCCTTGCCCAAGGTCAGCGGCAGGATTAGAACGGAAGTTGTCAGCCTCCTAGTCTAGCACCATCCCCACTAGCCCACTCAAGAGATCACAGCTTCACTCCACAGTGCAGCAATTCCCCCCACAGCGCATAATAGTTAAATGGCAAAGAAGCTGGGGACCCACTGGGGTCGGCTGTGCCACTAGGCGGATGGATGCAGGGGCTCCTTGTCGTGAGGATTGTCAGCAGTGAAGCGGGAGAGGAGGACGGCGGGAAAGTGAACGTAGAGTGATGGTCTCGTGTAACCAAGGGAGAAGGGGCTGCAAAGGGCAGAAGGAGCTGTCACGTTTAGTAGCTGTGATTGTCTCTCTGTGGCGCAGGTGAAGGGTTTGAGTGCAGGGAGATGCTGGTCCATGCCAGGTGAGAATGTGGCACCGGCTCATTGGGGCATCGCTCCAAGAGGGCAGAGTTTTGGTGGCTCAAAGCAGGACCAATCCCCAACTAACATAACATCCTCCCCTTCCCCAAGAAAAGACTTTTCTGGTTTGTCTCAGGTGTTTGGTTTTTAACAAGGGTTTTAGGTGAGAATTTGCTGCTCAGTGATGGGGCCTCCTCGACCCCAGGTCCAAGCCCAGCCCCACTGACACAGAGTCACCGGGTTTCTCCGGGTGCTGCCCAGACACAGAGTGAGAGACAATCTCTGGCCTGAGGAGCGCACACCCTGACTAGTGCTGTTATGGGGTTAAGTGGGTGTTATGTGGCTCAGATTTCCGAGGAAGCTGAATCAGCTGAATCCAAACAGCGAGGGGCCCGACCCGCCTCGCCGGCTGTGTGGATTTGGCTGACGGGCTGGGTTAGACTGAAGAACATGTCAGCACTTTAGCCAGGTGGCACCAACGGGACCTTTCCCCTGCAGTTCCTGGGTGCAGAGTGGGGCCCAGCAACGCCCCGGGCGGCGTGTGGTGGAGAAAGCTGAGGGCACGTCCTGGGCAGGGGTCGTGGGAGCAGGATTTGGGAATTATCTGAGTGCACTGTTGGAACCAGGGTGGGTCTAATGCCTCGGCCCTATTCACCTGTGACCAGCGGAGAGGTGGGGGGCGGGGAGACTCAGCAGGGTTTCCATGGGGCAGGAGTAGGGCGGAGGTGTCTTGGTGGAAGATCATCTCAAACATGCAGGCCGAGTCGTTATTGCTGCCCCGGGAGGCACCACTGGCCGGCCCCATGACATGAACAGCCTCTTCTGCAGCCACGTCCCCACGCGAGGTGAGCTGAGGGTGCAGATAAGGCATCTGCACAGGCTGTGGGTCCTAGCCGGGAGCATCCTAGAGTGACCAGACAGCAAGTGTGAAAAATCGGGACGGGGGTAGCGGGTAATAGGAGCCTACACAAAAAAAGACTCAAAAATCAGGAGTGTCCCTGTAAAATTGGGACATCTGGTCACCCTAGAGCCTCCCCTCTGGACACTGGGGAGCAGGTAACACTGGGACTGCTGGGCTGGGATCAGTGGGGCCGGGAGGCTGCCCCCATCCGCTCAGCCGGGCTCCACAGTCGCTCTCCGCATCTTTTCCAGCCAGTTCCTTGGCAGAGCCCCCTCCCTTCTTCCAGGGCTGCCTGTGACTGGCATGGGGCTGGCTGGAGAATGGCCCTTTGACACTGCACCGCCAGGGGCCAGAGCACAGTGAGGGCAGAGACATGGGCCATCAGCTAGGTCACGGTCTGGCCAGCACTGAGCTCTGGGCTGGCCGCATCCCTGCCCCTCCGGCAGCCCCGTCACTCTGGGAGAAGGGCTGGTGGCTGGAAGCAGGGGGACCATTTCCTGCCCCTCCCCAGTCAGCCAGCGCCCTGGGGAATGGTGGTGGGGCGTCTGTCACAGGGCCCATCCAGCGCCCTCCCCGGACATCCAGCAGGGCTACTATGAGAGGATTTAAGTCTCTGTGCGTCGCACACGAGGGATATTGGAAGCTCCTGGAGCCTGACCGGAGGCCAGCCACGGTCCCAGCTTTGGGGTCCAGACACCCCTCAGTGTGCAGCCCTTCCCCCTGTCACCTCCCTCTGGGCAGGGGAACCCAGCCATCCGCCCAGCCCCTGGGCACAGCATGCACCCCTCCCCAAACGGGGGAGGGATAGCTCAGTGGTTTGAGCATTGGCCTGCTAAACCCAGGATTGTGAGTTCAATCCTTGAGGGGGCCATTTAGGGATCTGGGGCAAAAAAAAATCTGTCAGGGGAAAATACTTGGTCCTGCCTAGTGAAGGCAGGGGACTGGAGTCGCTGACCTTTCAAGGTCATTCCAGTTCTAGGAGATTGCCATATCTCCATTTATATTACATTAAACAGCCCCCACCCGCAGCATGAAGCTGCTGTTTCCAGTTTCATGTCCTCAGTGTGCGCAGCTGGTGTGAAGCAGAGAACACACGGGCACACGGTGCCCACTCTGGCCTCATCGTTCTCCTTATATTTGATGATGGAAAGCCCAGGGAAGTGTAGGTCATACAGTGCCATCAAACCTCCCAGGACCCTGGTGTCTGGCCCCATTGACTCCAAGGGAGTGGGGCTGGGTCACATCAGCTAGGATCTGGAATGGGGACATTGACTCTGGCCTTGCTTTTGGCCCATCGACTCTCCTTAGCTAGGCCATGTCTGTGGGTCGCACGTGGTCTTTGGGGCCTGAGCCCGAGGGTTTGTCAGTCTCTGTCAGCAGGTTATTTTGGGTGTGAGTCCTTCAGGGAAACGATTCTCCGGGGTTTAGTTCCCGTGGGGTGTTGCAGTAACTCCCCAGGCCCTGCCAAGCTCGTGTCACTGCCCTGGGATCGAAGTGAGATCTGAAATCAAGGGGGTTACGCTGATCACACCAGCTGGGATCTGTCCCTGTCTGCTCAATCCCTCTCCATTTCCCCACTCCAAGGGGGTGAAAAACTACCCCAGCCCCAGCCCCTCCTTGTACACCCAGCCCTGGCCAGCGAGGGCCCCAGACCACAGTGCTGCCCCTCCACAGACCCTCACAAAGAGTGAAGCTGGCACCAGCCTTCATCATCAGAGACCTGACTCCTCCCCCTGCCTCTGCCCCACAGCCCTGGGTGACTGCCCCCCGCTGCCTTAGGGGTAAGCCTGGCAGTGTGTGACAGATGAGCGCCCCCGCCTGGCCACTCACCAGACTGATGTGAGGGGACCCAGCCACTGGATCCTGAGTATGAAGACAGCCCTGACTTTGTCCCTGTCTTGGGGTCCCCAGGCACACTCTTGGGGTGCAGACCCTCTGCCTGGCACCAGCCCTGACAGCTTAGACACATGGCGCCATTCCCAGCCCCTGGAACCAGAGCCACGGGCAGAATCCGAGATCCTTGGTTACCAGTATGCTGCTGCTGACAACTGAATAGTTGTGTAACCCAGTGAGACAACATTTGTCAAGTCCGTTCTCCCGTGGCTGGTGTAGGAAGGCGCTAGTTATTACTCCTTGAGCTCAGCCAATAAGGGCCTAAGTTAGGGAGCTAAAGTGTAAGGGGTTCAAACGTTGCTGCTGATCTACGTAGGGATGAGTGTTCTTCTAATTCTGGGTTTGTACAGCGCCTAGCATGATGGGTCCCTGGTCGAGAACTGGGGTCCTAGGCGCTGCCATACTCTGGTTTCATGCGATTCACGCAGTGAAAAGACCCCTTGAAAACAGGTTTGTGCTTCTAAACTCTGATGCCGGGTCAGTTGTGGTGTGAAACACTGTCAGGTGTTTGTCTCATGTTTTGCCTGTGGAATTCCCCAGTGCGGGTATGTGGCTGGCCTCCTGCGCCGTGAGTAGTGAACCACTCGATAGCACTTGTCACCATGTATTTTTGACAGGCTTCCATGCCCTTTTTATGGTTTATGTCCCGCCTTCCTGTCCTGTTTCTGGTCATGTACGCTTTTGGCGCCGTCGGCCGTTTTGAAATTTTTATTCATTTATTTTTGTATTGGGGAATGTCAGGGGATACTTGTGTGCATGTGTTTTGACATGTTTGGCTGGGTTTTGAGAGAAATTAAAGAATAGTCATTTTTAAAATATAAAGAAAATAAAGATTTCTTTGTTAGGCAGAGAGAAAGTTTAGTGAGCACCCGATAAAGAGAGGGTTTAAAATGTGCTTTATAGAAAAAAGGAAGTTTTTAAAAAAATAGAAAATAAAAAGGGTTGTTTTGAATGAAAGACTAGAGATGAGGATGTTTTAAAGGTTTATGAAAGAAAGAGGAAGAAATAAGGTAAAGAAAATAAAGATTTCTTTGTTAGGTCGAGAGAAAGTTTAGTGAACGCAGGGCAGAGAGATTTTAATGGCTCGCTGAGAGAGAGAGGAACAGTTTACCCCTAGCAGCTGCCCCTAGTGAAATGATAGGTAAGCCTTGGAAGCAAACCAAGCCTCTTGACTGGTCCAATCAGAAGCTGTTCTATAACTACATCATAGAATGCATTCTTCCTCAACCAATCATATCATACCAAGATTTTAAAACAAGAACCTCCTTCTCCCACCCTCCCTCACTCCCCACCCCACACCTCCCTTCTGACTGGTTTGAAGATAAGCCCCTTTCTTAATTCTTTTGCTAACCGATGTTCTACTTCTCTCAAAAAATACATCAGGTTGCTTTTTAAAGTTTAGATTTTTACAAAACATGAGAAACAGTGACTGTATATCCCGCATCATTGACAATAAAAGTTATATCAAGTTTTCTTATTGAATCGACTGGAAATTGACTGATCTGTAAGCTTTGTAAAGGGGAAACAAACCCTTTTACTTTTTTTTTTTTTTTTGCTAACAGTGAATATAAAGATGTTCTATTTCTCGCAAAAATATACCAGCTTGTTTTTTAAAGTTATGCCCAAAGGTAAACTTCTGTAAAGAAATTCTTACAAAACTCTCATAAGTCAAAGAAGAAGCAGCTTATGTAAAAGAGTTAATACATTTTACCAGAGATAAGGAATCTGTTTTTCCCCACCACACACACTTTGAAGATATAAGACCCTGAAGAAACAAACCCTTTTTTAAAGTTTGCTTAATTTTCATACCTAAATAATTATCATTCTTGGAACACAAAGATTTTAGTCTAAAGGCCATGCCTAGTAAGAAAACCCCTGTGTACAGGAAAGTCAAGTGTAAAGAAATATCAATAGAACCATTTACAATAAAAATAAAATGTATTTAACACGTTCTTCTTAACTGTTTTACAGTAAAAGTTTAAAGGAGAGAAATTCTGTAGCAACAGCCCCCCCTTTCCTTTCCTAGAAGAAAATTATGCAAAGGACATAGATAAAAACAGACCCTCCCCCCACAAAGATTATTCTTTCCTAATGTTTTTTTAAATCTAAATCAAGGGCAAATCAACTTTTAACACATTAATTAAAGGGAACAGTCATGTAGATGTCTTTATTTAGCTTTGTTAAAGACACTTATGAAAGTTATAGCAAACTTCCTTATTTCATTTACTGGACACTGACTTTAGCTTTGTAAAGGATGAACATCATTTACAATAAAAGTTTAAGTGGAATGAATAACTGCACGAAGGAGTAAGATAAATATCCTTCTCCCTTGTTATTTGAAGCTGTTAACTATTGCAACAAAAATGTTTATTAGGAATAAAACTTTATAAAAAATTTAAAAGCCAAAAGCCATGGTTTTGTGACTGCATGAAGTTCAGAGGTAGCCCTCACCCTTCATGACTTTTCCCCCTCCAGCTAACACTTTTGCTAAACATGTAGTGTTTAATCATATCAATTACAGTTTTTTAAAAGTTTAACATGAAAATAAAGCCTTGAATGAGCTGTCACTCCTCTTTTGGGAATGTTTCTTATGCAGTGAGGCCTATTTGAGGCAGCAAGCTATTTTAAAATCTGCAGGGAAAGCTCAGGCAGTGGTGCTATAAGGAAGGCTTCGGGACACTGAGAGGCATTCACGGACAGAGGACTATTCTCTCGGGATGGACTTCACCTGAGTAGGGAGGGAAATAGACTTCTAGGATGGAGGCTGGAACAACTGATACAGAGAGCTTTAAACTAGGAATTTGGGGGAGATGGTTGGGACGATGTCCAGGTAATCTCCATGCCACATTTTAACATTGAGAGAGAAGAAAAGGAAGTAAGAAAGGATACAGCCGTAGGTAGGAGAATGGACATAAGGAGGAAGGGCAGTGTAGATACCAGTCAAATAGGTGATACTGGCAGTAGAATGTCTGTGCCTAATCGGGTAAAGAATGTGAGTGAGGCCAAACAGCAAAAAATTAAGATGTTTGTACACTAATGCGAGGAGCCTAGGTAACAAAATGGAGGAACTAGAGCTGCCGGTGCAGGAAGTGAAACCGGATATTATAGGGATAACAAAAACATGGAGTAGTAGCCATGACTGGAGTACAGGTATAGAAGAGTATGTGCTGTTTAGGAAAGACAGAAATAAAGGTAAAGGTGGTGGAGCAGCATTGTATATCAATGATGAGGTAGACTGTAAAGAAATGCAAAGTGATGGAATGGATAAGACAGAGTCTGTCTGGGCAAAAATCACATTGGGGAAGAAAACTACTAGAACCTCCCCTGGGATAGTGCTTGGGTGAGCGTGGGCTAAGCTCAAGAGCTTTTCCCCATACTGAGTTGGAACTACCAACTGTCTCTGAGGATGCCAGTCCCCCTTGTGCCCACCAGAAAGGGTCTCCTTGTGTAAGAGTTCTCCTTCTACAACAATCCTGGACTTATTGGAAGAGCTGAGAGGTGGTGGGTCGCTCTGTGCTGCTGTCCAAGCTCCCTTGAGGCTTTTATCTGCTTCCTGCTCTGCCTGGAACTGCTCCCCTGGTGCTGAAGACATCAGTTCCTCGCTGAGTTGTGGATTTGGGCTTGGTCCCACTGGAAGCGATGCAAGTGATGGGGGTGTCTCTGTTGATTATGGACCGAGCTCTGCTGGTGCACTAGGTTCTATTTCAGGCTCTGGTTGAACTTCTTGTGCCGGTTTAGCTGCTGCTGCAGGTGGAGGCTCTGTGGTGCCCTTTGGTGCTGGCTCCCCTGACTCTGGTGGGGTTGCAAACATGGGCTGTGGTGCTGACTGCTCCGCCAGTTCCCATCCTTCGGCTGGTTCTGGCTGCGTCCCAGGAACTAGATTTACAACTGCTGCCATAGACTCTGTATTAGGCGAGACAGATCTTCCTGAGACTTAACATTTGGTCCTGATATCCAGGCATCCCAATTTTTTTCCAATGTGGTAGGCGTGTTGGGAAAATGACACGTCTGGTTTCCACCTTAGGGCTCTGAACCGCTGACGGGCATGCTCGGGTGTTAGCCCTATCCTAATTCTTGCCTTTTGTTTAAAAAGTTCGCACTCATTCATGTGTTTTTTAGGCATTTCAACTGCCACTTCTGCAAAGGGTCATCGAATCATCGAATCATAGAATCTCAGGGTTGGAAGGGTCCTCAGGAGGTCATCTAGTCCAACCCCCTGCTCAAAGCAGGACCAACCCCAACTAGATCATCCCAGCCAGGGCTTTGTCAAGCCTGACCATAAAAATCTCTAAGGAGATTCCACCACTTCCCTAGGTAACCCATTCCAGTTCTTCACCACCCTACTAGTGAAAAAGTTATTCCTAATATCCAACCTAAACCTCCCCCTCTGCAACTTGAGACCATTACTCCTTGTTCTGTCATCTTCTACCACTGAGAACAGTCTAGATCCATCCTCTTTGGAACCCCCTTTTAGGTAGTTGAAAGCAGCTATCAAATCCCCCCTCGTTCTTCTCTTCTGCAGGCTAAACAATCCCAGTTCCCTCAGCCTCTCCTCATAAGTCATGTGCTCCAGCCCCTAATCATTTTTGTTGCCCTCTGCTGGACTCTTTCCAATTTATCCACATCCTTCTTTTAGTGTGGGGCCCAAAACTGGACACAGTACTCCAAATGAGGCCTCGCCAGTGCCGAATAGAGGGGAATGATCACGTCCCTCGATCTGCTGGAAATGCCCCTACTTATACAACCCAAAATGCCGTTAGTCTTTTTGGCAACAAGGGCACACTGTTGACTCATATGCAGCTTTTCATCCACCGTAACCCCTAGATCCTTTTCTGTAGAACCGCTGCCCAGCCATTCGGTCCCTAGTCTATAGCAGTGCATGGGATTCTTCCGTCCTAAGTGCAGGACTCTGCACTTGTCCTTGTTGAACCTCATCAGATTTCTTTTGGCCCAATCCTCTAATTTGTCTAGGTCCCTCTGTATCCTATCCCTACCCTCCAGCATATCAGCCACTCCTCCCAGTTTAGTGTCATCTGCAAACTTGCTAAGGGTGCAGTCCACACCATCTCCAGATCGTTAATGAAGATATTGAACTAAACCAGCCCCAGCACCAACCCTTGGGGCACTCCACTTGATACCGGCTGCCAACTAGACATGGAGCCATTGATCACTACCCGTTGAGCCTGACCATCTAGCCAGTTTTCTATCCACCTTACAGTCCATTCATCCAGCCCATACTTCTTTAACTTGCTGGCAAGAATATTGTGGGAGACTGTATCAAAAGCTTTGCTAAAGTCAAGAAATAGCACATCCACTGCTTTCCCCTCATCCACAAAGCCAGTTATCTCATCATAGAAGGCAATTAGGTTAGTCAGGCATGACTTGCCCTTGGTAAATCCATGCTGACTGTTCCTGATCACTTTCCTCTCCTTTAAGTGGTTCAGAATTGATTCCTTGAGGACCTGTTCCATGATTTTTCCAGGGACTGAGGTGAGACTGACTGGCCTGTAGTTCCCCAGATCTTCCTTCTTCCCTTTTTAAAGATGGGCACTACATTAGCCTTTTTCCAGTCATCCGGGACCTCCACCGATTGCCATGATTTGTCAAAGATTATGGCCAATGGCTCTGCAATCACATCGACCGACTCCGTTAGCAACCTCGGATGCAGTGCATCCGGCCCCATGGATTTGTGCTCGTCCAGCTTTTCTAAATAGTCCCGAACTACTTCTTTCTCCACAGAGGGCTGGTCACCTCCTCCCCATACCGTGCTGCGGAGTGCAGCCGCCTGGGAGCTGCCCTTGTCTGTGAACATAGAGTCAAAAAAAGCATTGAGTACACTAGCTTTCTTCACATCCTCTGTCACTAGGTTCCCTCCCTCATTCAGCAAGGGCCCCACACTTTCCTTGACTTTCTTCTTGTTGCTAACATACCTGAAGAAACCCTTCTTGTTATTCCTAACATCTCCGGCTAGCTGCAACTCCAAGTGTGATTTGGCCTTCCTAATTTCACTCCTGCATGCCTGAGCAATATTTTTATAGTCCTCCCTGGTCATTTGTCCAATCTTCCACTTCTTGTAAGCTCCTTTTTTGTGTTTAAGATGAGCAAGGATTTCACTGTTAAGCCAAGCTGGTCGCCTGCCATATTTACTTTTCTTTCTACACATCAGGACGGTTTGTTCCTGCAACCTCAATAAGGTTTCTTTAAAATACAGCCAGCTTTCCTCGACTCCTTTCCCCCTCATGTTATTCTCCCAGGGGACCTTGCCCATCAGTTCCCTGAGGGAGTCAAAGTCTGCTTTTCTGAAGTCCAGGGTCTCTGTTCTACTGCTCTCCTTTCTTCCTTGTGTCAGGATCCTGAACTCGACCATCTCATGGTCACTGCCTCCCAGGTTCCCATCCACTATTGCTTCCTCTACTATTTCTTCCCTATTTGTGAGCAGCAGGTCAAGAAGAGCTTTTCCTCTAGTTGGTTCCTCCAGCACTTGCACCAGGAAATTGTCCCCTACACTTTCCAAAAACTTCCTGGATTGTCTGTACACCACTGTATTGCTCTTCCAGCAGATATCGGGGTGATTAAAGTCACCCATGAGAACCAGGGCCTGTGATCTAGTTTAAAGCCCTTCTCACTAGGTTAGCCAGCCTGCTTGCAAAGATGCTCTTCCCGCTCTTCCTTAGTTGGAGCCCATCTCTAGCACTCCCTCTTCTTGGAACACCATCCCATGGTCAAAGAATCCAAACCCTTCTCTCCGACACCATCTGCGTAGCCATTCGCTGACTTCCACGATTCAACGGTCTCTACCCCAGCGTTTTCCTGCCACAGGGAGGATAGACGAGAACACCACTTGCACCTCAAACTCCTTTATCCTTCTTCCCAGAGCCACGTAGTCTGCAGTGATATGCTTAAGGTCATTCTTGGCAGTATCATTGGTGCCCACGTGGAGAAGTAGGAAGGGGTAGCGATCTGAGGGCTTGATGAGTCTCGGCAGTCTCTCCGTCACATCATGAATCCTAGCCCCTGGTAAGCAGCACACCTTTCGGTTTTCCCGGTCAGGGCGGCAGATAGATGACTCAGTCCCCCTGAGGAGAGAGTCCCCGACCACCACCACCCGCCTCCTTCTCTTGGGAGTGGTGGTCGTGGAACCTCCATCCCTAGGATGGTGCATCTCATGCCTTCCAATCAGTGGAGTCTCCTTCTGCTCTCTTCCCTCAGATGTATCATCCACTCCACTCTCTGCACTAGTACCTGTGGAGAGAACATGAAAACGGTTGCTCATCTGAATCTGCGTTTCTGGTACATGGACTTGTCTCGTACTCTTTCCTCTTCTGGAAGTCACATGCCGCCAATTATCCTCGCTGGCCTTCTGTCCCCGCTGCGCAGCCTGCTCTGAATCCTCAGAACACTGTGCCCGCTGAAGCATATCCTGACATCTATCAAGGAAATCCTCATTCTCTCTTATGGAATGCAGGGTTAATACTCGTTTCTCCAGACCTTGAATCTTCTCTTCCAATATGGAGATCAGCTCGCACTTTGTACAGACAAAGTCACTTCTATCCTGTGGAAGAAAGACAAACATGGCACATCCTGTGCAGGTCACAACAGCAGATTGCTCAGCATCCATAGTCTCTTCCTCCTAAGAGCTTCCTCACCCGTGGCAGAAGCTACTCAGGGACACCTGCAAGAGGAAATCCTCAGTAGGCTCAGTAGGCTCTCTCCAGGCGAAGTCCCAGGCAAACCCCCTCTGTTAGCCTCTCTGCTGTTCGCTGTCAACAGTTTCTGGGTCATAATTTCTCATCATGTTGGTTTTTAAAAATATTCCAAATGGCTGCTGCACTATTGGCCCCTTCCCATAAGGATCCAGCTAAGTCCCTCTTCTTTCTAGAGGAAACCCAGGCCCTTTGTTGTGCTAACCTAATGGCAGTCCCTCTTGAGCAATTTGGATATGTAGAGGTGATCTGGAAACTGGATAAGGGCAGTGTAAATTTTACAATTCCTAATGTGGCATTAATTGCAGTCCATCAATATCCTACTATATCACTCTCTTTTTTTTTTTTGGTACGGTATTATACCACATCTGTTGGCTAAACCCTTTCATATCCTTCCGAGAGGCATTAGCATTAATGGCATAAGAAGGGGTACATTGTAATATGGTACAGGTTAAATTATTAGTTATTGGAATAATTTCAGTACAGGTAAACTTTCCGATGGCAGAACAAACTCTTTGGGTTTATGTTTAATTATTCACTAACTGGGTGATCAAACAACAATAAGGGCCTCTTTCATCTAACAATTTACAAACTCCAGGAACAACCATAATCTCTACCTTGCTATAGAACCCACTAATCTCAATTTCTGATTCTTGGGGTTCATCTGAAGTGATATCATATATTTCTATTTCCACTGATCCATTTGTTTTCCATTCAATTGTTCTCTCATATGACCTATTCTGAACCTTAAAAAATAGGTTTTCTGAACAAAATTCCAATAAATCACTTAGATGTGAAGGTCTTGGCCAATTGATTTCATTAGAATACACAGTATCATTTGTATTTGGGTAACTTACAGGAGTGGTGGCAAAGGTGGAGGGGCTGGTGGGAGTAATGTTCGTGGCAGCAAGGTGTCTTTGGTATGCATCATTGGGAAGCCAATTAGGGAGGGCAGTACATTTTGATGGTACTTATTTGTAAGCACAAAGCCCAGTCCCCGGAATAAACCCAAACCACCACTCAATACCACAGTCCCAAGCACGGTCCCCACAAGTTCCTCCCTGCCAGGTTACGATACTCCGTCTCTTCCACCAGGGCCAATTCTTAATGTCCTTTGTAGTCAAAAGTCCTGGGCTTTGGAAATTTCAGTGGAGCAAATGTACTGTTTTCTTCTCTCCTAGAACAATTGTGGTTCAGCATCATACAGGGGAGAGGTTAACAGCACGTCACCCTGTACTAGCTGGGTTCCTCCAGCAGATGGTGAATGTATGGTGGTTCTGTCAATGGACAAGGGAGAGGTTACTAGGACTTCACCTTGTCCTTTTCTCCTGTTATCCAAAAGGAGGAAAAGTAGTGCCAGAAGGAGAGACAGGCTGATCAGTAGTCAGAGGATCATCTCGAGGTGAAGGGGTCTTTTCTCCAGTGAGAAGCATGGGTCCAGGCAGTCAGTTCTTGGCACCTCACAGCGGTGTTAGTGGTCAACAGGACTTGGTAAGGGCCTTTCCATCATGGGGTCAGGGTGGTCTTTCGCTGATGGACCTTTATGAAGACCCAATCTCCTGGTTCCAGAGCAAGGCAGGGTTGTTCAGGATCATTTGGTAGTGCTTCTTTCACCTGTGTATAAAGAGGTGAAAGAAGCACTAACACATTTCATTAGTGCCTGGCAATAATTAAGCATTGTATTATCCATCAAATGAATGTCCATCTGGGGAAGGATCAGTGGGGACGCAGCTGGTAGTCGCATCGGGCACCTTGTCAGGATCTCATATGGGCTAAGTCCAGTCTTTAGGTTGGGAGTGACCCTCATGCTTATCAATGCTAATGGCAGGACATGTGGACATTTTAAGTTTGTTTCAGCACAGATCTTGGCCAGTTTATTTTTCAAAATCCCATTTTGACGTTTCACTGTCCCAGCAGACTGCGGGTGGTGGGGACAGTAGAGGTTGTGTTGGATCTGCAAGGTTGCACATAGCTCCTTTACAATCTGTCCAGTAAAATAAGTTCCACGATCAAATAAGTTGATACTCACAGTGTCATAAATATAAAGGGAAGGGGGAGAGGGTTGGATGCAGTGCTATAAAATCCTCTTTCCAGTAAAGGGTTAAGAAATGCAGGTAGCCAGACTGACACCTGACCTGGCTGACATCTGACCAATAAGGGGACAAGATACTTTCCAACTTTGGGAGGGGGGAAGGTTTTAGTGTGTGTGTCTTTGTCTGAGAGAGAGTGATCTTGGAAGACAGAAGGAACCTGTAAAAAATCAAACCTCCCTTTTCTGAAGTAAGTTTAAATAGCATAGCGTATAGATTTCTGTTTAATTTTGGCTTGGTGTATAACCTGTGTTAGAAGGGGCAAGGGGGGGTGGGTGTTATTCATGGTTTTCTGTAACGTTAAGGTTTTGTCCAGAGGGGGAAATCTCTCTGAGTTTAAAAATATAGTGCCCTGTGAAATAGTTACCATCCTAATTTTACAGAGATGATTTTACCTTCTTTATTTTTAATAAAATCCTTCTTTTAAGAAGTTGACTGTTTTCTATGATGTTAAAACCCAGGGGGTGGGTTTTTAGATCACTGTGTAACCAATTGGTTGGAAGATTGTTCTCAAGCTTCCCCAGGAAAGGGAGTGTACGGCTTGAGGGGGTATTTGGGGGGTGGTGGGGGAGGGAAGTTCAAGTGATTCCTTTCCTAAATTCCTGTTAGACATTTGATGGTGGCAGCAAAAAGCATTTCTCAGGGTGCAGGGAATTTTGTACCTTGGGGGATTTAACCTAAGCTGGTAAAAATAAGTTTAGGGGCTCTGAATGCGGGTCCCCACGTCTTTACCCTAGAGTTTAGAGTGGGGAGGAAACCCTGACACACAGAGATGCCAAATCGTGGTACAAAGTCCTGAAGCCGAAGCTTCACAATGGTCTGGGCATCTGCCTTTCGGCCTCAACCCAGTTTGAAAATACATCAACTAAAACGAACACATATTCATAATTGCAACATTTAAACATTTGAATAAAATCAATCTGAATATTTACAAAAGGTCCCCAGAGGGTATGTTGCTTTTCTAACTTCAACTATTTTTCAAATATTATATTGCTGGCAATATTATTCCAATATTATATTGCTGACCCTCCTCCCTCCGTGAATCTCCAGGAAAGGCAGATCAGCACTGTATATGACCAATACTACTCCAGACATCACAAAGCATTTTGAAGAAAGGCAAAGGTGTGTAAGTGGAAATTGGAAAATTCCTTTACAGGTTCAAGAGGTCGAGGGAGGAAATAAAGAAGACGAAAGGAGCAGAGAACGAATAAATTCAACTCTGCAGTGAAAAAGCTCCATTCGAAGATGACAAAACTTGGCTTCTGCCCAAGGACACTGCCCACAGCCGAAACTTGGCTGATAGACAAGAAAGAGGGGGGCTTGAATATGCCCCAAAACTGTACAGGCCTGCAAAAATAGCAAAGTCAGCAGGAAAGAACACAACAGATCCTACAAAGATGGGGAAAAAAAACACCCACTGTTTCATTAACTGTAGCAGTCATTCCCCTTTTGCTCACATATATTAAAACCTCAATATTTCCCAATAGTATCTGTCATAAATATGAAGGGAGAGGGTCTGATGCAGTGCTATAAAATCCTCTTCCCAGTAAAGGGTTAGGAAATGCAGGTAGCCAGACTGACACCTGACCTGGCTGGCATCTGACCAATAAGGGGACAAGATACTTTCAAATCTTGGGAGGGGGGAAGGTTTTGTGTGTGTCTTTGTCTGAGTCAGAGTGATCTTGGAAGACAGAAGGAACCTACAGAAAATCAAACCTCCCTTTTCTGAAGTAAGTTTAGATAGTATAGCGCATAGATTTCTGTTTAATTTTGCTTGGTGTGTTCCCTGTGTTAGAGGGAGGGGTTATTCCTGGTTTTCTGTAACTTTAAGGTTTTGTCCAGAGGGGGAAATCTCTCTGAGTTTGGAAATTGAGTGCCCTGTAAAATAGTTACCATCCTGATTTTACAGAGATGATTTTACCTTCTTTGTTTTAATAAAATCCTTCTTTTAAGAAGCTGACTGTTTTCTATGGTGTTAAAACCCAGGGGGTGGGTTTTTAGATCACTGTGTAACCAATTGGTTGGGAGATTGTTCTCAAGCTTCCCAGGAAAGGGGGTGTACGGGCTTGAGGGGGTATTTTGGGGGGGGAGGGAAGTTCAAGTGATTCCTTTCCTGGATTCCTGTTAGACCCTTGATGGTGGCAGCGAAAGAAGCATTTCTCAGTGTACAGGGAATTTTGTACCTTGGGGGTTTTTAACCTAAGCTGGTAGAAATAAGGTTAGGTCTCTTCATGCGGGTCCCCACGTCTTTACCCTAGAGTTTAGAGTGGGGAGGGAACCCTGACAGTATCCAAAACACTTTGTAATCCAAATTGGATAAAACAAATATCATTGATTTAATGCATTTTGATTTAACCCTTCTATTTGATTTTGAACTAGGCTATCCTATGAAAATATTAAACACAACAATTCGGGCCACAAAACAAACACCACAAGACAGGACATAGAACACAGAACATAATTCCTATTGTGCCAGTAAATGCATGGTATGTTGATTGCTTTTCAGCTGGCATCAATTTTCTCTGATTTTCCGAAAGACAAAAAGAACATAGGTCTACCCCTACTGGGCAGTCAGTCATTATTTAAACATTTCTTTCTTATACAAATACCCTTGCTAATTTCGGGCAAACAGAGGAATTACCCCCATATCTTTTCTGTGTTTATTTCATAGGCAGATCAAATTTCAATGGCTTCTATCTTTTAGGTGATTTGCATTAACACAGATGTTCTCAGCTTGCTTTTCAATTCAAAGTTATTAGCCGCTTAGAGACTCTATCTCAAAAGGACACAATCAATTTTTAACTTTGAACTCCTGCTTTCAAAACACACTGCACATGGTCTGGGGAAAAATGCACATTCCCTCCACTATTCAATTTCCACAACACTAGCGACATCAATTTCTGCACAAGGTGTAACTGTTTCGTTTGTGCACCCCCAGCAAAGTGACAGCTCGACCACACAGCCACCCTAAGGCTCAGCATGGGGCACTGTCCTTCTTCCTCTTTACCAGAGCCTTTATCTGCTATTTTGTTACTAAAACAAACTCAAATCCTTTCCCTTCTTCTGGTTTCTTTTCTTAACAATCTTATTGCCCAGTCTTGCTATGACGAGGGGCAGACTCACCTGCAACCTTTTTCTTTCATACTCACAAACACGTTGCCCCGGGCTGGCCAGACCCAGGGGTAGGAGAGAGAGAGAGAGAGAGAGAGAGAGAGAGAGAGGTGGACGGAGGTTATCCTGTGCACAGGTTGTCCAGAGGTATGCAGCAAAATCTCCAACTTGCTTCTGCTCTTGGGTGTTTTCCCTTGGGGTCTCTTGGGACATCCCTTTCAGAGACCTTTACTCAGTATTCCAGTCCAGGCCGGCTGGGTCTCACTGGGCAGCCAAGCTTTGCAAATGTAATCTCAGTCCTGTAACTTGTATTGCCTTTGGTTTACCTCTGTCTATATTTTTTTCCCCACAGCCAGCTGTGGCTGAAAGCAGTTTTTCTTTGTACTTGGCATGGTCTGTGTCGATTCTTGACCTTGAACGCAAAGCAGCTTTCTCTTTATCTCTGGGCCAAGCTGAATTGTCAAATTAACCCGTTCCTTTCCCTCCTTAACTAATTGGGAATATAAAGGAGCAGAGGGGGTTAACGAAGTGGTTTGGGCAGGGAGGCATCCGGATGCTATAGACAAATTGCTCCCATTGTGTATCAGAGACTTTTTGGTATGTAAGCGTTCCTCTAAAGTATGTACATTTATCTAAATTGAAGATACCTTCTAGTGGGAATTGTTTAGATGGATTATCACGTGTGTAAAAATTCCAATTTTCTAAATACCTGCAGGTTCTCTGACCATAATACACATACAAGTGGTACGAAGGGGTACCCTTCGGGGTGAGGGGGAATTCTTAGACTGTCCCCCACCCATTTTCCAATTACACACACCGGGGGAGGTGCCCTGTCTGCTCAGCAGCTCATGAGCTAAGGAAATTCTCACTCTCTCCTCAGGCACTCACACAGGAAAGATCTATAGGATGTCCATGACCCTCCTACACCCCCTTCGGCAAAGAGCGTTGGCTAGCATCAGAAAGATGAAGCTGCATACTCTAATTGCCTCCGGTGAGGTGATTAGACTAGTCAGTGGTTCAGACGGGGAGGAGAGGGGGAGGAGAGATGGGGTCACACAATCCTAGATCCAGGCAGACCCCTCGCTGGGCATGCCATGCAGAGACATCAGCCTTGGGTTGGATCTTTTACTGATCCACTACGATGCAGCCACCGAGCTTGCGTTAGAGAAATCCCTAGTCACGAGTTGACCGCTTCTCAAGGCTCTCTGGGTGTCTTTGGTGGCCCTCACTTACACTCACACACACACACACCCACACCAAGGCCTCAATTCTTCACACCACGATGCATCTCTCATATACAGTAACCTTAATACTTTATGTCCAGACTTAATACAATCCTTGAGGCGGTAACAACCTCTCAGCACTGGTGCAGTAACCTAATGCATTAATTTTATGCATTAACTTTATTGGGGGTGGCAAAACTAAGTCCCCAGCACCACATCAAACTAACCGTATTGGTGTCAAGTATCAGAGGGGTAGCCGTGTTAGTCTGGATCTGTAGAAGTGACAAAGAGTCCTGTGGCACCTTATAGACTAACAGACGTAGTGGAGCATAAGCTTTCGTGGGTGAATACCCACTTCTTCAGATGCATGCATCTGAAGAAGTGGGTATTCACCTACGAAAGCTTATGCTCCACTACGTCTGTTAGTCTATAAGGTGCCACAGGACAATTTGTCACTTCTAACCTTATTTGGGGTGGCAAAACAGTTCCCCAGCACCACTCTTCATCTGATCTTGCTACACAATCAATAAGTTCAGATGGCGTAAGCCCAACAGGGACAGACGGCCCGACGGACAGTCCTCCTCCGACATCCCAATAGAGATTTCAAAAGGCCTCTTACCTCTATTGTGGTGCCATGGGGTTTGAAGGGGAACAATCCGCAGCAGCTGCCGCTGTCCCAGCGGGTGTTGCCGTCCCGGACGAGCCCCCAAATTGTCGGAGAAAAACAGAGTTCTCACTCCTTTTTTGGGTGCAGCGAGGCAGATACATTTTATTAACTCAAGCAATTGCACATGAGGGAGAGAGTGCACTAGGACACAGGGTTTCCCCCTCCTAGGCAGGTCTCTCAAAAGATAAACAATTAAGGCAAGCGTTTATACCTTTTGTTACATACAGTAATGATCAACAACTGCAGTTTGTTTATATTATGTCTTGCCCATTCCTTGCCCACTTCTGTTCTCAAAACTGACTCTACTCTGCTGTCTTTCCACCCGCTTCTGACATGAGCCCGGCTTCTACAAATCTCGTGTTATTACAGCTAGAGTTAGCTTGACTCTTGCTCATATAGAGGCCTGCATCCAAATTCCCTCTACCGACTTCCACAATGTCAATGGAGCCAGGACTTCACCCAACCTCAAAGAACATGGAGCCATTTCCACTGGCTATTTTGGGTCATTTCCTTCCAATGCGTTGACCATAAACATAAAAATGGTCAGGCCAGGCCAGACCCAAGTCCTGTCTAGTTCAGTATCTCCGGCAATGGAAGCATGACAAGCTTCAGAGAAAGCACTGGAGAAATGTGGGGTAATCTCTCTCCCAAGATGTTCCCTTCCTGACTGTGACAGGTTGGGTCACAGAAACCCCCTTGGGACTGCCCCATGATGTGCTGAAACTACCTCTGAGCCTGTTTTCCCTGCCAGCTTGGGACTTCAGTACCCTGTCTTGTCGAGCCAGACATGCTAGCCTGCTGCAAACACAACCCAGGTCTGAACCACATCCTCCAAAAGCTGCAGACTTAACTGAAAATAGCTTAGAAAGAGATCCTGTCTCTAGCAGCCAGATACCCAGTTCCCTATGGGATCCAAACTCCAAATAAATCCGCTTTACTCTGTATAAAGCTTATACTCATTTAGGTGGTTTCAAGTAAGAACAGACAGAACAAAGTAAGTTACCAAGCAAAATAAAACAAAAACACGTAAGTCTAAGCCTAATGCAGTAAGAAACTGATTACAGATGAAACCTCATCCTCAGAGATGTTCCAATAAGCTTCTTTCACAGACTAGACTCCTTTCTAGTCTGGGCCCAATCCTTTCCCCTGGTACAGTCCTTGTTCCAGCTTAGGTGGTAGCTAGGGGATTTCTCATGACTGCAGCCTCCTTTGTTCTGTTCCACCCCCTTTTATAGCTTTGGCACAAGGTGGGAATCTTTTGTCTCTCTGGGTCTCCCCCCTCCTTCTAAATGGGAAAGCATCAGGTTTAAGATGGATTCCAGTATCAGGTGACATGGTCACATGTCCTGTGAGACCCCAACCCTCCATTCTTCCTGGCATGACTCACAGGAAGGTTTGCAAGTAAACAGCCATTTACAACCAATTGTCCTGGTTAATGGGAGCCATCAAGATTCCACATCAACATTAATGGCCCACACTTTGCATAATTACAATAGGACCTCAGAGTTATATGTCATATTTCTAGTTTCACATACAAGACTGGTACATTCACACAGATATGATGGCCACACTCAGTAGATTATAAGATTTGTAATGATACCTTACAAGAGACCTTTTGCATGAAGCATATTCAATTACATTATATTCACACTCATTAGCATATTTTCATAAAATGATATGGAGTGCAAGGTCACACTGACCACTAGGCGTGATCATCTTCAACCCTGAAGCATGAGGATTTATAACCCTTTCAATAAGCCATGTTCATTTGGAAATGCCCAATATGCATCAGAAGCAAAAGCCATCTCACTGTCATCCTCACCCCAGGGAAACGGACAGGCCATTTATTGCCTTCTGCCCGGACACAGAACTCGCAGACACCGTGTTTCAAAAGATGCTTTATTTGAATGTACTAAAATAAACTAGAGAAATGAGCACATTTGGATTTGGATTCAAGGCTGATTATGTCCCTGGCATCTGTTGATCAGAAGCGATCTTTGTTAGGAGAGCAGAGGTGTCCAGAGCGGGGCTCATTCCTTTCATTTAATTTCAAATGTCATCGTTCTATCTCCTCCCGGGTCTGGGGCTGTCACCTGAAAAGTACAGAAGGACAGACCTTCAGCGCCACTTCATTAGCAAGGCAATGGGACAGCAGAAAAGGATCTAGGGGTTATGGTGGATCACAAAATTTGTATATGAGTCGACAGCATGGTGAGGTTGTGAAAAAGGCAAATATAATTCTGAGGTGTATTAACGGGAGCATCGTATGTCAGACATGGGAGGTCATTGTCCTGCTGTAGTTGGGATTGGTGAGGTCTCAGCTGGAGGACAGTGTCCAGTTTCGGGTACTGCACTTTAAGAAAGATGTGGGCAAATTGGAGAGAGTCCAGAGAAGAGCAACCAAAATGATCAGAAATTTAGAAAACCAGACATAGGAGGAGAGGTTGAAAAAATTGGGCAGGTTGAGTCTCGAGAAGAGAAGGCTGATGGGGGAACCTGATAACAATCTTCAAATATGCAAAAGGTTGCTAGAAAGAGGATGAAGAACAATTGTTCTCCACGGCCACCGAGGGACAGACAAGGAGGAATTGGCTGAGTTTGCAGCTAGGTTAGATACTAGGAAAAACTTGCCAGCTCTATGGATAGTTTGGCTCTGGAGCAGGTTACCTAGGGCAGGTTGTGGCATCCCCGTCATTGGAGGTTGGACAAACACCTGTCAGGGATGGTTTAGGTATATTTGGTCCTGCCTCAGCCTCATGGGGGCATGGGGAGGCTGGGCTCTTCAGGTCCCTTCCAGCCCTATATCACTATGATTCCATAGTTGGGTGGTTGGTGGATGGGGATGGGGATGGTTGGATGGGTGACTGTGGATAGGGATGTATGAGTGGATGGATGGATGTGTATGGGATGTATGGATGGGTGTTGTGACAGACCCAGGCCAGTTGGGTACAACAGAATAGGAGAAGGCAGATATACTGGCCATTGGGTTAGCAGTTTTCTGTTCCCTAACTGACCAGAGCAGGGGCTGCTCCAGGCTAATGAGAACACCTGACTCTAATTAACCTGCAAAGAGTCAGGTGAGCCCATTAAGGTGATGTGAACACCTGACTCTAATTAAGGCTCTTCTGATAATATAAAAGGGCTCACTCCAGTCAGGCTGAGAGAGAGCCAGGGAGCCAGAGGAGAGGAAGTGCTGCTGAAGGGCTGGGCAATGAAGACACCCTAAAGCCATTGGTAAGGGAGCCCTAAGGTAAGGGTGAAGAAGGGAGAAGTGGGAGAGCTGTGGGGAAGTGGCCCAGGGAATTGTAGCAACTCGGGCAATGAAAGGTCGGCTGCCAACAGCTGCTACCACTAGGGTCCCTGGGCCGGAACCCGGAGTAGAGGGCGGGCCCGGGTTCCCCCCAACTCGCCACTACCAGGGGAAGACAGGCCTCTGGCAGAACAAGAGGCTAAACTGTTCTGCAATAAGCCCATAGGGACAACAGAGACTGTGGGAGTTCTCTCACCAACCTCCTGGCTGGCTTATGATGAAAAGGGCTCAGTAGACTGTAACCCTGGCCCTAGAGAGAGAAGGGCTATGTGGAGGGTCACAGTGAGCCTCTGAGGCTAGCATAAACTGCCTAGAAGCGCGGGACCCATGGGGACAAGGTCGGAGCTCTGCCACAGTGTGTACGGGGAAGGATGGGTGGATGCATGTGATGATAGATGGATGGACACAGAGTTGCCAGATTGGGGCCCTGTTGCACCGGGCGCTGCCCAGATACAGAGTCACTGATATCAGGGGCCCCTTGCACTGGGTGCTGCAGACGGTCCCTGCCTGGAAGAGTTCCCAGTGTAAATAGACAAAAGAAGGAGGGTAACCCTGTGACATTACACTCCATATGCTTTATGGAAATATGCTTATGAATATGACATAACTGGAATATGGTTTACGCTAAATACCCCTTTTATGGTGTCATTAGAAAGCTTGTAATCTACTAAGTGTGTTCATCCTATTAGTTTGCATGTATTATTTCTATATCTGGAGTTAGGAGAATAAGATATAAACTTGTATCACTGATGTAAACATATTAAGTGGAGGCCATTAAGGGTGCCCCAGAAACAATCAGTTGTAAATGGCCTTAGTTACTTGAAAGCCTTCTTGTGTACGTGTGGGCCAGCCCATGGGGAATGGAGACTAGGGGTCTTACAGTGACATGTGACCTGATAATGAAATCCATCTTAAATCTGGTACTTTTCCATTTAGAAGGAGGGGTGGGGACCCAGAGAGACAAAAGATTCTCGCCTTGTGCCAAAGCTAGAAAAGGGGGTGGAAGAGGACAAAAAAGGCTGCCAGTCATGAGAAAACCCCTGCTTACCACCTGAGATGTCAGCTGGAACTAATAAGGACTGTACCAGGGGAAAGGATTGGGCCCAGACTAGGAAGGAGTCTAGACTGTAAAAGAAGCTTATTGGAACATCTCTGAGGGTGAGAAATTACCTGTAATCAGTTTCTTAATGTATTAGGCTTAGACTTATGTGTTTTTGCTTTATTTTGCTTGGTGACTTACTTTGTTCTGTCTGTTATTACTTGAAACCACTTAAATCCTACTTTTTTATGCTTAATAAAATCATTTTTGTTCATTAATAAACCCAGAGTAAGTGATTAATACCTGGGGGAGCAAACAGCTGTGCATATCTCTCTATCAGTGTTATAGAGGGCAGATCATTTATGAGTTTACCCTGTATACACTTTGTACAAAGTAAAACGGATTTATTTGGGGGTTGGATCCCATTGGGAGCTGGGTGTCTGGGTGCTGGAGACAAGTACCTGCTGAGTTGTTTTCAGTTAAGTCTGCAGCTTTGGGGGTTTGGCCCAGACCCTGTGTCTGTGTTGCAGCTGGCTAGCGTGTCTGGCTCAACAAGGCAGGTTCTGGAAGTCCCAAGTTGGCAGGGAAAATGGGCTCAGAGGTAATTTCAGCACATCAGGTGACAGTCCCAAGGGCATCAGTGTCACCAAACCCGTCACACACACCCCTGGTTCAGATAGTGATGCTATAAACAGAGACCATCCCATTGCCCTGTCCTACCTGTATCAGGCAGGGCAGTAGCTCCACTGATGGTCCCGGTCGTAGTTGTCTGTGCTGGAACACCAGAACTTCTTGTTGTCCTCCGCCAGGTTGGTGCAGGTGCGGAATTTAAACGTCTTGTAGATGAAGGGGAAGACACAGGGCTTGTCGTAGTCTGCAGACCAAACACACCAACAGCAGGTGAGTACCATGGCCAGAATCACAGGCAGCACATAGCAAATGCAGGCGACATCAGACTGGAAGCAAACACTTTGTTAGATAGTTCCCCATGCAGCTTAGGGCTAGGGGAGAGAGCGCCCCCATGACAGGGGTGTCAGGCTGAGCAACGAGAGATAGGGTGCTATTCTTGGCTCTGCTGGGTGACCTTTAGCAAGGCACGGCCCAGCTCCGTGCCTCAGTTTACCCACTTCTGCAACATATGGCTAATGAGCCAAAGATGTCAAGGGAACAGGCAAAAAATGTCTCTGCTGTTGGGGGTTGCATATGCAAAACGTGTTAGGTGCTTTCTGGGTCCATGGGAAGTCCGTTTAGCCAGCTTATATATGCACAGGTGGTTAGACACAGCCACACCCCATGTGTTTTGGGGGTACATCCTCTGTGGTTATTACGTGCATTAGTCAAGGCCTCTAGATACTAGTGTGAGATCTGGGCCATCTTCTGCTGGGTGCTGCCCAGGTAAACAGTTGCTGAGATCAGGGGACTGAGTGCTACCCAGACACAGAGTCACCGAGATCGGGGCCCCATCGAGCCAGGTGCTGCCCACACTCAGAGTCACTGAGATTGGGGCCCCATTGTGCCAGGCGCTGCCCAGATACACAGTCACCGAGATCAGGGCCCTGTCGCGCCGGGCGCTGCCCAGACACAAAATCACTGAGATCGGGATTGTGCCAGGCACTGCCCAGACAGTCAGAGACCGACAGTCCCTGTCTCAAAGCGCTGTCAATCTAAACAGCCAAAAGAAGGAGCCCCACCACTCTAGGGCGATTTGGGGGATGGTTTTAAGAACGTCTGAACAGCTGTTACCCATGAACTTCAGCTTGCTCAGCATTTCCTAAGGGATGGGGGATGGGGACCAAAAATCCAACCAACCACTTCCTAACTGTCTCACCCAAGCAGTCTATGGTAAAATCAGGAATTGAACCAGGCCTTGGTGAGCCAAACACCTTAATCGCAAGCCTCAGCTTCCTCCGTTCCCTGTCCTACCTGGTGTGGAGCAGTAAGTCCACATCTTGTCCATGTCGTAATTGCTGGTGGTGCTGCACCACAGTTTTCCTGAGCTCTCCCCGTCGCTGGTGCAGGCGTCGTACACTTTTTTGTTGTAGAGGAAGGGGAACACACAGCTCTTTCCTGGCGCGTTTCCACCCAGGACTAGGGAGGCAAAGGGAGGTGGTTATAGACACCGCCAACACGTCCACCTGCCTTCGGACTAACAGCTCCCGCATCCCACTGTGATCTGGCCACCCATCACCAACAGCCAAGAAATCTCAGGTAGGCTTTCATGGATCCCAAGGCCAGAAGGGACCATTGTGCTCATCTAGTCTGACCTCCTGTAAAACACAGGCCAGTGAATGTCCCCCGGTTCTGTGTTGAACCCAATAACATGGGTTTCACTGAAGTATCTTCTAGAACGGCATCCAGTCTGGATTTGAAGACATCATCATGGCTGAAGCATCTTCCAGGAGGGCCAACAGGAACCTGGCTTCCCAAATACCACTGAGGTCGGACCCTCCATCGGTTCTGGATCTGATTCTATGGCTTCTCCTAGACCCTGGCCTTGAACCTATCCTGAAGGAATCCTTAGAGACTTCTTCAGCTGCTGGGAGGGGCATGTTGAAAGCCAAGATCCCACCCACCAATCAGATAGACTACCACTGCCCAACTCCCATTGGCATCCAAGTGTCACAACTTCTCTTTGGCTCAGGGGTACAGCGGAGAGGTGATGAGATCATACAGGAGATCCAGAGGCTCCTGGACAACTCGGTAAGTAGAGGTGGGTGAAATTTTTCAGATGAAATGTTTTTGGCGAAAAGTATGGATTCAGTAAAACCAGTTGTGCTGGATTGTTCATGTCAAAAAAACGACCAAAAGCATTCAGAAAAAGTCGATTCTTCAATGCGAAACAACTTCTGCTTTCAAAATTTCCTTCTATTTTATTAAAACCAAAGTTTAGATAGTTTAAAAAATGTTCAAAATTGAAAAGAAATGTTCTGTTCAACCCAAAGGGATTTTCCCCCCTAAATTTTTAATTCAATGAAGATTTAAAAAAATTCATTTTCAGGATCCACCCAAAATAATTTTCCCTCAATTTTTCAAAGCATGGAAAATTTCCAACATGTTTTTTTCCAGGATCCTCCCAAAACACATTGTCCCCCAATTTTTTTTGAATAATTGAAAACTGTGAAATATTTCATTTTCTGGATAACCCGAAACAAACGTTTTTGTAATTTTTTGACTCACTGAAAATTTCAGCACTTTCATTTTAGGAATGTACTTGAAACCATTTTTTCTGACTTTGCAATGCAATAACAATTAAAAAAAAAAAGAAATGTCATGATCTACCTGAAATGATTCCCCCCCCCATGATTTTTCGATTCACTGACGATTTCAAAAAACTCAATTTCATGACAATCCATGACAAGCTCCTTCCCCCCACCCCGATTTTTCAGAATCACCAGCAAACCACAAATTAGTTATTTTCCCGGCTGTATGGGAAAAGCCAGAGTCAGATCTGCCCCAGAGGGAACATACGAAGAGACTGGATACATACTGATATCTGGACAGTAGCTCCACAATTTATCCTGGTTGTAGTTCTCGGTTGTGGCGCACCAGGAATTTCCCATATTGTCTCCAGCGTTGGTGCAGCTGTGAAATAGCTGGGATTGGTAGACAAAAGGAAACATGCAGCGCTGGCCATTCGAGTTCCCCCCATAGGCTGCGAAGGCAACGAGTAAATCAGAGTGAATAGCAGGAACGCCAACGAGAGCGACCGTCATGGCCGTTTTCTTAGCAAAAAAGAAAAGCCGGGGTAGGGGTGTCTCATCTCACTACTGCGGCGAAAGCCAAAGATAATTTTTTACAGTGGGTGAATGGCATTGTGCCTCGGACCACAGGATCACCCCAGGGGCCTATCTAGCCTGGCATCCCTTCTCTAACGGCCGCATCACAAGGAGGTGCCAGGCAATCTGGCTCCACAAGGGAAACCATTTGTAGTATGCAGCCCCTCCAGCGAGCTCATTTGGCCCGCAAGACTGGGTGACAGCGCTAACTGTGGTAGAGCTCCATGTACCGGCACGTCCTCCACAAACTCTTTCCCTCTGTGCCGACACGGAGCGCTCTGGTCATGACCGGGACTCACCCTTGCTCAAGCAGAAGCGCCAGAGATGGTCATTGTCGTAGTTGGGAGTGGTAGCACACCAGGGCCTTCCCATGTCATCATTGATAGCTGTACATTTGTGGTAGGTCTTGCCCTTATAGATGAAAGGGAAAATGCAAGGGGAGCTGTCTGAATTTCCCCCTGCCGCTGGTGGAGAAAGAGGCAAGGGAGGAAAGGGTTAAAAATAGGGCAGAAGGCAGGACACAGGGCGGATGATTTGCTGGGAGAACTGGGTGTGAATTTTCCCAACAAAACAATTTTTTTAAGTGGAAAAAATGACAATTTGTGGGAATCGAAAGTGTTTGAGCTTTTTGATTAATTTTGCTGGTTTTGACGCATTTCCCGACTTGAAAAAAATGCCGAGGGGGAAAAAAGCATGCAAACGTTTAGCCATGTTTAAAATGGAAAAAAAAAAATCTGCGTTCCTGGTTGGGAGCACCTTTTTGTTTTGAAGTGTTAGCAGAGTCTGAATAAGCTCTCCCCTGACATCTAGTGGTGAGCTGTGGAAGAGGATTTCAGGAGCTGATCTCACTTGCATGGACACACCCACCCTGCCTAGGTGCTCAGCATGATGGGATTGCATGCCTAAATGGCCACTTTTGGCTGGTGTGGGGTCCCCAGTCTCCTTGTTATTGAGGCAGGAGTAATAAAGGGTTGCTATCCTTGTTGTGTGAACCGAGGGCAGCAGAACTGTATACCCCAATGGAGGGACTCACCCTCACTTGAACAGCACTCGCTAAGCAGGGGACATGGGGTCCAAAGCCCAGTGAACTGAAAGAGGGTGGTGGCAGATGCTTGTGTGGGCTGTGCCCAAGGGCCCAGACATTCTGGTCTGTCTTCACCCCATGGTATAATAAAAGAGTCAATTTAGGCTCAATTGGGAGTCTTGTTTCATGCTGCAAGTCACTGATACTTAGGTCTAAGTATTAGACCTGCTTTGGAACAGTGTCTGTGATGCAAGAGACTACCCCACTAACAGCTGAAATCACTGAGAGCTGCCTGTGTTAAGTGGTGGGTCTTGAAGACATCTTGGCAAGTGGCCAGCAGGGCAGCTGGTGGAAAGGGCCAGAGCAGAGCCCTGCAGAGAGGGGTGGCGAGTGAGGTGCCTCTTTACATGCCCTCCCTCCACCCAGGGTGGGAGGTGAACTCTGCAGATGCGCCTCTGAACTCTAGGTCTGCACTGACCAAGGACAACAACTGTGAGTGGGGTGCAGAGAAGGGATGGGCATTTTAAAGGCACTTTTGGTTGCTGGACTTAAGACCCTCAGGGGAAAAGGACACTGCCCAACTTACTTGGGGTGGGGCTTTCACTCATGGTTTTTGTTTATGAACCCTGTTTGTGGAGTTTTCCCCAATTAATGCAGAATTACTTCCCTTCTTTTATTAAAAGTTTCTTTTCTATACTTAGACCCCGTGCTTGCGAGTGGGGAAGTTTTGCCTCGTAGAGGCGCCCAGGGGGTGGTGTGTAATTTTCCCAGGTCACTGGGTGGGGGATCGAGCCAGTTTTTTGTATTGTTGAAAAGGAACCTCTAGATACTGAACCTGGCCCTTGTTGCTGCCGGCTCTGATTGGCAGAAGGGTTACAAGAATCTAAGCTAATTAGAGTAAAACAATATTAAAAAAAGAAAAAAAGGTTGAAATGGAAACAGAATGTTTCAAATCGAAACTTTTTAACTGAGCTGAACTGACAGAGAGTTTGGCTTTTCAGTTCATGAATATTTTTGAGGTTTCATTTTTTCCCCCTCCAATCCCAGAAGGGAAAAATGTTGAATTCCCCAAAATATTTCTAGGCTAGGAAAAAGATCCACGGTGTCAATCAGCAGCACTGGGCAAAATTTTGATTTGGTTCAATAAGGATACTGAGATGTTCCTTGCTCCTACAGGACTGGATCTATATATAAATGAATGCTTCTTGTCCACTCATTTTGTTTGACCGTTCAGATACCACAGTAATGGAGACACTAAAAACCCCCGGAATAGAATAGAGCATTGCCCAGACACACAGTCACTGAGATCATGCCCTGTCATGCCAGGTGCTGCCTAGACACAGAGCCATAACCAGGAATAGAACCCATATATCCTGATTTCCTTTCCTGTGCTCTCTCCACTGGACCATGCTGCCTCTTGCCCCCATAGTCTATGTACATACCAGCTGCAAAGCAAACCCACCCTTTGTGTCTCTCCTGGCCTCACGTACCTGCCGTGCCGCAGTATCTCCATTTTTGGTGCGCATCGTAGTTGCTCGTGGTGGCACACCAGGGTCGCTTCTCGTCGACTGTGGTACAAGTCGTGTACTTCCCGCCTTTGTAGATGAACGGGAACGTACAGGGCTCCTCCGAGTTCCCGCCAAGCACTGGGATGGATGGGACGGGGGAGAGAGATGGGACGGGGGAGACATGGGAAACAGAGAGCATGCTGGGTAACACGGCTCACACTCAAACCAGAATCACCACAAGTTGAGCCCGTTTCCAAGTAAATAAAACCTCTTGTCTTCCCTGAGCTCCCCAGCAGCCTGGCCACTGCCCCCCAAACACCATGGGGTAGTGCAGGGAATGGGGGACTGGATTATGAGGCACTGGCATAGCTGTGTAGGGGGGTGAGCCCAGGGCTGGTCTAGCAGGGGCTGCGGGTCAGGAGTGAAGGGCACCGGCAGGGCTGGGTGCGTGGGGGGACGTTGGGCATGGCCATGTCCCCTGCCCATGTCCCCTGGCTGGGGACCCTCCGGAGGCACCGTACTTGTGTCGGGACAGTAGCTCCAGCGCTGGTCCCTGTCGTAGTCTGACGTGGTGGCGCACCAGGGTAGGTCTCTCTGCAACCTGGTGCAGGTGTGGAACGTCTGACCCCCGTACACGAAGGGGAAGAAGCAGGGCTGGCCGCTCGAGTTCCCGCCGTAGGCTGGGGGGAGACACAGACAGGGACCGTCAGGGGGTGGGACACCCTGGGGGAAGCGCAGATGGGTGCGGACCCCTCACCCTACCCAGGGCAGAGCCTGGGGGGGAGATAAGGCCCACCAGAGATGGGGACCCTGCTGCCACCCTGCAAGAGTCTGACCCATAGACAGAGAGACAGACAGACGGGCGGGGGTGTATTGGGCTAGGCAGACAGACAGAGCAGGGTATATGGGGGCAAAACAGACAGACCAGCTGGGTGGCTCTGCCCTGGCCAGCTCTGGAGATGTTGCTGGGGTGGGTGGCAGGAAGACGGTGGCCGAGCCCCTGGACATGGGCCAGACCTGCCAGCTCCGGGAGTGTGGGATCACAAATGGGGAACACGACGCTCCTCCGTGCTGACCGGTGCTGCCCCCCATCCTCATCCCATCCCCGGGCTGCCCCTCGTCCCTGAACTGTGCCCCGGCGACACCCCCGTCCCCATCCCATCCCATCCCCGGCTGCCTCTGTCCCATCTCCGTCCCCCGGCTTCCCTCCCATCCCGTCCCCCGGCTGTCCCTCTGTCCTGTCCCTGTCCCACCCTTGGGCGCTCACCGTCCTCAGAGCAGAGCCTGTAGGCCTTGTCCTGGTCATAGTTGGCGGTGGTGGCACACCAGGGATGGTCGCTGTTGTCAGTTGTGCAGGCCTTGTAGACGTTGCCCTTGTAGGTGAAGGGGAAGACGCAAGGGGCAGGGTCCGTGCCTGGCCATGAACAAGGGGCAGAGATCAGAAAAGGGGGTAACAGCTGCCAGGGGGCCCCTCAAAGCCTAGCAGGGAGAGCCCTGGGCTGGGGATCAGGACACCTGGGTTCTAGCCAGGGCTCAGGGAGGGAAGGGGAGGTCTAGTGGTTGGGGCGGGGGAGGAGAGGAGCCAGGATTCCTGGGTTCTCTCTCTGGCTCAGGGATGGGAGGGGGGCTGGTGCTGGGAGACAGGACTCCTGCTATCCATCTCCTGCCAGGCTAGTATGTCTCACACCACTTCACAAAACAGACTGTGCTACTCTACACAACGACAGCGCGTCCCTCAGCACACACTGCACTACACACGCACACTGCCACACAGCATCCACTATGCCACAACCCCCACATCACAATACTAGTCAACAACACACTGCTCCATAACACACAGTGTATTACACTCCAGAACAAAACAGTCCCCTGAACAGCACCATACAGCTCCACAACACAACATGCTGCTCCACAACGTGATCTGTTACACTTTACACCACACAGCTACACACCGACAGACTCCTCCTCAGCACATACTCTTCTACACTGCACACCAACACTCTGCTGCAGAACCACACAATCAACTACACCCACTATGCACTGCTCCACAACACAGACTCCTACACTACACAACACACGGCTCCACAAAATGCATTCTACTACACAACACAACATGCACTCCACTGCACAAGAACACACTAATCCACAACATGCACTCTATTACATGACACAAAACCACACTGCTCCACAACACACCACACTGCTCCACAACATGCACTCTACTCCACTCCACAACACACCACTCCCCAACATGGACTCCACTGACTACAACACACTGCTCCACAACATGTACTTTACTACACAACACAACACTCTGCTCCACATCACACACTCTACTACAAAACACAACATGCATGCTACTACACTACACAACAACATACTGCTCCATAACATGCATTCTACTACACACCAACACCCTAGCCACACACTCTGCCACACTACACCCAACACACACCGACCCGAGACAGCTCCTGCCTCCTTTACCCTGGGTCCCCACGCAGAGCAGTGACAGGGCCCAGGCCAGGGCGCACGTGGCTGCGGGTGAAGCCATTGTCCTGTCCCCACTATCCCGCCCCCGGAGCCCCAGCCCCATATATACAGCCTCCTTTGGGGGCTCCTCCCCTTGGCCGCCCCCAGGAGATTCCCTGCTCGCCAGATGGTTTTCCACCACTCTGCCACACCCATGGCAAAGCATCAGCCCTCTGCTTCCTGTAACCTGAGCTCCCTGGATGCCAGAACCTGCCCCACCCTGCCGGCTTGGGAGCACTCTACACACCTCAC
Source organism: Chelydra serpentina (assembly GCA_037349315.1). NCBI lineage: Eukaryota > Metazoa > Chordata > Testudines > Chelydridae > Chelydra > Chelydra serpentina. Next base: position 2,703,400 of record JBAIAC010000046.1, on the reverse strand, counting down.
TCCTTGGTCATGACTGTTGTAGCCCAGGGGTCCAGCTTACTCTGCTTTGCATTATGTTGTGCGCCCAGCGCTGGAGCTGCAGTGCTTTGCCCAGCAGCGTGGGGTGGCACATATGGCCTCCATGTCACCGTGCTCCCAGCCGAGGGAGCACAGGGCAGATCTGCCCTGATCCCTCCAGCTCCTTCCCACGCAGGGTTGGGTCTCCCCGCTGCCTGCGGGGGGCTGGCAGGAAACATGCAAACTAGGGTCTGTTCCTTGTGCTCGTCACATGTCTTCTTCCAGTTCACCAGCAGATGGCAGCAGATGGGCAGGTTCATTCATAACAAGCTGGGTGTTTGTCAGGGGGGTGACTTTGCCAGGGGGCTGGGCAGAGGGAGACCCACAGGGAAAAAGTGGGGGTCCAGGCCTGGCCCAATAAAGGGGGCACTGCCAGGGAGACTGGGAGACCTCGTGCACCCTGGAAATAGGGTGACCAGGTGTCAGGTTTTTTTTACCAGAACACCGGGTTGAAAAGGGATCCTGGCAGTTCCGGTCAGCACCACTGACCGGGCCATTGACTGTCCAGTTGTTGGTGCTGCTCCCAGAAGCAGCTGCCATCAGGGCTGACTCTAACATTTTTGCCGCCCCAAGCAACAGAAAAAAACCCCCCAAACGCCGCCCCCCCCTCAAACAAAAAACACCCCCCCCCTCCACCGCCTCTCCCACTCGGAGCGCCAGCGGGGAGGGCGGCAGGCCCGCAGCCCTGCTCCCCCGGCTGGCGGGGAGGATGGCATGCCCGCGGCCCCGCTTTCCCCAGCCGGAGCGCCAGCGGAGAGCGAGCGGAGCATGCCTGGGAGTGAGCGGGAGAAGCGGCGCGTGCACCGTGGCCGCTCGGGTTCTCTTCTCCCCCCTCCCTCACAGGCTCTTAAGCCTGGGAGGGAGGGGGAGAAGCGGCGCGCGCTGCGGCTTCTCGGGTTCTCTTCTCCCCCCTCCCTCCCAGGCTCTTAAGCCTGGGAGGGAGGGGGAGAAGCGGCGCGCGAAACAGCTGTTTCGCGTGTCGCCGCCGCTCCGCGAGAAGCCGATCGGCGGCGCGCGGAAGCGGCCAGGGCACATTTCTAGGGGTGGCATGGCCGGTGCCAGAATGCCGCCCCTAGAAATGTGCCGCCCCAAGCACCAGCTTGTTTTGCTGGTGCCTAGAGCCTGCCCTGGCTGCCATGTTCACCGTCTTCCTCCTACGCATAGCAGGGCCGACCCACAACATTTTGGCACCTGAGGTGGGGAGCTCAAATGACGCCCCCATGCCCTCTCGCTTGGGCCAAAACTTGGAAAGGTCTCAATTCTGCCTTCTTCCTGTTCTACTCCTCTCATGGTACTGGTCTGTTACCTACCCCAATAAAGGAGAACTAACAACTTAAAATGCCTTGTTCAAAAATTTTAAATAACACTTAACTTTCAAACTCCTGAACAGCAAATGTAACTTTTCTTGTCTGCATAGTAAACACTGGCATTTTTATCTGTTTGAATAATCAAAGTGACGCTTTCTGTGCCTTCTTGGTTGCAGAGATTTGAACTGCTTCCTGAAGGTCCACAGGCTGGGCCAGCTCATGCTCTGTTGAGATGGTTGCAAGGCCGGCCAGGCTCTCCTGGGTCATTGTGGAGCGTAGATGTGTTTTTATTAACTTCAGCTTGGAGAAGCTGCGTTCTGCACTGGCAACTGTTACAGGAAGTCTTAGAAGTATGCGCAGAGCAACAAAAGCATTTGGAAAGAGGGTTGTCATCTTATTTGTGCACATATATTCCAGAAGCGACAAAGAGTTCACCCACGAAAGCTTATGCTCCAATACGTCTGTTAGTCTATAAGGTGCCACAGGACTCTGTCGCTTCTACAGATCCAGACTAACACGGCTACCCCTCTGATGCTGGGGGGGGGCAGTTTGGGGAGGGGTGCATGCTGTACCCAGGGGCTGGACAGATGGTTGGGTTCCCACACCCAGAGGGAGGTGACAGGGGGAAGGGCTGCACCCTGAGGGGTGTCTGGACCCTGAGGTCTGGGCAGTGGCTGGCCTCCGGTCAGGCTCCAGGAGCTTCCAATTCCAATATCCCGGGGGTGAGACACACAGAGACTTAGATCCTCTCACAGCAGCCCTGCTGGATGGCCGGGGAGGGCGCTGGCTGGGACCTGTGACAGATGCCCTACCCCCATTCCCCAGGGCGCTGGCTGACTGGGGAGGGGCAGGAAATGGTCCCCCTGCTTCCAGCCACCAGCCCTTCTCCCATGGGTGACGGGGCTGCCGGAGGGGCAGGGATGCGGCCAGCCCAGAGCTCAGCACTGGCCAGCCCATGGCCTAACTGGTGGCCCATGTCTCTGCCCTCACTGTGCTCTGGCCCCTGGCGGTGCCGGGTCAAAGGGCCGTTCTCCAGCCAGCCCCATGCCAGTTGCAGGCAACCCTGGAAGAAGGGAGGGGGCTCTGCCCAGGAAGTGGCTGGAAAAGATGTGGAAAGTGACTGTGGAGCCCGGCTGAGGGGATGGGGGTGGCCTCCCGGCCCCACTAATCCCCTCCCAGGAGTCCTAGTATTGCCTGCTCCCCGGTGTCCAGAGGGGAGGCTTTTGGCTAGGACCCACAGCCAGAGCAGGTGCCTGATCTGCACCCTCAGCTCACCCCACGTGGGGATGTGGCTGCGGAAGAAGAGGATCTTTCACGTCATGGGGACGGCCAGTGGTGCCTCCCGGGGCAGCAACAACGACGCGGCCTGAATGTTTGAGACAATCTTCCACCACGACACCCCGACCTACTCCTGCGCCGTGGAAACCCTGCTGAGTCCCCATGCCCCCCACCTCTCCGCTGGGCACAGGCAGGGCAAGGATATTTTGCGCCATAGGCGAAAATTCCACCTCCCAGGGAGCCGCAGAGCCTGAGCGTGGCGAGGGGGAAGCCGGGCGGCGCACGGGGGCTGGCACCCACATGCATCTGCTGCAGCCTGCAGGAGACGCAGGGGGTGCCAGGCCACAGCCTGGACAGGAGGGGTGGGGGGCGCAGCTGCTCCCCACTAGCGGCGCTGCCGCCTTGGCAGGGCTGCTGCCCACGCTGCGCCACGCCGGCTCCTCCATGGCTGGGGCTCGGCGCCCCCAACCACTTGGCGCCCTAGGTGACCGCCTAGTTTGCCCAGTGGTTGCACCGGCCCTGGGGTCTGGCCCCATTGACTGCAAAGGAGTGGGGCTGGTTCACACCAGGCAGGCTCTGGAGCGGGGCCATTAACTCAGGCTTTGCTTTTGGCCCATTGACTCTCCTTAGTGAGGTCATGTCTGTGGGTCGCATGTGTCGTTTGGGCGCCGAGCCCGAAAGTCCATCGGTCTCTCTCTCAGGAGGTTATTTTGGGTGTGAGTCCTTCAGGGAAACGATTCTCAAGTGTTCCTGCTCCTCTGAGTGATGGGGAATCGCCCTGAAGCTTTTCCTTGTTCTGGACTAACTTCTGCTCTGATTTATTGATCTGCTGCAGAGAGCGTCCGGGGGCAGATACAGGGTCCCTGCGCAGGGAGTGAAGCGCAGGGCATGGGCAATAGCTAATGGGTGTGTGGCTCAGGCACTGGAGGGCAGCTCTGACCCCTCCCACACAGAGAACAGAGGAAGCGGAGATTATACAGCGATGTAGCTGTGTTGGTCCTGGGGTATTAGAGAAGTGAGGTGAGGGAAGGAACAGATTTTATTGGACCAGCCTCTGCTAGTGAGAGAGACACACTTTGGAGTTTACACGTCCCTCGTCTTCAGGTCTGATCTGTGCAGCTCGACACTTGTCTCTCTCACCAGCAGGAGCTGGGTCAATAAGAGCTGTTACCTCACACACCTGGCCTCTCTGACTGTTCTATACACTCTCCTCCGCAGCTCTAAGCCCATTACATAAGGAGGGTAAATAGCTTCTTCCTATGAGGAAACTGAGGCACAGCCTTGCCCAAGGTCAGCGGCAGGATTAGAACGGAAGTTGTCAGCCTCCTAGTCTAGCACCATCCCCACTAGCCCACTCAAGAGATCACAGCTTCACTCCACAGTGCAGCAATTCCCCCCACAGCGCATAATAGTTAAATGGCAAAGAAGTTGGGTTCCCACTGGGGTCGGCTGTGCCACTAGGCAGATGGATGCAGGGGCTCCTTGCTGTCGGGATTGTCAGCAGTGAAGTGGAAGAGGAGGATGGCGGGTAAATGAACGTAGAGTGATGGTCTTGTGTGCCCAAGGGTGAAGGGGCTGTAAAGGGCAGAAGGAGCTGTCATGTTCAGTAGCTGTGGTTGTCTTTCTGTGGTGCAGGCGAAGGATTTGAGTGCAGGGAGCTGCTGGTCAGTGCTGGATGAGGACATGGGGCAGGATCATTGGGGCATTGCTCTAGAGGACAGAGTTTCGGTGACGTGGGCTCTTACCTTCACTCCGTACTGCCTGGTGCTCACCAGTTTGAGTTTTGATGTCCCGGAAGAGCATGAGCTGTCAAAGCGGGCAAATTTAACTTGGCATTAAACTTTTTTGCTATTTAATTTCCCAGCTTTTGGAACAGAAAGAGAACAGGAGCAATTACTAGCCACTTCCGCAAGCAGCCACTGGAGATGGACGTGAGCAATGTTTTCTCAGTGGTTTACCCAAGTATTCACTTGTCAGCAGCGTATTGGTGCCCAGGAATCCTGGATTCTCCCCCGGCTCTGTGAGAGGAGTGTGGCTTAGTGGTTAGAAATCTGAGACCCCAACCTGGGTTAGTCACTCTGAAACCAGTGTTGGGCTGTAGCAGATCAAAGTGGATTTTGTCATTTTAGAGCCCTGGATCCCGGGCTGCTCCTCCTCTCGATCATTTTTAGCCATTTTTCCAACACCACATTTTTGCCATCAAATTAAAATTTGGCACCTACAAACTGAGGCACAAAATTTACCATGATCACTTCAAAGTACTTTACCTTGTATGTGAATGATGCTCTATGCAAATGTGGACCATATCTGTGTTGGGATCTTGCTGCAACAGGAGTATGAAGAAAAATGACATAGCGCACACACACACACACACACACACTCACACACACACGCACGCACACAACCCCAACACACCTGTTTTTCAACAATTAATCGTAAACTTTCTAGACCCTCAAATTGTACAATCAACCCACCAGACAGTCCATCATGGGCCAAAAATGACAACCCCGGTTTTGTTTTATTAAAACTCCCTGAGCTACACGAGATATTCAAGCACAGGGAAGTTCGTCTCCAAAGCAACTGGGAGGTGTGACGCAGCTCATATAGATGGACCTGTGCTAGTGCCTGTAAACAGCAGGGCGGCAGCGGTTGTGCGGTGGGTTCTTAGCCTAGCCTCCCGAGTAATCGATCACTGTGGTCAGACCTCCACTGTCACCCGATCCATCCCCCTCCCGCTCCCATCCCCCACCGATACCCCCTTTCATGCCCCCCTTCCCCAAGAAAAAACTTCTCTGGTTTCTCTCAGGTGTTTGGTTTCTAAGAGGGGTTTTAGGTGAGAATTTGCTGCTCACAGTGACGGGGCCTCCCCGCCCCCAGGCCTAGGGCCAGCCCCACTGACACAGAGTCACCAAGATTGGGGCCCCGTCGCGCCGGGCGCTGCCCAGACACAGAATCAGCGAGATCGGGTCCTGTCGTGCTGGGCACTGTCCTGACACAGAGTGAGAGACAATCTCTGGCCTGAGGAGCGCACACCCTGACTAGTGCTGTTATGGGGTTAAGTGGGTGACATCTGGCCCAGTTTTCCGAGGAAGCTGAATCAGCTGAATCCAAACAGCGAGGGGCCCAATTTGTCCTGGAGTTTGGGGAAGTGAGAGCAGAGGAAGGTGCCGATCCCACTCGCCGGCTGTGTGGATTTGGCTGACCGTCTGGGTTAGACTGAAGAACATGTCAGCGCTTTAGCCAGGCGGCACCAACGGGACCTTTCCCCTGCGGTTCCTGGGTGCAGAGTGTGGCCCAGCAACGCCCCGGGCAGCATGTGGTGGAGAAAGCTGAGGGCACGTCCTGGGCAGGGGTCGTGGGAGCAGGATTTGGGAATTATCTGAGTGCACTGTTGGAACCAGGGTGGGGCTAATGCCTCTGCCCTATTCACCTGTGCCCAGCGGAGAGGTGGGGTGTACGGGGACTCAGCAGGGTTTCCATGGGGCAGGAGTAGGGTGGGGTGTCAAGGTGGACGATTGTCTCAAACATTCAGGCTGCGTCGTTGTTGCTGCGCCGGGAGGCACCACTGGCCGTCCCCATGACGTGAAAGAGCCTCTTCTGCAGCCACGTCCCCACGTGGGGTGAGCTGAGGGTGCAGATCAGGCACCTGCTCTGGCTGTGGGTCCTACAGGAGCCTCCCCTCTGGACACCGGGGAGCAGGCAACACTGGGACTGCTGGGCTGGGATCAGTGGGGCTGGGAGGCCGCCCCCGTCCCCTCAGCCGGGCTCCACAGTCGCTCTCCACATCTTTTCCAGCCAGTTCCTGGGCAGAGCCCCCTCCCTTCTTCCAGGGCTGCCTGCAACTGGCATGGGGCTGGCTGGAGAATGGCCCTTTGACACTGCACCGCCAGGGGCCAGAGCACAGTGAGGGCAGAGACATGGGCCACCAGCTAGGCCACGGGCTGGCCAGTGCTGAGCTCTGGGCTGGCTGCATCCCTGCCCCTCCCGCAGCCCCATGAACCCTGGGAGAAGGGCTGGTGTTTCCAGTTTCATGCCCTCAGGTTGTGCAGCCAGTGTGAAGTAGAGAACACACGGGCACCCGGTACCCACTTTGACTTCCTTGTGCTCCTTATATTTGATCATGGAAAGCCCAGGGAAGTGTAGATCGTACAGTGCCATCAAACCTCCCAGGTCCCTGGTGTCTCCCCATTGACTCCATGCGAGTGGGGCTGGTTCACACCAGCTAGGACAGGGGTTCTCAGACATTTGTACTGGTGACCCCTTTCAGATAGCAAACCTCTGAGTGTGCCAGCCCACTTATAAATTGAAAACATTTTAAAATATATTTAACACCATTAGAAATGCTGGAGGCAAAGCAGAGTTTGGGGTGGAGGCTGACAGCTCGTGACCCCCCCATGTAATAACCTCGTTACTCCCTGAGCGGTCCCGACCCCCAGTTTGAGAACCCCTGAGCTAGGATCTGGAGCGGGAACATTTACTCTGGCCTCACTTTTGGCCCACGGACTCTCCTTAGCTAGGCCATGTCTGTGGGTCGCGTGTCATGTTTGGGCCCTGAGCCCGAGGATCCCTCGGTCTGTCTGTCAGCAGGTTATTTTGGGTGTGAGTCCTTCAGGGAAATGATTCTCAGGGGTTTAGTTCCCGTGGGGGGTTGAAGTAACTCCCCAGACGGCACCGAGCTCATGTCACTGCCCTGGGATCGGAGTGAGGGGAGTGATTATTACAGGCCAGACCCCCCCCGCTAGTGCTGAAATCAAGGGGGTTACGCAGATCACACACAGCTGGGATCTGTCCCTGTCTGCTCAATCCCTCTCCATTTCCCCACTCCAAAGGGGTGAAAAACCAACCCAGCCCCACCCCCTTCCTGCACACACAGCCCTGGCCGGTGTGGACCCCAGACCGCAGTGCTGCCCCTCCGCATGCCCCCAAAAAGAGTGAAGCTGGCACCAGCCTTCATCAGCAGAGACCTGACTCCTCCCCCTGCCCCACAGCTCTGGGTGAGTGCCCCCCGCTGCCTTAGGGGAAAGCCTGGCACTGTGTGACAGATGATCACCCCCTCCTGGCCACTCACCAGATTACTGTGAGTGAACTCAGCCACTGGATCCTGAGTATGAAGAAAGCCCTGACTTTGTCCCTGTCTTGGGGTCCCCAGGCACAACCTTGGGGTGCAGACCCTCTGCCTAGCACCCGCCCTGACAGCTTAGACACATGGCGCCATTCCCAGCCCCTGGAACCAGAGCCACGGGCAAAATCCGAGATTCCTGGTTACCAGTATGCTGCTGCTGACAACTGAATAGTTGTGTAACCCAGTGAGACAACATTTGTCAAGTCCTTCTCCCGTGGCTGGTGTAGGAAGGCGCTAGTTATTACTCCTTGAGCTCAGCTAATAAGGGCCTAAGTTAGGGAGCTAAAGTGTAAGGGGTTCAAACGTTGCTGCTGATCTACGTAGGGATGAGAGTTCTTTTCATTCCGGGTTTGTACAGTGCCTAAGTTCTGCTCATTGTTTTTAGAAAAACTAATTTCCCCTTTCTAAATACTCACACCTTCTTGTCAACTGTTTGAAATGGGCCAGCTTGTTTACACTGGCCTCATTAGCACTACAAAAGTGATTTCCACTCCTTCTTGTCAACTGTTGAGAATAGCCCATTTCCAACTTCACTGATTTGGCTCCTTAGCACTGACCCCTCACTTGGTAAGGCAACTCCCATCTTTTCATATGCTGTGTATTTATAGCTACCTACTGTATTTGCAACTCCATGCATCTGATGAAGTGAGTTTTAGCCCATGAAAGCTTGTGCCCAAATAAATTTGTGGACGCCTGCTGATAGAAACACAGCCACTCCGGGCCCGATGTCGGGGCATAGATGTTGACGAGATTAACCACAAGCCCCTCCATGCGGACCCGGAGGTGCAGCAGGCGGCCCCGGTACAACCTCGGCAACCTCCAGCACCTCGGGCCGTAGGTCGGGGGAGAACAGAGTCGCCACTCCAGCCTGTCAAGTGGATAGATGTCTGAAGTAGACCCTGTCCCCATTCCAGCCACCAGCTGTCTTCGGCGGCTGGAACCGTATGGGTCTCCTGCAGAAAAATCACAGAGTACCCCCCCTCCCGGAGGAAGGAGAGCACCTGGCTCCTGTGGAGACCCATCCTACAGCCCCGGGTGTTCAATGTTGCAAAGAGGTTGGATGCCATGAGGAGGTATGGGGGGGGATCCTCGCCGGCAGGGTCACTCACAGCGTCCGTCGGGCCGCGCAGCAATCCATGACCTACCCCGTAGGTGAGTAGTGAGTCACGGAAGAGGCGGACCCGTTGGTAGGCCGTGGCGGCCTGCTTCCCGGTCCTTTTACCCTCCCCCATAAGGACCCTCGCGGCCAGGAGGATTTGATGGAAATCCCCCCATCGCTGGAGAGCGAGCTGTACTTTGTTGCGGGAGCCCCGGACGTCCTCCAGGAACTCCCGCAGCTCCTCTCGCAGTGTATGGTGGGCCGGGGTTACTGGCTCCCGGCTACCCAACGAAGGGGCCCCTGACACAGCCCCGTGGCCCACCAAAATGGGCAGGCAAGGGGCGGACCCCCGATGTGGCGCCTGATGGGCTGGCACCATAGGGCCCGCCTCAAAATTCTGCTTAGTGGGGGGAGGCAGTGGAGGGAGAAGAGCAGCCCCAGGTGGGTCGGGACGAGGGAATACAAGGGCCGCTCCCTGGGGGTCATCCTCTGAGAAGGGGAAGGAGACGGTCCCAGGGGCGGCAATGGCATCTCGGGAGGTGGGGGATATTGGGATGGCATCAGGGGCAGGGCAGGGATCAGGCGTGGGGGCAGGGCAGGGGTCAGTAGTAGGGGCAGGACGGGTCAGGAGTAGGGGCAGGGCAGGGGTCAGGAGTAGAGTCAGGGAAAGGGACACAGGCAGAATCCTGAGCCTCAGTAGCTGGGCCACTGGGACGTGGCCCCTCTTGGTTATGTTCAGGAATCCTGGAGGTGGAGGCGGGAAGGGGACCCTCAAGGATGCCGGGCTCTGGTGACATAGCTGGTACAAGAGTCATGGCATTGGTAAATTGACACATTTCAGCGGGGTCCCTGCCCAGGAAGAAGGTCGGTTGCCCCACCCCATCAAGCGGTACCCCCTGGGATTCGGGTCCCAGCCGCGTGGCACCGGCCGTCGCCTCAGGAGGTTCAGTGGCCGTCAGCAGGGTGCTACTCGCGACCGGACAAATGGAAGAGCCCAGGGGATCCTCGGAGGTGGGAGCGGGATCAGTGGTCAAGGGGAGGGAGCATGGGGAGAGGGGAACTGGGATGAGGTCATTGAGATCAAGACCCGCTGGCAGAGGATCGTCCTCCCCCTGGGTGACTGGGGTCAGACCCAGGGCCTCGATCTCCTCATAAATAGAGGGTGTGACGTTATTGATAATAACTGGGACCGTATAGATCATTGTTGCAACCAAGGTCCTGTAGTGGCACCACATTTTATATAAAGGGGGTCAAATGAGGTGTCTAAGACCAGGTTATGCTTGGCTGGTTATGATTATGCCATTTATATGTATGTATCAGTTTTGTAGTTGAAGTTATGAATATTGGCTTTATACTGTCTGTATTTCAACTGGGGCTGGGCTTCTGGGACCCCAGACAAGCTATCAGCTCTGCCAGGCCTGCTGGATGGCCCATTAAGGACCATTAGCGATACAATGGCCCCATTGAGAGAAGGCAGACACGCCTGTGACTTAACAAGATATACAGGGACTTGCCCATGTGACTCCCGACTCCATTTTGCTGTGATTTTCCACAGTAACCGCTTGCCTGCGGGAGGTCTGTGGCTTCGCACCTCAGGGTGCAGCCCTTCCCTCCGGCACCTCCCTCTGGGCGTGGGAACGCAGCCACCCTCCCAGCCCCTGGGCACAGCATGCACCCCTCCCCAAACTGCCCCCCCCAGCATGAAGCTGCTGTTTCCAGTTTCATGCCCTCAGGGTGCGCAGCCGGTGTGAAGCAGAGAACACACGGGCACACGGTGCCCACTCTGACCTCCTTGTGCTCCTTATATTTGATGATGGAAAGCCCAGGGAAGTGTAGATGGTGCAGTGCCATCAAACCTCCCAGGATCCTGGGGGCTGGCCCCCTTGACTCCAAGGGAGTGTGACGAGTTTACACCAGCTGTGATCTGATCCATTGACTCCAAAGGAGTGGGGCTGGTTCACACCAGCTAGGATCTGCAGCAGGGACACTGACTCAGGCCTTGCTTTTGGCCCATCGACTCTTCTTCATGAGGCTATGTCTGTGGGGTGTGTGTGGAGTTTGGGCTCTGAGCCCGAGGGTCCGTCGGTCTGTCTGTCAGCAGGTTAGTTTGGGTGTGAGTCCTTCAGGGAAACGATTCTCAGGGGGTTTATTTCCTGGGTGCAGGAGTAGAAGTAACTCCTCAGATGGACCAAGCTCGTGTCACTGCCCTGGGATCGGTGTGCGTGGAGTGACTATTCTGTGCCATATACACCACTGGTGCTGAAATCAAGGGGGTTACGCTGATCACACCAGCTGGGGTCTGTCCCTGTCTGCTCAATCCCGCTCCATTTCCCCACTCCAAGGGGGTGAAAAACAGACCCAGACCCATCTCCTCCCTGAACACACAGCCCTGGTCAGTGGGGTCCCCAGACTGCAGTGCTACCCCTCCGCACACAGCCCCAAAAAGAGTGAAGTGCCCCATCATCATTAGAGACCTGAATTCTCCCCCAGTCTCTGCCCCATAACTCTGGGTGTCTGTGAGTGCCCTCTGCTCCCTTAGGGGAAAGCCTGGCAGTGTGTGACAGATGAGCACCCCCTCCTGGCCACTCACCAGATTGCTGTGAGGGGACCCAGCCACTGGATCCTGAGTATGAAGAAAGCCCTGACTTTGTCCCTGTCTTGGGTCCCGAGGCACAACCTTGGGGTGCAGCCCCTGTGCCTAGTACCCACCCTGACAGCTTAGAACAGGGGTCTCCAAACTATGGCCTGCGGGCCGGATCTGGCCCACGGCTTCAATTTGTCCGGCCCCCCAACCAATTGCTGCTGCTGCCTTGGTGGCACTTCAGCGGCAGCTCAAACGCTGCCGCCGCCTTGGCGGTATTTCGGTGGCGGGGTCCCGTCAAAATTTGGCCCCACCCTCCCTAAAGCCGGCCCGCGAAGCCCCTTCAAAAATCTAATGTGGCCCTCGTCTCCTAAAGTTTGGAGACCCCTGGCTTAGACACATGGTGCGCTGCCCAGATCCTGGAACCAGAGCCATGGGCAGAATCCGAGATCCTTGGTTACCAGTATGCGGCTGCTGACAACTGAATAGTTGTGTAACCCAGTGAGACAACATTTGTCAAGTCCTTCTCCCGTGGCTGGTGTAGGAAGGCGCTAGTTATTACTCCTTGAGCTCAGCTAATAAGGGCCTAAGTTAGGGAGCTAAAGTGTAAGGGGTTCAAACGTTGCTGCTGATCTACGTAGGGATGAGAGTTCTTTTCATTCTGGGGGAGGATGCAAGTGCAGGGCAGGGACTGATGTGGAGTCAGCAGGGGGCACCTTTTGGGGGGGGAACAAATGAGGGGCACAGAGGTGGGGGTAGGTGGCACCCAGCTAAAGCCTTCCCTCCACCCCCACTGCACAGCTCTGACCCCCGCGCCACAAATCCCTGCACTGCTCTGACCCCCCCCTTTCCATCTGGGGGTGAGGGATCCTGGAGCCTCCTCCCTTGGCCTGGTGCAGCAGTGATGGAGAGGAACTGTGGGGCGATGGGGAGGGAGGGCGATGTGGGGGCGTCGAGCTGGCTCCACCTCCCTTCCCCCAAATCTATCATTGGAGGGGAAAGGGCCCGGCTTCCCCCATTTTGGCTCTGCTCCATTCAGGTCCCTTCCCCTGAATAAGGGTCCTGTTGACAGACCACGGCCCAAATGGGTGAAGGTTGGCACAGGGGGAGAGACCCCACCCTGCACCGACCCCAGCATCCTGAGCGCTGCTCCAGTGCCCCCATCCCTCTTCATTTCCCCCCATTCCCCAGCTCGGCACCAACAAAGTTACAAGAATCTGAGCATGAGGCTGAATCTGGGCTGGTTGCCACCAGCTGAGTCCTGGCCCATTGAATGAGCCAATGGGGCACATCTGCAGCAGGGCAGGTTATCAAAGGGAGAGGCCAGGCGCCAGCCTCAGGTCCAGGAGAGGAGGATTTGCCTCTCCCCACACATCCGGGTGGGTGGGACAGAAACAATGTGCAGCCGGGCAGCTGTGAAATCCCCTGGTTAGCAGGTGTCCCTGGGGAGCGGCCCCCCGGCCATTCCATAAGAGGAGAGAGGCTCCGAGGGACGCCCAGCGCAAGCCAGGGAGATGCCGTCCAGCAGGAGGCTCCTGGATTGGGGCTCGGTCACCCTGGCCCTGTGCGTGGCAGCCCCAGGTAACGCCTGCTCCCCTGAGTAGTGGGGCTGGGGGAGAACCGAACGCACAGGGGAATTGCTCTGAAGCTTTTCCTTCTTCTGGACTAACTTCTGCTCTGATTTACTGATCTGCTGCGTACAGTGGAGCGTATCCCAAACGCAGCTGCAGAGAGCATCCGGGGGGCAGATACAGGGTCCCTGCACAGGGCTGGGGGAGAGCAGCGCAGGCCACGGGCAATAGCTAATGGGTGTGCGGCTCAGGCACCCGAGGGCAGTTCAGTGGGGGAGGCAGCTGCCTTTGAACCCTCCCGCACGGAGAACAGAGGAAGCGGAGAGTAACACCGGCTCACTGTACTATAGAGCGATGCCGCAGCCATGTCGGTCCTGGGGGATTAGAGAACCGAGGTGGGGGAAGTAATAAATTTTATTGACCCAGCTTCTGCTGGTGAGAGAGACACACTTTGGAGTTTACACGTCACTCGTCTTCAGGTCCTGTGCAGCTCGACACTTGTCTCTCTCACCAGCAGGAGCTGGGTCAATAAGAGCTGTTACCTCACACACCTGGCCTCTCTGACTGTTCTATACACTCTCCTCCGCAGCTCTAAGCCCTTTACATAGGGAGGGTAAATAGCTTCTTCTTCCAATGAGGAAACTGAGGCACAGCCTTGCCCAAGGTCAGCGGCAGGATTAGAACGGAAGTTGTCAGCCTCCTAGTCTAGCACCATCCCCACTAGCCCACTCAAGAGATCACAGCTTCACTCCACAGTGCAGCAATTCCCCCCACAGCGCATAATAGTTAAATGGCAAAGAAGTTGGGTTCCCACTGGGGTCAGCTGTGCCACTAGGCGGATGGATGCAGGGGCTCCTTGCTGTGGGGATTGTCAGCAGTGAAGCGGGAGAAGAGGACGGCGGGAAAGTGAACGTAGAGTGATGGTCTCGTGTAACCAAGGGTGAAGGGGCTGCAAAGGGCAGAAGGAGCTGTCATGTTTAGTAGCTGTGATTGTCTCTCTGTGGCGCAGGTGAAGGGTTTGAGTGCAGGGAGATGCTGGTCCATGCCAGGTGAGAATGTGGCACCGGCTCATTGGGGCATCGCTCCAAGAGGGCAGAGTTTCGGTGGCTCAAAGCAGGACCAATCCCCAACTAACATAACATCCTCCCCTTCCCCAAGAAAAGACTTTTCTGGTTTGTCTCAGGTGTTTGGTTTTTAACAAGGTTTTAGGTGAGAATTTGCTGCTCAGTGGCGGGGCCTCCCCGCCCCTGGGTCCAAGCCCAGCCCCACTGACACAGAGTCACCGAGATCGTTGCTCCGGGTGCTGCCCAGACACAAAGTGAGAGACAATCTCTGGCCTGAGGAGCGCACACCCTGACTAGTGCTGTTATGGGGTTAAGTGGGTGTTATGTGGTTCAGATTTCCGAGGAAGCTGAATCAGCTGAATCCAAACAGCGAGGGGCCCGATTTGCCCTGGAGTTTGGGGAAGTGAGAGCAGAGGAAGGTGCCGACCCCCCTCACCAGCTGTGCAGATTTTGCTGACTGGCGCTGGTTTTGACTGAAGAACATGTCAGCGCTTTAGCCAGGCGGCACCAACAGGACCTTTCACCCTGCGGTTCCTGGGTGCAGAGTGGGGCCCAGCAACCTCCCAGGTGGCGTGTGGTGGAGAAAGCTGAGGGCACGTCCTGGGCAGGGGTCATGGGAGCAGGATTTGGGAATTATCTGAGTGCACTGTTGGAACCAGGGTGGGGCTAATGCCTCGGCCCTATTCACCTGTGCCCAGCGGAGAGGTGGGGGCATGGGGACTAAGCAGGGTTTCCATCAGGCAGGAGTAGGGTGGAGGTGTCTTGGTGGAAGATCATCTCAAACATGCAGGCCGAGTCGTTATTGCTGCCCCGGGAGGCACCACTGGCCGTCCCCATGACGTGAAAGACCCTCTTCTCCCGCAGCCACGTCCCCACGCGGGGTGAGCTGAGGGTGCAGATAAGGCACCTGCTCTGGCTGTGGGTCCTAGCTGGGATCCTCCTAGGGATCAGCAAGTGTGAAAAATCAAGACAGGGGTGGTGGGTAATAGGAGCCTATACAAGAAAAAGACTCAAAAATCAGGAGTGTCCCTGTAAAATTGGGACATCTGGTCACCCTAGAGCCTCCCCTCTGGACACCAGAGAGCAGGTAACACTTGGACTGCTGGGCTGGGATCAGTGGGGCTGGGAAGCCGCCCCCGTCTCCTCAGCCGGGCTCCACAGTCGCTCTCCACATCTTTTCTAGCCAGTTCCTGGGCAGAGCCCCCTCCCTTTTTCCAGGGCTGCCTGTGACTGACATGGGGCTGGCTGGAGAACGGCCCTTTGACCCTGCACCGCCAGGGGCCAGAGCACAGTGAGGGCTGAGACATGGGCCACCAGCTAGGCCACGGGCTGGCCAGCGCTGAGCTCTGGGCCGGATGCATCCCTGCCCCTCCCGCAGCCCCATCACCCCTGGGAGAAGGGCTGGTGGCTGGAAGCAGGGGGACCATTTCCTGCCCCTCCCCAGTCAGCCAGCGCCCTGGGGAATGGGGGCGGGGCGCCTGTCACAGGGCCTAGCCAGCGCCCTCTCCGGCCATCCAGCAGGGCTGCTGTGAGAGGATCTAAGTCTCTGTGCATCGCACCCTAGGGATATTGGAAGCTCCTGGAGCCTGACCGGAGGCCAGCCACTGCCCCAGCCTTGGGGTCCAGACACCCCTCAGGGTGCAGCCCTTCCCCCCAGCACCTCCCTCTGGGCATGGGAACCCAGCCACGTGCCCAGCACCTGGGCACAGCATGCACCCCTCCCCAAACTGCCCTCAGGGTGCGCAGCTGGTGTGAAGCAGAGAATACACGGGCACATGGTGCCCATAGTGACCTCCTTGTGCTCCTTATATTTAATGATGGAAAGCCCAGGGAAGTGTAGGTCATACAGTGCCATCAAACCTCCCAGGATCCTGGGGGCTGGCCCCATTGACTCCACGGGAGTGGGGCTGGTTCACATCAGCTAGGATCTGGAACGGGGACATTGACTCTGGCCTTGCTTTTGGCCCATCGACTCTCTTTAGCTAGGCCATGTCTGTGGGTCGCATGTGGTCTTTGGGCCCTGAGCCCGAGGGTTCGTCAGTCTCTGTCAGCAGGTTATTTTGGGTGTGAGTCCTTCAGGGAAACGATTCTCCGGGGTTTAGTTCCCTTGGGGGGTTGCAGTAACTCCCCAGGCTCTGCCAAGCTCGTGTCACTGCCCTGGGATCGAAGTGAGATCTGAAATCAAGGTGGTTACGCTGATCACACCAGCTGGGATCTGTCTCTGTCTGCTCAGTCCCTCTCCATTTCCCCACTCCAAGGGGGTGAAAAACCAGCCCAGACCCAGCCCCTCCTTGCACACACAGCCCTGGCCAGCGAGGACCCCAGACCGCAGTGCTGCTCCTCCGCACACCCTCAAAAAGAATGAAGCTGGCACCAGTCTTCGTCATCAGAGACCTGACTCCTCCCCCTGCCCCACAGCCCTGGGTGAGTGCCCCCCGCTCCCTTAGGGGAAAGCCTGGTAGTTTGTGACAGATGAGCGCCCTCTCTTGGCCACTCAGCAGATTGATGTGAGGGGACCCAGCGACTGGATCCTGAGTATGAAGAAAGCCCTGACTTTGTCCCTGTCTTGGGGTCCCCAGGCACACTCTTGGGGTGCAGCCACTCTGCTTAGCACCTGCCCTGACAGCTTAGACACATGGCACCCTGCCCAGATCCTGGAACCAGAGCCATGGGCAGAATCCGAGATCCTTGGTTACCAGTATGCTGCTGCTGACAACTGAATAGTTGTGTAACCCAGTGAGACAACATTTGTCAAGCCCTTCTCCCGTGGCTGGTGTAGGAAGGCGCTAGTTATTACTCCTTGAGCTCAGCCAATAAGGGCCTAAGTTAGGGAGCTAAAGTTTAAGGGATTCAAATGTTGCTGCTGATCTACATAGGGCTGAGTGTTCTTTTCATTCTGGGTTTGTACAGCGCGTAGCATGATGGGTCCCTGGTCGAGAACTGGGGTCCTAGGCGCTACCATGGTCTGGTTTCATGCGATTCACGCAGTGAAAAGACCCCTTGAAAACAGGTTTGTGTTTCTAAACTCTGATGCCGGGTCAGTTGTGGTGTGAAATGTGTGGCTGGCCTCCTGCTCCGTGAGTAGTGAACCACTCGATAGCACTCGTCACCATGTATTTTTGACAGGCTTCCATGCCCTTTTTATGGTTTATTTCCTGCCTTCCTGTCCTGTTTCTGGTCATGTACGCTTTTGCTGCCATCGGCAATTTTGAATGTTTTATTTATTTATTTTTGTATTGGGGAATGTCAAGGGATACTTGTGTGCGTGTGTTTTGACATGTTTGGCTGGGTTTTGAGATAAATTAAAGAATAGTCATTTTTAAAATATAAAGAAAATAAAGATTTCTTTGTTAGGCAGAGAGAAAGTTTAGTGGAGGGAGGGTTTTAAAAAGTGCTTTATAGAAAAAAGGAAGTTTTTTAAAAAATAGAAAATAAAAAGGGTTGTTTGGAATGAAAGACTAGAGATGAGGATGTTTTAAAGGTTTATGAAAGAAAGAGGAAGAAATAAGGTTAAAAAAATAAAGATTTCTTTGTTAGGTCGAGAGAAAGTTTATTGAGCACAGGGCAAAGAGATTTTAAAGGAGAGAAAAGACAGCACATGGCTCGCTGAGAGAGAGAGGAACTGTTTACCCCTAGCAGCTGCCCCTAGTGAAATGATAGGTGAGCCTTGGAAGCAAACCAAGCCTCTTGAGTGGTCCAATCAGAAGCTGTTCCATAGCTACATCATAGAATGCATTCTTCCTCAACCAATCTTATCATACCAAGATTTTAAAACAAGAACCTCCTCCTCCTGCCCTCCCTCGTCCCCCCACCTCCCTTCTGACTGGTTTGAAGATAAGCCCCTTTCTTAATTCTTTTGCTAACAGATGTTCTACTTCTCTCAAAAAATACATCAGGTTGCTTTTTAAAGTTTAGATTTTTACAAAACATGAGAAACAGTGAATGTATATCCCCCATCATTGACAATAAAAGTTATATCAAGTTTTCTTATTTAATTGACTGGAAATTGACTGATCTGTAAGCTTTGTAAAGGGGAAACAAACCCTTTTACTTTTTTTTTTGCTAACAGTGAATATAAAGATGTTCTATTTCTCGCAAAAATATACCAGCTTGTTTTTTAAAGTTATGCCCAAAGGTAAACTTCTGTAAAGAAATTCTTACAAAACTCCCATAAGTCAAAGAAGAAGCAGCTTATGTAAAAGAGTTAATACATTTTACCAGAGATAAGGAATCTGTTTTTCCCCACCACACACACTTTGAAGATATAAGACCCTGAAGAAACAAACCCTTTTTTAAAGTTTGCTTAATTTTCATACCTAAATAATTATCATTCTTGGAACACAAAGATTTTAGTCTAAAGGCCATGCCTAGTAAGAAAACCACTGTGTACAAGAAAGTCAAGTGTAAAGAAATATCAATAGAACCATTTACAATAAAAATAAAATGTATTTAACACGTTCTTCTTAACTGTTTTACAGTAAAAGTTTAAAGGAGAGAAATTCTGTAGTAACAGCCCCCCCTTTCCTTTCCTTGAAGAAAATTATGCAAAGGACATAGATAAAAACAGACCCTCCCCCCACAAAGTTTATTCTTCCCTAATGTTTTTTTAAATCTAAATCAAGGACAAATCAACTTTTAACACATTAATTAAAGGGAACAGTCATGTAGATTTCTTTATTTAGCTTTGTTAAAGACACTTGTGAAAGTTATAGCAAACTTCCTTATTTCATTTACTGGACACTGACTTTAGCTTTGTAAAGGGTGAACATCATTTACAATAAAAGTTTAAGTGGAATGAATAACTGCACGAAGGAGTAAGATAAATATCCTTCTCCCTTGTTATTTGAAGCTGTTAACTATTGCAACAAAAATGTTTATTAGGAATAAAACTTTATAAAAAATTTAAAAGCCAAAAGCCATGGTTTTGTGACTGCATGAAGTTCAGAGATAGCCCTCACCCTTCATGACTTTCCCCCTTCCATCTAACACTTTTGCTAAACATGCAGTGTTTAATCATATCAATTACAGTTTTTTAAAAAATTAACATGAAAATACAGCCTTGAATGAGCTGTCACTCCTCTTTTGGGAATGTTTCTTATGCAGTGAGGCCTATTTGAGGCAGCAAGCTATTTTAAAATCTGCAGGGAAAGCTCAGGCAGTGGTGCTATAAGGAAGGCTTCGGGACACTGAGAGGCATTCACGGACAGAGGACTATTCTCTCGGGATGGACTTCACCTGAGTAGGGAGGGAAATAGACTTCTAGGATGGAGGCTGGAACAACTGATGCAGAGAGCTTTAAACTAGGAATTTGGGGGAGATGGTTGGGACGATGTCCAGGTAATCTCCATGCCACATTTTAACATTGAGAGAGAAGAAAAGGAAGTAAGAAAGGATACAGCCGTAGGTAGGAGAATGGACATAAGGAGGAAGGGCAGTGTAGATACCAGTCAAATAGGTGATACTGGCAGAAGAATGTCAGTGCCTAATCGGGTAAAGAATGTGAGCGAGGCCAAACAGCAAAAAATTAAGATGTTTGTACACTAATGCGAGGAGCCTAGGTAACAAAATGGAGGAACTAGAGCTGCCGGTGCAGGAAGTGAAACCGGATATTATAGGGATAACAGAAACATGGTGGAGTAGTAGCCATGACTGGAGTACAGGTATTGAAGGGTATGTGCTGTTTAGGAAAGACAGAAATAAAGGTAAAGGTGGTGGAGCAGCATTGTATATCAATGATGAGGTAGACTGTAAAGAAATGAGAAGTGATGGAATGGATAAGACAGAATCTGTCTGGGCAAAAATCACATTGGGGAAGAAAACTACTAGAACCTCCCCTGGGATAGTGCTTGGGTGAGCGTGGGCTAAGCTCAAGAGTGTTTCCCTATACTGAGTTGGAACTACCAGCTATCTCTGAGGATGCCAGTCCCCCTTGTGCCCACTGGAAAGGGTCTCCTTGTATAAGAGTTCTCCTTCTACAACAAACCTGGACCTATTGGAAGAGCTGAGAGGTGGTGGGTCGCTCTGTGCTGCTGTCCAAGCTCCCTTGAGGCTTTTATCTGCTTCCTGCTCTGCCTGGAACTACTCCCTTGATGCTGAAGACATCAGTTCCTCGCTGGGTTGTGGATTTGGGCTTGGTCCCACTGGAAGCGATGCAAGTGATGGGGGTGTCTTAGTTGATTATGGACCGAGCTCTGCTGGTGCACTAGGTTCTATTTCAGGCTCCAGTTGAGCTTCTTGTGCCGGTTTAGCTGCTGCTGCAGGTGCAGGCTCTGTGGCGCCCTTTGGTGCTGGCTCCCCTGACTCTGGTGGGGTTGCAAATGTGGGCTCTGGTGCTGACTGCTCCGCCAGTTCCCATCCTTCGGCTGGTTCTGGCTGGGTCCCAGGAACTGGATTTACAACTGCTGCCATAGACTCTGTATTAGGAGAGACAGATCTTCCTGAGACTTAACATTTGGTCCTGATATCCAGGCATCCCAATTTTTTCCAGTGTGGTAGGCGTGTTGGGAAAATGCCACGTCTGGTTTCCACCTTAGGGCTCTGAACCACTGATGGGCATGCTCGGGTTTTAGCCCTATCCTAATTCTGGCCTTTTGTTTAAAAAGTTCATACTCATTCATGTGTTCTTTAGGCATTTCAGCTGCCACGTCTGCAAAGGGTCCTCTGAGTTGTGGCCTCTGATCCACCATATACTGGTTTGGAGGGGTGTTGTACCCAAGGCAGGCCCTTTCAACATTTTCTAAGGAGGCCTCTATCATCGCCTACCTTGTATGTGGGGAATTTCTTGGACTGGGAAGCGGTACCTGGAGAAGGACAGTTAGGGCTACCTGGTGGACCCAGCTTAGCCTTTTCCAGCTCTAAGTGCTTCAGCTCCATTTCCATCTCCAAGCATTTCATCTCTTTCCTCTCCTCCGCCTCCAAGTGCTTCTGTGACTCAATGCTTTTTTTGCCTCGGTCTTCACAGATAAGGTCATTTTCCAGACTGTTGCCCTGGGCAGCACAGTATGGGGAGCAGGTGAGCAGACCTCAGTGGTGAAAAAACAGGTTAAGGACTATTTAGAAAAGCTGGACGAGCACAAGTCCATGGGGCCGGATGCAATGCATCCCCCGAGGGTGCTGAGGGAATTGGTTGATGTGATTGGAGAACCAGTGGCCATTATCTTTGAAAATTTCTGGCTATTGGGGGAGGTCCCAGATGATTGGAAAAAGGCAAATATAGTACCTATCTTTAAAAAAGGGAAGAAAGAGAACCCTGGGAACTACAGACTGGTCAGCCTCACTTCAATCCCCAGCAAAATCATGGAGCAGGTCCTCAAGGAATCCATTTTGAAGCACTTGGAGAAGAGGAAGGTGATCATAGAATATCAGGGTTGGAAGGGACCTTAGGAAGTCATCTAGTCCAACCCGCTGCTCAAGGCAGGAACAATCCCCAATTTTTGCCCCATATCCCCATATGGCCCCCCTCAAGGATTGAACTCACAACCCTGGGTTTAGCAGGCCAATGCTCAAACCACTGAGCTATCCCTCCCCCCAGAAACAATCATCATGGAACAGTCAACATGGATTCACCAAGGGCAAGTCATGCCTGACCAACCAGATTGCCTTCTATGATGAGATAACTGGCTCTGTGGATATGGGTAAAATGGTGGATGTGATATATCTTGACTTTAGCAAATCTTTTGATACGGTCTCCTACCATATTCTTGCCAGCAAGTTAAAGAAGTATGGATTGGATGAATGGACTATAAAGTGGATAGAAAGCTGGCTAGATTGTCAGGCTCAACGGGTAGTGATCAGTAGCTCGATGTCTAGTTGGCAGCCAGTATCAAGTGGAGTGCCCCAGGGGTTGGTCTTGGGGCCGGTTTTGTTCAACATCTTTATTAATGAGCTGGATGATGGGTTGGATTGCACCCTCAGCAAGTTTGCAGATGACACTAAGCTCGGGGGAGAGGTAGATACGCTGGAGGTTAGGGATAGGGTCCAGAGTGAACTAGACAAATTGGAGGATTGAGCCAAAAGAAATCTGATGAGGTTCAACAAGGATAAGTACAGAGTCTTGGACTTAGGAAGGAAGAATCCCATGCACTGCTACAGGCTGGGGACCGACTGGCTAAGCAACAGTTGTGCAGAAAAGGACCTGGGGATTACAGTGGACGAGAAGCTGGATGTGAGTCAGCAATGTGCACTTGTTGCCAAGAAGGCCAACAGCATATTGTATTAGTAGGACTGTATTAGTAGGAGCATTGCCAGCAGATCGAGAGATTATTCTCCTCTATTCGGCACTGGTGAGGCCACAACTGAAGTATTGCGTCCGGTTTTGGTCCCCCCACTACAGAAGGGACGTGGACAAATTGGAGAGAGTCCAGCGGAGGGCAACGAAAATGATTAGGGGGCTGGGGCACATGACTTACGAGGAGCGGCTGACGGAACTGGGGTTATTTAGTCTACAGAAGAGAAGAGTGAGGGGGGATTTGATAGCAGCCTTCAACTACCTGAAGGGGGGGTTCCAAAGAGGATGGAGCTCAGCTATTCTCAGTGGTGGCAGATGACAGAGCAAGAAGCAATGTCTCAAGTTGCAGTGGGAGAGGTCTAGGTTGGATATTAGGAAACACTATTTCACCAGGAGGGTGGTGAAGCACTGCAATGGGTTACCTAGGGAGGTTGTGGAATCTCCATCCTTAGAGGTTTTTAGGGCCCGGCTTGACAAAGCTCTGGCTGGGATGATTTAGTTGGGGTTGGTCCTGCTTTGAGCAGGGGGTTGGACTAGAACTTCCTGAGGTCTCTTCCAACCCTAATATTCTATGATTCTATGATTCTGTGAGACTCTCAGCTCCCATATTTTTATAGCTAGTAAGTTTCTAGCCCTCGTGGATGTGGACAGAAGCTTGAAGAGGTGACGCCCCAAAGGCTGAAAAAAACGGAAGGCAAATCAAGAACCCCCAACATTTGTTACACGTAAAATCTCCGGATTTGAAGCCGCTCTCGTGATCATCGTGCACATGGGACTGACGATACTGGAGATGATATTAACTCACGTTCGGTCTCACCCCAGCCGGAGAACAGCCAGACAACAGGTCAGGATACTGGAGGGTTCCTTGGTGGGGCATCTCAGTGGAGAGACCAAAGACCAGCCAGGCTGCTCCCTCGTCCTCCTTCAAACCCTTGCCCAGAGCTCACAGGCTGTGAGCATGGGCAGCTGGGTGCGGCCAGGCTGGCATGAACAATGATTGCTGCCCACTGCCCGGGCCCAGCTGCATCCAAGCTCTTTGGGGAAAGGCCCACCTGGCGCTGGGCTTCCACATCTATGCAGCACCCACCACCAGGGGCCCGATCCCTGCTTTGGACCGTGGTGCTCCCCTGATAATAACAATCACAAAAGATGCCCCGTCTGGCTGCGGGGGATGGCCCTGGGGTTCCCATGGGAGCAGCCTGGCGCAATGCCGTAGCTTCTAGGATGCCTACATCACCCTAGCTATGCCGGCATCACCCGCGGTGCAGATGCAGCCTACACGAATGGAAGGGGATTTTCACACTGAGTGACGGTAGCTACGGTGACGGAAGCATTCATCTGTTCATACAGCTGCATCTACGCTGGAGGTTAGGTCGGCTCCTCACCAACATAGCTACGTTGATGTAACTTTTAAGTGTAGACCAAGACTTAGTGTGTTACGGTGACACCTAGGAGCCCCAGTCATGCCCAGGATCCCCACTGTGCTAGGCACTGTACAAACCCAGAACAACAAAACAGCCCCTGCTCCAAAGAGCGTAGGACAAGAGACAACAGCTGGAGACAGACGGACAGACAGACAGACTGGAGTCAACATTGGGCAGCATGGGAGGCAGGGATCTCAGTGAAAACTCTCTGCCTCTGGCCCAGCACGCGGTTACCTGGTTTGCACCAGTCCCATGGGACACTGAGAGAGGAATTAGTCACTCGGTTGTGGTCGTCCTTACGCTGATACCCGCAGGAAATCTGTCCTGCCTCCTGGATGGACACTTCCCGGGCTAACATGTAGGTGAATTTGCCTCTTGTGGCTTTTTGGCTGGACAGTTCCTCCTCAGCCTAATAGAAAATAACCCGAGTTGCCAGCGTAGGGTGACCAGATGTCCCAATTTTATAGGGACAGTCCCGATTTTTGGGTCTTTTACTTATATAGGCTCCTATTACCCCCCACCCCCGTCCTGATTTTTCACATTTTCTGTCTGGTCACCCTACGCCAGCGAGTCACAGGGAACCAGGCATCTCACCACAGCAGAGATGCCCCTGGGCTGTGGGGGACTTGCTGAGAAAGAACTCAGGAGCAGGGAGACGGCGTAGAACAACCAAAGGGGGAGTGAAAGACCAGCCTGGGGAGGAGGCTGAATAACTGGGAAAGCACCGAGTGAGCGAATGCTAGAAACTAAACAGCTCACATTGGGGCCCTCAGAGTGCGTTCATGGCTTAACCCGTTATATAGAGAGGTACGTAAATGACTCTCACCACCACAAGTATCATTATTACAAGGCAATAGAGTCTAGGAGCCCCTGTTAAGGAGCCGGGGCCCTATTACGCCAGGTGCTGTACCAGTAACACCAACCCCAAGCGTTCAAAAAACCTAAAGCCTCAAAAACCATCAGATTTCTTTTCAAAAATAATGTTGGGGCTTCAGCTACAAAAATGATACACATATACAGATAGCATAATTGTAATCAGCCAATCCACCACTTTGCTAGACATGCATTTTAATCTCACCACGACTGCAGGAAATAAGGCCCTACAGTTAGACCTTAGGTATCAATTTTTTTTTAAGTGGACCAGTTTAATACCTGATTGATTCCAAAATTTGTGTCCACTCCTACCAGAGGTTCAGAAAATTTCTGATTTACAGGGTCAAATCCATGTGTTACAGAACATATATCAGATTGAAAAACATGCGTTCCATACAGTCTATAGAGTGTCTGCTTTGTGTACTAGTTATGATGTAATGTGCTATGTAACTACGGCAATGAATCAACCCCAGCATATTGTTACAATGAGGACAGTAATGCTTATCTTGCTTTTGTTTAGTATAGGGATATGTTATTGTTGTTGTAAGAAGTGTAATAACAAAAAAATGCCTGTCATGTTCATACTAATCATGCATTGTAGCTATATCCAGCTAAGATGTACAGGGATAGTCCTGATCCTTTTGAGCTAGACACAGAAATACAAGGCATGATGCAATTGGAGGTTTAAGAGTGTTGGTTGTGCTGGGGACAGCACAAAAGGGGGGAAATGTGGAAACAAGGGTTAAAGGATTTGAATATAGGCCCCTCAGTTATGTCAAGACAGAGAACAGTCAAACTAACTCTGAAATCTCATAATGCGAGACTTGGGAAATCAGACTCTGTGTCTGAAGCGGGTGGGGAAACAATACAGAGTCAATGTGACCGAACCTTGAAGATAATGATGTTGTGAGAACAGAAGTGAGACAGAGTGAGAAAATACTGGAATGGGCAGAACATAACATAAATAATTGCAGATGTTTTTAATTAATGCATTCCATCAAAGAGTATAAATATTTGTGGCTTATTGTTTGTACTTTGAAGAAACTGAGGCAGAGATGCTCTCTGTCAGCTGTATTTCTTCCCTGGCAATTGCTTGAAATAAAGCTGCCTCTGATTTTGTTGCATTCCAACCTGAGAGTGAGGATTTATTTTTCTCCCCCATATATAACAGTGGTCGCAACAGTGATCTATAAAATTACAGATTATGTCAATAACATCACAGGAGGTGACACAGCATCAGTGAGACTGATATTGGAATACTGCACCCGGCTTTGGTGTCCTCAATTGAAAAAGATGTTGTGAAATTGGAGCAGGGGCAGCAAAGAGCCACCAAATATTCTGAGGGCTGGAGAAAAATGCCTTCTAGCGAGCTGTTGAAAGAGCTCAACCTGTTTAGCTTTTCAAAAGAAGATTGAAAGGTGACTTCATTGAAGTGCCTTAATGGAGAGAAAATTGGTTATTAAAGGGCTCTTTAATCTAGCAGAGAAAGGCATAACAAGACCCAATGGCTGGAAGGTGAAAAGAGACAAATTCATATTACAAAGAAGGCACAAATATTCAATAGCGAAGATGATTTACCACAGGAACAAGATACCAAGGAAAGTGGTGGATTCTCCATTTCTTGATGTCATTTAATGAAGACTAGATGCGTTTCTGGAATGTGTTTGCCCAAAAAGTAGCTATTGTGTCATACAGGAGGCCTGTGATATGCAGGGGGTCAGATTAGATGCTCTAATGGTCTCTTCTGTCCATAAAGTCTACTAATTTCTGAAAAACTGAGTGTTTCATTAGGAGCAGCGTCTGCTGTTTTACTGTCTAGCCGGCTTGCTTCCTAGAATGAACACTCATTGAGTGGGGTGATCCAGAGGGAGTAGCTCAAACCTCCAAAGTGTCTGGCCAGTGGTAGGACATTAGCACAGCAAGGGAGGGGTGTGGCAGTGACATCACAAAGGCCTTTTGCAGGACTTCAGCCTATTGGTCAAAGGTGGTGGGGAGGTGGTGACCTCACAGAGAGATGCTGACATCAGCCAGGCAGGACAGGGGCGAGGGGCCAGGGAAACCTCGGAGACCTCTGTGGCTTTGCTTCAGCAAGTCTCCTTCTCGAGGTCTCTCTTTGAGGACTGAGAGAGTATTAGGGTTCACGGACGTGAGTGCCAGGAGGAACCTCTTTCAAGTTTTCTCCTTTCCTTGTATTGATTTGACTAGAAAACAGACGTCCCTGGTTAGAAGGTAAGAGCCTCCTCAGGTTTGAAACCTCTTCCTTCAGTCTGATCCATCTGGTGACAGTTGAATTCTAGGCGTGGAAAACAAGAGCTTAAGGAGGCAGAATTTTATTCCGCACCTAGAATTTTGTCCCTTAGAATCACGGGGGACATTAGGGTTTGTCCTAATCACGCCCCCTTTCCCCATCTTCCCCCTCTCTGGAGCAATCCCCCTTTCCCCATCTCCCCCATCTCGAGCACCCCCACTTTCCCCATCTTCCCCCCTTCTGGACCACCCCCTTTTCCCCATCTTCCCCCTCTGGACCAGCCCCCTTTCCCCTTCTTCCCCGCAAGCACCCCCGTGGAATGTGTTTGCCTAAAAAGTAGCTATTGTGTCATACAGGAAGGAGTTCTGTGATATGCAGGGGGTCAGATTAGATGCTCTAATGCTCTTCTGGCCATAAAGTCTACTAATTTCTGAAAAACTGACTGTAGCATTGGGAGCAGCGTCTGATGTTTTACTGTCTAGCCGGCTTGCTTCCTAGAATGAACACTCATTGAGTGGGGTGATCCAGAGGGAGTAGCTCAAACCTCCAAAGTGTCTGGCCAGAGGCAGGACATTAGCATGGCAAGGGAGGGGTGTGGCAGTGACATCACACAGGCCTTTTGCAGGACCTCAGCCTATTGGTCAAAGGTGGTGGGGAGGTGGTGACCTCACAGAGAGATGCTGACATCAGCCAGGCAGGACAGGGGCGAGGGGCCAGGGAAACCTCGGAGACCCCTGTGGCTTTGCTTCAGCAAGTCTCCTTCTCGAGGTCTCTCTTTGAGGACTGAGAGAGTATTAGGGATTACGTACGTGAGCGCCAGGAGGAACCTCTTTCGAGTTTTCTCCTTTCCTTTTCTTAATTTTACTAGAAAACAGACGTCCCTGGTTAGAAGGTAAGAGCCTCCTCAGGTTTGAAACCTTTTCAGTCTGATCCATCTGGTGACAGTTGAGTTCTAGGCATGGAAAACACGAGCTTAAGGAGGCAGAATTTTATTAGGCACCTAGAATTTTGTCCTTTAGAATCACTGCGGACATTAGGGTTTGTCCTTTTTGTTTCACCTTTTCCTTCATCCCTCCCTCCTTTCTCTTCTTCTCTTGCTTCTTTTGTCCTTTCTCCTGTTCCCCTCCCAATACCAGGAGGTGTGTGTGTGTCTCGTGGGGGAGTGCTCTGCAGCTCCCATTGTGGGAGGTCCACCCAAAAATTTGGGGCTGAGATAGTGCTCGGGCAGTGATCCCCACCAGTGACCTGGGCCATCCTTTGGGCTCTCTGGTGAGAACCCTCAGCCTCCCATCCTCAGCCTCTACCCTGATTGGCTGAGCAGGGGGTATTGACAGGGAGGAGACTCAGGTCCTTGTTGTTCTCTTTTAAGACCAAGTAAATAAGTCATAACCAGTCATCTGTTTGACAAATTTTGCTGCTTCTCTGCATGAATTGTCTCTGAGCAGTTCCTGATTCTCTTAACATTCCAGTTCTCCTAAAATACTTGCTGAATAATTACTGTGCACTGTTGTTGGTCTGGAGCTCATTTGAGAGCACTTTATTCAGGTCATTCAATGTATGAAATTCAAGATCCGATGGTTAGTTTGAAAATCAGGGCTCTAGGGTCCTATTCCCAACTCTGCCACTGACTGGCTGTGTGACCTAAGACAAGTCAATTCTCTTTTCTCAGTCTTAACTTCTCCCTTTTTCAAGTAGGGATAATAATGGTCCTCTCCTACCTACCTCACGGTGGAGGATGGGGATCCATTGGAGAGTGTCACTAGGAGTAGTGCATAATATGAGGTGTCCTATCACGTTTACTCAGATCAGATTATGACATAATAGAATAGCTGAAATAATCTATTTTATTTGTATTTTCTTATCTAATTTTTGAGATCTAAGTGTCTCCTCTTTGTGTGCGACAGTGTGTTAAACTGTGACAAAGAGGAGATGCTTTTGTTTTGCAACAAAATATTTTTGCAAAGAACTCTCATCCCATTTGTTAGGATTTCAAGAAACAAACTGGTTTAGTCTGAATGGGTTTTTATGACAGAAACGGTTTCAATGAAATTTCCCCACCATCTCGATTCCTGGGCTCTATCCCTGCCTCTGCGGGGTTTGTTGTCCATTAGAACTGGAGTCAGGACTGGTGGCTTCTCTTTCTGGCTCTGCCACTGCCTTGCTGTGTAGGCCCTTGGGTAGGTCACTTCCCTTCTCTGTATCTCAGGCTCCTCCCCATCTGTCCAATGAGAACAGGGACAATTCTCAAACTCTGGGCAGTTGTGAGCCTGAGTGAGATAAGGGGCATTAAAGCCCTCTGTGAAGGAGAAAGGGGAGTTTCACGGTGTTTAGCACCAAGGAATTCTAAAGTTTGATAAAATGTCTAGTCTGCGGAAACAAGAAATGGTCAGGGCCACATTTTTTAACCGTTGCCTTTTTTAAAGCCCATTCAGGGATGTGAGTCCCCTGTCTTTTAGGTACCTGGGGTTCTTTGCCAGCAGGAGAGAAGAGGTTCCTGCCTCCAGTTTTGTGGCCTTAACAAACCAGGTGCTGTGCCCCAGTTCTCGTCTGAGATCCCTGAAAAAGAACATCTTCCCATCCATTAACAAGACAGGACCTATCTTTAAAAGGGGAACAAAGAGAGCCCTGGGACTTACAGACTAGCTAGCCTCACTTCCATAGCTGGAAAGATCCTGGAATCCATTATTAAACAATCAGTTTGTCAGCACCTACTGGATAATTTGGTTCTTAGGACTAGTGAGCATGGATTTGTCAAGAACAAGTCATTCCAAACCAGTCCTATTTCCTTCTTTGGCAGGGTTCTGGGCCTAGTGGAGGTGGGTAAACAGTAGATGTGATCTATCTTGGTGTTACTAAGGCTTTTGACACAGTCCCATAGGACATTCTCACCCGCAAACTAGGGAAATGTGGTCTAGATGCGATTAGTGTAATGTGGGTGCAGAGCTGGTTGAAAGCCCATACTCCAAGAGCCCTTCTCCATGTTTAGCTGTCCAACGGAGAGGGTGTACCTAGTGGGTGTGGCAGGGATCAGTCCGGGGTCCAGTACTGTTCAATATTTTCATTAATGATTTGGAAAATGGAGTGGAGAGTATGCGTCTAAAATTTGCAAATGACACCAAGCACTTTGGAGCACAGGATTGGAATTCAAAAAGCCCTTAGCAAATTGCAGAATTGGTCTTCTTGAGCCAAACTCCATGGCTGGGCTACTCTCTATATACTGGGCTGAAGTGAAACCACAGAGCCAAACACTCCTCCCTCCTCCCGGGCAGTGCGCTCCGACCTTTAATGGTCAGATGTTGCTTAGCACTGTCAGAGCAGCTTTTGCTGGGGGATTCTCCCAGCACTTTCCAATCGTGGAAAGTATTAAATCCCCATTTGACTGCTGGGGACAGAGCCATAGAATGGAGAGCAACTTGCCCAAAGTCCCCCAGGAAAAGGAAAACAACCAGCAATGGAACCAACAGGAAACCCAGGCATGGAACTCAGGAGTCCTGACTCCCGATCCCCTGATCCAGTCACTACAGCGGAGCACACTCCCTCTCAAGGCAGGGGGAGCGGACATGAAGGTCTGGTTGTAATTGCCAGCGGTGGGAGGGAGTGTGCAGCAGTGGTTAGTGAAGGGGCCTGGAAATAAGGACTGCTGGGTCCCATCCATGGCTCTGACACTTGGCGTGACCATGAGCCAGTAGCTTCCCCTCCCCAGGTCTGTTTCTCATCATTGGGGTTGGGGTCGCAGTCCCTACAGCCCAGGGGGGCTGGGAGGCTCCAGGAAGGTGTGTAAAGTGCTGGGATGTCAGGATCCTGGAGGTGCTGTCACCCCCGCAATAGCGCGTTGTTCTACACCCCATGCTGCAGGCCGAGTTTCTCCATTCCTTGGAACTAAGACAGACTCTTGTTTTCACAGCCAGTCGATCGCCCAGTGTCATCACCCTGCCTGCTGGCTGGGTAGGGTAACTCCTCAGGTCACCACCACCCTCTCCAGCCTGCCTTGGGCTTGGAGAGTGAGGAGAAGGGTGAGGGACGACACTGAACATCCTGCATCCATCGCTCCATCACCTAGAGCAAGTGAGTGGCATTAGGGTCCCTCTGTGGCGTTCCCTGTCAGTCGGGGAGAGGCAGAAAGAGGGGGAGAGAATCTCTCCCAAAGGAGATTGGATTTGCAAACAGCCCCCAGGAGCCCCTGGCTCTGAGACCAGGGAGGGGCTTCTCCAGAGCCGTCTCGTGTGTTTGGAAAGGTCCTAGCAATGGGGCTCCCAGCCCTTCCCTTGTGGGAGACTGTTCCCCAGGCTGAGAGTCTCTGAGCTGGGCCAGACCCTGTGAGCTGCCGAACATGGAAATCAATGGGAAACGAGGGGGCCCTGACCATGCTTGAAACCCGCTGCACTGAATCGCAGAGCCCGGCTCAGCTGACCTGGGTTCCCAGGTCTATAGAATTGCAGGGTGGATGTTCAGGCTTCGGCTGGAGCCTGGGATCTCCGGCCGACTCTCCTTACGGGGTCCCAGAGCCAGGGCTCAGACGGAGCCTGACGCCTACACTGCAATTCTACAGCCCCACAGTCCTGAGCTGGGCCAGCCGCCGTGCCGGGCGTCTCCTCTGCAGTGTGGACTTACCTTTAGGGCCAGGCTTTCAAAGGGATTTCGGTGCGTAGGGAAGCAGAGAGGCCCCACGGGGATTTTTAAGGGCCCAAGCAAGTTTGGCGCCTCAGTCCCATTGACACCGATGGCTGTCAGGGGCTGTGTGAGGGCTTTGGGAAGTAGCTCAGGTGCCGATCTGCTTCTTTGGGAGCCCAAATCCCTTAGCACACCTGGCCCTGAGCAACTCCCTCCCTCCTCAGGTGGCACAGAAGGACGGGGAGCTGCATCGACTCCGACGGCACGGAGCGCGCTCTGAGAGGTAGGCACGTGCGGATGGGCCTGATCCCAGCTGGGTGTTGTTGTGATACAGAAATAATAAATGGATTGTCCCCATTGGGAAAGATCAGTGCCCCCCCCCCCCCCAATGTCACAGTAGTGGTGAATGCAGACCCCCCCACAGCATCACCCCGGGGCAGTCGTGGTGAATGCAGACCCCCCCACAGCATCACCCCGGGGCAGTTGTGGGGAATGCAGACCCCCCCACAGCATCACCCCGGGGCAGTCGTGGGGAATGCAGACCCCCCCACAGCATCACCCCGGGGCAGTCGTGGGGAATGCAGACCCCCCCACAGCATCACCCCGGGGCAGTCATGGGGAATGCAGACCCCCCCACAGCATCACCCCGGGGCAGTTGTGGCAGATGCAGACGTGCCTTTCGGGTGATTGTTTCAGCTTCACAAACGTTCGCTGCAGCTTTGTGACCTGCAAGCGGGAAAGCTTCCAAGACCATCATATTGAGATGGGCCCGGCAGTGTGGGCCCGTAGACTGTTCAGAGCCCTTTGCATCCATGTGTGTTACATGCAGCTGTGTGTTCCTGGCGCGCTGGCCGGGTTCCCTGCAGACGCTGGGGTATCTAGGAGGTGATTAATGCACAGTCTCAAGGGTGGCGACATTTTAATCAAGGGGGAAACCCCTGCTAGGGGTCGGAAGGACTTAGACCCGCCGCACCCCCATACAGAAGACGGGTGATGTCTGGTGCATGTCGCATCTGCTGAGCCCTTTTATTGTGTTATATGCTTTCTCCATACAGCTTTTGTCTTAAAATAAAGCACCGTGCTCTGTGTAAGGCTGGCTAGTCACGGGGCACCCTGCCACTATCTCTAGAGAAACAGTGAAATTGCAGGGGCTGAGCAAGGGAGAAAGCTGGTGAAGGCAGCTGCAGCCCAAACTCCAGCTAGGGGAGAGGGACGTGGGTCCTTGCTGGAAGCCTGAGACCTAAGGGGTGCCCTTGAGCTGAGAACAGAGTGGGTGGGAGGTATAATTACCCCCCAGGCTGCGACACATGGACACACCCTGAGCCAAGAGCGGCCTTACACCTAATGGAGAGACATGGTTGAAAATGCAGATTATTTTTGGAGGGGTTTTAAAAAAAATTCATTTTCTTCTAAACATCCCATGAACATTGGTCAGTTCTCGCATGAAAACTCAAAAGTGACAATGATGATACAGTCAGGTTTCAAAAACTTATGGTTTTCTGTAAAAAAGCTGAATTTTGGGGGAAAAAATCGGTGGGAAAAAAATCTGTTTTCAAAAAATGCTTTTTGCTCAAAAAGTTTTGGAGTCCAGGGAAAGTTGTTGTTTTCTTTAACCACCTGCCTTTTTTTAACCAACCCCCCCCAATTTTTTTCCAGCAATTATTTTTTTATTTTTGGTTTCTGGTTTTTCATCCCAAAATGGAAAATTTTCACTGGCTTACAATGTTTGTTTTGACCAAAAAATTTTTCATGCACAAAATGTTTCGATGAAAGATTTTCCACCAGTTCTACCAAATATCTCTGGTTCTGTCCAGTCAAGGCTGACGATCTGGAGACGGGCCGGCTTAGCTCTACCCAGGTCTCCTTTGAAGCACCCGGCATCCCGTTTCCGTGACCCCCTCCCTGTGGGCTCCCCCTCTGTGCTGGGCGAGGGTGTTACTGACCCAGATGCTGCGAGTGCTGAGTCTAACCCAGGGGTCTCAAACTCAAATGACCACAAGGGCCACATGAGGACTATTACATGGGCCCGAGGGCCGCATCACTGACTGACCCCCGCCCCACCGCCACCGCCCCCACTCCACCCCTTCCACCAGGCCCCTCCCCTGCTCCTCCTCTTCCCACCCCTTCCCTGCCCCATTCCAACCCCTTCCCCAAAATCCCCACCCGAACTCTGCCCCCTCCCTGCTCCAGGGGGTGCAGGAGGGGTGTGGGGTGTGACAGGGGCTGAGGGAAGGGAGTTGAGGTGCAGGAGGTGTGCAGGGTATGGCAAGGGGCTCAGGGAAGAGAGATTGGGTGTGGGGTGAAGGAGGGGTGAGGGGTGCGTCAGGGCGTCAGGGTGCAGCAGGAGGCTCGCGGCAGGGGGTTGGGGTGCAGGGTGTGGCAGGGGGCTCAGGGCAGGGGGTTGGGGTACAGGAGCAGGGTTCAGGGTGCGGCAGGGGGTTCGGCTGCAGGAGGGGTTTGGGGGCAGACTCTGGCCGGGCAAGCACCTGGGGCAGGGCAGGCTCCCTGCCCGCCCGCCCTGCCCCCGCGCCACTCCGGGAAGCGGCCGGAACCTGGGGTCGGGGGCACATCAGTCTGTGTGTTGCCCTGGCCACTCCTCCAGGTACCTCCTCCGAAGCTCCCATTGGC
This sequence comes from Chelydra serpentina, assembly GCA_037349315.1. NCBI lineage: Eukaryota > Metazoa > Chordata > Testudines > Chelydridae > Chelydra > Chelydra serpentina. Next base: position 2,669,310 of record JBAIAC010000046.1, on the reverse strand, counting down.
CGCGGTTCCCCGTTCCTGGCCAATGGGAGCTGCGGGGGGCGGTGCCTTGAGACGAAGGCAACACACGGAGGCCAGTGCCCCTCCCCCCCATTTCCTGCCTTTTCCCAGAGTGGCGCGGGGGCAGGGAGCCTGCCCTGCCCCCTGTGCACGCCGGGCCAGGGCCGCTGTAGGTAAACGCTGGGGGGAGGGCGGGGAGGCCGCTGGGCGCTGGCAGGCTGCAGAAAATAGCCCCGCGGGCCGCGTGTTTTGAGACCTCTGGTCTAACCACTGGGGATCTGCTCCCAGATGTGAGGGAGGTGCCCTGTTTACTGTCTGATCCGCCCCAAAGAATCCCCTCAACTGTCCCCCCTCACACCTTTCTGGGCCTTTTCCTAACACTGAGCATATGGATGGATCTGTTTATTCATTGGCTGATCTATTGCGCTCAGCACACACACAATGTCAGGCCACACATAACGCTGGCACGTCCTCCTACTCATGGGGACACACAACAGGATAATAGCCTACTACTGCTACTAGCTGACGGAGCTACTCCTTTAGCTCCACTGGCAGCATTCTCTGCCTTTTCATGCTGAAAGTCACAGGTTCAAACACTATTACTGCTGGCTCAGGACAGGGTTATTACATTGGCAAAGGCCAGCTGGCTGCCAGGGTGTGGAGAGGCCTGTAAAAAACAGAATATTTCAGTTCTGAAAGGCTGCAGTGGGGCCTCATTGCGGCCGTAGTTCAGGGGCCCCATAGACTGTTCTGTATTGGCCAGGCTCCCGGGTCGAACCCTGGCCATCTCCCCTATTGGCGAGGGGAAGCTGTGCATCATGGGAATCCTCGGCCTTAGCCTTTTTTAGCTGAAATCCAAAATTTCACCAGACTCAGCTCAGTTTTAACCAGCTGTAGAGTGGGTTGAAAAACAAGTGTGTGTGTGTGGATATTTGAGCCATTCTGCTTTCATTTAGGAAATAAGCAAGTTTCTAGCCCTCACAGCAGTGGCGTAGCCAGGTTTAGAGCACAGGGGGAGCGGAGCTAAAAAAAGGCACCGGGAGCAAAAAAAAATGCTCCGCTCTGGCTGCAGCATAGGAGCAAAAGGCGCCGGGAGCAAAAAAAGGTGCCGTTTCTGCTCAGTGGGGGAGCGGCCGCTCCCCCTGCTCCCCACCTGGCTACGCTACTGCTCGCAGTCGCAGAGAAAAGCTGGAAAACGTGACGTGAGTGGCCCCGAAAGGCTCAGAGACCAGAAGACAGCAGCAGCCCCTCCCCCCTCCCCACCCCACCAAAATAATTATTCATTTAAAAAAATGCTTGATGGATTGTAAGCCAGTCTGGTGATCCGAGGCCTGACCGTGTGCGGGCTTGACTGGGGGCTGCATGTAAATCTCCACCGGCACGTCTGAGTCGTGGCATTTCTCCGGCAAGCCCAGACCCCTCTGTAAACACCGCTCCCCAGCAGCAGCATCCCCAGAACCCCCCAGTGCCTGCCGGCATGATGGTGCTGCTCCCCTCTCTTCTCTCGGCTGTTCAGTTCTCACTTCCCACGGGGCTCCCCACTCCCCGGTACGGCTGGCTCAGGCCGGGCGGCAGCTACTTTCTCCAGCACACAGGTGATGAGCGGGGCAGACGCCAGGAGGAACAGGAGCAAGGTGCTGCGGAGGATCCAAACCCAGAGCGGGATGGCAGGGCCTGGAACGTGGGAAAAGACAAGGGCCATGAGATCGCAGCTGGGACCCTGTTTGTCGGCACAGAGTGGGGGTGGATTGTGTCCGGGATATAACTGCAGTGCAAGGCACTCTCCCAGGGGCCCTGGGTGTAGGGACCAGAGCAGGGGGTCTTGGCAGAATAGTAACACCAGCATCCTGGTGTTACTATAGGCGCCAACTCCATGGGTGCTCAGCACCCACCAGCCACAGCTGTTCGGCGGCTGTGGGGAAAGACAGAGAGCAGTGAGTGGGGGGCAGGCAGAAGCCTCAGGAGGGGGCGGAGTGGGGGCAGAAAGAGGCGGCGCGAAGGCGGAGCCTCGAGGGGAAACGGCGGAGTGGGGGCAGGGCCTCAGGGCGGAGCAGGGGTGCAGCATTCCTGGGGAAAAATAAAAGTAAGCGCCCTGGGTATTACTTAGGGTTGCCAACGTTGTATTTCAATGATAAGGGACTGTTTTCCTAGCACCCCCACCCTACCCCGCCTCCCAATATTATCATTATCATTATTACCACTAATAATAATAATACTTAATAACGAGCAAGCAGCACTCACCAACATTTGCAAGGGGTATTTCTTGCTGCTTTTTGCAGCACTCAGCAATCCCCGATCTTGTTGTACAGAGATGAAGAAACAAGGGACATCCCTTCTAATAAGGGATCGCTGGCAACTCCAGGTTAGTGTCCCTGTAGCGCCTACAGGGGGTTAGGACCGTGCTGCTTTGGTGACAATAAACCTGGCCGGGCACCTTGGCCACCGGCCCGAGCCTGTGGCCTCTGTTTGTGAACAACCCCGAGGGCTGCTGAATCAGCAGAGTCCCCTCTGCTTGTGCCGCTGACCCTGGAGCTCTGAGAACAGCCTGCGACATTAGCCACACTTGGCGCATCGTGTCTGCGCCGTGCGGGCGGCGGTGCTGGGGGCGTTACGCACTCTGTACATCCACAGCATATCGCCTGGCCACTGACACAGACACGGAGCTGAGACCCCTGCCCTGCTGTCTGCATTCACAATGGGCCTTTCTCCCAGAACTGCTCCCTACCCCTTCCATTCAATCCCGGGGAAACGCCGGGACATCAGAGCTTTGCTGCGTTCGCAGAAGCTTCGGGATGCCCCGGTCTGACCCTGGTGAGCAGCGAACGCCAATGCGGGGTGGCCAAGCAAACTTCCAGCTCCTGCGGTAGGGTGACCAGATGTCCTGATTTTATAGGGACAGTCCCGATATTTGCGGCTTTTTCTTATACAGGCGCCTATTACCCCCCACCCCCTGTCCTGATTTTTCACACTTTTTATCTGGTCACCCTATCCTGCGGTCTCGTGTTTAGAACCAGGGCTCCCTGTGGCCACCATGCGTCACTGTTCCCTCTCCACCAGGGGGCGCTCCGTGCACATACGGGGCCACCATTTTGCCAAGCCACTAGTGACACTGGGTGCCTGGCTGGAGAAGGATTTTCAGACAGGGCCGAGCGCCTGCCTCTGGACTCAGGGCTTCAAAGGGGTCTCCTGGTAACCCCCAAATTGTGCCTCGCTTTAGGGAATCTCGGGCTGCTGCACGATTGATTGCAGTCCTCATACCATGGGCTCTCTGCTCTCTCTAGTGGCCCTGGGGCAGCCGGGGGAAGCTTCCCTGAGCTACCCAGCATGCACTGCTGGCTGGCCCTTATACACACTGCACCGGGGCAGAGAGGTGCCCCACTGAAGGATCAGGCACCATCAGGCCCCCGTAAACTGCCACTCTGGTTTCCGAGCACTCAGCATGTGCCGGCAGGCCCGGATTTCCAAAGGGATGTGGGCACGAGCGCTGGCTAGTGCCTCTGTGGGGACGGAGCGCTTGGGAAGCTGGGCCCAGCTGTAGGATCTGGGCCTTGCTAAACATCCGGGTCTCAATGGGCCTGCACCTGCCCCCGTCCAGGTGCGTGGGAGCAGAACCAGAGCCAGCAAGAGCAGGGGCCGCCGAGAACAGCAGTGACCCGGCCTGGAGCCGAGCGATGACGGTGTTGCATTCGGCCCTACATTGCGTTGGCCGATCTAGAGCGCCCAGACTAGGGTGACCAGATGTTTATAGGGACAGTCCCGATTTTTGGGTCTTTTTCTTATCTGGGCTCCTATTACCCCCCCACCCCATCCTGATTTTTTACACTTGCTGTCTGGTCACCCTAGCCCAGACCCTGGGCCAGTCACACACCTCCGTGAGCAGTGTCTGCGCCCAAACCGCCCCGTTACCTTCAGGCCTGGTGTCATGCTCGGTGTCAGCTGTGGAATCTGTAGGGCGAGAACGATAATTGTTACGAAATGTCATGACGGCCAACCCAGGGCAGGGGTTCAGATCCACCGCTGTGCTTAATTATGTTTGAGCAAACAGCCTAGAAATCGGTTTGTGGTGTGTAAGTCCAGACGGGGCCGTTAGCTCATCTGATCTGACCTGCCGTGTGTCACAGGCCGGAGAATTATTCCCACTGAGTCCCCCATATCGAACTCAATAACTTGAGTTTGGCTAAAGCATCTTCCACAAAGGCCTCCAGCCTGGATCCGAACCCGTTCCCTCACTGGGAAAAAATTGTGCCTTGTTTCTAACTGGAACTTGCCCGGTTTCAGCTTCTGACCATCGGTTCTCATTTGGCCTTTCACCGCTAGATAAAAGAGCCATAGGCGCCGACTCAGTGGGTGCTCTGGGACTCAAGCATCCACAGAAAAAATAATGGAGGGTGCACTGCTCAGCACCCACCAGCCACAGTGGTTCTGGCCCTGGGGGCTGGCTGCCGATCAGCTGTTTGGTGGGCAGGAGATGCTTGGGGGAGGGGAGGCGGAGAGGAGGGAGTGACAGGCAGGCGGGGGAGCCTCCGGGAAGAGGTGGAACAGGGGAAGGACGAGGCAGAGCGAGGGTGGGACCTCGGGGGAATGGGCGGAGCAGGGGCAGGGCCTCGGGGCGAAGCGGGGGTGCAGCACCTACCGGGAAAAATACATGTCAGTGCCTATGCAATGAGCCCTGGAGGACCCAGTATTTTTTCTTTTGTATTTTCTTAACGCCAGTTGGAAAGTGTTCCTACTGGCCAAGCAGCGGAGTTGTGTCCCTGCAGCTACTAAACAAGGACAGCGTCTATACAGTAAATCAGCTGCAGGGGGACTATATGGCTACAGAACTAGGGGTCCTTTGTAACCGAGCTGTAGCTGAGTGATCTGCGTCCCTGGCACCGACGGAGCAGTACGTTGTGCTGCCCGCGTTGGCTGGCTGTGGACTCACTTGTCACACGCAGGACCTGGGAGGTGCTCAGAAGCGAATTCGTCTCTCGGTTCCGATCGCCTTTGTGCTGATACAGACAGGCAAAGCTCGCGGAGCTGTTTGCCCTCACGTTATAGCGCAGGTTGTAGGCAAATTTGCCCTCCTCTATTGGCTGGACTGCGAGATCCTGCCCGTCTCGACAGAATATAACCCGGGTCGACGCAGAGAAAGCAGGAACTTTACACTTCACCACCACGGTGTCCCCGGGGCGACTGGCCGCCTTGTCTAGAAGTATCTGTGGGGCTGGGAGATCCCCTGGAAAACACAGGAGCAGCTGTTGATAACAGATTGTGTATGGAGGAAGGGTGGCTTTGTGGGTTGAACAGTGGACTCAGGACACCTGGGTTCAATTCTGGATGCTGTCTCAGAGTCGCGGGGTGACTTGGGACCAGTCACTGCATTGCTCTGCCTTCAACTCCCAATCTGTGACATGGGGCTAATCTGCCTTCCTTGGTCTTCCCGGTCTACTTAGCCTCCTGGAGCCAGGGCCTGTGTGTCACTGTACGTGTGCAGCGCCTGGCGCAATGCAGCCCTTGTCTCAGCCAGGTTTCTCAACTGGTTAATAGCACGTCTCTGTGTTTCGAGAGATGGCTACAGGTTGCAGCAGGCCGCTCACTAGTTAGTGTTATGCTTCCTGCACACACACAGGAGTTAGATAAAAACATGATTCCTCTGGCTGGAAGGCTGCAGCACAACACAGCTTCATTGCTTAGAATCCAGAATGATAACACACAAAACCAAATCCAGAGAGAGACAAAGCAGGCTGCTCCCCCAGGGAGGGGGGGGGCCCAACTCCCCCCACCTCTCTGTCTGCAGAACTCACTCTGCTTCCCTGCAGCAAAAGCAGGACCAGGAACACTGGAGAATTTAAAGGGACCGTTTACACTTGTAACACAGCTTTCTCTACCCCTAGACTGTTAACAGGTCACTCAGGGTTTCCTCTGGTTGCTCCTATTTTTTCAGTGACTGGGGTGTGGGGGATTTTCTTTGTCTTGGAGGTGAATCTCTGAAGTGGGGCCACCTGCAGTGTGTGTGGGGTCCCAGCCTGGCATGTTTCAGGGGCCTTCACTGGACCCACAAACAAACTCCTCCTGGCAGTGAGGAGCTGCCAGTTCACGTCCTGCTCACACTCGTCCTATTGCTGATGGGGAAGAAGGGGGCTGTATGGTGAAGGCCCATGGACCTGTCTCTGCCTTCCTCCCAGCTCCCTGGCCACGTTGGGGCCAGTCCTGCAGGCCAGAAAGGCTCAGGCTCACTGGATATTCTGCAATCACTGCTGAGAGCGTCTGCTCTCCTCTCTACCTAGTACATCCCTCAGCCCTGCCCACCATGAGACTTCATGCTTTATTTTCTGCTGGCAGACAAGAAACACCCCCCCCATTGCACAGACGGGGCGCTGAGACACAGGGTGGGTTAAGGGACTTGCCCAGGGTCACACAGGGAGTCAGTGTCAGGAACTGAACCCAGATCACCTCGAATGCAAGCGCAGCACCTTCCCCACTAGGCCACCCTCCCCAGCCAGACCCAGCTTGCACTGCCCTTTCAGAGCCCAGTCCTGTGTGTATCCATTGGAGTCAAGGGATGAGCTCCCACTGGCCGCAGCTGGACCCATCGCAGGCAGCCGGGCTCCAGGGTGACTCAGGCAAGCAGGGATTGGCTCCAGCCCTTCCCAGCCAGCCAGCGTCTCTGCAGCTGCCTCTCTCCCGGGCTCACCGCCGGGCTGCGGGTGCAACAGGGACGCGCTCACCTGGGGAGCTGCAGATCTTGGCCACGGCCAGAGGGAGACCTGTGACAGGAGGGAAGGGAAAGGGGTGAGAATGTGACGAGGGCCGTGTGGGGATCCCAGAGCGGGGTGAGAGCACCGCGGCCGTCTCAGGGACAGCAGGCGAGAGGGCTTATCAGGGAGGGTGAATCCCCCCCGCCAATATCCAGGGCCAGTCCCTGCGGCGCGGGGTCCCTGAACACCACTCTGGGCTCTGGAAGAGACTCATTGACCCTATGCAGGCTACCTGTGAAGTCAAGGGGTCAGCTTGTTTGCAAGATCACCCAGGGCTCGTCAGAACCAACGGCAAAGCTCCTGCTGGGTCTAACAGGCTCTGGATCCAGCCCATCTGTTTGGGGTTGGCTGGAAAGTTGCACCCGGCTTGGTTTTCTGTGCCTCAGAGATGGCCACCCTGGTTACCTGACCGAACATTGGCGCAATTTGTACCTAAAAGCAAGGGCTTAAAACCACAGGAACTGCCAGAGTGGGTCAGAACCGAGGTCCACTTACCCCAGCATCCTGTCTCTGGCAGGGGCAGCACCAGACGCCGCAGAGGCAGGTGCAAGAAACTCGCAATAGCAGCTGTGGGATAATTTCTGCTACTAAAAGTTCCTTCCGCGCCATGATCGGTTACGGGCGGGCTCGTGCCATGGCTAGAATTGCTCAAAAATTCCAAGTATTTTTGCAGGAAGCACCAACAAATTCAATTTCGTATTTAAAAAATCCCCAAATCTAGGGCATTTGAAAACCATTTTGGTATAGAAATATTCAACGTGCTGCAGAAATGTTTGGGTTTGGAAAGCCGAAGGATGAAAAGTCTTACTGCAAGGTGACATTTTTCACCTTTTGGTAATAGATGGTGGAGTTTGGGTCACATCTGGGACAGTCAAAGTTTTGGTTGGGGGACTTTCATTTTTAAAAAAATCAAAAATTTGTGCCCAGAATGGGAATGTCTGGTTTGCTCAGTAAACCGTTTCCCATCGCAACTTCGTTTTGAGGGAGAAGCATCCCTCAGCTGGAGCCCGAGAGCGGGAACGGCTGGGGTCTTTCTATTGACTTCCCTTTCACAAGCTATGATCTTTGCCTAAAGAAGCAAGCTACCAAGCTTACATTGGGGGGGAGGGATAGCTCAGTGGTTTGAGCATTGGCCTGCTAAACCCAGGGTTATGCGTTCAATCCTTGAAGGGGCCATTTGGGGATCTAGGGCAAAAATCAGGGATTGGTCCTGCTTTGAGCAGGGGGTTGGACTAGATGACCTACTAAGGTCCCTTCCAACCCTGATATGCTATGATTCAAGCTAGCAGCATCTCCAATGCTCACAGAATCAGCGGGTGCTGCCCCTTTTGCCCCCCAAAGCGATGGATAGCTAGAATGTGTTTTTTCTCCCTTTATATATTCCAAAGTCCATTGTCTTTGCCTCAAGAGCCAGGAAGACCTCCTGGGGGGTTCAGACTCCCCTATGTCCCCCGGGGTCTCCCCAAGCGGTTTCCTCTGCAGCTGTGTAGCTAGATTGCTTTGTTTACCTTATATATAAATGTACTCTCACTGTCTATGGCTTATAAAGCTTGGCCCCAACATGTAAATCCACATTCCTTTCTCTAAGGCAGGCTTGCCTCCAAACCATAATTTAAGGACACTTTTCCAGCACACATGTAATGCTATATACACAAGCTGTCCATGCATGACACAGTGACATTCATGACCGGTGTGTCAGCAGTTTTTCTATTACACCTGACAAGACACGGTTAGGCTAAATATTCTGGCAACAGGGTACTGAGTGTGCCCATTGCCACAGAGGGGCTTTTAGGATCACAATAATCAAAACAGCCTTAATCTCTAGGACTGAGGGGAGAAGCTGATTGGGTCCAGTGTGCTCCTTTCCCAGGGCTCAGTCCTGGCGGCTGCTGATGGGCTGGGCCCAGCTCCAGCAAAGCACAGAAGCATCCGGTTCACTTTCAGCACCAGGAGTAGGGCCAGATGTGTAAATGGGCCCAAGTGCTTTGCTGGATCAGGGCCGAGGGCTCGTTAACCCACAGGGTCGTTTCCTCTCTGGGTTCAGCATGCGACATTCCCAGCTCCCAGCACAGGGGATTGCACAACACCTGCTGATTTCAGTTTTGGGGGGTGATTTTTTTGTCAAGATAAAGTGACCCGGGACAAGGGGCGATGGACAAACTGGAGCATCAGGACAACCCCCCTCCCCTGGCTATTCCAGCCCAGTGTGGTAACGTCCAGCAAGGTGGTTTATGGGAGCTTGTGCAATAGACAGGACCCAGCCACTCCCGCTCTTGGGCTCCAGCTGAGGGACGTTTCTCCATCAAAACGACGCTGCGATGGAAGTCGGCTTACTGGCGAAACCAAACATCCCCACTCTGGGCACAAAGTTTTGATTGTTTTTAACTGAAATCCCCCCAACCAAAAATGTGACTGCCCCAAAGACAGAAACCATGTTTTAGTTGATTGTATCGGTAACTATTTTCTCTTTCTGTTCTCTCTGCTTAGCGCCACTTAAGTCTCTGCGCTTTCTTAGTCTCCGTTTTACTATAAACCATCTCAGTGCTGTTTTCAAGGGACTGAGTGTGTCACCCCCACCCCTGGCAAAGGCCCCCAATCCTGATTAACAGACCCCCCACCCCCGACGATGCCTCGCGATCCCAACCCACAGTGCCTGCCTCATTCATCGGTTTTAAGGCTAGACGGGAGTATTAAGACCGTCTAGTGCAGGGGTAGTCAATTATTTTATGTCAACGTCCAAATGTCTTGGTCAAGGTATAGCCAAGGTCCAGACTCTAGAGAAAATAATAATAATAATTCATAATATTTCGGGGTCTGTTCAAAAGCAGGCGGTGGTCTGGGTTTGGCCCACGGTCCACCTATTGACTAATCCTGACCTAGCATGACCTCCGGCATCACAAACGCCCGCACATTTCCTCCAGTGATCCCTGCATCCAGCCAGTCCTCGCTGGGCGGAGCAATAAACAGTTACACCTGCTCTGGTGGTAGTGCAGAGGGGGCCCTGTGCGTGCTAAGGGTGAACGTCAGCGAGGACGCCTCTTTCACAAATCAAGGGGCGCCGCCATTGTAAACGCAGCTCTTGCTCCATCGCTACCCTTCTCCCAGCAGCTGGGCGTCAGGGATGAAGCCAGCAGCGAATACCCTGCCCCACAACAAACCTGAGAGAGGGGAACCAGGGCCAGATCCCCAGCTGGTGTAAACCAGCCCCGCTCCATTGGAGTGACCCCAGTTTACACCGGCCGAGGAGCTAGCCCAGAAAATCCAGCTGCGACGTGGCCGCAGCCGTGGAAAGGTGACACTGCCCGAGCTGCGTTACAGCCACGCAGACATTAGCTGCATTGAAACGTACTTGTGCGGCTTTATACCGCAATAGCATCACATGCCGCCCTGTGTGCATCTCATACAGAGCGTCCCAGCCCGAGAGACGCTCAGCTGGGGCTTTTCTCAGAACACCCCTGCCCTGTAATTGTCCCAGGGCTGGAGAAATCCCCAGATGGATGGTCCTGGGGTCCCTCTAGCCCAGGATCCTGTCTCTGAGAGCGGCAGCACCAGATGCGGTAAAGCAAAGGGCAAAGACCCCTGAAGCTCTGGGCTAACCAAGGAAAATTCCCACCCAGTGCCCAGAAGCTACGGCTCAGCACACCCGTGCAGCAGACAGGCCTCGTGTCCCTTCCCAAACACCTGGGTATCTTTTTAAATCTTCACTGTGCTATCTCTGGACACTCTTGTTCGCCACAGACCTGGGGAGACATGGGATTCCCGTTCTCCAGCCTGTTTTTGAATCCCGCTGAACTCAACACTCTCTTGTGGCAATGAGTTCCACAGGTCGGCTGGCGCGATGTGGGAGAAAGCACTTGTTTTTGTCACAGTTTTAACAACCAGCTCACACCTTGCCAGAGCAAAGCTCAGACTCGGAGATGCAGTGCGGAGACAATCCTCACATGCAGTCCACGGCTCAGTACCGGACGCACCCGGACAGCTGGAGAGCCCCCTGCTCAGCATGTCCCTGACTCGCACGGCATGGAAAACGCCCTGAGAAACGCATCGCCCTGGGTAGTCACTGGCTGGGCAGCCACGCACCGGCCAAAGGGCTTGAAGGTGGCCAGCCCGTCCCCCCGTTATCCTGCAGCCCGACAACGCAGTCGACACTCACTGAGGATCCACACGCCACGCGGCAGAAACATGGTGAGAATCCCTGGTCCCCATCCGCTCTGCACACAGCCCAGCAGCTCCAGCCCCCTAGGGCTTAAATACCAGCAACAGTCACTCTC